>OY282451.1:42267054-44726800 GCA_958295655.1 Palloptera scutellata
TGCCGAATTGCATCTTCAAACTCGATAAGGGTGATGGTCAAACGCAAGAACAACTTGAAGAACAATTAAATGTGACCCAACAATGCATTTCTCAACGTTTAAAAGCCATGGGATTGATTTTGAAGGTTCCGCAGAGGGAAGATGGGTATCGCATGATATCGCACCGAAAGACAGCAAGAAAGTCATATCTTAATAGAATTGTTACTGGCGATGAAAAATGGATCTATTTCGAGAATCCCAAGCGTAAACGATCATATGTTAAGCCCGGCACACCGGCCAAATCGACAGCAAATCCTGGTTTGACCTTCTGAAACCAGGTGAAATAGTTACTGGTCGACGCTATGAAAAACAATTGGCCGATTTGAACCGTGCTTTGCGCAAAAAACGTCCAGAATAGCAAGGTAGGCAACACAAAGTGATTTTTCATGATGACAATGCACTATCACACCGAAAAAAATTCGTACAGCTAGGAAGCCCTCCCCCATGCGGCTTATTCACCAGACTTGGCTCCATCTGACTACCACTTATTTTCATCAATGGGGCAAGCATTTGCTGAGCAGCACTTTGATTCGAACGAAAATGTGAAAAAATGGCTCGATTACTGGTTTGACTCAAAAAACGAAAATTTTTTTGTTCGAACCTTTTTTTTGTGTAGTTTGTAGCAATGGCCATTACTTTGAAGATTGAATGTATAACCTTTTTTCCATTTGAATAAACGTGTATTTTCTTTAAAAAAAATTACCATTTCATACTTGTACACCGGTACATTTGTGCATTAGAATAGAAAATTAAAAGTTTTTTAGAAAATCGAGTAAGTATGAAAAATTTCAAGGTATTGTTTATGTCGAATATAAAATTTTTGGTCCAACAAATCTCTTTTTAAGGGCGTTCCTTTGCAGGACAGTAGCGACACGGTTTTTCAAAACACTCTATGGCTAAGTAAAGCTCGAATTCATTACAGTAAGCTAAAATATGTTCGAATGTCGTGGCGTTCGAATATCGACAATGTAAGTGTAAATCAGAAATACAAAAGAAATCCAGACATCGCTCTAATTTGACTGAAGATATACATATGTACATACATGGAACCTTACAGTTTTCAACATCGATTAATTATAAAAACATTCTTGCCGTGTTCTGTTTTCAGCCTACTAAAATTTGTGTTGTACAGGTTCAAAGCATTGTGTAGTTGTAAATGTAGTTGTTAATGTAGTTGTTTTTGTGGTTGTTGTCTGTTGTTTGTTGTTGGCCTATTAGGGGATGGATGACGCGCTCTCACATTTCGCTTGCAAATAAAATAAATATTATGCTATTAATTATTGTCTCCGTTCTTATTGTTGTTTGCAAGCAAGCAATGTGCAACGCCGAAATCCCACCAAAAAATACCCAATATTCATGTATAAGAAATAAGTGAAGCAATCACCTCATCTTCCTCATCGGAGGACTCATCCTCGCTCAATTCAATAACAACTTCATTGCCCTCCTCATCGATTTCGACTTTGGTTTTCTTTTTTTTAGGTTTTGGTGGCTCTGGGGGATCTTGCCACATAATTGGATGCCAACAACGGGATCCAAGTAATGGGGTTGGGGTGAACTCTACAAAAAGAATCGAAAAATCGTAATTCAGAAAAGTATTAACGACGAAGACTACACCAAGCAAACAAAGCTCATGCAATTCAAATTCATGCAGTTAAAGTAAATGGTTAAGGTAAGAAGAAGGGCAAACGTGCGATAAAATATTTTTCAAGTGAGGAGCCAAAAAGGAAAGCTTGTAAACCATAAGAAGTGCATAAATTATCATAATCGAAAATGCAACACAATCGCATACCTTTGAGTGGTTGCATCGGCTTCGGCACACGCAACACAATCGTTTTCTCTTCATCGCCCTGCTCGTAACCGTCCAAGTTATCCTCATCGTCCATCATGCTGCAATGCAGTAAAACTCCCAATTAAAATGTCTCATTTCTTGTGTTTTACAATTGAAGCGGTTACCTCTTTACGACGAAAAATATTTTCTTAGCGGCAGCGTCAATTTGCTCGTGTGCCTGGGCAAGCGTTAAGTGCGTTGCGTCCTCTTCGTTTATTTCGAGAATTATGTCGCCCAAACGAATTCCTCCCTTATCGGCCAAACCGTCTGGAGTGACCTGCAAATGCATTAAATCAACGTATAATAAATATAATATTTTTGTAAAACAATGTATTATGATTGCACTGAATTAATGTATTGTTTTATAAATATTTTGTTGGAGAACAATTTCACGTTGCCTTTAAACGCGCACCTTGTTTTTGGCAATTTAATTTTAATTTTGTTTGCTACGCAACAACCGCTGCAAGTCGTGGCACAAAGCGCAATAAACTCAACAAAAAAATTGTGTGAAAAACTATTGTGCAAACTTGTAGAAATTCGCGTTTTGTTTTCATTTCGCTTCATAAGCCATAAACGCAAAAATACATTTTAACCCACTTATGATAGCCAAAACGATAGCCACATTTTCATAGCTTTCATAGCTTTCATAGCAACGGCCGGCTGCTGCCATTGTGCCACATCAATCACTATTGCTGTAGTCAAATAATATTTCTATTGTTTTTGCTCACACTCTACACTCGATGCACATAGAGATACTTGTGCCAACGAATAATCCAATCATCAAAACATTTTTCAAGCACAGTCTCCGGAATCGACTTCATTTCTCGCAGCGAATTCTATTTTATGTCTTCTAACGACTGAAAACGGGTACCTCAAAGTGGTCATTTGAATTTTGGAAAGAGAAAAATGTCAGCCGGAGCCATATCAGGTAAATACTGTGCTGGGTTCGATGATAGGGTTGAGCTTTGGGCCAGAAATTCGTTCAAAATGATAGCCTTGTGAGATGATACGTTGACGTGGTGCAGAATCCATCGGTTTTCTTTGCACAAAGTTGGCCTTTTTCGACCAATTTACTCTCTCAACCGCCGCCTAACGCCCAGATAATATTCATTATTTATTATCTGATCTTCTTGCAAGAACTCTCAGTGCTCAACACCGCGATAATCAATGAAAACTGTCAACATTAAATTGACTTTTGATCGACTTTGACCACGACATCTCAGCCACTTTTTAATGCACTGTACCACTCATATGCACGAGTTTTTAATAAAGTCTATTCACTGTAAGCCTTCTGTTACATTTTCAATGATTCGGCACACGAAATTCCATTTGAGACAAATTCTTTGTTCGATATTTTTGTTCATTGTAAAAATCGCCAAATACACTTGAGATGAACTAACAAAATGGAGCACTGCCAACAAATTAAACCCTAGATCGCGCTCAAACTTCACTTCAGGATAGAGAGCAGTGGTGCCAACTTAGCGACAAAAGAATTTTTACAATCCCTCTAAGCGGATCCTTTTTTGACAGAATGTATTACGCGTTTTAATTCAACAAGGAGCCGAATTCATTACACCATGACTATTGCAAATTGCTCCTGATATGAGCCCTTTGAGTCTTAAGTTTCACATCAGGAGCTCTATCAATGCCATTCTCATATCCAGATCACAACATGCCTATATGGTACTTACTAAGGAGTACTCTATAGAAACAGAGCTTCACGTGCTCATTGAAGATGTTTAAGAAATCACTATATCTAAGACTAATACTTGACCAGGAACTTTATGGGAAAGTTAAAATAGCGGAAAGGATGTTGAAAACCTCTTGGGCTCTCTACTGCTATACAAGATCCTTTAGTGCAACATGGAGTCTTCAACCTCGAATTATATCCTGGCTCAATACAGCAGTGGTTGAACCGAATCTTCTTTATGAAGCTGTCTTCTGGTGGCAAGCTACTGAAAAGGCGGTCAAACTGAAATCACTGGATAAGATCAGAAGAACGGCTGACATATTGATTACTGGAGCTCTCCGCACTACCTCTATGAAAACTCTGTTTACAATTCCTCACTGAATGAAAACTACACAAGCAAAGTACACAGCTGGCCCAGATCGGAACTGGAGCATGCCAAGATTCTTATCCGGGACAAGTCTGTACCCATAAACTATATCAGCTCCACGCCGAATCTAAACCTTAAATTTTTCGCCTACTTCCCCGATAGAGTGTAATGGATGGAAGATAAGGAGGTCACTGGAAATTCTGCTGTCATCTATGTATAAAAATGGTTCGAAACTAGAGGACAAGGTCGGTTGCGGCATTTTCTCTAGCAAACTGTCCTTCCATCTTCCTGACCATTGTAGCATTGTAGTGCACTCCGCAAAGTTGGTCAGAGTTCGACAATGAATTTTTCGGTTTTTGTATGTAGCTTGCCAACATTCAGTTTGGTTGGAATATTTGTTACTCTCCCCCTCACATTTCCATTTCAACCTACCTTTTTATTTAGTATGGGAAGCACTTGCTGGTTATCATTCGAATGAAACCAACTGGTTTAAATTCGGAAGTGAGAAAGCAAAACCATGAAAATAAATGTTGCTGTAGCTACATTCTCGTATATGAAAACCGAATAATGAGTTAGAATGTTTATTTCGTGTTGATGTTTTGAAATTTTTCTTGGCTGCAATTCAAAATTTGTCCACTTATCGTTTTCTTTAGTTTTGCTTTGCACAATATGGATCTGGTTTTCTGTGCCATCTCTCAAGTACCAAAAAAAATTGCAGTACGCTGTCATAATGAAATTTAATTCTTGGCAGCTACAAAAGCAAGTGCTACGCCTCAATTCAAACTTATAGCACGAGTTACAAAAAATTAAATTGTATTGAATTTGATTAATTCCCTACTTGCTGCCGTTTGTCTTTAACTTTATGTGTACTTTAATTTGAGATATTCCAGTTGTTTTGAAATTTATAAAAATTTAATTAAATCCTAATTGCACAGTTTTATATTAAAATTAAAATGAAAGCTTTTTTTTTTTTTTTTTAATTATATTATTAATTATAAATAGGATTAAGGGCATTTGTTACCATAGTGGAATATGTTACACTGAAGGCAATGACGAAGGAATTGGCTCTTAAAAGTTAAAAGACTATTTCACTTTTAATCAGGGATGCCAAGTTGTGGGGACTTCCCCCAATTTCTTCCACTCATGTGGGATAAAGGGGCATTTTTGTGGGGAATACTCTACCCTGAATATTTGAGTTTTGTACCTAAAAATGCAAAACATCGTAGTCGTCCGAGAAAAAAGATCACTTCACTTAAAAATCAATTCTGTTCTTGAATAAATAAATAGGAGAGATCGGGGTAATTCTGGACACGTTTTGGTTATTTTACCATAAAATGCTTAATTCGAACTGTATTCTCAAACCGATTATACCATTAGAAAGATTAAGTTCATAATTCAAAATGACAGCAAGTAGGACCGAGAAAACGCACAAGAAAGTGTCTCTAGATCGATTTGAAGTCAAATCTCTGTGACGGTTTAATTCTGGCCACGACGGGGTAATTATAGACACAAAAGAGTAATTTTGGGGTATTTTCTTTTGTTATTTTTTAACATGAAAATCATGAAAAAAAAAAATTTTCGGAAGGATATTCAGAATCGCAGTTCAAACAAGTGAAATAACTGAATTTTGAACAGGTTTATCGGTTTTACGCACATAGTTTCGTGGCATGATGCCAACAAAATGACTAACAATCGAAAAACCAACTTATTTTTCATCGAACGAGTGTCAAAAAGAAAAAAAACAAAAACAACAATGGAATGCAACGCTAACATTTGCCGCCATGTGTCCATAATTACCCCGAGTCTGTTTTTTTTTCAAATTTATCGTAGTATAACATGTTGTATAAAACAATGGGAGTTTTTTTGTACGGAATGAAAGAGAAAGGACCAGTTCAGATCAGTCATGAAACTTCACTATCAATTCAATTACCGCTATTAGTAATTGCAAAAAATTACAAATTCAGAACACCAAAAACATAAAAAGTTCAGTAAATAAATGTACTTTTTCTCGATCCACTCAGAGAGTTACGAGAAATACGTGTACACGATCCGTGTCTTCGAGAGCATATGTTTTTTTTTTATTCATAAGAAAAACTAATTGGCATGTTACAGACGTCAAAGAGTACGAGCCAGTCCCGAATTACCCAGTGTCCAGAATTACCCCGGCCTACCTACAAATAAAAAAATAAAAGGGCGTCAAGAGTCATTGAAGTTAGGTGACTTTCCGTATATCTACTTCGACGTTGCATTAATACTGTAAGTTTTTTAAGTTCCGAATAATTTATAGAAATTAATATGATGTAAAAAGATCACAAAAGAAGAAAGCTGTGAATGAGTCCAATTTTAGTTTGTTTAGTTATTGTATTAATAAAAAATTTTAAATAAATAAATATGTTTGTAAAGTTTCAACATAACATATTTGAGGGGAATTTGAGGGGAATTTATTTCGAATTTGGGATGTTAAATATCTAATGTGGGGAATTCGACTAACTTAGTCTGACTACACTTGTTTTAATTAACAAGAGATAACAACTTTTCAATAAAATCATTATGATTTAGCTTACATCTCAACAATTTAGAATAAAGAACTACCAATAATGAAAATTTACTATGATTTTAGGTTTGTAAATATTGAAAGTGGTAACTGAAATAAAGCATGGTAGAAATAGTGGCTGGTAAATGTGGTAGAAGTTGAAAATGCCGCTAAAAGTGGTAGTTCAATCACAATTGTATGTAGTAAATTGGCAGCACAGGTCATTAAACACCACACAAGAAAAAAAAACGAATGGCTCTTCATGAGATGAGGTCTAGGTTGAAGTGACCAGACAGTGTAACCAATACTGGACTAATTTTCTCTTTCTTTATTTCAGATCCTATCATTTAATTTTATATTTAATAATTTAGAATTTAATTATCAATATCGGGCACTTTGAAGAAATTAAATTTTAATTTAACCCTTGCAAACGCGTACACAAATGCAATATTTTTTCAAAGTAAAGTCTAAAATCTATGTAGGTAAAATTAAAGCACAGTAAAGTAGAAATGTTACTCATGTAATAAGAAATTATAGGCATTTTTTATCTATATTTTATAATAGATATTGAAAATTGCAATCGTTGAAACCCAATGTCCTTTGTAGAGTAAACATGTAAATGTTTTGTAGACCACGAGTTTCATTCATTTTCGAAGAAAATATTGAAATGAAATAAATGAATATGCTGTAAATACACACCTAAAAATAATGAAAAAGATTCTCAAAGAAAAGCTTATTCAATTCGAAAACAATTTTGAATAAAACAAAAAAATGTCTGAACGTAGAAAAAATAAATTTTTTGAACTTTCAGTAGAAAGTTTACCGTCTTAATATTGAAACTGGTTATTAAATTTGCAATAGGAAACAAAAATTCCAGCTAATATTGTCCACAGTAGAGATCACTGAGTCAAAACATGAACGTAGCTTTTAGTCATGCTTTTAATTACAGCTGCATTTTGCATTTGGAATAAAAAATGTTTGTTAAAAAAACAACATATTTTGAGATTTATTCAGCAACAATGATGGTCACTCTACTCTAGGGTGCTCTTCATCGCCAGAATCCGAATGTGGTCTGTCGGGTTTTTAAGCCCTTATTTTTTGGGGCTTTCTATAATTTAAATGGGCGAAATCGGTCAAATGGACGTGGTACCTCGCATGCAAGTGAATTTTCGAAAGACTGAATTTTTTTAAAGAATGGGTATACTGCATTGAAATAGTCTTTAGAATATCTGCTTTAAAAACAAGTGAAATATTCATATTGCTATATCAAAGGAAATAGTGAAGCAAATGAAACCAATTTCGGTATACACAGTTAAAACCAAAGTTAAAAAATAACTGAAATACTCATTGGACAGTAATAATGCCTACCTGCCATACAAGTGAAATCTTCAAAGTACAATATCAAAAAAGGTTTCATACAAAAGCCATACAAATTTAACATACCGTTGAATGCAAATAGGTATTTAATTTCAGAGGGTGTATAGGGTTTCTAAAGCTCGACAGCTCCCAAGCTTTTCTTTGAGAATTTGTTTCATTATTTTTAGGTGTGTTTTTACACCATATTCATTTGTTTCATTTCAAAAGTTAGGGTCTTATTAATTAATTCAATACGAACTAATTTCGAGAACACAGCCTTTTCGATTAGCTGTTATTGTGAAAAAAACAAACAACAAACAAGCAGCAAATGAAAATTTTAGTGAGCTTAATGAAGGCAGACGACAATATTGCGCGTGGTTTCCATAAACGAAGCAAGGAGGAACTTGCCCGATTTTGGCGGAATGCTCAAACTCAGCTCAATTCAGCGGCTAACGCAACATCCCTTTTATCCTCTGTTGTTTTGCACACGGTAATCCATAAGTGTCTTTCAAACACTTCCAGTACTTCTGTTAACATATTGCTGAAACTTGACTGAGCCAAAGACACATCAGAGTCTTTCCCAACACCCGCCTGGTAACCGCCTTCAGGAAAGACACCCAAACAGCCGCTCAGTTTCACCACTGGCGGCACAGCGAATCGATTTTTGGCCGGTTGCAGTTTGGCTGTAAGCACTTCCAACAAGTACTTGAAGGCCGGTTTGTTTACTCGGTAATACTTCTCAAACCTGCAACATCATATCATTTATTAATTTGAACAAAGTGTAATTTTGGATGTGCTTACAAGCATTGGGGCAACTCCAGTGGGTTCATTCCATCACGCAAGTGCCTTCTCATAATACGTTGCTGTTGCATTTGCTGCTGGTCATCTCTAGTGAGATCCTCCGCAAGCATTTGGAACGCTATGCAGTTGTCTGATAACTTTCACTTTATTTCACAAATTTTAGTCACGCAAAATTAAACGCCAACAGCAAAACAGCTGACTTCGAAATTCTCTCTCCTAAGCTTCTCTCCCCTAAGCTTCTCCCCGGAAGTTTAAAATGAGAGGATTTCTTTTTCGAGAAAAATTAAATCCGCGAGAAATCAATTCCCCGGGAATATACAGATACTGAATTTTTCTCTACTAGAAACAATTTTTGCAGCTAAATTTAACTCTTTTGCAACTTTGATCTCTGTATAACAATTTTAATCAAATGATTAATTTCTGCAGACGAATAACGACGTTCTGTGTTTACTTTTCTTAATGTATTAGAAGATTTTGTTGAGAAAGAAAACTAGAAGATTGTAATCCAAATCAAAATTGCTGGTTAATTTGATTACAAATTTAAAAAACCAAATATACGAATATAACGAATTTTATATATTGGCTCATATAAAAAGTGTCCGCAGTGTTTTGTGTTGGTACCCACAAATCTGGCAACACTAGTCCGAACACGCGTAAAACGAACACATGTTTGAAGGTGGCATTTCAAACTACATTTTGTGTGAAGACAGTTGTGTTGTGCTGGGGCAACATCGACACGCAATCTGTCAGGAGATAGCGGAGACACTAAGTATATCTACAGCATGGCAAATTTGTGGGTACCAACCGCGGATACTTTTTATATGACCCAATTCAATAAGTATACTACTGTGGGCAAAAGTTAGTAAGACTTTGTTCATAATTTCAAATTTTTTTATTCATTCTTCCAAATCTATTTCGTCCCCTTCAAAGTAATCCCCCCCCGGCCACAAAACACACGGTTTTTCCAATTCTCGAACTTCAATGCGCTTAGCGATTCATGTTTAATGTCTTCAATTGACTCAAAACGGTGTCCACGAAGCGGTTTTTTGAGTTTAGAAAATAGCCAAAAGTCACACGGTGCCTGACACAAGTCAGGCAAATAGGGTGGTTGCGGAACGATATCAGTCGAATTTTTGGCAAAATGGTCTCGTAAAACCAATGCAGTGATTTTGGAACCAATCGTGCATTCACTCTTCTTAGGCCCAAATGATGTTTTAAAATGGTTTTCACTGATCCTTCCGATATTCCAACGATGCCAGTAAGGTCTCTGACTGTTAATCGTCGATTCTCGAGCACCAATTCCTTGATTTTATTGACGTGTTGATCATCAGTTGATGTTGATGGCCGTCCTGGACGTGATTCGTCGTCAACGCGTTCTCGACCATCTTTGAACAATTTGTACCAATCAAAAACACTTGCTCGCGACATACAATTATCACCGAAGGCCTTTTGCAACATTTCGGCACCAGAAATTTGATTCCGCACACAAAATTTAATGGAACTTCTTTGTTGAATAATTTCACTCATTGTGAAAATCGCCGAATGCACTTTTTGTACTTCAGAAAGACAAGCGTATACTAAACACTAACACACATTTTGACACTAACACACATTTTGATGTGACATTTGGCACAGATGTCACCGACAGTCATACCAACCTTAAAAAAATAATATTTTGATGAATGGGTTTCCGCGCGAAATTTAAATTACAAATTCTTACTAACTTTTGCCCACAGTAGTATAACGAAATAATTTGTGGCCCCTAAATAGGTTAATTTGGAACACAACATAGGTGCCAATGGCTGTGAAAGTATGCACAAGCACGTCATATAGTATGTACATATACCATGTGTATTTACACATGTTTACACATGTACAAAAGCATATTTACCTGAAATACCGTTAACGGCATATGAAACTCAGCGCCTCCTGTTATCAAGAAACCCCATTTCGAATCATCTTTGGATGCGTACGCATCGGAATCGACATCAAACGCGGGAAATCCATCCGTATCACCGATGCCGCATGATTGCTTGATGATGGGTTGTTTTTTCGGTGGTTCTGGTGAATACGAATAAAGTAGAGCTACCTTAGCTTCTGGCATTCTGTACAATGTTGTTGTTATTGTTTTGTTTTATTTTCGATGTTATGATAATTTTACTTTTTTTTTTTTTTGGCAAAGTAGAACACCACAAAAAAAAACAGCCAAAAAATAATCCACAACAAAAGAAATAACAAGAACAACTTTTATCTCACTCCTATGTGCGTCTAGTTTAAAAATAATCAAAAAGACGAGAGCGTTTATTTATGTTCGTCGGTACACACAGTGTTTGTAAGAAGTAAACGTACACTTCAATCGAATAAACGCGGCGAGTTGAAGAGATCGTGTTTATTTTTTTGTTTTGATTTAAAAATAACACTAGTGTTTTATAGTTTTACGAATACAATTTTCATTCGAATATTTTGCAGCAATAGCGGGCCAAATGTTTTGTAATGGTTTTGAAAATATCGTTTCAAAAATTCAAAAACAGAATATGAGCTTTTTTTGATGTTTGTTTGATTAACAATGTTGAGCGTTTTAAAATATTGCTACTTTCAATGTGGCAGTGTTTTTTCTAAAGATAATTTGTAAATTTGCACTTATAAATTGTCACTTCGATGTAAACTTATTGCATTATTGTTATGTTGTGTATTATGTAATGAAATCTTGCAATTGCACAATTTTCTTTGCTTCTTCGATGTACAAAAAATCAAGCGAGCTTTTGGGATTTTAATAAAAATTGAACAACAACTTTTCTTAACAATTTACAAATATGTATTTAAACATTTTCCAGCACATTCGCCTTTGTAGTATGTTGTACACAAACTCTTTTACTTCTTTGTTACCCCTGTCACAATCGACTGCACTTCTTCAACTAAAAATCTCAATTTGCTTTCCTAAGATCCTATAATTCTTCCATTTCCACATCTTTTGCTTGCCAAATAGTTTTCTTCATTTGCATCACAGTTTTTGTTTTTTTTTTGTTTTTTACAACCGCATCTGTTTTTTAGTTCTGCTCACATTTTTGTACTTCACATATACGTTTTTAGTCGCTGCAGATGAACAACAGAATATACAGTTTCGGACAATAAAATAAGGCCAATTTATCATTTTTAATTTTGTGTTACAAAAATCTAAGAAGAAATGGTGGTAAGTATCACATCACCTTAGTAATCAAGACAACAAATCCTTCTGTGAAGTCCGTAGAATCGCGTAGTCAGGGTGTTATTGGAGATATGAATTCCCTCTCCCCTTAGATGGAGGAGTTTTCTTAAATTTGTTACGATATTCCATGTGTCTGGTTACTTACGTATATCGAAAATTGAATTTATTTTTGGAAAGAAAGTTTAAAAATTTAAAACTAAATCGTTCCACTGAATTTAGCTTGTACTTTTCTTTTTTTACATACCTGGTCTTTTTTTACTCAATTTAAATATTTAAGTCCAAGCCACTCATTTGAGTTCGTAACCTACAGTTTTATGCCGAATCCTAACCGCGAAGTGGTAAGCTTCTCATAGACAATTTTTTACCATTGCCTGCCATGATTTTTTACTTTTCGATTTAGCATGTGCCGAAATTTCAATCCCAGACACTCTGCTTGGCAGGTCAGTATACTACCAAGTACGCCAGGGCGACCAGTACTTTGTCCTAAAGCAAAGAGTATTTCAGGTCATTGTCTCGCTAAATTTATATTAAAATCATCATTTTCATAACATAAATGTTCATTAGCAATATAATATTTTTTGTCGAAATTATTTCCTATGTGGAATAGATCCTGAGGCTATTGGATCTCTGGTTTAATCTCCAGAATAGTGACAAAGTTAAAGCGAAATGTGACACAGATTTTTTACTTCAACCTGTAATATAACACATTTAGGGGGCCCAGTTTTGATTGTTCACCCTATTAGATAATTCTTCTCTTATTAGAAATACGATAAAAGCCTTCTTATGCAATGGGAAAGAGTTCAAAAAAATCAAAAATATTTTTCAAAATGTTTGTTTCAATTTTATTTTCCGTAGCTGTATGTACTCGGGCTACGTACTCGTTTCGTAGTACATATACATGTGAACATTATGGTCCAATATATTACTTTGTGGGATAGGTCCGCCAAATGTTTTATATTTACTTAAATTTTTTTTCACGTTTCTTAAAACTTTTGTTTCTTTATCAGCATTCAAGTACTCACTTGTTTTATTCTCCTCAATGAATGAGCACACACAAAATCCACGTTATTTACTTATTTGGTGATTGTTACACGGCTGTTTCAAGGTTAGGTTACCAGAAACCAGAAAAACCAGATCGAACTTTACATTCAGTACCTAAGCTCTAACAAGCGGATTTCGAACGGCAAAGTGGCGGGGTGCGCATGTAAATTACAAATTATTTTATTTACAGTAGAATCGTGACAAACCGTACTCCTTTAATTCAAAAATCTCAATAATTCGCAACAAACTGTTGGTCCCTTGAAAAAATCGCTAAAATTCCATACGTTTTGGTCCCATCGCTAATTCATATTTTTATTTCAATACTAGGTCTGCTTAATCTCTTATAAATTGTTATTGGTTGTCGGCAACCTCTTCTAATTAGTAATGCAAAGCAAATTCTATGGAACCTTGGATTGAATAAAAATCAATCAAACATAGCAGGCAGGTACGGCAATCGTTGAACGTTTATCGTTCACTTTTTTTGATGGAATTTTTTGTGTTACTTACTTTACTTTACTTTTAATGGCACAACAGCCCATGGAGGGCCTAGGCCGAGCTTTTCGCATCCACTCATGTTGTGCGCGTTATATTTGCACATGAATAGAAGGGAACTACAGTTTAATGCCGAATCCGAACGGCGAAGTGAAAAGCTTTTCATAGCAATTATTACTCTTGTAGGTTTGCCATTGCCTGCCAAGAGGTGGTGCCGTGTAAAAAATTATTTTTTTTGCTTTTTGATTTTGCCTGTGCCGAGATTCAAATCTCGGACACTCAGCGTAGCAGTCCAACGCACTACCACTACGCCACAGCGATCACTTTTTTTGATGGAATTTTTTGTGTTATTCGTTGTTAATTTGTTCATTCCTTCACCAGATATGTTTAAAAAAGATTATGGCGTTTTTTCAATCGTTTCTTTTTCTTTCTATTAAATAAATTATGTAAAAACAAACCCGTTAATTCAAATTATTCTTAACCTTGTTAAATTGAAATCTCGTTATACCGAAAACCACTGTAATCCGTAAAAAAATTACTGGTCCCCTGCGAATACGCATTATCGGGATTCTACTGTATTTAACAGCTAAAGATAACATGGTTTAAGTATCTATAAGTTATTTGATAAAGAAAACTAAAAATTACTGAGATTCGTTGGCTTATACTGGAGTCGAATCTTTGTGTAATTTACTCCAACTTTCAGTTAATTAAACCTTTGCTTCACAACAATTAAAAATTTATTAAGTCAATTGGTTGTTAAAAAAAAATAACATATGTAAATAAGTAAAAATATATAAAAATACAGAAATACAGAATTTCTTTTTTGTTTAGTGTTTACATACTAGTGTAAACACTAATATGTAAAAAACATTGCAGAACTAGTACTGGCCGTATGTATACAATGACAAACATTTATAAATATGTATAACTGATCTGTTCTCATATCTTTAAACTAGACTTAAAACCAATTGAAAGTTCCCTCGCGGTCTAGTAAAATTGGTTACTATAACACTAGAATTCAAATACATATATCACTAAATTTATGTGCTATGTATCTTAACACTTAATTTTTCAACTATTATTTATTCAGTAAATTATTCAAAAGTAATAGGTAATGTATCAGTAAATAACCTGTGCCTGCACTCCTCCTCTTTATTCAACAAATATTATACTTAGGGCGAATTTCTACTTGATTTCAATTTATGTGCATGCACTTCTATGTAGGAACATATGAAGGCAATGCATCCGTATGCAAATTCCAAAAATCTTAATGGCAACTTACTGAAATTTTCCGATTTTGTTCTTCTCTTTTTGAATGCACACAATGCGTTTGTGAAAGATGTGAGCACTAAATTAACATATTGTTTTACCTCCTGACACGAGTAGGTGGCTACATAAATACCCAACGCATGCACCAGACGTTGACATCAAAATATGAAAATGGCGTAGAATCTAATATGCAAAAATTAACCCAAATATTAAATCAACGTTAAATATGTATATGTATATGTATATGTATTAAATATGTACCGACACCGAAGAAGAAAATATTGTGAAATATGAAATTCTGAGTTTAGCAAAAGTTACGAACTTGCCATTGCGTGAGTATGTAGGCATGTATGTGTATACCCCGCAGGAAAGTAAGTGCTAATCTGGAACGCTTCTATGTCAGTAGATAGCGTTCTCACTTTGCAGGACACCTACTTTAGTTCACGTTTTACGCTGCCACCTTTGAAGCATAGGTTCCAGGAAACCCAGTGTTTTCTCACACTATTTTTTCCTTTGCTAAATAAAATGTGTGCCAATACCTAATACGCATAGGAATGAAACCGATGCCGAAACCAATTAAAAATCGTTTAATTTTTCGAAAACTAATTCGAATCCGTTATTTTCATATGAAAAAGAACGAAACCGATTCACCCACTGGAACCGGTTCAAATCGGTTTTGAGAAAAATTATCCCGATCATTGTCTGTTTTTCGTATACTACTGTGGGCAAAAGTTAGTAAGACTTTTTAATTTAAATTTCGCGCGGAAACCCATTCATCAAAATATTATTTTTTTAAGGTTGGTATGACTGTCGGTTTTTGTGTGCGGAATCAAATTTCTGGTGCCGAAACGTTCAGAATGTTGCAAAAGTCCTTCGGTGATAATTGTATGTTGCGAGCAAGTGTTTTTGATTGGTACAAATTGTTCAAAGATGGTCGAGAACGCGTTGACGACGAACCACGTCCAGGACGGCCATCAACATTAACTGATGATCAACACGTCAATAAAATCAAGGAATTGGTGCTCGAGAATCGACGATTAACAGTCAGAGACCTTACTGGCATCGTTGGAATATCGGAAGGATCAGTGAAAACCATTTTAAAACATCATTTGGGCCTAAGAAGAGTGAATGCACGATTGGTTCCAAAATCACTGCATTGGTTTTACGAGACCATTTTGCCAAAAATTCGACTGATATCGTTCCGCAACCACCCTATTTGCCTGACTTGTGTCAGGCACCGTGTGACTTTTGGCTATTTTCTAAACTCAAAAAACCGCTTCGTGGACACCGTTTTGAGTCAATTGAAGACATTAAACATGAATCGCTAAGCGCATTGGAAAAAACGTTGGCACAAGTGTATTGGGGCCGGGGGGGATTACTTTGAAGGGGACGAAATAGATTTGGAAGAATGAATAAAAAAATTTTAAATTATGAACAAAGTCTTACTAACTTTTGCCCACAGTAGTATTTCAAGATTTATTCAATTAGAATTTGACGCTAGTATGTTTGGCAGCGATTGTGGCCGTAGACATATTTCAGCGCCGCTCATCGGCGTTGTTTTAACCAGAATGTCTGGCAACACTGATTGTTCATAATTGTTTGACGATTTTCTAACCTACTAAAAATACATTATTAAGGGTATTCAATTAATTGCGTAAGTTTACTTCGACGTAAAAAAAAAAGTTTACGTTGCTGATGAGTATGAACGGAATTTGAAAAACAAGTGAAAACAAAAACAGCTAATTTTCTTGGTACGAAAAAACAAAAGGATAAGATGCCTAAATTAAGTAAAAAAACAATTATTTAAGCGCTTGAGCAGGATCATAAGATCATAATTTTTTACTTCAAATGTATCCGGTTCACTTTTAATATCAGTAATAACTGCTTCCAGAAGGGTGGTGCTTGTTTTTCTGTCCACCTGTTGTGGTCTTCAAATGACATCGTTTTGCTTCAATTATCTGGAAGAAAACATCACTCAAATATTAAATAAAATAAAAATTATTCATTGATATTCCCTTACCTCGAAAATTCTAGGCCTAGGCCCTCCATGACCTGTTGTACCATTAAAAGAAAGAGAAGAATTTCCTTACCGCATTAATGGCCTTTCGATTTGTTTATTTTTGTAAACAGCTGATAATATAGTTGCCAACTTTGTGGGTAAAATTGATTTATTAAAATTTACGAAAAATGTTTCATGTTTTCTCAATTACTTTGAGAAATTTGTGGTATCCTTAACCGTGATTATTTCCTAAAATTCTAGGGTTCATGAGAGATTTTTAAAAGTTTCAAATAAAAATTAATAATTGTATGAAAACATCATGGCAACTATGGCCGGTATAGAGCTGCAAAGAGTTGCATTTTTACGTTATGTAAGCGATTTACAACTCAAAATTGAAGAGTATAAGGGCATAAACAATTTTTGATGTAAATTTGTTTTTGCATTATACGTCAGTTAATTTACATCAGATATACTTTTTTTTGTTCAAAAACAATATTCCAATAAATGCCGACATGGATTGCCTCTTAATATTAGCATGTTTTTGTCGCAGATGAAGGATAATCAATATACTTGATATTAGACGTTTATCACGATAGAAATTAGAAAGTAAAGGAAGTCAAATACGCCGTCTAAAAATACAGTGAAAACCAGTTTATTAGTACTTAATTAATCTCATGTGTGATTGTCAAACTTATTTTGAACCGTAACCGAAACCCGAATTAATGTTGAAGAACGAAATGGAAAGTGAAACACTTGACAAAACCGAAAACGAAACGTTATATTGGTTCGGTTCCAATCCCTGCTAATCAGTTTATGAGATTTATAAAATGTGAAAATGACAAATTTGTTTTTTGTCAATGAGCTTCCCATATTTTTTCCAGAAGGTTTAATGTCAACTCTTCAAATTTTCATCCTTCGTAGTTTAACCGAGCGCTTAAGTAAGCGTTTCTCAAAGTACTTCCATTGAGTATTTATATTAAACAATTATCAGAACTTGGTTTATTAAGCGAAAAAATTAAACATTTTTCATTATTCTTTCCTACTATATATAAGCAATATAATAAAAATGACCAGATATTAAAACATTTTCATTCTGAGGTGGTCAATATTTATTTTTTGTTGGCAGACCCATTGCACCCAATAACATCATTTTAGCTAAGCCATTCCGAAACTGCAATCCTATTGAGAAGTTTTTTTTTTACAAAATGGAGACTCCATGCAAATTATAACAAAAATATCTTTATTAAATATTATACGAGTATGTTCAGTTTTGAAGAAATACCCATGAGTCATTTGGGGTTTTTGTTTGATGAAATCGTGAAAGCAAATTACAAATGTTCTTTATCATCATCACACACCAATCGGCCAGCAGCTTTAAATGAAACGTAATTCCACTGTCTGTTCGAATCGCAACGTTTCAGAACTTATCTCCTCTGGTTCATAAGCCTGACAAGAGATAACCTTAGGTAGCGTAGCATTAGGGAACAGGCGACCGAATCAAAACATTATACAAGCAGACAGACAAGCTGAAATGGTAAGCGGTTATATGAAAGACACGCGAGAAGACGCTGATAAGGCGCACACAAGCCGATAACAATAAAATAAAACAAGGAACAACAACAAAACATGTTAAAAAATATATGTATGTAGTTTTATAGGAATGTATGTATATACAATATATTATGTATATACACATGTATGTATAATTTATTTAATTAACAATTTATTTTATTTTATTTATTTTTACATTTACATTTTTGTCTTCTTCTTATCCTAATCAATAGGATCACCTTCGTTCCACCTCCTTTATTCTAACACTAGAAAAACTCTGTTTTTTAATTCTCTATGCAGCCACCTCAGTTGGTTTTCCTTCCTTTGCACTTGTTGTTTGCTTGCCAGCCTCAGCTGCCGCAGCTATTTCTGCTCCTTTTTTGTCTTCGTCTTTGCTATCTTCATTCGACTTACTGTTCGATTCTTTGCTATCTTCAGCAGAACGCTTTGTCCTTTGATTGCTATCATCAGAGCCATCCAATTCTTCGGAAACGTTTTCCTGAGAGACTTCATCGGAATCTTCATGAACTATTGGAGAAACCTCATCTTTCACATTGTCACTCTCATTCGTATCCAACTGAGCCTCTTCCTCTGCTGAATCTTTCGAATCGGCGGTATTATCTTCGTTTTCAGGCGATCGCTTTCGCCTGTCTTCGTTATATGTGGTTTCGTTCGCTTCATAAGAATTAACTTCATTCACTTCACATCCTTGGGCGTAATCTTCTAATGAATTTTCTTTGTCGTCTTCGTTCGCCGTCAATTGATTGTCTTCCTCTTGCGAACTTTCGTGTCTCTCTTCGTAACTGCTGATTTCTAGCTTATTTGTATACACTTGACGTTTTCTGCGAGCTGCATCTTTTGCACTGTCGGCGTTTTCACCTGCAGCTGCTACTGGAGATCCCTTTTCTTCTGAACTCTCCTCGGAAGTATTATCGCCATCGGTATGCCGTTTCCTGTGTCCTGCACTTTCCTTTGCACCTGCTGCTCCTTTTGCCTCATCACCCTTTTCTTCAGAAGAGCTCTCGGAAGTATTGTCACCACTTTCATCACGCCTAAATCTAGACTGCTGCTTTTTATAACGCAAATACTCATCATGCATTTCATTCGAGCTTTTCTTTTCTGCATCAAGTTTACCGCTACATAAATCGACATCGGGAATGTTTGGCGAACGTTTCACTATGATCCTATCTTCATCATCTGCGTCGGCAGATTCATTGGACTCATTACCATTTTCAATACCAGCTGCTTCACTATCGTTCGCCTTCTCAGCCGACTCATGGGACTGGTCAGCAGACTCACTATTAATACTGTTGTCCTTTAATTCTTTTGCCAATTTGGTCTCGCTGCTCTCTTCCGAGCTCTCGTTATCACGGTACTTTGACAGCGGACCTGCTGCTGCAATGGACAGCCAGCTGACCAGCAGAAAAGCTGTTACAAAAATAATCCTCATTTCTCTTATATATTTACACCAAATCGTTAAACCTTTTAAATATTAATTTTTTCCTGTTTCGTTTTCAGTTATTTGAATCCTTGAAAATCGTTTTACTTTCGATACTGTACTGGGAATCGTTCTTAACTTTTGATTCCCTTGGATTGCTACCGTTTCGCACGACACTCTAAATCAAACTAACTATCGCTTTCCTTTCACCATCTTTTTGATGTTTTGCTCGCTTATTTTGCGAGTAAGTACAAAATTATCATAAATTCGCAACTTAAATGAGCTTTAGACTTAATTCACTTGCGTAAGTGTGTGTGAGTGTGTTTGTGTGACACTTTTTAACTGATCGCTTCCACTCGTAAAAATTTTGTGGTATTTATTAACATTTAATTTGAG
The DNA here is from genome assembly GCA_958295655.1 of Palloptera scutellata. Classification (NCBI taxonomy): domain Eukaryota; kingdom Metazoa; phylum Arthropoda; class Insecta; order Diptera; family Pallopteridae; genus Palloptera; species Palloptera scutellata. The sequence continues at coordinate 42,287,060 of OY282451.1, forward strand.
GAATATTGATAAAGTGCTATGGTACATAGAGCAAATTTCACTTCATTGGATTTACAGTAAATCATTTTGGCTAATTTTTTATGGGAAACCCTTAAGGGTTGGAGATGAGGGGTAAGTATATTCAGGGAAAATGTTGGAGAGTGATAAATAACATTTAACATTTTAACCTTCTAGAGCAGCGACTTCTGACCAGCTGTCAGATGATTGTCCGATTTTTATAAAAATATCAACTGTGTGGCCGCCTTAACCCATTTCGAAGGGCTACCAGAAGCCGTGATACGATTTTGAAACATTTTTAAAATATAGGTTCCATATGTCTTTTATGTACATATATGAAATTTCACAACTATAAATACTAAAAAAATATCTTGTGAATTTTAGATGTAGTAAAAATTGGTGGCCTACCCCGAGGAAATGTGGTGACCAAGTATTCAAAAAAGCATAAATACCCATACCTAACATAGCTGGCAATAAATATTCTCTGGGATCAAATACTATTGAACCATTATTTTAGGAGTTATTAAAAGTTAAAAAGAAAATGTGATTTAAATTTTTTTTTTTTTCCTAGTTTTCGTTATTTTTTTTTTTTTTTCCAAAGTCGCTAAAAAATATATTGGTACATGCGATGTTATAATTTGATGTTTTGTCTGAATTTCACATTTCAAATGCAAAATAATTAAATTTACTAATTTTGGTTAACTTTTTTTTATCAAGTCTTTTTACCTGACCTTTGAGTAAGATGAGACTAATAACTTTAAGTTCTGTTAATGCAGTTTTAAGACACCTCCATTCCCACCTCCAACGGACGGGTCCACAGGTTGCGGACAGTGGGACGTCCCTCTACGTGTAGAGGGTAACGGCGAATAAGGTTCACCAAATGAGCGGTCCCGGACAGGCAGCGGGGGTTTACTACGGGTGTGGAGATTATTGCAAAAAAGCCACAATGCCCAAATATAACCTCGACAAAGCGAGCTGATACCGCTTTCCAATAAGTATCTTGCCCAAAACACCAAATCCTCAAATCGTGAGCGTCTGTTCTCCATGTTAGGGCCGCTCAATCAGCGTCTGTTCTCCATGTTAGGGGCGGCTTGAAACTCTTCTGCAGTGTCTGTACTCATAGTGATCGGCTGCAAAAGACGTCTGATCTCCATGTTAGGGTCGGCCTACATCAACAGTGCATCAGGTCACTTTAATTGCAGCGCTAATCGGATCCAGCCTTAAGCTTATAACTTATTGTGTGGAGCGTTGCTCTGAATATATTATTAATGGAATATGAGTTTAAAAACGAAGGTAACTAATTCTCCAAGTGGTACCCACCGTAGGGTGGAAAATTCATCTGCTTCTGCAGCATGCACACCGGATTTGGAGTTGCAGGAAACATGTAAAATTAAAAATAATTCCTTTATAACTGAAACCATTTATGGCCCTATGCTCCCCCCAGGTGTCCCAGGACAAAAGAAGAAGAAGATTTGATTAAACATTTTAATTTTGACGAAGTATGTGGGGTAACATTGATTTTCTCGCATTTGTTTTAATCTTAAACCTTGATGCGACGACGCCATTTATCCTTAACTCAGCCCAACAATTTTCTGGCTCACGCATTTTCTAAATGAACTTCACGAAATTAAGGGTTCCAGAGTATACAAATCGAAAGGTCACGCACAATTCCATAGCTAATTTATGTATGTTCTTCTTCTTCTTTTAATGGCACAACAGCCCATGAAGGGCCAATGCCGAGCTTTTCGCATCCACTCATGTTGTCCGTGTTATATTTTTACGTGAAGGTAAGGGACCTACAATTTTATGACGAGTCCGAACGGCGTAGTGAAAAGCTTTTTATTTTTCGGTTTGCCATTGCCTGCCAAGAGGTGATGCTGTGCAGAAAAATAGTGTTTTCTACTTTTCAATTTGCTTGTGCCGAGATTTGAGTCCCGGACACTCTGCGTAGCATGCCAATGCACTACTTATATACATACTATGTACTAGTTACCATATTTACATATATATTCGCTGTATAGTTTAGAAAACCTAAACTGAATTCTAAACTAAAACTGAAATACTTAGGAAAAATAGTGAATAAGTTAAGAGCGCAATTCATTGTTAGTAAATTTAAATTAAACGTCGTAAATAAATTAAGACTTGTCTGCTGTGTGTACAACATTCAAAACTTGAACTATACAATTTGAGTGTTATTGAAAATCGTATACAGTTAAAATCGTATATAAGTGCGCACTGATATTTCTACGGGTGAAGGGTTCAAAAATATATAAATAATATATTTAAATACACAAATATTTATGTCTATGCAATATACAAAGACATAAACAAACAATTCGACGAAATTTTATTTTGCCGATAAGAAAATTCTGCTTTTAACAAGTTTTATAAGCAATAAACAATCACAATAAATTGCAATTATCAATATGGATGTGCAATCTTTTTTTTCAAAAACGAAGCTAACGAATACGTACGTATTCCAATAAAAAAATTCTAAACAAAAATATGAGCATACAAACGAATTGAAATTGCAATTTGTAATTATCAGCATACTGAAATTAATTGAAGTTTTCCTTTTAATAAGTTTATGCATTTTGCATATACATAAGTACCTAGACACACAAAACATGCTCGGTATGTGCTTGGTGTTTATGGCATATGTACATACTCAAATATCTACCTAGTATATATGTGCATACATTCATATTTGTGTACATACGAGTAGATGGAAAAATCATATCATCGTAAAATTCGAACACGTACGAGAACGTAAATCATATCATTGCAACGTGCTGCAAATGTCAATATTGTCATGCAACATTGACTCTGATTGTTAACCACCAGGGCGCCAATACCATTATCATCGTTACCAGCACACCGTCACCGTTACCGTTACCGTTACCGCCAATAGTGGCAAGCAACAATCATTGATAAAGTTAGGGAAAATATTGTTTGAAACTTGTTGGCATGTCAATAGTTGAATTCGATTTAAAAATATTATAAATCCAATTTTGCCATTGTGAAAAGAGAACATGGAATTCTTAAACCGTTAGGGGCACACATACTACATACATACACGCTCGCCAATAAGTACATGCAAAGCACATAGCTCAAGGAGTGCAAGAAGCAAGGCAAAGTTAAATTGAATGGGGGCCTAGAAGCAATTCCAATATAAAATAATTTTATAAGTTCATTGTACTGGTTGACTGACTGACTCACTGCCTGAATTGTTTATTATTTTGAAATACACACACACACACTTATATATAGTACATACATACATAAGTTCGAGTATATGTTTGGTATTTATGGCTAATATTTTGTTTTGTCTTAACTCGTGGAGAAGACACAATATTTTACACTAAATATGTAATTAAAATGCCTGCGTAGTAAGTGGAAAGGAAGATTTCTGTTTTAAATTGAATGAATTTTTAGGGTTTAAATTATGGACAAAACTTTTGTACTTGTAAAAAAGCTGGTTTTTCTCGATCTTGTTTTTGAAATATTTCAGATTCAACGTTAAAAGACCGACTGGCTAGGTTTAATTGCTTTTGCAGTCAGCAGGCCTGCCTCCTCCACTTACTTTTCTCATTCTTCCAAAACCCCAAATGCCAAGCCTTCTTCCGTTGGGAGGGGTTTCTTTTAATTTTTTTATTGATCATTCAACACACAGGGTGTACCACTGTGAATGCAGAGCATTGCGTTGATTGGAAGGAAGTTTGATAGGTGGGAGGAAGAAGGAGGAAGAATGAGAGAGGGAATGCAATCACAGGACACCGATAACGAGATAGACAGCCATTGTGGCAACTGTTATGCCTTTACCACAATGAACTTCAGTTTTTATCAATGTCGACTATGACCGCATGTAACGCCAAGGGTCGAGCTTTTCGCATTCACTCCTGTTGTGCGTGTTATATTTGTACATGAATGGAAGGGACCTACAGTTTTATGCCGAATCCCTTCTCTAAAGCACAATCTTCGGAGCACATCTTCATAATTAATTCTGGTTGCTTTCCTTATTCATCGCTTCAAGGTAGGTAAACTTTAGTGAAACAATGAAAACTTTTCAATAAGTATATTTCAAATACGCAGCATAGACTTACCAACCATCCGCGAGATGACAGTCCTCCTTTCCAGAAAATTACCTACGTCCTCCTCAAAGGTTGAAAAGTCTTCATTGACTGTAGGCCCATGTTTCGGTACTTGTGCAAGTAAATTTGGAAATTTCCGTAAAATTAAAATCGTATGTATGTAATAATAATCTTATGACACTACGCTAAGAGACAGTGAGAGAATTAAATTTCAGGTCAATAATAGTAAATGGTTTTGCTTTAGTTAAGGCAAATTTTGATATTGATATATGAAATTTGATATCCTGTGATTTTATTTCAAAACTGAACACCGTTTTTCACCAGTTAAGTATAATGAAATATGTAACTGTATCTTATGAAATTATGTATGCAGTATGGTTCACGGCAATACTAATTGTTCATGGCAATGCTAACTGTTCATGGCTCTGCTAAATAATGACAAAATGCTAAACACCATGTAGAGACTTTGAAATGCACTTGATTATTCGTTACATGCACTGAGGTCGCTGTGGCATAGTGGTAGTGCGTTGGACTGCTACGCAGAGTGTCCGGGGTTCGAATCTCGGCACAGGCAAAATCAAAAAAAAGAAAAAGAAATAATAATTTTTTTACACGGCACCACCTCTTGGCAGGCAATGGCAAACCTACAAGAGTAAAAATTGTTATGAAAAGCTTTTCAATTCGCCGTTTGGATTCGGCATTAAACTGTAGGTCCCTTCCATTCATGTAAAAATATAACACGCACAATATGAATGGATGTGAAAAAGCTCGGCCTAGGCCCTCCATGGGCTGATGTGCCATTAAAAGTAAGTAAAAAGCACTAGAATATTCATGGACATGCAATGACAGCAGCATCATCTATGAAATGGAATGCTCCAGATTGTTCGTACCCATGCTATCTAATATTCAGTGGTAAGGGAATGGAAGCAGTCACAGATTGACAATCTATGTAAGTGATCACACACAGTGTGAGAGATAATTGTACCTACATGAAGTGATTAAGTATATGTAAGTGTTGTTGAATTTAATAAAAGTGCAATAGGTTGTTTTTATACACAATCCAGAGATCGACCATTTATATTTGCTGAAAATTAATTTTCAATGGGAACTAGAAAATCGTAACATACGTCTACATACTTACTCTCGCGTTTTGTAATTACGTAGAATACGAATAAGTACATATGTGCTTACATACATACTAGTATGGGACAACTTAGGCAGACCAAAAATGACATGCAAGACAAGTGGCACCACCAGAATAATCACAACCTAAGTAAATCTCTTTATGTGGGAAAAACTCAATAAAGTTTTTCTATATACGTATGTACAAACTACATAGTATACATTTAGATGAGTGGGTGAAATAATCTTTTAATTTCTTCTTTCTCTTGGCCAACACTGAAACTTTATTCAAGGGCAAATACTGAATTCCAAAATGAGAAAGTAATAGAAAAGTTTTGAAAGTTCTTGAAGTGCATGCCAATAGAAACAGAAATATATACAAGCATGTATTAACTTAATACACACGCACATATTCAGGTTGCAATAAATCAAACATAGACAAAACAGTGATTGCATGTCGACGTATACTGTGTAATTAATGCTTTAAATTGCAAGCAACACACTATGGGGGTCATTGAAATATCTAGTTAACAAATACTCGTATCAAAATTTAACCATCTCGATTTTATTTCAAATATATTCCATATATAAGTACTAAGTAAGTACTTAACCCTCTAGTTCCCAGCAGGCCTCCAGACAGCCGTCACTAAAACGGGTGTAATATAAACAAGAACAGTAAGTAGTCTTTTATCATATCGTATAGTGAACTTCCCAAACTTGCATGATAATGCTTCGGCTATGAGCTGCGATGTGAATTGCATGCCGCAGAAAGCAATCAAAGTCAAAAATATTGGAATTATTTCGATTGACTGTGAGAATTTTGGTTAAAAATAAAAACATTTAAATCAAATACTTCCCGGGATACTAACGGTATATAAAACAGTCTATAACTAGTTAAGAATAGGAACGTTTAATATAAAATGTTTAATCATTCAAGAAAAAATTACTAACAGGCTCAAACAACCACAATTGTTTTGAGGGATCTCGACTTCCCGACTTCATAAATCCACACCAATTAATTTGTTTAAGTTTTTGAGAACAGTATATTTTACATCGATATTTTATAATTTTTATAATTTATAATTTTTTTAGGTCAATAAAAAATTTGGAAATAGAGAGTTAACTTATGCATATACTATTATTTATATGGGGAAACAAAAATTTGGTCTACGCAGTTAATTAAAGGCGTAGTCTATTAAAGATACGTATTATCAACCATGCAACCAAATGTCAAGGATATATCCGCATTTAATTCCAAACGTAATGGAGCACATTAAAGGAATAGTGAAGAAAATTCTTTCAGGCGGAAGTAATGGCAATATATCAGGCGTCTAAGTGGCTTATTTGTAACGATTCATTCGACACTTACTATATTTGCATAAAGACTGACAGCCAAGCAGCAATCAAGTCATTGTGTGGTGTTTTCACAACATAAAAGCTTGTTCTTGACTGTCAATCATCTTTCAACATCTGGACGAGTCATTCACAGGTCCACTTATATGTGATTATCCCAGGGCCAAAAATTTAACTTAACTGCAATGCCAAAAATTTAACTAAACGGGGCTCGTTGCTTCTCACCCTCTTGCATCGTCGGTGCTCCGCTCACGTTTATTAGATTTACTAACAAGCAAAACTACCTTAAAGAAAAGAAAAAATCCTGCGTAGCATATCATACTAGTGATATTATCATCAGACTAACCTAAACCGCAATGGATATTAGACATACTAGACTGCTACTCAACCTAAGCAGAAACTCCATCCGCACAACAACTTCCTTACTCACGGGGCACTGCTCAACGGCAAGACATACTGCAAGATTATGGCTTCCAGAAAGACGACTTTTGTCGAGGTTGTGGCTCTGAGGAAGTAGAAGAAACAGTTCTACACTTCTTCCTATGGTTAGGAGGAGATTAAAACTTTTAGGCTCACCTTTCTTCAATATTCTGTCTTAGCTATTGTTTCATCCATAAAAGCCATAGCCAGAATCATTAGCGAATCCTCATGGTTCTCCATTATTTAAATGAGGGAGTCGCGTCGTACTGTGGTATCACAATGAGTCATTAATTGTGCTTAAGACTGCCGCTCCAACTTAACCTGAAATGCAAAAAAAAAAGATATTTACATATGGCTCATCTCTATTGTAATTATTTACGAATATCAAAATCACATATCGCTAAGGTATATCACTCATACAACATTAAAATAGTAGGGGGACTCTCTAAATCTAGCATATGCCCTTGCATGGTGCAAATGTAGGAGAATTGCAAAACTTTGATATCCCTACAACGAAAAAACAAGAAAAAAATTTTTACTCTTGCATCGTGCAAGGGCATATGCTAGACATAGAGAATACCCCTATTGTTTACATACATATGGTACATACATCAACTCCTATTCACAAAGCATTCCATTGCGACCGAAGAATTTCCGGCAGAAAGCTTTTAAGCCCCATTAATCTGTTTATTACCTTAACCTACTTAATGTGCTTACTTCAATGTGAAAGTTAGTTATAATTATCAACAACAAAATAGTCAAGAAGGTTCTTAAAAGACTGTAAGAATTTTGAATTTATATTTGTGAGTAATATGTCATATGGTTGTGTTCTCTGATATGTACTGGTATATTATAGAAAAGTCTCTTAAAATTCTTTATTAACATAAAATGAAAATTTTCATTTGAAACGTCCATGAAACAGCACATAAAATCGATAGCACTCCGTATTTTGGTTGCTTCCACATTAAATTCTCTAGCTGAAAAAAATAGTTTTCTGCTTTGTAAAAACCGTTTTTGTTATTGCTGCTTAAAGTTTTACAAAACATGAATATTTTGAGTAAAATTGTTCTTATCTCTTTCACACGCTTACAAATATAAAATGAAGATGAAACCCTTTGGAAGGACACTATTCATTCTTCGCTGCATAAAATTAGTGTCAATATTTCAACAAGTTTACTTTGAAGCTATTTTGATTGGATTTTCAAATTGATTGGATTCTTAAAATAAAAGGATTTCCATTATGTTAAATGTGTCACTATTTATTCCATATACGATTTAAAGCGCAAAAGAAAGAAAAGAAATGCTGGTAAACCATACCTAAATAAACACGAACTAACCGCAGCCCAAATCGATGAAATGAAAATGAAAGAATCACAAAAAACAAAATGAAACATTAACATAATCTTATACTATGTATGTATGTATGTGTACTCGTAACTCAAAGGCGGTAAAATGTGGCAAGTTCGATTTTGATAACAACTGTATTATGTAAGCGAAATAAATTGTCGTGCTATTTGTTGCATGAGGCTGCATCAGTGTTTGAACTTGAAATTTAATATATTATTTTGTAATTCCATTTAAATCTGGAAATGGAAGTAGCTATTGTTAGACTTAGCCCATTCCGAAAGCTTTTTCTTGTAATACGAGGTAATAATGGGTGAACCAGAAAAATTTTAGAATTTTTACGTATCCATTATACGTAATTGCCAAGAGTTAGGACCCCATTATCTTCTTCTATAAATAGCTCAGTTTTTTTCTATATCAGTCATTTTTATCATGGATATACTTAAGTCAATATATCGAGCCAAAAAGAAGAGCGCCGCAAATTAATACTGAACGATTATTTGACTGATAAGACGAAGTCTAGACTAAGCATTGCAAGGGAAAGCACAGCAAGTTTAGTAACGGTAGCGACTCTATCTGCAGAACCGAAGGATCAGGCAGAAAAAAGGATCCAAATAACACAGAAGTGTTGAAAAACGTTGTTAGTACATATCGGGTTAATTCCACGAGGTCGACTCGAGATGTTGCGGCTACAGCTGGTACATCGCAATCAACTGTAATGCGATATAAGCGAAGTCAAAGATTAAGGACCTACAACTAGCAGAAAGTTCCTGACCGGTCGGAAGCAAAGTAAAATTAGCGAAGGCACGTGCCCGAAAGCTGCATGACAATTACCTTACCAAATTCGATTGCGTGATTCTGGCTGATGAGAGCTACTGTAAGGCGGACTTCAACCAGTTGCCTGGGAATGCCTATTTCACAACAAAGAATAGGGATGCAACACCCAGAAAATACTCTGAAATAAAATATACGAAATTTCCAAAACGCTTCATGGTTTGTCAAGCTAAGTTTGCACCTGCGGTTTACGGAGCAAGGCGTTCATTACGGCAGGAACAATTAACTCTAGAATTTATATAGAAGAATAAATGCAAAAACGCCTTCCATCATTTATTGGACAGCACAAAGGAATCATTTTGTTTTGGCCAGACCTAGCCACAAGTCATTACTCCAGGTCAACAGTAATGTCACAGTGGTCCCAACAGAGGCAAAACACCCAACTGTCCGAAACTTCGGCATTTTGAAAGATATTGGGCTATAATGAAGCAAACCCTAAGAAAAACAAAGAAAGTTTACAAAAATGATGAAGAATTCCTAAATCGATGGAATCAAGCCTATGCATTAGTCACCGAATGTACCATACTGTCCCAGTTTCTAACTAAGAACTCTAAGAAAAATGTTAAACAATTTTGCAAATAATATTTGAATAAATTTTTTTGGTGAATTATAGTTTAAAATTTGCTTGATAAACTGAACTTTATTTGAGTAAAATCGGACTAATGGTTGGGTTTTAATGTCTCCGTAAGAATTCCAAAATTTTTCTGGGTCACCCCTTAAATTCCCTTATTTGGAAAATTACTATGTATGACCACTTCAGCGAAAAATATAAAATGTAGGATTGCTTTTGCAAAGTGGGCGTGGTACTTGCAGCATAGCCCACACCTCACCTATGTCAAAGCCAAAAATTAGATTAGTTTATTTCAATAGCCTGAGAGCTACTTGGGTTTCGAGGCCTACTTTAGTGATTGTTATATAATGGGTATTACAAACGGTTGAAAATTTCTGTCTACATAGTTATGATCACTAAATTGTCGTTTTTATCACTTACCTTCGAAAATAGCCCCTTCGAAACATGTCCATTTTGCAGTTGTACGGTGAAGGAGGTAAGAGTGAATGACGGTACTTCAATTGAGAGTGGTGAGTCGTTTTAATCGATCGCCGCTGTTTTACATTCAACGCTTAGTTTATATTTGGCCCATTTTTGAGTTCGTCTGCCTGTGTAGAATCGGCAGATGTGCGGAAATCGTGTTTGTACTCATTTTCCTCACAAACGACGCTCCTTCATTAAACCGTCGCCTTCGTAATTTTGTATTTTTCTGAATTTTACGGTGCTCCCAAAGGCGTGCGATTTCATCACTTACCAGTTGGGGGGAGCATATGGAGTTCCAAATATTGATCAGAAATAGTCTTAAAAACAGTACTCCACTTAATAAATGGAGCAAAAGTAATTTCATAATGCGAATTGGCTCCCATTTTGTTAGAAATGCAAAAATTCCGTTCTATTTTCATGGAAACTTTATCTGAAGATGTAAAATTTATGACATTAAGTTGAAGAAAGAAATGATATCGGTCAAATGACCACCTCTTGACTTGACGAGCATTTGTGCTCGTTTTATGGCAATTTGAATTATTGCATCTGATTCTTCCTCAATGTTGGCTTTCAAGAATTTGTAGTTTGTTTTGATAAACGCGATACTTAAAAAAGTTTCAAAGGAAAAAGTCTGGCGCCGTCAGATCAGGCAATCTGGCGGGAGATCACAAGGCCCGGAAATTGGTGTTTCAAAATCTACATCGTTGCCCGAGCTATGCGTTGCTTGTTGTCAACTAATTCTATATCTGCCTACAACGATACAATGACATTTGACGCCATTTGCAAAAATTATGGCGCATTGACATTATTACATTACTTTTGCCCCACCTTGTATTTTCTTGACTCTTTGATCTTTTCGTGGTCCAAAAAACTTCCATTTTATAACAACCACCCACTTAGGTCTGAAAATAGTTTGTCTGCTATAGCGGCAAGAAGGAGTTGAATATGGCCTTCCCTGCATGTTATTAATCTATTTGGAGGAGCCATGTTTCCCACTGCCAAACTACAGCCGACCCGGGCAAGTATTGCCAGGGTCTGGAAGTAATTTTTATCTTCGGGACCCTGCCTTAGATGCATGTGTTGCGGACTTAATTGTGCAGCTTCACAACTTCTCCGATCGGGTCCTTTGAATGCAGGCACTTCTTCCGACCGAATACTGTGTACTAATACAACATAACAACTTCTGCTAACATTACACTTTATTCATCACATTTTTTTTCTAATAATTGAATTTTGCGCAATATCTCTGTGTGTTTCTTTTTCATTTGATTAACTGTTGCCTCTACTACGTGCACCTTTTCAACCGTTTTGTCATAGTCAAACATCAGCGCAGGCCTATACAATAGCCCACCTTGAAAATATATTTCTTGGATATCTTTTCGTATTCTGGAACGCTTTACTTTCAGCCCGAACAGTTTTTCACGAATCCATTGTTTAGAATGAAGCAACTCATCCAGCGCCTCGCGTTGCACCATAATATTTTCATGCATCATTAGTTGCTTCTCCTTCATGTGTGCCTTAATATGCAAATCGGAATTGTAGCGATTACGCAATTTGTGCAACTCATTAGCGCGTTCTGTAAAAATATTTCAAAACTGATTACACGTCTGTCATCACTACTCACATACATACACACATGTGCATATGAATCTATACATAAAAATTTCTTACCTTCATTTTTTTCCCCCAAGCCTGATATTTCTCTATCCAAACGGTCATAGTCTTTCCAAAGCAAACCTTCCCCAATGTGCTCAAGTTTTTCTAGTTTCTTAATGACAGTTAAGAGGGACGAATAGAAATTTCAGTCCGCCTAGGCAGACGCACACGTACGTGCATATCTCTGATTGCCTGCCAGAACCAAGTAAGTGACAAAGTTATTTTATTTTGGGGGAAAAAAACCATATTTAAATGCTTTCGAGCAAAGCTCTGGATTTTGATATCTTAACTGGAAAAAGGTTGTTGGTGGTTCTAGTAGCCAACCGATGGTAAGTATAATACATAGGTACGTATTCACTAACCTCCATGAGAACGGCAAACTTATGCTGCTTTTGAATCAATTCGTAACGTAAATCGGAAATATCTTTACGTGGTTCTTCCATTTTCTCAAGCAAACTCTCAATCACCTATGTATAAAGTAACAAATAATAAGTTAGCGATGGGTCCGAGCCAGTAACCTTTGGGGAAGTTTACCGCCAACAACTTCGGCCTTGACTCCACACCACACGTCTTTTTTACCAAATCCTCGAAGTCTCTTAACTCGTTTCTTGATTTTTCTTCCATTTCGAGTTCCTCAGTCTTCAGCGCTTGCAACTTTGCTGTGGTTGCTACAACCGAATCTGCCTCAGTTCCCATTAAATGGTCCAAGTATGCCACAGATTTCTTATATTTCGCCATGTCCTGCATTATTGTTTCCGGATTATCGTCGGTAATTGCACGAAATGACTTCTTGCGGCGAAAGAACTCTACGGCTTTTCGATTAAGAAAGTGACAACTTTTCTGCTCAACTTCCAGCGTTCTAATAACCCGAGCCAGCTCATCCATCAGCTTGACTTTATCAAGACTTCTTCGCAAAATCATATTGGGATTCAGTAATTCACCTAAACCAACTACGTGGTTGATAAGATCATAAAGGAATTCCTCGGTACGAGCAGTCAGCTGTCGTCTTGCTTCTAGGCGCGCCTCAACCTCGTGTTCAGCCTGTATCTTTTCTAAATTTTTTTCGATGTCAAGAGCAAGAAACTTATCAAGTACAATATCATTGAATTGTTCTTGCACTTTTATTACTACTTCATCCTCATCCGAGTCTTGTTGGGCGAATGCAAGCAATTCGTCGTCTTCAATATACAAGTCTTCTATACTTTCCTCTATTGCGGTCTCCTCCTTTGTGAGCACCTGTTCTGATTCTACTTGCAAAATTATTTCTTCCTTCTGCTCAAAAATTCCTCCGTCAATAGCTTCGGAAAACATTCCATAATGTTCTCTCTCCAACTCTTCTTCTTGATTTTTAAGGTCAGCTTCATCGTCTGATGAGATATCTTCAATATCAGGGACTTCTCCAAATATCTCTAAAAGATTTGGTACTTGCAGAAATTCTTTTTGATAAATGTACGACAGCTGAGATGGTATTGATGGTATTGATGTATCACAATCAGAATCATTCTCAATGCCTTTCAATTTAGATTTCACATCTTCTTCAAGCTGTTCTAGGTCAACATCTGCATCTTCAGCTGCACCGTCGCCAACATTATCTATAAATTCGTTAGGCTTATCCCTTTCTTCTTCCACTGTTTCACGTTTAGCTATTATAGATTTATTTTTCCTTGTCAAAGTTAATTGATTGGTCATCATTACGTTTTCTGGTTTTTGCTGTACTTCATCATCAGCATCATCATCTATATGATGCTCACCTCTCTTCTCTGTCAATATGACATTATCCGATTTTTGTGTTACTTGCTCACCAGCTGCATCACCAATAAACTTCGTGACTTGTTTCTTAGTCAGTTGGATACTTTCATGTAGTTGGGTTGTATGATCATCGTCTGAATCAGCTACAACCTTCGCGCTTTTTTTCTTAGCCAATTGGATACTTTCTCGTTGTTGGGTTGTTTGATCTTCTATATAGTTAGCACCTTGTTCCTTAGTCAGTGTTACGCTGTCTGGGTTTTCTGATTTTTGATCCTGAGCAGCATCATCAATTAGATTAGCATCTTCATTCTTGTTAAGTGTAACGTTGTCAGGGTTTTCCGTTGCTTCAGCAGCCTCTTCAATCATCTTCGTTTCAACCGAAATCTGCATCCTTTGTATAGACCCTTTCCCCAGCTCATCAACTGTCTCTTCAGTTTCTTCTATGGCTTCAAAGACTGCCTCCTTTGGATTTTGTATAACCTCATCATCTGTCTTTTGGGGCTTTTCTACGTCCATATTAACTTCGGTCTCATCGATTATCTTTTCTAGAGCCTCTTCGAATTTTTCTGCGATGACATTGGCTTTTTTCTTTGGCTTTATCTCGAGCGTTTTAGCTTCTTGAAAATCTGCCGATACTGGCCCTGTGTCCTCAGAAGGAGTTATCGCCACCCTTTCGTCGGCTGCTGTGTTAGTAGCAACTGTTTTTTGCGGCATTGCAAAAAAATTTTATTAAAAAATTATAAAAAAAAGTACAAAAATATAAAAAATAGAACTACAAAAAGCTAGGTAAAAAAATATATGTATATGATAATTTTGAAGGAAAACTCCATGATTCCACTTAAAAAAATCCAAGAAAAAAAGTAATTTGACAAATTTTTTATTTAACAAGAAACGAGAAAACAAAGAATAAATATACTACAATTTTGGAAACTTTTCTTCATCGTTTCTATTGTCCTCCTCGTGGTCACTGTCACTAAGCGCAAATTCTTCCAGTGATATGACTAACTTCGTGCCCTCCAAGAAATCATACGACTGCAGCTGGGCATTCGTCGTAGTTTCCGTGTCCGAGTCTGATTGATATTCCGCCTCCATTTCTGCGATTATTGCTTCCTTGTTTTCAACGGGTATATTGATTGATTTCCTACTTCGAGTTTTGAGGGTGCGCTGCAATACTGTTTCACCTTCCGATTCGAATGCCTCCGAAGAAGATGTCTGATCATTCGGTGGTTCTGGTGTTGGTAAATAGTCTGTTATTTTAATGACCTGATCAGCATGTCTCGACGTCGATGCTTCTTCTGGGGCAGTCTGACTTTCATTACATTCAGATTTCCTTTTGAAATTCTTTTTGCTTTTATTCTCATTTTTCTCTGACATCTCTCGTTTTCAAAGTCACCTTTAATAGACTATGTAGAAACGAAGTATGTAGGATTTTGAGTTAGAAACTTACTGAAAAATTATCAATTCCTGCATAAATAAATGACTTTTTATGGACATATATCACATAACATATTTAAAACATCTTAACATATGTATGTATTATGGTAACCAAAAACGTTCTGTTCCCAGCCTACATTTGACATATACTTAATTAGTCGTGAAATAAAAACAGTTGCTTTCAGGGCATCTAATCTCATCAATATGCAATGTTATACCGTACATAGTATGTACATATATATATTTTTATAAATATTTTCTAATATATCAATTTATCATGCTCATAAATTATGAAACGAAAACAAAGAGAAAAAATTACACAATCGAACAAAATAGCACGAAAAAAGGGATACACATCATAAGGAATAAAATTATTCAATAACATAATTTATTACATTTGCAATTCCGGTGCACAGACTCTTACTCTTATTATGTAAGCCTTAAAGTATGCAGCAATAAAAACCACAAGAAAACGCCTTCGTAGCCTACTTCAAATAAAAGCAACAAATATGAAATATCAACGAATAAACGAACGTACAAAATGAATGATTGAATGAATAAATGATGACATGGATTAAATTGGACACTAAAGTAAATATCATTAAAAGCACATAAATACCCACTGACAATCGCACAGTTCCGATACGAACACAATGAACGCGGCAGCGACATTGCGCCATCTGTCAACACATAAATACCATGCATATCACAAGGTTGCGTGTTCATATCACATCGGGGTCACCAAAATGTTTGCTCGTTAGCTGTGGTTCTTGTATCAATGCTAATTAAGCTGTTAAAATGAAGTGGACTTCAATACTTGTGGTCAATCACTAACTTTATTTAAAACAAATTGCCTATATTTATATTGCCAAAATGCTAACGCAACAGAACCCACCAAATTACCAATTGGCGTTTGCCCGTGCCAAAGCATTCCAGAAGATCATATTGCACGAGCTGCCGTAATTACAGCATGCGATATGATCCTCTGTGGGAATCGTTAGCGCGGTCCGCATTTCACGACGCTAGTTTGTGCTGTCTCAACATCGAGCTGCTGTAACTACTTCATGCAATATGATATTCTGTGGGAATCGTTCGCTCGGTCCGCATTTCGCGACGCTGGCAGTATTCTGCTGTTTCTTGAATATTTATATATTTGCATTAGAGTAAATATGCATGCATGTATGAATGAATGAATGTATGTATGTGAACACCTATGAAGTCGAACATAATGGCGGCAACATTGCGACATTGCGCCATTATGCAATTGCCGCTGTCGCGTCGACATCAATCTAATTCTATAATATTTTGTCATGCAGCAGAATGAAAACCTTTGAAAATAAATATGAAATGAATGAAGTGTTCTATTCTATCGAATGTTATCTTTTTATCAGTAGGGGAGACCGGGGTAATTCTGGACACGTTTTGGTTATTTTACCATAAATGCTTTGAACTGTATTCCCAAACCGATTATGCCATTAGAAAGAGTAAGTTCATAATTCAAAATGGTAGTAAGTACGACCGAAAAACGCACAAGATAGTGTCTCTATATCAATTTGAAGTCAGACCTCTGTGACGGTTTAATTCTGGACACGACGGGGTAATTATAAACACAAAAGAGTACCAAAATAGATCTTGTTGAGAAGTAAATAGAAACTACTTCGTGGGATTGAATAAGCTGCAGGAACAGCTTTAACACATTTTTTTCCACACGATTTTCTTTCAATGCGGTCAATAAATTTTCTGAATTTTGAGCAGATTTATCGGTTTTACTCACATAGTTTCGTGGCATGATGACAACAAAATGACTAAAAATCGTAGAAACAACTTATTTTTCACCCCGTGTTGCCTCTTGGCAGGCACTGGCAAACCTACAAGAGTAAAAATTGCCTATGAAAATCTTTCCACTTCGCCGTTCGGATTCGGCATGAAACTGTAGGTCCCTTTCATTCATGTACAAATATAACACACACAACTTGAGTGGATGCGAAAAGCTTGGCCTTTAGCGCTACATGCGGTCATAGTCGATACTGATAAACTGAAGTTCATTGTTCATTCACCTATCAATCTTCCTTCCATTCGACACAATATTGGGTGTACCCCCAATGTGTTGCATGTATCAATAAAAAATAAAAATAAAAAAAAAATTTAATGGAAATTGTGATTAATATAATTGAATTCATTTTGTTGTTGCTGCGTTCATTGTATTTCAGTCGCAGACAACATAACGAAATTTGTTGCGGACGCCATCTTGTTGTTCTTTTGCAATAACACTGTCGCAGCCATTATGTTCGTACCTTCACATACAAATGTACGTGTGTATGTAGAATATACATTGTATATTCATTTATGTATGTATACATAATTTGCATGCTTAGTATTCAAATAAAATAAAAATGGGCACGGTTGTGTGCATAAAATAACAAACTACGAAACCGTTAAATGAATTGAAGCTAACGTTAACATGTACTACAAACCTGTCTGTAACAAATCGGTCAAGTATTATGCTAGGCTACTGGAATCCACAATTAGCTTTATCAACACAATACTCTGCATTCATAAGGGTACACCCGGTGTGTTGACTTGAACTTAAAAAACAAAAAAGTTATATTTATACGGGCTTGGAATTGGAAATTTAGTTTCCCTCAGCTTATTTATTGATTTGGAACTTATTAAATAATTACAATGAAAAATGCAATTGAAAATGTACAGTGCGTTTTTTTAGAAGTGTGGTTTTCAAGAAGAAATAAAACGTATATAATTTAATATTATGGCCAAGAATTTAGCTTTATTATAAAGATAAGGATTTGCCATTATGTCTTAAAAACGATTTCGGGCAAGTGGCCGCCGCGACTGGTTCGAATAAATCCAGCCAACAGGCCCAATTTTCGACCACTTTTTGCAGCAATTGGGGCTGTATGTCAGTAATAACGCGCCGAATATTCTCTTCCAAGGCGTCAATCGTCTCGGGCTTATCTGCGTAGACAAGCGACTTCACATAACTCCACAAAAAATAGTCCAGCGGTGATAAATCGCACGATCTTGGATAATGCGCTCATCAAAAGTTTCCTACAATAAATTCATTGTTTCGTTGGCTGTGTGGCATGTAGGGCCGTCTTGTTGGAACCAAAGTTCGTCCACATCAACATCCTCCAATTCAGGCACGACAAAGTCATTAATCATGGCTCTATAGCGTTCCCCATTGACTGTAACATTATGACCGGCTTCATCTTTGAAGAAAAATGGACCAATGATTCCCTCTGCCCATAAAGCACACCAAACAGTAACTTTTTGAGGATGTAACGGCGTCTCAACAATAGCATGTGGATTATGATCACTCCAAATTTTATTAAATTTTGCTTATTAACGTACCCATTCAACCAAAAGTGAGCTTCATTCTTCGTCCACAAAATTTCAACAAAATCGATCGGCCCAAGAAGTCGCACCAGTACAGGGAATATAGCACATATCTCGCACATAGCACAAATATATTGCTTGTAATATTATCACGGTCCGATGCGGGTCATAACCATTTCACATAGTAGATTTTGATCGTTATATATAAAGCTGCACAAACCACAAAATATGCATTTTCAAGCATAACCCTAAAAATTGCAAATATTTATGTAAGAGATAAAACTCCTTGCCCAAATCCAATATTTTTCTTCCGAATCATTGAAAACAAAAGTATTGAAAGTAGTCCCATCTCACCTTACTTACTTACTTAACTGGCATGATTAATGGTTTTTTGAATCATTAGAATTGATTTTTCTAATGCTAATGCCACCGGTTTATCACTAGAATTGGTTTAATATTCTTGTTTTTTCTTATTGGTTAAAATTTGTGTCTCCAATTTTATTTTTATCAATCTTAATTCTATCGGCTTATCATCATTATAATTGTAGATCAATGCCAATGAATTGTCCAATGAATTAACAAACTAATGAATTATTCACATGGCTGGATTTGATTACTGTGTTCAACAGGGAAATAGCAGTTGGGACTTTAAAAATAGTTTCGAGTTAAATGATTAATCATGGGTTCTTTGAGCGTTCAGAATACTGTAAGCTACAGTTGGAATTATCCGGTAAAAAGAAATGTCCTAAAATATAACATATTTTAAATATTAAATATGTTGTGTCTGCTTTTTTACTTACAAACCATTTTATTCTCTTATTTTGATACAAATATTCATTACAGAAGTGTCCAAGGATTTATTTTTAGAACACTACAGAAATCTTTAAATACTATTTAAATAAATACTATTTATACTGCAAATACTATTTAAATATTTTTCCAGTTTGCTACCTTTCAAATAAAATTAATGTTTTCTTTTTTCTGTTGTTATTAGATTAAAAATCCCATCCAAGGACAAAAATGTTAAAGAAAATAGGAACTCTTTCCTTTTCTAATCTAGAAGAAACTGCGAATGCTCTATAAATAGTTCAATACTACTTTCTCTTCAAAAACCATGTCAGCAAATTGGTTCGTTCGGTATACTACTTTACTATTAGGTATGATGGTATATATTTTTCTTAAAATAATTTAAAGAATTTTTAGTCAACAATTATTCAGTTTTCTTTTTTTTTAACTATACACATCACATACACTTATTTTTTTATTTATTTATACAACTTTTCAAGATGTCAAACGAATCAATCGCCGTCGTTAAGAAACTCAATGAGTCTACCAGAAAGGATGCTAACGTAGAAGTGGTTCAAAAGGCAGAAGATGGTAATCCTGACGAAGCTTCTACAAAAGAGCTGAAAACGGAAAATGCTAAAGCAGAACAAGCTACAACCGAGGAAGCTCCAACAAAAGAAGCTACAACAAAAGAAACTACAACAAAAGAAGCTACAACAAAAGAACCTACAGCAAAGGAAAATGCGACAGAGGAAGTTGTAGTAAAATCACTGCTAGTTAAAGATCCACAAACAAGAGAAATTAAGGTTCAAGAAGATCTTGAATCACAAGATCATGACGGTCTTAAGTCATTCATTTCCAAAAAATCACGCACCCACTTCAATGAGGTACCTGATAAAGATAAACTGAAAGAGCATAAAGAGGATATAATATCCGATGAAATATTATTTAAACAAGCTAAGTCAGAAGACATTATTAGTTTGGCGGAAATAAAATCTAAAAAATCTGTTATATGTCAAGGTTTCATCGGAGAAATAGATGAAGATTTGGAAGATTCTGATGACTCAATGGAATTCACTTCTTCGTACGTATTTCAGAAAGAAATTGAATTCAAAACAAATTTTTTCGATGAACTTGGAGACATTCCTGATATTTCGGAAATTTCATCTGAAAGTTCTCGGGAATCATTGTCAAGGATATCTTTGAAATCCAAAGTTACTGATTTATCCATAACAGACTTTGGAACATTTGTGGATCCGTTGACTGGTGAAGTGGAGTCAGAAGGAGAATTAGCTAAACCAGAACCAGAGCCAGAGCCTGAAGTAGTTGAAAAAGAAGAAGAGGATGAAAAATGGGATGTGGAAGATGATGATCTTCTTGTTTTGATTGAAGGCGATCAGGAAGTTGTGGAAAAGAAGAGAGGATCTGCAGAAAAGCAGTTTGAGACTTTCATGCAAATGGAAGAAATACAGGAGGAGCCAACCGAACCAGATATCGACTATGTAGCAATAGAAAAAGAAAAGATGCAACGGCAATTGCTAGTGATTACAATCGATTTTATTAGTAAACTTATTGAAAAAGTCGTGGAAACTTGCGAATATTTAGACAAAAATGTCATAATGCGACAAAATTTGGACAAAATTAAGCTCATGGAGGATATCGAACTCAAACTTCTAGAATTGGATGTTGAACAAAAGACTCGTGTATTTCTAAATCGTAAAATAGTGGATTACTTTAAACGCAAAAAAGCATTTCGCTCCATTTTGGATGATAATCCTGATACGATAAGAGCAGATATTAAAAGATTCAGAGATGCGACAGCTAAACTAGATCTGATGATCGGTAGGAACGATGATTTAAGGAAAGTAACTGAAGCAAGACTCGCAGCTTTGAATATTGAAATGTCTGCCAAAGAAGAAGAGGCGAGAAAAGAAATTACCGAATTCGAGGATATGGTCATAAAGAGTTTCCATAGGGATACATTTCATAAATTACCGCAAGTAAATAAATAAGTAAATAATAAAGAATATACAGGGAACTTCTAGAAGTCAATTATTTCTATTTAAGGTGGTTACAAACTTACTTTCAAGAATAGAAAATCTTCGTGATGAAGTGTCAGATGTACGATTTGTACTAATACAAAGGCAGCACACATTTGCTTCACTCATGGAGGTAATTAGAATGCAGTTGTTTAAAAATCGAACTTGTCATTCATCGGGCTGGTATCGCAAATTAGGCTAAAGTAATGTACTCGTAATGTAGTGTGACTTATTAAACATACAACTTAGCTCATATTTCCCTTTTAAGACTAGGGTACTATACTCAGTCGCATTTCTCTGAGAGTCATAGAGTCGTGATTGGATGATAGCTCCGAACAGGAATAATTTTCAGCAAATCATGGCGAACAATATTACATAATTTGAAATTATGTACATTAAGCATTTTTGCATTCATTAAGGAATGGAAATATCGATTTTTTGATAAACGACTGCATAATCTCATTTTTTATTTACGACGGTATTCTGAATATTTAATGCAGCATATGTAATAAGCATTACATTTTTTATTTCTTCTATGTAAAAGAAACTGGAAAAACTGGAAAATCTGGGAGCTGGCTTAAGTATGGCTGACTTTGAGCATTTACAAACGGAAACAAGGGCTTTGGACAAAAAAATAGAAGGTTTATATTTGATAATCAAGAAAACACATAAACACAATCTAATTCAATTATCATTTATCAATAGAGAGGAACTCAGAACTGAATAAATTGCGCACCCGCTGCAATGCCGAATTGCATATTATGTCGCACATGAAGGAGAAACAGATAACGCTGCTAAGTGCTATTGCCATACAGCGAAACGTGCTGGATGAATTGCAATGGCAGAAGAACTTTATTCGTCAGCGTTTGTTTCAATTTAAATTGAATCGAGGCAAAATACGCAATGAAATACATGAAATGAGCTTCCAAGGAGGAATTCTGGATAAGCCAGCACTAATGTTTGACTATGATGACACTGTTGACCGATTAAAAATCGTCCAGCACAAAGTTACGCAATATAAAAACAAATACACAGAATTACACAAAAAAATACAAAAGTTAGAAAAGAAATACGATTACATATAACAGCCATTCGATTGTCACACTAAAAACATTTACCTACATAGAAAAATACTCAAAATACTTTGTGGCAGTAAACGTTTGAAAGTAGTCAACATAATAAAAAGCATACCGAAAAAAACTAAAGTCTAAAGAAGCTTTTCTAATTTAATTGCCTGCTCTGTCAAAAATTACACTAGCCGAATGTATCCGAATCTCTCAACGGTTTCTAATAGCACTAGGATCACCTCATATTACTCCCAGGCGTTATCCTACTTTAAGCAATTTTTTCAAGATCAAAAATTGTAACAGAACTGAACTCAGATGATCAGCAAAGATTTTTCTCTAAAATAGATCTACAATTCAGTGGAGCATTGTATCGAAATTGAAAACCGAAAAAATTAACACAGGATGATAAAATCTACAGCACTGTTTTTTTTCATTACTTTACTAAATTTGTTTCGATTTAAACTGTGAAATTGTTTGCCATTTTCCTAGCTTCAATTTTGCTGAACATAACAACTCAAAAAATCAACCGAAATGGGTTAAATTAGACCCCAAAAGTAGAAAATTGGTCTTAAAATGCAAACTCTATGATTTTTTTCTTCAGTGTAAATTTAAAAGATTTTAAGATTTTGTCTTGCTACAATTTTGCTGAACATAATAACCCCGAACAATCAATCCAAATCAGTCAATTTTGATTACTAAAAAGTCTACAATCAACAATATTTAAAAAAAAAAAATTTAACAAAATAGTAAAAAACATTTTTGTATTATTTGCTGTCCGGTCCTGAAAAATCTTTTACAACACGAAAATTACAACAAAAAAGTTGCCAAAACTGATTACCATTTGAGCGACGCATTCTCCGATCGAATTCATATTATATTAATTTGCATGGGTAAATTATCCATCTCAGTTAATGCTAGCTACTACAACAGCGTCTCTGCACAGCAACCTTGGATTACTTTCTTGCTAGACTTTGGTGAGTCAAGTAAATTATTTGTATGGGAATTGTCGTGCTCTCTTGTTCAGAAATGAATTTTGAATTATCCATTTCTGAAGATAAATTATGTTACTGTGTCACAATAGGTCGCTATGGTGCGTTGGCCTGCTATGCAAACTGTCCAAGGTTCAAATCTCGGCAAACGCAAAATCAAAAAGTAGAAAAACAATCTATACTAATCTATCTCTCGGCAGGCAAAGGCAAATTTACAAGAGTTAAAAAATTGTTTATGAAAAGCTTCTTACTACGCCGTTCGGATTCGGAATAAAAGTGTAGGTCGCTTCCACTCATGCTCAAATACATCACGCACAACATAAGTAGATGGGAAAAGCTGAGCCTAGGCCCACCGTGGAGTGTTGTCCAATTAAAAGAAATAAATAAAGTCACAACAGATTAATCCACCACTGGAACCACAGATGGCGCTTAATCAACAACAGATCAATTCACCACTGAAACCGCAGGTGGTGCTTCATCGACAACAGATGACTCAATCACTGAAACTACAGGTGGCTATTCATCAAAGGGTTAAATTGTTTCTTTATAACCCCAAAGTCATTTGAACATTTCACAAAAATACCATGAAAATGGCAATAGCATGATTTTGTTCCCTATTACCCCACTTTTTTCACATATCTGACGTGACGTCTCACAGTGTATCACTTTCATAGGGCTGGCGGACAAAAATAGTAAACGTTGTCCGATTTAAACGTTATTGTATGCAGAATTACCAAGTTATTTTACATGGAATTCAAAAAAAAAAAAGAATTTCAACGTCGTAAGCAAGGGAATCGAGTTGATGGCCATGTAAATCTGTTTTCAACTGATTCTTTAGGACGAATTTATACTGTTCATCCTAATAATGCAGAATGCTTTTATTTACAACTGTTATTGATCAATGTTCGTGGACCAATATCATTTCCGCAGTTAAGAACAGCTGATGGACATGTTTGTACAGCATATCGTGAGGCATGTCAAAGTTTAAATCTATTGGAACATGATACGCATTGGGACGACACATTAGCAGATGCATCAGTATCTGCCCATCGCTATTTGCAATTATTTTGACTACGTGTAATCCATCGAATCCAGTTGTGGACAAAATATCAAAATTACATGTCGGAAGATATTTTACGTAGAGTGCGTCGAATCAATTCCAATCCTGAAATGGATTTTACGCCGGCAATTTATAACGAGGCATTGATTATGATTGAAGATTTGTGTATGATGATGGTGGTTGCTGTGGCGTAGTGGTAGTGCGTTGGACTGCTGCGCAGAGTGTCCGAGGTTCGAATCTCGCACAGGCAAAATCAAAAAAAAGTAGAAAATATAATTTTTCTACACGGTACCACGTCTTGGCAGGCAATGGCAAACCTACAAGAGTAAAAATTGCTATGAAAAGCTTTTCACTTCGCCGTTCGGATTCGGCATTAAACTGTAGGTCCCTTCCATTCATGTACAAATATAACACGCACAACATGAGTAGATGCGAAAAGCTCGGCCTAGGCCCTCCATGGGCTGTTGTGCCATTAAAAGTAAAGTAAAGTAAGATGGCAAACAAAGCATTAGCACAATTAGGAATAACAGCACCAAATCGATCCATGCATGGCATATTTAATCAAGAATTAGAACGTGAAAACGAATATGACTCGAAGACCTTGAAATGTTCAGCAAAAAAGAGTATATGAAACAATTATGCGTGCTGTTAACGATGGAAGTGGTGGATTTCATTTTTTGGATGCTACTTGTGGGTCAGGAAAAACGTTTTTAATTTCAGTGCTTGCAGAAACAATACGTTTCCAAAATCGAATCGCATTGGCACTTGCTTCCTCTGGCATCGCAGCAACTTTGTTGGAAGGTGGCCTTACAGTACATTCCGCACTCAAGTTGCCTTTGCATATGCAAATCATTTAAACACCTAAATGCAATATATCGAAGACATCTGGAAGGGCTTAAGTGTTGCAACGCGTTGCACTTATTGTTTGGGGTGAGGCCACCATGGCTCACAAAAAATCAGTTGAAGCCTTAGAACGGACGGAAGCCTTAGATATTCGGGAAAACTCCAATTTGTTTGGTTGAGGATTAATTTTGTTGTCAGGAGATTTCCGACAAACTTTGCCAATTATACCAAGATCAACCCCTGACGACGAAATACACGATGGCTTGAAATCATCGTATTTGTGGAGACATGTAAAAATATCTTATGCTCCGTAATTTGAATCAACCGAAACTTTGCAATGGTACGAGGCTTGTTGTGAAAAAATTGATGGTCAATGTTAGTATAGAAACTATTTTGATTGGAAAATTCAAAGGTGAAGACGTGTTAATACCACGAATTCCGATGATTCCAACCGATTTGCCTTTCAAATTCAAGCATGTACAATTTCCAGTGCGAGTTGCATTCGCAATTACCATTAATAAAGCGCAAGGTCAATCTGGAAATTTGTGGTATCAACTTAGAATATTCAGTATTTTCTCATGGACAATTATACGTAGCCTGTTCACGTGTAGGCAAACCATCAGTATTATTCATTTATTGCCCAGATAATAAGAAAACTAAAAATGTGGTTTTCCATAGAGTTTTACAATAAATATCAACTTTAAAAATTTTAAACTGCTTTGAATTACTTTTTTAATTATGCACAGTGAAACATGCAAGGGGTCCGCTAGTTTTGAATAAAAGTTACGTTTTCAACTTTGGGTAAGCTTTTGCTGCTAGATGAAATTTGTTGCTTTTAAAATTATATACTCGGATCATTTATTTTCTTTCTGAAATAATGCACAACATAAGAAGGAATTGTAAGAGTTAAAATTATGTGCAGTACTGGCAATCAAAACGGCCAAAAGGCAAAAATAATATAAAAATAAATTAATTATTAATTATTAACGCTGAAGTAAGAAAATGTTTGGGTTCGTGATCTATTAATTTCCATATTCATTCAATTTTCCCTCCAGCTTTCGGATCTTATTCTTCAAGTCTGTGTATTTTTTCTTATATTGATTAACTGTGTTCTGCAACATTTCTAATCGATCGACAGTATCATCATAGTCAAACATCAGTGCTGGCTTATCCACAAGTCCACCTTGAAAGCTCAATTCTCGAATTTCATTGCGTATTCTGCCTCGATCCAATTTCAAATTATGCAAATGCTGTCGTTTATTCTGTTTATCCAACTGCAAGTCTTCCAGCGCATCTTTCCGTATGGCAACCGTGCTCCGTAGCATTTTCTGTTCCTCCTTTATGTGCGACATAACATGCAATTCGGCATTGAAGCGCAGGTAACATTTATTCAGCTCGGAGTTCCTCTCTATGTTAAAATAAGAATTTAACTTAAATTTATTTTAAAACTTATACTCCGTGCGGATTTGTTTTTGCAATATGAACCTTCTATTGTTTTGTCCAAAGCCTGTGTTTCCGCTTGCAAGTGCTCAAAGTTAATCATATATAAGCCTTCGCCCAGATTTTCCAACTTAGTTAATTTCTGTAAAAAAGATGATAAAAAACGCTTCGTCCAAATGTACTTACTTTTGTACAAAGAGAAAGATTAGTGCAATGTGTGCTACTTTGGGTGTTCTTGGACAAGAATAGTAGATCTGGCAAAAGAAAAACTCCTAGACACAATATTTCCATTATCTTGTAGGTGGCCGTTGATTGTTAAACAAAAATAGCACTCCCACGTGTGGACGGATAAAAGAAGACTCAAAACGAGTTGAGGTTCCAAAATCATTACAAGTTGATGATCAATATCTGTAGTTGTCTACCACGTTCACACAACAGTATCAAAAGCCCGCCATAATACTGTGTTACAATATTATCATCGGAAATCGGCTCTTTAGCAGTACCGGTGCAACTTTTGTGAAAGTTTTGGCGGATAATTGGTTTCACAACAGACCTATATTGTTATATTTGTCAAAATATGTTAGCCCGATTATGGATCGGCATCAACAGTGAATCATTTGAACCTCAACAGATAGAAGCTGTGGCCGCTACAATTAGGAATACTTTACCTCGATCGCAAAGGTACTTATGCTCAATGAGTTATATATGGGATGTTCAAAACACGTTATGTACGCGTACAAAGGGCTGACCTACCGTGGCTATGGACCATGGAAACACAAATATAATCCTCTCTTCAAATCACATACCTCCATGAGTGTAGCAAGTGTGTGTTGCCTTTTTATTAGCATCAACCGTACTTCTGAAACTTCATCACGCACATGTTCTATATTTGACAGTAAATTTATAACGACCTTAATAAATATAAATTGTGCTTATAGAAGTTTGTTGCGCATTAGTCAATATCAGCTCAAAGCTTATTTACCTGAGGTAATTTATCGAACATCTCCTGGTGTAGACTGCTTTTGATCGTATTCTCGAGATCTTTAATTTGATTTCTAACTTGTTCTTCTTTGAAATTCACTTCAGTATTCAGGTTTGCGATCTTTGCTATAGTTTCACTCTTCAAATCTTCCTCCCTGCCCATCATGAGATCTAATTTTGCTGTAGCATTTTTAAGTCTTTGAGTGTCTCTTATTACTGTATCTGAATTGTCTTCCATAATGAATCGAAATTTATTTCTACGTTTAAAATAATTCACTATTTTACGATTAAGAAAGGCGCATGTTTTTTGTGCAGTTTTCAACTCATCGGCTTTGGATACAATATCCGTCATAAGCTTCATTTTGTCAAGATTGTGCCGTAATGTGACACTGGGGTCAATAAATTCGCACTCTTCTACAACTATTCTAATGAGTTCAGCAAGAAAAACTGTTGTAATCACTACCAAATGCCGATGACCCCTTTCCTGATTCCGGGCTTCATAGTCAATTTCCGGTTCTGCTGCCTCTTCCGCAGCATTTTCCATTTCTCGGAAAGCTTCAAATACCTTGTCTTCAACAAGTTTATTTCCTACTTCAACTACGTGGTCGGCTTCAGCCAAAACAAGAAGATCTTCATCTTCCTCATCCCATCTCTCATATTCACTTTCTCCTTCGACTTCTTCAACAACTTCGGCAACTTCTACTGGTTCCTTTAATTCTGATTCCAATTCACCAGTCAACGGATTCACAAATGAACCAGAGTCTACCTTCACTTTAACACTACCAGATTTAATTGATTTTATAGTAACTGTTGACAATTCACGGGAAAGATCGCTTGATATTTCAGAAACATTAGGAATTTCACCAAGTATATCGAAGAAATCAGGTCCAACATCAATTTCCTTCTGAAATAAATACGAAGCATTTGATTGCCTTGAATAACTAGATACCCTGTCTATTTCTCTAGAATAACTGTGATAACTGAGAAATTTTTTGGGTTCTATATCTTTGAAAGATTGCTCCGATCCTAAATACGATTCAAAAGTTATAACGTCATCGTCTTTATCTTCAATTTCGTCTTCGAAATTTATGTCCAAGTTTTTCAAATCTTGTATAGTAACTTCCTTTATTATAGATTCCGGTTTTACAGTTCCATTTCTTATCACTTCCTCTGTTGCAGCTTCTTTTGTTGCACCTTCTTTTATAGAAGATTCCTCCTTTATCTTTGGAGGAGCTACTGCTGTAACGTATTTTGTTTTATACTCATTCACAACCTTTGACACTGTGGTTTTTTCTTTTGACATTTTAACAATGAAAAATATATTGTATCTATGAAAATATTGAATAATTATTGATAGTAAATTCTTAAAAAAGTCAATAAAAAACAAAATCAATAAGGTTCATTTTCGTAAAGAATATACACTGACGAGCATCTCAGCAGATAATATTCCTAAAAGCAAATACATTTAAAAGACCTAAGCTCATATGTATATGGATGGTCACCCTGACGACCGGGGTTCTAATCGCGGCACAAGCAAATGAAAAAGTAGAAAAAACAATTATTCTACACGGCACCACCACCTCTTGGCAGGCAATGGGCAAACCTACAAAAGTGTCGATCTGGTTTTTGTCGGGTCTTTTCCAGGATTTGGCGTAGTCTGAATATCTGATCGATGGTGGATTTACCAGGCCTGAAGCCACACTGATAAGTTTCAATCCGTTTGTTGACGATGGGCTGCAGTCTTTCACACAGTACGCTCGATAGAACCTTATATGCAATATAAGGAAGGCATATCCCACGGTAGATCGTGGAATCACCTTTCTTATGAATTGGGCAGAGTACACTGAGGTTCCAATCACTTGGCATGCGTCTTCTTCTGCATAAGCAATGCAGCAGGCAGTCCATCTGCACCTGCAGCCTTATTGTTTTTCAGCCGACCTCCTTATTGTTTTCCTCATAGTCGGGCGGCGGTAATTGGGGTTTCCGGAGTAGATCCCGCAATGGTGAGCCAAAATGTTGTTAGAGGAGCTCAGGAACAATATCGAACGCGAAATAGCCAACATTCCGGCCGATATGTGTGGAAGAGTGTTGGAAAATTGGCTCCTAAAGATCGATCGCTGCAAATGTGCTCGCGGTGGTCATATAAACGATATCGAATTTCATACTTAAATATAACATATGTACTACACCTGGAATAAATTTCAGACCGATATCGCAATTATTCTGTGTTTTATTTAAATACAAAATTATTATTTACCTATTGAAGAACCCTTTAAGATCCAGGAAAAAAATCGCTAGACCTAAAAATATTGGGGACAAAAAAACGAATTTTTTATTTGACTTTCAAAGCCTTCTTACTAGCTTCGAAATGCAAAAATTTTTATGTAACTAATTACAGGTAAATACAATTTTACTAATTAGTCTTGCAAGGAGAACAAAGGCCAAAACTTACATACATACCTACATATTTAAAAGAACAAAACTATATAATTCCCTTGTTAATGTTTAAAAGCTCTTATGTTTCACATTTTATATAAAAGGAAATGTTCTTCTTTTGGCTTTGTAATCTTAAAATGTAATTTTCATGGAGTTTCCCCATTTGCTGGGGTAGCGTTGCTTTTCCTGCTCTTGTTGTCCTTGCTAATTTTGTTGTTTATTTAATCGCCTTGACTACATTATTACAAGCACAACAAAAGAGGAAACGTTCAAGTGTTATTTTTCAATGCTCGCTCTTGTTTCTATCATGTTTATTGTCAATGACACCTCGTTTTTTGGCATTGCTTTTACGATTTCCCTTTTCCTTCTTCATCTTTGGGTGGTCTTTTCAGCTCTTTACTTATTCGAGCACTTACTCATATTTGTTTTAAAAGCCTCCGACTTTATTTCTTTTGAAGCTATTCAATTCTGTTTTTTTTTATGCCATTGTTTTTCTCAAATAAATTGTATGATAATTCCATTAGATGGAACGGATTTCATGATTCCATTAAATCTCACACTTTTACCCATTGCCATATTAAGAGTAATATCTAGTACTTAACCTACTCAACTTAAAACTTGTATGGTCCATAAGTTACCTAACAAAAAAAACAAATTTGTGAGCTTTAATCGATGTTGACATTGCGAAAGGAATATAAAAACTGTTTTTGGTATTTTTATAGTTCCAGGCTAGGCTGTTCTTCTTTTCAGCTTCATGTACTTTTAGCGTCCTTAGCTTTAGGCTTTTCCTCTGCGCCGGTGACTTGTTCTTCTGACATTTTATACTTGTATTATTATACTTCTATTGAATAGTTGTTGATTGAAATTAAATGATTAAATTCATTGATAAAATAAATAAGTAAATAATAATAATGTTAAGGCCCTGGCCAATAGCAAACCAGCGGTTAAAATCATATTTAGCTCGTATCACCTCACTCCTCCAACTTATTTCCATCTTCCATTTACAGGCTAAGTGGGATAGTATGTAGATGGTCTACTCCTATTCCTACATTTGTTGTAATGAGCATATCATTAGAGGTCGTCCGGAATCTTCTTACTAAGTAAGTAGAAGAAGATGATGCTTGCAGTCAGCCTAAAATTATACTACACAAATATTTAATATTTATTTTCTTTTCATATTTTTTCTTTTCCGAAAATATTGAAATTGATAAAGTTATTCTTAGTAAATTTTGAGAGCACCATTCTACTCCTAATGTAGTGGGTAATAGGAAGATATTGTATCGCTTGATCGACCTGTCTGATGTACTCTCAGTGTCCTTTCATTTACGAGGGAACTGGTACGCATGTATTTGGTCGCAAATTGGTCAAACTAGGTACCGAGACACAGTATACAGTATTACACTAGTTCCAGCAACAAGATTCAGCTTCGAGTCCAAACACTGTTTCGACAACTTGCAATTATCGCAGATCTTCAACGGATGATTTGAAGTAATTGATTTTGGCAAAAGAATCGGTTCACACACTTTACCTGGTATCAGTGGACTTTGAACATCGTAAAGCTTATTCAGTTCTTGGAATTTATAATCTTTCACTTCACCTTCCATTACGCAGAGAAAGTATTGCTTTAACGTGAACTTTAATGGAGCAATTGCAATAAAATATAAAACATTTTGATGCCTTGTTTAGTGTGAACATATCGTAAGATTTTGGGGTTTGTTTGGGTTCAATAGAGCGCGTATGTCGAGAGAAACGAACGTCACATGCTAAGTGAATACAGCTGGATTTCAACCTTTAAACTCGATCTCTGGCAAAACTTCTTTCGACACACCAGGTGGTGGCTTGGTTTCATCAGATAAGATCACATATGCTAATTACAAAATTATGTTAAGTTGAAAATGTCAAAATTAAGATGGTGCAAGTGATGGTACTCACAATGTGCATATTTTTACACCTACGTGTCGCTGCCTTAATTTGTTAAAGCAATAAAATCAAATTTTTCAAATTCGAATTTGTGATGGATTCTGCAAAAACTAGAGGCCTAGATTAAAATTTTTTAAAGTAATAGTGATAATTCTAAAGATTCAAAACGTGTCTTGCTTGCCCTGAAAATTTTAAAAAAGGATGTTAGGGATTTTACAAATTAAGGCAGCGTTATGTACCATGTACATACATATGTCTGTATGTATTAACGTGCCCATTTGAGTTCAATGAGAAGAGAGACAAAGTGAAAAGGATTAAGAAGCTTCATAAAATGTGGTCCCAAAATTATGTGTATCATTTACACTAACTCCGGTGGAATAAGTTTGTTTGCTGAAGTGAATTCACATTTCGACAACATTCGATATGTATGTACATACATACAATACATATTTATACATACATACATAAATGTACGTACTTAACTTATTTCTGATAATGACCTTTTTGGCCTGGCCTATTCTAATGTTTAAAATTTTGATGTTTGTTATACAAATTCATTCTATGTTTTCTGCTAATGAGATTAGTTTTTTCTTTTTTGTGAATTTTTTTGTTTCGCAAATGTTTGCTTTTCTCCGACATCCCTTAACAATATGACGCTACCTTAATTTGCTAAAGACCTAAAATGTATTTCTCTAATTTTTTAGGAGAAGCAAAAATCATTTTGAAACTTGAACATTCTCAGTATTGTTTTCAAAAATTTAAATTTTATTTGAAAAAAATAGTAAATTTTTGATTTGTG
This sequence comes from Palloptera scutellata, assembly GCA_958295655.1. Taxonomy (NCBI): domain Eukaryota; kingdom Metazoa; phylum Arthropoda; class Insecta; order Diptera; family Pallopteridae; genus Palloptera; species Palloptera scutellata. The sequence continues at coordinate 42,319,807 of OY282451.1, forward strand.
GCAGACTTGCAGATGGATTCGCTTGATTATAATCTATCAAAATATCGAGTTTGAAACATTTGATGTTAGGGCTTTAGATAATTAAGGCAACGATGTGTATGATATGTTTTAGTGGGGGGTTTTTTTTTCCTCATACCTACGTGTACATACATTAGTATGAATACCCAGAATCTAATTATACTTGACTCTTCGCTAATGATCTCAAGTGCAATTAAATAAAATTAAAAAGGGTTTGACATAATAACATCCGAGACGTGTTCTAGCAGTGTGGAGGAGCATTTGGCCAGAGCAGTTGTACTATCTGGGATATTTTAAGAAATTAAAAGCGAGTGGACATTCGCGAATTGAGCAGAAACGATCGAAATTGTCTGTATTTTAAATCAGAAACGCGCACATTTTCAATTCCCATAACACGCTTGTATAGGCAACAAAATTATGCTTGCGCGACGTCGGCACACGTCTACTATACGCTTCTTTGGCTGTTGCTTTGTTCTCATTTCAGCAAACAAATTAAATCAGTTCCTTTCCGGCACTTGTTAAGGTAAGACTTAGTTGCGTAATTTTTTGCATATACAGAAAATACGTCAACTTTAACTTCGTTTTCTCTGCTTCACACACAAGCACTGTATGTGGTAATTTGTTTGTGCCCATCACTGTTTTAAATACTATATTTTAGTATCTTTCTTAAATATTAATGTTGAACATGCTGGGTTTTAGGTGAGGTTTCTGGGTAGTACAAGATGTCAAGATGCCTGCTGTAAAACCCAATCAGAACACTATTCGTATATAATTCACGGAAGTTAATTTCAGTGGCATCAGTTCGATGAAGATAAGACTTTCTTTTGTACCTGGCGAGCAACATTTCACAGGTGGTTTTTCGATTTTCTTGCTGTCTTTCATTCAATTCATGCGGCACCCATCTTCCCACCTCCCACCTTCAAAATCAATCTTATGGTTTTTAAATTTTGAGAAATGCATTGTTGGGTCACATTTAATTGTTCTGCAAGTTGTTCTTGCGTTTGACCATCATCCTCATCGAGTAAATCTTGCAATTCGGCATCTTCAAACTTTTTCGGTGGTCTTCCACGTTCTTCGTTTCTCACATCAAGATCGCCACTTTTAAACTTATTGAACCACTTGTTGCAATGTGTTTTGCCTAGAGCGTGGTGGCCGTAAGCTTTCACAATCATTCGATGAGATTCCAAAGCAGAGTTCTTCAATTGCTAACAGAAAATCAATGATGTCCGCATATCGCAGTTTGTAGGCACAAAATTCGAAATTTTTACGAGCGAAAAAAAATATGTTGTTGTATGAAACTTGATTGTTTATAAACTGAATAGTGTTGACAGAACTAAATGATTTGGTTTGACAGAGCGTATAGTTTTACCTAGTGCCACAGAGATGTCATTACCGGTTTCATACGTGTATACTTGGTATATTGTTCATATTCTCTTTGACGCATCACGTTCTTAATCTAAGTATAATAAATAATTTGTATTAAGTACGTTCAAAATAATATATGAACTTGCCAATATTTGAAAATTTATAAAGTAACAAAAATCTTTAGAAAACTGTTTAATTTATAATTTTTAAGTTTTTAATTTACAGGGTGACAATTAATTAGTGTATACAACTTTCTTCGCGCTATAGAAAAAGTATTGTAATTTTTCTGCAATTTTCTCCATTCTTGTATTATTCTACGCGATCGAGAGTACATCTGATTTAATTTTTATGTGGTCTACATAGATTTCATTTAATTATTTATCTTACGATGTCAAATAATCGATCAGCTATGGTATTATAACATTGCACCAGTTATGCAAACCCAATTCTGAGATTGCGCGGCAGCTTCGCATAGATCGTACGTTAGTTTATCGTGCAGTTAAACGGTTTAAGGTGTTAGGTTTTAAATAAGAAAAGTTGTTTACTGTCAGGTTGGTCCGTGGAGCAAGTATTGCTCATTAGTTAGGCACCAGAGATGCCGAATTAAAAATTTAAAGGTTGTATACTTGATTGCAGGCCAAAATATCTCTATGTTTTGTTATCAATGGTCTTAATCCAGTGGTCTTTATAAAAAAAATTTACATTCAGTTTGGTTTCAATACTTTAATTGTTACCATTCAATCAATGCAAAATCATACAAATATGTTTACGATAACAGAATTACTTAAACTCTTTTGAGTGTTAATAAGTATTAGTATGCTTGCAAGTCAAAAATGCAAGTTCTCTATTTTTAGTAAACAAATTCACTGATTGTATTCTGATTGCATGAGTTAGATATTGTTACCTTTATTTCGGCTGTTGGTTGGGCTGAAATAATTGTATTACATTGTTGATGTTATTCTTTATTTTGATTATAACATTATTGGTATATTTCAAGGCAATTTCGTTTATTCTATATTAATATCATATTTTGTATAGGTATTTACATATGTAGTCGCTGTAGAGTAGTGGTAGTGCGTTGGACTGTTACGCAGAGTATCCGGGGCATCGGCATCGGGTATGGGTATAGCCAAAATTAAACGGTAAAAGAAATCAATTTTTCTACCAGGTACCCTCTCTTGGCAGGCAATTGAAGCTTTTCGCTTCGCCGTTCAGATTCGGCATAAATCTGTAGGTCCCTTCTACTCATGTACAAATATAATACACACAACTTGAGTGGATGCGAAAAGCTCGGCCTTTGGAGCTACATGCGGTCATAGTCGACATTGATAAAGTTCATTAGTAAAGGTTCATTATGTTAAAGGCATAAAGTTCATTATGGTAAAGGCACAATGGCTGTCTATCTCTTAATCGGTGTGCTGTGATTACATTCGCTCTCTCATTCTCCCTCCATCTTACACCCACCTATCAATCTTCCTTCCAATCAACACAATGTAACAATAAAAAAATAAAAAAATATTTACTTAGGTACACTACACTGGGTCAAGAATGTATTCGTCCAAGAAGAGGCAGAAAACCTACCATCAATACTCCCAGGAATCACAAAGCCGTTCAAAATCGGGTGCAGCGTAATTCAATGGTTTCCATGAGAAAAGTTGCTCACGAAACTTGCATCAATCGTGAATCAGTTCGACTCATAGCAAAAAAGGAACTAGGACTCAATAAAACAAGCGCATACGACTCCAAAGATGTCACCTACTTCAAAGTCGGGCCGCAGGAATTGAATGGGAAAAAATCGTCTTCACATATGAAAAGCTCTTTACTGTTGAATAAGCGATTAACCGTCAAAATGACAGAAGCTGGTCAACAGTGGCTCCTGGACCATCATTCGTCATTCAACATTGCCCAAATCCGCAATCCGACATGGTATGGGGTGGGATTTGCACAAATGGCAAGACACCCTTGATTTTCGTGGGACAAGGAAACAGAATCAACACAGAAGTATACCGCCGTTCCAGCAAGATTCTGTGCCAGCTCACAGAACCAAAACGACACAAGAATGTTGCATGGCTCATTTCCTGTTTTTTTATCACATCGCTCAAGAATGGCCACGATATTCGCCAGATCTCTATACGATGGATTACAGCGTATGGTCCATTTTAGAGGCCAGTGTCTGTGCTAAACGTCACAAAGGGTATATAAAGAATCCCTCCTTACGATAATTTATTAATTTAGAGTGAACAGTGTTATACATAATTTGTTATTCAATTTGTTTGTTTTTAATACGATGTACTATTGTGGCTTTTTTCTTCGAATACATTTTTGATTTTCTTAATAAATATGTATTCTTCATGCAAAAGCATTGCACAACAACAAAACTGTATTTAAATTGCTTATTTTTTTTAAGTATTGCACATTTTACCGAACATAAACCGAACGAACTGCTGACAAGGGTATTTTTGTAAGACGCCTTTCTTGCCCGTAAAAGCAGGAGTTAAAGGGAGTGCCTGCTTCCAATGATGTAAACGTATTGTAGAGTCGAACTAAATACACTTACCCCTATTTTTTGGGTGTTTTCATATATGTACATATTACTTTTTGTGATTATTATTATAATTAACAAAAGATAAACAATTTTAAAAACAAAAATTGTGTTTATCAGTGGGACGCCCTACAGAAGTTTACTTCTTCAGAACGTTTGCGTTCTGGGTTTTCAGGTTAGGTCTAGTAATCTTGTAAAAACCAGAGTCTATCGCAGACATATTTTTAACGAACATGTTTTAAAATTGTTTATGTGCTAATTTATGCAAACGATAAGCCTTGTATAGTTCTGTTTGATGATTCTCTGATCACAGGTGTGCTACATCAGGATTAACTTAATTTTGATCGTTTACATTTCCAATGCATGCAACGACCTGTGCAAAGTCATTATCTCCATCAAAATATTCATACTCAAAGCATGCGATTTTATTTGCTACATCATTATAATTATAATCTTATCATCATCATCAATATATTGGGGTTGTATGATCTCAGCAGGAGGAAAATTTGCGACTTGCCGCTCTGAGAACTCGCGAATGACATGAAACTTGGCAAATCTGGTTTGTTGTGCCCATGCGAGTTGATTTCTTTCCATGGAGGAAAGCTTTTCAGGCAAATTTTCAAGTGAATCGTCTGCCCTTCTCTTTCGTTGAGGAGCTGTGAATTCGGCCACCTCAATAACTGCTTGGTGCTGTATAATTTAAGGACCTTCATCGGGACTCACTGAAATGAGTACTGATGCAATTATTGGCACTAATGAACTCATTTGCCATTTATGCTATCTCTCCGCATTAGTCTTTGCGAGATGTTTTTCAATGAAATTCGAGTTCTGTTGTGCCTCAAGTTGCTTGCGAAGTCTACACTCTCGTGATCTATCGGTGCTGGTTTTTGGTTTTTTTCACGATAGCAGAATCTGAATTTTGTTAGGACTCCATTTTTCGACGAAGTCTATATTTTCACTGTTCCCCAGCCGCAGTTTTGGCTGGAGTTTTTATCGTAACATAATCGCCATATTTTTGTGCCTCTCGTTTTTTTTCCATTCATTCTTTCAACTCTAGAAATTTTTAACGATTTTTGTTTGAAATATCTAATTTTACTAGAAACTGATGAATATGATTCATACTCAACGCTCTCTATCATTCAAGTTTGAATAATACGCGAATCAGCGCCATCTATCAATCAAGTTTGAAGCATACGCGAATCAGCGCCCTCTATCAATCAAGTTTGATTCACACTCGTGGATACATGTGTATCTGTATTTGACAATTCATGTGTGCTGCCCATCATTTATGTGTATGTTAATAACCTCATCCTCATCCTAATTTTTCTCACTCTTGATTGTTGGAGGGCGCTGCCCATCATTTCTGTGACAATTTTCGCTGCGACGATCATCTTTTACCCCCTCGTAAATATAAAAACATTTCTAAAGAAGTAAACTTAAAAAATCTCAAATCAAATGCACTTGAAAATTTGTCTGTATTTGACAAACTAATTAGAGCACAACTGCCAGTTCGATTAATGAGAGCGAGAAAAATAGCAAATACAATTGAACGAGTTTGGTATATTGCTGATAGTGTAAGAAAGAGTTGGTATGAGTAGACTAGTAGTATTATGGTGTTCGTACTAACGAACGTTTAGACGTATAAGAAATGTCAGCGCTGCATAGGAAGATAAGATTGAAAGCAGCTGAAATATAGGAATATGAATAGGTTAAGTCCAGTTAAATACTTTTGTTTTGAAGTTCTTTCACATAGCGTCTTTACTTACTTTTGATGGCACAACAGCCCATGGAGGGCCTAGGCCGAGCTTTTCGCATCCACTCATGTTGTGCGTGTTATATTTGTACATGAATGGAAGGGACCTACAGTTTAAAGCCGAATCCGAACGGCGAAGGAAAAGCTTTTCATAGCAATTTTTACTCTTGTAGGTTTGCCATTGCCTGACAAGAGGTGGTGCCGTGTAGAAAAATTATTTTTTCTACTTTTTTTTTTTGATTTTGCCTGTGCCGAGATTCGAACCCCGGACACTCTGCGTAGCAGTCCAACGCACTACCACTACGCCACAGCGACCACATAGCGTCTAGTCTAGCCATAACTCATGACAATATGCATGTTCATGTCACGAGTGTGTATAGACTGAAAAAAAGCGAGGCACAAAACAAATGGCGATTGTGTTACTATACCACGAACCCATTGTAACATTCCTTGATAACAACGTTGTTATTCAAGAAATTAATAATAAAAATGATTCTTTGATAAGCGAATGAAAAAAATTTCTTTCCGATGAAACTAGGTTTTTCTGTATATATTCTATATGTCAAATCTTGATTATCAAATATTTTCCAACTTTATTAATACTAAACGTAACCTGAAAATTCAAAAATGGAAACATTCTGAAGAAGTAAAGAAAAAAGAAAGTAAGAAAGCGTCCCACTGACGCACACAATTTTTTATTTATGATAAATGAGAGAACTGTGAAACTACATTTTTCAAGGTGAAATTAAAAAAAAAAGAAAAAAAAATGATAAATTGGTAATTCAATTACAATTTAACTTTTCCTTGCCAGTAAGTATTTTTCTAGGAATGAAGTTATCAATATTTAATTTTGAAACAACACACACATCCGAGAGTAAAATGTAAAAATTGTGAAACTGTGAGTTTAAAATTCTAAAATGCTCATCACCATCACCTATCGTTGATTAAGTTTGCTTGCAGTATTTCTATTTTTGCATTATCAGCTAAAAACATAAAAATTCTCCCTTGTTATTTATTCCAGGCACACAAAACCCACTCAGCCATGCACAAGCAAATATGGTACATTTTCGCTTTATTTCCCACGTTATCTGATGCAGCTGAAATTGCTCACAAAAGCTTGGTCAGCTTTGTTATTTTCTTAGTATAGGTGTCAATAGGGTGACAATTAACTTACAACAGTTTCGGACATAAAAAAATTATTGTAATTAAAAACCAAATACACACCGAAGAAAAAGCTACTATAATGTCTGTGTAAAATATATTCAAGCGGTTTCGAAGTGGCCACCCTTGGCACGAATACGCAGCTTCAAACGCTTGGAAAAATTTGTGGCGATGGGCCGCAGCTCCTCCACCGCTACTCGGTCCCATTCACGACGCAACGACTGTTTCAGGGACTGCAACTTTTGTGTGACGTTTAGCACAGACCCTGGTCTCTAAAATTACCCTTACCATTATTGAGCGATGTGATAAAATCAGGAAAATGAGCCCTGCACTATTCTTGTGTCGTTTTGGCTCTGTCAGCTGGCGCAGAGTCTTGCTGGAACGTCCATTCATTATCGCCAAAGTGCTGTTGGGCCCAGGAGAATACCACAGCTTCCAAAATTTTACGACGGTACACTTCTTGGTTGATTAGGACTTCTTGTTCCACAAAAATGAAGGGTGGTCTTGCCTTTTGCGCAAATCCCTCCCCATACCATGACGGATTGCGAGTTTGGGCAATGTTGAATGGCAAATGATGGTCCAGGAGCCTCCGTTGACCAGCTTCTGTCATTTTGACGGTTAATCGCTTATTAGTTTCAGTAAAGAGCTTTTCATCTGTGAAGACGATTTTTTTCCCATTCAATTTCTGCGGCCCGACGTTGAAGTAGGCGACATCTTTTAAGTCATATGCGCTTATTTTATTGAGTCCTAGTTCCTTTTCTGCTATGAGCCAAACTGATTCACGATTGATGCCAGTTTCGTGAAAAACTTTTCTCATGGAAACCATTGAATTACGCTGCATCCGCCGCCTTGACGATTTTGCGATTCCTGGGAATATTGATGGTGGGTTTTTTGCCTCTTTCTGGACGATCATCTTCATGACCCAGCTCCCTAAACCGTTAAACTAACGAACGAGCTATGCGATGCTGTCGCGCAATCTCACCATTTCGTTTGCTTAGCTTGCAATGTTATAACAGCTGATCGATTATTTATTGCAGAAAAATTACAATAATTTTTCTTTAACGCGAAACAAGTTGTATACACTTATTAATTGTCACCCTGTATAAGTGTTTTCTATTTATGAAAAAATACACAAGCAAATTAAAAGTCAATAAATAAGCCAAACGAAAGAACAAATCGAAAATGAAGTGTTTGTGCACCTTTTCTAAATTGATTGAATTATTGATAAATATGGTACCTTTATTTCATGTACATGTATTAGTGCCCTCTTATTTTGCCCCCTTTGGCTTATTTTCAAGTTCATTGTATGAATATGTTTTGGTTGAATGTGTGCGTCTGTATGTACCCTGCAACCAATAGCAGACAACTTCTCGCGCATGTTTCTAGTCAAAAATACTAAAAAATATTTCTAGTCCATGGATGCTAGCACAAAGACTAGTAGCATGTAATGTAATGTCATGACCATGTTGATATAATAGTAGTTCTTGTTGACACCAAAAAGTTCTGGTTGACGAATAATTTATTCTAGACTAACTCGTCCCATGGGATGCTATGTCATAAAAAAAGAAGAAGAAGAAGAAGTTCTTTTAATGCTCATGTAGATTAAAATAAATAAATAAGAGAAAAAAAAATATTAAATAAGAAAAAATAACTGAAAAAACATTTTTAAATTTTTTCTTGGGCCACCAAATGGTCCGATGTAAATAGTTTTGGGGACTAGTATATAAAGATTGTGCAGGATCAGTACCAATCCGGTCCAATGACAAGCCTGTAGCATCATCATAATATGCACAAATACGGCACACATATTTTTAAGATCCGCTTAACGTCAATAACGTCAGTTTATGTTGATAAAAGTTATAGATGTAAACAATATATTTTGTTTTCGTATAAGTTGGCGGCAGGTAAAAAACAGGAAGATACACCCAAATACAACAACAAAATACAACAAATTCAGATTCAGTGCGTACATTGATATGAAAATCGTATATGCAAGAAATAGCACAACAGCGTTCTCTATACATGTATTTGTGTGTTCAATGATGGAAAGGGGAAAGCCAAGAGTGAGAAGTGGAGAGAGAGAGCGGAATTTGGTTTTTCAAAAGCAATCTAGATAATAAATAAGGTATGACATTAAAAATGGTTGATTTTCTTGTAAAAATAACTAGTCTGTTCTCATATGTTTGCACTAGACATATAACCAGTTGTGGTCTTCTGCGGTCTAGTATAAGATCAGACCGTATATGTTACAAGGTAAGCGTACAATAGTAACAATATCTTCACGTTTACTAAGTAGAATCTGTAATGGATTAGTTGCGATAATGGCAATTATCTTGGCCGAAACAGGTAGAATGAAAGAAATATGATTATTTCATAGAATTGATTTGTATATCAAGGAGATGGTTTACCCTTATTTATTCTTATTCAATACTTATATATTGATTTGAGAATTCCATATATTGTAGTAAAAGATTTTGGTGGTTTGTCAATGATGATTGAATTTACTTTTGAAAATAAAAGATTATCAAAATATTATTTCTTTATTCCAACTTTTTATCTTTTTTTTTATACATATAGAGGTGGTCCATCCTTCATCTGAAATTTGAACTAGTGGTTATTTTGAGTGTTGAAACTCTGTCATTCGTATTAAGAAGGAATATTAATTATATATTTTTTACGGTTAACAAAATGGATATGGATTGGTATACTTTTAAACACCGTTGGGAAATACTTAAAATTTACTTGTAAAATGGTAAATCTTCTGCCTCCCACCCAATTTGTGGATAAATTTGTGAAACGTGTGCCTGAAGTGAAACTGAATCTTTATTGGATAAAACAATACGTTCTCGTACTCCTACAGTGCGCACAACCGAAAAATTGCTGCTGTTGCTCAGAATGTACAATAAGAACCAACCACATCAAATCGCCATTGTTCTCAGGAATTCAAAGCATTTCACGCACTTGTTTGTTGCAAATTTTGCATAAAGACATCGATAAGAAGCAGTAGAAAGTTCAATTGGTACAAGAGCTAAAGTCACCTTACCATCCGCCATGTTTTCGGTTGGCTAATTCTGCTCTGGATTGCTTGGAAGAAGCTTCTGACAAAGCTCACTTTAACCTCTATGGGCGATTGTGGAGAAGCCAATGTACCCTCAACGAGCAACTCTTCGGTGTGGTATTTGAACTGTATCATTGATTGTGAAACATCGTGTTATTAGCGGTTTTGGTTATGTGCTTTGGCCACCACGCTGATGCGATTTAACTCAGTTAAACTATTATTTGTGTGGAGCCGTTAAAGATAAGTGTTACGTTAATCATACAGCAACGATTAAGGATCATTAAGGAGGAAATTGGTGCAGCATCGGTGAAGTACAGCTCCATACAGTCGAAAATCTACTGAAAAATTGGGTTGATCGTATGGGCAAGCCGAGGAAGTCATTTGAATGAAATAGTATTCCACAATTAACCGAAAGGATTGTACTTTTTACTCCGGTAATAACTAAGTGTAATAATGTTACTTTTTTGCAGATCATTATTACATATTACTTGTTACCTTTGAGTAAATGAAAAATTAAATTTTAAATTCCATCTCGGGGATAAATGAATACCTGTTGTTGTTTGCATTCACTTCAGATCCATTTGTGTTTCGACTGTGGCTTGAATAAAACACACATCTACCTGGAGCACTTTCTTCCATTCGCTCAACATGACCCAACCAGCGAAGCCGCTGAATTTTTATACACTTGACTATGTCAGTGTCACAGCTCATACAGCTCATCGTTCCATCTTATTCGATACACGTCGTCCACGCATATTGGACCTTAGATCTTCCGGAATATCTTCCTCTCGAACGCTGCTAGCAAATGAGCGATATGCACACATGGTATCGCAGAGTGACCAATAAAGAATGAAATTGCGAAATTCAAAAACATCCTCTTTTCATTTTTTCAAAACTCAATATTAACAAAGATATTCGCGATTTCGGCCCAAGCTCCCGTGGTCGTGTGACGGTTTTTGTTGTTGTTCCAATCAGATATTTTTTTTTAACTTTGTTTATTGAGGTAGAATGTGCTTGACTTTTGAGAAAAATCTCTTAGAATTTGACAAGGAATCGACCTCTTCATTCTTGATCGGTCGTTTTATTAAATATTATTTTTTTTTTACAACATTAGAACATTAAGAATATGTAGATAAAAAAAAGCCTAACATAAAGTTTTTTCATATTTATATGTATATTTATATATGTATGTATATTTAAAAAACATTTGTGATCGGTAGTATTGTACTATTGACCGAAATGATACTTAACGTGCTATTTACATCAAGCTGTAGACAACAACGTCAGTACAAAGAAATTGTTCTTTGATGTTCATTAAAAATAAATTATAAACTAATTTAGGAGAATTATAAATATTCACTATAAGTGGAAATTAATGGAAAAAACCTTTTTAAAGTGACTTCTGTGGAAATGCATACATTGCGTTTGTGGCTGACACAAAATATTATGACACTGGAACTGTCAGCCTGACCAGAGATTATTGTAATTAAGAAGATGGAGAATTATTGGGATCAGAGTTGAAATTGATGGATCTCTGATGTTGATATTGGTTGTTGGCATGAGGAACATTTGTGGATTGGTGCAGATTAGCGAATGCAGATGGATTGCTAGGGAGAAGTCGAAGTTGTGTTTGGTTTGTACTTTGGTTCAACATAGATCTCGGCAATTCTTCTGAGTATACATGATGCTGTTGATATTGCTGTTGTCGGTGCGGCTGCTGTTGTTGATTCAGGTGAAATGGTAATTGTCCTTGCATTTCTTGTCTTCGATTATTCAATACAGGTATGGAGAAAACTCCTGACTTCTGTTGTTGCTGACTTTTTGGCGGTGCTGATTGTACCAGGCTCTTCAAAGGTTGATTTGTAGTATCTAAAATATAGATCGCACTATAATCTTGTGTAAAATTTTTTTCTTTCTAACTAAATACTGTATTAGGCGCATTCACAATACAATAATTTCGTGGATTTAAAAAATTAAATTCTGAGTTTTGGGGTAGAATGTGCTGGAAAGCCAAAGTGAGTAAATTATTCAGCTTTTTCAGAAGTTTAACGAGCAATTTCAGAGGGCAGCGATTTGATATTGTTTTTTTTACACAAACCAAAATTAAAAAAAAAAAATTGGAATCGAATCGAATTAAATTTACTGACTTCGCTCGCCATTGCAAAATATGTTAAATGCTAAACTATGCGGCTGATCCTCTGCTTTGAATGCATGCTTTGCAATCGATTTTCTTATAGCTATTAGCAATACTTTCATTATTTAACAATTCAACGTACCTCGAGTAAATGCAGGAGTTTGTGTCCTTGTAGCTATGGCACTGACGGCATTACTGTTTGAGCTGTGGTACTTCAATATGCGAACATTTTTGCAATGCACTGTCTTTGTCGGCGTTACAATGCGCACTGTTGGTGTAGTGGGAGATGATGTGGTAACTAGCGGGTAGCTGTCCTGCGTCAACATTAGATTTTCAATATTTACGCATTTTAGCTTTGCTGGTGCCCCTACGACTGACTGCTGCTTGATCCCGCAATTTTTTAGTTTATCAGCAATAACTACATCATCTTCATCAATAATTTCACAATCATCGGAATCGTCGATATTTTGTTCCTGCTTTATAACGGCACTGCTGGTAGTTTTTAATATTTTACTAGGAGGCTGTTGAGTATTGTCTTCACATTCTACAGACTTGGACGGTCGCTTAGCAGTTGATAGTTGGGACGTTATTCGGGCTTGTAATGGCGTTACAGTATCAATGGTTAGTTGGCTACTTGATGCAAGCTCACACCGAATTTTCAACGACTCCAGCGTGTGTTTACTCCTGAAATGCTCTTCAGTGTCTTGCAGTTTTAGTAGACGTTCATGGCAAATTTCACAAAAGTATCGCAGTGTCAGTTTGTGTGCCTTTTTCAAATGCATTCCTAGTGTTCCCGGGTCAAAGTTGCTTGCCGAACAACAAAAACAACTATTTATTGTCGAAAATGTACATCTTTTAGTGGAATGCACAACAGCAATTGCAACTTTGGTTGGTGTGTCGCAACGCAATAGACTCAAAACAGGCACATCACGCGAGTCGTGGGTCTCTTTGATATGGCGGGACATCATGCTTCGATCAAAGTGATAGTAAGAGCAGACACAACAAATGTAGATATTTGAATTATGCATTTGAATATGTTCCAAAATAGGATCCCATGTATCACTATTAATTTTGAAAGCACAGCGGTTACATTTGAATATATGCCCAACAATCTTATGATTGGATCGAACATGTGCAAACAGTTCCTCTGCATTAGATGCATAAAAACTGCAATCGCTGCTGATGCATCGCTTTACTCGCAGTGCCAACGCACAGAAATTTGGAAAGTCATCCAGCCATAAAGCAGTAGAAGGTACTGTCCACTGCGATGTTATTAGCTGGGATTCCATTGTTTCCAAATATAGTAGACGATTTAAGACAATTTCACGCAATTCCGATAGAAATTTTAATCGGTCTATGTCTAAACTACTATTAATCAGTACATGATACGATTCACTCAAACTGGATGGCACTTCCTCTATTCGCAAGTCATTAATCTCGTTGTGAACGACTGCAGCATGTTTACGCAAAGAATCCTCATTGACATAAGTCTCACCACAGTGAAAACACAAGAACAAATGCCGACGATGTTGTTCAAAGTGTTGCTTGAAATCTGTTAGAGGCAATTCTGCTTCGTCGTCACTCGCTTCTGTCACACAATGTGGACACATTGCAATTATACACTGATGACGTGCGACCATATGGCGATACCAATGCTCGAAAATGGAAAAGTATCCGGCGCAATTCGTCTTCGGGCATCGATAGAGCACATCTGATGGCACACCTGTATTTGACGTTAGCTTAAGTAGCAATGGCTTTAAAGTATCAATATTAATTTCAATAAGTTTCTCTAAGCCAGGCTTAACTTCGCTAACATCAGGGAGTAAACTTTCCGTAATAGATGTGTCTGAGTTCAAGTCTGTTGATTTTGTTTCAATAGTTACTGCTTCATTATTACAATTACTTGTTGTTGTAGAAGTGATTACCATAATCTGACTTTCTAAATTTGGATTCGTACTGGAGGGATGTTTCACACGTGATTGCAAATCGTTTACTGATACAATGCGATTCGGCGGCACGGGGAAAGTAACATCCGTCGTTTGCAAATTCTTTACAGAGTCAACCTAAAAATTATAATATTTAATAATGCATTAGTGAATATTGGTCTTAGATCTTGTCTTCATCGCATACACACCTCAGCATTTGGTTTCAAGACACGTTCGCATATACAAGGAGTCTCACCAGGATGGTCTAAGGCGAGATGTTTCTGCATATATGCATCATCTTTGGAACTCAATGAACAATAAATGCAGACATAACGGTTATATGCACTTACGTCGATTATAGCTCCATTATTGGCTCGCTTTAAATGCTCTGCCATAGACTTAAGGGCATAGAAGCCTTCAGAACAATCTTTAAGCAAAAAAAAAAACCAAAACATGGTCATAGGAATAAAAATATAATTGGTTTCAACTTACGTAGGCAACGAAGCTTCTTGACATTATCCGACATCAGCATTTCAATTCTTTGTAACGATTGTCCATTGAAAGTGGCTACTTGTCGCTCACATTCATACACCATAAAATTGGAAGCATCCTCCTCGTTGTAATGAACGTGCTGACCATGTATTACTACATTACCGGGCATACAGCTGCGATAACTGCATTTGGAACATTGGAACCGATTTTGGTGATGTTTCTCGCGCGTGTGATTGATCAACATGTCAGGGGAATCAAAGCTATCTAATTGACAGTATGCACAATTGAGGAAGCCATTTTTGCCGCTACAGCTGCTGCTATTCAAATGTTGCACCATTTCATCATCAATATCTGAAGAGAATAAGCAACCAGCAACCATACATTTGAGTAAGCCAAAGAACGAGACTTCTTCAGGATATGTTTTGTAGTTCTGGATTGGTACGAAATCGCGTATTAACACTTTCTGTTGGTGTGTGCTTTTACTATCAGTGTCCATTTCATGTTTGCCCCTGAGTTGACTTTCAAGATATATAATTTCCGACTTGATATCTTCTTTTTCTGGTGGCAACATCATTGGAACATGAATTGGCCTTTTACTATATGCAGTGTTGGTAACTGATGCTGAGCTAATAGCTCCGGAAAAAGGCGAATCGAAATGAAATGCACTGGCGTCTGCAGATGCTGTTGGTAATGAAATTTCGCATGCCTTAGACATAATCTTTTCTCCACAATATTTGCCTGGATTAAGGGTTACCAACAGTTTTTCTATTTCTGGCTTAATCTCTCCTGACAAATTTTCCTCCTCTTCGCAAATGGCTGCATTGCTGACCGTAACCCCATCATCAGCGTATAGCTCAAAACTGCTTTCAGCTCCGATCCGATTACCATCTAATGTTCCATCACTTTCTTCATTTTTAATTTTCGCTAAAATGTATTTCTGCACGTGTGCGGGATTGCCGTGCTGCTCACTGTGATGATCCCGTAAATGTTTTAGTACATTCGCTTCATTCAATTGCACAAAGTTACATATTCTGCAGCAATGCAAATAAATAACGTCGGCGTTTGCTTGATACAGATACAAATTTTGTATGCGAGTGTTCCGACATGCTTTGGAATGATGTTGATGCGATTGTATATCAACACGGAAGGGTTTTTGTAATCCGCAGGTGCTGCATTGGAATGCATATTCGCCAGTGTGTGTCGAATAATGATTATAGAGTTTGAGGAACGAAT
Source organism: Palloptera scutellata (assembly GCA_958295655.1). Taxonomy (NCBI): domain Eukaryota; kingdom Metazoa; phylum Arthropoda; class Insecta; order Diptera; family Pallopteridae; genus Palloptera; species Palloptera scutellata. Next base: position 42,335,488 of record OY282451.1, read on the forward strand.
CCACCAAATCTGCATCACAAAAATAACATTTCACTTTGTATTGCGATGCAAAAGAAAGAGCAATTGGAACATTTAACTTCAAGATATCGAGCTGTGCACGTGTCAGCCGCGATACGTACGATTCAGTTTTATGATTTCGCAAATAATGATTGGCCAAATTTGCAGGCTTCGACTTGCAAAGAACACAGAACGTCGTATTCCGTTCAGTCATTTTGCTATCGGTATTTGGTCGCTTGGGCATCTGCTTCAAAATGGGAATACCTTCACATCTCATTTTCAGTTTCTCGCTCATTGTTTTACTAGTGTCCTCCACCAGCTGAACTTCTAATGTTTGTTTGGCTACTTCGCTCTGCAATGGTTGTAAATTTGTTTGGTACTTTGGCATATCAGATTCTCTTAGACGATGCAACAATACGACGGGTGAATTTTTAATTGCCAACGACTTAAGTTTCTCCAGTTTAAAGGATTCATAATCAAATGTATCTGTATCAGATGACGAAGTTTTCGGCGATTCGCATCTCTGTATTTTAAAATTACCATCTATTGTCTTTCTACGATTTACAATGCGTTTTGCTCCACTTTCACAAATGGATTTTCGACGAGCTTTCTTTGTTTTCGAGGGTGGTATTGTAGATGTGTTCTCAATTTTTTTGGTATTTGCTGTGTCTAAGTTATGTTTATGGGCAGAACCACTGTGTTCTTCATTACAAATAGATTCTCGACGTTCTCTCGGTGGTGGTATTAAAACGGTGCTCTTTCCTTTTTGATTGACATTTGTTGTGTTCAAATCATTTGATTGATTACCTTTGGAATGAACTAAATTTGGATGTTGCTTGCCAGGATTGGCCATTGCGGTTAGTGTTTTAGTAGCACTATTTTTCCTCAACATATCCTCAATCTTATCTCGGTGTGGCTGCAAAGTGGTCAAAAGTATTTCTTTGATATTATTTGTTTGCTTTAATTGGTTTAGTTTTTTTAGTTCATTGGCCTCAAGCTCCGATTTGTTCTTCTTTTGAGCAGCTTCAGCTTCGTTGAGTCGTTTCTCCTCAACTTTTCGGCGGTTTAATTCTTCCTGAGCTTCTTTTTGACGTTTATGTTCACCATATGTAGATGGTATGCGACAGCTCAGACTAGCAGCCGTATTTCTCACTTTTGTTGAGTGATTTGGTGATTCAACTATTTCTTTCAGTCTTTTCATAATACGAGGGTCATTAAGATTAAATTTAAGTAAGGGTGGAAATTGCTGATTACAAGATGAATAGAACACATTCGGATATTTGAATCCCGAATATGGATGCGTTTGGCTTAGTGTAGAGTTATTATTACAATATATATAGGGTGTGCAAGAAGAGCGTTGTGCTAAAATATTATTTCCAGTTGCACTGAAATCACTTGAGCAATAATTGCGTCCATCACCACTTACATGTTTATCGTTAGTGTCAAGCTCCGATGATTGCTTATCTAAATTAATAATTAAATCTTCTAGATAACATTCCAACTCTATACCAGTTTTTTCTTTTAAGTCTTCATAAGCGCGACATAACTGATCAATATTCATGTTTTCATAATGTTTGGAATTCGATACATTTATTGATGGCTCGATATTTTCATTTGGTGTGCCAGTTTTAATAGTATCTGAATGCGTCTCTATGGCTGTTGGAAGATTTGCAGTTGAACTTTCAGTTTGATCTGGTGCAAGCCTTAGTTCAGAAGAAGCGGGAGCAGTAGATACTGGGGCAACCCCTTCCCTTAGAGAATTACCTTCGTTTGGTTTGCCATTCAGGGTGGCAGCCGCTACGACATCTTGTTGTTGAGGTTGCTTTTTATTAGTTTTTAGAGATTCACAATACACTCCAGAGGAGCTACTGACCGATAACATACCGTTTTCAACGTTTTCATCATCAGTCGAGGAATCCACCGAAATCACTTCTACGCACACATTAGAGATTATAGTCTTTTCAGCTTCTACCCTATCTTTTATTTTGTGTTTCTTTAGCATTCCCTCTTTATCGCTATTTTTTTCTGTATTAACTTCCAGGAAATCCTCTCGACGTTTGAAAAGTTTCTTGATTTCTGTGGTATCATCTTTATTATCCATATTACATTTTTGAACGTTTTTGCAATCTTTAAGTGTATTCTTATGCTCACTTCTAACACAATGTACTTCAGTTTGCTCTTCCATATTCACATTATGAGTTCTTTGCGATGTTTCTTTACCTTCATTTTGAATGGACAAATTCGTGTTTTCTAAGACATCGGAAATAACACTTGCTTTTGATTGATTTTGACATGCACCATTGGCTTTAGGTGGGCACCGATCTGTTATTATTGTAATGTCTTTATCAATGTTTTCAATAATGTTTTGTTTTTTATCATCCCCTGATTTTGATTGATTCTTACAGACATCATTGGATTTTGGTGGGCATGTTTCTTCTACTATTTCAATGTCTTCATCAAAACCTTTTTCTTCATCGTCCCCCGATTTTAACTGAATTTGACATGCATCGTTGAATGTTGGTGGACATGATTCTTCTACTATTACAATGTCTTCATCAAAGTCTTTTTCTTCAATATTCCCCGAGTTTAATTGAATTTGACATGCATCGTTGAATTTTGGTGGACATGGTTCTGCTTCTATTATGTCTTTATTGATATCTTCAGCAACGTCGTTTTCATCATCAGAACATAAATCAACATATTTCACAGCAAATATATCGTTAAACACATTTATTAATTTCCTTGGAGGTTTCTATAAGAAAATTTCATGTTAACGGCAAGCATAATTGAGAGAATTTAGTTATAATTTACCCTTTCGAGGAACAGATTTTTAAACTGTGTTATCATTGATTGTTCAATGCTTTTCAAAACATTTGTCGGATACCTTTAAGGACATAATTTTTTTTATTATTGTTTGTGAAGACATTATGAATGATATGTATGCATTTTTACCTCTTTCTCGATAATATCCATTTCTTTATTAAAGCTAGTTTTTCATATTTTACATCATCTAAGTCAACCATATAATCTATAAAAGGAATATATTTTTCCATTTCCTTCAATTTCTTCAAAACGTCATCTTCCATTTGAATCTAACAGAAATAAAACCGTTAAATTAGAAAAACTGTTAATTCTAAGTTCTCATAGAGCGTGTGGGGTATAAAAAAGCTACAATAAATAAATAAAGTACTAGCTGACCATACCCCACACCTGTGCGGTCCTGGCCAATTTTGATTAATACGAAAATTGCCACAGTTAAATATCAATATGAACGATTTACTCCGACTTAATGCACATACACCCCTGCTCAAAATAATAGGTACACAGCACACTTTCAACTTTAACATAACAAATAATGATTTTATTCAATATTTTAATAAAAAAAAATGCACATTAATTCAGTGGATATAAATAAATAAAGAAAAATAAACTTCATTACTAGATAAAGTAAGAATCTGAGATCAATAAACGTTTGAAGGCGCTTATTCGACCACTCAAAAAAATTGTTACACTTGTAGTATACAAAAAAAAAAAGAATAATTACAAGTGTTAATAAAAAGTTATTGGATATTTTGAATAATTTAACTAATATCCTGTGAATTACCTTCGCTAGTCTCCTTGGCATACTATTAATCAAATCTCGACAGGTGTCTATGGGTGTCTCATACCATATTTTATGAACATACTCCCATAATTGTTCTTAATTAGAGAAAACTTTTTTCGCCAATTTCTTTTTTAAATTTCCCCCACATCCAGGAATTGACTTGGCCACTCTAAAACGTTGACATTATGGTCTTCAAAGCATTTTACCCAACGTAAAGGCATGTTTTCCTCCGGATAGGTTAGCATTGTATTTTTCAATGTCCTTGTATTCGTCTGCTGTCGAATAGGAGAATAGTAGTAGTTTGGTGTATAGGACCGACTCCATACCAAGAAAAGCATCCCCAAACTATAATATTTTCACCTCCATGCTTCACTGTTTTTTTCGTGAAACGAACGTAAACTTCTTTGCCTTTTGAACGACGTACTACTGTGGGCAAAAAGTAGTAAGACTTTTTAATTTAAATTTCGCGCGGAAACCCATTCACCAAAATATTATTTTTTTAAGGTTGGTATGACTGTCGGTGACATCTGTGCTAAATGTCACATCAAAATAATTATTAGTGTTTAGTATACGCTTGTCTTTCTGAAGTACAAAAAGTGCAAATTTCTGGTGCCGAAACGTTCAGCAAAAGGCCTTCGGTGATAATTGTATGTCGCGAGCAAGTGTTTTTGATTGGTACAAATTCTTCAAAGATGGTCGAGAACGCGTTGACGACGAACCACGTCCAGGACGGCCATCAACATCAACTGATGATCAACACGTCAATAAAATCAAGGAATTGGTGCTCGAGAATCGACGATTAACAGTCAGAGACCTTACTGGCATCGTTGGAATATCGGAAGGATCAGTGAAAAACCATTTTAAAACATCATTTAGGCCTAAGAAGAGTGAATGCACGATTGGTTCCAAAATCACTGCATTGGTTTTACAAGACCATTTTGCCATAAATTCGACTGATATCGTAACCACCCTATTTGCACCGTGTGACTTTTGGCTATTTTCTAAACTCAAAAAACCGCTTCGTGGACACCGTTTTGAGTCAATTGAAGACATTAAACATGAATCGCTAAGCGCATTGCAGGCTATTCCGGAAATTGACTTTAACAACTGTTTCGAGAATTGGAAAAAACGTTAGCACAAGTGTATTGGGGCCGGGGGGGATTACTTTGAAGGGGATGAAATAGATTTTGAAGAATGAATAAAAAAATTTGAAATTATGAACAAAGTCTTACTAACTTTTGCCACAGTAGTACATTCCTTTCTGAATCGTTTCCGAACAGATTAATTTTTGTTTCACCGCTCCATAAAATATTTCTCCACTTTTTCTCATCCTCAGACCCCACCTAGATTTTGTGTTTCCTTCCAAAATTTAACCTCATGCTCAAATGGTTTTTTCCTATCAAAGGATATTTTTTGGCTTCAAGAGACGCATGGTGTGGGGTCACATTCTGCTCGGCAGCAGAAAAAAACTATGTGTGTGGTATTACACTTGACGGAAATGTATACTTAGGGCATAAATATAAAAAGGAGCTATCTAGCCCTTTAGCTTAAATTTAATTAGTTCCGTAGTCCCAATCTATAAAAGACTAATGTTGAATAGATTAAAAAAAATTATTAAAGAAAACGATATAATTGACGAAATATCCAGTTGGAATTAAATCTATGACGCAATGATTTAAAAATTATTGGTTTAAAAATAAATTTAATAATATTTAATAACTATAGGGAAATTCCAGATATGAATGAGCTATCAGGAACCTATTTTAACGGTTGCAATATACTAAGAGTTGAAAAATTAAAGTACTTAAGCCTATGATCCGGCTCAAGATTGAATTGAAGTAAAAAAAAAACACAACCAAATTAAAAATGGAATTGATTCCTCTAAATTTCGCCATATATAAGTAGAAACAACAGCAACTATGGTGATTATATAACTCGTATTTCATGTCCCAAGTAAACTATCTCAATGCTAGGTATACGGAAAAGGTGCTCTGAACAAAAGATTAACGAATTGCAGACTGCAAAACAAAATGAATAGAAATATACTGTCAATACCAATTCGAACAGCAACGATGAGTCGTATGACCTAGACTTGATATTTTGTTTTTATTTTGATATATTCAACACACAGGGTGTACCCCAATGCAGAGTACTGTGTAGAATAGAAGGATAGATAAGTGTGAGACAGGAGGGAGAAGTATTTATGAGCGATTGCTTCAAATTTTCAAAGGTCAAAATAATCGGGGAAAATATTTGTATGGAGCTTATTCCAAATACGCGCGATACGACAGACAAAAGAACTTTCTCTGTAATGCGTAGTGCGGTGGAACACCGTGTCTACGTGGAAGGCGTGAGTCCCGCTTGCTGATCGTGTAGTTCTAGTGAACATATGAACTAGCGGCATCAGCTTGCGTATTTCCGCAGAACATCTACCGTGAAAGTACCGGTAAAACAGAGAGACGCAATCCACGTTTCGACGATGTTTCAAGAAGTCAATAGAGCTGGAAATTCTATTGTTTCCTATTAGCTTTATCGCTTGCTGTTGGATACTGTCCAGGAGCTCCAGTTGCGTTCGTGAAGCTCCAACCTATAGGTGCGAATTAAACTCTAATTTAAAATATCAAATATCTCCCCTAAATTTAAAGTATATTCCACAAAATATGTATCTGAATCGAATCCTTTTAAGTATTTGGATATTTTAGTGGATATTTTCTTAAAAAGTGTGTAATATTTCCGTTTCGTTCAAGTTACAAATACTGCAGTTTAAATTTTAATGGCAGCCCAGGTAAATTAAATCGCATCCATATCATTTTATGTGTCTCAAGGACACTCCGCGTCACTTGAATAAAAACACACATTCTTGAGATATCTTCTTTTTTCAAAAGATTAATTAATTTCAAGAAATACCGCAAATGCAGAATATTGCAAGAATACTTTTTAGCATTCTAAAAAAAAAAAAAACTTAGCTGGTTTTTTTCGCGTCACTTGAATAGAAACAGTAGACGTATACGGTAGACGTACACGATCGTTCGAAGTTTAATAAGGAAGTTTGTTAGAAGTATTCCGCGTAGAAATGGGCCAAGCAAAAGTATTTACAGTCTGTTCAACAAAAAACGTTTTTCTCCAACAGACTGTATGTTACATTTATTTGAAAAATTGTTTTATTTTTGAGAAATACATATTATTATGGTTTTCGACCGGAAGTTTAATATGCGGCCCAATCTCCTGCATTATCTATAATTGCTTGGCATCTTTGCCGACAACTGGCAGCTTGAATTTCAGCATATTCCACGGAAAGAGACTTCCACGTACTTTTGAGCAATCAAATAAAATGTTTTGATGATTTTATTTTCTTTTTGGATTACTTAGCTTTCATTAGAGCCCACACATTCTCTATGAGATTTGCATCTGGTGACTCAGAGGGCCAATCCAAAGTTGTGATATTGTGAACCTCTTTCCACTTAGTGCATAGTTTACTTCTGTGTTCCGGGTCATTATCTTCTTGTAATATCCAATCGATGTTATTTCTCTCATATAATAATTAGTATACTTAACTTTTAATGGCACAACAGCCCATGGAGGGCCTAGGCCGAGCTTTTCGCATCCACTCATGTTGTGCGTGCTATATTTGTAGATGAATGGAAGGGACCTACAGTTTAATGCCGAATCCGAACGGCGAAGTGAAAAGCTTTTCATAGGCAATTTTTACTCTTGTGGGTTGGCCATTGCATGCCAAGAGGTGGTGCCGTGTAGAAAAATTATTTGTTCTACTTTTTGATTTTGCCTGTGCCGTCTTTTCTCAATCTGTTTTTTCAAATAATCCCATAAATGCTCAATAACATTGAGGTCAGGAGGTTGTTGCGGATGAGTCAACTTCGATTTTACGTTGTAGAGTAACCATTCCTGTAGAGGTGTGATTCGGATCATTGTCTTGAAGCAAGATAGACTTAACCTGGCAATTAAATTTTTTCGAGACTGGGATGTAGGTGTCCTTAAGAATATCCATATACATACTTTATCCGTTATTCCATCGATAATTCAATGTTTCCGACACCAATTGTCGACATGCAGCCAAAAACCATTACTAATCCTCCACACCATCCTTAACGGTGGGAACAATATTTTTCGTTGCAACGAAGTACTTTTTTTCCGCCAAACTTTTGTGTGTCCATCGTTAGAGAAAACATTGAATTAACATTCATCGGTGAAAATGACACGTTGCAAAAAAGTTGCATTTGTTTGGTGAATGTTTTCATATTTTTCAGCATAGTTATGCCGCTTATATTTGCATCTCTTAGCAATGGCTTTTTCCTCGTTACTCTACAATGCATATCTTTTTTTTTAAAAAAGATATGCATCCTCGAACTGTCTCGGGATATACAATAACTCCATGATAATCTTCGATACCTTTCGCAATGTTAACGGCATTTTCCACAGGACATACGACTTCGATAAAATGGTAATTTTTTCGATTTCTCCAAGAGATCCTTAATTTTTTAGTTTGATTACGATTTTACATAGATCTGATAATGTATCTGTTCTTTTTAACATTATGCAACTATATATAAACAAGAAACTATGTTTTCACGGCCGCAATTAAAAGAAAACTGACCAACGCTAACACAAAATTCTCAACAAAAAAAAAAAAAAAAAAAAAACGGTAAAGCTTATGTACACTTTTGTGGTATGTGTCTTATATGTGATTCCCCTTTTTTATTTATTTTATATGCTTTCCTAACAAGAACTTGGTTGTTTGTGTTTGTTGTTAGTGTAACAAAAAAAAAACTGAGTTAAAAAATTTTTAAATTGGAATTATTACTTTAGATAATTGAAAAACTTCCTTAACCTTATGCTGGAGAAAATAATTCAAGCTCTGGCACTATTTTCTACAAGAGTGTCATGCTCAAGCAGTCAGTGCAGCATTCTCCAACCTGGAAAGGGAGTCTGTGAACGAGGACAAAACGAAATACCTTGTGTCAATAAACAAAGTCTTGGAAAAAATGTTACTGTTGACAATTAATTAAATCGTCAAGGATTTCGTCTATCTAGGATCCAGCATAAACACCAACAATAATGTCAGCCTTGTGATCAAGCGGAGATTAACTCTTGCCAACAGGTGTTTCTACGGGCTCAGTAGACAATTGAGAAGCAGAGCCCTCTCTCGACGAGGACCATCAATGATGAGAGGCTGTTAGGAGCGTTCGATTGGAAGATACTCCATAAGATCTACGTTCCAGTATGCGTGGACAACGTGTATCGAATAAGATGGAGGGATGAGCTGTACACCGACACTGACACAGTCAAGCGTAGAATAATCCAGCGACTTCGCCGGCTAGAAAGTTGTTTTATTCGAGCCACGGTGGAGGAACACACAGAAGAGGACGTCCTAATATCCGTTGAAAAGACCAGATACAGGGCTACCTGACTGCACTCGGCCTTATCAACTGGCTCCAGCGCGCGCATAGCAGAGGCAACTCGCGGAGCTTTATAGAGGCGGCCAAGCTCGACCATCGCTTGCACGTTCACTTAAGAAGCTGAGTGTAATTTTAGGATCGGAATAATTTTCTTCTTTAATAGCACAACAGCACATGATGTTCTAGGCCGAGCTTTGCATATATTCAGGTTAAAAGGTGAGATCGAAAAAATCTTAACATATATAAAACTCAATAATTTTTAAACGGTTGATCTTAGAGTTTTGATTTTCTTTTATTTAATTGATAATATTTTACAAATTACAGAAAAATATAACTTTTATAGTTCTAACCAATATTTATGAACTCGTGGACCTTTTTTGATAAGCCTTCCATTAGGAAGGCCTCTCTTGGTACAAAAACTATGTTATTACTTTCGTACCATCAACCCAATTTTTCAGTAGTTTTTCGACTGTATTGAGTTGTACATGACCGATGGCTGGTTGGTTAATGTAACACTTTAACGGCTCCCCACAAATAATAGTCCAACGGAGTTAAATCGCAACTGTGTGGTGGCCAATGCACATCACCAAAACGGAGAGCTTTCTTGCCGTAGTGACATGATGCCAAATCGAGCCAAAAATATGTGGACACATAGTGCTCTCTTATGAAAAGAAGAAGCCTTTTTTTCAAACATTCTTTGATGTATATTTCGGTATTTATAGAGCCCACTGTAACAAATGACTTGCTTCTTTTGCCGCTTCTGCATATAGCTTTGCCATCCCAGGAATTTTTTAGGAAATTTTGTCAGCTTTTGGATTCTAAATTGTTCTTCGACATTTCCTCGAGCACCAGCAACATAAAAATGTTGACCCGGAAGCTGCGTAAAATCTGCCAGTACATACGTTTCGTAGTCCATTATGCAACATGAATATTTTTGCATGAAATTCGCTTTTAATTTCCGAGCCCTACTTTTGGCGTCTAAATTTTTTGCAGCATTCCTGTCTGGAACTTTTTGGACTTTGTATGTTTTCAAAAATGCATTGGCTTTAACTTTTCGCACCAAATAGTCAGAGCACTGGGCTAACCGGGCAGCTTTTCTAGAAAATGTGTTTGGAGATCATTTCTTATATTTTCTTGGCTTTCCCAATATCATGTAGTCCTTGTTTTCTTCCCGAACTAGGTTTCCTATCTATGGTCAAACTGTTTAATAACATTGGAAACAATTTGACGGCAGACCTTCAATTCTTTGGTCAATTTTTTGTAGGCCCAATTTGGATTTTTTTGTAAATTTTTAATAGTTTTAAGACGTACTTCCTTTTCTTCACTCATTTTGATAAAACTTACAATAAATCAACATGTTTGTCATTAAAAATAATAACTGACATATTTTTCAAAGATAACTAGATGACGGAAATTTTTATATTTTACTCTCAAAGTAAATTATTAGGCAAAACGTGTGTTAAGATTTTTTCAATCTCACTCCTTACACGAATGGAAGGGAACTCGAACAACGAATAGAAAACATTTTCTAAGGCAAATTTACTGTTTCTGTTTATAAAAGTTCTTTTTTTTTATTTTCGATATTTAACTGTGCCGATATTGGAACGCGGATGCCAGCCTAGCAGTCCAGCTACAAATCAGAATATTATTGAACGATATAAATAAACCAAACTCAGAAGTAATTTATTTTTTCTCATATTTCATTTCGCATATATTTGATTAAAAATTATATTGCCTTTACTTGAATTTTGCAGTGTATTGTTTCGATTTTTCCCAGTGCCAACATTAATACGTGCTCCATTTTTTTCTTTTTATTACTTTTTACATGTTTTTGCAAATATCAAGCTATCGCAGATAGCAAGGAACAATCTGAAATGACATTAATATGTTTTGACTCTAAATATAAAACAAAATAAATCATTCAAATCGCTACCTCAATTTGCTAAACCCTTCAAACGCATTCAGGAGAAGCAAAAAACATTTTGAAATTTAAATATTATTTTCAATTTAAATTAAAAAAAAAAAAAAGATGTAAGTGCATTTCTTCATAATTTTTGGCAGACATCCTTAATCACAAATTATGTATAAACTCGATTTTGAAAAACTTATGTAAAGTTTTTAGCAAATTATGGCAGCGAATACAAATAATGGGGTAAATTATTGAAAACTTTTGTACTTTTTGCTACTCAGTCGCATATTTACTACAGAATTTGAACTATTATTGATTCCAATCTCAAATCTCAAATTCAGTATATTGATTGTGAAACAATATTTCATTCAAATGACTTCCTCGACTGGCAGTGCAGTAGCCGATACGATCAACCCAATTTTTCAGTAGGTATATTTTTCGGTAAAGTATTTTCGACTGTATGGAGCTGTACTTGACCGATGCCTGCACCAATTTCCTCCTTAAGGAACCTCAATTGTTGATTGATGGTGAACGTAACACTTATCTTTAACGGCTCCCCACAAATAATAGTCCAACAGAGTCAAATGGCTCCAGCGTTGTGGCCAAAGGTTTTTAAACTTCCAACGCAAAAGATCGATTGTTGCACAGCCAAAAATGACCCATGATACCGCCAGTTCAACCACCACACCAAAAAGTTGCTCTTTGAGGGTGCGTTGGCTTCTCCACAATCGCGTACCCATCAAGGTCAAAGTGAGCTTCGTCAGAAAAAATGATTTTTCGGTAAAAATGCTCATATTCTTCCAAGCGTTCCAGAGTCCAATTAGCGAACCGAAAGTGTGGCGGATGGTCACGTGACTTTAGCTCTTGTACCAATTGATCTTTCTACTGCTTCTTACCTAGGTCTTTATGCAAAATTTGCAACAAAGTGCGTGAAATGTCCAATTCCTAGAACTATGGTGAGTTGTTGTGGTTGGTTCTTCTTGCACGTTCTCAGCAACACCAGATATTTTTTTATTTTAGAAGATATGGACTTAGACAATATTTGGATCCAACATTCTCACGCGCCGTGCCACACAAGCAGTGCGACAATCGATCGTTTGGATAGTTTGAAAAGCACGTTATTTGCCGTTTTGGTGATGTGCATTGTGCACCACACAGTTGCGATTTAACTCCGTTGGAATATTATTTGTGGGGAGCCGTTAAAGTGTTAAATTAACCAAACAGCCATCGGTCATGTACAACTCCAAACAGTCGAAAAACTACTGAAACATTGGGTTGATTGTATCGGCTATTGCAAGGCCAGCCGGGGAAGTCATTTGTATGAAATAGTGTCCTGCAATTAACCGGAAGCATTGTACTTTCGAATAATAAAGTCCACATTAAAAAAAAGTATTCGTTTCTTTTACACCAAAATAAAATTTCAAATTATAAATAGTCCACCCAGCACATTTGTGGCAATTTGATAGAGTACGCGAAAATTAATTTTCTCTAATAAAAATAAAATAAAAAGTGCTCGGACAATAATCTATACGTTTTTCTTAGTATCGTACCACTAATGAGTACAGATATCTACCCATAATGAAAATTAAATGATACTTATAATATATGAACTACACCTACATTTTTCCTGTAATATTGCATCCTTGCAATAAGGAAGAGGTTAAATTCTGAAACACCCACCCATACAAAATCAATATTCGAGAAGAACAGTATCAATTTAGAATAACAAAAAAAAAAAAAAAAAAGGTTCGTGCAAAAGCAAAAATCATTTAAATTTGACTTACCGTTGAACTCAAAAAGTTATTTTATTACATAGGGTTTGTAGGGTATATAAATTTCGGTCACGCCCCAAATAAATGCTAATTTCGGCTACTTTTGTTCCGATTTATTTCGTTGATGTTTCTCGTAGAACATTTAAACACTATTAGCAATATATGTATTTTTATTATTGAGAATAATTTGTATTGAATAATTGAACACAAAACGATGCTTGGAATACGGTTTCGTAAGTTTGTATTCCAATGGCTGCTCGTTCTTGAATGCCATAATTTCAAGCTGCAATAACTGTGGTACGATAAGATTTTAAACAAGGCGTATCTAACAGGGTTACGTCAGAGCGCTAGCCCTTCTTATTATGGTAAAGGCAAATACTTTGTTGTAAAAGTTTAAAATTTGCGCTTTCCCTTTGTTTTCCTCATTACATTGGGCAGAAACGATAAAAATAGCCCGATTACGTCAGGTCGCTGACGTATGCTTTGTTCTCGAAATATATCAAGATACATAAACAATGGCACTATAAAAATCTCCCAAAAGAAAAAAATTTCATTTATTTCTTAGGCATAGAAAAGTTTTAGATAAGGAAATTATTCTGCAACGAGCTCAATGTGACAACCAGACCGACCACGAAAGGGAAATGTGATGTGTTCGCCGAAAAGCGAACACCAACATAACCATGGCCTAAAGAGTGGAATACAAAATGGCGCTTTTTCACATAATTTATTTTAATGGCACAACAGCCCATGGTGGGCTAGGACAGGACAAGATTTTCGCATCAACTCATGTTGTGCGTACTATATTTGTAAATAAATGGAACTGTAGGTCCCATGGCGACCAAAATGGCGCCTGTCACATTTAAGCTTTTATGGAGTTTAGAATCTTTAGAATCGTTTTATATTACGCCAGTATTTATATACGAAAAAAAATGTTTCTCTTATGCTACTTGCAAAACATCAAGCACAGAACAGCAAATGATGGTTAACCTTTTATGGAAATAACTGCAACAAACTTCCAACTACACTTACCACTAAATTTTTTATATTTTAATCGATTTTTGCAATTAAAAACAAAAAGAAAATAAAAAGAACCAACCATTCCCATTTGATTGCATAGCTGACTGATTCGTTTCAGTTTATAATTTCACAATGAAATGTCACCGTACACGAATTTACTTGAAAATTTGCCAGAAAATCTTTCCTCCGTGGAAAGAAAACAACTCGCATCAGTACAAGTGGCAAATTTGATGATGATTTTGCAAAGCGAGTTGCATACATTGGAAATGCAAAACATCAATATGAAGTTAATCCAGAAGTAGCACACCTGGAATCAGAGAATCATTAAACTGAACTATACAAAGCTTATCGTTTGCATAAATCAGCACATAACAATTTCAAAACAGATTCGTTAAAAATTGCTTCGGCCACGCCTGTAATGTCTGCGATAGACTCTGGTTTTTACAAGGCCTGTTACTAACCCTAACCTGAAAACACAAAACGCAAACGCAAACGTTCTGAAGAAGTAAACTTTTGTAGGTCGTCCCACTGACGGACACAATTCTTTTTCTTAAACATTTTTACGTGTATTACTTTGGCTATTATTATTTTTGTATTGAATTAATAAAGAAATTCTGCTCCCATGTATTAAATTGGCCGACAAATCTAAGCTCCACTTTTCTACAATCAAAGAAATTGCACTATTTTACAATTCACTATTTCATGATCACAAAAAATAGCAAAGATATAATTTAAAAAGCAAACTTCCTAGGAATGAATTTAATAAAAAATGTAAGAAAATAAAATTTACGCAACAAACCTTTTACAATTACAATATACATGCAACCACACTATCAAATCTTAATGTATGTATAAGCACAACACAAAAAATGTATGGCAAACTAAAATATATACAACAAACCTCACCGTATTGTAGAAATAGAACTAAAGACGCAGTGACAACGCATTTAAAGAAAAACGAAAAATGAAATCAAAGCAAACTGAGTAAAAATGTTATACATACACAAAAACACAGTTGTAACTTATGCTACCTTTGTGCAATCTAAGAGGGGTTGCCACTATGTGAAAATTGTACTAAAATTAAAAGCAACTATTTCGTTGTCTCAATTCAAGGCTGTTTACATAAACGAAGCTTACATGATAATTGTATTACGGTTTTTTGTACACTCGCCGAGAATTGGTATGAGGTTTGAGACAGACAGGTTTCACAGAATGTGAAATACTGAACCAATGTGCTCAATACCCACTGATACTTGCATAACATCAGCGAATACAAAAAGTACTCGAAAAAATTATTGAGTAGTTATTTACTTACTTACTTAACTGGCACTACAACCGATGATCGATCTTGGCCGCCTCTACAAAGCTTCGCCAGTCGCCTCTGCTATGCGCGCGCTGGCGCCAGTTGATAAGGCCAAGTGCAGTCAGGTTACCCTGCACCTGGCCTTTCCAACGGAGATTAGGACGTCCCCTTCTGCGTGTTCCTCCACCGTGGTTCGAATAAAACACCCTTCTAGCCGGAGCGCTTTCTTCCATTCGCTCAACATGACCCAGCCAGCGAAGCCGCTGGAGTTTTATACGCTTGACTATGTCAGTGTCGGCGCACAGCTCATACAGCTCATCGTTCCATCTTTTTCGATACACGTCGTCCACGCATACTGGACCGTAGATCTTACGGAGTATCTTCCTCTCGAACGCTCCTAACAGCCTCTCATCATTAATGGTCAATGTCCACGTCTCGACGTCATACATTAGGACGGGAAGGATGAGGGACTTATAGAGCGTTATTTTCGTCTACTTCCGATAGCCTACTGAGCCCGTAGTAACACCTGTTTGCAAGAGTTAATCTCCGTTTGATCTCAAGGCTGACATTATTGTTGGTGTTTATGCTGGATTATTATTATTGAGTATTTACTTGTTAGTTAGTTGTTAGTTATTTATATCAGACCAATTATTACTTTAATGATTTGCACAGCACTATACATCCACTATTTAAGAAAATAAAAACTATTTCGCAGGACTAACAACTAGATCCCTACATTAAAAGTCAAAATACACACATTTTTACATTTACGGGAGAAAAACGATATAATATTCCAAAAGAGGGATATGAACAAGCGCCACAAAACCAAACTTTACAGCTTGTATTCAAACGTTAAACTTTTATTTCACTCGGCCACACAACCCTATGGTCTAATATGTAAATGTACATACATATATATTGTATGGAGTTGTGGATGAAAAGCAGTGTTGGCAAAGAGTAGTTTGCTATTTGATATCGAAGTTTACCAAAAACACAAAAAAACCATCGCTAAAAGTCTAATAAGTAAATATACAATTAATTGAAACTTTAATTTATTTAAAGAAACTCACAAAATGTAAATTAACTAGTAAGGTCGTGGCTATGTTCAGATTTTTCTCGGCGAACACCATGCAGTAGAATTTGAATATAACCACAGGGGAAGCAAAATAAATGGACAAAAGTAGAGCTGATGTTGTGGCTGAAGTGCAAGGTGCCCGGCCCAATAATATATATAAAAAAAAAAAGAAAAAAATATAAATAAATATTAATCGGGCAAATGACAAAGAAAAAATTGCCTAAGAAAAACTATTCACTCGTTGTTAGGATTTGATTTTTTTTTTTTTAGCGATTTTCATTCGTTAACGGAAACGCTCCCTGAACACAGTGTGTATACAAATATATACATATTTGAGCATTTCTCTAGCATTGCTGTTGGTTATTTGATTATTTTTATAAATAGAATAAATAAATCTCCATTTTATCACCGCATTTCAAAAATATTAAAAATATCTATCTGGCAACGCTAGATAACGCACAATAATTTGAGCCTTTGAGACGATAACGATAAAAGTTTAACGGCACAGGTTTAAGCTGCGCAACAAATTTAACATAAATACCAAAAAAAAAAAAAAAAAACTTGAGTGGTATATTTTGAGTATCGCATAAGCACAATACAATTAATCAAAGAAAATCGTTACGCTCCTCATTCAAATGTAAAAAAGATTAAATTGATTAAATACTTACCCATATATCAGCAGGCAACATTTCAAAACACAACAACTTAATTCTAATGCAAAGACAATGGAAAACTAATAATGAAAACAACTAACATTGGGAAAACAGTGTTGCATTGAAAATGTAGTAATATATGTCGGTGACGATACAATATCATACAATTTTCGCTTATGCAAGATTTTCATAAATAGGAATGTGAAACATATCAATGCTTATCGTTAAGCAGCAATATAAAAAATGTATCGACAACGTTTGGAAATTAATATATAGTCGCTGATATGTTTTGTGTAATTTTTGTTTTTCTTTTCTACCTAATACAGTCATATGTAGTTATATTTGTGTGTTTATTTTAAAATTGAAATTTCTGTATATGAAGATGTGGTTTGCTTTTTGTACCTCGCTGAACCATGAGTATGCACCTGGTGTAGGGCTGCGGAAAACGGTGACAACTATCGATAATAATGATAGTGCACATCGGTTATTAACGATATAAGAGTGACTTCACTGTTAATGTCAAGCACCAGAGTAAATGAAGCCGACATCGACGTCTCTGCCCAATTGACGTCGACGGTCCTTCTCAGAGCTATGGAAGAAGAAATTATCGATAGTTTCTTTGACCGATTTTTCTCAGCTTTAGCCTGGACACACGAGACCAATTAATTTCTTAGGCCATGAAATTATTATTCCACCGAAAACGATATTAGAGACTGATCGATTACGACTGTTTTTGGTCGAAACAATGCTGATACCGATGATTGGCTATCTGAAAAAGTTTGACCGAAGTTGATACAAACTTTTACTTACTTTACTTTTAATCGCACAACAGCTCATGGAGGGCCTAGGCCGAGCTTTTCGCATCCACTCATGTTGTGCGTGTTATATTTGTACATGAATGGAAGGAACATACAGTTTAATGACGAATCCCAACGGCGTAGTGAAAAGCTTTTCATAGGCAATTTTTACTTTTGTAGGTTTGCCATTGCCTGCCAAGGCAAGAGGTGGTGCCGTGTAGAAAACTTATTTTTTCTACTTTTTGATTTTGCTTGTGTCGAGATTCGAACCCTGGACACTCTGCGTAGCAGTCCAACGCACTACCACTACGCCACAGCGACCACTTCCTTTACATACATCACATAATTTGGCACCGAAAATCTTAATTTCGTATACGAAAATATCAATTTATCTCATTTCGATCAAATCAAATTTTAATTAAATGATAATACAGATTTGAAATACTATGCCAAAAAGTACCGGGAATTGGTCATTAAAATAGAAAAGATTTATTATTCATTAAAATTGATTGTATCGCCTTCAAAGTAGGCCCCTTCCGAAATAATACATGCCAACGAATAATCATCATAAAGAATGCCTCATTTTCAGAAACGCATTCTCCAGAATCGACTTCAATTCTCGCCGCGAATTCTCATCTATCTCAGTCTTCTATCGACTGAAAACGGATGCGAATTCTCATCTATCTCAGTCTTCTATCGACTGAAAACGGATGCCTCAAAGTGGTAATTTGAGTTTTGGAACGAGAAAAAAGTCAGGCGGAACTATATAAGGTGAATACGGTGGTGGGTTCGGTGTTATGGGTTGAACTTTGGGCCATAAATTCGTTAAGAATGATAGCCTTGTGAGATGGCACGTTGTCGTAATGCAGACTACAAGAGTTTTCTGTTCACAAACTTGGCCTTTTTCGACATATTTACTCTCTCAAATGCCACATAACGCCATTACCTGCCAAGAGGTGTAGAAAAACTTTTTAATTTTTTTTTATTTTGCCTGTGCCGAGATTCGAACTCCGGACACTCTGCATAGCAGTTTAACGCACTGCCACTACGCCACAGTCGATACAAACAGTCAAATATATAATTTTTATTCCATAAATTTCTTTAATTCTTATTTTGTTATTTTAATGTTGAAATAAGGAAAAATCTAACGTGACAATAGCCAACCACATGGATAGAGACGTAGATGTAAGAACATTACTACTAGTTCTAAGTCCAACTTTGTGAAATATCATAAAGATCTTCAGGAAAAACTGCGAAAACCAAACTAAGTGTTTCGAGAATACCAGTAAAATAAATTGGCAGGGATCCCCATAAATTTTAAGAGAATCAATAGAGAAGAGGGAGAATTGTGCGTTGATAGCTAACCTCGTGTTTACACCAGACAGTTTTGCTGCCACAATATCAATACATTCACAAATTTTCACTAAAACCCTCACTAAAAGACAATTGTCTTCGAGTTTGTCTGTTATTTTCCATAGACAATGATTTTGAAACAATAATTTTGATGTCTCAATTATTGTAAAATTTATCGCGCAAAACATGGAGATTTTGGAAAGTTTCATTAAAATCAATAAAATGGTTGATAATATATTGGTATTAAAACGTATTTATAATTTGCAAACTATATTGAATGGAAAAAGAGAGAAAACTAAAACTGTATTTTTATTTAAACATTTTTAATTGTTACTAATTAACAAATTTATAGAAAAATAAAAATACAATAGAGCGAGCAAATTAATCGAGATGACACATAAAGCGGCTTCTAGAACTAAATTGTTTGACTAATTGTTTAAACGGCTACGTCACGAAGACAACTTTTCTCTTTTTCCAGTTGCTTTTTCGTTTCTTCATTTCAACAATTGTAAAACAACAGCAACACTGGATTTGCCAAAAGAGAGTAAACTCAGCCCAATCATCACGAACAAGATTTTTTCATTCGTTTACACCGCCTGAACATTTTGTAGCGAACACAATGTTCAACACTAAACTATTTATACCGGCCAAACGAATGAAGATTCTTTGCAGCGTTACATAAAACTGTAAATTGAAACTTGATTCATACAGCTGTATTTGACATTTACAATAGGGATGTAAAGTAAAGAGATGAAACCCGTATTCGGTTTTTTTTGTAAAGAAGTCTAAATATTAAGATAAATAAGAATTTTAAAGAAATGTTTCATGCCGCCATCACCTTAATAATAAAATTAAAATTTTATATATTAAAATATTTTATTTATGCTCGGAACTTAATGATGCTAGTTTTAATTTAATTAATGAATTAAAATGTACGATAAATATTGATCATGCTACTTGTAACACCTCAATAAATATTTTGGTAAATGCCCGTTTATAAGATCAAATCAAATTTTAACTTGGTCTGTAATCGAAGTAATTTTGTCTTCATTTAACTTGTTCTTAATAATTGTTCCCAATTGCTCCATACACATTGATGGCGGCAGCTATACGACCACATCAGTCAACTTATAAAAAGCAAACGTTCCTACGTGTCGTCGCCAAAATAATTGTCTCGTATTTTGGCGACGACACGACAACGTTGACCACCGACAACAATTGTCGCTTTAGCCAATTTAAATCTATTTCTAATTTAACAAGCAAAAAGAAAAGTAGAAGAGAGATAGTGAAGATTGCTTAATTTTCTCCTGTAATAAAAATTTATTATAAAAATGAGGTGGCGCTCTGAGGCTAATGTGAACATCGTCAATGCTAACAGGTTTTTTAGTGAATAATAGGTTAATTAACTTTGTAAAAAGTACTCGATACAAACCGGTTTTTATCACACATAGATTACTCATTCGATTTAACCTAGCAGTTTTTTACATACTCCAAGGTACATGCAGATTGTGATGTGATTTTAACTTTATTAAAATTGGTCAAATAATTTCTTGTAATTTATCCTTAAATAAGTCGCCAAAATTACTGAGAAAAAGTTCAATTCAAAGATGCCGCCCGCTTCAGCGTCTGCGGTGAATCAAAATAATGCCAACAATAATGTTAATTCAGCAAAAACAGCAGCACTTAGGGGGGCGCTAAAAAAATTTATACTGAAGGACCGCCAACGAAAGAAGGAGGGTAAATATTAGCGATGCAGCCCATTTAAAGTAACAAATAGCTAAATAATAATATTTAAATAACAGAGTATGAGGCGAAAGTTGAGGAAGAACGTTTGAGGAAAGAACGCGAAGCACGAGAACGACAGAATGATATGACACTGGAAGAGACGCGCGGACAAATCACAAAACTGGATCAAAAATTAACTGAATTGCGCAATCAAAAGCAGCAACTGTTTTTGCAGCTGAAAAAGGTATTGAACGAAGATGAAAATCGTAAGAAACAGCAAAAGGACAATGAAATGTTTGCATTGCAAACATTACAGGCACAGCAAGCTAACGTGCCACCTCCGCAGGTATTCCTGCCACCAGTACGCGTGCAACATCATCAAATGCCCATATTGCCAAAGGTATGATGCATTTCATGTATAATATGAATTTTTAATCTGTAGTTTATTTTCCTGTTTAGCCCGTTGGCAATCAACCTATGAAGCGTGGCCGTTCTCCTTCACCCCCTTCACATCAAGGATATTACAAAAGCGCAAATTATACGCAACCGAGTAAGTGCTTATAATATTGGTTTCTGTTACATCACATGGCTTTATTTGAATTTTATAACAGACTGCAGCTGTAGTAAATTAACACAAACTTTAGGAAAACTCCTTAAAATTTTAATTAAAACAGGACTTTAATTTAATTTATATTTATTCTCACGTTATTATGCGTCAGTCATATTTATTTTGTCATTTTTTACCACATATTTCAGAGCACGATGACGGTCGTCGTGGTGCTGACTATGCTAGAGTTTTGTGGAACAGTAAGGTTACAGCTAATTTGTTTTAAGCAGAATTTATATCCATTTTAATAAAAATATTATTTTCTTCTCAGAACCGCAAACACAGTACCAAAATCCAGGTACACTTTTCTATCAGACTACAAGTAATGCTCCACCTCCACAAGCTCCGCCAGATACACGCGGTCCTGCAATAATCTATCCCGCTTATAATCTTCCACTTCGTCAGAGCTACCATTTGGAATTACAACCAAACTCATCGATGCCAGTTACAAAGCAAGATGCTCCGACACAAAAGCCTACACAGGTTTATCATATAAATCTAGATCAGCCGCCCATTTCACAGGCAGGATCAGTTGTACAATCACAAAAGCCCCAAGTAACTATGGAAAAGATTAGCGATCGTTATCATGTGGAAGTGAAACACGATGGTCCGCCTGGGCATGGACCACCGCATCAATTGCCAGAAGGTGTTGTCTTTACATCCTTAATTCCAGGCATGTCTTTGCACCCGAACGTTATGCAAATCAGCGGGAATCCTGGACAGGTTAGTATTTATGTTCGAAACGCTTAAATAATTGCCAACGATGAGTGCTTATATTCTCAGAATCCTAAATCGGGTACAAGCATAAGTCAAGGAT
Organism: Palloptera scutellata; assembly: GCA_958295655.1. Taxonomy (NCBI): domain Eukaryota; kingdom Metazoa; phylum Arthropoda; class Insecta; order Diptera; family Pallopteridae; genus Palloptera; species Palloptera scutellata. The sequence goes on from OY282451.1 coordinate 42,357,531, forward strand.
ATCCACAAGGACGTAATGCTGCCGCTGCGGCACACGAGCAGCATATGGCACGTCAACAGCAGATGTCTGTGATGCAAGGCCAACCAGGTCAGCCAAGGCAACAGACTTTAAATTTTCCCGGACGTTTATTCTGAGTGGAAAACCAATTTGATATAAATATGAAATTAGTTTTGAAGTAAAAAAAGTGGCAAAACTAATTTAAAGTGGTTTTCAAGAAAAGAGACTTAAGTTAAAAAGTTAAGTTAAGTTAAATTCGCCGAAAATATAAAGTGCTAAGTAGATGAATTTGAATCTGATAAAAGTATTATGAAAGGAAAGCTTTTAGCTGCCTACTGAGTTACATAATATTGGTGACGAGCGCAATCTCTGTGTCCTCAGCATAATCTAAGAAGATGATTGCATAACATGCACCAAATGCTATGGAATTAGTCTTCTTAACATCACACATAAAGTTTTATTAAGTTCTGTTGTGTGACAGAATGCAAACCATCGTTAACAATGTAATTAGCGTCGCTTCAGGTCAATACTGACCTAGCGGCTGTTTGCACTGTACCAAAAATAAAAGACTGCGAGAGAGACAGTTACAAAATTGAGTTAGTAAGGATCTTTTAAGTATCTCTCTCGCACAGTCATTCAAACTTGTGCCACTGTAACAGCCACTTACCTATTGTCGCAAATTTTATAGAAAAGTGTTAGATGAAGTAACCTAACAAATCCTTATAGCTTATATGATTCTGAGATAAACGATAAAAGTAACAAAAACTAAAATACTCGCATTAAACTGACTTGACTCGGAGGGAGTAAATTAGCGATTGGCAATTAGTGGGCCAAGGTCTCACTTCTCTAATCATCTGACGGATTGTGGTCATGTGATAAGTTGCTCAAGGCCTTTAAATAGGGAAAAAATAATTGATAACTTAATGAACTTTTTATTTATATTAATTTTAAAAGAAGTGTACATAAACAAATAACCTTTAATTGCATTTATGATTAGAGCTTTCCAACAAGCCAACATTCATTCAATATCTAAAGTCGTGTCACACTGTTATATACAGAACGCTCATCATATTGTTATACCCATATCTGAATGAAAAATAAAATATCAGTTGGGTAGTATTGATTAAGTCTTGACACTACAAACATAAAACAATCATCAACAGAACAAAAATTATAAGCATTAATGTAGAACGTGATTGTGTAACGTTGTGTAATGCAAATTACTTATTTTCACATACAAAAGGCATGGCAATAAAAAACTATAAGGCTGTGGATACACTGCAATTTCACAGGAGAAAACTTTGTTCTCGGTGTGCGATACACCCAGCATATAACAATTTTATGATGACTGATCGAATATTCATTAAAAGTTCTTAGTTCTTCATTTAACAAATAGAGTTTTAGAAACTGTCAAAAATTCAATTGCTATATGTTTTTACTTGTATTTTTATCTCGTTCACTTAAGCGTATACTTGATAGCAGAGGATCCGAAGTATCCATTGCTCGGTTGTATAGGTACATGAATAATATTAAGACTCTTCGAAAACACAAATTTAATCGAGGCCGTCCTTTACCTACATTTTATAAGAGATGGTTAAATTATTAATCCACCCGCGAGCCATTTACAATTATTGTTTTAAAATGATTATTCAATGACCTATCGCATTTATTGCACGTTGCGTGTGAACAATAATTTTTATTTATTTTTTTATCGATCCAATTTAAAATTGCATCTTCTTTCCTTTTATTTGCTTTCGAAATATTAAAATCATCTTCGTTGTTGAGGTTAATTTATTCTGAAAACGTAAATAATCTTCATAAAATGTAAGTATGTAAATGCGGATAAGTTTACTATTAAGAGTATACATTATATGCTGTCAACACATTTTCAATTTATAGCAGATTATAGCAGATTATGGAACACGAAAAAGAACTAAAAAATATACAAAGCACCTGTAAAAATTTAATTCTCAATAACAACCAAAGTTCGACAAAGGATAATTCTTGTATTTAAAGTAACATACTTCCAATAAAATTTTTTCTATGTTTAATTTTACACAAATATAATTTATTATGAAATATTCTTCTATGAAATGTACATATTTAGAACAGGCTGATCAGACGATCAAACGTGGAAAAACTTAAAAGAATGCAATCCAAAATGCTCAAAACTTTCACAGGAGCTCCATGGTACATAAGAAGTATCAATATTCATAAAGACCCCATGGTTGCTGAAGAAATATACAAATTTTATGGAAAATATACCCTGAAATTGAGGACACTCCTAACAGTCTGGCAAGAAGCATATTAAGTACAGCACCAATACTGCAACCGGTTAAAAAGTAATGATACCATAGGTCATGATATAAAATAAACTGGCACAATTAGTAAAGATTATTTCTTCACCTGAAGTAATTTTTATACTTCTTTCTTGTTCGGTGTAAATTCAGTCAATTAAATAAACGCGACACCCTTTTGCTATAGTACTAAACTCACGCACTGGCATGAAACTGGCTTTTATTTTAGATTTAAGATTTTAAAAACTTATTGATAGTTTCTAAGTATAGAAACATTCAATAAAAAATAAACTATAAAAAAAAATTGTGTGCATTAGTAAGGCGCCCTACAGAAGTTTACTTTTTCAGAACGTTTGCGTTTCGGGTTTTCAGGTTAGGGTTAGTAATCTTGTAAAACCAGAGTCTATCGCAGACATTACAGGCATGTCCGAATGAATTTTAACGAACATGTTTTGAAATTGTTTATGTGCTAATTTATGCAAATGATAAGCCTTGTATAGTTCAGTTTGATGATTCTCTGATTTCAGGTATGCTTACATGTAACGCCCTCGGCAAAATCATCATCTCCATCAAAATATTCATACTCAAAGCATGCGAACTTATTTGCTACATCATTATTATTATAATCTTACCATCATCATCATTATTATCATCTCAAAAGGTGGAAAATTTACCACTTGCCGGTCTGAGGTTGATTAGAAACTAGGCAAATCTCGTCTCTGTTTTGTTGTTTGCTGCTTCTCCGCATTAGCCTTTGCGAGTTGTTTTTCAATGAAATACGAATTCTGTTGTGCCTCAAATTGCTTGCGAAGTCTACACTCTCGCGATCTCTCGGTGCTGGTTTTCTGGTTTTAATAATTTAATAATTTAATTTTCACGATAGTCTACATTCTCGCTATCTCTCATCCACAGTTTTTGCTGGAGATTTTATCGGAACACAATCGCCTTTATTTGTGCCCCTTTTTGGTTTTTTTTTTATAAACTCGTTCATTCTTTCAGCTCTAAAAATTTCTAACGATTTTACTTTGAAAAGTCAAATTTTACTAGAAATTGTTGGGCAGCACCCTCTATCAACTGATTGAAGGCGCATAATTGATGCATATGTGCTGTCCATCATTTGTGTATATATATATATACATATATATATGCATCCTCATTTTTTTCATACTTGATTGGTAGAGGGCGCTGTCCTTTATTTTCGTAACAATTTCCGTTTTGCCACGATCATCTTCTACCCCCTCGTAAATAAATAAGCGATTTTAAAGAAATTAACTTCTAACATTTTTTCATTCGATTGATTCCGCAAATAGCCATTTGTTGTCATTTTTGTGCGTGTAATTGCATTTATTTCCTATGTATACCTATATCAATTTATTTATTAACAAGCATTTAACTTTTATTTCCTCAGAACAAGTATTTCGCACATTCGTAGTTCTGATGGTTGCACGCCTATTTATTTACATATGCATACTTATATGTAGTTTAGATATGTATTTATATTTGTGTATATATATGTATGAATGTACATACATACAGACATACATATGTATATTATTATATATTCTCATATTAAAAATAAGTAAATGAAAACGATGAAACAAACAACATTTGAAACTATCAAATTGATACATACACATGACATACTCGTACAGTGGCGAGGAATGGATACATGAGAGAACATTTTTGGTTTAAATCGCCAGTGTACATACATACATATACATACATATGTATGAGAATATATAAAAAAAATATATTTATTAACAAATTGAATAAAATAGTATAACAATAATAACAAGCTTATTAAAAAGTTTAACCCTTTTAAACATATTTTTCTCATATAAAAATAGAAAATCCACTTTTTAATATAGGGCAGTCCCCAGTTATGCAGCAGGTTTTGTCTTTTGTCCATAATTTTTTATGGTTGGGATACCATTGTAAAGCTAATGCCAATACCTAACTCGTTGCCGAAGAAAGTATAATGTTTTAAACATATAGCTTTTAGGGAAGATAGCTTTTAGGGCGTGCTTCTTTGTTCGATGATTGGGCGCGTTTCCTTTCTTTCGGCCTCACTTCGATGGATTTTTCGGTGTGCCGCCTACAATGAACTGATGTCAGACATCAGTGAAGCTAAGATGTTGGCTCGAGATGAATAAACAATACAAATATGAATTACATGCTTTTCAAAACACTTTAATGTTATAATAATTCTGATATTCAAATACTAAAATATACCGAAAAAAAACAATTAAATGCTATTTAAAAAACTTGAATGTAATGTACGTTCAATACCCTTTTAAGTAAGGAAGAAGAAAGGAGAAGAAGAGAGGGAATGCATGACTACTGCCATTTTTCGAATGATTTGTCAATTTTTTTTGAGCCAATTATTTCACCAAAATTTTTTTGTATGATAAAATACATAGTACTCAGATTTTTTGCTCCATTTACTTCTCACGAAATCAATTTCAATATAATGCAAAATAATTAAATTTACAACTTTCTGGTGATCTTTCAAACAAGACGGTGTCCCTTCTATGAAATTGAGACGTAATAATTTTAAACTATTTAAATGTAATTTGAAAGCCAGAGCTTTTATTAAACAATCATAAACTTTGGAACAAGATTAAAAATGTATTTCTGATAAATTTTCAAAATGCCGACAAATTGTACAGATGTCAAGAATGGGTTAAAAAGTATAAAACCCGAAAACGAAGCTGTATGAGCACATTTTAAAAATACGCAGCTCTGATGTTGAACATCTGCTTTTCTCTACGGGCCTGCATTTACGCTTCGACGCTCGACAAGGGCTAACGATAGTCTTTTGATATCCATTCATTGGTGAAAAGATATTACCTTTTAAGGGATTCACGCTACTAGAGTATTTTTTTTTTCAATTATTCGATTAAGAGTTGTTTACTCAAGTGCGATTAAAACAAACTACTCCTCTCACATCAAATTGAAGAGTAAAAGTGAATTGCGTGTTGACGACATTACAAATAATTTTGATTTAATTTGTACTTTACAGCAATTCAATTTACACTGGGAATGTGGATGAAGGTCGTTCGAAAGTGAAATTACCAGCAGCATAATTAATAATAATAAATAAAATAATAAAGATTTGAAAATTGTGTACGTCTATTTGGGGAAGCAATTGGCCATATCATGTCGTGAGCCTGACAGGGTTAATCAGAACGTAGCCCTAAGAGTTGTTTTCAATGTTGCTGGTTTAGTCATTATTACTATAAAAATATATTGCTTTTATTGTGGGAGGAAGGGAATGCGAAGATGTAAAAGAAGCGAGGAATATCTAAATGAGCGTTGTGAATGAGAAATAAAGTCACGCCAAAAAACAACAATAATAACACCGTGCGACATAATCATGCATTTTTTCATCGGATGGCGGTTTTTCATGTAGAGTATTTTTTGTGTGTGTTTTATAATCGCAGAGCCGAATTAACCAGGTCCGATAGTCCGTCCGTCCGTCCGTCAGTGCACACGATAACTCGAGTAATCCATCTGAACTAAACTTGTCAGAGACATGCCTTTTAATTAGGAAAAGGTTAAGTTTTCAAATGGAAAAAATCAGTCATGTGGGCGTGATACAAGCGATATTGTCAAAGAATGATACCGGAGAAACCAAATTTGGTATACTCCATTGAAAGATTTATTTAGAATGATTGTTGCAAGAGTTGCCAACATTGAGCAAAAGACATGCCTACTTTCCACACAAGTGAAATATTTAAAGGCAGTTTTAAAAGAAATACTAAAGCAAATTAGACCGAATTGGGTGCTTCAGGAATAGCTGATGGGAAAATAATCATCATTCGGCAATAACCCCCTCTACCTCCCCCATAAAAGTTCAACATTTTTGTTTAGGGATCTAGACGGATACAAAAATTATTTTATGCAAAAAGATCATCTACCGTTGAAAGGAAAAATTATTCTATTAGAGAGAGTGTGTAGGGTATATAAAGATCGGCCGCGACCGAACATCGATTTCGGGTTTTACTAATTACGGTGTAAGTTACACGTAACTTACACCGAATTTAATACAATTTCGGAATGAATTACATGACATCCCCAGATTCGAGCTTAGCGACCTCAATTTATTTGACTCTAGAATACATGTGAAATCGCCTGTCCGATTTTTGCTGTTTCACAGTGTAATAAATATAACAACAGGTTGTTTGTTATTTTCTTGGGGGTAATGTTGTGCTTTTTCGTTGTAGAGTACTGGCTGTGTTAATGTTGGAGGTTAGGCATAAAAATGATCTCAGTTCGAAATAACGTCAGCGCTTGTTAACAACGAACGCGGATTAAGTTCGTGAATAAATTCAATAGCAAACAAAATAAATACAAATATACTAAGGTACGAGTACCTACGTGCTGAAAATACCTAAGAGCGTTTACTTTATCGATTTTAGTTTAAAGCCTTGATTATGCATACGTAATGTAGCGTATCGTAACGTTGCCAAATGGCACGTATCAATCTATTATATGAGTGATACAAGTGATTACAGAAATCGTAACGCAACGTAGAGATGCACTACATTACGTTGCGCTGCGTATTCATAATCCAGCCTTAAGTGAGATTTTAGGTTCCGTGAGAGGCAATAACAGCAAGATGGCCTTCGAAACAAAAAAACAAAAACAAAAACAAAAATGTATTTGATCTAAAACCAAAAGAAAATTACGTTGTTGTACACTTAAAAGTATAGAGAAGAGAGATGTTGACAGCGCGCGAGAGAGATGTGACGCGATCGTTAGTTGCCTCCGTACTGCAACATTTGTGCGTGACACTGACATTTCTTCAGTCTCTGTTCAAAATTACAACGTTGAATACAGAAAATTTGTTGAAAATTTCGAAATCAAAATATATTTGGCGTATTTTTTGGTGTGCTGAGTAAAGTAAATGATGTCATCGTAAAATACAAATAAGCTAAAAAATTGTAATAATAAATGTTCAAAAAAAAATAAGAAGCAAATTTGATCTAATGCGTTAATTTTCGCTTTTGATTTTTAGGTGAACAATATAATACATAGCGCATTATACATAAAAGATCAAAACAAACACATAATTGAGAAAAACGCTAGAGAAATAAACATAAAATGGAAGTGAAAAAGATCGAAACGAATTTCTTTTTGGAAAAATACCGAAGCTTATGTAACTACTTGGAGAATGAAACAATTGGTGCCGAAATGGCAATATACGGAGCGTCTGGCCTAATGCTGCTCGTTGCCTATGCGAAACGCAAGCCAGCTTACTTAGTGCGACAATTTAAGAAGCCCTCGCACATACCCGAGCAAATCATAAATGAACGCGTAATGCACACGGGATTAATTAAGGATGTACAACAACGCAACCAAGATACACTACTTCTCATAAACCACCGTCCCTTAATACCATTTTTCACGAGCAGAAACAGAGTACTCCCTGTGAAGTTACCCGGTGTAAAAATCAATGGCAATGGGTACTCCTGGCTGCAGAATTGCATAATTGGCCGTCAGGCTACATTTATTCCTCTTACAAAAAGTAGCAAAGATGATTTTGTTGTTTGTCAACTGTGTTTGGTACATCCCCCAAAGGGCAAAAAACTATTAGATATATCAGAAACATTGCTCAAGCTAAGATTTGCAAAATTCGCTGAAGATATTGCATCGCGCGCAAAGAAAAACTCGAAATACTATAAGCACTTGCAAAAGACTGAAGCGAGCACTTTGACTAAAGAGTCATGGATACAATGGATTGCTAATCATCCTAAGATTTGGAGTACTTTGCGTGATATGCAGGCTTCAGTAATGACAAAGCAGAAATTATTACCCGAACTTGTACGCTGAAGTTGCAAGTTTCTAATTTAAACCGTTTCGAAAAGAAATCAATCTTTAACATTATAAGTAATATTAGTCGGAAAGCAAGAGGGATGCAAAAATGCTTATGTTGTTCACCCTTAAAAATCACGAAACGAAAAATATTAATTAAAAACGAAATGTGTTTTTTAGCTTAAAGTTTAAAATGTACTTAAAATTAGTTGGGAAACTATTATGGCCACGCTTTGATTATAATAAATACAAAAGGTTGTGTGGACGTAAATACGAGTAGTTTTTAATGCTTCTAAAATTCTCTTTATCTACATACGTTCCAGGCATCATATGTAGGGCACCAACAAACTGAAGAACCGGCCAACAGTCTCTGTCGAAATGTTCATTATTTTTTTCATATAATTTTATTGTGTGCATAATTTGATTTGGTTAAAAAATTAAAATTTTTGTTCAATTTAGTTTCCCATCGAATATATTAGAATCTCATCAAAATGAGTTGCGGAATCTCTATGGTTAAATATATTTTATTTTTATTCAACCTTCTTTGTTCGGTAAGTGTAGAAAATACAGTTTAATGTACAGTTTTTAATATTTAATAATAATCGCCAATTAAAATTTTTTTTAAATACGAGTGTGAAGTTAATGCATATCATTTATTATGTAAGAATATTTTCACATACTAAAAATTTCATATTTAGTTAGATTTTAACAATATGTTGCATTCTACAGGTTCAGACATACATAGTATTCTCATAACGATATTAAAAAATCAATACAAAATTTTACAGACTTTTCGCCATCAAAATTCGAGAATTTCTAGTTCGAAAATATATAAACTAATAAATATTACATCATGCTTATTTGGTAATATTTTGAAAAAAAAAACCATAAATCTTGTTGAAAAGTTGTTATGCAATAAAGGGAAGTGAAATGTTTCGATAAGAAATTAACTTTAAAAGTTACTTTTATATGCACAACTAAAAAGCTGAAATTGAACTAGAAAACATTTTACATGAATTTATTCGACTTTGAGTAGCTGAACCTGTACCTGCAGTTATTAGTTGTGGGCATCTTCTTAGTTGAAGTATTACCTGTAAATGTACATAATGTACATAAATATGTTACATATAATGTTTCATTGCCCTTTCCACAAAATTTAAAGTTAGAATTACAAAAAAAAAAACCTGAATAAATTTACAAAAAAGTAATTATCAACATTCTCTCTTTAAAATTTTCGCCAAGCCCAATATAAAAACTTAACTTTTTACGATGCTGAAAAAATGAGCAATTGAGAAAAAATGTTGAAAACGCCATTGTCAAAACGAGTTTTCAATCCTGGCATAAAATTATACACACGAGTATGTTATGTATTCTCTAGGCTGAATACATATTTACTTACGGCAGAAATGAGTTTCTCCTCAACTCACATTAAGTTTGAAAGCTTCGAATTTAGAGCTAAGCTTTTGCTAAAAATAGCGCCGTCTGAGAGAAATAATCTGTTGTTTTTCGAGCGTAATCTCGAGGTTATCAGGTTAGAGCTGGTTTTGATAAAAGTAAAGTTTAAATTTTTCGTTTATTACCACCTACATAATATAGAATTGTTTACATATATGTACAATAAAATAAAGAGAACGATGTTTACATACATACTTATAAATATTTCTATCTTTATGTACATACATACATACATACATACGTGTTTAAAATATGCGCAATTTGAAACGTCATTCAGTTGTGTAGACTTTTTATACTTTTCTTATATTTATTTAGTCACAAACTAAAAATAACTTACTATATACTCATCTGCGTAAAACAATATTTTATTTAATATTGCTTAGAAAAATATATTACAATTTAATCTTAGCAGGAAATTTATTACTTTCAAGTTAATAGAGTCTTAAGGTAAATACGAAATATGATCGATTCTTACTTACTTACTTAGCTGGCGCTACAACCGATGATCGGTCTTGGCCGCCTCCACAAAGCTCCGCCAGTCACTTCTACTATGCGCGCGCTGGCGCCAGTTGATAAGGCCAAGTGCAGTCAGGTTGCCCTGCACCTGGTCTTTCCAACGGAGATTAGGACGTCCCCTTCTGCGTGTTCCTTCACCGTGGTTCGAATAAAACACCCTTCTAGCCGGAGCGCTTTCTTCCATTCGCTCAACATGACCCAGCCAGCGAAGCCGCTGGAGTTTTATACGCTTGACTATGTCAGTGTCGGCGTACAGCTCATACAGCTCATCGTTCCATCTTATTCGATACACGTCGTCCACGCATACTGGACCGTAGATCTTACGGAGTATCTTCCTCTCGAACGCTCCTAACAGCCTCTCATCATTGATGGTCAATGTCCGCGTCTCTGCGCCATACATTAGGACGGGAAGGATGAGGGACTTATAGAGCGTTATTTTCGTCAGTCGAGAGAGGGCTCTACTTCTCAATTGCCTACTGAGCCCGTAGTAACACCTGTTGGCAAGAGTTAGTCTCCGCTTGATCTCAAGGCTGACATTATTGTTGGTGTTTATGCTGGATCCTAGATAAACGAAATCCTTGACGACTTCAAAAGTGTAGTTGTCAACAGTGACATTTTGTCCAAGACGCCGTGACTCTTTGTTTGTTGACACAAGGTATTTCGTTTTGTCCTCGTTCACCACTAGACCCACGCGACGAGACTCCCCTTCCAGGTTGGAGAATGCTGCACTGACTGCTCGAGCGTTTTTGCCAATGATGTCAATATTATCAGCGTATGCTAGCAGCATACGCTCTCTTGTAGAAGATAGTGCCAGAGATGTCGATGTTCGCAACTCGAATTATTTTCTCCAGCATAAGGTTAAAGAAGTCGCACGATAGGGAGTCACCTTGACTGAAACCTCTTTTGGTATCAAATGGTGCGGAGAGGTCTGTTCCAATATTCACTGCGCTGGTGGTGTTGGTCAGTGTCATTTTGCAAAGACGAATGAGCTTTGCAGGGATACCAAAATCAGACATTGCGGCGTACAAGTGATCCCTAATCGTGCTGTCGAAGGCGACAAATAGATGATGGGTGTCGATCTGTTTTTCTCGGGTCTTTTCCAGGATTTGGCGTAGTGTGAATATCTGGTCGATGGTGGATTTACCAGGCCTGAAGCCACACTGATAAGGTCCAATCAGTTTGTTGACGATGGGCCTCAGTCTTTCGCACAGTACGCTCGATAGAACCTTATATGCAATATTAAGAAGGCTTATCCCACGGTAGTTGGCGCAGATCGTGGAATCACCTTTCTTATGGATTGGGCAGAGTACGCTGAGATTCCAATCACTTGGCATGCTTTCATCTGACCATATTCTGCATAGAAGCTCATGCATGCGTATTTTGAGCTCTTCGCCTCCGGTCTTAAACAACTCAGCAGGCAGGCCATCTGCACCTGCAGCCTTATTGTTTTTCAGCCGAAATATATTAGCGATTCTCCTCTCATTATAAGTATATAAATATTGTACTACAAAGAATCAAAGTAAAATATATTTAATACTTTGTCCAAGAATGTGGTTCTCATACCCAAGAACTAAAGTCGTCATGTGATGCCCGAATGGTTTTAGTTATCCGACTGAGACATGGGAAATTGAATACACATACACATCTAAATCGAAATAGTTTGGTCTTATTGATTTATCGTCCAAAATTGCATTGGAAATAACTGTGGATGTTTCTTGGTTTTTGGGTTTTGCATAACTCAGAACTTCAGAGGCCTGTATTTTGAGTGAATGATCGATCACAAGATATTCCTCACTACCGCATGCATTCTGTTATCGGGTGGGGTCATATGAAGCTTAATTAAATTAAACTACTAAACACATATATACATTTTATTTGTATGTATATATTTTAACTTTTTCTTAACCCTTTGACGACGAGACTTTTCCCCGCTGATCCTATTTCAACATATTGATGAGTTTCATGATCAAATACCTCAAATTAGTCTGATTTCAAACATTTCCAATCTCACCGACCCCCTTTTCCCCTATGACAGCTTGGCAAATATACATATTTACCTAACGGTTCAATGAATACCAGTTCAATGCGGTCAAGCATTTAGCGGCCACCTGGAACCAAGTGCAAGTATATGTAATGTGCACTAAACTTTTGTAGCCCCCACTTCCCTTCTATAATTTCACTGTGATAGGAAATGCTATTCTTCTTCCAAAAAATTAATCGGCAATCATATTTGCCTATCGTCTTCGAAGGGTTAATTTAAATATCGAAACATACATTAGTTTTTACTCAAGAACTTGAACTTCTTTCGTTATTTTTGGACAAAACAAGTCTCAAATTTAATTTATATCTAATTCGTTTTGTCTTTATTTAAATTGACAATTTGCTCGAACTTTTACGTTTTTCTGTTGGCCTGTGATCGCTCTGTATCAATTAATTACAATGGCTAATAGACATATAGACAATAGGGTTAGGTCATAAGTTGAGATCAAATGTGTAATTTTCAATTTGTTCTAATTGTTGCAATTATCCGTATTTATGAATGAAAAGAATGAAAGAGTATGCGATTAAAAAAAAATACTATCGTAGAATGTCAACCATAAAGATATAGTTCTAATGAAAATAAGATAGATATGTAAATGAAGAAGTATGGGGAATAACATTCTTGTTTGTGTGAAAATGAGTTATCTCTATGTCGCGATAGTTTCCAATCGTGTATTTTAGTTCGAAAAAAGTTCATGGCTTTTGTAGTTAAAGAACGCATGTGGTTAGGTGAAACGATACTAACCAACCTTATTTTGGATTCTTCTTCTTCTTTTAATGGCACAACAGCTTAGGTCATGCTTATCGCATCCACTCATATTGTTCGTGTTATGTTATTGTACATTAATGGAAGGGACCTAGGGTTCTATGCTAAATCCGAACGGCGAAGTGAAGAGCTTATTTTGTTGAACTTACCGTTAATTATGGTTGGCATGGTCTACACCGGTGGTCGCTGTGGCGTTGTGGTAGTGCGTTGGATTCCTACGCAGAGTGTCTGGGGTTCGAATCTCGGCACAGGCAAAATCAAAAAGTAGAAGAAATCATTTTTCCACACGGCACCACCTCTTGGCAGGCAATGGCAAACCTACAAGAGTAAAAATTGCTTATGAAAAGCTTTTCACTTCGCCGTTCGGATTTGGCATTCAACTGTAGGTCCCTTCCATTCATGTACAAATATAACACGCACAATATGAGTGGATGCGAAAAGCTCGGCCTAGGCCCTCCATGGGCTGTTGTGCCATTAAAAGTAAGTAAGTATGGTCTAAACCGGCTAAGGTTTAAATCGTATAACCTTGAGCTTTCAAAAATGGTTTAAACCGATTTTTTTTTTCATCGTTTTAAACCAATTGAAAGACTGTAAATTGTTATTGCATTTTAAATTTCTAAATATTAGAATTGCAAGAGTCTCACGTTTGTACTTACATACTACATAAATTAATTTTAGATAATTTACAAATTGATCACGTACATAAAAAAAAAAAAATTTTGCAGTTTACGTTTTAAAAATGTTATTTCTGTTGGGTGGTAGCACAAAAGAATTAAAGTATTGGAAAAATTTCAATGTTACATCATTCCAATAATTAGAAATATTATTAATATTATTATTAATGCAAATGTTAATTTGACAGAAATATAAATATTTGATTCCATTGTTTCAAAAAATCTCAATCGCAATTATTTATTATACCTATGCAGTTTTTGTTGCTGTTTCTCACATTATACCTCATTATTGCTGCTAGTTATACGAATAAAACGTTGCTATTATCTCGCCACTTCAACTCTCAAATGTTCATAGCAGCAAATCGAAGTGAGATTCGTTAGTTTAATGGATATTAACTAGTTTTGAATTGCATAGATTATTTTGATGCATATCATTTAGAATACATTTAGAAAGAAAATAACATTCTGTGACGCTGTAATTTGGTTAAATGCAAAGACGGTCGGTCATTAAGGTTAAAATAAAGTCTAGGTTATAAAAACCATGACAGACTCTTATCAAGTTGTATTTTTGTTAACTTATCTGTATTGTACGATTGCATTAATTAACTAATTTAATACATACTTGGGTACATATATATTATGTATAAAATAAAAAAGACTTCATATATATTTTACTTATATGCATACGAGTACATACAGAGTGGGTCAAACGCTTAATCGTACTTACTCAACGTTCAACTTTAAAGTAAAGGCATATTTTTCATTAATTTAGAGTATCCTCTATTTCTCCATATACATAAACTAACAAACAAAATATCAAAATTCATGTCAAACCAATAATCGTACCCAATACCTTATAAGCTTGAGATCAAATTGAGCAATAAATTCAAATAGAAAATACTTTTGTTTTGAGTTTGTCAAAAGCTTTAACATGATCCGATTGGTTGATGCACAATGACATCATCACAATGGCCAGCTGCATAAAAAGGGAACAACTTTTACAGAAATCGGAGATTTAGTGAACAGAACTAATTTTACAGCAAAATACGTTATTAAACGATATAAAGATGACTCTTCCATTGCAAATAAAAGCTGACTAGGCCAAGGAAAAAAATGATTAATGCGACGGCTACTGCGAAGCATGGCGGTAGGTCTGTGATGATTTGGGCATGTGTTCCAAGTGCAGGAGTTTGAAATATTCATTTTATAGAAGGCAATAAGGAAAAATCTCAAAATCTTAACAGCCTCAAAACTAATGACAAGCAAAGTGTCGCGCGATTTTGCTTTCTATCAGGACACTGATCCGAAACACACATCCATGGTTGCGAAGATGTGGCTCATCCACCATTGTCCTAAACTGCTCCAAACACCAACGCGATCACCTGACCTCAATATAATTGAACATGTTTGGGAGGAATTGTCCAGAAAATTAAAAAAAGTGTTTCAAAACACAAACGCATTGAAGGAAGACCGAAAGGTGCAATATTTCAACAAAAACTTGATTGAATCGATGCCAAGACGCTTAAATGCTGTAATAAAGGCTAAAGGATTGGCCACTAAATACTGATTTGTAATTTATTTTAAGAACATTTAATTTTGTACGATTATTCGTTTTGACATGAATTTTGTGATTTTATTTGTTTTTATGAAAATTTTAAGAATAAATATAATTTATGTATATGATTAAATAGACGAGATTCTGAATAAATGAAAATAAGCTTTATTCAAAATGCAATTTTATCATTTCGAAAAAGTATTTTAAATTTGAATGTTGAGTATATACGATTAAGTGTTTGAGTCACTGTATTGGTTATTGATAAATTTTCAATTATACTCGTACATCATCTATACGAATATAAATTCTGGGAAATTGCAAAAAAAAAAAAACCGATTAGTAAAATCCGGGAAGTACACTGTTTACAGTATTTTGAGGATTTTCAACTAATCGCACGTATGCAGCATTATGGTTTGAGTCATACATACTTCATACATGTATGAGTACATCATTTGTTATTGGTTTGCGTCTACAACGCGTGAGTGGGTTCAATTAGATGCACTAGTCTAACAAGGTGATTCACATAAACGTTTATTGAACAACTGTCGGTTATTTTTAATATTTATTAAACTCAGCAAATTCACATGAATTATTTATTAAATAACGCTATATACATATATATAACATATATGCAATTATGTATGTATATGACCTTTAATATTGATCGTCTGTACATGTTAATGGACATATAAAATGTATATACATGAGTGACGTTTGTTATGATTTTCGAATGTGGGGAGCATATTTTTTGTGATTCCATTTAATGCACATTGATTCCTCACATAGAAAAAATTTCACAAATTGTTTTGGAGTCGTCAAACTATTAAAATCTTGTGAGCGCAAGAACTGCTCTTATTCAACAATTTCTTCACGAAAATGTTGGAACATTCAATTTTAATTTCTTAATTCGTTTCGCAAAAAAATCTGTAAAAAAAAAATGATTTTTGCATAAACCTGCTGAAAGTTTCAGTTTTGTATGTGAAAGGGTAAATGTTGTTGCATTGCTTCTAAAGTTAAGTATTTTGGAAAATAGGACAACTGAATATTTATGGATTTTTGGATAGAAAATCTAGAAGATATGTGAAATCATGTTCCTGGATTTTTCATGAATTGTATCGGAATTTACAAAAACATTCTCCGCTATCTTCCGACCATGCAAAATAATCCAATAAATAATAAAAATACTCAATGAAGTATGGCAACCTAACCATTTTTATCGTTATACCGTCCGAAAGTGAGCATATCTGTAAAAGTATTACATTTTTGTTGTTGTATAAGCAGGAAAAGTATAAATTATATGGATTCTCTTTGTGATTCATTTAGAAATACATATAAAAAATGCAAAACTTTTTCTAGTATCATTTGAAAAACATCTAATTTAATTAATATAATTACTACTTTTGGCGATTGTTTATTAAAAAATATATACGTATATTGCTCGTATGCTGCCAGACTGTCGCAAATAAAATAAAGTCGAGTTAAGCATACAGAAATAACGATTATTAAGTTCTTTATATTGTGTGAAAAAATTAAAGAATGAAAATATCTCTTGAACTCTTCACAAGAGAAGTGCATTTGTCGTTATCAATTGTATGGAGTAAGAAGTAAATTGAAAAATTTAAATGCATTTTTCTGGAAATTTATATATTTTGAGTTATGACAATCTTTCAGCAAACGAGCGATATGTATTTAGGTATTTGCGCTGTTATTTCCTCCCTCAATGTAACTAATAATGATTATGTTATTTTCAGATATGTGGCATATTGTTGATTGTGTTTGGAGCATTGCTCTTCAGCAACATTCACTCAATCGATGACTTTCAGGAGGCTGTACAAACACAGCAAGTCCCCATTACAATGATCGTGCTCGGATCAATCATTTTATTGATTTCATTCTTTGGATGCTGTGGAGCGATACGCGAGTCTTATTGCATGTCTATGACGGTAAGAAGCATATATAGTACATATGATCAAACTATGTTTTCATTGTACAAGTATTACATAAAGAAATTATGCAATTGACACGGTCAATCATGAAATACTAGTGGCGAAGTTGTCGAGATTGTACGGATTTAAGCCTAGCGCTGCGCGCCTAATTAAGTCGTATCTAAGTGGTAGGCTGCAGGCTGTTTGTTGCAGTGAAACCATGTCGGAATTCGTAGAATTCAGCCGGGGTGTACCTCAGGGTTCAGTGTTGGGTCCTCTACATTTTCAATCTATATTAACGATCTCCCCAAATGTTCTGGAGAACTGCGAACTCCATATGTATGCGGACGATGTCCAAATTTACTCTTCATGTCCAATCAACAATATCTATACTATCATAAATAATTTAAACGACAATTTGTTTCTAATTAATTCCTGGGGTCAAAAAAATTGTCTTTGTCTCAACCCTAACAAATCCAAATGTTTATTAATTGCAAAAAAAAAGTTCCTGATACAGATTTGTTACCGAAAGTTACTTTAAATAATGTAAACATTGAATTTGTGCCGCAAGCCAAAAATCTTGATATTTACTTTAGCCAAACGATGTCATGGAATACACACATAAATACTGCAATCGGCCGTGTATATGGAATGCTGCGAGGCCTTTGGTTTTCCCGGTATTTCACTCCACAGCACATACGTCTCCTACTCGCAAAAACGTACCTTATTCCCACCCTGCTGTATGGTTGCGAACTTTTCAGTAATTGCGACGTCATATCACGACAAAAACTAAATAAGTTATTCAATAATATTACCAGATATGTATTTGAGCTTACACGGTATGATCACGTTAAAAACTTTAAAAACAAAGTACTATCGATGTCGCTCAATGAATATATGGATTATAGATCTCTGACCATGCTACAAAAAGTAATATACGTTAAAGAACCAACATATTTATTTGATAAACTAGTGTCCTCAAAGTCAAATAGAGATAACTTTTTAAAACCAATCAGACATCTCACGCTAATGTCTGAACGTTTATTTTTTTCATCCATATTATACGCCTCTGGAATTCACTCCCAAACACTTTACGGTACTTAAGCAACGCAATTGTTTTTAAAAATGCTCTATTTAACCAATTTAAAAAATAAAAATGTTCTCGATTTTTCTTTTTATATATATTTAATTTAATTTGATTTTCATTCTTAAATCTTTAGCTTGTTTAAATTTTATATTTTATATCTGTAATTAATGCTATTCTAATTCTTACTACCTGATTGTAATTGTTAAATATTAAAAATAATATCAGATTGTGACTTGTGCTTATCAAGATAGGATTATTTAAATCCTGTTAAATCCTGTGGATTTCGTGAATAAACAAATAAATAAATAAATAATCGTTATTCTTTTTCTTTTTGTAGTATTCAATATTGCTGTTTGTCTTGATGATTGGGCAGTTAGCACTCGTTGCTTATATGTGGTTGCAAAAGGATAAATATCTAGTGATGATGGGTGATGTTGTGGAAAAAGCATGGGCTCGTAGAACTCGCAAGGCTGATTACATGGATGCTATACAAATTAGCGTATGTGAAAAATACATACATGCTTATAAAGGGTGTTTTTTTAAAAGTGTGGTTTTCAATCTGGCAATACTTTTTTTCGGAGTTGGTCTTTTTGACAGCTGTCACTTGATTTATGCTCAGTTTGGTTTGCTATTTCATAATGAATAGTCTTACTCCTGAACTGAAATTTCTTCAAAGATGAAGCCGGTCATAATGTTACAGTCAATGTGGAACGCTATAGAGCCATGATTAATGACTTTTTCGTGCCTGAATTAGAGGATGTTGACGTGGACGACCTTTGGTTCCAATAAGATGGCGCTACATGCCATACAGCCAACGAAACAATAAACTTAAGGAAACTTTTTGGTGAGCGCATTATCTCGCTTCGTGGGCCTGTGGCGTGGCCTTTAAGATCGTGCGATTTAACACCGCTGAACTATTTTTTGTGAGGTTATGTGAAGTCGCTTGTCTACGCAGATAAGCCCGAGACGATTGACGCCTTGGAAGAGAATATTCGGCACGTTATTACTGGCATGCAGCCCCAATTGCTGCGAAAATTATAATTTATTCGAACCAGCCGCGGCGGTCACTTGCCCGAAATTGTTTTTAAAACATAATGGCAAATCCTTATCTTTATAATAAAGCTAAATTCTTCGACATAACATTAAATTATATGCATTTTATTTCTTCTTGCAAACCACACTTCTAAAAAAAACACCCTGCATATTCATGAATCATAGCGACAGTGATGAAATAATCAAACAATTACAATGTTCTTTACAGATGGAATGCTGCGGCAAGAATTCTTATTTGGATTACGCTTTCCAAGGTTATTTTCCACCATCATGCTGCAAGGAACCTAATGCTTGCCGTAACGAAACCGTTTATAAAATTGGTTGCAAGCAAAAATTCGTTGAATTCTGGGATAGAAACAGCGATATTATTAAATATGCAGGCCTGGTTGTTGCCGCCATTGAGGTGAGACTTCAAAGAAATAATAATATTTAAATTTTAACTAAGGTTAAGGAACCAAAAGTTTAGTTCTGGCTACGGCCGAACTAAATGATTAGTAACCAACCGAATATTCGGTTTTGCTTTAGTGCATCGTTGCGGTTTCGCGGATTTATTTCACATATTTTTCTTAAAAAACTTTTAATATCGCCAAAGCGGTGAACACAGAAAATGGGATTAAACTAACTGGAAATAGCTAATCTAAAGTTCTTACTACTAGCACTAGCTCTTTACTAGCTTAGTAGGAAAGAAATTCTAGACTTTTTGTAATGCTAATAAATATAAATAATATACATACTCACCAGGACTCTAGCATTTAAAATGAGAAGAGAATCCAGCGACAAAAGCAATGATTGTGAACATTGTCGAACACTTTGTTAACGCCCAGCTGTTGCAAACACTAAATTCCATTTTTTCGGTTGACCTCAAAGAATTTTCCAAGTAATATCCCATGAACTTATCATTTTATTAAACCAAACAACATATGTGTTTAACTAGTGTTGGGCAGAATCGAATCGACACTTAAAGTAGTAAGCACTCAATTCTTAAAAGAATCAGTACTCAAAAGTACTCAGTATCGAATCAATACATGTATTCAGTATTGAATCGATATTTCAACTAATTTCTTTTCCATAAGCAATAAACAATCAGTTTAATTCTTCTTTTTTTATTTTAATGGCACAACAGCCCATGGAGGGCCTAGGCCGAACTTTCTGCAGACAGTTTAATACGTTTTACGATATTTTATTTTAACTTTAAGTAAAGTTACTGCATTGAATTCAATTGATTAAAACAAAACAAACGAAATAAAAGTTTCACAACGAAGTTTGGCGAAGGTGAAGTTCGCCTTCGGCCACAAATCACCTTTAGTCGGACACTAATATAAAGTTGCCCCAGGGCCGGTGGACGAGGGGTTGCATGTATAGAAAACTGCTCACTCGAAAATTTTCCGAGTTTTGGAATTATGTATACACTCGAAAATGGAGCGCATTAACCGGTGATAGAAATTGATCACAGAATCACGTTTTCAAAGCGTTTATGAGTGGTGCCAACCAAGTTAGCGCATCTTTTAAAAGACGGTTACATACTTCAAATCCGTGGAATTGATTGCCATTGGTAGTTCTGCAGACGAACACAGAATTTTTGATTTTTATAAAAACGATTTCAATAATGAAAAATATTAATCTTCGAGAAAAATTATAACAATTCCAGGTTCTTTATGTACCAACGAAAAATCTTTCCCGACTTTGAGACATACGTGAAAACGTTTTTCGATCGACAATTCTCGAAAAACTCCTAAACCAACTTGCTTTTGTGCCTATTTATTCAGAGATGGTTGATAACATTGTGCAAGAAAAGTTAGTAGAGTAAAACCTCGAAAGGATTTTTCTCTGTGGGTAGAAATCTGAGGGTACCTTAGTAAGGAAATGATGCTTAATAAGGATTTATACGTTATTTTTCAACTAATCTATACTATTGAACACATTTATTGTTGTTGCCGCTCCGAGAGAATCCACGCATACATCCTGTGAAACCTGAAACCGCTCCTAACAGCCTCTCATCATTGATGGTCAATGTCCACGTCTCAGCGTCATATATTAGGACGGGAAAGATAAGGGAGTTATAGGGGGTCTTACATCGTAGCCTTCTCAACTTCGTACTGAGCCCATCATAACACCTGTTGGCAGGAGTTAATTTCCGCTTGATCTCAAATCTGACATTATTTTTAGTGCTAGTGTTAATGCTGGACCTAAGTACTGCTCAGTTTCATTATATCATATTTGCCTAAGATGTTACATAATATTAGGTAGTTTTTTTTCAAAATAATATTAATTTCTTCTTTTATTTTAATTTCAGTTTGTTGGCTTCGTATTCGCTTGTTGTCTAGCGAATAGTATTCGCAACTACAGACGTCGCTCGTCATACTAAACTATCTGCGAGATTCTTCATCAGAGGAGTCTCGAAAAAAACTTGAACGCATAGTTTTTTTTTTAATATATACACGAAATTTTTAATCTAAATACGAAACATGTAAAATCTCTAAATATTATTTTTGATAAGATTGGCTTATAATAATACATACATACATACATTCTATTACTATTGTAATTATATTTTCTTACATGTAATATTTCACCTTTTTTTAAAACATTTCAATAATAATGTCTTTTGTACAAAAGTATATTCAGGCCACTCATTTGCCAAATCCATTAACTCAAAAAAGCAAAACGTGAAGAAAATATTAATTCGAAAATATCAATTACCCAGCATATGCACAAAATTTATAGTATCCAGCAGCTTCTTCCAAATATGAAAAGATAGTAGCAAAAGAAACATATGCTGGGGTACGAAAATACCTATAAAAAATAAGTAAATTGAGTTAATTGCTTTGGCCGTAAGCGGCTTATTTATCTGAATACATAAACTGTAAAGCTTTTATACGAGTATAAAATTAAATAAAACAAATATAGATAACACCAACAAAGTAAATCTTATTAGTTATCGCTGCCGGACTGCGATAATATTTCAATGAATAAAGGGTGTTTGCTTAACACTCAACCCGAAAAACCAAGCTTCTTTAAAAACAAAATTTAATGTATTTATATTTTGGGGAAATGCCCATACTTTATAAATAATGATTATCTGGAAGTACGTTATGAAACAACATAAATGAATAAGCTCGCCAATATCTAATCGCGATTAGGCGTGGCAACACTTTGGTTTCGTGCTGTTGGGCATATCTTTTCAGTATATTTTGTATATGTAGAGAAAACTTTGATTATAATATTTTTTACACTCTAGCGAAATTTTGTCAATAAAAAATCACACAACATTGTTGCTACCTCGAGTAGTATTCAAGTCCGTAAATCAAGAAGGTAAATCTTGTTCAAAATACAAATTAAAAATTGTTTGCTTCTAATTCTGTACATTTCAAATTCACGAAACCAGTTTGGTGAATTTTTTTAAATGTTTCCCTATAATCAGGATCAAATTTTTAAACAAATAGCAATAAGAAATCAGTGTTAAATACCTGAGCTTCTGTGCTTACTACTTACTTATTTAGCTGGCACTGCAAACGATGAATGGTCTTGGCCAGGCCTGAAGCCACACTGATAAGGTCCAATCAGTTTATTGACGATGGGCTTCAGTCTTGCACTCGATAGAACCTTATATTTATGCGATATTAAGCAGTCTTATCCCACGGTAGGTGGCGCAGATCGTGGAATCACCTTTCTTATGGGGTACTCTGCGGTTCTGAATACATCTCCATTCTAAAAATGGAACATTTTGGTTTCCATATTTCATTTAAAACTAATATTTACCTTATAAATATTATCCTGAATTTATTAATTTATTCCCCTGATTAATTTCTTCTAATTTTAAAATATACTTATTTTAACTTTTGTCTTTAAGAAATTTACGACTTTAAGAAATTACGAGTTTTTTCCATAGACGAATACCGCTCGATAAAACTTTCTCTCTATAATGAGTCTAGGGTTGGAATAACGTGGATAATTTTCGTTTGTGAAGCCCCTGCTTTTAAATGGGAATTATTGAATACTTTGTTCCTGCGCAAATATTAATCGCACAACATGAATGGATGCGTAAAGCTCAGCCTATGTCCTCCATGGGCAATGAATAAGAAGATGAAGACGTGAAGAAACGCAAACTACGCAAGTTAATTTTATTTTTAAGGTAGAGATAAGAGGAAACGATTCTTTTTCCTTGAAAAAAAATGGATACCAATATTATGGTATGCTAACAGCTAAGTAACTACTACATTATATCATTATACTGGACGTCTACCGAATTTATAAATAAAAAGAGTTCCTTATATTTCAAAATCGACAGTGAAATATTGTTACATTTGTACTTAAGTTATCAAAGCTGTCATCAAACTGTTTTTATTACTTCATATCTTAACTGACAATTTTTGTTTGATTTCTACATATAAGCAGGAAATATTTTGCTTCATGATAAACGGTTAAATTTCTTGTTTGCAGTTTGTCCGCCAACAACCGCATCATTTTTGAGAAAATGCTGATAGTCTTTGATATTTCGTAAGAGTTGAATTATTCTGAAAATAAATTTACTTATTATCTGATATTTCAAAATAAATGAGCAAAAAATGATTGGGCCTTTATATTGTAAGAAATATTAAGTTATCACATAGTCTTAAAGCTCAATAATACCAAAAACACAAAGTGTTCAGAGCAGAGGATCAAAAATTTGTTATTTAACAAAAAAAAAGGTTTCGAAATTAGTTGATTTCTTGTTTACCAAATAGGAGTTAAAAGTCAAATTGGTATTTGAGTGTATTCGTAAAAATTTATCCCCCCGAAAAAAAATGTTTTTCTCTCAAAACGGTAATATTATTTTTCAAAATAAATTTGTTTGCTTTCCTTGAATGTTCTGAATTTCTGAACAAATTTGGAAAACTTTACCATTAACTCATTTTATCATCTCTTGCATTGACTTTCCTGCATTGACTTTCTTGGCTGATTCGTTCCAATTATTGTAAACTATTTTTAGCCATGCTTTTTGTGTTTTTGAGGTTACGCTGTACCATAGCCCAATAACGCTAAATAGGTCGTAGCTATGGGCCGTTTGGTGGGTTTCATTCCTTTGAGACAATTATTCCATTATCTTCGTAACATTTCATAAATTTCTTGGCATAATGTGCCTTGACCATATCAGTCCAAAAGAATACTGGGACATTATGGCTTCCTAAAAATGGTAAAATAAACTTTTTCAAGCACTCGTCTATGTATAATTCTTCTTGATTGATGGACCCAGTTGTAACAAAACTTCTTTTTCCACAAGTGCATATTGCCTACCAAAACAAGAATTTTTTGGGTGATTTTGAACTGTTCATTTGAGAACTTTTGAACTTTTTACGGACTTGGCCTCTAGCTTGGTCTGTGTCAAATTGCTGTCCAGGCAATTGCTGAAAGTCAACTTTCACGTATGTTTCATCATCCATTATGCAGCATTTAAATGTTATATTCATATATAAGTACAAATATAACACGCGCAACATGAGTGGATTCGAAAAGCTCGGCGTTTGTCGCTACATGCGGTCATAATCGGCACTGATAAACTGAAGTTCATTGCGTTAAAGGCATAACACTTGCAACAATGTCTGTCTATCTCTTTATTGGTGTGCTGTGATTGCATTCCCTCTCTCATTGTTCCTGCCACCTATCAATCTTCCTTCCATTCAATACAATGATCTGTATTCCTAGGGGTACACCCTGTGTGTTGAATGTATCAATAAAAAAAAAATTTAATTGTTGTTCCGGAATTTTCGAACAGCCTTCTGGCTCGAGTTCTTGTTTCAATTTCATTTTCTTCACTTCGATCGGGAACCTTTTGCCCCTTAAATGATTTATAATGAGCAATTTTTTTATTTTTTTGGACATAACTCTTTGAAGTTCCAAGTTCGCAGACAGATGCATTTGGACTTCTCATCCAGTTGGCTTTAACTAAACTAGCAAGTTTTTCGTCCACTGGATACGCTCCTTAGTAGTTTTTTGTTTTGATGAATGGCGAATGTGTTAATTAAGCAGAGAAATTCACGCCGTTAACTCGTTAACTCTAAACGTATCGACGTGTCATGTTTAAACATGATCAGGTTCATGAAAATTACCAGGACTTTTTCAGGCAAAAGGACGATATTCAATTATAGAAATGCTTGAAAAGTATTTTCTTATTTAGGTACAAGAAGTGTTCATTAATAGTTTTGAGAATTTCGTTACCAAGGATATATTTTTTTGTTTCGATAGTGGTAGAGGAAATGAAGTACAAAGTGGGTATCTCGGAGGGGGTCGAGAAATTCATATTTGATATATATGTGTCCCTATGATTTCCGCTAGGAGCAGCATACTGATTCTATCACATACAACGGCTGGAAAGAAGTCGATAGAGTTACCAAATCTTTCTGAAATTTAGCATTTCAATAAATTGGAGATTGGAAATGAAAATTGAAAAAAATATTAGTAAATTGTTGATTTCTTGTGAACAAAATGATGAAAAATCACTCTTAAAATCAAAACGACTAACACATTATTAAAATTATGTGAATTACTTACTTAGCTGGCACTACAACCGATGATCGGTCTTGGCCGCCTCTCTGTGGATTCATTGGCAAATATTTAAACGTGGTGGGCCCCAAGCCCGACGCACAACCATTCATTCAAGGCCATGGAGAAGCCCGCCTCACATATTAGTTAGCTCACTGACGCATGTCAGATCACTATCCAGATCACATAGAAGCGCAAGGATGGAAAATGGACGCACCTGCGACTGTCACGAACTTTACCTTGTGTCCTACACCCCAGGCCCCCCTGTTAGTTCTATTCCTATTCATTTATGAATTGAAAGAGGACGAAATTTATATAAAAAAATTACTATTTTGCCAAACAAAAATTCAAAAATTCACTTTAAAATTATTGAAATCGACAAAATTGTTTAGAATTTTAACCAAATGTTTATTTTTTTTGAAGTTTACTTCTTTAAAATCGTTTTTTATATCTACGCCGGGGGTAAAAGACGATCGTTACAGCGAAAATTGTAACTGAAATGATGGGCAACGCCCTCTATCAATCGAGTATTGAAAAAATAAATGAGCATGCATATAGTATGCATTTTTCATACACTATCAAAAGTAACAGTTTTCTAAAATCTGTAAAAATCTATAATTCCGCTAGGCAGTCGGATGCTTGTTAGCACAGGAGTGGCCAGTTGGGGTTAGCGTTACCATAACTAACGATTATAAAAAGAGAATTTCAGAAAATTAAAAAGAGGTCAAAGAGAAGACAAGATACGAACAAGAAGTAAATAATCTGGAAAATAAATTCATAAACATATTACAATAGAGTAGCAAAAAATAAATTAAAGTTTGATCGATTTTAAAGGGCCTGATATTAACTTACTTTACTTTACTTTTAATGGCACAACAGCCATGGAGGGCCTAGGCCGAGCTTTTCGCATCCACTCTCCACTCATGTTGTGCGTGTTATATTTGTACATGAATGGAAGGGACCTACAGTTTAATGCCGAATCCGAACGGCGAAGTGAAAAGCTTTTCATAGGCAATTTTTACTCTTGTAGGTTTGCCATTGCCTGCCAAGAGGTGGTGCCGTGTAGAAAAATTATTTTTTCTACTTTTTGATTTTGCCTGTTCCGAGATTCGAGCCCCGGACACTCTGCGTAGCAGTCCAACGCACTACCACTACACCACAGCGGCCGGATATTAACACTGACACTTATTTCTTGTTTAACATAGTAAAGCGCGTACCGCGAACTTTTTTCTGCTTGGCCTTAAAGTGCTCGTGAAGTGGAAAGGCAACCATAATCAAGAACAAATTCAATTTTTAAATAAAAATAGTTCAACTTGTACGAAAACTATAGCAATCATGATAATAATTTATGACTTATGTATTTTTAGCATTTATAATTTCCAGTACACACGGGGATTTTAGCGTGGAAATGTCTGATAATGTCATTTTAAAATCTCATCGTTTAAGTACAAACTGATGCGTTTCAGCATTGCAATGACTCATGCCAGTATTTCTACTACTTACTTCTGGAATTACTGATAGTGAGAATACAACGAAAAAAAATGGTAATGGAAAACACACAACATTATCTATGAATGAACTTGGGACTGATAAAAAATATGTACTCATTCAAAGAATATACTATATTATAGTAAAATGAGTAATGCTATTACATAATGCGAATAATAAAATTATAAATTTATCGTAATGTTAGCAAATGAATTAGAATTCATAATAACACGTAAGTATGTAGAACTGTGTATAAAATTTCACTCATATCAACAAATTATCATAATCAAAATTCATTCAAAATTCGTTCTTTATCAAAAATTAAAATTTTAGCACCTGGAGAATATTTCCACCATTTGTTAACAATTCTAGGGAATCCCACTGGTGGATTCCACCGCAAAAGTCTCTTTTGCAATATTGCAGTTTGGTTGACGCATCGTCTGGCAAATCCACTTCCTTTATCAATCCATTTAATTTTAAATAGATTTACATGAAACTCAGTGATCGCTGTGGGTGTAAGTGGGGTTGTTTGCTTCTACTGTGTAGAATGCCAAGGTTCGTTACCCCGCTCATGTGAAAAAATGAAGCATAGAAAGTCCATGTGTAAAGTTGCAAGAAAACAAATTTCCCTAATATGTAGTAGTGGTTGAAAGTCAGCACACCGTTTATACGACCAGAAAGAAAAAGGGTAAGCACCTATGAACAATAGCTTCGAAATTGAAAAGATTTTAAAAAGAAAATAATTGTACAGAATTTATTCCATAAACTCGCGGTACAACAGAGAAAATTACAATCTCTTTAATCCGTGGTGGGAATGGAATGCGGAAGTTTCGCTGGCAGTGCAGGTAATTCTAGAGATATTCCATATACCCTTGGAACAACTACGCAGATACTTTCGTTTCGAAATACTTACTAGTTAGTAGATTCCCATGCCCCAGCTTTATCGCTCGATGTTGGACACAGTCCAGAGCTGCAGTTGAGTTTGTAAAGCTTCTATCCATAGTTGTGAATTAAGCTGGTAGTGGAAGTAAACAATTTTTTATACCGCTTTCAAACATAGACGTAAACATAAAGCATAGAACAATCGTGATAAACATAGTTCTTATTGTTTACAAATATTTCCAACGATTACTGTTTATTAGTCATCAACGACAAGTGTACTCAAGCGACATTTTTAGGGTGTAAAATTGTGATATGATTAATTGCAAGCAAATAAATAAAAACGAAATAATTATAAAAACAGAATACGGAATGGCAACAAATGATGCTCTCTACTATAAGAATACACTATAACTCATAAACAATTGATAAGAAAAAACTGAAAAGATAAAGAAAATTGTACAAGCTATGCCCACTAATGTAAAATGTTATCAAAAAGGCGAAAAGTGATAAAGATATTACTATTTTGTTCGAAAAACACAGCAGCAATTCGAGACGAATACGAGTGCAGCACAAAATTATTTAAAGCGATGTTGCTGATTCAGTTTGCTCATTAGTATTTCAACGAACGTAATCGATATACGTAAAGTTAAGTGAAACCGAACTCGAACGTAAATTACACCGCAAAGAGATAAAAACGCTTACGCTTACGTGGTATTTAAAATAAAGAATATTATCAATTAATATTAAAGCTTTTAATTTTTTAAACTAAGTACAAGAAAAATATAATAAGTAATACATCAAAATGAATTGCCTGGAATCGATTATTAAATATATTTTATATATTTTAAATATTATTTTCTTGGTGAGTTAAACATAAATAAATAATAAATTAAGTAAATAAAGAAAATCATAAGTGATAATAGTTTTATTCGCCAACTCCTTCGCCAAAGGCATGTGCAAATAAAACGATCAAGTTGTTAACTCTATTTTCCATTGTGTTGTCATTCACAATAAATCTGCTCAATACTTAGTGGCTGGTTGCTGGAGGTGATTTTCCAGAACATTAGCAAAGGCATCTTTCTTCTTCCTTCCAGATTTTGATGTTGTTTCCCATACCGTTCGTAAGCTAGACCCTTTTGTATAAACCTTTAAAAATCATCTTTTGTATGGGGGCATTTTTCTTAAGGCTTCTTTTGGTAAAATAAATGCTCAAAAATAATAGATACTTAGTCAAAAACGATTAGGATTTGCTCAAATGTATTTGAAAAATTTGCAGACAGAACAGCCTCGTGCGTAACAGTCGCGTTGGACTGTTACGCAGAGTGTCAGTGTTTCGAATCTTGGCACAGACAAAATCAATAAGGAGAAAAAGAACAATTTTTCAACGCAGCACACCACCACCTCTTGGCAGGCAATGGCAAACCTACCAGAGTAAAAATTGCCTATGAAAAGCTTTTCACTTAATCTTTCGGATTTGGCATAAAACTGTAGGTCCCTTCCATTCATGTATGCACAAATATATAATATATAATATAACAACAAGAATGGATGCGAAGAGCTCGGCCTAGTCCCCCCTTGGGCTGTTGTGCCATTAAAAGAAGAACAGACTCGAGATAATAAGCCATTTTTGTGTTATTGTTCACCTGTATGGAAAACGATCCTTGAGGCTACTGGAACTCGAGTCTACCAGTCATTCATTTGAATGATTTAATATTCGGCAAATTTTCTGTTAAATTTTTTAGCAGACTTGCGAAATATTATAATGTAAACTTTACTAAAAAGTAGAGAAAGAGTAAAGAAAAACTTTTTCTGGTAATAGACAAATTTTCTGTAGAGGTTTTTTTAAAACGAACCAGCTCACGAACTGTTATCGCTAGAGCCGAAATATTTTGGATATCATTATAAAATAATTCGAGGTACATTTGGTATATGGTATAAGTACTCGTAGAAGAACAAATATAGAGATAGTTTGCACTACTTTGTGAAAACTTTTGCCATTAGCTCGATTGGCAAATTTAGAGGCACGGGGAGAGACTGTCATAACATTTATTTATTTCAAATTGTTATGAAATTAAATGTTATTTTCACACACACCCTTGTCGTGCCTAACAACTTGGGTAAAATACAATTTCAAATCTGACTAGTTATTTACTGAAAATAAAACATCAAGATAATGAATAATGTGAAAAATTACTTAAATTACTGGCATATAGAAAAACACAATGACGCTCGTTGACTAATGAAATTAACTAATAAGTGTGATCACGTACAAAATAGTTGCACTCAGCAAGTTTAGAATGTGGGCAAAGGTTTTGATGATTGATCTTATCTAATGAGGGCCCAAAGAATTCAACGGTATTTCAAATGTTTTCTTACTTCTTCGTTTTCTTACAATTTATCCAATCCAATCCATTTAAAATTTTCTCAATTTCCGATGTTTTAATTTTTAGCAAATCTGCTCACATTTGACCATTTTTCGATACGAAAATTCGAAACAATCTGACAAAAGATCAGCCAGCCATCAAAACTTTGAGCCGAAAAAATTTTTTATTTATTAACTGTATTTACATTTTTTTTATTTTTACCGTTCACGTACGATCAAAAATAGTATAAATTAGCAAAACGGGAGATTTAATCTTATTTTCTCAATGATTGTTGTTCTAAGTTTTTCATGGAGATATTTCGTAATATATTTTAGTAAAACAATAAAGAAAAATTAGCTTTTAAATTTTTTCGAAACGAATAAGTTGTTTATCGTTTCGTAATAATTTTAAACATTTCTTTCCAAAACTGTGGTCGCCATGGAGTGGTTGGTAGTGTGCTGGACTGTTACGCAGGGTACCCTGGTTTAAATCTAGGCTAACAAATTTTCTAAACGACACCATCCCTTGGCAGCCAATGGCAACATCCAAGAGTAAAAGTTGCCTAAGAAAAGCATATCACTCTCTGTGCGACTTCGGCATAGAACAGTAGACCCCTTCCATTCAAGCACAAATATAATTCGCACAACATGAATGGCCCAAAAAGCACGGTTTAGAACCTAAATAGACTGCTGTGCCGATAGAAAAGAAGAGATTTCCAAAATTTATCTACAAAAATAATTAACTTTATGCGTATTTTAATTACTCAATTATTTTAAATGAATACCATTTTGAATCGGCTAACACTTAATTTATAAGTTTTCCGTTCGTGCACTTTTTAAGATTAATCTCTTTTCAAAAGAGCATATGTATTCCTTATACTCTTATACTTTAATACTAGTAATCTATAACATATTAATAAAAATGGAACTGACTTTAATTATATAAATCACATACCGATGCTTCTTTATGAGTAATTGGAATTATTATTGTAGGCTGAAACGAAGCATTTAAATCGCAGCTTCATCTAAGTATGTACCACTGTGTACAATAGCCATAGCGTTTTACTCGCCAATTAGTTTAACATGTGCGAATAAAACGCTAAAGTTGTTAAATCTCTTCTTCGTTGTGATGTCATTTAAATAATAAAACAGCTCTTCAGCACTGGCAGCTGGAGGTGATCTTTCGCCACATAACCATAAGCATTTATCTTCTTTACTATATACAGTTGAAACCGTTCTTCCGCACCACAAAACACTTTAATTTAATTTTTAGCTCACTACTTTTCTTTGTCGGGTATTTTAAGTGTTCTTCTTCTTTCATTATTGACAGTTGACAGTAGGGTTGTTATAGAAACCAGAAATGTTATGTTATACACGTTATCTCTACAGCTTTTATCGCTGCAGGTAATACATAACTAGAAGCGAGTGGCGAATAAAACGCAACTAATACACATATCATTAAGGCCCATACAGAGAATGTATATTCCTTGATAATGTAATGAGGTGTCTGTGTCTGTGTCTGAGCCAAGTGATATATAAATATTTTATGTAGTAGGGTAGGACACAAAAGTACCTATACTATTTCTTTATGGGTTACTATATGTTATTTTTTATTTATGTATTGTATGTTCTATTGTTGTTATTAATTTATATTCAAAAATTTATGTACTTACTTTTTCAGGTATGTGGTATTCTATGCATTGTTTTGGGTTCCATTATGTTGGGCAACATTGGAGACTTCTCACAATTCACTGATGCCGTAAATACAGAAACCATACCAATTTTGGTTATAATTCTGGGTTGCATTATCTTTGTGATATCATTCTTCGGCTGCTGTGGTGCGATAAGGGAAAATAGCTGCTGTATGACAATAGTAAGTATCATATATGTGCATACTTGTAATTGTAAAGATAAAAACATTATAAAAAATGCGCTGACTTTCTTATAAATACATTATGCATATGCATTAAAAATTGAAATTTCTTTTCTAGTACGCTATCTTTATGTTCATATTATTCTGCCTACAAATTGCTTTGGTTGTTTGGGTTTTCGTTAAACGTCAGGATTTCTTGAATACAATGGGCGATATTGTTGATAAAGCTTGGTCTGAGAATAATCAAGCTCAGGGATATCCCATGGATGCTTTGCAAATTAGCGTAAGTTAAATTCATTATATACAACATAAGTTGTCGCATGATGATTTTGTTCTAATGGAATTATTTCATTCGTTCTTTGAATAGTTTAAATGCTGCGGTAAGGACAGTTATCGCGACTACGGAACACAAGAAGTGCCCAAATCATGTTGCGGTTCTCTTGATGCAGCGTGCCCCTCGCAAGTATATGAAACCAAACCTGGCTGCAAGGCCGAGTTCGTTGATTTTTGGTCTGCCAACACGAATATCATTCGGTATGCTGGCATTGGTGTAGCAGCTGTTGAATTGATTGTGTTTACTATTGCTTGTTGCATGGCGAGTAGTATGCGTAGGTCACGAGGGCACAACTTTAAGTAATTCGAAAACTTTAATTTGTTAATTTTCATCACACAATCATCTCTTTTCCTTAATCAATACTTTTTATACATACATACATACATACATACATACTTACATACTACATATAAGGATATTCTTATGTACATATGACATTGTTATTTTTGTTTTATAATAAAACAATTCTTTAATAATGAAATTCTATTCCAGTGTTTATTTATTCTACATTGTGTATTTATTACAGTTGTTATTAGTGTTTTTCCCACACTGTTATAGCTAATTCATTCATATTGTAATACACTTGATCCTCGTTTTACACGTTTCTTTTTATATAAGTTTTTTTTCTTTTTGCTCGGATATTAAATCATCTCTCAATGAGTATTTTAACACCGTTTTTATTTTTGTACATGGTTGCCCAATCCATCAGAAAGGGATAAGCCTTCTTAATATTGCATATAGGGCTCTATCGAGCGTACTGTGCGAAAGACGGAAGCCTATCGTCAACAAAATGATTGGACCTTATCAGTACGGCTTCAGGCCATATCCTGGAAAAGACTCTAGAAAAACTGATCGACACCCACCATCTATTCGACCATTATAAAGTCGCCTTCGACAGCACGATTAGGGATCACTTGTACGACGCAATGTTTGATTTTGATATCCCTGCAAAGCTCATTTGTCTTTGAAAAATTACTATGACCGACACCACCGACACAGTGATTGGTACAGACCTTTCCGCGCCATTTTATACTAAAAGAGGTTTCAGACAAGGTGACTCCCTATCGTGCGACTTCTTTAACCTTATGCTGGAGAAAATAATTCGAGCTGCGAACATCGACATCTCTCGCACTATCTTCTACAAGAGTTTCATTCTGCTAGCATACGCTGATGATATTGACATCATTGGCAAAAACGCTCGAGCAGTCAGTATAGAATTCTCCAACCTGGAAAGGGAGTCTCGTCGAGTGGGTCTAGTGGTGAACGAGAACAAAACGAAATACCTTGTGTCAACAAACAAAAAGTCACAGCGTCTTGGACAAAATGTTTCTGTTAACAATTATACTTTTGAAGTCGTCAAGAATTTCGTTTACCTACGATAAAGCATTAATACCAACAATAATATCATCCTTGAGATCAAGCGGAGATTAACTCTTGCCAACAGGTGTTACTACGGGCTCAGTAGATAATTGAGAAGCAGAGCCCTCTCTCGACCACCGGAAATAAAGCTGTACAAGTCGCTAAGTCCTAATGTAAGTCCTAATTGACCATCAATGATGAGAGGCTGTTAGGAGCGTTCGAGAGGAAGATACTCCGTAAGATCTACGGCCCAATATGCGTAGACGACGTGTATCGAATAAGATGGAACGATGAGCTGTATGAGCTGTACGCCGACACTGACGTAGTCAAGCGTATAGAAATCCGACTTCGCTGGCTGGGTCATGTTAAGCGAATGGAAGAAACCGCTCCGGCTAGAAGGTTGTTTTATTCGAGCCACGGTGGAGGATCACGCAGAAGAGGACGTCCTAATCTCCGTTGCAAAGACCGGCCGATCTGACTGCACCTGTCCTTATCCGCCGACTGGTGAAGATTTATAGAGGCGGGCAAGGCCGATCATCGCTTGTAGTGCCAGCTAAGTAAGTAAGTAAGTAAGGTTGAGCAAAAATAAAAATTGTGTTTAATCACTTTTCGAAAGAAAAAAGTTACTTGTGAGCCAAATTATAAAATCTATGGAAAAACTACAAGTATGAATCATAAGCGAATCACTGCCCTCTATCAAATAAGTATGATTCATACTCGATTGATAGATAGAGGGCACATAGTGCATATGTGTATACACATAATTTTTCCTACACTACTTTCGCTTTTTTCAGTCTATACTCGTTCATTCTTTCAGCTTTAGAAATTTCTAACGATTTTTGTTTGAAATGCAAAATTTTACTATAAACTGATGGGCAGCGCCCTTTATTAATCGAGTGTGATTTATACTCAGCACCCTCTATCAATCAAGTTTGAATCATACGCGATTCAACGCCCTTTATCAATCGAATTTGATTTATACTCTTGGATATGTGCTGCCCATTATTTATTCGTATATACATATGCATTCTCATTTTTTATAGGTATACTCAATTGATAGAGGGTGCTGCCCATCATTTCCGTGACAACTTTCGCTGAGACGATCATCTTTTACCCTTGGCGTAAATATAAAAACTTTAAAACGAGAAAAATAAAGTATGTTTTTATATGCAATGTCTTTTTTATACGCTTTCTATTTGCTCAGGTTTTTCAGGAACATATCTGCCGTGTAAAAAGAAGATCAAGTGTACTTGGAATTAAATGTGTTTCGTACATAAAAACCCACAGAAATAATAGATTTATTTGAGGGTAAAGTAGAATATTATTATTTTCAACACGATGAGGCATTTATGTATACATGGGCGTACGCAGGATCTCGGGCAAGGATGAAGACCCAAACAAAATTCCTAATCGTTTGCTTCCACTTTTTATATAAAAATAACCCTAAAGTGAACATCAATTTTCCCTACTAAGGTGCCAAAGGTCTTCTTTACTGACAGGCCCTGAAAAAGTTGGTGCAAATGATGGATTACACTAACAGATTGGCTAATTAAGGTTACTTTCAAAATGAGTGGAATCGTGTGGGCATTTTCAAGTGGGTAATTCAAGGCTATTTATCTCCCATATTAAACCATGCCCATATATAAAGCGGAATCAGGTGGGCGTTTTCAATTAAGTAATTCAAGGGTATCTTTCATAATAAACCATTCAGTATCGGAAAACAAGACAACTGACATTTCAAGCTTCCAATATCTAAAAGTAAAGAAACAATTTAATAAAGAATAAATTAAAATTATGTTTGCTAGTGTAAATTATTAAAATCAATACCCATCTACAAAAGTAAATATTTGAACAAAATTTATCTACTGTGTCAGTGCTTCTTTTCGAAATACATACACATTGAAAATGCTTGATAATTGGATATAATGCTGTAAGCCTAGCAAAAATAAAAGATTTATGGGAACAAACTGATAAGATACACATAATTAATATAAAAAATATTAGTAATATAGGTACATAACACTTATAAATAGTTAAAATGAAATATTTTCAAAAGTTCCCAATTATTTAATCGAAAGTATTCGACGGGTGAATTTAAATAACAACGAAAAGACCCAAACACATACATACATTGACAGATCAATGTATTGAAAGGGACTACAACGACATCCTTATTCCTTAATTAAAAACTTCTAAAAAAAAAATAGAACAATTCAAAATGGATTGTGGTGAAGTATTGGTGAAATATATATTGATAATTTTCAATATTATTTTTGTGGTGAGCAATAAATAAACTAAAGAAAAGAAATAAGGATAGTGGAACAGTGCTGCAAAAGTGGCATCATGACAAATGGACTTTAAAAAATGTACTTTAATCATTCTTCTCCTTCGCTACACTTTATTTTGAGATGGAATACGAAATCTTAACAATACATACATTATAAATATAATAACAACAAAATATATAGTTGTTATAAAGGAAGTCCCAAAAAGAGTGCACGATTTAATTTAAAAATAAACCGCATATTTACGGAGCCAGTGGGGTGATATTTCTATTGCATTGTAAAGTAGACATGTTTCGATTAAGCATGGAATAAAATATTCCACTCATGTACAAAAGTAACACGCACGACATAAGTGGATGCGAAAAACTCGGCTTAGGCCATCCATGGGCTGTTGTGCCATTAAAAGAAGAAAAAAGAACGAGAGAAAATATCCGGCAAATCGCCTCTGCGGTCCTGATCACAGATTCTTGTTCTTTGAGTGAAATTTACGGTGACATTTTGAGAAATATGTAGCTCTATCTCACCGATGATGTGTTGGATATCAGCCTTGAACCCAGAAATTGTGTGTGGTTTATTCGCATAGACCTGGGATTTCAGAAAACCCCAAAAAGGAATCGGACGATCTTGGTGATCCTGATCACAGATTCTTGTTGTTTGAGTGAAATTTACGATGACATTTTGAGAAATATGTGGCTCTATCTCACCGATGATTTGTTGGATATCAGCCTTGAGCCCAGAAATTGTTTGTGGTTTATTCGCATAGACCTGGGATTTCAGAAAACCCCAAAAAGAAATCGGACGATCTTGGCGATCCTGATCACAGATTCTTGTTCTTGGAGTGAAATTTACGATGGCATTTTGAGAAATATGTGGCTCTATCTCACCGATGATGTGTTGGATATCAGCCTTGAGCCCAGAAATTGCTTGTCGTTTATTCGCGCAGACCTGAGATTTCAGAAAACCACAAAAAAAAAAAATCGGACGATCTTGGTGGCTAGTTGAAATAGGAATTTCGGCATATGTTTCGGTGTGTAAGTAGTTTTTCCAATATATCGATTGTTTCATGCGCGGTGTGGCAGGTGGCGCTGTCCTGCTGAAACCACATGGCGTCCAGATCCATACCGTCCACCATTCACAGTCACTGCAACGATAACACGTTGTTCCTTTGTGTAGCGCTCTATTTTTATTAATCGGAACAATCGTAGACCTGTCGTCTGTGTTAATTTTCAAAGCGGCCACTTCCAAAGAAAAAAAATGGCACAAAATTTAAATCATGCACTCTTATTGAGACACCCTTTAGTATATATGCTATATAGCTAAAGCCCAATCGAATCGATGATTATGAAAGTTTCATTATACAAATACTAATTCTATTACATCGATGAAAGCATAAAATATTAAAGTAACTCTAAAGTGAATTTAAATATTGCGGAAAATTATGGCTAATCCGATCTCTACACGTCGGGCAACTTTCTCAAATTAAGTACAAGTGCCACTGGCTGATGGACCTCCATAAAAAAGAATGAAGGGCGCATAAAAACTACAAACTTGTCGATATGCACATATCACTCGTTTACTGCAAAATGGTCATAACTCAAAAAACGTATACTCTGAAAAATTCATTTAAACTTTTCAATTCAATTTCAATTTACAGAACGCTTATTTTTTGGATTTATACGCCAATTTGATAATTCTTACTCAAAAAGGATGTTCAAATTTTTAGGAGAAACGAGGACTCTTCTGTCAAATTATAGAATAGGGGTCATTCTATATCAGATTTACAACTGATATTTTAAATTCAACGAATATTTTTTCTTGTATTCTTGAGGGGAAAATAAATCGATACGTATTTTTTCATTTCAATGTAATGTTTTTCATTTTCGAGTTAAGATTTTTGAAAGTTTAACAGTTAAAAAAAAAATCTCAGATTTTTGTAAGACTCTCCATTTTTATTATGTAATGCCATCAGCTATTTTAGTGTCAAGGAAACGTTTATGCCCTCAAACTAACTTTTCTTGGGCTCGTTTAATCTACAAATCTTTAAATTGTAATCTATTTCCTAGATATGCGGCATTCTGCTCATCATATTAGGTTCCATTATTGTAGCTGATATGGGAGACCTCAAAGGATCGAGCACAGGTTTCCATGCCGAAACTTTACCAATTTTGATCATTGTACTAGGTTGCATAATCTTTTTGGTATGCTTCTTCGGCTGTTGCGGATCTATAAGGGAGAATTATTGCTGCATGATAACTGTGAGTAAATACATATGTAGTGAACGATAAACTCGATTGCGAACGTATCGCAACCGCCACTATACAATATGGTATATGTACAATAATAAACGGCGTGTAATGCAAACTAAGTACCTACTTTGTTAGGTACTTAGTTACATAAAACATTGTAAATCAAAGGAAGTTTTTTGTTTTTTTATAGTGACGGTTTGGTTATCTATGTGTAATATATAATTGTTTATTGGATTGGTTCCTACTAATCTATTTTAAAAATAATATATGTAAACTTTTTCGGAAATTCAATTAACTTTAATGTGCTCAAAAATCAATGTTGTCACTTCGAAGCAAGAATGATAGAATACCAGATTAGGTTCGCCATTTTTAGGTTACGTCATACCAGACCTTTGTTTACTTTTTCCGTAATATAGCCAATCTGATTACAGCATAAGTTCTGGTATGACGTACAAGCGCAGTAGAGCTCATTTTCGACCGAGCGAATGCGCAATCTGTTTTCTATCATTCTTGATTTCGAAGACCTGATTTCATTAAAAAAGAATCATTCTAATTTGTACAATATAATACATATTCACATAATAAGTATTTTATATGCCATATTACTTATTTTCAGTATGCCATCTGTATGTTCATATTGATTTGTTTACAAATTGCCCTGGTTGTTTGGGTCTTTGAGGAACGGCAAAATTTGCTGAATGCTATGTCTGAAGTTGTGCATGATGCTTGGCTTGATAGCCAACAGGGCAATAACTATCTTATGGATATTATGCAAATGAGTGTAAGTACTAGTATCAGAGGAAAAATATGATGAATGTAGTATGTAGTACGAGTATGTTAAGCTCAAATGCTGGAAAAATACAGGATATGAACACCAGGACAGCAGCATATTTGCAATTCTTGCCTTTATACAAGAGTCTGTAG
This sequence comes from Palloptera scutellata, assembly GCA_958295655.1. NCBI lineage: Eukaryota > Metazoa > Arthropoda > Insecta > Diptera > Pallopteridae > Palloptera > Palloptera scutellata. Next base: position 42,396,985 of record OY282451.1, read on the forward strand.
ATACATCGTTACGAATCTTGTGCCTACGTATACCAGGTGTACGTGTACGAAACCGGAATATGAAAAAATAAAAAATTTTATTTAAGAAAAATAGTTATACATTCTATCTTCAAAGTAATGGCCATTTTGCTATCTACACATTTTGCCCATCTCTTTGGCAATTTGTGAACGACTCGCCAAAAAAACTGTTCGTTTTTGGAGTCAAACTAGTCATCGAGCCATTTTTTCACATTTTCGTACAAATTGAAGTGCTGCTTAGCACGTGCGTGGTGAAAATAAGTGGTAGTCAGATGGAGCTAAGACTGGTGAATAAGCCGCATGGGGGAGGACTTCCCAGCTATACGAATCTACCAATTCCCGAGTCTGTTTTGTTCGATGTGATGGTGCATTGTTATCAAGAAAAATCACTTTGTGTGATATTCTGGACGTTTTTGGCGCAAAGCGTGGTTCAAATCGGCCAATTTTTGTTGGTAGCGTTGACCAGTAACTGTTTCACCTGGTTTCAGAAGGTCAAATCAGATAATACCTCGCTGATCCCAGAAAACACAGAGCATTGCCTTCTTTCCGAAGCGATTTGGTTTTGCTGTCGATTTGGCCGGTGTACCGGGCTTAACATATGATCGTTTACGTTTGGGATTCTCGAAATAGATCCATTTTCCATCACCAGTAACAAGTCGATGAAGATATGACTTTCTTTCGTACCTGGCGAGCAACATTTCACAGATAGTTTGCGATATTCTTGCTCTCTTTCAGTCAATTAATGCGGCACTCATCTTCCCATCTTCCCACCTTCAAAATCAATCCTATGGCTTTTAAACGTTGCGAAATTCATTGTTGGGTCTAATTTAATTTTTCTGCAAGTTGTTCTTGCCTTAGACCATCATCCTCATTGAGTAAAGCTGGCAATTCGGCATCTTCAAACTTTTTCGGTGGTCTTCCACGTTCTTCGTTTCCCACATCAAAATCGCTTTTAAACTTATTGAAACTGTGTTTTGCCTAGAGTGTGCTGGCCGTAAGCTTCCACAAGCATTCGATGAGATTCCAAACCAGATTTCTTCAATTGGAAACAGAAAGTCAATGATGTCGGCATATCGTAGTTTGTAGGCGCAAAAGTCGGCATTTTTACGATCGAAAAAAAACATGTTGTTGTATGATACTTGATTGTTTATGGACTGAATATTGTTGCCAGAACTAAATGCGAAGAAATGACGCCAATGACTTGGTTTGACAGAGCGTATAGTTTTACCTAGCGACACAGAGATGTCATTACTTGTTTCCTACTTGTACACCTGGTAAATATATACATTTTACATATTTTATACGATTAATCCCAGCGGACCCTTTTACGCACCCACCTGCACGAGAGACGCATCCGCTGCATCTCATATATTTTGACATTTTGGAATATTCTTAGAAACATTAAAAAATTATATCATTCATTTAAAATCTATTTTCCAGTTCAAATGTTGCGGTTATAATGGATATGCTGATTGGAGTGCCATTGGAGCCTCAGTGCCAAGTTCATGCTGCGGCAGCTTAACTGGACCATGCTCTTCGGCGACATATTTATCTCTGCCTGGCTGCAATACCCAATTTGTTGATTTTTGGTCTTCCAATATAAACATCATACAGTATGGCGGCATTGCTGTGGCAATCGTTGAGTTCATAGCATTTATATTTGCTTGTGTTTTGGCACATGGTGTTCGAAAATCAATTATTAATTAATGCGACAATATTTGATAAAAATAAAAATTAAATAAAAACCGTTAGCTGTTCGAATTAATCAGTAAATTCTATGGTATTAAATACAATGCATTAAAATGAATTAACCACCCGTTTTTATCTTTTCATTCTAAATGTAAATATTTCAGAAGCTTGGAAAGTGATTGACGAATTAAAAGGGGCGTCACCTCCTTAGGAAGTCTGCAGAAAAGAGATGGAGGAATAGATGATATTTAAATCAACAGATGTATTAAACATTATTTATATTGATAAATAAAATAGAAATAAAAAAGTACAGACGAAAGAACTATTTTTGTAGTATAATTTTAGGCTGCAAGAAAACAGTACATTATTTTTTATTATTTGCTCACATTTACTTAGTAAGGGGGTTCCGGATGACCCACAATCATATATAATTGGGTAATTGGGGGTCATCTACCATCCCACTTAGCCTGTAAATTGGAAGGGAACCGATTGACTGCTTAGGCCACTCCTGTATAAAAGTAATGTGGAAATTGAATGAAGAAGGAGGGGCTGCATAATCATGAAATCATCGATAATGTAATGATGAGTTTGCTCCTAGTAAAGGAAGGAAGTGAGTCATTATTCTAATTGCCTTTTTCGTTCAATTTTAACTATTGTTGATTTATAGTACATACATATGGTATGTATTTAACTTAACACAGGTTAAAGATATCAATTAGCTCGAATTTTTTTTTTTTTGCAAAAGTTTAAGGATGATTTTAACTAATTTGGGCATTTCAACGGTGCCAGTCGTTTTGGCAGACTGGTTCGAGTTGTCGAGATAAAAGTAACAATTGCTGCTTTCCTGCTGTTTTGTACTTTGCTTTCGGCGTACTCAATATATTTTTAGGTAATAATAAAGGAATCTAGGCATAAGTGACCAATAGAAAGTGAATCGATCTTCACTTACTTTTCTTATGCACATGTAAACATTATGTAATAGAATAGTATAATTATATAGAATATATATATACCTTAGGTCCCTTCCATTCATGTACAAATCTAACACGCACAACATGAGTGGATGCGAAAAGCTCGGCCTAGGCCCTCCATGGGCTGTTGTGCCATTAAAAGTAAGTAAAGTAAATAGTATAATTATATGATTAAGAAAAATTATAGCAGTTTGAAAAAAGGGTTTAAACCCATGAAAATAAGAAAATAAACAGGATTAATTCAAACAAGAAACTGATGTTTTTTGAATTTCCTCAGTAGGGATCTTACCTCGCTATTCATCTCACAATAATAAGTATAGAATCATTACAACACAGTTAGAAACATTACTTGGCGTTCCTGCCAAAGCAAACCTAATCCTTCTGACGGCGTACAGCTGACATATTAGAATAAATAATTTTGTCTTAGCAAAAGATTAGTGGAATAAATCATCACAAAGCAGCAACGCAATGACAGTACTGGATGAGAAGGCAGAAGTGACGGGGAAACAACAAAGTGGACTGACTCCACCACCAATCAACAAATGCAAAATAACAAAGAGGGAAAGACAACGCAGCGGCCAACATTATTAATGAAATAAAATGCTGCATGCAGCAAAGCAAAGCGAGCAGCAAAAAGAAGATCCGACGATCACATACATGCGAGCGGTTTAGAAGGCAATTGGGAGAACTGATAGAGAGCCTACAATGGCAGACTATTACGACAACATCACCAGGGTAGAAGAAACAATCAAGCTAATACGAGCTTTTGGCACTGGACCAACAAAGCAATAAACAGCATGGAACAACAACAGAACAACAGCAAAGAGCTCATCAACATCAACAACAACAACGCGGGAACAACAAACTAGAGCGTCATCAACGGGTCCACCATCTCACTCATCTTATTGTGCATCATAGCTTATAAGATAAATAGGTACTTTAAGAATTTTGCTCGTAAGCATACCACTGCCACTGAGCAAATATCAAATGTATACCTTAATTAATTATAACTTAATTAGCAAAAAATAAAAATATAAAAAAAAACAAAAAGAAATAAAATAAAAATTATATTATAATCAATAAATATTATGCATACATAGAAATAAAATATTTGAATACATTTCCATCATATTAAATGGAGAAAGCCTAGAAAGAATATTTACTTTACTTACTTTTAATGGCACAACAGCCAATGGAGGGCCTAGGCCGAGCTTTTCGCAAGAAAGAATATTAGCAAATATAAAAAATTAGCTCAGGTAGAAAATACTCGGACGACACGATAAATAAAAAACTCGAGGAGAAACAAGCTCAGAATTAAAAGAAGAATCAGTAGAATTCGTCGTATTTAGAATAGAATTCTTTACTTTACTTTACTTTTACTTTTGATGGCACAACAGCCCATGGAGGGCCTAGGCCGAGCTTTTCGCATCCACTCATGTTGTGCGTGTTATATTTATACATGAATGGAAGGGACCTACAGTTTAAAGCCGAATCCGAACGGCGAAGTGAAAAGCTTTTCATAGCAATTTTTACTCTTGTAGGTTTGCCATTGCCTGACAAGAGGTGGTGCCGTGTAGAAAAATTATTTTTTTTTTTTTTTTTACTTTTTGATTTTGCCTGTGCCGAGATTCGAACCCCGGACACTCTGCGTAGCAGTCCAACGCACTACCACTACGCTACAGCGACCACCAGAATAGAATTCACAAACCTATATAAACCTATAAGGCAATTACTGACAAAAAAAAAAACAGCTTGAAACACAATCAGATCTAGAAAAAACAAAAATGTCAATGTCAAATCTTAGCATTGACACGGCAATAAAGGCTATCCCAATTTTCACAGGGAAATACTCTGAACTAGACTGCATACTAGCCATCTCGAAGATAATCAACTCAACCTTGAATGAGGCAGGAAAGATGCAATTATTAAATTTACTATACCATGTCAAATTAGATGCCAAAGTAAAAACGGCAATAGGAGGCCATGCAGGGCCAACAGACATAAATACTTTAGAAACAATTATAAAAGAAAGGTGCAAAAATACACATACAACACCACAAATGCAATTGTACTTTGCTTTCGGCATATGTACTTAAGTACCTTTTTTTTGTGATACTTCTTGAGAAAAGCCAATGGCTTTCTCAATTTTTATAAATTTAAATTTGCTTAAAATTTGAGATGAGTTTTGGATGAATTTCGCCATTATCTACTATGCGATTTTAATAATAATCACTGCATACACTAAACCAAGGTTTTCAGTTAGCAAAAAGAATATATAAAAAAAAATTAATAGAGGCATAATAAAGAGAAACCCCTAAAAATGATATTTATTACTTAGAAAAAGAAACTAAAAATTGGAAAGAAGGCGCTAGGCATTAGCAAACATTTTGTTCCTTTTAAATGTCAAAAATAAAATTTATATATATATTTGGAAGAAGGGGATTTGAAACGCACGTATATTTTATCGGTCACCATGTAGGAATAATCAGAAAAAAATAAGAAATCCTCATATTCCGTTCACTGGTTATCACATATCGCGTGTGCAGGCACCCATCTGAGCTTTTTCACTCAATTTATTCGAGTATTTTCTGATAGTCGAGTAGCGAGTAAATACGAGTGAAACCATTTTAACAATTACTAATTACTCGATTAATGAAAACAGCCATTATCAGGGGAGAGTTGCTATGTTGCCAAAAAAAAAGGCATCTATTTCTTCGTTGGATTGTATTCAAGATTTCTATAACTTCTTGTTAGCTATTCTTTTCCGAACATTTATCAATTTGAATATTACAATTCCTTATAGTTAGATAACAAATACTATACCATAATCTTAACTTAGTTTGTTGGTATATATGTATGTACGTACGAGTAAGTATGTACTTGCTTAAAATACCACCATATAGTATATAGGATATGAGATAAGAGAAGAGCTGATAAGAAATTTAACGTTGGTAAATATTTCACTCTAGAAAAACGCTTCAGTAGTGTACTAAATTTTGTGGAAGTCATACATATAAAAAAATAAGTCGAACCGAAACGAAGCGAATACCTATTTTACAATTCTTATTATAATAAATTGTATTTTTAATTTTGTAATTTTTGTTAAGAAAATATAATTGAAAATGGATTGTGGTGGTGTATTTGTAAAATATGTACTCTTCATATTTAATATACTGTTCGTGGTAAGAAATGATTTGAAATTTGATATATGAATAGCTTCATATTAATGCCCTATATTTTTGTACATACATATGCACTTAGATATATGAGACATATGTATATACAGTTACGGACAAAACAATAGAATCAGTCTGAACCTACTACGTTAATGCCACAAATCTTTAATAATAACAAAAAAGTTATTATAGAAAACTTAACATTCTATAATATTTATTATTTTAAAAACCAAAAAACAAAGACTTCAAGGACTTGGAAATACTTAAATGCATAAAAATGAAATATTGCCACAAAATTGATGAGACAAAGCAATAGAATCACGAAAGAAACTTAAAAAGAAAAGAAACTATATATTTATATAATTTTAATTAATATTTAGTAGTATTTCCTTTCGCTGTGTGGTGTAGTGGTAGTACGTTGGACTGCTACGCAGAGTGTCCGGGTTTCGAATCTCGGCACAGGCAAAATCAAAAAGTAGAAAAAATAATTTTTCTACACAGCACCACCTCTTGGCAGGCAATAGCAAACCTACAAGAGTAAAAATTGCTACGAAAAGCTTTTCACTTTGCCGTTCGGATTCGGCATTAAACTGTAGGACCCTTCCATTCATGTACAAATATAACACGCACAACATGAGTGGATGCGAAAAGCTCGGTCTAGGCCCTCCATGGGCTGTTATGCCATTAAAAGTAAGTAAGTAAAGTATTTCCTTTATCACAGACTTACATCTGTTTGGCATGGGCTCTATCAGTGCTTGACAAGTTCTTTTGGTTATAGAGTACCACGCTCAATTTACTTTTCCCTTATATCTCGGTTTTATTGGGCTAACTTTTTCCTTAACAATTTTTCACAAATTCTCTATCGTATTCAACTCCGGACATTGTGAAGGACACTCCATTACTTCATTACAGTTCTTTTGTCTGCAAATCACTTCTTGGTAAGGTGAGCCGTGTGCTTAGGGTCATTATCCTGTTGGAATTGCCATTTTCTTGGCATTTCTCAGTCCGCAAAGGGTAGGATGACTCCCTCAAAATTTGTATGTAGAGAGTTTTTTCCATATTCGTTCTTATCCAAAATAAAGGCCCTGTACCAAACCAGAAAAAGCCACATCGCCACATCATTATACATATTACCACCACCATGTTTAAATGTTTTGGTGGTGACACATGGGTTTAGTCTTACCCATATTTTTCCTCATTACCAATCATGTTTATCTTTGATTCGTCGGACCACAAGATATTTTTCAATTTTTTTTTTTAACATTTTGAGGTCCATCTTTGAAAATGATGTACGATTTTTTTTCTGATTCTTAGTAAGCATTGGCCCTTGGCGTGAGTGTCTTCAAAAGAGTTTATTTTCGACTGAACGTCATCTTACAAAACGTCATCGACAGAAACGTCATCCTTGTAGAATTTGTTACAGCTAGCACTGCGCGGTTTGAATCGAGGTTTTCGAGGACGCAATGCATTAAAAACGAAATGTTGAGATTTCCCAATAGTTTTTGTTATCTGTCGTTGACTTTGGCCCTCTCCGCGGAGTATCTCAATGATGGCTTTTTCTTTATTTGTGCAGTGACTTCTTCGACCCATTATCCAAAATTTCATAGATTAGTTTTTTTTTTTTTTTACTTGTAATTATTTTTTTCACTTTCAAGAATACTCCTCACCGGTAAAAATGTTTGCATTGATATAAGAATTTTAATAATTTTATACACAGTTTTTATGTTTAAGGGGAACTGCTTTATGCTTGTGGCATTACCAGATAGGTTGTCTTTGTATATTACAAACATTTACTGATAGGGTGACGCCCCCTCATATTTTCAACATATTGATGATTCTATTGTTTTGTCCGTAGCTGTATATAATATAAACATAGTGCATAGTGGAAGTGAGTCATTTTTTTATTATTAAATAATGAAGACATCTTGTTTACCTATTGCTTCCATATTCCGGAAACAAATCATAATCTCAATAGTAAACATACATACTATGTTTATACATTTCATGGAAAAATCATTACATTTCATAGAAAAGTTATTACGTTTTTATTTTCAAAATATTAGTGTATGCAATAACACTGTTTTAAGTATGAATAAGTAAGTATGTAAATATATATTTCAATGTTTTTGTTAAACATTTGATATCTTATCTGAGTACAAAGTAAATCTCTTAACTTCAGTATTTTATTGATAGTTAATTTAGAAATTATCTTATCTCTTCTCGAAGCAGAATTTAGTTTATGTTAATTGAATTTTCAAAGTTATATCCTATGTGCATGCAAATGTAGTATTTCAACCATTGCAAAAACGTTAATACTATCATAGATTCATACATGTATTTTTATAATTTTTGATGTTAGTTCCACCGCTTGTCTGATACAAAATGACCACAAATATTATTCAAATATAAATGAACTATTTATAAAAATTACAAACTTTTGCTCAAGCTTGTTATTTTCAATTTGCCATTCTAATTTGCCATTTTGATTTGCAAATATTTAGCAATTTATGTACTGTATAGGAATTGGTAGGCCCTATAGGCCCTATAGGCCCTATAGGCTTTACAACTTTCGTTTTCCCTTTTGATGATCCTCCCAATCTGTTCGGTTCTCTGTGAATTCGGATTGAACACTTTGGATACCACATAGCCTTGACCTGAGAAAGTTACAAGTATGTAAATCAAAAATCTGTGCATCATCATCTGTGCATGTCTGCTAACTAGTTCATCAAAGAACCTGGCCCCGAGACTTCGGAGTCGTCGTTCCTCATAGATAATGGCATATCAGACGCTGACCGAACAAGCCCTGTTTGGGGATTCGGATAACCGCTCTCATATTTTTCCTGCTGTAGCACAAAACGGTGATAGTAGCGTTTTGACTGTCTCACTGGCAGGCATTGATGGCCTTGCTCAGGCCAGGTTGCCGCTATTTCGTTCCCTTCAAAATTGTTATATCCGAGAACCCACCTACACCCATCTTATGCTGCGTAAGATGTTACGACAATCTTGCACTACCTTTAATTTTATGATAGTAGATCCAAACGTTGGTAATGCGTTGGACTGCTACGCAGAGTGGGTTCAAATCTAGGCACAGGCAAAATCAAAAAAAAAAAAGTAGAACAAATTGTTTTTCTAGACGGCACCACCTCTTGACAGGCAATGGCAAACCTACAAGAGTAAAAATTGCTATGAAAAGCTTTTCACTTCAAATATAACACGCACAACATGAGTGGATGCGAAAAGCTCGGCCTAGGCCCTCCATGGGCTGTTGTGCCATTAAAAGTACGTAAAGTAAAGTAAAGATCAAACGTGGTCGCAGTGGCGTAGTTGGAAGTTCATTGCACGGGGTTCAAACCTCTACAGAGGAAAATTAAAAAATTTAAAAATTAAATTGTTCTTCATGGCACCTACTTTTTGGCAGGCAATGGCCACATCTACACTTCGCCATTCGGTTTGGTATAAAAGTGTAGATCCATTCATATGCAAAAGGCTCGGCCCAGGCCCTCCATGGTCTGTTGTACAATTAAAAGTAGAAGAAAGAAGATCCAACCGCTTTCAAGGCAGTTAGACTATCCACACAACATATTACGGCTTCACTGAGGAAAATTTCCCTTATGTGTCCCACTGCCCTCATGTTAGCAAAACTTTTTTATTGGTAGATACTACAATAGTCCGGTAGTGTATATGATATGCTGGTTTGTTGCGCTTCACAAAAAAAAAATCCACGCACCAGTTCCTTGTTCTGTCTTTGAGTCATCAGTAAAGTAGGTTAAGTTGCAGCCAGTTGTCTTTGGAAGGATAGTCAATCAGGATTTTCCAGTTGAAATCACTAGGCTTTACTTACTTACTTACTTGTAATGGCACAACAGCCAATGGAGGGCCTAGGCCGAATTTTTCGCATCCACTCATGTTGTGCGTGTTATATTTGTACATGAATGGAAGGGACCTACAGTTTAATGCCGAATCCGAACGGCGAAGTGAAAAGCTTTTCATAGCAATTTTTACTCTTGTAGGTTTGCCATTGTCTGCCAAGAGGTGGTGCCGTGTAGAAAAATAATTTTTTCTACTTTTTTGATTTTGCCTGTGCCGAGACTTGAACCACGGACACTCCGCGTAGCAGTCCAACGCACTATCACTACGCCACAGCGACCACTAGGCACTGAAATCACTAGGCACTACCAAATAATCGGTAGCCTTACCTTTATATGCTTTATGTGGTATCACCGTTCACTATGTTATTCAGTATACTGAAGTGTTTGTAGTTAGCTAGTATCAACTGGTTAGACTCGCCGAGTCTTAAATCAGTCTTTGCTGCATTAGCCTTACCAAAAAGTAGTTAAGAAATAATTAACTTAAAACTTAAAATAAATTAGAATACAAAATTTGAGTAATACCGACAAAACCTGATTTTTTAAAATTGTTTTCTTACAATAAAAAAATACTCGTGCTTAGTTCTGTAATTCAACCATTTAATCATAAAATGGTTGGACTTATTTCTAAGAACTGCGTAAAAGAAAATTACTGTTAATAGTAATATGGGTATGTGCGAGTGCGGCTCCTCCTCCCTGGATCCGCCACTGACTAATACATATATGTATGCGTGGTATGTGTCTACCTATTGTTCAATATTTTTTTTCTTTCAGGTATGCGGAATTTTACTGATTGTCTTCGGTTCAATATTGGTCTCGCATATAAGCGATTATGGGAACGTGGCACAAACAATGGAAGCAAATAGCGTACCCATTGCAATTTTAGTGCTGGGTTGCATAATCTTCATAATATCATTCTTAGGTTGCTGTGGTGCAATACGCGAAGATTCCTGCTGCACAATGACGGTATCTAACATACAATCTACTAGTACATATGCGAGTACATATACATATGTAAATATGTACTATATATGTACTCGTATATGTATGTACGAGCATGTGCAAGTGATGAAAATGCTTTGTTGAAATTTTCCAGTATTCCGTCTTTATGTTGGGACTCTTCTTGTGTCAATTGGCCTTGGTCATTTATGTATGGACTCAACGAGCTAAATTTCTACAAAACATGGATATTATTGTGGATAAAATTTGGGAACAAAGAAAAACGGATCAGAAAGTTATGGATGCTCTGCAATTGAGTGTAAGTTGTAAAGTTAACAGAATGATGCGCCTTAAGCGTGTACGTTTACTGCCCACTAATAATATGTAATTTCATTTATTTAGTTCAACTGTTGCGGTAAAACGGGATTCACTGATTATACTTTTGCCCTTCAAAGCATTCCAAATTCATGCTGTGGCGCTAAAGCAACGTCTTGTGGAGCCACGGAAGCGGTGCAAAAACCGGGATGCTCTAGAGCTTTCCGCTCTTTCTGGGAAACAAATACGAATATTATACGTTATGCTGGGCTCGGGGTTGCTGGCGTTGAGGTATGCTAATCAAGATTTATGTAATTGCTGAATTGAATGCAATGATGAAGTAATGAAATTACAAATGTTTTCTTTCCAGCTGGTTGCTTTCATTTTCGCATGCTGCTTGGCTAATCAAGTTCGAAATATCAGGAGGAGGGCCAATTATTAGGCACAATTTAACAGTTTATTTGCAACCGTAACGAACAACGATTGCTACAATAATAAAACGATGCATGAAACATTTTATTAAGAAATATATAATTGCAAATATTATATACATACAAAGAAACTATACGTAGTTAGTTATAATAAGGGACCCGCAATAATTATTATCTATGTATGTATTTTTATTCTCCAAAGAAGAAAACCCTACTCACAATTTAAGTCATTTCTATTAATGTTGTTTGCAATAACTATTTGTACATGAAAGTATTTTTTGCCTTTTGACAAAAGCAAAAATTGAGATTTCTCTAATAAATTTTATTCGTACGGTACGTGATGGATGGAAGGCAAAGCAAATGGGTCTAAATCGGTTGTAACTATTTGCCCAAGTTAAAACAATACATTCAGATAAACGCAAAACCTCAGTTATTATAACTAATCATAATTTAAATTTATGAGAACATATTTTGATTTATCCAAACTTCTTGTGTGTAAATGATCTCTGCGATGGAATAGATTTCCAAAATAGAATACGCAAAAATCGCTCAGGAAAAATCATCGTGTGTAAATGTAGACTTATTAAAAAAAAAATTTTTGTTTCTTCATTTTCATAATAATAGTTTTTTCCCTGCTTATAATAAATATCTACAATATAATGTTAAAAAATTTTAATTTTTGAATTTTTAATTTAATACAACCAAAGAAGACAGTCATAAGACCCGCCCATATTTATTACTTTACATATTCAAATTTCATTACAACGTCAATAATGTTTATCATTTAATAAACTATGATTAAAATCTTATTATTAGATTTGGTTTTATTGGGGATACTTGTGCCAAAAAAAAAGACCCCGAGGAAAGGATATCGCTTGTTCACACTGTGGTTGACTTTTAGAGATTACATATCGTTCGCTGGTTGCAAGACTGTCATAATTCAAAAAACACGGTTGTCTTCGAGAAGCGCGATGAAAATATGAGGTTCCCAACGACTCGAAGACATGCCATGACAGTCTCATAGCAATCTTTACCGTGTGAACAAAAAGCGTATTAGCATGTTTAGCGTCGTGCATGTTTCCGAGCACCATTTCGAGCACATTCGAAGGTAGAACTAAAACTAATTATTGTTTTTGTTAGCTAAAGAATCCGACAATTAGATAAAGAATCAATGGTTGCCGTATCGTAGTTGGTATTACACTACGCAGTGTCCTGAGTTCAAATCTCGATACAGGCAAAATTTAACAAACACAACAAACTTTTTCTGCACGGCACCATCTCTTGGTAAAAATTTCCTATGAAACTTCACTTCGCCGTTCGATAAAAATATAATACGCACAACATGAGTGGATGTGTGAAGCTCGACATAGGGCTGTTGTGCCATTAAAAGAAGAAGAACGAATTATGGTCACGGTACTGATGGAAAAGGGGTCGCTGTGGCGTAGTGGGTAGTGCGTTGGCCTGCTACGCAGAGTATCCAGGGTTCAAATCTCGACACAGACAAAATCAAAAAGTAGATCCCTTCCATTCACGTACAAATATAACATGCACTACATGAGTGGATGCGAATAACTCGGCCTAGGCACTCCCTGGGCTGTTGTGCCATTAAAAGAAGAAGAAAGAATCCGTATTTCGTTCCAAAAATTATGCTCACCGTAGTTATGGATGGACTTTAAGCGTTCAATTATTTGACAGCAGATTCAATTTTTTGGCAAGAACTTAAAAAATTCCTCTAATCTCCGGGTTATAGAATGCGAAAACCTAAAACCCTAAAATAAAAAAACGCGTAGATAAGATGATATTTAAATTTCAGTTGCAAAAGCCAGTGAAACAGCCGTGATTATATTTTGTATTTTCCAAATCCGACCAACGAAGTGACAGTTATCGAGATCTTCAGCTATTTGAGCTTCTAGAATATAATAACCAAATGAGGTCTTATACATAATTTCAGAGTTCCACACATATCTTAAAGTTAAAATTCTTACACATTTGGAAAATATGTAGCTCGCTGGAAAGGTACAGTAATCAGAAGAATTTTGGTAAAACCTGAGTCACTGATCACGAATCTATCGTTGAATTTGCTGTATTGACTCTAGTTTTCCAAATATTACGACGAACTGTCCCTTCTGTATACTAAGGGCAATGCTATGGAGACGGTCAAAGGATCGTCGGTCATGTCACTATTTACGCTCTCTTTTTATTTTTTCAACTCTATACGCAAAGTATGTTATGCAGGCGGTCATTTGATCGCCGGTCAGTAGTACGTTTCTGCATACTTTAACTACTTTTTATTTGCACTTCGTAGTTATTCTTCATTTCTTGCACTACAGAGAGATTCTTGTTCCTGGAACTGAGTGATTAGCTTTACAGCATTATTCTTATTATTATTGAACGGATATCTTCGCTGTGGCGTAGTGGTAATGTGTTGGGCTGCTACGCAGAATGTCCGGGGTTCGAATCTCGGCACAGGCAAAATCAAAAAGTAGAAAAAATAATTTTTCTACACGGCTTCACCTCTTGGCAGGCAATGGCAAACCTACAAGAGTAAAAATTGCTATGAAAAGCTTTTCACTTCGCCGTTCGGATTCGGCATTAAACTGTAGGTCCCTTCCATTCATGTACAAATATAACACGCACAACATGAGTGGATGCGAAAAAGCTCAGCCTAGGCCCTCCATGGGCTGTTTTGCCACTAAAAGTAAATATCTTCTTCACTGACGGATCCAAAACCGATGAAGGTACTGGAGCTGGATGGCACATAAACGAAGGTGTCAATTGCTATTCCTTGGGTGAGTTGGCAACTGTCTTCCAGACAGAAGTTTTCGCCATCTTTAAAGTAGCGGAATGGATAATTGAAAGAAAATGGCGCGGGAAACGTATAGGTGTCTGTAGTGACAGTCAGGCTGCACTTAAGGCTCTGGAGAACGTGAGAATTACTTCAAAAATTGTTCAAGTGTGTAAGAGGAAACTTAGATCAGTCGCAAGAGTGAATCAGCTCCATCTTATCTGGGTTCCTGGGCACTGTGGCGTTCCTCGGAATGAGAAAGCCGACGAGTTGGCCAACTGTGGATCAAAGAACTTTGGGACCAGAGCCAATAGTCGGGACCAGAGTCAATAGTCGGGACCAGAGTCAATAGTCGGGACCAGAGCTAATAGTCGGGACCAGTTTGGCAGGTACCATGCATTGGATAAAATCTTATGCTAATGATTTACATAAGACACGCTTGGACATCTGTAAAACGGCTAAGTGTTTTGTGATTTATCCAAACAGGAAGGCAGCAGAATTCCTTCTTAAATTAGGAAGGAAGGACCTTGCCGGATGGTGGAACTCATCACAGGACATGGGGCCAACATATGACCACCATCGGCATCACGGAGGACCCGACCTGCACATCTTGTCTGGAAGAGGTGGACAGCATTGAACATTTTCTCTGCACATGTCCCGCCTTTGCCAGAACGAGATGGTGCATTTTGGGTTTCTATGTCACAGGAATGGACAAAGTTCACTCCTTCCCCTTCTGCGATCTTCGGAGATTTGTGAGAGAATCCGGAAAATTTGCGGAAGAGAACGTAGTCCCCGTATAACCCCATTTTCGACTTTTTCCATCTTTTTCTGTAACCCCTTACTTGCTGTCACCCCTTCTTCTTTTCTAGGCGTTAAGTACACTGGGCTATATAGCCTGAGTGCTTGAGGAACTGTCCTGCACTCGTAGGTTAGGTTTCTTCACATCCATCCATCCTCTCTCTCTATCTCTCTCTCTCTAAATTTTTCGTTTTATATTGAAACAATAACAACTCATGATGTGACAGTGATCGTCTGCATAACCTCGGCCTAGCAAACCATAGCTCAACTCTTTTTCAGCCTATTTTTAAAAGTGGTACCATTATTTTTTAAGAAAAATAATAGACCTTC
The DNA here is from genome assembly GCA_958295655.1 of Palloptera scutellata. Classification (NCBI taxonomy): domain Eukaryota; kingdom Metazoa; phylum Arthropoda; class Insecta; order Diptera; family Pallopteridae; genus Palloptera; species Palloptera scutellata. The sequence continues at coordinate 42,412,303 of OY282451.1, forward strand.
TAAATACTTTTATATAAATGCACATATATAAGTAAGTATATGTACGTAAATCTTTTATGACTTGAATGAAGTTGGAATTATAGGCTATGTATTACTTTATTCATTCCATACCGGAAAAAGAATAGAGAGAATAGTTGTAGACAATCCCGAAATAGAATAAACAAAGAAATGAAGAATGAACCACATTTTCGGTAGTTAAATTATTTGAACCAAAAATATAACATGGTAAATTTAATTGAATAAAGTATTTTCAATTAACAATACAACAAAAATCACCCGCTGTAGTTTCATGTTTTGTATAGTTCTATTATTTTTTTTGAATATCTATTGACAAATAGGGAAACTATGGCTTACTTATTACATACAAGAATCTTACAAATAACTCAATTTACCAAATACTACGCCAGATTCGTGTTTACTTACTTACTTAGCTGGCGCTACAACCGATGATCGGTCTTGGCCGCCTCCACAAAGCTTCGCCAGTCACTTCTGCTATGCGCGCGCTGGCGCCAGTTGATAAGGCCAAGTGCAGTCAGGTTGCCCTGCACCTGGTCTTTCCAACGGAGATTAGGACGTCCCCTTCTGCGTGATCCTCCACCGTGGTTCGAATAAAACACCCTTCTAGCCGGAGCGCTTTCTTCCATTCGCTCAACATGACCCAGCCAGCGAAGCCGCTGGAGTTTTATACGCTTGACTATGTCAGTGTCGGCGTACAGCTCATACAGCTCATCGTTCCATCTTATTCGATACACGTCGTCCACGCATACTGGACCGTAGATCTTACGGAGTATCTTCCTCTCGAACGCTCCTAACAGTCTCTCATCATTGATGGTCAATGTCCACGTCTCTGCGCCATACATTAGGACGGGAAGGATGAGGGACTTATAGAGCGTTATTTTCGTCGGTCGAGAGAGGGCTCTACTTCTCAATTGCCTACTGAGCCCGTAGTAACACCTGTTGGCAAGAGTTAGTCTCCGCTTGATCTCAAGGCTGACATTATTGTTGGTGTTTATGCTGGATCCTAGATAAACGAAATCCTTGACGACTTCAAAAGTGTAGTTGTCAACAGTGACATTTTGTCCAAGACGCCGTGACTCTTTGTTTGTTGACACAAGGTATTTCGTTTTGTCCTCGTTCACCACTAGACCCACACGACGAGACTCCCTTTCCAGGTTGGAGAATGCTGCACTGACTGCTCGAGCGTTTTTGCCAATGATGTCAATATCATCAGCGTATGCTAGCAGCATGACACTCTTGTAGAAGATAGTGCCAGAGATGGCGATGTTCGCAGCTCGAATTATTTTCTCCAGCATTAGGTTAAAGAAGTCGCACGATAGGGAGTCACCTTGTCTGAAACCTCTTTTGGTATCAAATGGTGCGGAGAGGTCTGTCCCAATTTTCACTGCGCTGGTGGTGTTGGTCAGTGTCATTTTGCAAAGACGAATGAGCTTTGCAGGGATACCAAAATCAGACATTGCGGCGTACAAGTGATCCCTAATCGTGCTGTCGAAGGCGGCTTTATAATCGACAAATAGATGATGGGTGTCGATCTGTTTTTCTCGGGTCTTTTCCAGGATTTGGCGTAGTGTGAATATCTGGTCGATGGTGGATTTACCAGGCCTGAAGCCACACTGATAAGGTCCAATCAGTTTGTTGACGATGGGCTTCAGTCTTTCGCACAGTACGCTCGATAGAACCTTATATGCAATATTAAGAAGGCTGATCCCACGGTAGTTGGCGCAGATCGTGGAATCACCCTTCTTATGGATTGGGCAGAGTACGCTGAGATTCCAATCACTTGGCATGCTTTCATCTGACCATATTCTGCATAGAAGCTCATGCATGCGTTTTTTGAGCTCTTCGCCTCCGGTCTTAAACAACTCAGCAGGCAGGCCATCTGCACCTGCAGCCTTATTGTTTTTCAGCCGAGCAATGGCTGTTAAGACCTCCTCATAGTCAGGCGGCGGTACTTCAACGCCGTCAGTGATTGGGGTTTCCGGAGTGGGTTCCGCAGTGGCGGGATTATTGCCGTCTTCGCCATTAAGCAGCTGCGAAAAGTGCTCCCTCCATAATCTCATTATGCCCTGGATATCTGTCACCAGATTTCCATCTTCATCCTTGCAGGAATAGGCCCCGGTCTTCAAACCAAGAGTCAGGCGTCTTATTCTTTCAAAGAATTTTCGGACCTCGTTCCTGTCCCGCAACATTTCGATATCATTGAACTTGCGTCTTTCTTCATCTCTTTTCTTGCGCCTGAAAAGACGTTTCTCCTCCCTCCTCAACTTTCTGTATCGCTCCTTAGCAGCTCGCGTTGCAACTGACTGCAGGGTGGCTCTGTAGACTGTGTTTTTTGCTTCAGTAGCATCGCGACACTCTTGGTCGTACCACATATTTCTCCGTCGACGGTGGTAGCCTAGCACCTCTTCGGCAGCCGTACGCATAGAGCGGGAAATGTGCGTCCACTGTGCGCATATATCATCAAGTTGAGGGGTGGTTTGCGAAAGGAGAAGTGCAAGTTGGTTGGCAAAGACTTTGGCTGTCTGTTGTGATTGCAGCTTTTCGACATCCAGCTTTCTCTTTGTACCTATCCGTACGCGATTTGCTACACATATACGTGTGCAGACCTTGGCTGCAACCAAGTAGTGGTCTGAGTCGATGTTTGCACCACGTATTGTGCGTACGTCTAGTACATTGGAAGCGTGCCTTCCGTCGATCACAACGTGATCAATTTGGTTTCGTGTGTTTTGATCAGGGGACAGCCAAGTGGCCTTATGGATATCCTTATGTTGGAATCTGGTGCTACTAACTGTCATGTTTCGTGCCGCGGCGAAGTCGATCAGTCTCATACCGTTATCGGTGGCTTCGTCGTGGAGACTGAATTTTCCGATCGTCGGACCAAAGAGACTCTCCTTGCCCACCTTGGCATTAAAGTCGCCTAACACGATTTTAACGTCGTGGCGGGGGCAATGCTCATAAGCTTTGTCGAGGAGCTCGTAGAAGTCATCTTTGGTCGTTTCATCCTTCTCATCCGTCGGGGCATGGACACAAATTAGGCTGATGTTGAAGAATTTTGCCTTGATGCGGATAGTGGCTAGGCGCTCGTTCACCGCCGTGAACCTCGAGACTAGATGACGCAGTCTCTTCCCAACCACAAATCCAACACCAAATTCGTGTCTCGACGCATGACAGCTGTAGTAGATATCACAGGATGCTCTTTTGGAGCAACCCTGTCCCGTCCATCGCATTTCCTGTACAGCGGTGATGTCAGCTCTATATTTTTGGAGGACATCCACCAGCTGGATAGAGGCACCTTCCCTGTAGAGGGTTCGGACATTCCAGGTGCATATCCGTAAATCGTTGTCCTTTGGGCGTTTGCGGGAGTCGTCAACATTAGAGGGGTTCATTATCCGAGGCTTGTTTGGAGGTTTCATTGGAGGGTATTTTAACGTGGTGGGTTCCAAGCCCGACGCACAACCATTCATTCAAGGCCATGGAGAAGCCCGCCGCACACATTAGTTAACTCACTGACGGTTGTCAGATCGCTATCCAGGGGACGCCACGAGGAGGCTGTGTGTCGACTTGAAACGTAGAAGCGCAAGGATCGACCATGGACGCACCTGCGACTGTCACGAACTTTACCTTGTGTCCTACGCCCCAGGCCCCCCAGATTCGTGTTTAGCTACCCCCAAAACACTAAGAAATCAATTATTTGATCAAGGACGCATTAATTTTATTCACCTGAATAATATATGATTAAAATTTGTTTAATTATCATTGGTATTCAATAGAGTCTTCTCAGCAGGGTAGAACATGTGTGTGCGAGTGAGTCAGCTTGGGGTTTATGCGAAGTCTTGTGATGATCTGGATCAACAGCAACTTTTCTCCGCTATTACTTTTCAATTTGTCAACATTATTGGCTATTTATCTTTTACCAAAAATGTTATACACTTATTCAAGGATATATGTGCCCGGGTTTGAAAATATTGCCACTAGTTTGCATGAGTTGATAAGGAAAAATGTACACTTCTGATGGAGTGAAGACAAACAGTTTTTCGGCAATTATCCGATACACGGGAAGATATACGTGTTGGGCACTGATGTTAATGGTTATGGATTAGACGATGCCGCTCGTGGGATAAATTTTTCAGTTTAAAAGTCCCGAAAGTCAGCTAGAGCAATGACAAAACTAAGATGTTACAACTGAACATAGAAAAGGCAGTCATCATGAGAATGCTGACGACCTAACACTTTACTTTACTTTTAATGGCACAACAGCCCATGGAGGGCCTAGGCCGAGCTTTTCGCATCCACTCATGTTGTGCGTGTTATATTTGTACATGAATGGAAGGGACCTACAGTTTAATGTCGAATTCGAACGGCGAAGTGAAAAGCTCTTCATAGCAATTTTTACTCTTGTGGGTTTGCCATTGCCTGCCTAGACAAGAGGTGGTGCCGTGTAGAAAAATTATTTTGTTTTTGTTTTTGCCTGTGCCGAGATTCGAACCCCGGACACTCTGCGTAGCAGTCCAACGCATTACCACTACGTCACAGCGACGACCTAACACTACGATCCTGTAAATGGGAATGCAGGCACTGTTCAAGGGCCGAACAAGAGACAATTCATGAACATCAGAAAGCCGATGAAAATCTTGCTGTAATAATGGAGGGTAAGGAAAGTCATGTCAGGCCCATTTGAGAGGAAATGGTAGTGCTCCATTTGAGAGGAAACGGTAGTGCCCCATTTGAAAAGCGTACAGTGGTGCAACGTGTAGACGCCGTTTGAAAGAATTCTGATGTACTTGTATATACCAGGCAATAAATACGTGCTAGTTCAGAGTGCCTACTTCAGTAGGTGGCCAGAGATGTAACAGAATACCAATATCCAATGCCTTCATCAACAACTGAGTTAAGAGATCCATCGCGATCCTGCTAAGCGTCATACAATGGCATTACCCCTGAAGTTCGAGGGCATGGTGCAGCGTTTCAAGTCAACTCTACAGGGGTATCTGAGGGAATTGGACAAAAATCAAAAGGATTGGAATGCCCATGATAACATTTTGATCAGGACGGCACAATAAATCTGCAACTATCCTAGATGAAAAATATTTGGAACTAGTCTTAGATTGCCATATATTTTTAAGAATGACACCCGCACACCGTAGAGGATTTAGATGCGAAAAAGATGGGATGCACCAGACCAGTAACTTAAATTTTCGATATTTCAATTTTTATAAAATACGCCCATCAACTTATTTAAATTCTTGTAATTATTTATTTGCATTGTTTTATTTTTATGTATGTTTAAGTATATGTATATCTAAGAAGTTTTTTATTTAACTATTTATAATTGTTATGTGTCACTTAAGGCTAAATTCTTGGTTATTGGTTATATATATAAAATTATATCTAAATAACTAACACGAGAAATAAATCCAGTTGAAAACTGCATCTTAATGTTAAAGTAATGAAAATTACAAACCAAATACAAACTCAGGCAAAGTGCAAAATTACGTTCCTAAAACTTGCTACATTGCATACAAAAAATAAAATACTTATGGAAATTCTTATGTGAGAAAAAAGAAAAACATAATCTTAAAAAATAATAGTTAAGGCGAAAACAAAAAATGAGGCAGGATTACCACAGAGTTAGGCTTTGGATTTCTACTCAATAGCATGGAAGTGATAATTTAAAAGTGTAAACTTCATAAATTCTAGTTTAATATAAATTAAAAATAAAAAGTAATATGAATATGACATGAGGAAAGGCGTGAAGAAATAACGATACTTTATTCGAGCATCGCAATCTGCTTTGAATTGGACTTTTGTTCTGAAAACTTTCGCCTGCCAATTTATTTCAGAGTTTTTTCAATAAACTTTAATTAATCTATAGTATTTCGTACATTTATGAATATTTTTTTTTAGTTACGGCTGTTTCGCCTTTTCTATTAAGAAATAATATTTACTTTATTTCATTTTAAGTAAGTTTAGATTGAATTAATTTCAATAAGTTGCAAAAATTTAAATACTTCATTTTATTTCATTTTAAATTTGTTCATATTTTTTTTTTTTTTTTTGTATTCTTTACATTTAAATAAACTTTGCTGTTGTGTGTTCTCCTTTATATGTTTCCTCGCAATTCATGGGCGCAATTTAAAGACAAATTAAAGTGACTGCAATTACTTCAGAGAGATATTAAAAGTGTCGCGTGATATTATATTGCAATCGAAACTAAATTTTAAATGTTTGCAGCATAATCACTTTTTGCAATGTCTTGCCGCTGCGGTGCTCCCTCTAAAATATATGCTCTCATTATCGATTTTTTTCCAAACATTAAATAGACTACGTACATCAGGACTAAAATTTGAATTACTCTCCTCTTCCTCCGTTACATCTGCTTCAGTCTTTATTAGACAGCGACGAGTGCGTCGCTCTGGTAGTTTAACTCCGCCACCACCTGTCCCACCATATACATGGCCATGTCCGTTTTCTACATATTTTGGCGTGCTATGCTCAATCTCACCAGCTGCCGAAGCTGCATGAGACCCAGCATTTGCTCCTTTACGCTTGAAGCGTTTGTTACTGCCACGTCTGTTGTCCGTTTGCGTTATTGTTGATTTTGTAGTCGATGTCGATGCACTATAGCGTCCTCTTGTCGCTGTGGTTGCCTTTGTTGTGGAAGTTCGTTTTTTGTTCCCTCGGGTTCGTCCTGCTTTTGATATGGTAGTCGCCGCTCCCTTTGAAATAAATTTTCGGCTTGTTGCTGATATTGTTACTGATCTTGAGGCTGCATTTCGTGTGCCCCTAGTTCGACCCTTAGTTTCAAAATGTACAGAATCTTCTGTTGCATTCTCCTCTATGTCCACGCCCATTTCACCATGTTCGTCGTCTTCTAGTTCTTCTGTTTCTTCTTCATCGTTTTCTACTTCCATATTGTCCTGCCAAGGATATATATAAAATTAAATAATAAACAAATAGATATGTAAATGCGCTTATACTTCTTCCTGGTATTCATCAACTTCTTCTTCTTCCTCATTCTCAGTTTCATCGTCGTCGTTTTCATCTACATTTCCCTCTTCATCTGTAGTATTATCATGCACTAAGCGACCACTCTGTCTAAGGCGCTGTTGTATCTCTAATATAGCATACGTTGGCTTTCCCTCATACCGCCGAACCACTGGCTGCTGAATTTCAATTAGTTCTTCTTCGCGATCGAACTCTTTTTCGGCGCGTTCGCGAGCAATTTGATCGGGATCCTGCGACAGTATCTCCGCCCAGGAGAACTTTTTCTTCTTCAAGGACTTTTTATCAGACTTGGAACGCAAATTTTTTGGTGACACACGATTCGATAGCGTACGCTCGTGGAATGGCGTTCCAACTGAAAGATTTTTCATAATACTCCATGCGTTGCTATTGTTTTTGTTCATCTCGAAGATGTAATTTTTGTTCTCGATCTCTTCTTTGACACGCACACAGGTGCGTACAATTTCATGACTATCGAGTTGCATATCAGCGAGTGAGTATCCCAACTGCTGGTATTCTCGTTCGAAAATTCGACGATATCTAGCATAGTCCGGCCGCATGTGGTAGGCAAGCTGACCAACATGATGCAGAAATTCGCCCAAATATTTAGGAACCTGTTTGCCATAGATTTGTTTCAACATTTCACGCACATCCGTCATGAGATATTCTTTTGCACGGTGCACCTTCTCCCGTTGATGCTGTGTTGCTGCGTCTTTCCATGGCAAATAACCCTGTGACCAGAATATCAAATTATAGCCAAGACATTCTAAATCACTGCGTCGTGAATGCGCGCCCATGTGCGCATCACGAGATGTAAACTCTAAGGTGCCATCGTGAGCTCGTCGTTGGTCCATTACAAATGGACGGTGAACGCCATTATCCATAAACTTTGAGGCCAAGCCGAAATCAATAAGAAAGATGCGTTCCTCTTCGATGGCAACTAGTTCATCGCGTACTACTGAACGAATGTATTGGTGATGGTTATGATTGTTATTGGCGGATGATACGGCTAATAGTTTCTCTTGGCGACGTGTAAGACGCTTTGTTACGTAGGTGGATGATGAAGACTTCTTTTTCGCTGACGAACGACGAGAAGAATTTGGCAAAAATTCATCGGATTCATCATCGGATGAAACGGGCTTTGAGTCAGGCGCATGACCCTTCACTGACATACCATCCTCGTTAAAGAACTCCGAATAACTAACGCGTTTGGTTGGGCGCAGATAGTGTGATTTAACCATTTCTTCATAAATGGAATTACGCTTTTGGCGGCGACACGAACGCACCTAAAAATAAAATTTGGCAATTATTAACTGATTTTGCATAATTCTTATAAAAAACATTTACAGGATTAGAGCCACTGAACTCTACAAGAGCGTTACGTGGGCGTCGCTTGCGATTCCTATTGACTGGAGTCTCGTATATGTTCATGCTATTACTATCGTTGCTATTACTTGTCATCCCATCATCAAAGTCTTCATCTTCCTCATCGTCATCACGGTACGGATTCCGTTTAACGAGAAAATTTCCATTTTCATCATCGTTGGCCTCCTGTTCTGAGCTGTTTCCACTATCTGTTGTCTGCTGTTTCTCCTCATAGTTTTCATAATATTTTGATTTAATACTTGCTGTTGCTCCTTCTGTCCTGCTTTTTCCATTTGCCATTTCTCTTTTATAGTATTCACATTTCGAAATCATTAGATTTTGGGCCTTCACATCGTTGTGGCAATAGCCCTTGTCGTGAAGGCTCTCAAGCACATTCACAATCTGTATGGCCATTGTGATTACAGATTTTTGATGAACACGGCAATTTTTTATTAGTGAATGTAAATCGCGATCGAAACGTTGCAACACTAAAAATCTATAGCGCGCGTCACCAAAGTAATGTGATCCGGAAGCTATGTAGTCGGGTATTCCGGAAGGTGGAATCGATGGTAATTTTGTGTGCTGCTTATACTCCACATCATCATCGCCATCCTCTATATTAGCTATTTGAAAGAAAACAAAAAATATTAACATGCTATGAAAGCCATCTACTAACCTCAGAACGCAAAAAATTTCAAAAATTATAAAATTTAGTTTCAAGTTGAACAAAACATTCACAAATTGAAATATTCAAACATGTGATTTTGAAGATGAGTTTCCGTTTAGTTTTAGTTTATTGACTGAATATTTAATTATATTTTTACTACGCTCATTGTTAATAACTGTACCAATCCCTCCGCCCATATCAAAGTATCTGATTCTATCTTGTGACGTATGCACTTAATTTTTTTCTTTTCATATTTCAAAGTTAAATGATAGTAGATTTTTTAGGTGAAATGATCTACCGCCGAACCTGATGTTTATGTTCGGTTCAACACAATGGGAATTTCTTTAAGATTTGCTCTAATAGTTGTTTGATGGAAATTTAAACCGTAGAGCCATAGAAATTTTATAACCCACTTTAGACCTGGTGTGGGCAGTAAAAAAAACCACAAAGGCATCTCAACTGCTCCATAAATTTGTAAAATGTGAAACAACTGGGAGTATTGAAGTACTTCCTGTTCTTTTAATGGCACAACAGCCCAGAGTTTTTCGCTTTACACATCCACTCATGTTGTGCGTGTTATATTTGTTCCTGAATGGAATTGACCTAAAGTTTAATGCCGAATCCGAACGGCAAAGTGAAAATCATATGAAAAGATTTTAGTTTTTCTAGTTTTTCTCTTATAGGTTTGCCAATGGTGGTGCCGTTTAGAAAATTTGTTTTTTTCGTTTAGTTTTTACCTGTGCCGAGATTTGAACCCCGGACAATCTGCGTTGCAGGCCAACGTACTACCGAGCAACATGAGTAACAGTCAACAAATACCAGATATCAGTTACACCACATCACTAATTTCTATATGGTATCAATTGAGTCTAAATTTATACACTTTCAAGATTCATCCTCCAATACTCATAATTGCGATTTTATGGTAATGCGACTACTCACAATTCTTTTTGGCGGTGTTTATTAGACAATGTATTTCCACAAATAGCGGTCCATTTGAGTGTGGCTCAATTTTAACAACAAATTTAGCACTTTCATTTGAAACCGGAACGGAAATATTATCTGAAGCCAAAAATATTTCGCCAAAATTTCCTTTTCCTGGAAAAAACAGAAAAATTACAAACTGTTATTAAGGAATTGCGTATTGGAAGAAATGAGTGATCACATTTAATACCGTAATACATAAAAAAGGTAAAGAATTTTACATGATAAATAATAAATAATACTTGAACAAAACAAATCAAATGAATAATGAAATGTTTAAAGTCCGGGTGACAAACAAACATATATAATTATACCTGTATATCGCTACTTCTATTTTTCAACAATGTATCTCCAAAAATTACATTTTCCGGAAAACACCAAAAAAAAAAAACTATCTTTCGATAAACGTTAGTGTTCAAGTGGAGATACGAGGTTGAAGAGCTGGGTCCAAAAACTGTATTTTCATAAAAACTAGCTAAGAACTTTTTTCTATATGGATTCTTAGGTTATTTTAGACAATGTAAGCCAAAAATCTCTATTTCATCCAAAATGGAGATACATGGTTAAAGAACAGAGGTAGCGATATACATTATGGCTTACCAATTGGTCTGCCCAAACGCCAAGGTTTCTTTGTTAGATCATAGAGAATGGTTCCGTTGATTACGGATGGATGTAATGTGTACACTGGTTTCGGCGATTCATTGACCGAAGTGTCACCAACTGCAGCTGCTCCAGCTACGAATGAATTCAATAGAATCGATGAATTGTTAGCATGCTTACTAGATTGGTTACGTGCTGTTGCTGTTGTTGGAGTATCATTGGATGAGGAATCCTCATCATCATTCTCATGCCAATAGTTAGCTAGTCGTAGAGTTTTAGCAGCGACGGCTGCCGCATTTCGTTTACGTTTCCGTATGGATCTAGTAGCAATGGGTGTAACATTCGACGGTGAAATACTATGATGATCTGTCGTCGATGTCCCAGCAACACGCTTGCCCATGTTATATAGTGTAACTATTTTCTGAAATTTTCAACTTTTTAATCGAAACCAATCTTTTTCCGACAGTTTTCGTTCTTTAATAAAATGAAGTTCTATTCAATTTATTACATTTGGAGAGTTTCGCGTAGAATTTTTCCAATTTATGAATAATTTCCTACTACTTATGTGCGGCACAACTTCAACTTGGTAGTAGGTAATATATTTCTTTCTCTACTGCAAAACCTCCATTTGATTTGCCGATTTTTCATATATTTTTATTTCATTTGTTATATATGTTTCTTTGAATCAGTCAGTCTCTTGTATAATTTGGAAAGGAACGTTGTTTGTTGCTGTTGCTGTTGTAGGTAATTTTTAATCACCGCCTTTAATTTGTTTTTTTCTTGTTAGCGTTCTCTTTGATTTACATTTACTGCTTCCCTCTGATTGTTGTTTTTCTTTTTACTGATTACCTATTGTTGATTATTCTTGTTTGTATTGCCTTTTTGAGTGTGTGAGCAAATAAATGCAAGTTTAATATGGCGAAGCATCATGAAAAAGATAATAGAAATAGAAAGAGAAAACGTTAAGATTCATGAGGCATGTTATTATATACATTTTTAATTCATTGCAATTAAGTGGAAAGGGTTTGTTTTGATTAAATTTAGCTGCTACTATTAGTTGTTTTAGTTAATTCTTTTGGTAAATATTAGTTTTTTTATATTTTGTTTTATTATAACCTGAAATGTAGCATAATTTTCTTTTGCATTCATTTTTCGAATAAGCCATGTAATATTGAATTCTCCCAAATAGCACATGTAATTGTTTGAGAATAATATAAAAACTGAATATCGGAGTTTCAACTACACATAATATTTTCATTACACAAAACAATTAACCGCACATGCATATATTTATTTACATATATAAAATTAATAACAAAACTTTTGGTTTTTCAACACTTTAAAAATTTAATACACGAAATTGTTAATGAAAATAAAAATCGTAACTAGTTTAAGGCGGCCAAGACCGATCATCGGTTGTAGTGCCAACTAAATAAGTAATTGACTAGTTTCATTCTTCCCTTATATCAAGCACTAATGGGCAAACTAATTCCATTTTATAATAATTTCTTTTTTTATACATACGTTTTACACTACTACTTTAACATTTTTTTATATCTTCTACAAAATAGAAGAATTTTTCCTGTATTTCACACCGCGGCTACGACGACTTAGCCTGTTAGTTGGTTCAAGAAGACTACGACGGCCACAACAGCAAACTGAGATGAATGAAACAGACTGATGGCGGCACACAAACGAAACACGACGAAAAACAGGGCAAAAAAGAAAACCAAAAACACAAAGGTATGGTATGGAGGTAGGACGACAAAGTTGTATGTATGCGGCTTTCGATAACACAATGGAGTCGACGTCGATGTCAGCTGAGTCTGCTGTTACCGCAGCTCGGTATTCAATTTGATATTGGATTGAAAATCGATGCACCGCTTGCTGCTGCTGCTTTTCCATAGCACACTTATAAATAGTGAGTGTGTGAAAAATTGCCATCCATCGAAAATAATTCTTTTAATTTTCGCGTACACAAAGCTTAATTTAATTTTTTATAATTTTTAAAAGACATTTTCTTGCAACACAAAACGTACATATTAATTTATATATATCGTGTGACAGCAACTGCTTCAACGTCTGTCTGCCAATTTTTCTTTTCGTTCGTTTCAATTTCAATACAGAAAATGTATGAAAAAAAATTGTTCGTCCATCAATAAAATTTTTATTTTGCACTCTCAAGTATTAAACACTTTTTCCAAACTAATTTTTTACATGTGTTTGTTAGGTTTTTCACTTGCATTTTTATTCATTTTCGTGGTTGCACATTTTTCTTTAGTTTCATAATATTTTAATGCATTCTAAAATGCAATTTATATGAAAAATTCCATTAAAACTTACAAGATTGCATCCTCTTGATGGCCTTTTCTTCCACAGTCGTCTCCACGCACAAACACACACAATCTGAATAGCCGTTGGGTTTCATGTTTAAAAAGTTCCCATGTATCGGCATAGGAATTGGCTGGTAAAATGAAACAAGTAAATGGTTGAACATACCAAACGTTCCCCTTCATTATCGTTTCTATGGCATTATGGTCACAATAACGAAAAAGTGTGTTCAGTGGCTGGTAAATTGTAAATTCACAATGCAATAATGAATTGGGGACTATTTGCAAAGTTTCGTAGTTTCAACCAACAATTGTATCGGCGCGTCTACAATGGCGAGTTAACGAAAGAATCACCGTTCGCGTATTGTAGACAAACACTTGTTTGTGATAAAATTGTCGCAAGTGACTGTCGCTCGGTGGTGTGTAGGCCGGTATCACACTGGCAACAGTTGCCGCGGGAAAATGTTTTTTGCACTCTTAAATGTGTGCAATTCAGTTACCAATGTCTAAAATTACTCTGTCTATAACTCTCTTCCATTTTATATTTTTACATACGAACATCAATTTAGTATCTTCAGCGGTATTCATTACAAACTACTCTGTCTATAACTCTCTTCCATTTTATATTTTTACATACGAACATCAATTTAGTATCTTCAGCGGTATTCATTACAAACGAACGAAATTACTGGCAATTCTAACGTACTGTGAAATCAAAGGCAATTTCGGTAAGGGTGTGGTAAAACAATTGTTGGTAAAACAATCTTTCCTAATGTGAAAAGGGAATGAAACATCAAACCAATTCCACTATATTATCCCTATTTTTGCTGATGTTCCCAAACATTAGAGCACGAACACAATAACTGCGTTAGTGTCGTTGCATCACGGCAACAGTATGACGTCCACAGCAAATGTTGGCATGTTATCTGCCACCAGAACACAATGAACGCGCAACGACAAAATTACTTTTAATTTCATGGTTGATAATTTTTCCCCCTTTCATTTCGTCGTTGCCGCGATTATTGTATTCGTAACTTAATTTGACCCGGTCTTGTTGAATATGACGGAGTGCGTTTTAATTTGGATAGCGAGTACCCGACAGTAAATTTCCCGTCGTTCGATGCAATTGTGGGTGGAGCTTTTCATGTGGTTTTGGATTTTGCCGATATGATTTTAATAAGTTTTCATGTCACCTTTCCGTATAATCTTTTAATACATAAGGGTTTATTTCATTTCAAGGTCATTTTCAGTTATTGCAGTATACATTTCATAGATTTTCAGTGTTGGCTTACCTTGATAGCTTTTTTATAATGCCTGTACCTACTTACTTAGCTGGCACTACAACCGATGATCGGCCTTTGCCGCCTCTATAAAGCTTCACCAGTCGGCTCTGCTATACGCGCGCTGGCGCCAGTTGATAAGGCCAAGTGCAGTCAGTTCGCCCTGCACCTCCAACGGAGATTATTCGCTCAAACAGCTCATCGTTCCATTTTATTAGATGCACGTCGTCCACGCATACTGGACCGTAGATTTTACGGAGTATCTTCCTCTGGATCGCTCCTAACAGCCTCTCATCATTTATGGTCAATGCCCACGTCTCGGCGCCATATATTAGGACGGGAAGGATGAGGTATAAGCATTATTTTCTTCGGTGATCTATCTGGTTTATTTTCCCCTGGTTTTAATCTGGGGACAGCCAAGTGGGGCGACGAAGTCGATCAGTCTCATACCGTTGTCGGTGGCTTCGGCGCGACTGAATTTTCCGATCTTCGGACCAAAGAGACTCTCCTCTCAATTCACGGTGTTTGCGTGATATCCACTCTTCTATATTAGGAATAAGGTTGAAAGTCCATTGAACCTTCTCGGATAGCCTTCACTTTCGCTGCCATTCCATAATGGTACGCTACTTCTCTTCTTTTTTTGTAGTCATCGATATCTTTTTGATGAGTCTTCCTGCTGTCTGCCGAGATAGGTGCTGCATACAGGATTACAGAAGTAATTTCAGATGCTCTTTGAATGTCATTCTGGTGTCTATAAATACTCCTAGGTATTTAATGTGTGGAGACGAGGTGACGAGATGTTCTCCATGTGTATGACCTCGGTAGTCTGCGCCGCCAACTCCAACTTCGAGCTATTCAGCCATCTTCTCACACTTGAATTTACATCATTGCATGTGGTCTGCAGCGAGATCAGATGTTTAGCTACTGTCACTATTGCTATGTTCATATTCGCTTGTATTGCATTAACGATTGATCGCCATTTTCTGAAGCCGAACCACATGCTGAGTGGCTTCCCGGTTTTTGAAGTGACTTCTGGAGCCTATTTGTTATTATGCGTTCCAGAATTTTTCCAATTGTATCTAGCATGCATGGTGGGCGGTACAATGCAGGTTCCCCGGGTTTAGTAGAAGCACCAAACGCTGTCGTTTCCAAGGGTCTGGGAAGACGTCCTTCTTCAAACACGTGTCAAATAACTTCGCGAACACCTCTGGTTTCGCCTTGAAGACTGTCTTGAGTGCCACGTTCTAATCCTGGAGCCTTATTAATCACAATCCTTCTTAGGGATTACATAGGCAAAACCTAATTATTTTCTCTATGTCCAATTTTTTGGAGAAATAACACGGTAACGGTACTTGCCACACTTGCCACCCAAGAGCGATAGTTAAAAAGCTTCTAAGTTCGATAAACTTTTCGAAATATAAAGATGTTCTTTTTAATAATTCTAATGCAGAATATGGTCGGATGAAAGCATGCCAAGGGATTGGAACCTCAGCATACTCTGCCCAATCCATAAGAAAGGTGATCCCACGATCTGCGCCAACTACCTTGGGATATGCCTTCTTCATATTGCATATAAGACTCTATCAAGCGTACTGTGCCCATCGTCAACAAACTGATTGGACCTTATAAGTGTGGTTTCAGGCCTGGTAAATCCACCATCGACCAGATATTCACTCTGCGCCAAATACTGGAAAAGACCGGAGAAAAACAGATCGACACCCATCATCTATATCTCGATTATAAAGCCGCCTTCGACAGCACGATTAGGGATCACTTTTATGCCGCAATTTCTAATTTTCCTGCAAAACTCATTCGTCTTTGCAAAATGGTACTGACCGACACCACCAGCACAGTAAAAATTGGGACAGACCTCTCCACGCCATTTGATACCAAAAGAGTTTTCAGACAAGGTGACTCCCTATCGTTCGACCTTATGCTGGAGAAAATAATTCGAGCTGCGAAAATTGTCATGCTGCTAGCATACGCTGATGGTATTGACATCATTGGCAAAAACGGTCGAGCAGTCAGTGCAGCATTCTCCAACTTGGAAAGCGAACCTTGTCGAGTGGCTCTAGGGTAAACGAGGACAAAACGAAATACCTTGTGTCAACAAACAAAGAGTCACAGCGTCTTGGACAAATCACTGTTGACAATTATACTAGGATCCAGCATAAACACCAACAATAATGTCTGCCTTGAGATCAAACGGAGATTAACTCTTGCCAACAGGTGTTACTACGGGCTCAGTAGGCAATTGAGAAGTAGAGCCATCTCTCGACCGACTAAAATAACGCTCCATAAGTCCCTCATCCTTCCCGTCCTAATGTATGACGCCGAGACGTAGACATTGACCATCAATGATGAGAGACTGTTAGGAGCGTTCGAGAGGAAGATACTCCGTAAGATCTACGGTCCAGTATGCGTGGACGACGTGTATCGAATAAGATGGAACGATGAGCTGTATGAGCTGTACGCCGACACTGACTTAGTCAAGTATATAAAAATCCAGCGGCTTCGCTGGCTGGGTCATGTTGAGCGAATGGAAGAAAGCGCTCCGGCTAGAAGGGTGTTTTATTCGAACCACAGTGGAAGAACACGCAGAAGATGACGTCCTACTCTCCGTTGGAAAGACCAGGTGCAGGGCGACCTGACTGCACTTGGCCTTATAAACTGAAGCCAGCGCGCGCAGAGCCGACTGGTGAAGCTTTATAGAGGCGACCAAGACCGATCATCGGTGCCAGCTAAGTAAGTAAATAAGCATGTACATATGTATTGTATGAAATTTATAGCAATCATTTTATCTTAGGCTTGGAAGGTATTTCTTCCCTTAAATCTATGACCACGCACACACTCTGCATCTATTTTTATGTAAGTGCCTTATATTCTTACTCGTAACAGTACATATAATTTGCAAAATTCAATTCAGAAAACTGTACGGATATGGGGTTGAAAATAAATGCAAGCAGGCAGACAACAGACGCCAATCACCCATTCATACAAACACCACCCCCACTTAATGTAGCAAAAATTCTGTATGTATATTGTTGTTATTGCTAATATCTTATGTTGTACGGAAACAAAGTCAAAATGACACATTCATCTGTGTCATAAGATGCATGCATCCAACGTCCGACATGAATAGACCAGCAGTACAATCGGCATCGGTAGAAATTACCGTAAGGCATGACTCTCATTTGTGAAAATAATAAGGCAGAGAGCAGCGCATGCTCAAGAAATTATATGCGGAAGGTGTTAGGGGGTAATACCGATTGTTTTCAACTTCAGGCTGATTTGAATGAAACTAAGTTCTAAGCAACAACAACAGTTTCAGTTAATAAATTTACATGAAGTGCAAAACTCATAGATAAAGTAGCAAAAACATCGTTCGACGAAAAAAGAAACTAGTTCGTTTTTGTGTACAAATTTAATTTGCTTTTTTTGTTTATTTGCTTGTTGTTATCGTTTCGTGCAACTTCAAAATAGTTCATATTTCACACTTTCACACGAGGGAAAAAAACCAAATAGTATAATTTACAAAAATTATGGCTGACGAAGGTGGAAATCCGGAACAGGAAGCCGAAAAAAAAATCGTTCACGTGTACCCGCTTGTCAAGGTATGTAAAAATTCGTAACAAAGAGGCCATAACATAATCGGCAAATTTATATACTATGTATGTATGTACATAGCAATAACTGGCAATACAACCTCTGAGAAAAACCATTTTAAAACATTTGAATTTTACATCTTAATTTCTTCCCGTTGCTATAGCACTCCGATATGAATGAAGAAATGCGAATCGAAGCGATTGAATTAAGTATAACCGCCTGCGAGAAGTACTCATCGAATTACGAGGTAATAATTATGTACATACTTGTAGCGTTTTAAATATAAATTGAATTATTAAAGAACATTAAATAGTTTAGGAGTAAAAGCTTCCACCCTTTTCCAAAAACCCGTCACACCAGTAACGAAAAGGTTATTCTGGATTGCAATCAGAACTTAGTTTAATTTTGTTTGAATTTCAGCTTATGATTTTTTTTGCCGTGTACTCTGTACAAAGTACAATCATCCAACGGATTATGAGCTGCCCACATCTTAATCTTATCTAAGACAAATATGATCCTGTAAAATCCTGGAATACATCAAAAAAGACTTACTTATCATATTAAATCAATAAACAGCTGATGATTTTATATCTGTAGCTGTAAAGAATGCCTATTTGGATATACGCGGCTCATCATTACATATTTTCGTGTAGAGCGGTTGCATCGGTCACCTATCCGTGCGTTATGCGGATGCGGCCCTCGGTCGTGTTGGGCGGGAGGAGGGATCGTGGGGATTCGTTCGTTAAAAAAAAGTCTTTTATTTGCTCTTTATTGTTTAATTAATTAATTGGTCTCCTTATACTTTCAGGATTTTCAATTTGTGCTATTTACGTGTCCAAGGCAGTAGCCCGGCTTTATATTAATCGAATACCATCCTGTTTTTCGATGCCTTCTGAATAACTAAATCAATTACTTAAATTAAATCTTTTTGTTTTCGTGATGCACATAATTTTGTTGTAGATAGATAGATATAATAGAAAAATTTAAATTCAAAGTAAACGCGTCCGTTTATTTAAACTTCTAAATCCTTAAACAGGATGGATGCTTCAATTCACAATGCAAAAAAAGAAAAGTCATTTTTTATAAATCTTAAATGTATGTACTTTCTGTGAATATTGCTGTTTTACTTCAATTTATGCAATCTGCACTCTATGCTCTTATTTGAAACCTATTTATGCTACCGAGTGTATGTACTTCTACATAGTCAGAGTTTAATCATTTACTTTACTTACTTTTAATGGCACAACAGCCCATGGAGGGCCTAGGCCGAACTTTTCGCATCCACTCATGTTGTGCGTGTTATATTTGTACATGAATGGAAGGGACCTACAGTTTAATGCCGAATCCGAACGGCGAAGTGAAAAGTTTTTCATATGCAATTTTTACTCTTGTAGGTTTGCCATTGCCTGCCAAGAGGTGGTGCCGGGTAGAAAAATTGTTTTTTCTACTTTTTTTTGATTTTGCCTGTGCCGAGATTTGAACCCCGGACACTCTGCGTAGCAGTCCAACGCACAACCACTACACCACAGCGACCACTTTAATCATTTCATTTATATTTAATATACATACATACATAATTCTATAAATTATAAAACATGTAATTGATTTGTAAATTAACTTGGTTGTTTTTTTAATACTTCTCTTTAATATCTTACAGCAAGCGGCTCGTGTCATCAAAGAAACAATGGACAAAAAATTTGGCATTTATTGGCATGTTGTTGTGGGTGAAGGTTTTGGTTTTGAAGTATCATACGAAACGAAAAATATTTTGTATCTATTTTTCGGTGGCAATTTGGCAATTGTTTTATGGAAATGTTCATAATAATAAAAAATAGCGCCTCCTATATCTTTGTCGGTGTATAGTTAAAAATATAAATTAAATAGAATCAGCAAAGCTAAAGGCGGAAAATTTACAGAAACAAATTTGGTAATAAATATATGTACGTACCTAAATTATTGCGAAAAGAATCTGAACTATTGAAAGTATCTATTATATAGTATATTCGTATATTTTGCAAAGACAATGGGAATTTTTAGAGTCTACATTAAGCTTTTATGTACTCGTATATGTATAAGAATGTAGAAGAAATATAATAATTGGATGTATATTTCCATTAATATAAATATGTATGTATGTGTTTTATTAATAATGCAAGAGATACATGCACACGAACTCAAATCATTCCCATGGAAATGAAGAGCATTGAGGCAATTATTTTATCAATATTTATTTTATAGGTGTATGGACATTGAACACGGTAGCTAAATAGCTATTAAAAGTTGAAAAACCTTTCGTTGTTTAATTAAATTTATTACTTTGTCCAATTTAATATTATATATTTTTTTTAAACAATTATTGTTTTCATAGTAATCTAATGCTAAATACAAATATAAAGTTAATTTGAAACAGTTTAAATTGCGTAAGAAAAAAAAATAAATAAAATTAATTTGAAGTTGTGGAAAAAAACTACGCGTACACATCTTCGCGATCAGCGCCCGAGCCATCGCCTGCGTCTTCTAGATTCGAAAATAGTAGGAAATGCGATGGACGATGCACTTCATGATAGAACTCCTTGGGGTTCGCCAACTGCAATTCGTATTTCATATTTGCGTCGTGTCGCACTCCCATAAAATTATAGTTCCAACTGCACTGTGCTGGTACCATGAAGAAACCAAGGAACTTGTTGGACAATAACATTTGCACGCGTTCATAATGCGATGGCAAATAACCTTTGGGATTATTGCCCTTATCAGTGTTTTTGGAGCCCCATTCGAAACCGGAGGGAGTGAGCTTATATGCAGTCAGTGAACATGAGCCCGGGGTAAAGGAGCAAGTGATAACGATGGTTTTTTCGCCATCCCAAGTGGAATTTTCTTGCATAATCTTGGCGTGTGTAGTTATGTCCTGAGGCGATAGTTGGGGCAATTCATTAGGTTGTGTGTGTATCCAGCCTAGTGGTTCCATATCTTTAAGATACTGATGGGTTGGCAGAGAATTAGGAAGATTTATTGTTTGATGCGTGCCCCATTGCGGTGGCATGACGATGCAACGTATTTCTTTCACCTGTCGCAAAACAAAAGTAAATAGCTATAAACATATATATTTATAAAATCTGCGTTACCTGAGGATTATCCGGCGGACTAACACCATACAAGTACCCTGCAATCTGCGCTCGAAGGTCCGAAATAGTAACGAACTTCTTGAGTATGTTCTTGGGTAGAATGTAAGTATAGCCAGTCTCCTTTATATCGTCTGAGCTTACGTATATGTGATTCGTGCGCAAATGTAAATTTGTAGCGGAAATAGCTCGCACGCGCCACTCTGTCTTTGAACTGAACGTTTGTGTCTCGTAATTAGATGTTGTAGAGGTAATAATTTCGTCGCCATGCTTGTTGGTCGTACGTGTAGTGGTTGCAGTCAGTTGGTTTTGCTCTTTAGTTTGCTTCTCGATCTCAGCGATTTGCTGACGCTGTGCTGATGGCGCACTTATTTCCATGCCCAAGATGATATCGCGAATCTCAGATTGCGTAAGCGAAGCCACATTGACGTTGTTCTTTTTGCCATAATCGGCTAAAATTAAATCTTTCAGTTGCACTTCAACCTTGATCCATTCCTCGTCACTGAGCGTAGGCCAAATGTGGTGTGCTTCGGTAATAGTCGTTTTGTCAGGCTTAAGTATGATTTTTGTGCGTTCCGTGTTGACGTGCAGGGCTCGAAGAATAAGAATCAAACGGCTGAACGCAGTGTACGATGATATAGTCTTCAGCCAATCATCGTAAAGATTAAAGAGCACCATTTGTGGTTCGGTCGCTTTGAGGATTAAATCACCGAATTTCTCAACTTTCAGACAAGCCTTCACAGAAAGAAGACGACTTTGAAATTAGTTATTCAATCAAATTATCATTAAATACGTACCTGGAATGGTAGCTGCAATTCCGAACCCTTGATCACAATATTTGGGAAATCTAACAAATGCACTTCCAACGGATCCAACATACCCTTACGCGTCACAATAATCTGTTTCGGTTGCTCCTCCACTGGCAGCGAGCGAATCAGAGCTGCAACTTCTTCAGCTGTCTTCCATTTGGCCAATTGCCCCAAACGCTTTTGACCAGCCCATACCGATGTATGAATAATTTTGAGGAAAAGCTGACCTGTGCGTGGATTGAAAATGAAAATCGCCCCATTGATGGGTTTCGTTGTCAAGTTGCCCTCGAATGTCTTGTGGATGGTGACGCGGTACACATTCGTATCGTCCACGAACCAAATGATTTGATTCGAGAACAATTCACCGTAGTTTTGTGAACTCAAATAAGGTTCAGTTGGTTCGGAGGAGTACAGCTGAAGCGCTTTGCGTATACGTTCGCGCAACACATACAACGCCGGATTTGCTTTCATAATCTTGGCCATGGCCTGCTGAATAAGCGTTTTACAACCGGGAAACCAATTTCCATATGCCGAATGCAAATTGTATGCCAAATCAATGGCAATGAGCACTCCCGTTGGTGATGGGTATATTGACATATTGTCGGTAGTGTAGTCAAGGAACTTGGCGCGCGCATATCGCTCGACGTCATGTGAATCGTAATCGCCCCATCTCAACTGTATATCCAACCAATACTTCTGAGTTGTTGTATTGTCCATGGTATCTTTGGTGTCGGCAAGCAACGAAGGGCGTGACACATTCCATTTGTACGCAGGGAAAAGCAATATGTCCGCACACGAAGAATTCATCTTATACGATTTACGTGGATGTATGGTCTCCTTCTGCACGGTTTCAATCTCCAATGCATCCAATTCTTGATCGAACACCTGACACAAGTCCATCACAATCGATTCATGTATCTTCTGCCACAAATGAGCACGAAATATTTGAATCAAGGATATTTTCAATGTTGGAATTTTGCCGTGCATGAAAATGCCAGTCAAGTCCAATTGCACCTGGAAACCGACATACACATTAGCACGATTAATCGTGGGTGACCACCAGAGAGTGAAACGACGATTTGGAATTTGGTTCAAACCGGAACGCTGTGCATTTGTGAGTTTCTTGTATTTCATGGACTCTTCGAAACCAGATGCTTTCTCCCAGAACAGACCCTCCCATGTGGGGAAGTAGGTGCCCTTGAATAGTGTGTGCTCCAATATGCCTTCAACGCCTCCAAGAGCCTGTATCATATCCGTCCGATAATTATTCAGATTCCATAATTTACCATCGTGACGTTGATGTGTCCACCAGAAGGGGTTCTGTTTGAGCACTTGGTATTGCTTGAACTCGGTACGGATACGCCAACCTTTGTCGTATGCCAAAGTGTGTCGATCTTTTTGGAAGAGCGTATTGATGCGTGGTATTCCACGGTCCCAACTGTCCTCAAGATCTTCAAGTGTCAAACGACGACTTTGCGCATTTGCCTCCTGCCTTTTGAGGGCATATTCAGCCCAGACGCGTTGAGAGTCAATGAATTCACTTTCCCATGGCTGAATATAACGATACAGATTTGGAATCAATTGATCCTCGTCGTGAGACATACCTTTAAATAGAACACAGTCAATTAAAACTCATGATGATCCTTGATAGCAAGGTATGAACAAACCTGATCGAAAATGCGTAATGCCGACATCAGTTTGTTTGGACCATCTCAAATCGGATTGTGGTATAAGCACATGTCCCATACTCAACATACCCAGACCACCCAATTCTTTTGGCGTATAAAATACTACCGGTGGAAAACGAGAAGGCATTTTTGAGTTTAAACCAATTTTTATACGTGTCTGAATTTTATTTTCGCATTTTACAAGTAAATCCAATAGTTCTTGTGTATTAACAACGGCCTCACGGAAATACGTCATTAGACCAATGAGCGCTGTATTCCATTTGTTAACAATCTGTCAAAGATAACTTAAAATAAAACGAGATTCAAGATTAAAAGTATTTCCTTTTACCTTTGTAAACGTGGTTGATCCTGACGCCATCAAGATTTGGCGCACACGGTTATGAAAACGCCCCAAGGACTCATCATCGACACGCAAGAAACATTGAGCTGTACGTTCTTTGGTTACCTCATTTTGTAAGTTCCAAACGCCATCACGATGTGTGAATTCTTCATTTTGCGTGCGGCACTAAAATCAAATTTAAAACCATTCATTATGACTTTCTTCATATACTTAAGTATATTCAAATTAATTTAAAATTGAACCTTTGGCAAAATTCTACACTCGAACCCACTCATATTAAAGAGAAGATTTGGGTTATCCTTCGAATATACTGACACAAATGTATTCTCCCAATTGATGGTAGTGACTGAACGTGGTAGACGATTTTTAATATCCCAGAAAACAGCTCGGCCCCTGAAAATTATTGTAGTTAAGAACTATGAAAACACTTATCTTCAGAAGTGTAAAATAAACTCACAAGTTGACATCATGCTTCATTAGACGCATTCGTGCATCGCGAGGCCAACATTTCTTATTGTTGTAACCGACAATATTTTCATTATTTGGATCGGGGTGTTCAGTTAGATAACGTTGTATCAAGTCTCGGGCTTCCTCTGCTGAAAATCTAAAGAACAAATGTATTCGGTCGACATATCGACAATATAAACGAATCGGGTGGGCTGTTTCAGTGACGGTATCTTGAAACGTCAGAAAATCATTCGGCATTTGTGGGGGACCAGCCATTTCACTAGCACGATGTAGACCAAGCACAAGCAGATCCAGCACTAAACCATAGTATTGCGTAATAAACGAGGAAAACTGCAGGCCGCGTATAATGCCATAACTGTTGGTGTGATTCATGTCCTTGTAGTTGATGACGACATTGTTTTTCGCTGTCATATAATCAGCTATATTATGATCGACAATCAATCGCAACAATCGATTTAGTAAAGTCAAGTCAATCTTTTCGTAAAGTTTCTCAAACCGAGATTCCAGCAATACATTACATTCACCCTCACCCACATCCCAAACATCTTGCAAATTGTTAATACCTATTTAGAAATAAGATTAATTAATAGAACATAGTGAAAATGAAGTCACAAATAAATATGTATAAATCGGGGATTGTAAAGTAATAAAATGCAGAACAGAAACATTACAAGCGTGAGGTTTGCAACAAGGGGATTTCAAATACAAATCACTTTGCTACAAATCGCACGCGCGTAATGTGTCATTAGATGAGAATATAGCACATTTAAAGTTTTCTTAGCCAAATGAATACCTTGACACCATTTGTATGCTAACAATGGTGGTGGTTCGGTATCGCTAGGTTTTATCCATGGCGGGAATAAGCGACGCTTATCTGCTTCGTACCAAAGATATTGATCCAAGTAGGCGTCAGTGATCTTCTCTAAAGGCTCAACATCGTATACAGGAATCAAATGGCTGTACAGGTCCATAAATTCAATTCCAACCTGCGAGATTAGAGATTGTCTTTAAAAAAAATCAACAACAAATTTCAATATAATCAACCTCTTTGAAGGCGCGCTGCGTCAGCAAATGACGCTTGATGCGCGATAATGCTTCATGGGGATTATCATAAGCTTGTTCTATGAGACCCAATTCTTCACGCTGGCTTTGATTTAAACGCGACTTCACGCTGTAAGCTTCTTTTAAACGTTCCAAAGCCAATATCAGTAATTTCGTATCGTGTTTGTAGGAGAGCGGAGGAAACGGTATCGGAGCAAAACGACGCGACTCCAACCAATGCACGGTTGTCGTGTAGATAGCCACAGCTTCTTCGGGCGAAATATAGGGGCCGTCTTTCAAATAATTATGTTGTCGTTCTTGTTCCGCCTTGAGATATAAGCGCGTCAAACGTCCCAAATTCTTTTTGCATACAGTTTTGTCAACAGTAGCGCCACGTCGTATGCGCTCGCGATTATAATGCGCTGTGTTTGTCCACCAATCTGCTTTCATTTTCACATAACGCAATATCATATTCTCAATTGGAATAGGAAGGCCAGGCACTTTCCATGGGATATTTGCTTTCCAACAACGCCAAGCTTCGGACAAATGCTGCAGAATTGTACGCGCTTTATTTTGCTTAATGCCTTCAGGCATCATGTCAACTATGTCGTGCATAACAGATGCACGCAATTCCAAATCGAAATGCGATTCAACGCGCTGTTTAGTAACCGTCTTGGCAACTCCTTTCGAATGTCGGCCCTCGAATTGACGTGACAGCAAATTTCCCAACCAACGTTCCAGCAATGGCGTAATGCCGCGCATGAAAAACAGCCAAACACGCCATCCAGGAGACCAAAAACCACAGCCAGGACCTTTTCCCACGGGGCCCTATACAAAGTTAGTATTTAATTATATTTTACTGATTTCCACATTACCAAATTCCTATGCAAATAATTACCGTATTAAAACGATAGTAGATAAGATGCTTTAAATCTTTGCACATGCGTATCTGTCGCATCAGTTTATATTTGTAACGATACATGCCCGTCAATTGGCCAACATGCGCAAATATGTACTGAAGGCCATCGGCAAGCTGAAATGCATCTACGTTGTTGAGTCGATACTGCACATGTGAATCAATTATTAGTTTGGTAAGTCGTAGAATTTCACGGCACAGATGAAAAGCTGATAATAAACATTCAATAAGGTTTAAAAAGGCAAGAGAGAAATATGGTAAGAAATTTACGAACCATTGCCGAAACGTGATTTTTTACGCTCTTTTGTGGTTAAGGTTTTCACCGGTTTCAAATTAAAATTATAATCTAAATGCAAGTAATTTAAATTTTTGCGATGAATCAACAAATTCAACATGTTGTAACCCTGGCGGCAAACTTGCAAACCAGCTTCAACCCAATCTAACGTGGTAGTTTGGAAGAACTTTGTCGCTTTGAATGAACGAAATAGATATCTAAAATATTTTTACGTTAAGTAAGTAGGTATATATTTCCCAGTTGATTCTAGATGTAAAAGTTACCTTTTTTTCTGCGGCTTTGGCTTACGATGCTTTAATGCGTTTAAAACATAGTATTTCAACAATTTTTGGTAGCTAACACGCACTTTCACCGGATGTCCAGGCGGGCAATGTTCTTTATACCAACATTTTACCAAAGGTATATCAATGGCCCGTCGCGAACGGCCAGAACGCAAATTGAATGGCCTTGGTGCCCACAGTAATGCAATGCCGTTGGCTGTATTATCTGTATAGAGTGGCGTATCTTGCAGGAACGGCTGAACTTCTTCAGGTAGAGTAAAATCTTCATCATCATCGGGCAGAGGTTCGGGTATTTTAATATTTGCATGACGATGTGATATGGGATTAATAAGCGGATCAAAATAGAATGCAGGCAAATCGGGATCTTCTGTTTTAATATACACAACATTTGGCGTGTGGTACCTAAATAGTAGAATTTAAATAAATTTCCAGATAAATAATAATATACTACACGTATTGGTGGTGTTAGCAATTATCAGCAGTTATAAATTAATCTTTCATTTTATAACTAAAACAACAAATTGCTCCAAAGTGAAAATTTCGAAATCGCAATTGTAGTAATTTTCTTATAAGGTTTTTATTACTATTCCACTATTGTGAGTCGAATTTAAAAAAATCTTTTATTTTAAATTTGCATACTTTATAGTGGCTATTTACATTTACAGTATTTTTACAATTCGAATGAAATCATAAAATAATTGAATGCAACTTACCATGACAAGTGCACAAAATGCGGCATATTATTGTACAAATATGGAAATGCAATGCGATATTCTGTACGTATTGGCTGTCGTATAATAACCTTATTAATATCATTAAACTCGTTCCAATCCTCATCGCTGCAACAGAGAAATAAACACGATTTTTTGATTTAAAACTAATTTTCAAATTTCATACTAAATAAAAAAAAACTTACCCAACATTATGATCCTTAATAAGTGGCTCAAATTTAGGACCGCCTGGTATAGCCATATTCAACGCTTTTGCTGTGAAAAAGCTTTTTGGATCAAAGAGATAAAAGAAATTGTCATCGACTAAATCTGTGAGCAATTGATTTGCCAAGCGGTACAAAGTTGCCAATTGTGGTAATGTTAAATTCCATTTACGGTATGTTGAACCATTGACGTAACTGAGCAAGGAAGAAAATAATGCATGAAAGTGCAAATACAATGGCCATTATAAATTTTGAGAAAATACATACGGTGTGCCAACTAAAGGTCTATGTTCGTAAAACCATTTGTAAACAGCACCGTCTTCATCAGTGTCCAAATCGATTTGAATAGCTTCCAATGGTTCCACGTCCAATACGTTATCAGCATAATCGAGTGGAGGTTCTTCATCGTCAAATGGTGGAAAACGCATTCGCTTAAAATGACGACGATCACGTTTCTCACGACGCATCATAATCCACATTGTTCTAACGTATACATTGGGAAACTTAAAAATTAAAGCATAATCAAATATACCATACGTTATTTACCCCCATTGTGCTATGTACACCGGTTCGATGACCCAAGGTATTTCATTGACAAATGTAATGGCACCGGTGATATGGTACAAAACCTGCACATCACGTATTTGCTCCCAAGGCATTGGCATATTTTCGAGTAATTTCAGAACGGCGTGCGGCATATACTTTAGAGCTCCTAAGTACACACGTTTATCATGACGATACTTCCGTGAAGTCATATCACCATGATCACGGATGATCTTTCGTATATGCTCCGGTGGCATATCCTCTTTTTGGGCATCAACAAAACCAAACTTTCGTTTTTCTGCGAAACGTTTCGATTGCAGTTGCGTCCACTTTTGGGCCTTCTCTTGTAGTTTTTCTTCAGTAATAATGTCCGGTTTTGGTGTAGGTATTTGGCCCAATTGCGAAGGCATTAGACCCGCGGATGTAGCATTTGGTACCATATTATTTGAGGTTATGGAGTTTATGGTTGGTAATGGTGCACCAGGTGGCGGAATTTGTTGTATTTGATTAGCCATTTGCTGAGCGTGCAGCTGCGCTTGTTGAGCTTGAGCGACTGCAGCATAAGCTTGCGCCTGCTGCTGCGCCATAATTTGAGCCGCCCATGGATTGGGTGGGATCATATAGGGTGGTAGCGACATATTTCAGTATTTCCTCTACTGCGAAGCTAAAACGCTAGGAAAATTATCAATAAGATAAAATTTATAATTATTGAAGTCAACTTATTGGGAATCTTTTATATTTCGTTTTCTCTGCCGGCGCTCATGATTTTTTTTTTTGCAATAATGAAAACTTTAAAATGCTTTTTTCACATTTAAAACATTTTTTTGGTAGAGATATTTTACTCACATTCTTTTGCGTTCAGATTATTTAATTGGTAACACTTTTTAGGAAAATATAAACATAACTTACTACATTTTCAGTAAAAAAAAAAAATGTGTAGAAACGTTTCCAATCGTGCAATGAATAAATGCGGCGGCAGACATTTTTTCGGTCGATAGCGCCGTTCAGGGTTGTAATTATTAGAACCCACTACTACTACTTATTTGTTTATTTTTTTCGGCCTATTATTATTTATTGGTTTGCGGAATTTGTTAATGTTTATGACCATAAGAGTAGTTTTCTTAGACTACCTCGTTCAGTATTCAAGACAACTAATTTAAAATAAATTAATAAACAAACTGTTGTTCTGCTTTTAGACGAGGAAACTTTACTCCAAAGTGAGTAATTTTTCATTTAGACTTTAAATCTATTACAAGAATTCTATACAATTAATTATTTACAGTGGAAGAATAACAACACAATACTGATAACACAATTATAAGAAAAATTAAAATTAACTATAAAGTGAACTGTAATGTTCTAGGCATTTATAAGTAACTTATGGCGTATTGCCATAGGCTTAGAGAACTAATAATAAACTTAAAAAATCATTTAACTAATTCTATACATACATTTTATATTTAAGATATCAGGATTTAAATAATGAATTCTCCACCAACCGGCGCGATATAATTTGCAATTGACAAGTTAAAGTATTTTTGTGATTCATATACCGAGTTAACTAAGTTGTTTTCAATATTGGGCAATTTAACTATGCAGCCACTTAGATGAGCTTCATGAAGGATTAACGCGTGCATTCTTGTAGATGTAAAGATTTGCGTATCGTTTTGTGTGTGATTGAAAATGAGAAACAATGCATAATCGGAACACTCTGCACTGAAGTTTTCTTAAGTTTTGCGCCACTGTTGGGGACATTGTAAACCAATTTGAGAGCATAACGTGTGCATATGCAAGAGAGTCATCGGCATAGAGTATGCCTGTTAAACAGTTAGAAGTATGTGTTTCCACACAATCGTGCATGAAAATGCTGTACAGGTGAAGTGACATGGTTCAACTTTGGGCACGCACAGGCCCATAAACCGATGTAGCATTACTTAAAAAACTATGAAAATTTTTAATTAACGCAAGATTAAAACCAAAACTGAAAGATAATACCGTTGTGATATGCTTTATCGAAAGCCATTTCTATGACCCAATGTACCGCCACTGTTCGTTTCTTTTGATGAAGATTCAAAATTACATCATTTTCAAACTTTAGAAGTGCATGTACCGTTGAATGCTGCTTCTTAAACTCACATTGAAAATCTTCAATATATTTAATGTTAGTATTTTCTTAAATTATTGTCTCAAAAGCTTACCAAAATTTGGCAAAAAGGATATAAGAATAAAGTAGTTGGCATCATAGCAAAAATTGTTTATGGAAACCTTTTTCACCTCGCTGTTCGGATTTGACATTCTACTCATGTTCAAATGTAACAACAATATGAGTGGTTGCGAAAAGCTCGGCTGAGTACCACTATAGGTAACCGTTTTATTAGATAATTTGTAATGTTAGATTTTTTACTTTCTTGTAGATTTTAACTATTCAATAACCGCAGACAATATACTGACTTCTCACTCGAAACAAAGTTTAAATCAAACGAGTTGGCCAGGGTATTAAAATCTGAATCAAATTTATGGATGATATTAGGGTATGAAGTGAGGCTGCTATGTACATCAGACTCTATACCCTTAAAGTATGATCTATCTAAAACTGTTTCTTCATAAACTCTCTCTGGATGACTTTTAGGAACTTCTCCTTTTTCCGCTAGCAATTTTTGCGCAAGCTTTCCCCCTCTTTTGAAAATTAAATTAAAAACGTGTTTAACCTGATTAAATAAGCTTAACTCTTTCAACGAAATTACGCGTTTACTGAATCTCTACTTGCTCTTTTATAATTATCTTCAATAGCGAAACTTATTTAGCAAGAAGTTTGAATTGCGGGGACATTTTTTTAAAATTCCAATTAAATCAGATATCTTAGCCATTTGTCGATAATGCATAACTTTTTAATTGATCCAGGAAACAAAATGTAACTAGCACTCTTGATCTCGTTTGTTTTACAATGTAAGTCCTTAGTTTTATTTATTGCGGATGCCAATACGATTCAATTTTACAATTTTGTAATATTATATTATTGGATGGTAAACTGTTCTTAATATGGAGTGCCAAATCAGATCTGAAGTTGTCTATTTTTAAAAGATTAAAATTAAACGTAATCTTCTTTAAATCTATTTTCAAATGAAAGGGAAAATGAAAAAAATTCGGAAAGAAAGATAAATTGGTTATTCTAAAATTTGTAACGGGTGTTTTTTTAGAAGTGTGGTTTTCAAGAAGAAATAAAAGGAATATAATTTAATGTTATGGCCAAGAATTTAGCTTTATTATAAAGATAAGGATTTGCCATTATGTTTTAAAAACGATTTCGGGCAAGTGGCTGCCGCGGTCACTTTTTGCAGCAATTGGGGCCGTATGTCAGTAATAACGCGCCGAATATTCCCCAACCAAGGCGTCAATGGCCTCAGGTTTGTCTGCGTAGACAAGCGACTTCACATAACCCCCACATAAATAGAATAGTCCAGCGGTGTTAAATCGCACGATCTTGGAGGCCACGCCATAGACCCACGAAGCGAGATAATGCGCTCACCAAAAGTTTCCTTCAATAAATTGATTGTTTCGTTGGCTGTATGGCATGTAGCGCCGTATTGTTGGAACTAAAGGTCGTCCACATCAATATCCTCCAATTCAGGCACGAAAAAGTCATTAATAATGGCTCTATAGCGTTCCCCATTGACTGAAACATTATGACCCGCTTCATCTTTGAATAAATATGAACCAATGCTCATAGAGCACGCCAAACAGTGACTTTTTGAGGATGAAACGGCGGATTATGATTATGATTATTATGGTGGATTATGATCACTCCAAATGCGAAAATTTTGATTTTTTTTTACAGTTAATACGTATTCTTAAATGTCTCTTTGTAAATTATGTTTTAGTATTTAAAATCCCTGGTTTCTTCTCTATGTTATGGAATTCACAGTTTGGAAAGAAAATGTTAGGAAAAAACGAATGTCATCGTAAATGGAGACAATAAGAAATGTCAAAAAGTTTTTCGAGACAAATTACACGTATTTATCTATAAAGACAACAGAAATCTACTAAGTAAAATTGAATTAAATTGTAAATTACTTAATTTATTTTGTGTAATTAACAAAGTAAAGCGAAAGCGAACATGTTTGCCAATTTGAAAAATAAATTAATCGAAGAAGTGAAATCGTCTCCAGCTAAATTACAACAATTTGCAAATGCTGCTCAGGTGAGTAAAGTGAAAATTGTTGAAACGAAAAAGTGACTTCATTCGTAGAACATGAAATAGAAGGAGAGGAAAAAGGGAATCAGATAGAAATCCAAAATTAGTTCGACCTATTTTTGACCAGTGCGCATAAATAGCTTCAAATAACTTTATCTTTATTGTGCAGGCCGCTGTTTCCTCGTCCACAAGCAGCACACCTAGCGGATCCGAATCCACTACAACGACAACAAATGAGAATTTCTTCAGCATCACAGAAGAGGGTAAACGTAAACATAACTTGAATGAATATTTTTTTCTTTTTCTAACTCTGCTGCTCTTCTCACAGACACTCCACAAAACTCTCCCTACAAATCGCTTCGATTGACACCAGGCACTGTACGTGGACGTTCAACTACACCACAAGCCTTGAATAATGGCACTGGCGCAATACCCCGTTCACGCAAACTATCAAATTCTTCTATGGCCAGTGATGCATCTTTTCGCCTGCCAAGTTACGATTCCCCTGCAGTATGCTTCTCCTTTTTCTCTATGTTTGGTTGTTTTCTCATTTGTATATTTTCTTTATTTATATATTAGGTTTATCATTTGCAATCTGATTTGGAATCGAATTGCAGTGAATTGGAAGACACTGCCTCGACTACCAACTTAGATATCATCACGAAAGATCAATTATATGATGCATATAAAAAATCCTTGGACCGTTACCACAAATACCGTTGTCGTTATACGGATCTAGCGAAAAAATATAAAGATTTGGAACGAGATAGTACCAAAGCTAGGGTATGTATCTCATATCAATACAAAGCTTGACTGGATAATGATAAAAAGCGAACTTTTATCAGTCGAACTTTAATAGATACCCAAATTTAAACGTATGATTTTAAGGTATTTTTGGTTTAATTGAAAGCAATTAACATTCGGAATTTATGTTTTCAGTCAGTTCTCGTCGAAACTCAAGATAAGGCCATCCGCCGTATTAGTGAATTGCGTGAGCAATGTGCACTCGAGCAACAAGCGAAGGCACACCTGGAGGAGGCACTGCGTATGGAAATGGATGACATGCAATGCAAGATGCAGTCCTATCAAACAAAATTGAATTTATTAGGAGAGAATCCCGATAGTATCACATCAGGAAGCGATATTCAAGCAATTGAACCTCTTATTGACTTGCGTAGCAATTCACACGAATCACCTGGCAATAGCAGCACCATCAATGTAGGTGGTAAACTCATCAATCCAGATGAATCTGTTGAGAAAATTAATCAGTTGGAAAAACAGCTGTTAGAACGAGAGCAACAATTACAAGAGCTTACAGAAAAATTGGATAAATCTACTTCTACTATAGAATCGCTCAAAAAACAAGAGGAAGAAAATGCATTACTCTTAGCGCAAACTAAACAAGCGATACACTCTGAGCTGGAAAATAAAGAAAGCGAAGTGAAAAAGCTTACAGATACCATAAAAAAAATTCAGAGTGAGTTGCAAACGTCAGCGAAGAAAGAGTCTCATCTAAGTGGGCAAATCGGAGATTTCAAAGAGGTGAAAGAAAGGTTGAAAGAAGTGCAAATATCAAAGCAGGAAATAGATGCAAAACTTGTTGCAAATGAGTATATGCTTGCGGAGTTGAAGGAGCAGTATGCTGCGAAAGATAAAGAACTTATCTCGACGAAAGAGAAAGTCAGTTTGGTGTCGAAAGAAAGTGAACAAAAAATCATAGATTTAAGGCAGCAAAATGCACAACTAAGCGAAATGGTACAGCGTTATCAACAGAACGAAGTTTCACTTGCGGAAATCGACAATGAATTAAATCGAACGAAAAACGAAAACCATAATTTAAAGGCAACATTAACGGAATGTGAACAGAAAGCACTTAAACTGGAGAGAGAAATGAATATGCAGAAGGAAATAGTTGAAAGGAGTAAGTTGGAGCAGTTAGCAATTGATGAAAAATTGGAAACAGAAAAAGGAAGGTCAGAGGAATTAGCAAAACAATTGCAAGACGAAATAACAAATAGAGAAACTACAGAAACCAGAGTAAATCAACTAGAAAACGAGCTTCGGATATTAAGCGACCAAAATGCAAATAATGAGAGTGAAACAATCGCAGCACTCAAGATTGAATTGCACAGAGCGAACGCTGAGCTTAATGAGCAATTAAATACGTTGAAAGAGCAGCATGTGGGTAAAGAGAAGGAGTTGAAATCCACTATGAGTAAATTAGCAAAACAAAAAAGGCAGCACGAAACACAACAAAATCGCATTAAAGGGCAAAGCGAAGAAATCGAGAAACTGAAAGTTGAGCTGAATAAACATGAGCACCATTTGGAAAGGATGCAAATCGAAGCGAGGGAACGTGAAACGCAAGCCGAAAGCGAAAAAAACGAATTGCGAACTCAACTTACAAACATTCTGCATGAGATTTCACAAATGGAAGCTCAAATGCATATCGTTCAGAAATCTCATGCCGAGCTGGAGACGAAGAAACTCAACCTGGAGCTAAAAATCGAGGATATGCAGCAACAAGCTCAAGTTACCAATGATGGCACGCAACGTTGGCGTGAACAACTTGCTACTACAGAAGAGCAACTAAAACAAGTGGAATTAAAGTTGCAAAATGTCGAAAGCGAGAACTCGCTGTTAGCAGAGAAGAATTGCTTACTTGAGGAGAATTCAAATCGCCTAGAAAAACTAATAGTTGAAAGAGAACGTCAGCAAGCTGCAGAAGAGGTGTTTGCCAGCGAAATGCGTCTGAAACTGGAAACGGCAGAAGATGCATTACAAAAACTGAATGAAAAAATGTCCCAAGTTTTGGATGAAAATTCACGCATGCATAATGTACAGGAACTTATGGATCATGACTGTCGCACACTGCAAGACAAATGCGATTCGTTGGAAAAAGAGAAATTGCTGGCAGAAGATGCACAAAAATGTTTGGAATCGGAATTAAAAGAATTGATGGAGACCAAAAAAACGGAGGAGATGAAAATGCGTGAGCTGGTAGAGCAATTAATGCAGACTGAAGAGAAGTACACCGAAGAACGAAAGAAAACAGAAAATGTGTTGAGAGAACGCGAAGAACTTCAAAATTCGAAAGAGAAATTACTTCATGAGATGGAAACGTTAACGACACAACTCAATTGCATGCGATCTGTACAAAATGACGATGATAAACTTAGAAATTTGCTGGAGGATAAACAAATACGAATTAAAGAATTAGAAGCTAAACTACAAAGCAATGAGAAAATAGCGAAAGATAAAGAAGTAGAAAGTAATATATTGAGAGAAGAAGTGAATAGATTAGAAAAGATGGCAGAAGAGTTGGAAAGTGGAAAAGAAGAGCGGGAATTGTTGCGAAGGCAAACGGAGAGCTTGAATCAAGAACTGAACGATATTAATGAGGAAGTCAGAAGCAAATCAGAAGCATATCAGAAATTGGAAGCTAAACTTGAAAAGCTTGCAGTTAAAGAAGCCGAAAATGATACGCTCAAAAATGAACTTTCCAACTGCCAAGCTCAGTTCAATAAAGCCCTAGAAGAAACAAACCAATTGCAACAACAGCTTGAAGAACTAAATACTGCAACACGAGAACTTAACAATCTCAGGGTAGCCGAGCAAAGCTTTAGTTCTGAATTATCCAAAAACAAAGATAAATATACGCAGAAAATCAAAGAGCTGGAAGCAAATCTGAGTTCAGCTGATGCGGACATTGAAAAGCTGCATGAAAGCAACGACGCTTTTCAAGTAGAAATCGATCAGCTCAAGAGTACACATCAGCTGCAAGAACATAATTTGGAAAATGCGTTCAAACAGCTGCAAGAGCAGCATTTAAATCTGCAGGAACAAGCGAAAACAACTTTTGAAAATTCAGACAAATTGATCAACTACGAGCAAATGCAAGTTGAGAATGAATATCTTAATAAACACGTTAAACAATTAGAAATTGAATTGGAGAGCCAGCAGCAGGAAACTGTTGCGAAACTAAAAGACATTGACGAGCTTAAAGAAAAGTTAAAATCCATTCAATGTGAGATGTATGTTCTCAAGGAAAATGCGGAAAAATATGATTTTCAACTACGAGAAAAGCAAGCGGAAATTAGTGACATCAACGCAGAATTACTTACACTTAGAGAGACGTTTGCGAACGAACGTGAAGAGGCAAAGAGACAAGTTGAGCATGCCCAGTACATAACAGAACAAAATGATACAATTCAAAAGGAGCTGCTACATTCGCAGCAGCAATTGTCTGACATGGACCAAAAACTAATACATACAAGTGCAGAGCTTGAAAAACTCAAAGAAACATCAGCCAGTGAGACTGACTCAAAAGAAAATGAAATGGAAAGTTTTCGCGCTGAAATTAAACGAAATCATCAGATTATCGAAAAGCTTAACAAGGAGGTGGGTGACATCACTGCAGAGCTACAAATAAAAGAAAAACTTGAGCAAGAATTAAATGCACTTCGAGTTGAACTGAAAGACCACACCAACACTATTGCCACGGCTTCACACAATGAAACGGTTAAGTCGGCTCCTAACGACGCTGAACACTTGCGTAAACTAAACGAAGCATTACAAAGTGAATTGGAAGATCTTAAACATAAATCAACTTCAAAGATATCAAATCTTCAACAGGAGATCGAAGATATGGAAAATAATGCGAAGCATATGACGGAAAGGTTGATGGAATTGGAGCGATTGCGCGCAGGAATACAAGCCCAGAAACTGCTGTTGGGAGAGTCAGATGCAGCCAATGCACCCGATATGGGAACAGAAGCAAATGAAAGCAATGATCTGCAACGTGAAAAACAAGAACTTGAAACGAAATTACAACAAATCATTAATGACGTACAGGAGGTGTCCAATCGAAATGTTTTCCTGGAGCAACAATGCGAAAATTATTTAATATTGGAACAATCGAACGAACGTTTAAAGCTACAAAACGCAAAATTGTCTCGGCAATTGGACGAAACATTGGTAATACTATTAATAAATTATAATTATAAATTCTACTTTTCGCCATCGGCACAATGGCAGGCGGATATAGCGGTGAAAATTTTAGTTTTTTTTATCATTTGACATTTCAGTGACAAGCCATCCCAGGAGCCATGTAAACCTGCTAAACCTTTAAGGGATATAAGTTTCGTTTAACTGGCTAAACTATGTCATTGGTCATCTGAGTAATCTTTGTGAATTTGTCCTAGTTGTGTGTCATCCTAAATTCCCACTCTTCGCTCATAATTTGTCCACTGTGTAGGATACTTGTTGTAGCTGAGAAGAGTGCATTGAGTGCAGCTATGGTTTGATTTTGGGAAAAATCACTAAAGATCCGTGGTCTTCTTCACTTAACTCATAACAATAATGATTCTAGGTTTGATGTACTCAAGCGGGAAAGGCACTTTAAAGGGGAAATATCTATGGATATTTTTTAAAAAGAAGTAGTAAATTACAGGCATTTGAGAGAGAGACACTTAACCGGTGAACATTGTACATTCTTTTATTTGTGATGTGTAGGATATAAAAACAGCTGTAATTATAGTATGTATATGATTAGTACCGTATTATAATATTCATGTAAATATTTACAGGTATCAATGCAACATAATGAAAATATTTCAGCAAATACAGAATTCGAATACTTAAAGAATATAATGTTCCAGGTATGATATCATTTTTAATTAAAGTTGCAGAAACTTTCGTATATCATTTCCTATTACAGTACTTAACCGGATCGGCAAACGGAAATAATGAGACACTGGTAAAAGTGATTTCTGCTGTTTTGAAATTCACACCGCAGCAAACACAAGTTGCCCTTGAAAAGGAGCATCAAAGACGATCACTAGTAATTTAAATTTAAGCTTTGGAATCCAATGTATCAGTTTAGTATTTATAATTTGTTCTTCTATTTCAGTTGAACAAGATTATCTAGCATGAGATCGAACATAATTACAGTATGTGGTAGGTGGTGTGGCAGTAGCAAGTTTTAGAAATATACTTTATTGCAAGCGGCTGCAAAAATGTATTCACATTAAGTACCTTATCAATCGATAGTTGTGTACGCTTTTTAACAGGCACACTATAGCAATATTCTAATACCAATGCTAAATTAAATGTATTGGGGCAGAATCATAGTTGAAAACTAACTCTACTTAAATGCTGTAGGAAATGCGTGGCATTGAAGTACAGTTTATTTTCGAAATGATTATGCCTCATTGTATTTCTGGTCGCTGTTGCAATTGATAAAAACAATTATGTTGTTATTTAATACTTATTGTATGTTAATATTAATAGTTTAAAAGTATATGTAGTTTCTTATGATGCATTTTATTGTAACAAATATTCTAAAGTTATATATATGTATATGTATACGTACATCTATAAAAATACTAATAATAAATATACATACATACACATACATAATAGTATAGATTTAGTTAGTTTGTATAAATTCAGTTGTTTTATTTGTTTAGCTCAAGTAATACTGTGCAATAGTTGTAAATTGCTTAAAAACGAAATTTTATATATGTAAGATGAAAGAAGAAATGAGTTTATGAATATAAAAAACATAATAACCGTCTCAACAACATTTTAATAATTGTATTATATCTAGTAAAGGGAAAAATAAAAGTAATGCATTTAAGAACCAAATTTTTTGTGCATCGATTTTAGAATATTATCATTTGTATTTGCACGATGAAACTAAATCCGCACCTATTGATTTTTAGCGGAGCGATTACGGTATGAACTTTCACTGAAACTCTTGTTCCCTTTGTATTTTTCTTCAAATATAATTAAATATTTTATTCATTCCAAAAAATTGTACAAGCTTTACATATTTGTTTTTGTAAAATATTTCGTTTAAACTACATATATGAAGAAAAGCATAAAATTGTAGGTCCCTTCCACTCGTACAAATATAACTCGGACAACATGAGTGGATGCGAAAAACTCGGCATACGCCCTCTATGGGCTGTTGTGCCATTGAAAGAAGAAGATATGAAAATAAAATAAATATGCCGAAAATCTAAGTTTCAAACTTTAATAAAATGAAATTGAAATTCAATTGGGCACCAAAGCCGTTTGTGCTGTCAACGTGCGCCAAAAACTAAGCGGTTTACGGTGTATAAAGGTTTTCAGCATCGCTTTCGTATTAGGATGCAGATTATAAGTCGGTTTAAAGTGCAGCAAAGCATTGAAGCAATTCACATGGCCGAATCGTTGCAAACGGAGAATCGATTGCACAGCAGCTTCCTGTACTGTAGAACGGTCAACAGCATTCAGAAAATGTGTAAATATTGACAAATAAACGTCGGTTTTCGTGTTGATGGGAAAAGGTTTTATTACCGCTGAAATACAGTCAAGAAGGGCGGCTATGCGTTCATCATATGCCGACGATTCAAGGACGAGTCGATTATAATCATTCGCGAGTGGTATGAGATGTGTCTGCAATACTTCAGCAGTAACTTTCGTTGGATGCAAACGTTTACAAAAGATTGCGAAAGCATATTTTATGTTGGAGAGTTTTCCTGCTTTCAGTTTCTCGACAAGATTTGCAATTACTTCGTCAGCGGTTGGTTTGAACGGTTCAAAATGATACACGAAACGCAGCTTGGAGAGTAATTCTTTGGTGGGTAGTTCACGATTCTCCATATCGTATTTGGTGCACATTAAATGATGTTGTATGACGGAGATGAGAGCATCCGATCGATCATAAGTACGATCCTCACGATGTGGCAATGTGGTGGGGAAGCAGCAAAGCACTTCATAAATCATTGGTATTGCTTTGAGTTGATGATAGTAAAGACATTTGGCTATAAAGACGCGTGCTGGATTTGCTTGCATATTCAAGACTTGATTTGAAGTAGAAAGCATATATAGTTTTGTGAGA
Organism: Palloptera scutellata; assembly: GCA_958295655.1. Classification (NCBI taxonomy): domain Eukaryota; kingdom Metazoa; phylum Arthropoda; class Insecta; order Diptera; family Pallopteridae; genus Palloptera; species Palloptera scutellata. Next base: position 42,452,669 of record OY282451.1, read on the forward strand.
CTAATTGCGGCGCCAAGCGAAAGTCTTTCTACATTCTGATAATTAAATAGTGTACTCTCAATTTGGGACAATAATACGTTGGTGAATTCTGGGTGTACGTATTGCAGGTGACGCATTGCATAGGAAATGCGATGATGGTATGCGCCTAAATATTTGGAGGGAACAGCATCAATGGCACAAGCAAGTTCAATTTCAGGTCGTGGTACTTCTTTCATGTGCTCAACAATTGATTTTGCGATTAGTACATCATCTTTAGTAATTCTTTCTAAGTATCTAACTAGAGTGGCAGCGTCCACATCTGGATTTTCTGCTGAGCTTTCAAGATATTTTTGAATCTGTGCATTTATTTGCGCTTCTAAAGCCTGCTGCTCTGATATTTCTGTTGTGGTATATTTAGAGTTAATGATTTTATATTGTTCTGAAGAATAACAAGCCATAATTCGTTGAAGACAGGAACTGTGTTTATGCGGATAATTCGTAGCATTTAATTCGAGAGGTATTTCTTTGGGCGATGAAGCAATAGATGATTGCTCAGTTGTTGATGAGTCAAGTATGACTGGAGAGGCAGGTGTATTATATTCAATTGGAATTATTGATAGTACAGAGTCCAAGCTGGTAGTGATTGCAACTACTGTTGAAGGATCTGTCGACGGTGATACACCGAATGTGGGAGAGCTAGGAGAAGAACATGTATTTTCTGAGAATGTATTGAGAGAAGTATCATATGCAAATTTCTGTGAAGTATCACATTCTACTGTCGAAATTGGCATTTCTTTTGTATTGACTTCCGCTGCATTTTCATTTTCTAAGCAAGATTGACTTATTGGCTCATTTAATTTATTGCTTCGATGTTTATGGTGCTGTTGTACAAATTTGTTAAAATATATATTGTGAGCTCTAATTAACTTGTTAACGGAAGGGTTACATTCTCTTTTTGATGGAAGCGTTGATGGCATTGTTAATTGTGTTCTTTTCATTGTAACACACTGTTTTTCTAATATTGTAGTTGAATCAACGTTTATAAGACATGTACTTTCTGACCGAACAGGTTGTTGCTTTCCCTCTTCGTTGGAAATTATGTCAGTGATTAAAGTAGTAGGAGTATTTGGTTTAGCATAATTTTCATATTCGTGGATTTCTCCATTGCTGCATGTTTCTGTGATAATTTTATTTGATGATTCACTGAGTATTTTGTTAAAATCTGTTCTGTCTGTCTGAGATCTACAAATATTTTCTAAATTATAAAACTCTTTTTCAATGCTGTTACTACTATCTCCACCACTATTATTTGTAAATGTTTCCCCATTATTATAATGTGGACCTTCACCTTCTTCTCTGTACTGCTCATCTATTATTAAATCCGAGTCATAGCATTTGTCTTCTGCATCTGAATCAATCAAATTCTTTGAAATGTTATTACTTTTCGTCACCTGCTCATCAACCTGCTTTTGACTTGATTCATCTGTTCCAAACATTTGAAAATTAATACTTTTCGTTCTGTTTGCTAGAGATTTATTACATTCTAGTAGCGATTGCTCACTCAAATTACTAGAAGTTATATCATTATAACTATCATTTGTATTAGCTGGTACTGATACTGGACAATTGAAATTATCAGAAGTTTTATGTTGCTCCGATGCCAGTATTAAATCATCTTCATTTGTTTTAGAGGATATGGAAGTGATTACTTTTACATTCTCTGTTTTTTCTTCGTCGTCACATTCAATGTCACTAAAGTTTCCAAATAAACTATATTTCACATTGCGTAAATCTTTACTGTGCTCTCCAGTTTTTACAATGGATTTCTTAATTTTGTCTTTTGTATATGTTATTTCTACCGTTTTTAAACGATTACTGTCACTTTCTGTGTTATTATTTTCCACTGCCGTTTCTATAGTAGAATAATCTTCGAAGAAACTTAATGATGTGATGAAGTCTACTGCCGACTCGCACGATTGTAGTTGTGAATTTCTAAATTTTCGTAGTTTTCGGTGCTTTTTTCTTTTTCCTTTCAATTCTCGTGATTCTTTACTACTTTCTTTACAGGGAGATAAGCTTACATTATCTTCTATAGCATTTCTAGACTTTTGTGAATCCATTATACCAGTTTCTTCAGTGTTTCTTGGGCAACATTGCATTTGCTCTTTGGACGCATAGTTTGTTGTAGAGATTTTGTCACTCAGTATATTGTCATCATGCATAGCAGCATTGAACCGTATGGGACTTGTACTCATGTTTTGTTGTAAAATAGTCGACGGACGATCTAAAATTTTAAATAGTTTTAAACGATTATTTTAAATGTGGAGCAGAACAAAAGTTAAATATTACCTTCATATGATTCCGGCGAACGAGTTCTTTCCTGATCTTTGCGTGCTAGTGGCCGTAATATACCCGAATTTGACAATATGCCCATTGAACTACATAACGGTAAGTCTGATTGATTTAATTGTTGTTGTTGCTGCTGCTGTTGCATGCTTTCATACAATGAACGCATCCAATCGTGAAACTCATGCTGACTAACAGCATCTGAAGGATTGTTTTCTGTTATTGAACTTTGATTGCCATTGCGATGGTGCAGTAATCCAAGCAACATATGACCGAACACTTGCCAAAGTTCCTCAAAAGCAGATGGTTGTAGGTTATTAAGTGAAGCGAATTGCAAAAAGGTACTTGACCCAATTGATGAGGTATTTGTTGGTTTCGATGTCGCTGCTGGAGGTGGTGTGCTTGCTTCATGTTTTATGCTATCATACATTATACGTGACGGTGGACGGGAATTGGAACGCTTATTTGCAGGAAATTGTGGAATAAAATCAATATGTTTACGAATATTGCACAGGTATGTACATGTACCCATCGTTTTCATCTCAACTATTTGTGGTTCTACTTGTGTAGCGATGGTCCTTGTTGCCCCTGATAATATTGCCAAATTATCTTCAATGGGAGTAATTAGAGATTTATTATCCCAATTGACCAGCTCGCGTAAAATATCATCGAATGATGGTAAAGGCGCAGGCTCTGGAAAACAAGTGCCAACATGATGTTGCTTAATGAAACATGATGTAGAGGTACTTCGTGTAGTGGTTGTACTAATATGCTGTGTGCCCTGAGATCGAGTTTGGATCATGTTATCGCATTGTGTGCCTTGACAACGTGTTTCCTTTTTCTCATGTGTAACAATGGGGGCAGGCAAATTCTGTGGCAATAGTTCACATTGTATACTTTTTTCGTGTTTAGAAATACGAGAACGTTTCTTGGGACTCTTTTTTGGGCTTTTAGCCGATGGAATACGAAGGTTCCTCTGCTGACAATAGTTATTCAACTCCTCTACCAGAGATTGGTGATGCCAATGCAGTGCGTGTTCTTGGCTTAATTGTTGTGCCATTTTTAAATATTTAACCGCCAGCTCACTGTAATCGACTGGCCCTTTGTAATGCTCCAATTGTGCTTGCAGTTGATCATGCTGTAGCGTCTTGTTTGCCAATTCAGAATCTAGCGTGTCATACTTTTTCCCCAATTCAGCTGCTTTTGCTTGCAGATTCTGGTGTTGTTGTTTCTCTGTTTCATAGAGCTGTTTTATTTGTTCGGCACTTTGCTGAAAATCATGCAATTGCTGACGCAGCTGTGCTTGTTCCAGTTCCAGCTGTTTCACACGATGAACTAATGCGTCTGTGCTTGCAATACGCTGTGCCAATTGGTGTGCCTTATAAACGCGTTGTCTGGATGATGGGTCCCCCCGTAGAAACTGCACAGCTGAAAATGAATCTGTACATTTATTCGCTTGTTGTTCTCCTTGCGGTTGGAGCGATGGAGACGACTCCAGGAAATCTAAGTTTATATTACAGAAGTTATAATTCTCCTCCTCAAACATCTTGCGCGTTTATGTTTATGCTTGTCTTTTCACGTGCTCTCACCTCTCGTATTTTTCCAACTTACGTTTACTAAACGTTTGCCATTTTCAATTACTTCTCCCTTGTAGCTAAATGTTGTTATTTGGTAATGATAAATGTTACACTGTAATTTTAGTTATGTGCTTTGTATAAAATAATCTTTTACTTTTAATTTATTTACAATGCTTTATTCACCGCTCAGCGACTACTGGTGCCCTTAACCAAAATATGTTTATTCGGCTTTTTTTTTATCACTTTCCAGATGTTAACATTAATTAGGGGTGTTCAAAAACATCGATGCATTGGAACCATCGATTTATCGAATCAAAACATCGATACTTTCGGATGTAATGCTAGACTGTATTAATTCGATGTATAGAAATAAAATACTTCCCTGATATGCCAAAAGTTTGTTTTAAAGAAAGTGCTAATTTGTTCAGTTGATCTGAATATAACAAACAAAAACAGAAATAGAAAGGAAAAAATTTATATTTTATGAAATTAAAGTATGCATGCATATGCATAGTAAAATCAATAAAGTGATGTAAATAGAAATGACACCCCGTTGTTGTTCCCTGGCACAAACCAAATTTAAAAAATTACTCTCAATTTTCTCCCAAAATTATTGTCATTTCAAAAGTATATATACAATAAATTAAGAAGTTATAGCATGCCAAGTTTACAGAAAAAATTAGAAATAATGCTAGGAAATAAGTGCTGCTTTTGGAAATGTACATTCGGTAAGGAGAACTCCATGTTCTCTATTCCTAGTGCTAAAAACCTAAAAAGGAAATGGGAAGCAGTCTGCAATAAGTCACTAATACATACACTCATCGAGTATGCGCAATGCCTTTTGTGGTAACTACTTTATTCGGGATGGCAAACGAAGCCGGCTACTGAAACCATATGCAGAAATGTGATGTTTTAGTTGAAATTGTTTTATGAATTGTTCTGCTTTTATTTTAATATTTCTAAGATTTCAAATTTAGTGTCGTGAATACTTTATAAAAAAACACATAATTTTTAGAGCTAATTTTGGAAATAAGAAAATATAGCAAAATAAACACAAAACGATTATTAGTTTTCATTTTATGTATTTATGTTTTTATTCTATGTACATCAGCCAAAAATAGGTTACCGTAAGAGAGAAAAATATTACAAAAATTATTGCCAAATTTATTGAACGAATCGTAATTGTCAAACCTCAGAAGACCTCAGAATATCTCAGAAGACTTTTTGCTATATTATCTTAACACACAATTTAACTTATTTACTTAGCTGGCACTACAACCGATTATCGGTCTTGGCCGCCTCTATAAAGCTTCGTCAATCGCCTCTGCTATTCGCACGCTGGCGCCAGTTGATAAGGCCAGTCTCCCTGTCAGGTCTCCCTGTACCTGGTGTTTCCAACGGAGATTGGGACCTCCTCATCTGCGTGATCCTCCACCGTGGAGGAACCCGCAGAAAAAACACCCTTTTAGCTACACACATTTAGCTGGATAGCCTTCTTCCGTTCGCTCAACATTACCCAGCCAGCTAAGTCACTGGATTGCTATACGCTTGACTATGTTAGTGTCGGCGTACAGCTCATCGTTCCATCTTATTCGATACACGTTGTCCACGCATATTGGACCGTATATCTTACATAGTATCTTCCTCTCGGACGTTGCTAACAGCTTCTCATCATTGATGGTCAATGTCCACGTCTCGGTGCCATATATTATGAGGGGCTTATGGCGTGATATTTTGCCTACTGAGCCCGTAGTAAGACCTTTTGGCAAGAGTTAATCTCCGCTTGATCTCAAAGCTGACATTATTGTTGGTTTTAATGCTGGATCCTAGGTAAACGAAATCCTTGACGACTTTCAAAATATAATTCTCAACAGTAACATTTTTCCAATACTCTTTGTTTGCTGACACAAGGTATTTCGTTTTGTCCTCGTTCACCAAATTGGAGAATGCTGCACTGACTGCTGGCGCACATGATTTTAACAGGTTTCTTTAAAAAGCTGATTTTGACAATATAATCATACCGCTATTATGGGCAAACAGCAACTATGTCTTGTTATTGTTTTTGTGCTTGTTTTAATACTGCTTTCGTTAGCTGATTTTGATATAAAGCGGTGAACTGAATGGGGTAGCTGTAGTAGCTAGTATACTATTGCCAAAACTTAAAAAGTACTGTTAATATTGCTAGCAAATGTGTGGCAGCTACAAATGTAGCAGCTGTAGTTGACGCGAAAGTTGATTCAATTTTAATTTTTGAGCGCCAACTAAAACAAAAATAGTGGACAATCAAAATTTTAACTTTGATTATACTGATAAAATTTAAAGAAAGTGCTTAGAATACAAGCTATTTAATTTATAAAAATATTAGATAGAAGACCGGAGCTGTGGTGTAGTTGGTAGTTGCCTGCTACGCAGAGTGTCCCGGGTTCAAATCTCGGCATAGGCAAAATCAAAAAAGTTGAAAAACAATTTTTCTACACGGCACCATCTCTTGGCAGGCAATAGCAAACCTACAAGAGTAGAAAATTGCCTGTGAAAAATTTTTTTTTCGCCGTTCGGATTCGGCATAAAACTGTAGGTCCCTTCCATTCTTGTACAAATATAACACGCACAACCCGAGTGGATGTGAAAAGCTCGGCCTAGGAACTCAATGGACTGTTGTGCCATTAAAAGAAGAAGACCGGGAAATACATTTTGAAAACATAAATAAAATTTTTTTTTTCTATCATTTGATATGCTACATGTTAACTACACAATTTTGTACATTTTTTGTGTATGTTTCGTTACAAACGATGAACAGTGCATGTAGCTGTGCATTCTGTTTGGCTCTTAATTATCTCGCCATTGCAGCCGCAAACAACAAAGCTGTGTCGTTGTTGCCCTGGTGAATTTAGCTGTAATGATGTTTGCCTTACATAAATTTGCCTGGTTTGCTACCATTTGGCACCCAATCAGAGGGTAATATAAATCTGGTAAGTTTTTCGTAAATGCAACCCTTTAGAACACATAAATAATGTGAAACTCACCACAGAACTGTCAGTTTCTGCCAAATCGTCAAGGAAATCGTCTCGTCATAGTTTTTCATTTTTATTTCATTTTTTCTCATTGCATTTTGCAAAATAAAATTCTATAATTAACAAATAACATTTCTTAACGAGACACCTAAAAATTTCAAGTAACAAAAAAGAGGAAACTTTTTTTCATTATATTAAACGGTAACAGTGAAAATTTCGAGGGGAAAACAACGAAAAACCAACTACAAAAATATTATATATAATATTTTTCGAATTCAATTAAAGATACAAAAATTAATTATCAACGACGGTGTGTAATAAAAAAGTGGAAAACATTAACAATAACAAAAGGCAATCAGAAGAGTAACGAGAGCAAACTGCGTTGTTCGTTGAAAATACAAAAAAATATTTATTAAAAATAAAGTAAATTCTTCAGAGGCTTAAAGGAAGGACCCACTTCAAAGCCAACGTAAAGGAATAATGACTTCAAGTCTACGCCAAATTCCGTTGACATGCAGTGGACATACGCGTCCCGTGGTGCACTTGGATTTCAGTGATATTTGCGATAGCGGCTATTTTCTTATTTCTGCTTGCAAAGGTGGGTAAAAACTGAAGTCATTTGAAGTTATTAAAAACAAAAATTACTTATATACAGTGTCGGACAATGAAATAAGAACACCTTGAACTATAAAACTTCCATTGATTTTTTTTTATCGGACTACTTATGGCAAACAATTTTTATAGAGAATAAAATGGTATGGTATATACTTTATAAATTTCTAGGTGGCAACACTACAGTTAAATATTTTTGGGGGATTCCCAAACAAAAAAGTTGAAGCGAAGCGTTCGAAGGCGGACAAATCAATAAGAACAGCAGACGAAAAAATTTATAATTTAAAAAGAAAACTTAAATTTGTTTATAATTTGTACTGGTAAGCATTTAAATGGTAGCACTGAGGTTAATTCAACAAATTAAATGTAAACTATTCCGTAATGTCACATCAAAATGGGTCGAGCAAAGCACTGTAGCAAGGAGGAGCATGATTTGGTTAAAAAAAACTACGAATTGAGGGACAAAGCACCCGCCAAATAGCTAAAACTATTAGCAGATCCTCGACATTTGTCTACCAATCTTTATTACCTCAAAAATTTCATTGCAAGAGAGGTAGGCCCCGCAGAACTACAAGTGCAGATGACAATCGCATACAAATTTTGGCGTGGTATTCCATACCCCAGGCTACTTGCGCGTCTCTGGTGGAATCAATGCCTAGAAGGTGTAAGGCGTTTTTAATTAACAAAGGCTATTCCACAAAATATTAGCATTAGTGAACAATTCGAGTCATTATTTTATAAATTTTTTTTTTTAATTGAAGAGTTCTTTTGAAATGTGATTTTATGTATAACTTTTAAATTTCTTTTTTTACACTAAATTTACTTTTTGTTTTAGAAAAAATTTACATTTTGGAATAAATGAATAAAAGTAAATACCTTTTAAATTTATCATAAGCCTAAAGAAATATTTTTTTTAAGGTTTTTGGTTTCAGAACAAGGTGTTCTTATTTGATTGTCCGACACTGTAGGTAACATTAAAGTAAAAGATTCAGAAAAAATTGTGTTTTGAAAGAACATTCATGAAAATATGATTATAATTTGCTCTGTTTTTTTTGGACTTAATTTCCCATTTCGGTTAACCTTGGCCCAAATACAGCATTGCCTAAAACTAAAGTATATATAAATCATTTAAAAGTTACCTTAAAAAGGTTGCTTTACACTTCGTGCATACGTATTTATCATACATACTTCATATCCATATGCAGGTAGATTCGTAATAAATCTTTTTGCAATTTTGTAGTATTTCGCTTTCTGTTCTATCGATTTAGATGTTGTTAACTAATGTAAATGTAAGGTATACGGAAGGAACTTTAAAATACAATTTCCAACTACCGCTTTTTTATCAGCATACATACATACATACATACATATACTTGTTTTGTAAGTTTGTGTTTATTGTTTCATTTTATTTTGCAGCTTGTAAGTTTCGAGCAATCGGAAGCACCTTGAAATTTCCGCACGCTTCGACGCTGATTTTATTTTTCAATTTGATTTTTATTTTTGCAAAAGTTGTTATAATCAATTTTAACTGTCGTTGTAAACATGTTTATAAAGTTTTTAATAATTGTCGATCGACTGCATTCACATTCATTTTCGATCGTTTAATGTTCAACATGTATAAAGTTTTTTTTTTGTTTTTATTGTATTATTATAAAACTAGTTATCTCCTTTATTCCATGATCAGTTTTATTATTGTGATAAAAGCATTTTGTTGGGTTTTTGTAGTTAGATCCTACCTACATATAAAAATAGTTTTTTTTTTTTAATGGAATGAAACACGTTTTTCGCTGGATTGAATACGTCAAAAAAGAAAAAAAAAATTTAGATCTTAGACAGACACTCCACTCTTTCAATACCAAATAAACTTTTATCTATAAGCAAATACTGCTACTTGTCTGGGCAAAGGTAGAGCTGGGTAAATTCGACTACACTACATTTACATTGCTCAGTTATTAAAAGTTATACTCAATTACATCAGAACTGATTGATTTTGGAATTGATTTTGATTGATTGATGATTTGTAATTAAAATTTTCAATTCCTCTGTAATGTAATTATAACTTTTTAATTCCTTTAGAAGGAATTGAAATTGTTATGCCTTCTCAAATTCCTTTTATGATTGGTCAATTCAATATTTATCCAATTTGATGGAGGGAGTAATTGAAATATTGTAATTTTAATTTTCACAATTCCATTACAAAGAATTGTGACTTGTAACTGAAATTTTCGATTCCTCTGAAATGTAATTAAAGTAATAAGGGTGTTTTTTTTAGAAGTGTGGTTTTCAATCTGGCAATACTTTTTTCAGAGTTGGTCTTTTTGACAGCTGTCACTTGATTTATGCTCAGTTTGGTCTGCCATTTCATAATGAATAGACTTACTCCTGAACAACGTGCAAATCGTGCAAATTTATTACCAAAATTATGGTTCGGTTCGCGCGACTTTCACAAGAAAATTATGTTCAACGATGAAGCTTACTTTTGGTCGAATGGGGTATGTTAATAAGCAAAATTGTCGCATTTGGAGTGATCATAATCCACAAGCCATTGTTGGGACGCCGTTACATCCTCATAAAGTCACTGCGTGCTCTATGGGCAGAGGGAATCATTGGTCCATATTTGTTCAAAGATAATGTCATAATGTTGCAGTCAATGGGGAAAGCTATAGAGCCATGATTAATGACTTTTTCGTGCCTGAATTGGAGGATGTTGATGTGGACGACCTTTGGTTCCAACAAGACGGCGCTACATGCCATGCATCCAACGAAACAATGAATTTATTGAAGGAAATTTTGGTGAGCGCATTATCTCGCGTCGTGGGCCTGTGGCGTGGCCTCCAAGATCGTGCGATTTAACACCACTGGACTATTTTTTGTGGGGTTATGTGAAGTCGCTTGTCTACGCAGATAAGCACGAGACGATTGACGCCTTGGAAGAGAATATTCGGCGCGTTATAACTGACATACGTCCCCAATTGGTGTAAAAAGTGGTCGAAAATTGGGCCTCTCGGCTGGAATTTGTTCGAAGCAGCCGCGGCAGCCACTTTCCCGAAATCATTTTTAAAACATAATGGCAAATCCTTATCGACGATCGCTGTGGCGTAGTGGTAGTGCGTTGGACTGCTACGCTGAGTGTCCGGGGTTCGAATCTCGGCACAGGCAAAATCAAAAAGAAAACATAATTTTTCTACACGGCACCACCTCTTGGCAGGCAATGGCAAACCTACAAGAATAAAAATTGCTATGAAAAGCTTTTCACTTCGCCGTTCGGATTCGGCATTAAACTGTAGGTCCCTTCCATTCATGTACAAATATAATACGCACAACATGATTGGATGCGAAAAGCTCGGCCTAGGCCCTTCATGGGCTGTTGCGCCATTAAAAGTAAAGTAAAGGCAAATCCTTATCTTTATAATAACGCTAACTTCTTGACCATAACATTAAATTATATGCGTTTCTTGAAAACCACCCTGATATTTAATTCCATTAACAGCCTTCTACAAAAATTACTTTTATGATTCGTCAAAGACATGGAAATTGAAAAAGAAATTTGAAGAAAAGGCATTACAATATGATTAAAGTTTCTGAAATGTTACCTTTCTTTTATAAAAATTTAGGATCACTCTTGTCTGATACCAAAAAAGCTTTCAGACAAGGTGACTCCCTATCGTGCGACTTTTTTAACCTTATGCTGGAGAAAATAATTCGAGTTGCGAGCATCGACATCTTTGGTGCGAGCATCGACATCTTTGGTACTATGTCATGCTCTTAGCATACGTTTATAATATTGTCATCATTGGCATTAATGCGCGAGCAGTCAGTGTAGCACTCTCCAATCTGGAAACGGAGTCTCGTCGAGTGGTGAACGAGAATAAAACGAAATACCTTGTGTCAACAAACAAAGTCACGGGGTCTTGGACAAAATGTCACTTATACTTTTGAAGTTGTCAAGGATTTCTTTTTACATCAACAGTAATGTCTGTCTTGAGATAAAGCAGAGATTAACTCTTGCCAACAGGTGTTACTACGAGCGCTCAGTAGGCAATTGAGAAGTAGAGCTCTCTATTGACCCGACGAAAATAACTCTCTAACAGTCCCTTATCCTTCTCGTCTTAATGTATGGCGTACGGACATGGACATTGACCATCAATGATGAGAGGTTGTTAGAAGCGTTCGAGAGGAAGATACTCCGTAAGGTCTACGGTCCAGTATGCGTGGACGACGTGTATCGAATAAGTTGGAACGATGAGCTGTATGAGCTGTACATTGACATAGTCAAGTGTACAAAAATCCAGAGGCTTCGCTGGCTGGGTCGTGTTGAGTAAATGGAAGAAAGCGCTCCTGCTAGAAGGGTGTTTTATTCGAAGCACGGGGGAGGAACACGCAGAAGAGGACGTCCTAATCTCCGATAAAAAGACCAGGTACAGGGCGACATGACTGTGCTTGTCCTTATCAACTGGCGCCAACCCGTTTATAGGTTGTAGTGTCAGTAAGTAAGTAGTTAGGAAGACTCTTAACTCTTATTTTTTAAGTTACAAAGTCTACTCTTAACTTTTATTTTTTATAAAAACTGTCAATATTTTTCTGAAACCCCTTTTTTCTTCAGTTCCGATTATTATCTAAAAATATCTGGTCAATAAAGTTTATAATCTTCTTGGCTTTTGAATTTCGTTCAAATATCGGACTTTGTGTCTCTACTCTTTAATATTCCAATTACAGCGGACACTCCCAGATGATGCAATTCACATATTACATAGTAGACTCTATCGAGCTTTAAAATCGATAAAAGTGGTGTATATTTTTGTCAATTTTCGATAAAATTTAAATTTTAAATGTATTTTTCGCATATTATTAAATATTTGTATATTTATGATTTTATACAATCAAGTTTCTAAATATTTTTAATGCATTGTTCTGACTTTATAAAAAGAATTATTCGAGAGATTAATTAGTTAGTTAATATTTGAGTCATTTCTTAAACACAAGTCTATGGATTAGCGATAGCATTTCAGGCGGATACCAAGTTTTAAGTATTACTTTAAGTAATTGATAATAAGTTCAAACGAATAAATATTATAAATGTTATAGGATATATGTAAGTATTTTGTAAATTTTAAATTGCTTTCGATTGACTTTGTTTTAATGAAACTGCTCGTTTACCTTGATGGAGAGTGTTCGTATAAACATAAAATGTGAATAAAACAAAAGCACAAGTGAATACAGAGAATAAAGCGAAACTATTCTAAAACGTTGCATGTTCACAATGTACGAGTATAAATGTGCATACAAACTTGTAGATATACAGCGTGATTCTACATAAATTATATGGTATTGCATGAACTTTTTTAATAATAATAATATGGAATAACAGCCCTTTGTGGGCTTAGTTAAACTTAGCTTTTCGCATGCACTTCTGTTGTGTGTTGTGCATGCATACGATTGGAATTGCACCTAAAGGTTTATGCCTCATAACTAGGCATCATTTTACAGTAGACTAAAATTTGAGCACGATGAATACCAAGCCATTGCATAGAGTAAATGCAATTAGTGTTATGAAGTGAATACCACAGTAACCAAACAATAAACGGTATCTTTGGGAAACAGTTTACCAGTTTAAAGTCAACCGTTGAGATGATTTCCATGGTAGAATCAAAGAAGCTTGGATGGAAATTCCATCGCATTCTAATAATAACATGGGGTGGAACTTTTTTCGAGATCACAAAAGTGGTACCGGATTTCTAAGACATTTTTTATACACCATATATCGCTGCCTTAACATACAATTTTTCAAAATCGAGTTTTGATGGATTTTGATTAAACGTATCCATCTACCATCATAGATCGTGCAAAAAATTATGGAGCCATAGACCAAGAAATTTTACTGTAAATATAAACTATAATTTTTTGAATACTGAATATATTAAAGTTTCTAAATCTTGTTTGCTTTCATGGAAAATTTGAAAAATTCGTTTTAGCACTTTAGCAATTTAAGGTAGCAATATGTAAAATCAAAACTAAAATTGATTTACTTTATGTTTTTAATTTGGATAATTATTTATCGAATTTAGCAAGTTCATCTTGTTAGAGTATAACGCTTAATGAACGTTAGGTTTGACATAGTGATTATAACAACAACAATCTATATATGTATCTAGAACATCATCAGTGATCTTAGTGTTAGTTATTCGAGTTGAAATAATCCATATGAGATACTCATATTTATAAATTTCACCGAGAGTTATGCTTACAAGAATTTGTAAATATTTTCGATGATTGGTATTATTGAAACAGACATACCACACTATATACTTATACGTACAGGGTGTCCCAATAAAAGTGCACGATTTCATTTTAAAATAAAACTCATATTTTTTGCTTTGTAAAGTAGATATGTTCCGACTAAGTATGGAATAAAATATCTGGTAAATGGTCTGAGCTCAGGAATTGTTTGTGGTTTATTCGCATAGACCTGGGATTTTACAAAATCCCAAAGAAAGAAATCGCACGATCTTTTTGAGTATCTATTTATGGGAATTATTTTCACAAAAGTAGTGTAAAGAACAAAAATGCCAAAAGATGATTTTTAAAGGGTTTTCAGAAAAATATAGCTTACGAACGGTTATACGTAGCTAGATGGGAAAGAATGGAGCGTGAGCTTTAATGTAAATATATTAAAAATGATTAAGTTGTAATTTTACTTATTTTATTGTTTTGCATACGATTCTAGCACAACCCAAAAATAAATATTTCTCAAACCCTATATCCAGCAATATCAAATGGCAATTTCATCATAATCATCGTTAAGCTCTTAGCACGGAGGCCTGCTAAAATTGAATGAATATTTATTTATTTATTAAAATTTATACAATAATAGATTATTACACAAATCAGAAAAGGAAAAGCAACAGTAGCATCATAGGCCAGAGGCTAGGATATTTAAATAATTATTCTTAAATTTTCTTAATTTACACATATTTAGTAAAAAATAAGAAGCTTTTGCTCTGATGCATTCGTGAATCGGCTAGACCGACTGAAGCGCATTTGCTTGTTTTTATTGACATTCGATTTTTGTTTTTTGTTTTGCGCTTGTGATTGTGATTGTGAAGCTCGGTGCTTTTATTTGTTTGCTTATTTTATTTTGTTCGTATGTAATTTGCATTAACATTTCCTTGCTTGTATTTGTGCATGTGCAAATGCTGCAAGTTTTGTGTGCAATTTGGCAGTTAGGCTCTGAGCTGTCAGGTCGTTGGCATTGATGCAGTCATTGAGTCAAGGTTGCTTCCGCTTTGCTTTTAATTTTCTTCGTTTGCATATTTTTCTTTTTTATTTGCTTATTTTTATATTTATATAAAGGATTTACGGTGATTATCATCTGTATTAACATATTTCCTGAATTATAATTCTCATTAAACAACTTCGATTTCTTTTACATCCCCGGTTCGAATTTCTCATCGAAATTCGTAAAATTGACGATTTTATAAGTCATTAACAATCTCAACACCCGAGAGAGTTGAGGTAGCGCGCGGAATTTAAACGCTTTTTTCTCAGCTGACTGGCATGATATCGGGAACTAACAAGCCGATTGTCTTGAAATTCGGCACAGATCAGAACTGTGTATATCTCGAACTACGGAAAATAAAATATGCTAAAATTTTCTTATGATGAAAACTATTGAAATTTAAGAGAAATTCGTAATTTGTTTTTTTGAACAACGCCATGTCCAGGTTTTTTGAAATTAATAATTTGTTGTTGTTCGGGCTCTATCTACACTCACACGGTCGTGGTTTTATTATGAGAGCAGAAATAGTGTTGACTTGCAACAGCAACAAGCCGTTTATGAGGAAGCAATGACCTTGGAGATTTATTTTTCAGTTAGGAATCATATCCTGTTAAATTCTTGAGATAATTCAAAAAATCTAATATCCATTTAGGATTTTAAGCCAATGATCGGGTAAAAATCGTAACTTTCTTTTCCTATTTTTCTATTCTTTCCTTTTCTATTCCTACTCTTTCTACTTTTCTACATTTCTTTCGAATATCTCAAACCGTACGGTCTATCCTGTTTCCTAACATTGTAATTTTCATTTTTCACTTATAGAAAAATTTTAAATTTTCATCCCAATAAATTAATTTGTTCATTTTTAAATACTCAGTCTTTAATTTCTAAACCCACCCCCTTTCGAACACTAAGTACACAGTTCAGTACCGAACAAGTTTGTTCGAAGCCGAAATAGATTTTGTATTTTCATTGGTTCATTGTTTATCTCAATTTTTGTATATTAATATTGAAATGAAGGAAAAGTAAACATAAAAATCACGAATCACATATGTAAGATAAATATAAGGAAAAAAATTAATTTCTATAAATTTTTTTGACTCATTAAAAGTATCGGCTAAATGATCGGTCATTCTTGGCCGATTACAAACATTAGTCTATGATGATTTAACCCTTCGCATGTCAGCACCTTGGTCCTAGCTCAAGTGTTTATTGTTAATTTCTGTACATATGTATATCAATAGATTTGATATATGTCCGAGTATATACGATTTTCCATTGACTTAATATTTATTTTTATTCTTCTTTTTTCAGATGGTAGCCCAATGTTGCGTCAAGGTGATACCGGTGATTGGGTGGGCACCTTTGAGGGTCATAAAGGCGCTGTATGGGGTGTGGCATTGAACAAGAGTGCTACATTGGCGGCATCTGGTGCTGCTGATTTCACCGGCAAAGTATGGAATGCGGTTTCCGGTGGTGAAATTCATAGTTTTCAGCATAAGCATATCGTTAAGACAGTTGCATTTGATACTAACTCGGAGAATATCGTAACCGGCAGCAATGAGAAACTTGTGCGCGTGTTTAATCTTGAACAGCCCAATATTGAACCAGAAATGTATACAGGTCATGGAGGTGCTATAAAACGTGCTCTTTTCTGCCGTGATGATAAATGTATTGTTTCGGCAGCTGACGATAAAACCGTGCGCCTGTGGGATCGTATGACGGGCAATGAAATACAGCGTCTACAATTCCCAAATAATCCGAATAGCTTGGAAATCTCAGCGGATAATCACATATTAACAATAACCCATGGATCGAGCATTAGTTTTTGGGAAGTGGACACATTGAAAAAACTGAAGGAGGTTAAAGTGCCGACAAACGTATCGTCGGCAAGTTTACATCCGGATAAGCATGTTTTCGTGTGTGGAGGTGAAGATTTTAAAATGTATAAATTTGATTATATTACCGGAAATGAAATTGGTGAGAATTGCACAAAAGTCAAGCATTCAAGTATATTAAAATTGACCATTTAACTATCCATTTTCCCATAGAATCCTTCAAGGGCCACTTTGGTCCTGTACACTCAGTTAAATTTAGTCCTGACGGCGAACTCTATGCTAGCGGTTCCGAGGATGGCACTTTAAGGTTGTGGCAAACTACAGTGGGAAAAACTTACGGCCTCTGGAAATGCACCGAACCAGGAGAATTGAATAATTCATTGAATTCGCCACGAGAAGTGCATGCTAATTAATATAAAAACAGAAGTTAAATACTTAAGCTATTTGTTGAAATTAAATTTGTATTTTATGCAAAATTCAAATGACCATTACTATTTAATTTAAAATTGTTCATAAGCCATGATTTGAATATAATAATATTATTAATATCAATATGATAATGATATATTGTATTACTCAAAAGAGAGAGAAAAAAATACATACCTATGTATGTATGTATGTGTACGTACATACATACATAATTGAATTACATACCTAAATATGCATAAGATGATTATATAGTTTTAAAAATATTTTTGTACAATTGGTTGGCGACTTTTCAACTACAATGGCGGCTATTACGATACATATTTTCAAAATTTCGAATTGGAGTCATAGATCACCTGCTTTCAATAAATAATCATATTTAATAAGTTTTTATTTTTTATTTGCTACAGATCCACTTAAATATGTAAATTAATCAAGAATTTTGTCCTTCTGCTTAAATATGTGTTCCTGTTGCCCAACCATGCAGATAAATTGTAGTAAAATTTAAAATATCTCCTTTTTGACGTATTTCGGGACGCTGCTGCAGATGGTCGAACCAACGTGATAAATTCAAATAGTTCTCCTTGTCAGTAGGGGAAAGCGATTTCTTGTGGAATAAAAAAGGAAATACATCTTATAACATTAAATTATTACAACTTGAATTATAGCGAAAACGAAAGGAAAATATCACTTTTATCTGCCCATCACAAAACAATTACCAATCATGCCTAAAAGTATACTTTAAAAGTGGCAATTGGTGTTTAAAGTCTTAATTAGGAATAATACAGAATTTAGAAAGAAAATTTATTTGCCATGTTTTTCTGATACTTCTTGCACAAAATCTGTTTTGGATAATGGTTTCACTTTTTATAACAGGACTCAATCCTTCAAAATAATTAGCTTATTATTTGGACAATTTGATATAATTACCATTAAGTTGCGAATAGCATAAAATGTTGCTAAGTCTGCGAGCGTAATGAAGTGGCCCACTAAATACGATTTACTAATAAACAATTTATTGAAGTCCCTCAGTAATTGCTGCGAAACATGTTTATCCTTTGATCCTGGTGCCACATATAAAATAGCATATTCGATCCATTGATAAACCTGTGCTTCAACTTCCCTCGAAGAACAGCTATTGAGCGCTGTTTCAGTTTTAGATTCTCGTGCCATTTCCGACAAAATTGTAGCGAAGCCAGTAATGGTTTCATTGTTGCCGTTGGTACGTTGAACTACCTTGAAGTGGAATTTTTTAATTAATACTTAGCCCAGATGGTGGATGAACCACGTTCCCTCATAAATACCTTTTCACTATTGAGAGTAACTTCTCCTGGCGGCACACCTAAACAGCGAGCAATTTTTGTTACAGTTTCTACGTCGCACATTTTACTTATTTTTATACTTTACTATTATTTATTATTATTGTAAGTGAAGATGCTACCGATATTCTTAAATTGTTCTCCAATATTTCTTCGTGTCTTTTAATTTTACCTTACTAAACATAAAAGTAATGTCAAATTTAAATACACCTCAAATCATAGGCAGAGAAAAAAGTATGGTGGGTATATCTGATGTTTCGTCAGCGATGCCAGATCTACGTTATTTACGTTAAGGCCTGAATATCAACATTTTTTTTGGGAATTAAATGGAAAAATTCAGAAAGAGGGTAGAAGAAATGTAAAATTTCTTTTCGAGAAAATATAATGCTTAAAGGTTTCAAAGCGTAAAACATTTTCAAAAACCTATTCAGTTTTGTTATAATCTTAATCTGAATTCGTAAACTGATCGGTTCGGTCACATTGACATATTATTTACTATTTTAAAAATCAAATTGTGGATTGTGATCAGAGTTTCATTAAATTGTCCAGCAATTGTAAGTATGAAAAATAGTGCTACTGTCAAAAAACTAAATTTTGTACCTATTTTTTCAGAAATAATTTTTAAAGAAAACCAGCATGCTCTCCAAAATGATATGGACGAGTAGCAACTTTATGGTTAACTAAAGACTGAAAATAAAATCTTATTAGTTAAACCTTTATGATTAATTAACTAATGACTGTGATTTCGGACCTTAGAGTGATAATCTCTCGCTAGTTGTTAGGCAAGCACTGCTTCTTTCCAAGGATTGACCAAATGTTGACACAGTTGGCTCTGGTTTTTTTTTAGACACCTGCATACATATATAACACGCAGAAGGGGACGTCCTAATCTTCGTTGAAAAGACCAGGTGCAGAGCAACCTGACTGCACTTGGCCTTATCAACTGGCGCCAGCGCGCGCATAGCAGAGGCGGCCAAGATCGATCATCGGTTGTAGTGCCAGTTAAGTAAGTAAGTACATACATAGATTAAAAATCAAATTACTATTCAGCACAGAATTTATTATTTGCATATAATAATACGGAAAACATCAAATGGAGCAGGTATATCTCATTTTCCACAAATTTAAATCAGGATATCTGTATTCGTTAACTGATGATTGAGAATGACTTTCAAAATCGAGTTAACGGACTATTGACCAACTGCGAGAAGCAACGTGCTATACATAAATGCTTAATGCCAAAATAGTAATACATTCGAAGGGATGAGCAAAGGTCCAGTTAACAACAAAATTAATTATTCGTATCCTTTTTGGGTATATTGGAATAAAAGATAATTTATAACACTTTAGACTTTAGATATTTAGCTGGAACGATCGTAAGTATATTTTTACATATACTGTTAATTACATTTTAAACAGAAGATTTAAAATAAATAAATTTTAAAGAAATTTTCATTTATATCCAGTTGGGATTGCCGGAATTATGAGTATTTGTTATAGCCTCATATGTAATATCATATTGCAGTAGAAATATGAATAAAGCTGAAATGCTAACAAGAAGCTGAAAGTACATATTTGAAAAATAATAAAAGCTGATATTTTTTAATAATAAAATTTGATTCACCGATGTTATAAAATCCATGTTTAATACAGCAACGCCACAAACAACATTACTGCGCGTATTTATAATAAGTTGAAATATAAAATGTGTTATCTAAGAAAGAAAATAATTATTTTTAAGCAATAATTTGTTATATAAGTACATGTTATATGTATGTATGTACTTACTGTTTCTTCTATTTCTGGATTTTGACCTTTTATATCGTTCAGCAATAGCGAGGTAGTATTACTCTGCAAAATATTTTGAATGTAAGAGTATTTTTAAAATTTATTGCGTCATATAAAAAGTTTCCGCGGTTGGTACCCACAAATCTGTCATGTGGCTGATGTGTAGTGCCTCTGCTATCTCGAGACAGTTTGCGTGTAGATCTTGCTCCACCAATTGCAAAATTTCATCGGCTCTTTTTTTTATCGAAATTTCCGGAACGAAATGGAGCAAACCACTCCTGGGTCCGGCGTTCACTCACATCATCCGCACCGTAAACCCCGAAATTTGTCGGCATGTTTTTGCGGCGGTTTTACTTTTTTTATAGTAATAAAGAATCACATAGCATATTTCTTTAGATATTTCACTCATTTTCAAATCAATGTAACTTTTTACACTAGCGACGAATTAAACAACTGTCACAAAGTGTAGCCTGAAGTGTAGCCACCTTCCAAACATAGGAGTAGTTTTGCTAGATTTGCGGGTACCAATACCAAAAGTTTCTTTTGTAAAAAGTGGAAATCGACTTGTAATGTTCCTTATTCGGATCAATCGATAAACTTATCATATTTTCTAACCTGATTTTGAACGGCATAATTAAAATATAATATTAAGAACATTTTTCCAATATGCATACAAGTCCAAATTACAGAATACATAATCCAAGCGAGATGAAAGCTGCCAATGCTGTCCATGTATTTGTAGATTAGGAATATATTAACACTAATATTCATATAAGATCCAATATAGACAAGAACGATGGATTGACCAAAGGCTTCGTTCACATTCTTTGTAAGCAATTGTAACTTTGAGTAGAGCAAGCGTATCTTATGTAAATTTTCTTGTAAAGTCAATGGATCTAGTTTTCCCTTTGACAATTCCTGTTTCAAAACATTGTTGATATTCACTGACCGTAGAGCAATGGCATACAAAAGACCGTAGTATTGTATTAAAGATACTTCAAGTACAATATTCGGAAGAATATAAACTGTGGTGGTGCGCAAATAATTTATTAACTTACAGTCACTGTAGAAGTAATTTATAACACAGCTAAGTATGAAATGTAGTAGAACCAATAGCATATGATTTTTGAAAAACTTTGCTATTAAATTATAACGCGGATACACATCGAATTCCATCAAACACTGATCAAAATCCACAATTACGTTAATGAATTTTCTATATTTATGACGGCCGAGCCAAGTTCCAGCTATTATAAGAAATATATGTATTAAATATATTACGTATTCGCAAAAATACAATGGTTTATGTACTGTCGGCAAGTCTATGTGCGATCGAGTGTATTCAGTGAAAACGCAACACGCGATAATCACATACACCGCGAGAATCCAGATACCATGACAATACCGTAATATCCACTCCTGGCGATTTCCTTTCAGTGCTTGGCGATGAGCGAAAGTGGGCGCACAAATAAACACTTGTGATAATACAAGGATTGCCAGCACTGATTTATAAAGCTCAATTTCAAGTAGCAAAATTATTTCTTTTTGTCGGTGATTTAAGTTGTTTTTGTTTCCTTTATTCGAATTCACATTCTCTTTTCGTTTCATTCGAAATGATTTTATGGCCATTATTTTGTTGATTAAATTAAGAACCCAGTTATACATAAGAAAACCTGATTCAGTTTGTTGTAGTACTTGCAGAAATTGGTTTTGCTTGTTTTGTAGAGTTGAGTGGCCCTTGTAAATCGATTAGTTCCGGGACGTCAATTGAAGGGTTAATAAAAAATCTCCTCATATTTATACATATGTAGCTTAAGAATTTCACATTCAGAATATCATTTGTTTTGTAAATTTCATATTGGTTAGAAAAATCCAGTGACATTTGATTAATGATAGGCAGGTACTTATTAACTTCAATTAGTTAACCATTAATGATTTTCAACTTACTGAGGTGAACTAAGTATCTCTCAACCAGATCCTTCAGTGTGGCAGGGCCAACTTTAGTTTTAAAATTAACTAAAGGCCAATGAAATTCGTGTTTAAAAATTAAGAAAATATATCATTTGAAAATGGAAAATATAATAGGTAAAAATAACAAAATAAAAAAAAAAAATATGGAGATCAACCATATGATTGGGGTTTTGCAAAAAGAATAGCGAAGAGAATAAAATAATGTATAATTGGAATAGATATAGAAATAATAGAAGTAAAACGAATACAAAAAACTAGTGTTGGAAAAGGATGGAAAAATGGAGAAATAGAATAGGAAAGAAAAGTAGAAGTAGGATGGCTTAAACATTGATAGAACTAACTAACATAGCGTCTCACAGTGGTCCCGAATCCAAAAAAGCTGGCCAAAATACGGAAACTCTGAGTACGGGGGTTTTCAGGTTAATTAAGTAATTAGGAAAAAAAAAACAAATGGGCGGATTTTTAATAAAAGTCCGAGGTTCAAATCTTGGCTCAGGCAAAATCAAAAAGTAGAAAAAACAACTATTTTTCTATACGGTACCACCTCTTGGCAGGCAATGGCAAACATACAAGAGTAAAAATTGCCTATGAAAAGCTTTTTACTTCGTCGTTTGAATTCGGAATAAAATTGGATGTGCCTTTTATTCATGTACAAATATAATACGCACAACATGAGTGGATGCGAAAAGTTCACCCAAGGTCATCCATGGGCTGTTGCGCCATTAAAAGAAGAAATGAAGAATAAAAACAATATTTTCTGGACCTTTAGTTCTTGATATTTCCTAATGATTCTTACACAAATATCTATAACTCCATTTCCGCTGCTGAGTCGGATTATTTTCTAATATTTAATTAAAAATGAGTACACAACAATACTCTAAAAGTTGTTGAGCAGAACACTGTGGAAAAGTTAGCCATTTTTTTGTGAGTGAAATTAATCATAATTTTTTTGTTTGCTACTTTTTTACAAAATCTGTCATTTGTTTATAATCACGAGCATTATGATACTTAAATTTCGATAACATTATAAAATGGTACATACTTTAATGAGTTAAATCCTTTCTCAGGAATTGTAATCAGTCAAATAGTTGATTTTCGGAGCGGTTGACATGAGGAGATAATAGGTAAGTTTCGAACTGTGGCCACTAATTAAGTACAACGAGTTGATTTAAACTTCTTCAAGCTCATTGAATCGATCGATCTTATTGGTCGAAATATTAAAAAAACAACAACAAAACTTTTTACTGGTACCTGGCAGTACTTGCCCCATATTATGTAATGTTGATTTCCAGTCGAACCACAAAAACACAGCAGTTTCGTCTTCCATGACGAAGGAACTTTATATAAGGTGCAGTCTCTTCCGCAGAAGTATGCACTTGCGCCCACTGTATGAAACTATACTACAAATCTAAGGTTGATTTTCCGATTTTTGATTAGATTTTGGGGCGCTTGGAATCACTGTCTTCATATTCCATAATTTTTCCTTCCAATACATTAAGAAAAAAACTAACACATTGAAAATCTAAAAAATATTTGCACACAATTTTTGTATGCATAAAATATGAACCTGCTTGAGGGTTAAGCAATTATTTCCAGGTCAGTAATTTAAATTTATAATCGTACATAGTTAAGTTTAGTTAAGATTTGACTGTGGGAGGATTGCAATTATAAATTATATTGTAATTGTTTACTTTACTTTTAACAGTCTTCGTATTACAATTTAGGATTCCAGATTGGACATTGTCCAGCAATGAAAATCAATTAAGAGAAATTTTAATCGGTAATTAATAGTCATTAAATGCGCTACAACAATAAAATATACAGGATATGAAGTGTATAAATGTATATAAGTACTTATATATTGGACATACCGCACTCTAATTATAAAAGTGGCGCAACTCAAAATTACAATTTTTTCTTAGTTAATGGCATATTATTTTCCAAAACTAAATTTTTATATGCACACAAGCAAAAACATTCAATTGTTTTTCTTAATTTTTAAATTTTTCAATTTTGAGCTGTGTCTCTTTTGTAGTTAGAGATATGTGATATGCTTGAAACTTCATTAATCAAAGTACTCATTTCGAGTTTGAGTAATTGTGGTATTGAACATTTAACATTTAATTGAAAACCATTTCTTATTAACATTGCAGTTATTGCTAGGACACTTAACTTCAATCAGACAGATTTAAAATGGCTATCGTGAATTTTGAATTTAATCAAAGTCTAACATCTTTTAGCAGATTTAAAACAACGAAATTCTATTGTCTGATAAATAAACTGCTCATTATATGTCAAATTTTTTGTACAGCACCCATTTTGGATTCGTCGAAAGCTGTGAGAAATACGCGACGTCTGCATTATATCTGGAGTTTAGCCATCCTCATATATATTTTTGTGGTTAATTACATGCAGTCGAGCTCTGTCAATCCAAATTTAGTAACAATCGAAAAAGTTTTGCACTTAAGTATATTTCTTAGCAATTGTATATTAGTGACATTTATAATTAACACATGCTATTACCATGCTGAATATTATCAAAGTGTACCGCGCAAGTTGATGCAGTTAAATAACGATTTAAAACGTTTTTGCCGCGAGAAGAATTATAAAAATGACTTGTATGTTATTTTACATAAGGAATTGTGTTTTATAACAAGTTTTGTGGGATTTTGTCTACTAATCTGTTTCGTTGCCGACCTGTGGTTTAGCCATTTTGATCTTTTAGTGTCACTTCGTAGTTGCGGAGTTTATAATATACCAAATGTATTGATATCATTAAACTTAGGACAATATTGGTTGGGCTTACGCTTTATATGCCTATTGTATCGGCGTTTAAACAAATCACTAAACAATCTATTAAATATTGCCAGTACGGGCACAAATGAGTCAAACATGTTGGTTGATGTTATATTTGAAGAGGAATCATTTTTACAATTAACAACGGAAGCAGCATGGTATAAACGTGAATATTCGACCTTTAATAGGAAGATTTTGTCTGAATATGAGGTTATGGATTCAATACGAGCGATATATTCAGAATTGGATAGCCTTATGCTAAAGTTTGTTAATGTTTTTGGATACATATTGCTCATGAATTTCTTGGGATCTTTTCTGAATCTATCAGTTGAATATTTTGCAATTTATAAACTCATTGATCAACCCTCTATAGGCGATTATTTCTTGTTTACATACAAACTATTTTGGTTAGCTTTACATACTGGCAGAATATTTTTTATCTTAATAACGAATCATGTCATAATTGAAGAGGTAATATGTTGGGCTAATGAATGAGACAAGTGAGACAATGAGATACGAGTAAGTTTTGCATTTACAATTTCAGAAATGTCGCACTTCTTTCATTTTAAATGAAATGCGTCCCTCTTCAAAGGATATGGAGCATGCCGTCAATAGATTTCTGCTACAACTTATGGTGCGTAAACATTCTGAATTTGCCTGTGGTATTATAGATTTAGATCTATTATTTTTGGGTAGTGTATGTGATATAAATGTGGCATCTGAGTTAATTTGTTAAAATAAACGTTTACGTTTCTTGTTTACAGATCGCAGGCGCTTTGGTTAACTACGTTATATTTCTAATACAAATCGATTTGGGTATGAAATCCCTTTTAGGAGGACTAAATCATACGACTCAATTGAAATGATAATACAATATATAAGGATATGAAAAATTAACTAAAAAAACAAAACAATATGTTTCTTTATTCCATTCTACCTTCAACCTATCTATTTGATAAGGCCAAGTGCAGTCAGGGTGACCTGTAACTGGTCTTTCTGACGGAGATTAAGACGTTCTCTTCTGTATGTTCCTCCACCGTGGCTCGAATAAAACAGCCTTCTTCAATTCGCTCAACATGAATGTGTACACACGTAATTTATATTTTAGTTCGTCTAATTTCAACATGAAAAGTTTGGAAAATGTGTGGGGTTTTTATATCGTCGAATAGTTTTGCTAAAGTTTCAGATTTTCCTTACCTTACCTTATACCATGTTCTCATTGCGTAGTACCGGTAGTTTTCATGGTTTCGGCTGAAACTACGATGAGATGAGAAATTTGGGCATAAAAATAAGTATCCAATAAAACTACGGAAATACTGCAGTTTGCCGAAACGACGCCGAAATTAAGTTAAAATCGAATGCAACCCTGACAGAAACGCATTTTTTGAATAGCATATTATAGAAGAAGAAGAAGATATTATCTAAGATTTCTATTGTGTTTTCTTTTAAATTTGATTTTATATGTGATTGAATTTTATATAGAACATATTTTAATTATTTATATTATATATTTACCATCTTCCAACACACATTTTGCTTTGAATCCAATGGGGGTATAACCGTCGCAAGCGTCGTCCAGTGTCTGCAAATTCAAAGAACAGCTAAAGTCGAATTAAGAAAAGAAAAACTTATCGCATATTTTTCATTAAAAATCCGAAATGTTAACAGTTCTTAAACAATTATTGGAGTTTAATTAATATAAACTATAAGCATTGCGAAATTGAAAAAATGTTTGAACAACTCTCACTTCTTCGGATTTATAATGAAAAATATGCAATAAGTTTTAATATTTCGTCGTTATTTAGCCGTTTTTCCTTTGTGGCGGCCACATAATTGATTCTTTCTCTGATGCAATTTTATCTTATTGCTAAATATTTTGTCTATCATTGATAAAATAAATTAATAAAAGCAGAAGAACATCGCAATAATTACAAATATCGTTAACATTTTACACACAAGAAATAAACAATGAACTGTCAAACGAAACCAAGTTGCCAATGGGAACGGTTGCAATTTTAGTCGAAACCATTTGCCGAAACTGCGTAATTCGTGCTCAATGGGGACATGGTATCACCCCCACTTAAGATCTTCATAATCGATTTAGTGCCGGTTTATTTACTTCTTTAATGGATTTATAATATGTATTTATAGATATGTATTGAAAACAGACTTTGTTATATCATTTGAATTAATACTAACTAATGTTAAACGCAGCTGGCGCAGCTAAGCCAAATCTGTAGTTGCTATCGACGCTCCCACCAGATTCGCGAAAAGCATCGCAGTGATTGTTTCGGTAATCGGTCCAAGCGCGCGCGACACGGTTGCGCTTCACGGTTGTACAGGGCGGGAGGAGGATCCACTGAGATTCGTCGTTTGTAAGTTTGAAAGATATTCGTTCCCAAAAATCTTAGTACACAGGTTACAGACTAATTTCCAAAGAAAAGTATGAAATACATACATTTTACTATAAGTACAATAATAGTAAAGCTCATAAAACATTGAAACATTTCTGCTATTGAAGCATTTCCATGCCACATCTCTCAACTGTCGATCAATACTAGGGTAGTGCGAATAATTTGCATTCCCATTTGCGAATAATTCGCATTTTCATTATTCGCATTCGGTTTCGCATTCCCAATTACAGCTAGACGTCAAAGAAGATTTTCAACGAAACAGAAAACGTTTATGTTTTTGTGATTCTCCTTCTTCCTTTTAATGGAACAACCTCTCCTGGAGGGTCTAGACCTTCTAGGCTTTTTGTGATTATGAACAATTATTTTAAAGGTTTTTACGTTATATTTCTTATTGAAATGGGTAAAATAAAACCATACGACAATACATAAATACATGACAAAAAATCAATTAGCATAACAATAACTTTATTCCATTTACATCTTCAATAAAAATGTAATCTAAATGTGATCTAAATGCATTTATACTTTTCTGTGCACACACGTAATTTGTATTCTTTCGTTCACCTAATCTCTTTATTTATTTATTTATTTATATAAACCATGTTTATTATAAATAGTTGTATGTATTACTTACTAGTCAACATGAGAACTTTGGAATATGTGCGCGGTTTTTTAAATCGTCTAATAAAGTCGAACTTTTGGAAAAACTTTGATATTTTTCCTTACATATTTAAAGAAGTTTTTCATTGGTGTTCCAGCAAATTGCTTACGTTTGCAACTGATGTTGGTGAAGAAACAGGAATTTTAGCTATTAGTCTTATGGCCAATCGGAAATTGCATTTATTTGAAAGGTAAATTTAAATAACCAATTTAGTATTTCGTAGAGAACTGATGTTCCTACGAGAAAGGTGATAAATTGTGGAAAATGTGTGTAAATTGAAGTTAGCAGAGATATCTCAAATTAAACAAATGGATTCTGACTGATATTCAGGATATATCGTACCTTGGTTAACTGCTTATTGGTCTTATTAAATTGGTCTGGTCGCACTACCCTAGTATTGATCGACAGTTGAGAGATGTGGCATGGAAATGCTTCAATAGCAGAAATGTTTCAATGTTTTATGAGCTTTAATGTCTTCTATTGATTGAAAAAGGATGCCTCGAAGTGGTAATTTTAGTTTTGAAAAGAGAAAAACTCAGGTGAATACGGTGATTATTCGATGATATTTGTTGAGTTTTTGTCCAGAAATTATAGCCTTGTGAGAGGGTGCGTTGTCGAGGTGCAAAATCCATGAGTTTTCTTTTCACATACTTGGTCTTTTTCGATAAATTTCCTCCCTCAAACAATATATAACTTCCAGATGATATTATTTATTTACCTTCTGGCAAGAATTCCGAGTGCATAACGGAATGAGGCATCTATCACAAAGATCACCGATAAGGAACCGTGGCGGGTTCCGAAACGATCGTTTGATCTGTCTGTTCTATAAACGTGGTTGTTCTTTGGCATCAATGTTCATTACAGCCGAACAAATTTAATCCAATATTATCTGAAATATGTGGTCGCTGTGGTGTAGTGGTAGTGCGTTGGACTGCTACGCGGAGTGTCCGGGGTTCGAATCTCGGCACAGGCAAAATCAATAAAAAGTAGAAAAGGTAATTTTTCTACACGGCACCACCTCTTGGCAGGCAATGGCAAACCTACAAGAGTAAAAATTGCCTATGGGTATTTAACTTATCACTTCGTCATTCGGATTCGGCATTAAACTGTAGGTCCCTTCCATTCATGTACAAATATAACACGCACAACATGAGTGGATGCGAAAAGCTGTTGTAATGTGACTTAAAAATGTTGCAGATATATTTACCAAAAACATCAGAGAGAAGGTTGCCGAGAAGGGATGAAGAAGAAGAAGGTTTAGTGAAGAAGTTTTTCTATAGTATAAGTTTTTTAATTACTTTATTTTCGCATTGATGCAGATTTCTTTGGTTGATTGTTGTAATTGCTGCTATATTTGGTGCCATTCATCTAAGCGAAATACAAATTAACCGATTTATTACCTCGCCAACTGTAATTTCTGTGGACCGTGATTATCGAGGATGGAATGGCACATTGCCAGCTGTCACACTTTGCTATTATGATCACATAGATTCATTTAAAGCAAATGAATTTATAATAGATCAGTGGAATACATCCATAGTGGATGATGATTATTTCTATTTTATGGATTTTCTATATGCTCTTGTTAATGCAACTTCGGCTAATTATGCAGATCTAGCACGTTTTGCCGAAGACGATCGCTTCGATGAACTAAACTTATATGAAGTTATACGTGCAGTTGAACGTAAATATTTAGGTCTACTCATTTTTATGAATTAAAATCACTAAACAATCTATTAAATATTGCCAGTACGGGCACAAATGAGTCAAACATGTTGGTTGATGTTATATTTGAAGAGGAATCATTTTTACAATTAACAACGGAAGCAGCATGGTATAAACGTGAATATTCGACCTTTAATAGGAAGATTTTGTCTGAATATGAGGTTATGGATTCAATACGAGCGATATATTCAGAATTGGATAGCCTTATGCTAAAGTTTGTTAATGTTTTTGGATACATATTGCTCATGAATTTCTTGGGATCTTTTCTGAATCTATCAGTTGAATATTTTGCAATTTATAAACTCATTGATCAACCCTCTATAGGCGATTATTTCTTGTTTACATACAAACTATTTTGGTTAGCTTTACATACTGGCAGAATATTTTTTATCTTAATAACGAATCATGTCATAATTGAAGAGGTAATATGTTGGGCTAATGAATGAGACAAGTGAGACAATGAGATACGAGTAAGTTTTGCATTTACAATTTCAGAAATGTCGCACTTCTTTCATTTTAAATGAAATGCGTCCCTCTTCAAAGGATATGGAGCATGCCGTCAATAGATTTCTGCTACAACTTATGGTGCGTAAACATTCTGAATTTGCCTGTGGTATTATAGATTTAGATCTATTATTTTTGGGTAGTGTATGTGATATAAATGTGGCATCTGAGTTAATTTGTTAAAATAAACGTTTACGTTTCTTGTTTACAGATCGCAGGCGCTTTGGTTAACTACGTTATATTTCTAATACAAATCGATTTGGGTATGAAATCCCTTTTAGGAGGACTAAATCATACGACTCAATTGAAATGATAATACAATATATAAGGATATGAAAAATTAACTAAAAAAACAAAACAATATGTTTCTTTATTCCATTCTACCTTCAACCTATCTATTTGATAAGGCCAAGTGCAGTCAGGGTGACCTGTAACTGGTCTTTCTGACGGAGATTAAGACGTTCTCTTCTGTATGTTCCTCCACCGTGGCTCGAATAAAACAGCCTTCTTCAATTCGCTCAACATGAATGTGTACACACGTAATTTATATTTTAGTTCGTCTAATTTCAACATGAAAAGTTTGGAAAATGTGTGGGGTTTTTATATCGTCGAATAGTTTTGCTAAAGTTTCAGATTTTCCTTACCTTACCTTATACCATGTTCTCATTGCGTAGTACCGGTAGTTTTCATGGTTTCGGCTGAAACTACGATGAGATGAGAAATTTGGGCATAAAAATAAGTATCCAATAAAACTACGGAAATACTGCAGTTTGCCGAAACGACGCCGAAATTAAGTTAAAATCGAATGCAACCCTGACAGAAACGCATTTTTTGAATAGCATATTATAGAAGAAGAAGAAGATATTATCTAAGATTTCTATTGTGTTTTCTTTTAAATTTGATTTTATATGTGATTGAATTTTATATAGAACATATTTTAATTATTTATATTATATATTTACCATCTTCCAACACACATTTTGCTTTGAATCCAATGGGGGTATAACCGTCGCAAGCGTCGTCCAGTGTCTGCAAATTCAAAGAACAGCTAAAGTCGAATTAAGAAAAGAAAAACTT
The DNA here is from genome assembly GCA_958295655.1 of Palloptera scutellata. Classification (NCBI taxonomy): domain Eukaryota; kingdom Metazoa; phylum Arthropoda; class Insecta; order Diptera; family Pallopteridae; genus Palloptera; species Palloptera scutellata. The sequence goes on from OY282451.1 coordinate 42,483,986, forward strand.
ATCGCATATTTTTCATTAAAAATCCGAAATGTTAACAGTTCTTAAACAATTATTGGAGTTTAATTAATATAAACTATAAGCATTGCGAAATTGAAAAAATGTTTGAACAACTCTCACTTCTTCGGATTTATAATGAAAAATATGCAATAAGTTTTAATATTTCGTCGTTATTTAGCCGTTTTTCCTTTGTGGCGGCCACATAATTGATTCTTTCTCTGATGCAATTTTATCTTATTGCTAAATATTTTGTCTATCATTGATAAAATAAATTAATAAAAGCAGAAGAACATCGCAATAATTACAAATATCGTTAACATTTTACACACAAGAAATAAACAATGAACTGTCAAACGAAACCAAGTTGCCAATGGGAACGGTTGCAATTTTAGTCGAAACCATTTGCCGAAACTGCGTAATTCGTGCTCAATGGGGACATGGTATCACCCCCACTTAAGATCTTCATAATCGATTTAGTGCCGGTTTATTTACTTCTTTAATGGATTTATAATATGTATTTATAGATATGTATTGAAAACAGACTTTGTTATATCATTTGAATTAATACTAACTAATGTTAAACGCAGCTGGCGCAGCTAAGCCAAATCTGTAGTTGCTATCGACGCTCCCACCAGATTCGCGAAAAGCATCGCAGTGATTGTTTCGGTAATCGGTCCAAGCGCGCGCGACACGGTTGCGCTTCACGGTTGTACAGGGCGGGAGGAGGATCCACTGAGATTCGTCGTTTGTAAGTTTGAAAGATATTCGTTCCCAAAAATCTTAGTACACAGGTTACAGACTAATTTCCAAAGAAAAGTATGAAATACATACATTTTACTATAAGTACAATAATAGTAAAGCTCATAAAACATTGAAACATTTCTGCTATTGAAGCATTTCCATGCCACATCTCTCAACTGTCGATCAATACTAGGGTAGTGCGAATAATTTGCATTCCCATTTGCGAATAATTCGCATTTTCATTATTCGCATTCGGTTTCGCATTCCCAATTACAGCTAGACGTCAAAGAAGATTTTCAACGAAACAGAAAACGTTTATGTTTTTGTGATTCTCCTTCTTCCTTTTAATGGAACAACCTCTCCTGGAGGGTCTAGACCTTCTAGGCTTTTTGTGATTATGAACAATTATTTTAAAGGTTTTTACGTTATATTTCTTATTGAAATGGGTAAAATAAAACCATACGACAATACACATGACAACACACATGACAATACACACACATGACAAAAAATCAATTAGCATAACAATAACTTTATTCCATTTACATCTTCAATAAAAATGTAATCTAAATGTGATCTAAATGCATTTATACTTTTCTGTGCACACACGTAATTTGTATTCTTTCGTTCACCTAATCTCTTTATTTATTTATTTATTTATATAAACCATGTTTATTATAAATAGTTGTATGTATTACTTACTAGTCAACATGAGAACTTTGGAATATGTGCGCGGTTTTTTAAATCGTCTAATAAAGTCGAACTTTTGGAAAAACTTTGATATTTTTCCTTACATATTTAAAGAAGTTTTTCATTGGTGTTCCAGCAAATTGCTTACGTTTGCAACTGATGTTGGTGAAGAAACAGGAATTTTAGCTATTAGTCTTATGGCCAATCGGAAATTGCATTTATTTGAAAGGTAAATTTAAATAACCAATTTAGTATTTCGTAGAGAACTGATGTTCCTACGAGAAAGGTGATAAATTGTGGAAAATGTGTGTAAATTGAAGTTAGCAGAGATATCTCAAATTAAACAAATGGATTCTGACTGATATTCAGGATATATCGTACCTTGGTTAACTGCTTATTGGTCTTATTAAATTGGTCTGGTCGCACTACCCTAGTATTGATCGACAGTTGAGAGATGTGGCATGGAAATGCTTCAATAGCAGAAATGTTTCAATGTTTTATGAGCTTTAATGTCTTCTATTGATTGAAAAAGGATGCCTCGAAGTGGTAATTTTAGTTTTGAAAAGAGAAAAACTCAGGTGAATACGGTGATTATTCGATGATATTTGTTGAGTTTTTGTCCAGAAATTATAGCCTTGTGAGAGGGTGCGTTGTCGAGGTGCAAAATCCATGAGTTTTCTTTTCACATACTTGGTCTTTTTCGATAAATTTCCTCCCTCAAACAATATATAACTTCCAGATGATATTATTTATTTACCTTCTGGCAAGAATTCCGAGTGCATAACGGAATGAGGCATCTATCACAAAGATCACCGATAAGGAACCGTGGCGGGTTCCGAAACGATCGTTTGATCTGTCTGTTCTATAAACGTGGTTGTTCTTTGGCATCAATGTTCATTACAGCCGAACAAATTTAATCCAATATTATCTGAAATATGTGGTCGCTGTGGTGTAGTGGTAGTGCGTTGGACTGCTACGCGGAGTGTCCGGGGTTCGAATCTCGGCACAGGCAAAATCAATAAAAAGTAGAAAAGGTAATTTTTCTACACGGCACCACCTCTTGGCAGGCAATGGCAAACCTACAAGAGTAAAAATTGCCTATGGGTATTTAACTTATCACTTCGTCATTCGGATTCGGCATTAAACTGTAGGTCCCTTCCATTCATGTACAAATATAACACGCACAACATGAGTGGATGCGAAAAGCTGTTGTAATGTGACTTAAAAATGTTGCAGATATATTTACCAAAAACATCAGAGAGAAGGTTGCCGAGAAGGGATGAAGAAGAAGAAGGTTTAGTGAAGAAGTTTTTCTATAGTATAAGTTTTTTAATTACTTTATTTTCGCATTGATGCAGATTTCTTTGGTTGATTGTTGTAATTGCTGCTATATTTGGTGCCATTCATCTAAGCGAAATACAAATTAACCGATTTATTACCTCGCCAACTGTAATTTCTGTGGACCGTGATTATCGAGGATGGAATGGCACATTGCCAGCTGTCACACTTTGCTATTATGATCACATAGATTCATTTAAAGCAAATGAATTTATAATAGATCAGTGGAATACATCCATAGTGGATGATGATTATTTCTATTTTATGGATTTTCTATATGCTCTTGTTAATGCAACTTCGGCTAATTATGCAGATCTAGCACGTTTTGCCGAAGACGATCGCTTCGATGAACTAAACTTATATGAAGTTATACGTGCAGTTGAACGTAAATATTTAGGTCTACTCATTTTTATGAATTAATCATAAGTTCTTATATTTTTTTGGCTATTACCTTTTGAAATTTTAGGACCTTTCGAACAGGTTATATCTAGTTTTGATGTAAATTTCGAAGTGCAAGCGATATCGGTAATGACAGAACGTGGACTATGCTATGCTATAAATTCGCCAATGTCAGAAATTTTGACAGGAAGGTATTCTACATAATAAATCACATAAACGCTCGTATTTTACAATACATAATTATTTTTTAGACAAATAGAATTTAACAATCTTAAGCCGCCACTCACATGTGAATATGGTAAACAGCAATGCTACATAAAAATGGATCTATATGAGAGTACTGGAACAGTGCGTGCATGAATGAAATGGAGCTGTATTTCTGAATTAAATAGAACCTTATTTTCATGTAGGTTGTTGTGCACTCACCGTTTGAAGTCTCTGGTTCCGATGTTAATGTAATTGCTCTACATAAATCCAATGAAATAGCTGCTTCTTATAAGGTCTTAGAAACTGTGTAGGCTAACCAAATATACTAAAATAAAAATAGAAAGAAAATTATTTCTATTTTTCATAAATTTTTTAGAGAATCCAAGAATTTACGTGAGCTAAGGGTAGAACAAAGGAAATGTGTATTCCACGATGAAGAGACCTCAGAATTGAAGGTTTGTATGTACTATGTTTGCTAATTTACTGAGATAATACCATTGAGATTTTAACACAGTTTTTTAAACACTGTGTGTATTTCTTATAAAAATGTTCATTAATATGTGGGATGAATATCATTCATCAAACCTTGATTCATTGCATTGATATATTTTCATGAATATGATGTTTTTATTCATCAATATTATGAACATATGCATTAATTATATTTATAAATGTGAATACATAATTCACTATGGCCCAGTGATTGTTGAACGACATTCATAGTTAATATGCATTTATGAAGAAATTCGTTAATTAAAACTTTAATTGTGTATTAAAGATTTATAGCAAAAGTTTATGTCTGGTTCGCTGTCGTGCTGCTATGGCTTTGGAAATGTGTAATTGCGTTCCATTCTTTTATACATTTGTGGGTGAGTATATGCACATGGCTCCAATTATTTTATTAGTTAAGAAACTAGAGATTTGTATATATAGAATATGTTCATTAAGGTGGGCGGCAATGTGGGCGTATATGTCCGGATAATACCATACATAGAAAAAGTACTAAAGTGTATGAAATTTATATTAGAGTCGATAAATCAATGACTGCCATTTAGTTTTTAAAGATTATTTCATGCAAATGTGGACAACGACTTCGTTGCAATTGTTTACAGTTTGGTCCTCACTAACAACACAAGTAATGTTGTTTTCCAAGGCTGCAATTGACGCTGGTCTATCGGCACTTGCCACAATGGCTGTCTATCTATTTATCGGTGTCCTGTGATTTCATTCCCTCTCTCATTCTCCCTCCTTCTTCATTCCACCTATCAATATTCCTTCCAATCAATGCAATGCTCTGCTTTTACAGGGGCATAGGGTGTACCACAGGGTAACTTAAACTTAAAAAAAAAATTAACTTCAAGAAAAATAGTCTTGAGGCATCAAACTCGGTAATAACTCGGAAATCTCACTGGTTCGAAACATTACATACATTGCTCACCGAACTCATCTCGCAATAGGTCCATTGTTTTACGTGTTGTGTGCCATGTAGTGTCGTCTTGTTGCAACCACATGTCGACAGATTCACCTCGTTCATTTTGGGCAAAAAAAAAAAAAAAAAAACGCTCCAAACCATCGAACGATTTTGGCCATCGTCATCTTTGAAGAAATACGGACCGATGATTACCATTAAACGCACCAAACAGTGTATTTTGCTGGATGCCTTGGAAGCTCTTGTATTGCCTTTGGTTGCTCATCAGCACATATGCGACAATTTTGCTTATTAACATACCAAATTCAACCAGATATGAGCTTCTTCGCTGAACACCATAAAAATGGTCGAAGTGCGCGAAAAAAGTTTATCCCAGAGCACGAAGTTTGATAAGAGTTGTTCGGTTGTGAGTCTTTCAATGATGAAATAGCAATGCTAACTGAACATGTTTGACTTTGACACATATCAAGAATCACAAGAGAACTGTCAAAAATATAATAATCTTATTTTTTTAGAATAAAATATTTAATGAGATAAACGTTTACCAAAATGATTTGTAAGTATTTACCATTGAATTTTATATTTTCGCGCGATGGTGGATAATTTTTTGTAGAAGAATTCGTGTTAAAAAGTTATCCATTTGTCGTCGCAGAAAATGTGGTGTAGCACGGTGTCATTAGTTAATCAAAAAATGATTTAATAATAAATCAAAATATACTATATAACATCGCTAGGTTTCTTCTTTAACCACGTATCTCCAAAAGCACCACTTTGCAGAAAATGAAAAAGAAAAACTAAAGGTTTGAAAATAAACTTTAGTGTTCAAGTGGAGATATGAGGTTGAAGAGCTAGCTCTAAAATTTTTTGAATGTAAACTCGCTAAGGGTAGCGATACCATAAGTACATGAAGTAAATATTAAGTATTTGTAGATTAATCAGTTTTCATTTCCAATTGTATCGGATTGTTATGTCGCGCCATTCCAGACTAAACGTACCGTTAAATTCCGAATTTCAACTCAATAATTTTAGATTTGGCCAAACCTAACACAGATTTTCTCCGCAGTTTGCAAGAGAGAAATCAAGAATATCGATCTAAGGAGTCTGTGTAGAACTTAAAGTCACAGTTTTGCAAAGTAAATAATTACCTCAGAATTTCGCTTAAACGGATTTCGTTGCATATACTCGTACATATCTTGAACCGGATGAAAATGAATAAGAAGATAAAGAAATCATATTTTAATGTATGAAGAAAAAAGGAAAAAAATTTTGTGTTGTGTTAAAATATTTAAAAATTATAGCTTGTCCTTATTACGCACCACGTGAATGGATGCGAAAAGCTTGGCCTACGACCTCCAGGGGCTGGTGTGCCACTAAAAGACAGAAGAAAGGCCCTCCTTGGGCTATTGTGCAATGAAAAGAAAGAAGAAGAAAGTCTTATTATCATTCCAACAATATCCTATTGGACCATATCGGTAGAATAATATCTTTATTTTTATTTGTATCTGTCTTTACCGACAATAAACAAATTGAGTAGTATAATAATAATAATAATAATAATAATAATATTATAACAGTAATAGATACACTCCATTAAGCGAATCTACTACTGTGGGCAAAAGTTAGTAAGACTTTGTTCATAATTTCAAATTTTTTTATTCATTCTTCCAAATCTATTTTGTCCCCTTCAAAGTAATCCCCCCCCCCCCCCCGGGCCCTAATACACTTGTGCCAACGTTTTTTCCAATTCTCGAAACAGTTTTTAAAGTCAGTTTCCGGAATAGCCTTCAATGCGCTTAGCGATTCATGTTTAATGTCTTCAATTGACTCAAAACGGTGTCCACGAATCGGTTTTTTGAGTTTAGAAAATAGCCAAAAGTCACACGGTGCTAAGTCAGGCGAATAGGGTGGTTGCGGAACGATATCAGTCGAATTTTTGGCAAAATGGTCTCGTAAAACCAATGCAGTGATTTTGGAACCAATCGTGCATTCACTCTTCTTAGGCCTAAATGGTGTTTTAAAATGGTTTTCACTGATCCTTCCGATATTCCAACAATGCCAGTAAGGTCTCTGACTGTTAATCGTCGATTCTCGAGCACCAATTCCTTGATTTTATTGACGTGTTGATCATCAGTTGATGTTGATGGCCGTCCTGGACGTGGTTCGCCGTCAACGCGTTCTCGACCATCTTTGAACAATTTGTACCAATCAAAAACACTTGCTCGCGACATGCGACATACAATTATCACCGAAGGCCTTTTGCAACATTCTGAATGTTTCGGCACCAGAAATTTGATTCCGCACACAAAATTTAATGGAACTTCTTTGTTGAATAATTTCACTCATTGTGAAAATCGCCGAATGCACTTTTTGTACTTCAGAAAGACAAGCGTATACTAAACACTAATGATTATTTTGATGTGACATTTGGCACAGATGTCACCGACAGTCATACCAACCTTAAAAAAATAATATTTTGATGAATGGGTTTCGGCGCGAAATTTAAATTAAAGAGTCTTACTACTTTTTGCCCACAGTAGTATATAAAGTAAACTATCACAATATTAGGATTATTTACACTTTGTAGTGAAAGTACATTACATTAAATACATAGACAAAACTTAGCTTCGATCTGGAAGATCCAAAATGTGGTATCTTTTAAGCCTTCTAATAGCACCGCTGTTGTCTAATAGTGAAACTGCAAGGGAATTTGTGTGGTTGTGCAGTCTTTCGATGTACCTTTCACTAAGCCTTCTGATGTCGGCTTTGACGAGAGGTATGTTGAGATCTTTATGAATTTGCTCATTAGTAATAAACCATGGTGCATTAACTATTTTTCCAAATGTCTTGGATTGGTATCGTTGCAGGATTTGTGGTAGAATAATGACATAGTTATAAACGTAAATTCATATTTATAATTTCGATGATTTGAGAGACTCTTACTTACAAGTCCGGTGAAAATCTCGTCGAAATTTTTTGTAGTCATTTCTGTTCAGACTGAACAGAGACGAAATCATGGGCAAAACTTCAGTGTCGATTGTCTGATTAATACGTTCAATCTGTAATGGTCGATATATTTTTTATTTATTAATATTTACAGAAGGTCCAAGTTGTAACCCAGCCGGATTTGAATGTCTCCTTGATTTCAAGTGGCCAATATGGGCAACGCATATTTGCAAATGTCCCAGTACCTGTTCTGAAATTGAGTACACCATACAAAGTGTTAAAAAAACGTTCTGGTAAAGTATATAAAAAATATAAATTAATTTTACGAGGATTTTCTAGCATTTGTAGATCAGTAAATGTGTAGAGCAAAATAATTTTTCCTATTCTTTCACCGAGCATCGACCGAGTGGTCGATGTTTGACTTAGAAAATCACTCTAATATGCTTTAATCGATTTCATATACACAATTTTATTAGTACATATGTAAGACACAAATGCTCATTTAAGGGGTAACAAATTAAATGAAGACACTGCTAAAGCTGATGTCACATCCAGTTTTCGTTGGGATTTGATACCGCCTAAGGTGCGCATGCGCAGAGATGTTGTCTTCAGTTTTGAGGACTTACTTGGTAAACTCACACTCACACTCACAACATAGTCCAATAAAATGTATTTAGCTAAACCTATTCTTTTTGTAATTTGCAGTGTCTTTTGGTGGCGTTTTGGCACTATTTGTTGGATTTAGTATTTTGTCAATAACACACTTGGCATTCGTTCTTACATTTCATATTCTGGAAGTGATTTTTGAAATAATTTTGTTCCTTCGCAACAATTTCAAGAGAATCATAGGACATTGCAAGCAGTATCGCAGTCGAAAGATACAAGAAGATGTTGAAAATCATAAATTTTGTAATACAATACATCATAAGTTATCGAAAGAAGACAATTTCCAGGATGGAATCGAAAAAAATATTGGAGCGTTTAATTTAGATGATACAATTATTAAACCAGAATATGAGTATATTAATTGAATTTAATTAACAGTATTATGCAGTGTTAATAGACGTGGTAATGTCTTAGTATATTTTGTTCCACTATTTTCTGTGTGATTCTGTGCGCTGAGCCAAGTCAACACTATCTCAAATGTTGAAGTAAGGGTGAATATTTTATTCACTTAATGCAAAATGTTTACATAGATATCTACATGTCTATAGACATATTATACAACATAAAATACACAAAGTCAAGATGTTTACTTGAAGCTAAAACCACACAAGAGGCAATGTAGAAGCAAAAATTTTGCAAAATTATAGAATCAGGTAGAAATGGCAAATAGACCAATAGTTTAGTATTACAGAGCGGCAGAAAAAACCGCCACAAAATAATTAATATTGTATGTATAAGTTAAAAATACATGTAAGTACATAAGTAAGAATACTACAGTGAGTATTGATAGACATTTAATAAAAAGGTAAAAAACGATTATGCATTTTTCATACTAAATATCATCAGGTATGTTATTTCTAATAAGTAAACATCACAGAGACAATAATTTACCCCCTAAATCAGTGTGTACTAAGTTTCTAAAATCCGTGATGCCGAGTCATGTATTTATCTATAATCTCGGATTGTGATGAAGTATGTACTTAGTTGAACAAAATTAAGTATTGCATTCTTTAATAAAAATACAACGTCTTTGATACAACTACCTTCACTCGCAGTGGTTTATTTCATTTTTGTCTTCTTGACTAAAACGAATATTAAAATATCGGTCTTGGCCGCCTCGCTATTTGCTTCTGCTATGCGCGCTTCGCCGGCAGTTGTCAAGTGCTATCAGGTCTCCCTGTTCCTGGTCCTATTAACGGAAATTATGTCATCTTCTGCGCTTTCCACAACCATGACTCGAACTGAATACTTTCGTAGCCGTAGCGATTCTTTCTCAACATGACTTAGCCAGCAAAGTTAACGCATTTTAATACGCTTGAATTGTCAATGTCGGCGTACAGCTAAAATGGTCCGGTCATCTTCGTTACAAATCGTCAACGGACTATTAGACCATAAATCTTGCGAATTAACCTTGTCTCGAATGCTCTTCATAGCCTCTCATCGTTGGTAGTCTTTGTCCCCGTCTCAGCGTCATGCATTAAGTCGGGGAGGATGGAGCGTTATTTTCGTCCATCGCATTCGGTTAGTATGTATTTATTTAAGAGAATTGAATTATGTGGGAGATTTTCAAGAAATTTGCTTTAAATTCGTCGTTTTCAGTCGAAGGAAATGGTGGGAATCGGCCGCATACGGCGCAATACATTGAAGTCGTTTTCGGTAAATACTCGAAACTTGTGTTGAATATTTACTATATATATTTCATCCATTTTGAATTGAAATGTATTTTTCTACAGCTGGCTTTACTTAAGTAAATAATATAAATCTATCTTGTCATTCAGACCTTGCCATAATTCAAGAAAGTTTCAGATTTACATGAACTAAGAGGTTTTAGGGTCGCTAATAACGATTGTCAGATTTCCAAAATTCAAAATAGCAAAGAGGTACAAACATTGGAATTTTTGGGATCACTGATCATGATTTTAAAGTTAGATTTCCATAATTCAATATGACGGATACAAAATGGCCGCCATATTTTTAAGTTATTCCATCTATTTGCATGTAAAGAGATATGTTGGGTTTTTCGGTGGCAATGATAATGATAACAAAAATAAACAAAATGTGTTTACCTATTCATCAGGAACATCTTTGTCTCAGACATCAAATCTCTACCTCTTACACTACACGTATCGCTCGTCTTCAGCAAGACTGTCATAAATCAAAAATAAGAAATTCGAGTTAATACAGAAATAACTGTTATTTAATGCTTTATCTTGTGTAAAACACCAGAACTGTATCTTATGAACCCTTCGCGTGAGAAGAGTATTTCCCGTTATCAATTATTGTATGGATCGATAGGTAAATTGAAAAGTTTAAACTTGATTTTCATAAAATTTAAATTTTTTTGAGTTATAACTGTCTTGTAGTCTTGTACTTTACCATTGAAAACTTTGACATTGAAACTCTCATCTTAAAATGAAGTTAAAAAAAAACCAGTCTTAAGTCCAGCAATGTTCAATGTTCAGCACTACATCCTATTTTTGAGTATTATATAAGTACATAAGTAGATACTACGTTTACTATGTAGCAAAAATAATGTTGGTTAGTGTAATTTATAACTAATATAGAAAATTTATTATTTGGTCGCTGTAGTGTAGTGGTAGTGCGTTGGACTGCTACGCCGAGTGTCCGGGGTTCGAATCTTGGCACAGACAAAAATCAAAAAGTAGAAAAAATAATTTTTCTATACGGCACCACCTCTTGGCAGGCAATGGAAAACATGCAAGAGTAAAAATTGCTATGAAAAGCTTTTCACTTCGCCGTTCGGATTCGGCATTAAACTGTAGGTCCCTTCCATTCATGTACAAATATAAGACGCACAACATGAGTGGATACGAAAAGCTAGGCCTAGGCCCTCCATGGGCTGTTGTGCCATTAAAAGTAAAGTAAGTGTAATTTATAACTAATATAGATGATTTATTATTTGTTTAATTCAATATAAACCTTTATATTATTAATGAAACTACCGAAATGTTTCAAATAGCGAATATAGACTCTCTAAAATTCTCAAATCTAAAGGTTGCCAAAAACCATCCGGGAAGGCAGGCATTGGTGGAAACATGTGTTTTTCTAAAGTATATAAAACGAAACATAATTGTGGAGTAAATATTCAGAATCCGATAAATCCAAATTTTGTTTGTTTGAGATATTTGGAAAACACTTTAATTATTTAGTTTGATTTTGCTTGAACTATTGGCTTTGATATACTTATGTACAAATGCTTTTTAAGAATATTGTATATTAAGTTAATGATGAATCTGATGTGGTAGATCGAAATAGGGCCTCAAAATTAGTACAAATTGATACTAAACTAAAATGAAATTTTGTTTTTTTATTGGTAAATTCAACACACAGGGTGTACCCATATTAATGCAGAGCATTGTGTTGATTGGAAGGAAGATTTATAGGTGGGAGGAAGAAGGAGGGAGAATGAGAGAGGGAATGTAAACACAGGACACCGATAAAGCGATTTATCAGCTATTGAATGGTTGCTCTGCAATTATAATAACTTTATTTCTAGCTGAGTATTTACCATACTTACATACATATTTGCAAAGTATAGACCATTTGAGACTTCATTAAACAAATATTTCTAATTCGAATTCCTGCAGGTTTGAATCATGGATAAGACCATAAGTCTCTTCAGGTATTTCTAAATGAAATAACTTTTCCGCTTCCTTCTTAATTTGGTTATACTTACATATGAAGTTATCAAAAAAAAAAGAAGGAAGAAAAGAAACTCAGCCCCTGATGCATATTGATCTGTTGTGCCAGAGGCATGTTTGTAACTATATAACTCGTTTAAAAAGTGTAGTGCAAGCAAATACTTAGTATGAAGTAATAAGATATGAAAGAGTAGCGCAGTGGAAGGCTACTAATTAATACCTAAGTAGTTGGTAGAAGACAGTCACAACAGTCGGTTGATTGCTCACGTTTAGAGCATTTTTAAATTTTATTTGTACAATACTTAAATTGCATATCTACAGCACCGAAGTCTGAAGTCTTGAAAGAATGTATTAAAGTGTTAAGAAATCTTATTTGGTATTTGTTGATGCACAATCTTAAAACATTTCAAATATGGATTGTGTATTAAAGATAAAATGCTGAAAGATCTGGAAGTTATATCAAACATAAAATCGTGTCAACATATTCAAATACATAAGCGGTATTCACGATATGAAGTACTCTTGAAGTACTTATGTTGTAGCAAAATTTTAATTTGTGAAGTTTCACAGTTATTGTATTTGTGATATAATATTTTTAACAGAGGCTCCTGGACGGACCATAATTTATTTTTATTTATTTTATTTCTATCTTTCGAAAACCGGCAGCATGCAGCGTAAACAAGGATTTACAAGAATATACGAGTATAACTTATGGTATAATATTGCATGACACAAAAATTTAAATTTATAGTGACAATCGTCTGGAAGTGCAAAAGAAAGTATAAACAGTATTTAGCAGAAGAAGAATATATAAAAACTTACAATCATCTTCTATGTTTTGCATATGTTTGCCATGTATTTGAAGTGCTGCCATAGCAAGAAGCACTTCAAATTCATGGCATTCTTGTCAAAGATATGTGAGAAAATAGGTCAAGATTAAAGACCTTCTCTTCTATTCTTCAAAATCTATCAGAAATTAAATTATATGGCAGCATTACAATTTCGTATCAACTGAATGGTGAATATTGTACACAAATACCTACTATAAAAAAGTTACAGTGGGCTCTCGCTGTTGTGTGTATTTTTGATATCTGTTATTGTAAGCAATTAAAATATTCTACATACGAGTATGTACATACAGATATCACATTTATGAGAAATACAGAATACAAAGCCATTTACTATAGATTGTGAATACCGCTATAGTATGTATGCAAATATCTACCCTACACATTATGTGTGCTACTTGCAGATAAGATAAGATACTTATATAAACGTCAAGTTAACAATGAGATGAAAGATGCCCTAATAACGTTAATAATATCCTAAAGATATTTGGAAATAAGTTTTTCAACCGAAAGAAATATTAATAATTTTGTTGTAAATAAAAATGATTCAAACTTCCGCCAGCTTGTGCCTTGAGTGGAAAAATCTTAATTATTATGTGCCCAAAAATGAACAAAATAATTACAGCTTCTGGCAGGAATGCCAAAAAGTTAAGGAAATACGAATTCTGAAGGATGGTAAGTATGCATTTCTCTCTACATACGTTCCTCTAATTTACTGGCTTTAATGATAGCGTGACTTAATACCTTTCTTCCCGTGCAGTTAGCGGCCATATGAAAACAGGCGATTTAGTTGCGGTATTAGGTTGCAGTGGCGCCGGCAAAACCACATTGCTTGCTGCCATATCATCGCGGTAATTGTTATTTTATTATGAATTTAATATGTTTTTGAATGGTGATTGCTTGAAATGACTTTGGAATTATATATAGTTTACCCGATCTTACCCTGAGTATACAAATTTACTAAAACAGTTTAAAATGTTTGAATGTTGGTATGAATTTCTAGCAAGGCTAATATCTACTACAAAAACCAAATATATTTTAGAGAAACCACGACGGCTTTTTGTTCTGAAAAAAATCGAACTAATTGGTGAAAAGTAAATTCAAGATTACCACAAAGCCAAAAATGCCAAAAATCAGAGTTGATGAAATTTTCTTTAATTAATTTTACAATTTATAATCAAGTTAAATCAAGTTTTTTTCTTCGTCTCTATTCCAAAGTTTACGCGGTAATCTAACCGGTGACATCGTATTAAATGGCATGGCCATGAGCCGCAATGAGATGACGCGTATTTCCAGCTTTTTACCACAATTCGAAATCAATGTTAAAACCTTTACCGCTTTTGAGCATTTATACTTCATGGTGAGTTTTGGAAGTACATGAGTGTACATGACCGACGAGTTTATGATGCAATTGTTAATTGAATTCTTTTTCACCCACATCAAGTCCCATTTTAAAATGCATCGTAAAACAGCAAAAGCACAAAAGCGTCAACGGGTTAATGACCTCCTATTTGCATGTGGTTTACGAGATGCCGCACACACCCGCATCCAACAGCTTTCGGGTGGTGAGCGAAAACGTTTGAGCTTGGCTGAAGAGGTAAGTTATATGAAATTCATATTCTCAAATGTTTGCTTGTTCTTATTATTCATTTTAGCTTATAACAGATCCACCATTTCTGTTTTGTGATGAACCCACCACTGGTTTAGATAGTTATAGCGCTTATACGGTCGTAAAAACGTTGCGCCATCTATGCACACGCCAACGTGTTGCCAAGAATTCAGTTACATCGCTCTATGGCGACGACTCACTGTCTACACCTAGCGATGAGAGCAGTGGCAACTCTTTTGAAATGGAACTACTTAAATCGAATGAGAATATCTTTGAGTCATTGAAGGAGTTACCTTCGTTGAGTATTCTTAATAGCGGTCCAAATGGTCGTCATAAAAAAGCGGTCATTTGTTCGATTCATCAACCGAGCTCAGATATTTTCGAACTGTTTACGCATATTATACTTATGGATGCCGGGCGAATTGTTTACCAGGGGAGTACGGAACATGCTTTAAAATTCTTTATGAAGTAAGTTACGTTTAGCATAAAATTACTATTCTTTTAGAGTGAAATGGAATCCTTAAACTACTACTACATACATAAGTACATACTAGGAACATGTATTGGTAAACTTAGGTATTGCGACCATTAATACTAAGGATCGAGCGATCTGTGGAGTCAACATTTGTATTACAAAAAATAATAAAGTGACAACATACCCCAGCAAATTGAACCAGAAATTCAGAAAGTGATAGAAACTGAATGATTATAAATATTGAATTATAAGGTTTTGAGATTGATGAGTGTACGAATCTGTTGACGGCATTTCATCGAATATAAGTAGCTAAAATACTTTCTTGGAGTCAAGATTGAAAGATTCGAGTATCTTAACTGAGTACTACCTACATTTAGAAAATAAGTAGTAGTAGGAATTTTATTGCAAAAAAGAGAATCGGAGCATGAAACTGAAGACAAAATTGAATTTAGTGCTTGTCGAAAAACTTCTTCAAAACTTCTGATCTTCTAAAAAATTTATAATACTTAATACCAGATGTACAAGTATGAACCCGGTATTTTTTTAACGAAAATACACGTTTTTTTAAGAAAAATAGTTATACTTTCAATCTTTAAAGAAATGGCTATTGCTAGCTTCACATTTTTCCCATCTCCCTGGCAATTTGTGAATGCCTCGCCAAAAAAACTGTTCGTTTTTTGAGTCAAACCAGTCATTGAGCTATTTTCTTACATTTTCGTAGGAATCAAAGTGCTGTTCAGCAAATGCGTGCCCCATTGATGGAAATAAGCGGTAGTCAGATGGAGCCAAGTCTGGTGAATAGATAGATAGCCGAATGGGGGAGGGCTTCCCAGCTGTACGAATCTACCAATTGCCGGGTCTGTTTTGTTCGATGGGATGGTGCATTGTCATCAAGAAAAATCACTTTTTGTTGCCTACCTTGATATTCTAGACTTTTTTGAGGCAAAGCACGGTTCAAATCGGCCAATTGTTGTTGGTAGCGTTGCTAAGTAATTGTTTCACCTGGTTTCAGAATGTCAAATCAGATAACACCTCGCTGATCCCAGGAAACAACGATTTGGTTTTTCTGTCGATTTGGCCGGTGTACCGAGCTTAACATATGATCGGTTACGTTTGTGATTCTCGAAATAGATCCATTTTTCATCGCCAGTAACAATTCGATGAAGATATAACTTTCTTTTGTACCTGGCGAGCAACATTTCACAGGTGGTTTTCCGATTTTCTTGCTGTCTTTCAGTCAATTCATGCGGCACTCATCTTCCCACCTCCCACCTTCAAAATCAATCCCATGGCTTTTAAACGTTGAGAAATGCATTGTTGGGTCACATTTAATTGCTCTGCAAGTTGTTCTTGCGTTTAACCATCATCCTTATAGAGTAAAGCTTGCAATACGGCATCTTCAAACTTTTTCAGTGGTCTTCCACGTTCTTCGTTTCCCACATCAAAATCGCCACTTTCAAACTTATTGAACCACTCGTTGCACTGTGTTTTGCCTAGAGCGTGCTGGGCGTAAGCTTCCACAAACATTTGATGAGATTCCAAAGCAGATTTCTTCAATTGGAAACAGAATATCAATGATGTTTGTAGGCACAAAATTCAACATTTTTATGACCGAAAAAATAAAATGTTGTTGTATGAAACTTGATGGTTTATGAACTGAATATTGTTGACAGAACTAAATGCGAAGAAATGGCACCAATGATTTGATTTGACAGAGTGTATAATTTTACCTAGCGACACCGAGATAAATTACCGGTTTCATACTTGTATACCTGGTATATAAAAATTCTTAGTTATAAAATAATATGAAAAAAATTATGCTGGAGAAAAACTGATGATGCCATCGTGTTCAGTGTACCTTAATTATATACTATCAACTTTCAAATAGCTTGCGCATTTTGTTGAGATCTATTTTTTTTTGCTCTTTGTAATTTTTAAAAGAATTCGTGGATACCAAATACTAAAAAGACGTAAAAAACCTTAAAAAAAAATTGATTCGACTTTATTTCTGAATTCGTTTTACTAAGAATAAAATATATTTACCTGAATAAGAATAATAATAGATTTAAATATTTATTAATTATTTTTCTAAACAAAATGTATGTACTAATTATTATGTATGTATGTGCTAACTTTTCAGCTTGGGATATCAGCTTCCACAGAACTGCAATCCAGCGGATTTTTACCTTAAAACCATATCTGATAGTCATACCAATAATAGAGATGGCGAATTAATTAAAACGAAATATGAAAATGAAACCTGGGGCTTATATTCTGGAAGTTGGCTGGTGCCCAGATCATACAGTGGCGATTATCTTCATAACATTAAAAATTTGTAAGAGATTATTGCCGAAGAACTTGCCTGTATAGAAAGTTTTATCTATGTAAAGTACTTACGATTTAATGTGTTTACTTCAAAATAGCAAAAAGATACGTTGGTTGTATCAAGTTTATTTACTGTTGATACGCTTCGTGAAGGAAGATAGTCGTAATATAAAACGCGGCTTAATCGGACTAGGATTGTTTATGGTAAGTTATGGGCTTTATTACAAGCGTATAATAATAATTTACTTGGTTCCTTTTTAGACAACGTCCATTACTTTGGCAATTGTGTATTCCGGTGTTAGCGGCCTAACGCAAACTTCAGTGCAGGACCTTGGCGGCTCAATATTTATGCTAAGCAGCGAGATGATTTTCACCTTTTCGTATGGCGTAACCTATGTCTTTCCTACATCATTGCCTATAATACGGCGCGAAGTGGGCGAGGGCACTTATAGCTTATCCGCCTACTATGTTGCAGTTGTTTTGTCATTTATACCAATGGCTTTCCTCAAGAGTTATATATTCTTCTCCGTGGTCTATGCGGTTGTTTATTACGCCCGTGGCTTTTATCTCTTTCTGAGCATGGGACTTGCATTGAGTCTTTCAGCAATTGCTGCAACTGGTTACGGTTTGTTTTTATCGAGCTTATTCGAAACGGATACAATGGCGTCAGAGTGTGCCGCACCATTTGATTTTGTATTTCTGATTTTTGGCGGCGCTTACTACAATGTCGACTCGATACCATACATGAAATATTTCTCACTATTTTTCTATTCAAATGAGGCATTAATGTATCAGTTTTGGATTGGTGTTGACGATATTGGTATGATATTGTTTGTGTTTAGTTAAATTGATTGTGTTCTCAAAATGATTTTCTTACAGGATGCCCTGAAAATATCGAACATCCTTGTGTGCGAAATGGAGTCGAAGTTTTAGAACGTGGTTCTTATAAGACATCGGACTACACATTTCTGGTCGATTGTATGGGCCTTATAGGTGTGGCCATAGTTTTTAATATCATTTCTTATTGTTTCATTAGAAAATATGTTAAACGCAGTGGATACTACTAAAATATATGCAATAACTACTACAACAGTATATAGAATATATATAAAAAAAATTTACATTACTATTACTAAAGTAGATGGTATGTGATGTTATGACCTAAACACTTTGCATGCCGGTTGCACCGGCTATGATCAATTAACATCCCTTAATAAGTACATGTGTATCGCAGAACCAACGGCATACATATGAACATATCACTGCCTTAATTTACTAAAGCCCTAAGTTAAAATTTTTCAAAATCGAGCTCTAGACGGATTATGATTAAGCGTATCCATTTGCATTTCTGCCTACTTTGGAGCAATACACCAAAAACTTACAAATTGTTTCTTTTACTTTTTGAAAATATTATGTATTAGTAATATTAAATTTTAAAAATATTTTTTTGCTTCTACTCAAAATGTTTGAAAATGGGCAAATAGTTAGCTCTAATTATTATATAATAGTGTGTGAGCTGGATCATATTGAAAAAGCCTCTGAAATTATTCATTAAACATATTTGTTAATATTAAATACATGTTACTAATTTAAGAAATTTAAAAATTGTTAGATTTTACATCAAAACTTTGGAAAAATCTGCTTAATGACTCGAGTTAATGCAATTTTAAGAGATGTTTTCAAAACACTTCATTTCACAAACGGTTATCGATAGAGACGAAATATTTTCAGAATCATCATATCTGAGAGGGTACACCAGAATCTTGTTTTCTTAACGGTGAGTGAAAGTACTTACTTTACATGAACCCAGTAGTATTTTAAGGTAAGAATATTTACAAAGTGTAATCGTTGTGGAAACAGTCCAATCAGACCTATCCCGTATTGGAAATGGGGATGAATCGGCCACCCCCTTCGAAAACGGATGTCAGAAATCAGAAATCTACTGCACAACCTCAGAATAGTTCCCACAACCCAGTAGATAGTAAGAGATTCCCACAATTAATAGTCATTGAAGCGACTTAGATAAGAGAATGCGAAATTTTTCTATTACCCGGAAAAAGAGGACACTTGACTTGTTTCCCATAATATTGGGTCACATAAAAAGAATCCACGGTTGGTACCTACTAATCTGTAACGTGCTTGATGTGTAGTGCCTTAGCTATCTCTTGACAGCTTGCGTGTCGATCTTGCTCGACAAGTTGCAAAATTTCATCGGCTTTTTCAGTGCCACTTTGATATCGAAATTTCTGGAACGAAGTAGAACAAACCACTCCTGGGTCCGGTGTTCACTCACAGCTTCCTCACCGTAAACCGCACAAATTTTTCAGCCTGTTTTTGAAGAGTTTTTTCCTTTTCTATAATAATAAAGCTTTACATTGCGAATTTCTTCGATATTTCACTCATTCTCAAATCTATGTAAATTTTTACACTAGCGACGAATTACACAACTGTCTTCACACAAAATGTAACCTGAAATGCCACCTTTTAAACATCTGTTCGTTTGACATAATAGGCCAGATTTGGGGGTATCAACACCAAAAACTAATATAAACAAGTTAAATAAGTTTCTGAGTTTCAGGTCTTCGCTCATTGAATACATCGTTCATTGTACTATATGAACAGGGTGTTTTTTTTAGAAGTGTGGTTTTCAAGAAAAAATAAAACGCATATAATTTAATGTTATGGCCAAGAATTTAGCTTTATTATAAAGATAAGGATTTGCCATTATGCTTTAAAAACGATTTCGGGCAATTGACCGCCGCGGCGCGGCTGGTTCGAATAAATTCCAGCCGAGAGGCATAATTTTCGACCACTTTCTGCAGCAATTGGGGCTGTATGTCAGTAATAACACGCCGAATATTCTCCTCCAAGGCGTCAATCGTCTCGGGCTTATCTGCGTAGACAAGCCACTTCACATAACCCCACAAAATATAGTCCAGCAGTGTTAAATCGCACGATCTTGGAGGACACGCCACAGGCCCACGACACGAGTTAATGCGCTTCAATAAATTGATTGTTTCGTTGGCTGTATGGCATGTAGCGCCGTCTTGTTGGAACCAAAGGTCGTCCACATCAATATCCTCCAATTCAGGCACGAAAAAGTCATTAATCATGGCTCTATAGCGTTCCTCATAGACTGTAACATTATGACCGGCTTCATCTTTGAATAAATATGGACCAATGATTCCCTCTGCTCATAGAGCACACCAAACATTGACTTTTTGAGGATGTAACGGTGTCTGAACAATGGCTTGTGGGTTATGATCACTCCAAATGCGACAATTTTGCTTATTAAGTAACGTACCCATTCAACCAAAAGTGAGCTTCATCGCTGAACAAAATTTTCTTGTGAAAATCGCGCGAACCGAACAATCATTTTGGTAATAAATTTGCACGATTTGCAAACGTTGTTCAGGAGTAAGTCTATTCATTATGAAATGGCAAATCAAACTGAGCATAAATCAAGACCAACTCCGAAAAAAGTATTGCCAGATTGAAAACCACACTGCTAAAAAAAAAACACCTTATAGTTAAGCATATGCGATTTATATGGCTTCTTATGTGCTGTCAATAGGAAAATATCATTTGTGTAAGAAATGTGGAGTTTTTACCCAACTACGATATTTATTATCTAATGAGCTTATTTTTGAAAAAATAGGTTTGTGGTTCTTATGATATGAATAGCTCCGTAAACTCTCGAATGAAAAATTCTTAAATGGAACGTAAATGAACATTTATTCGGTGGCGTATATAGTATAGTATGTTTGTATATTTCTTAGACACAGAAATTCAATAACTTTTATCTCTTCCTATTGTGCATAAACTCATTAAGACACAATTTTTAATTAAACAAACCTAAAAATATGCTCTACTTTCTGATGGCTAAAACAAATACATAGACATAAATACATAAAAAACAAACATATATTTTTAGGCTGAAAAATTATTACCGTCAATTAATTGTTTCAAAAATTTATAATTCACTACCTCTCTAACAAAGTGTTACACTTCAAAAAAAAAACAGATAGAAAATAGTTGAATTCGTCCCCTGCGGCAAGAAAACTACACCAAGATCAACTATCATCAACCATACAGATGAAAATAAATTATTTTATCATTTATTCGTTTAAAAAGTTTTCAATTCACAAGCTCGCTAAAGAAGATTCAATTCAAAAAGGTTACCCTAAAAAAAATACATACCTATACGCCACACTTCCACACTTTTCAGTTCCATCATTATTTTTTCTGTAGCAGTCATAGTCCACTAACACCCTTGTACCAAATTTCAGTACTGTACTGTAAATGCCGCCGGAGATGTAACCAAATAAGTATTAGAATTGTATGGCGGGTATCCCGCCCACGTCTTCAAGCCACTTCAGGCAGGTCTTGTGACCTCCTCCGAATGCGCCATGGATGTGCGCACGTAATTTGTTTAAGATCGGTTAAGGATTCGGAGAAGAAAACCAACTTGTTGCATTCGATTAGATTGAGAGAAGGTTCTCCACTACCCAGAACTTTTTAAAACTACATTTTTATCTATCTGTGCTACATGTAAAATGCGCATCAAAAGCCTAAAAAGAGCTACGCATCAGAATGCATTCTCACACCCAGCTCACAACCGTTGGGAGTATACAAATCAAGCACATACATTAAACAAAATTTCATTGTTCTCTGAGACTATCGTCTGGAAAGTTTTATAGTGTTTAGTTGCAAATTGGAAAACGGAAATGATGTCTCCCTTTGAATTCTTCTTTTCGCATTTCTTTTAATTTATTTTTTTGATTTTATATTAGTAAGTAGCAAAACATCTCTTCCCATTTTGCTCAGAATAATAAACTTTTTTATTCTGAGGGTAAAATATGTGATATGGACTGACCGCTCTTACAAATTAAACAAAAAATTCTCAAAATTTGCAGGTAATTTTGCAGATTTCTAAATAAAAAAATGTTTGTTACATACATATACTTACATACATTATTATAATTCAATTAAGACTTTGCATTTATTCCAATTACTCTAGTGTTGGAGAAGTTTTGAAGTTTTGTCTTAAAATTCGTACAAGGTGGGACAAAAGTAATGTCATAGTGTGAATGTGCCATATCTGTAGACAGATAGACTAAGTTGACAATAAGCAATGGAGCTATACACAGCTCGGGCAATGATGGAGATTGTGAAACACCAATTTTCGGGCCGTGTGATCTCCCGTTTTAGCGATTTGAACTAGCCGGCCAGATCGCCAGACCTATCGGAGCTAGACTTCTTCGTTTGAAACCAAGCAAGACTTGATAGTCGACATTGAAGAAGAAATCAGAATCAATTCAAAATGTCAGAAAACGAGCACAAATGTGTATCAACTCAGGAGGTGGTAATTTTCAACTTAATGTCATTAGCTTTACATCTTCAAATAAACTTTCCGTGAGTACCCACATTTTTTCATGTCTCACAAAATGCCAACCAATTCACATTATGATATTGCTTTTGCCTAACCTTGTACGAATACATACATATATTTATTAACCTTTTGTCAGTAGGTATTATATTCAAATGAATTTGCATAGTGTTAGTTTGCTGCAAGTTTGTCATTAATCAAAAAAATTTAATTTTCGAGTTAAGCTTACAGAAATAACTCTTATTTAGGTGCTTAATCTTTTGTAAAAGATCATAATTGTATTTTATGAACTTTCACGTGGGCAGAGAATTTTTCGTTATCAATTGTATGGAGTGATAGGTTGAACTGAAATGTTTAAATGCGTTTTTCACGTAATTTATGTTTTTTGAGTTAAGACAGTCTTGCAGCAAACGAGCGATGTGTTTACGTTAGTGCGTACGTGAGCCACTGAAGATGTACGGCAACGCGCAAAATCTACTCAAGAAACTATCGGCAAGTTCAACGAAATGCCAAATTACGAAGACGTTAGTTTGCTATTTTTTCTTTGTTATAGGGCGCACATTTGTCAGTTAACTAACGTCTCTGTCATGCAGTTTGGCTTAAATTTTAGCAAAATCATTTCTCTTTTTCTGTGCTCTGGAAATGCGATGCGAAATAATAATATAAACAAAAATGAAAGTAAATGAAAGAAAAAAAGAAGCCGGTAAAAACAAGAATAATAGCAAAAGAAAAACTGAAAAATTTCTGAATATCTGGCAAATGCAATGACTCACAGAGATACTCACTCACAAACACAGGCTCATACGCGTAGAAGCACACACAAGGCACACGTGTGGATGGAAAAAGTCAATGTGCAGCAACAAATTCCGAAATTCTTACGAATGAGAGCGTGAGCGAGTAACATGAGCACGTGTTCGACTTCATGTAAATTGTAGCTTTGTTGTTGATATTATTTTTATTGTTGGACGTATGCATGAATGAGTATGCATGTATGGATGTATGTATGTATGGATGTATGTATCTATGTATGCATGTATACAATAAATATACGACTGTAAATTAAAAGCCTTCTTTCAAATATGCAAACATTACATTGTACAGAGAGAGAGAGAGAGATAGAGAGAGAGAGAGAGTGGGTGGCTGGTTAGTTGTTTGAGTTTAACAGTCAATGCTAGGAAAATATGCAAGTGTGCTTAATTTTCAACGTCAATTACCACACACCTCGTCCTCACCACGTCCACACCACGTCCACACCACGTCCTCATTTCTCATTCCTCATTCCGTCCTACATATTGTACATATATGCTTTATTTCTGGAGTGACTAGCAAAAATGTATTTTTTTTAAAACAAAGTTTTGCATTGTTGCTATATTGTTGTTGTTGCTATTGTTGTTGCATTTGTTACATTTTATTATTGGGTGGCAATAGTTCAGTTAGAGCCGCAGCCGCAGCCGCACTCATAACCGCAGTCAAAGTTGTAGCTACCAAGTTTTCTATGTGCATTACACATACATACAAACATATTTATTCAACTTGTATTTGGGAATGTACGAATTTTCCATGGGTATGTACTAATAGTTTCTAGTTTATTTTACTTGTATCTAAGTGTGTATTCAAAGATACACAAATCACAATTTCTGTTTTCTTTTCTTGTGTCTTAAAAACATTTGACGATTTAAAGTGACTTTACAATTACTTTAAATAATGACTTGCGACAAGAGACGCACATAAAAGAACATATCGCACATTGATTAGCATACTGTTACTACATATACAACAACAACAACAACAACAATATCAAGATGAAAAGCTAAGAATGGGCGCGGTCGAACTTTATATACCTTACATATCCTCCAAAAAAGTATCTATTCGCCATAAATTGTATATACCATATGTATGTATAAGTAGAATTCGGTACTAGTTGCTTCATTAGCTGTGTCAAGACAGCTTCCACTCGTATGGGAGGTTACTTACTTACTTAGGTGACTCTATAACCGCTAATCGGTTTTGGCCGCCTCGATAAAGTCTTGCCAGTGCAATTCAGAAGGGCAACCGCAGTCAGGTTTCCCTGTACTTGGCCTTTCCCACGATGACTCGAATAGAATAGCTTCCTAGCCGGAGCGTTTTCTTTCTTTCGCTGTCGATATTGGCAGCTCGCATTATTTTCTCTAGCATAAGGTTCAAGAAGTCACACGACAAGGAATCATCTGGTCTGAAACCTCGCTTAGTAATAAATGCAGGTCAAAGGCCAAGGCTTTATCGAGGAAGTCACACGATAAGGAATCGACTTGCCTGAAATCTCGCTTAATAGCAAATGGAGCAATGGAGCGGAGAGGTCAGTGCCAATTCTACTTTACTGCTGGTCTATGGCCAGGTTTAATGGGTGTCGTATGTAGTCTTCCACATACTTTCACTCTGCTTATGCTTAGACATACATACATATATTACATATGTATGTGTGCATATTTGTATTGCTCCCTGGTAACGAACAATTATGACGCATATTTTGTGTCTACTACTTATCGCTTGTAGATATTGATGATGTAAATCACTTAAAATTGCCATATTTAAATAAATGAAAATCGAGTGCATGTTGTAATAAATATTTATTCCATAAAAATAACTAACTAAATAAAGAAGCTACCATATTTTGTATGACTCAAATGAACATTTCCATTTAATTTGATCGATTCAGCTAATTACTTCAGTAACATAACAAAAACAAATGATTTGCTAGTTGCAAACTATTCTAATTCATACTTGTAGAAATTCGTAATCATATTACGCTGACGTTTAACTAATTTTGTTTTGTTTTGTTTTGTTTTGCAAAAATCATTTTCAGCATTAAACTAACAATAAATATGAAATACTAAATATTTGTATTTGTATACATACTTATTTATATATTGTATGTATGCACATATATAGAGCTACCGTATTAATTATAATTGCAGTATGCATGTATGCCTGCTTTACTCTCCAGAAATATGTGGAGTTTGTTTATAAAAAGTGCTAAGTCCATAAGTTTTTGAAATTGAGTTTATGGTTGATTACACTATTCAACAAAATGGTATTTTTTTTCTTTTCATTAGACATATAATATAGTATATCATTTCTGTGTAATTCGCGGGCGTTCTCAGTTTTTCGTCAGTGCATCAGGATAAAAATTCAGAACTAAAACCCAGTTATTTGAAAAATTAAATGGCCTAGACCAGAATAACTTTCTTGCCCATGTACTCATAGCTTAAACCTTTATGTAGTGAGTTGTTGAGTACAACTTTTATTCTTCCATTGCCTTAATATTTTTGATAAATTTCAGAAAAAAGGTATAAAAATATATATATAAATAAAATTTTTGGTATCTCGTAAAATTCTAAAATACTAAAGGATCTAATTTTATTGAGGTACTTAACTTTTTTTATTGCATGTTTAAAGCATACATTTATATTTTTTTCAACATTTCGTTTTTTTTTTCTTAGAAGTGATCATGTATTCAAAACCATGATGTGCTGGAAAGAAACAATCTGGTGAAATTATGTACATATCGTGGTCGCTGTGGCTTGTGGTAATGCGTTGGGCTGTTACGCAGAGTGTCCGGAGTTCGAATCTCGGCACAAGCAAAATCAAAAAGTAAAAATAAGAAACAATTTCTCTACACAGCCCCACCTCTTGGCAGGCAAGAGTACCTACATTTTCCTTATCCTCCCTATCCCTTTCGTTGGTGTTACATGCGGCCATATGGTAGTCGACATTGATAAACTGAAGTTCATTGTGGTAAAGGCATAACACTTGCCGCGGCCTGGGGCGTAGGACACAAGGTAAAGTTCGTGACAGTCGCAGGTGCGTCCATGGTCGATCCTTGCGCTTCTACGTTTCAAGTCGACACACAGCCTCCTCGTGGCGTCCCCTGGATAGCGATCTGACAACCGTCAGTGAGTTAACTAATGTGTGCGGCGGGCTTCTCCATGGCCTTGAATGAATGATTGCGCGTCGGGCTTGGAACCCACCACGTTAAAATACCCACCAATGAATCCTACAAATAGCAGTCTATGGTATCTCTTTATCGGTGTCCTGTGATTGTCCTCTCATTCTGCCTCCTACTTCCTCCCACCTATCAATTTTGAACTTGAAGAGTTCATTTTTTTATGCATTACGACTTACTGGGCTTGGACGTTACATGTAACGAACTAACCCATAATTTGAGGCAAAATTTAGCGAGAAATCCAGCTAAGCAGGCACAAATTAAGCGAGGCCCAACTAAAGCAGGGATTATTGTAAAGATTTATTATATAAAGAACTGAAATATTCTTCTGCTAATATCTTCGTTATTAAATTTAAAACAGAAATTTAAACATTATGTAAATATGCAAGAAATGGTGGAATAAGTTTTCACTAAATGATCGTGGATTACAGAATTGTATTTGCATAATTCGATCGATTAAAGAAAAAGCATTGCAGTTTTAGGAAGAAAATATCTATCACATGTGTGGGCGTAGAACTCTTGCGTAGGCGTGGCTTCATCGTATTTGACAATAGGCAAGAAAGTGTTTGCCTTCGCAAAGTGTTTGCCTTCCAGTAAGCTGTAACTTATTTCTTTCAACTCGTTCGCATCTTAATGATGTGATGAAATTTCGATGAAGTACTTAACACTATTCACTTATGTCTGGATATAGTGAACTAATTAATGCAAGGGTTGTTAACAGTATCCAGGTTGTTCGCTATATCAATGATGACATTTTTTGTTCAAAAACTCCCTTTATTTGCTCAAAATTTGCATTTGGGTATGTAAATGCAAATGATCATTAGAATAAAATTGGCGAATACGTGTTTGCTTCTTGCGTTCTTACTTTACTTTTAATGGCACAACAGCCCATGGAGGGCCTAGGCCGAGCTTTTCGCATCCACTCATGTTGTGCGTGTTATATTTGTACATGAATGGAAGGGACCTACAGTTTAATGCCGAATCCGAACGGCGAAGTGAAAAGCTTTTCATAGCAATTTATACTCTTGTAGGTTTGCCATTGCCTGCCAAGAGGTGGTGCCGTCTAGAAAAAATATTTTTTCTTTTTGATTTTGCCTGTGCCGAGATTCGAACCCCGGACACTCTGCGTAGCAGTCCAACGCACTACCACTACGCCACAGCGACCACTTCAGACTTCTTGCGTTCAGAATTAGATTTTTGGACCGCTTTTTTCGCGTTATCATGGTATACCAGGATAATCAGTAGTGTCGGCCCCAGCCCATGCGATTAGCTTTATCGAAACTTTCAAAACCAGGTGTTCAAGTATGAAACGGTAACGGCATCTCTGTGTCGCTAGGTCAAATTATACGCTCTGTCAAATCAAATCATTGGCACCATTTCTTCGCATTTAGTTCTGTCAACAATATTCAATAGATAAACAATCAAGTTTCATACAAAAACCTATTTTTTCGCTCGTAAAAATATCGACTTTTGTGCCTACAAACTACGATATGCCGACATCATTGATTTTCTGTTTCCAATTTAAGAAATGTGCTTTGGAATCTCATCGAATGCTTGTGGAAGCTTACGCCCAGCACGTTCTAGGCAAAACACAGTGCAACGAGTGGTTCAATAAGTTTAAAAATGGCGATTTTGATGTGAGAAACGAAGAACGTGGAAGACCACCGAAAAAGTTTGAAGATGCCGTATTGCAAGCTTTACTCGATGAGGATGATGGTCATACGCAAGAACAACTTGCAGAGCAATCAAATGTGATCCAACAATGCATTTCTCAACGTTTAAAAGCCATGGGATTTATATTAAAGGTGGGAAGATGGGTGCCGCATGAATTGACTGAAAGACAGCAAGAAAATTGGAAATTGAATATTGCATCGAATTGTTATTGGCAATGAAAAATGGATCTATTTCGAGAATCACAAACGTAAACGATAATATGTTAAGCTCGGTACATCGGCCAAATCGACAGCAAAGCCAAATCGCTTCGGAAAGAAGACAATGCTCTGTGTTTTCTGGGATCAGCGAGCTGTTATCTGGTTTGACATTCTGAAACCAGGTGAAACAGTTACTGGTCAACGCTACCAACAACAATTGACCAATTTGGACGTAATTTGCGTCAAAAACGTCTAGAATATCAAGGTAGGCACAACACAAAGTGATTTTTCTTGATGACAATGCACCATCACATCGAACAAAACAGACTCGGCAATTGGTAGATTTGTACAGCTGGGAAGCCCTCCCCCATTCGGCTATCTATCTATTCACGAGACTTGGCTCCATCTGACTACCACTTATTTTCATCAATGGGGCACGCATTTGCTGAACAGCACTTTGATTCCTACGAACATGTGAAAAAATGGCTCGATGACTGGTTTGACTCAAAAAACGAACAGTTTTTTTGGCGAGGCATTCACAAATTGCCAGAGAGAAGAGAAAAATGTATAAGTAGCAATGGCCATTACTTTGAAGATTGAATGTATAACCAATTTTCTTAAATAAACGTGTATTTTCTTAAAAAAAAAATACCGGTTTCATACCTGTACACCTGGTAGCTTCAGTAGCTTTTACTAGATTTTTGATCTGTATTTTGACTTAGTCGTCATCATCAGATTCTGCAAAATGAATCATGTAGAGTTACAGTACTCCATGTAAAAATTTAGGTGTTCACTATATCGAGGTTTTCATTATATCGGATGTTCACTATACCCAGACACGACAGTATTTGCTTTTTCCTAACAATATCGATTGATTAGCTCATCATTGCATATGCTGATAAGTACAGTGATATTTTAAGAAAAAGATTACAAAATGAAATGAAGATGCAGAGGTAAGTTTGGATAAGGGCATTTGGCCACGAAGGCTTTTTATATTACAATTAAAAATAAATAAAATAAATAATTACTCCATACTTATATAAATTAAACTTAAACTTTATTATTTAAAAATATATATTGTACAATGAAGTATACCATATGTATTACATTAAAAATTTGAAATTAGATTTTAGCACGTTTTGAAGCTATTTCAAAAGTTATGACTTACGTTTCAAGTGTAGTTGCAATCGCGGGCAACTTGATCCCGTAACACAAAATGAGCGAAGTATTTAAAGTATTTACTGAATTTTAATACACTCGTATGTATAATTTAAATAACGATATATTTTAACAGTCCTCGGCTATCAGAATTTATTTTCAATGTCGATCTGAAGGGCTTAGATGTTCGATAAACTCCTTTGCATGAAATTTTGAAGCATTTATCAGTGTACCGTACTTTAACATACCATGTCTAGGACTTACCAACAGTTTAAGTAGTAATATAAGCACTACACTACACAGTGGGCACTTTACGATGCTTACATTTGAAAATCGAAAAAACTGATTGATATTGATGATTTGAATGTTAAACTGTGCGAGATTAAAAATCGTATAAAAATAATTTTAGATCACACAAATTAATGTAAAAACAAGTGGTGGTCAGTACATGGTGTGAAGCTACATATTTGGTACCCTTACTTTTGTTGTAAAGATAAGAAATTAGAATTTTCTTGAATATAGAAAAATTTATGCTTTTGTTTGCTTGTTATGGGCAAAGTAAACAAACAGCATAGATTAGGAATAAGAAATTGATCTGCGCGTCAGTATACATATAATTAGATTAATTTAGAAACTTAAGTTACAATAGTTAAAACTCAGATTCAATAAAGAGCAATAGCTCTCTCTCTCTATCTCTTTCTGACTATTAAACACAAAACAAAGGCAAGTAAAGTAAAGTTATTAGATGTAAATAAATCAAACCCTTAAATTACGTCGAGACGCATAGAAAATTGCACTACTCAAAAAAAATAGTACCAGAGCCCTCATACATCATTTTTATCTATGGAATATAATTTGTAGGTTCTGACCACAATGGCGTTTTTTACCATCGTGTCATGGTGTGGAAAATTTTTTTTTTCAAATTTATAGTAAGTGTTTTTAGAAAAATATTAATGTACGCTTTACATTGTATGTCTTCTTCTTTCTTCTTTTAATGGCACAACAGCCCATGGAGGGTCTAGGCCGAGCTTCTCGCATCCACTCATTTTGTGCGTGATAAGTATATTTCTACATGAATAAGACCTATGCCGAACCCGAACAGCGAAGTAAAAAGCTTTTCATAGGCAATTTTTGCTCTTGTGGGTTTGCCATTGCCTGCCAAGAGGTGGTGCTGTGTAGAAAAATAGTTTTTTATACTTTTTGAGATTTGAATCCCGAACACTGCGTAACCAACTACACCACAGCGACCACATAATGTATGTAGGTACATAGAATAAAAAAGGTTAAATAACTCTTTTATGTATTTTACGAGATCCTTACGTAAAATCGAAAATATTGTATTTTTTTGTCCTTTTTTCTAAAAATTGTATCAGTAATATAAAGGCAAATGGAAGGGAGAAAAATAGTTCTAGATCATTTAGTTATTAAAATAAAGTATTTTTATATTCTTGAATTTTTAAATGCAAATATCTCAAAACCATAACGTGATGGCAAGATCAGAACCCCGGAAGTATACAGAAATAATCAGGTCTGAGGATATTGAACGAACGGGAGGATATTACCCGGGCCCGCAATAATTATAGGGGCCCTGCCTTTCGATTCGCTGCAGCTAAAGCTTTTATTTATGTTAAATTTTAATTCTTACAGATAAGGGACCCATAGCTGATCATCGTCATTTCCCCCGGGCCTGTATTTTCTATCCACGGTGTCTTAGCTTAAAAGCCTAACTTCTCGCAAAAGATTTCACTGAACAATTATTAATGATTACGGGTTCTTCCAAAAAAAGTGTGACAATGATCGAATTTTCTTCAGCATTTAGTTGTTAATTCCCCTAAAAAGTTAAATTTTACGGAAGTTACGCACATCTCTATGTTCGATTAAGATCGGCCAAAGTTCAGATGCGATAGCCTTAAGTTATCCATACAGCAAAAGTTCAAACAGTAATTTATTAATAAGGAAATAGGGATCCTTTAAATATGGTCAAAAGAAATAACAGCCCGCACATCTTTTAAGTATCCACCGATGATATATAACACGTATGACATGAGTGGATGCGAAAAGCTCGGCCTAGGCCCTCCATGGGCTGTTGTGCCATTAAAAGAAAGAAAAAAAATGATATATGAAGTTTTAATTTCTTTTTTTTTTTACTATTTGGCACTTGATTGTAAATGGAAATTATGTATATTTTCTACACTCAACTGGCGACTCTTGATCTTCTTCTTCTTGACCGCCGATTGTAGAGTAGCTATAAGACTTTTTACAATGGTGCCTATAAGAGACACTGAGCGAGAGAAACAGGTAGAAAAGTAAGGTAGTAAGAAAAAGATGTAAAACTTCTACCTCTTTCTTACTATTGTGTACCTTACTCTACACACTCTGTGTACTCTCTACCTGTCTCTCTCGCACAGTTTTTCATGCTTGCGCTCGTGTAAATAGCCTCTACGAGTATCTCTGTAATAGTAGAATTAAATACTGACTTAGTTTTGTTTATTGGATATAAAAATTACAAACTGATATTTTATAGCATAGATACATATATACAAATTTATGTATGTATGTAAGTATTTGTATGCAAATGTGTAGCGTTAAATGTATAAAGTAAAGTATTTGTGGGGTTCTTACATTCTCAAACGTTTCTTAGTTTGTAACTAAATTGTATTTTAACAACGTTTTGTTCATAGTAAACGTGTATGCATGAATGATGTGTGATCGCATTTACACATTTCGCTTTTGTTGTCCGTATAAGTATATATGTAAGTATACATATTTATTTACTTTGAATCATCGCATAACATATTTCATATTTTTATCGTTATTATAAATAACGCTTTATTGTTTAATACAATTTAAAAGAAACAAACAACAAATAAAAAATAAATAAGTTAAAACATTCTTCTTCTTTTAATCAGAATTATTTTTATTTTTGCGGTCATTTTTCTGAGTGCGACGTGAGTTGAATTTTTTAATTAAAATTATTTAAAATATTAAATTACAATTAATTGTGCAGAAAACTGTAGAATAAGAGTTTTAGAATGTTAAGTATCATTTTGGTAAGTATGTATATTATATTGTCTGTATGTGGTAAAATCTTTATAGTTCAATGGCTTGAAAATGACACTAACGAGAAGGTGTTAAGTGTGGTTCAAAGAGCGATATCATTGTTAATCACAGGTGGCCTTAAGAACAACCAAAATAAACTACGCATGCGTAGCGTAACGGAACGTAGCGTGACGTTAACAATCTATTGAAGAGAGAACTCAACGCTCATATCAAGCAGGCACTGCTCATATCCAAGATTGATACGTGACAGTTGGCAACGTTACGATACGCTATGCTTACGTATGGTTAATCGAGCCTTTAGTCATGAATGCCAAATGCTTCCTGCAAGGGATCCACTTAAGTGGATCATATGCTCATCATATGTGGAACATATGTAGAAGATATGTGGCTTTTATCTTAAACTGGTTAATTTGTAATATTTTACTCATTTAAAACTGAAGCGTAAGCGGAAAACAAACGAGAAAACAAACGAAATACCATCTTACTTACTTTTAATGGCACAACAACCCATGGAGGGCCTAGGCCGAGCTTTTCGCATCCACTCATGTTGTGCGTGTTATATTTGTACATGAATGGAAGGGACCTACAGTTTAATGCCGAATCCGAACGGCGAAGTGAAAAGCTTTTCATAGCAATTTTTACTCTTGTAGGTTTGCCATTGCCTGCCAAGAGGTGGTGCCGTATAGAAAAATTATTTTTTCTACTTTTTATTTTTTATTTTGCTTGTGCCGAGATTCGAACCCCGGACACTCTGCGTAGCAGTCCAACGCACTACCACTACACCACAGCGACCACGAAATACCATCAGTGTCCTACAAACTTTCGGGGACAAAAATGCTTTTGAATGAAAAAGCTCCACTTCCACTAATTCCAATTTTTAATGTTTTAATTCTCTTTTTGTAAAATTATGACGAAATAGTCCTTTACTTTGTGAATAAGACTGGAAATCGTGTGGATCGTAAGCGGATCGCATGTGGATCGTATGTATTTTTATAGTTCAATTTATAGCATGGGAAGTTTTGGTTTCAGGAGGGGGCGAGGGCCGGTGCGTGTAGAAGTTTGTCATTGCCCGCCAAGTGATATTTTCTTATAATTCACATTCACTTTATATGGGTAGGAATGTGAGAAGGTTATGAATGAGAATTAATCACCACGCCAAGACGGGAATCGAAAACGTTCGAGCAGTCAGTGCAGTATTCTCCAACCTGGAAAGGTGAAAAGGGAGTCTCGTCGAGTGGGTCTAGTGGTGAACTGTTGACAATTATACTTTTCAAGGATTGGGTCTATCTAGGATCCAGCATAAACACCAATAATAATGTCAACTTTGAGATCAACCTTGCCAACAGGTATTACTAAGTGCTTAGTAAGCAATTGAGAACTAGAGCCCTCTCTCGACCGACGAAATAAACGTTCTATAAGTCCCTTATCCTTCCTGTCAATGAGAGGCTGTTAGGAGCGTTCGAGAGGAAGACACTCCGTATGATCTACGGCCCAGTATGCGTGGACGAAGTGCGCTACCCACTACACTATCGGGTTCGTCGAGAGCTCTTGCCTTTAAATGTGTACTATGTACATTTCTAAAACAATCAAAACATCTGGAAAAGTTGACTTCGTATCTATAAGCCAGTTTATATTGCGGAGAGCAATATTAATTTGAACCCTTTTGAGTTTCAATGTCTTTGCTCCACGTGAGTTTATATCAGAAAATTGGAAAACTACATACTTATTTTGACATTGATAGTTGGTGGAGGACGGACATGTGTCTTCTCTTAGAGTAAATATGACGTGTGCTCATTTTCAGTCGTATGACATATGAGAAAGTATCGTATTTGATAAACTATTAACTTCAATTATTTGTGAGAAAATAGTCGACAAACCTTTTTCAATATATGACGTATGTCTTTATACATACTTATATTATGTATGTATGTATACTATATTCGAAAATTATGCACCCCAAAAGTTTAAATTGTACATATGTATTAAGCAAATACTTTTACTGGTAAAACTTCGTAGACCACGTTTTCACCGATATTATCATTCAAATACTAACTAAATAAAACAAGCACGTTTCTAAATAAATAAAAAAAAATTAAAAAAACTTCTAATCATGCAGAATTTCATTAAGGAAAAAAACAACTTACTACAATAAAAAACTAAAAATTTTTATTTTTTAACTAAATTTCATACGCAATTCCAAGGCCAACAGACTCATGCGGTTAATTACCTTCAATTGTTAA
Organism: Palloptera scutellata; assembly: GCA_958295655.1. NCBI lineage: Eukaryota > Metazoa > Arthropoda > Insecta > Diptera > Pallopteridae > Palloptera > Palloptera scutellata. The sequence goes on from OY282451.1 coordinate 42,519,015, forward strand.
TCACATCTTTCATTGGAGCCGAGCCACATTATAAGTACATAGGGCCTTAAGCGAAATTCTAATACTCAATTTAAAATTTTAGAAATTTAACTCGACAACGTTCGACTATGCCAAGAATCAAGTATGTACTTACTTCTACCTCTACCAGAGCACAATGCGTAATTGTCGCTCATTGTCATACGTAAACGTGTGTGTAATGTGATGGTGATGTGGGGTTGGTGTTGGTGATGAGGGCGGTGGCGGTAGTGGTAGCGGTGGTGTGGCTCTTGCTGTTGCTGATATTGGTTATTGGCAACAGTTGGCCACTTTACTTACTTACAAGTAAAATTTGAAGTGAAACGCCCGCTCAATATTAATTCATCAATATGTATGTAATAATGAATACATACTAATGAATACATACATACATACATACATACATATACAGCACATGTATGTACGAGTATGTAGTACATATTTTGTATGTACGAGTATGTATGATGGAGTGTGTACGCACTGTACTCGCACACATATCGTAATTACTTAAAACATTATTTAAATTAAAAACTAGTTATGCTTAAATGTAAAGAGCTAGAAACAAAAATTTTTGTTTTTTTTTTTTTTTTGTTTTGACTAGTTTTTTTTTTGAAATACTTAAGTGTTAGACTTGTATTACAACAACAATGCTACACAATAATGTATTCAACTTATGTCACATCACTACTCCCCCCACCCACTTCCTCCATTCTTCCAGCTACATATATTGCTGCTCATATTAAATCAAGTCAAAAGCAAATCAAAATAACTCGAACAGCAATTGTTGTACGTGATTATGAAGAAATTAATGAAATTAATTTAACTTATTGTTAAATCACATTGACATGTTTGAACACATACATACATACACATGCACATAGCCACACACATACACGCTAATACGCATACAATCATATAGTACACTTATACGGCCGCTTATACTACATACATACCATATACATACATACTATTTATGAACGAGTATGTTTGCATCTGAATAATATAAGAATATATGTATGTATGTAATAAAAACTTAACTTTATTTAAGATACTTTTGCTCGATTAAGTATGAGAGTGCGAGTACACGAGCACATTCATACATACATACTACACATACGCACATACTCGCATAAATCTTAATTGAGGCGAGGCATTTGCCGAGGATTTATTTCTTTATTTTCTTACTTTGAAAACATGTTTTGAAGCTAATATAATTTTATTCGCTAAAAATATTATTTGCTGTTTTTTAATCGGTTAATATTATTAAAACAACAACAAAGCTGAAATTTGTTGGGTGGAGCTTAAGCATTACTTTCGACAATATAAATACTGATATATAAATTTCTTTATACTTATTGTCTCTTAAATGTTATAATCAATTTGATTGAAAGTTAATTTTAATAATTAATGGGCTGACAAAACAAAAAAGAACAATTCTTTCTCTACGTTTGGGATGGAATTCAAATTTGAAAATGACTCTGGAAAGCATAACATAAAATGACCGAATCTTATCCATCCGAGACGTATCAATTATAATAATGGTTCTAGTCGAGATAGAAGAGAAACATTGTTTGAATTGCGAAAGGTCAAAAGAGCCAAATGAAATAAGTAATATGAGAGAATTGAAACCAACCTTTCAAAAAGTTTAGAAAGGGTCCACTCATTTGGCAGTCATATACTTATAAAACTACGTACAACGAGTCCCTTCTGCACTCGTCATATGATGTGATAACATAACTGTAATAGGAAACGTACTTTAGTTCAAAAAAAGTGCCGGAAAATGGTCATTTAAAAAATCCGCTTAAAGGAATTGTAAAAATTCTCTTTGTCGCTAAGTTTGCACCACTGTCCTCTATCCTTAAAGCGATCTGTCATTTATCATTTCATCGCAAGTGTGTTTTGTGATTTTTACAATGAATAAAAATGTCGAACAAAGAATTTGTCTCAAATTTTCTATTGCAAATGCAATTTCATGTGCCGAATCGCTGAAAATGTTACAGAGCGCTTACAGTGAAACAACTTTATCAAAAACACATGCAAATGAATGGCGCCTTCCAACTACGCCGAAACCTAATAAACCACGTCATAGTCAATCGTAAGTCAAGGTAATGTAGATAGACTCTTGCCAGAAGGTCAATTCTTGCCAGAAGGGCAGACGGTAAATAAAGAATATTATCTGGGCATTATGTGTCGTTTGAGAGAGCAAATTCGTCGAAAAAGCCACGTTTGTGGAAAGTAAACTCATGGATTTTGCATCTCGACAACGCACCATCTCACAATTGTGAGATCATTGTGAACGAATTTCTAGCCAGAAACTCAACAAATATCATCAAACAACCACCGTATTCACATGACAAGGCTCCGGCTGCATTTTTTCTCTTTCCTAAACTCAAATTACCATTTCGAGGCACTCATTATCAGTCGATAGAAGACATAAAAGAGAATTCACGCTGTCAATTGAGGTCAATTCCGGAAAATGCGCGTGAAAATTTTTTACCATCACTTTTTCTTTCCAAAATTTTAAATTCAAAACCTTGTTTCGGAAAAGTAGTTGGCTTAAAAAAAAAAAATAGTAATGGAAAGTAGTAGAAAAGAGTGGTATGAAAACAATAGTAGGAAAGTAGTGTAGAAAGTGGTAGGAGAAAAGTAGTACAAAATAGTAGTAAAAACGAAATATCCAATGTTAATAGAAAGAATAAAAAGGAGTAGAAAGTTAATAGAAAATAATAGTAAAAAAGTTGCCTATGAAAAGCTTGTAGCTTCGTCGTTCGGATTCGGCATTAAACTGTAGGTCCCTTTCATTCATGTACAAATATAACACGTACAACATGAGTGGATGCGAAAAACATCGGCCTAGTCCCTCCATGGGCTGTTGTGCCATTAAAAGCAAAGTAAAGTAAGTAGTAAAAAAGTAGTAGAAAATAGCACTAGTCGAGGATAGCACTAATAGTAGCAGTGGAATAGTAGATTCTTCCCCTTCTGCACGAAAACTACATCAAGATCAACCATCCATCATGGTTTCTGAGATAACCTTTAATGGAATTTCCGACTATATTTATTTATTTGGGTGCTACACACCTTTTTTAAAACATGGCAATGCCAACTAATGTTCTTGTGCCAAATCTCAGAACTGTAGAGAAAGCAGTTTTGAAGATATGTATATCCTAAAAAGCATTAGGTTTGTATGAGAAGTGACACGGCCTCTTCTACAAGCCTAACCATATTTTTCTCACAGTATCAACTAAAATAATAACTTCATAACAAATCTTAGTATCATACCACAAGTGGCTCCTTAGATATCCTACAATGAAAATTCAGGTTATATGAGAAGTGTCAGACCCCTTGTTTCGAGTTCACCCACATTTTTCCAGCAACATGGCAGAGATATTGAGTGTAATATTAATTATTGGAAAAAAATTAAATTCAATCATTATTTGCAATCAAGTTATTTTTTTGTAATGACATATTTTTTACTTTTATGAATTCCTTTGTCTTTGGTGTTTGTTCGGACACTAAAACTTAAATTTTATTCGCCAAATAAATTGCTAGAAAAATGAGAAAAATAAAAAAGGGCTAGTGCTTTGAATGGCAAAATATGTACATAAGGAAATCTCGTATTTACTTCGATGGAATAACATCGGTGATATGGAAAAAAGTTAAAAAAGTTTAAATATTAAATTTGTGGGGGTTCCTGTAACCTAAACAGTGAGTGGGAGGCAGTTCATGTGTTTGGCAACCCTAGTATCTTTTTTTTTTGTATTCTTTTCTCCGAAGACATATTGATAATTTTCCGTGTGATTTAAGTTTGATAGTATAGAAAAAATCCCCTAAAAAAACAGAAAGTGGGAGATTACCATCAAGACAAAAAAAATTATAGAATCTCCTTAAGAACTTTTTCTCAGACACCAAACACTTCGGAGTTCATATGAAAAAATATGGCATAACGTTACATATGAGACTATCTTTCTTTGACCTTGAACCGGTGGACCTAAATCCATATAAATCCGTCGATAGGTTCTATTCTAAAGCAAAAAGTTCGAATTTTTTGGCACAGTGATTTTTAGCACTTAGCACTTGACAGTTGAACACAATTTATTTCATAAAGTGCATTTTGTTCAATATTTGATATGGAGAATCATAAGAATGCCTATTCAACTATACCTATACATAATCTTAACCACCTGAATGCAGATATAAATGCGAATGGCACAATTATGTATATGTACTTAGTGGGGACATAAATACTATTACAACATTAAACACACCCATTCCAATAGTAGAATTGAATATACCCTGTTATTACTACATAGTTTATAAAGCTAACCTCTATAGCGTTAATCTGTAAAGGGAATTCAAACTTGTGGGCGCGGGGGTTCGAATTTCCGCACAGGCAAAATAAAAAAAAAAAAAAAGGTAGAACAAATAATTTTTCTACACGGCACCACCTCTTGGCAGGCAATGGCAAACCTACAAGAGTAAAAATTGCTATGAAAAGCTTTTCACTTCGCCGTTCGGATTCGGCAGTAAACTGTAGGTCCCTTCCATTCATGTACAAATATAACACGCACAACATGAGTGGATGCGAAAAGCTAGGCCTAGGCCCTCCATGGGCTGTTGTGCCATTAAAAGTAAAGTAAAGTAAAAAGTCAGCTTTCACCATAGAGTGGTCAAATAATGAGAACCGTATCGCTTTTATAGCACTTTTTAAGTGTAACATGAAAAAAGGCGATATTTTCAAAACGCTCCGCCCACTCGGTATTAGTCCATGTCTACCGGTGCTTAAAACTGTTTGAGGAGACTGGAGATATCAAAGACCGCCACCGGCCTGGCCGCCAGTCATAAAAGCCGTCAATCCGTTCCAACAACAGAAAATCATGGCCCGTGAGATGAACATCACGCAAAAGTCCATGAGTCGAATTATTAAAAAAGTCTTGGTACTTGGTGCCTTCAAACTTTGCATCGGACATTGTAGCTTTGAAAAAAAATTGGGTAGAAAAATTCAAATGTCTTTTGGTGAAGCAGGAAGAAAAAATTTTTACCACGCAGGAAAAATTTAACAAGCAAAATAAAAAGGTGTATGCACGGTCATCTAAGGAAGCATCTAAACTGATTCCACGGGTAGAAAAGGGTCATCACGCAGCTTCAGTCATGGTTTGGTGGGGTGTCTCTTACGATGGGGTCACTGACTTGCATTTCTGCGAACAAGGGGTCAAAATTTCGGCCAAAGTTTACCCAGAAATCGTTTGGAAGCTATTGTGAAGCCACTTAACCATTCCCTGTTCCAAAACGCAACCGTTGCCAGCCCATAAAGCTAAGACGACCTAGACCTAGTTTCAAAACAATTTTCCAGCTTTCATTTGATCTGAAGAATGGCCGTCTGGCCATTGGACAGTTATAGAGTACTTGGTTTGCCACACAAGATACCCAACATTGATTCTCTGAAGACTACTTTGATTTGTGATGTCAGCACATTTCCAATGCACCAGGTGCGTGCCCTTATTGATGATTGACAAGTGCGACTTAAGTCGTGCATGAAGGCCAAAGGCGGGCATTTCGAATAAGTAATTGCTTTTTGTATACAATATATATCAATAAATATATTTTAAAAAATCAGTCCAAAAAAATAAATTATTTTTAATTTTATAACATCAATGTGTAACAGAATTACATTATGTATATGTACACTGGAGATCTTTCTATCCTAAGTATAAAACATTAACTTGTACATACATACATACATATATTTACAGTTAATATGCACAATATATATATCTGTATGTATTGTAATACATCCTTCCACTGGGAGATACAGTATCACAACATGCTTGAATTTATAAAGAACCCCTGAAAAAGAAACGTACTACTGTGGGCAAAAGTTAGTAAGACTTTTTAATTTAAATTTCGCGCCGAAACCCATTCATCAAAATATTATTTTTTTAAGGTTGGTATGACTGTCGGTGACATCTGGGCCAAATGTCACATCAAAATAATCATTAGTGTTTAGTATACGCTTGTCTTTCTGAAGTACAAAAAGTGCATTCGGGGGTTTTTATAATGAGTGAAATTGTTCAACAAAGAAGTTCCATTAAATTTTGTGTGCGGAATCAAATTTCTGGTGCCGAAACGTTCAGAATGTTGCAAAAGGCCTTCGGTGATAATTGTATGTCGCGAGCAACTGTTTTTTGATTGGTACAAATTGTTCAAAGATGGTCGAGAACGCGTCGACGACGAACCACGTCCAGGACGGCCATCAACATCAACTGATGATCAACACGTCAATAAAATCAAGGATTTGGTGCTCGAGAATCGACGATTAACAGTCAGAGACCTTACTGGCATCGTTGGAATATCGGAAGGATCAGTGAAAACCATTTTAAAACATCATTTGGGCCTAAGAAGAGTGAATGCACGATTGGTTCCAAAATCATTGCATTGGTTTTACGAGATCATTTTGCCAAAAATTCGACTGATATCGTTCCGCAACCACCCTATTGGTCTGACTTGTGTCAGGCACCGTGTGACTTTTGGCTATTTTCTAAACTCAAAAAACCGCTTCATGGACACCGTTTTGAGTCAATTGAAGACATTAAACATGAATCGCTAAGCGCATTGAAGGCTATTCGGGAAATTGACTTTAACAACTGTTTCGAGAATTGGAAAAAACGTTGGCACAAGTGTATTAGGGGCGGGGGGGGGGGGATTACTTTGAAGGGGACGAAATAGATTTGGAAGAATGATTAAAAAATTTTGAAATTATGAAAAAAGTCTTACTACTTTTTGCCCACAGTAGTATAGCAATCATAAATATGTAACATTGTCTTTAAATCTAGAGACAATTTTTATTTTATGTTCGAGTACATACTATATGTACTTACATACCTACATATTTTGATTTTATACATAAATGTGCAAATTAAATATACCATAGACCCAGTGGAAAAAATAGATAAACGTCAATTTAAAACTAATCAATTATGAGCACTTAATATTATTTGAAATACGAGAAAAATGGTAAAATCTATTCCAATATTTTTGTACTTAACTTTGTCAGCTATCTAAACTATTTTGGTTTTAACATCATTGGCAATTATTAAACAAAAATATTTGTATATTGCTAGAAATTATTTATAATGTATTTTATTGAGGCAGCGTCATCATTATTGAGTTTAGTCTTAGCAAGATCTTTATTTACCCTGTTTCGTCTGTGAAGGCTTGTGCTGGTTTTTTCCATGTTTTGCTACCTGTTGAAAAAAAACTTGGAAAAGTCCATGGATGCATTAAAAAACTTATGCTACATGGTAATTTACTTCTCTGAATATTCTGCCTACTGCTTTTTCTCGACGGCATGTTTTTTAAATACTCTGTTTGAGATCGCATGGAGTCGTTAAGCACTTCTGTCAGCACTTACGTTCTCGATCGGTGTTTGGATGCCCAAAGTGGACACACTGCGGACCGCAATCACTCGAATCAATGTCTCCTCAATATTTTTGAGGATATGCTTTCGATTTCTTCCTGCTCGAAATTGCTCTCGATTTAATTTTAAGTGTTTGACGACTTCTTTCGCTTGATATACTTATAAACTCTGTAATCCAAGCAAACTTAAATCTAAACAAGCAGTAAATACCTGATGATACCTTTTGATTTTTTTCCAATTAAAAGTTCAAATAGCAATCGTGTCAGAAGGACAATGTTGTCGCAATCACGAATTTTTCGTGGCCACGTTGGAGATCTATTTCTTCTTTTACGGCACAACAGCCCAGGGGGGGAAGAAGGAGGCGGAGCTTTACACATCCACTCATGTTGTGCGTGTAATATTTCTGCATGAATGGAAGGAACCTACAATTTTGTGCCGAATCCGAACGGCGAAGAGAAAAGCTTTTCATAGGCAATTTTTATTCTTGTAGGTTTGCCATTGCCTGCCAAGAGGTGGTGCTATGTAGAAAAATAAAACTTTTTTAAAGTATTACACTTTTATGCACTTCTTGAAATATTCAAATTTATGCATTTTTCTTCAAGGAATCTTAAGCCTTCAGTGTAAAAAATCTGTTTCACAAACAATTTTAAACTTTATCAATAAATTAATATCATGCACAATAACCAATAGAAAACGCAGCGATGTTTCTCCAACCTGGAGAGGGAGTCTCGTCGAGTGGGTCTAGTGGTCAACGAGGACAAAACGATATACCTTGTGTCAACAAACAAAGAGTCACGGCGTCTTGGACAAAATATCACTGTTGACAATTATACTTTTGAAGTCGTCAAAGAATTTCGTATGTCTAGGATCCAGCATAAACACCAACAATAATGTCAGCCTTGACATCAAGCGGAGATTAACTCTTGCCAACAGGTGTTACTACGGGCTCAGTAGGAAATTCAGAAGTAGAGCCTTCTCTCGACCGACGAAAATAACGCTCTATAAGTCCCTCATCCTTCCCGTTCTAATGTATGGCGCAGAGACGTGGACATTGACCATCAATTCAATGAAAGGCTGTTAGAAGCGTTCGAGAGGAAGATACTCCGTAAGGTCTACGGTCCAGTATGCGTGGACGACCTGTATCGAATAAGATGGAACGATGAGCTGTATGAGCTGTACGCCGACAATGTCTTAGTCAAGCGTGTAAAAATCCAGCGGCTTCACTGGTTGAGTCATGTTGAGCGAATTGAAGAAAGCGATCCGGCTAGAAGGGTGTTTTATTCGAACCACGGTGGAGGAACACGCAGAAGAGGACTTCCTAATCTCCAGCACCTTGGAAAGACCAGGTGCAGGGCAACCTGACTGCACTAGGCCTTATCAACTGGCGCCAGTGTGCGCATAGCAGAGGCGACTTGCGAAACTTTATAGAGGCGGCCAAGACCGATCATCGGTTGTAGTGCCAGTTAAGTAAGTAAGTTTAAAACGAGGAAAGTCGTTAAATAGCACAGCAGTAAGTAGTACATTCATCGGAATGATTTCAAATTACAACTAAAATACTTCGGTTGTGACTAAAGTTTCTTCAACGCCAAAAAATTCGAAAAAAAATGTTCATTTGGTCTGTCTAATTACAATTTCAAGCGCGAACGCAGGTACAAGCTTCTATCCCTCAGAACTTATCCCTCACATGAAAGAAAAGACTAAGCACACCGAGTTTATATTGCTGCATATGAACATACTTATACAAAGTATAAATATAGCCATATAATAAAAGATGTGCCCTCACGCGAAAGTAGCATGAGGTAAGAATGTATTTTTCGGCGCTGGGTAAATACAAGTTCCACGTGTAGACAAAATGCATATAATGCATAAGTAAATAGGTTTTAAAATTGTATTATTGAAAAAAACTACATGTACATGTATTACTCATGTTATAAAGCTAAAGGTGCTATTTCGATACATTTGCTACCTGAGAATATGAAATTTGTGTGCAAATAAAATATAAAGCATAGCAGAGGAAATGAACTAACCAAAGAATGAAGTTAAAATACCTACTTTTTTATTTTAATCTCCTTTTGTAGAATGTGTGAGTATGTATGGTATAGATGTGTTTTGTATCTATATAAACACAACGTATGCGAATCGATACAGCACCCTTAAGAAAATGGAGTGATTTGAAAGTAGCCTCAGGAGTCGTTTAACGAGTCTCGGTAAAATAATCCATATCTTATTTGACACATGAATCATTGGACGAATTCTAGCTATACTATAGGTTTGTACACGACCTATACGGCCGCTGAAATTTTCAGGGGGAAAAATAAAAATAAATAAAACTTCTAACAAAAAAAGAAAATACTTCAGCTTTATAGAAGCTTTGAACAGAAATGACTTTTCTAATTTTCTTAGGATATGCGACTCGATTTTCAGCTCGAAATAGTTTCTAAATAATAATTACTAGTTGGTCGCTGTGGTGTAGTGGTAGTGCGTTGGACTGCTACGCAGAGTGTCCGGGGTTCGAATCTCGGCACAGGCAAAATCAAAAATAGAAAAAATAATTTTTCTACACGGCACCACCTCTTGGCAGGCAATGGCAAACCTACAAGAGTAAAAATTGCCATGAAAAGCTTTTCACTTCGCCGTTTGGATTCGGCATTAAACTGTAGGTCCCTTCCATTCATGTAAAAATCTAACACGCACAACATGAGTGGATGCGAAAAAGCTCGGCCTAGGCCCTCCATGGGCTGTTGTGCCATTAAAAAGTAAAAAGTAAAAAAAGTAAAGTTGTACAAGTATGAAACCAGTATTTGTTTTTAAAGAAAATACACGTTTATTTAAGAAAAATAGTTATAGATTCAATCTTCAAAGTAATGGCCATTGCCAGCTACACATTTTTCCCATCTCTCTGGCAATTTGTGAATGCCTCGCCAAAAAACTGTTCGTTTTTTGAGTCAAACCACTCATCGAGCCATTTTTTCACATTTTCGTAGGAATCAAAGTGCTGTTCAGCAAATGCGTGCCCCATTGATGAAAATAAGTGGTAGTCAGATGGAGACAAATCTGGTGAATAAGCCGCATGGGCTTCGAGCCATTTGTACGAATTTACCAATTCCCGAGTCTGTTTTGTTCGATGTGATGATGCCTAGCTTGATATTATGGACGTTTTTGGCACAAAGCACGGTTCAAAACGACCAATGGTTATTGGTAGCGTTAAGCAGTAACTGTTTCACCTGGTTTCAGAATGTCAAACCAGATAACACCTCGCTGATCCCAGAAAACACAAAGCTTTGTCATCTTTCCGAAGCGATTTGGCTTTGCTGTCGATTTGGCCGGTGTACCGGGCTTAACATATGATCGTTTACATTTGGGATTCTCGAAATAGATCCATTTTCCATCACCAGTAACAAATCGATGAATATATGCCGACCAACATTTCACATGTGGTTTTTCGATTTTCTTGCTGTCTTTCATTCAATTCATGCGGCACTCATCTTCCCATCTTCCCACCTTCAAAATCAATCCTATGGCTTTTAAACGTTGCGAAATGCATTGTTGGGTCTCATTTAATTGTTCTCCAAGTTGTTCTTGCGTTTGACCATCATCCTCATCGAGTAAAGCTTGCAATTCGGCATCTTCAAACTTTTCCAGTGGTCACCCACGTTCTTCGTTTCTCTCATCAAAATCGAAACTTGATTGCTTATGAACTGAATATTGTTGACAGAACCAAATGGGAAGAAATGGCACCAATGATTTGGTTTGACAGAGCATATAGTTTTACCTAGCGACACAGAGATGTCATTACCGGTTTCATACTGTACACACCGTACATCTTATCGGGACCTTTCTCCTGTCTATATTTCGGTGAGAGGACAATATTTTCATTCATGTAAAACTATGAAAAAAAAATAAAACATGGGTGTTGTGCCATTAAAGGAAGGAAGGCAGGACAATATTTCGATTATATAGTATTTTCAAGTTTCTAATAACTTCTACAGTAATAACAACACATTAAAAAAAAAATTGGTTTTCTTTTAATTAGCATCATAATTAGTTGGTAGATGAGTTAATTTTTAGGCACTTTTAGCAAACAACTTTTACAGTTTGAACTGTCTAGAAATATGTATGTAAAGGGAGAAAAATACAAATAGAAAAGTTTATTATATTGTTAAATATTTCATATTTGTTTTGAAAAAAGAAAAAAAATTTTTTTTAATAATTATTCTCTTAAAAATATGCACATAAATTAACTCCGTATAATGAATGAAATTATGGTGGTTAAGTAAAAAGGCTTGACGAAATTAGAGAAAAGTACTGTACCAAAGTTTGTACCATATGTAGGTAGTACTTACAATCTGTTCCTATAGTCATACTTAAGCTTATTTATGTTATTATATATGTAAAAATTCAGAACAATTTGTATCCGATGCATAAGTAAACAGAAAATTCAATAAAATCTACAACAATAAAGAATTCTAAATGAAATTTCTAGTCACCCCATTTATATTTTTGATTTTTATTTTTATGTACTATTTTTGTATTTCATTTATTGTTTAAGGAAGCAAACGAAAATCATACTTGCAGATTGTACATTCACTTAAAAAAATTTTAAACTCATCCCTTATCTTAAGTAGAATATCTACAAACTGATTTGTAAATATAAATTTTAGCTCAACTAAAAACATTATATAAATTTACTAATGGCTTCAATTCAGTACTCTTACAATGAAAGGAAGAACAACTACAACAACAGAAAATGAAATCTAAAATTCAACTGTAAATATCTCGCAACAAATACATACAACTTGATGTACATATAGTATGTCGTTTACAGTGGCGGATCTGAAATTAAGGGCGAAAAATCCCGAAAGCTAAGTTCCGTCTAGACCCTTGTAGCATTGATTGTTAAGTTAAATTTTGTTGTTTTTTGGCTTGAACATTTTTTTTAATCCCCCTAACTCATTATACTGTTGTATTTGTAGTAGTACTCCTTTTATAATACTAAAGGTAAGGTTAGGTTTAGTGGATGTTCGGTAGGATACACTTAAGCCAAATATGGCCCATTGTGATATCATGTGGGCTTCTCATCTTTTCCGTTCTTATGACAGAACCATTTGAAAACCATTTGAAGCTTGTTATAAAGGGTGATTTTTATAAGAGTTAAGTTTTTGAAAATGAAAAAAAAACCCAGAAATTTTACAAAACTGAAAAAAATCGATAAATCAATTCCTGCCATTTACCTTTTAAATACAATTTCACTTAAATGTTGCCCGCAGCTACGCTTCAAGTGGTCCATTCTGAAGGTCCAATTTTGACACATTTTTCACACATTTCGGCCGGAATCTCACAAATGTTGTCACGCATTCAATGTTGTCTTCCAAAGTAGTAATCGTGTTTGGCTGCCCCCTATAGACAAGAGACTTAACATAGCTCCACAAAAAATAGTCTAACGGGGTCAAATCACACGATCTTGTTGGCCAATTGACTACACCAAAACGTGAGATTAACTGCTCACCAGATTCGCCTATCAATTGATGCATGGTTTTGCATGCAGTGTGGCATGTGGCATCACCCTGTTGGAGCCACATGTCGGCCGAGTCCAATTGTAGCATTTTCGGCCAAAAAAAGTGTTATAATCGAACTGTACCTTTCTCCATTAACCATAACGTTGCGGCCTTCATCGTCTTTGAAGACGTACTGCCCAATGATGCCGGCTGCTCATAAACCGCACCAAAAAGTGCATTTTTCGGGATGCATTGGTAGCTGCTGAATTGCCTCTGGCTGGTCTTCACTCCAAATACGGCAATTCTTCTTATTCACGTATCCATTGAGCTAAAAATGAGCCTCGCCGCTAAATGGACGTAGCTTACGAAACACTTTTTTTACAGCGCATAAATTTTGATAATAGATTTCTATAATTTGCAAACATTGTTCAGGCGTAGGTCTATTCATGATGAAATGGCAAACCAAACTGAGCATAAATCAAGTGACAGCTGTCAAAAAGACCAACTCGTAAAAAAGAGTATTGCCAAATTGAAAACCACACTTCTAGAAAAAACACCCTATATAATTAAGTAGGACCCGTAACTACAAACTAAACCTATTGCTTTTATATTAGCTCTTTAAATATTTCATTTGTGTGAGAGTTGGACGTGGTTATTGGCCAATGATGGCAATTTTATCCAGAGAAGTTCTTCAAGCTATTGTATTTCATATGTAAGCATCGAATTTGGTTTAATTTGCTTTATTATTTTTATAACGATTTTCAGGTAGGTGTTGCTATTGCTGCCCAATGTTTATAATTTTTCCAATAGTTTATTCTAGAGGCTATTCCAAATTTACATAGTTAAATTTGCTTTAAAATTTCCTTCAATACAATTTTCACTTGTACGGGAGGGGAGATACCACGGCCACTGGACCGAGTTTGCCCATTTTTGATTAATCTCTTGCTGACTACAGATAACCAACGTTTCTACCAAGTTTAGTGGAGTTATCGTGTAAACAGACAGACGGACACGGATAGCTAAATCAAACAACAGTTACTCGTTCAATATACCCCGTAAACAAAGTGTGTAGGGTACGAATATTAACATCGGGCTTTAATATCCGCCACTGGATGAATACGTAAGAGTATTTAGTATAAATACGAGTATTTATGTGAGTACATACATACATAATACATACACACATACATACACATAGATAGAAATATTACAACTGCATATAATTTTCAAATTCAAATTTAACTGTTGGCGAATTTTAATTTTATTTGCGTTTGAGTGTTTTTGCTTAAGTTAGGCAAAAGTATGTATGTATTTGGATTACGATAAAGGCGCTGAACGAAATTTTGTGAATTACTTTAGTTATCGTATAACAATAGTATTTTGCTATACATAGTATTAATAAGTATACAGTGGTGTATACAAAGACAGCACTCTAGCCTATAACTTTTATCTAAAGAAGATTTCATCTGCACTACAACTTGGCAACCTATTCCTATGCAAATAAATACTCGTATACCAACAATGATGACAAAAATAATGCTTAATAGCTTTTGCAACCACTTACACTGCCTTGTGTTTAATTTGAACGTGAAAGTAAGGGGACAGTAGTTTTATCGGTCCAGGAGCTTAATCTTGTGCACGAAATTAATTAAGTGAATAAGTCATTTCTAAAATCCCATATTATACATTTTTATCGGCCAATATCACGATTTTCAGATGTCTATTAATAATCACTGTAAAAGGCACAAAGCTATACTCCTAGTGCTGATAAAGGCTCATTATGTATATTTGACTCCATGGTAAATTAATATTGTAGATTATACTTAAAATACTTTTCTTTACTTCAACCCTCCTCCCCGTCTCTTTTCGAAACGTTTCGGTACCCTTAAATTGTGTGAAAAATGATTATAGAGGTTACCCTGGCTTGAAATAATGTAATACTTTCTTTGGAAAATATCAGAAAGAAGACCACATGAAACTGACACCCTGACTTACCTATCGAAAACCCTTAAAGATTAATGGAAGGTTAGTGTAAAAACAATAAATAACGAACAGCATTCAGCATTGCGTCACACATCAAAGTTGTAGGACTTCAAAATATTAATTCATATTGCTATCGAATCCACTCAGTACTACACCGAGAACCTGAACTCCACTACTTAGTAGTCTACTATTAATCTATATACTTATAAGAAATTGGTTAGAGCATAGTAATACTCTTTCAAAAAAATCAATCATTCATCAAGGAGTCAAGGAAAACGTAGAAAATGTACATAATTAAATTTTGAGTAAATATTTTAAAAATATGTTTGTCTGTAGTGCATCCAGCATAAACACCAACAATAATGTCAGCCTTGAGATCAAGCGGAGACTAACTCTTGCCAACAGGTGTTACTACGGGCTCAGTAAGCAATTGAGAAGTAGAGCCCTCTCTCGACCGACGAAAATAACGCTCTATAAGTCCCTCATCCTTCCCGTCCTAATGTATGGCGCAGAGACGTGGACATTGACCATCAATGATGAGAGGCTGTTAGGAGCGTTCGAGAGGAAGATACTCCGTAAGATCTACGGTCCAGTATGCGTGGACGACGTGTATCGAATAAGATGGAACGATGAGCTGTATGAGCTGTACGCAGACAGTGTCTTAGTCAAGCGTATAAAACTCCAGCGGCTTCGCTGGCTGGGTCATGTTGAGCTAATGGAAGAAAGCGCTCAGGCTAGAAGGGTGTTTTATTCGAACCACGGTGGAGGAACACGCAGAAGAGGACTTCCTAATCTCCGTTGGAAAGACCAGGTGCAGGGCAACCTGACTGCACTTGGCCTTATGAACTGGCGCCAGCGCGCGCATAGCAGAAGTGACTGGCGAAGCTTTGTAGAGGCGGCCAAGACCGATCATCGGTTGTAGTGCCAGCTAAGTAAGTAAGTTGTTGGCGTACCGCATATACTTTCTACCAGACTCAACCAAATTCCGGGATATTCCGTAAAATCCAGGATAGTTGGGAACCCTAGTCCAAGTCTACCGTACTCTGTTTTGCTATTAAAAGAATAAGAAGAATAAGGATAAGTAAATATCAAAAATATTGAATAGGTAAATCTATAACGACTTTTCTGACCCAGATCATCTCATCACTCTAATCTAAATATTCAATATTCTACATTCAGATGATCAATTCGCAATTAAACATCACCTTGTAAGGGTCAACTGTAACCAACAAAAGCAGCAAACCAAAGATGATTGAGATTGAAAAATTTAGCATCACCAAAAACTGAACATGTTGTCCGAATGGAGTTTTGGAGTTTTGTATAATCAGATGCTGGAAAAAGAGATCTGTAGAAAGCAGTTTTAAATTAAGTAAGTCTGTAGAAATATAGTATAGTTAGTAGTGTGCTATATTGTATTCACCACTGTATCAATATAGAAAAATAGTAGAAGGGTAGTACTTGATACGTTCTCAAAGATATGAAATACATATTTTAATAATAAAACTCATTGGCAGCGGCGAATAATCGCAGAATATGAAAAGGGGAAGAATAAATGAAATCTCACTCTCTGCACTCATCAGTGATACATTCTTAAACTGTTAAAGCGAGGTTGTGATGATGACGATGATGATGATGATGACGATGAAAATAATATTAATGAGCAAATTTTGATTACAGTAGGGTATTTTGCTGTTGCTCTGCTTGTTGTAGTTGTTTTTGTTGCTGTTTTTTTTTTTTTAAAGCAATATGGCGTGCTTGATTATGGGCATGGGTATGAAAATAGCTGGTTTATAGTAGGTAGGTTAGGACGCTGTATCTACTATATTGTATATGTGTATGCATGGTATATGTAAGTATGTACTTACTTATATAATAATATGTGTGTGTATGTATGTACCTAAGTATGTAAGTACAATTGTAAAACTGTTGAGTTATATTAAAACTGAAAATTAATGCTTTGAAATACGCTCAAAATTTGGTAAATTTTTTTTTTTTTTTTTTTACTTTTCCTTTTCTTTATAAGGGTGGTAAATTGTGAATTTATTTTCTACTATCACTGCATAATATCTGATATTTAATTTGAATAAAGAATTTCTACTAACGCACAAGCATAGCTACAGCATTCATTTTCCATGGCATAGGAAAATTCAAAAGAATTAAAAATCGGAGAAAACAATAGATTTAAGATTCCTTTTAGAACAGAACTAGTTTTTCCACTTATTTCATTTCTCTTATTTCTTTCATTCATTTTCATGGCATTTCTGCATTTCTGGAAATAATAAATATCTATCTACCTTCGGAGTTGTGGTTGGTTGTTGTAATTCATCACTTCCAAATCAATCATTTTGACGAAAAGTAAAAGAAAAAAAAAAAAAACATTAACACAGGAACACCAACAATAGTATACAATATTTCAATGGCGATAAAATAAATCGTCGGGCTCACGCCACAACCACGAATGTGAGTCTTAATCACATCGGATTGTAACAAGCTAGACAAACTGAATTGCCACATCCACGGTCGACACCCAAAGTATTATTGCACATGTTTGTGGAGCTTTGCAATCGCAGATTGTTATATTTTTCTCAAGAGGGCCGATTTATGCCGATTTGGTAACTATTGTTAAAAAACCAATCTGCTTAAACATCAGTTTAGCACATTCACGTTTCTGGCGGAACGTTCGAAAGATACATACATAAGTAAATAGTCATAAGAATATCTGAGCCAAGAAACTAAACCGAAGCCAAGCCTTAAACTAACGACAACTACTCCTCTTTTGATGCACGCGTATGTAGAAATTGCATTCAGAAATTAATTTTTGAGTTTTAAGCAAGATTAGACGACGGTTTTCTTCTTTCATTATTTCTATACAAAGTGTTTTTTTTTTATTCTTTTCTCTCTTTTTATAAATCAAATATACATACATACATATGTACATATACATACATAAGTAGATGTCGGTAGTAAGTATCCTTCTCTACATTTTTTGTTGATTCGTTTTTTCGTTTCATTTTTGATGTTTTCGGTGTTTTATATACGATTTCACAGTGCATACTTTTTGAATACGTAAACGTGATTGGTATTATTCATTTTTCATGTCGAGTCATATCATTGTTTGCTTTTGTGAGATTTCTATATTTCCACATTAGGACTTAAACATATACAAATAAAATAATATTATAATATGTAGATACAAGCAAATGTCTATATGCAAAAGATTCAATCCTAGATCAAACAAAAAGCCTAAATAAAAATTGTGTGCGTCAGTGGGACAATCTAAAGATGTTTACCACTTCAGAACGTTTGCGTTTTTAGTTTTCAGGTTAGGTTTAGTAATCTTGTAAAAACCAGAGTCTATTGCAGACATTACAGGCGTGGCCGAAGGAATTTTTAACGATGTACTTACTGATTTGTGCCAACGATAAGCCTAGTATCAGTTCTGTTTGATAATTCTCTGATCCCAGGTGTGCTACATGTGGATTAACTTAATTTTGAACATATGCATTTCCAATGCATGCAACGCCCTCTGCAAAATCATCACCTTCATCAAAATATTCATTAACGAAGCATGCGAATTTATTGCTACTTCATTATAATGATAATCTTACCATCATCATCATTATTATCATCATTATAATAATCATCATCATAATCATCAAAATATTCAGGTTGAAAATTTGCCACTTTCCGGTCTGAGAACTCGTGAATGTTATGTGGCTGACCAGAAACTTGGCAAATTTCGTCTATGTTTTGTTGTGCTGATGCCAGTTGTTTTCTTTCCACGGAGGAAAGATTTTCAGGCAAATTTTCAAGTAAATCTTCTGTCCTTCTCTTTCGTTGAGTAGCTGGGAATTCGGCCACTTCAATGACTGCCTGGTACTGTATAATCTAAGGACCTTCGTCGGGACTCAATGAGATGAGTGTTGATGCAATCATTGGCTCTAATGAACTCATTGGACATCAATGCTGTCTTTCCGCATTAGTCTTTGCGAGTTGTTTTTCAATTTGAAATTCGAATTCTGTTGTGCCTCATGTTTGCTTGCGAAGTCTACACTCTCACGATCTCTCGGTGTAGGTTTTTGGATTTTTTTCACAATAGCAGAATCTGGATTTTTTTGGGCCAGTTTTTGCTGGAGATTTTATCATAACACAATCGCTATTTGTTATGCCTTGCGTTGTTTTTTTTCAGTCTATATATTTAAACTGATGGGCAGCGCCCTCTATCAATCGAATATGAATTATAGGCGAATCAGCCCTGTATCAATGATAGAGGAATAGAGAGGGCTCATCTATCGATTGATAGATTGTAAAGAAGTAAACTTAAAAAATAGTGAATTCCCTTTCAAATCTTGAAGCTATGCCATCAGCTATCAAAAAACGATTCCCTTTACATTCGGCTCGCGCAGAATGTGGCAGAAAACTGACAGAAAAATCGGATATAATTAAAAAAAAAAATTGTTTGGCCAATATACATCACCAAAACGGCTAATAACGTGATTTTCGGTATTGCCACACAAAAGATCGATCGATTGTTGAACGGCTAATATGAAACGGCGCGCCTGTTAGAAACCAATATTGTCTAAGTCCATATCTTTTAAAATATGCCACAAATAATCAGTTATCAAAAGTCACACCAAACAACAATTACTCGTTGAAGGTGTATTGGCTTCTCAACAATCGCGCGTGGATTTTCTGAGCCCCAGATGCGACAATTTTGCTTATTACTTAACATAACTACCGAGGTCAATGTGAACTTCGTCAGGAAAGATGGTTTTTCTCATGACTTCCAGAGACCAATTAGCGAGCGTTAGAAAACAGCTTCAGCTTTTATACCAATTGAACTTTGTACAGGTTTACAGACCGAGGTCTTTATGCAAAATTCGCAACCAAGAAGACCGATAGCGAGTTGATGTGGTTGGTTCTTCTTGCACTTTCTGAGCAACAGCAGCAATTTTTAGGGTTGTGCGCACTGCAGGTGTACGAGAACTTGTTTTTTTTTTTATCAAATAAAGATCCAGTTTCACGCTCACCTTTTACAAATTGATACATGAATTGCTTGGAAGGCGCTTCTCTTATATCGAATTTTGAACGTAATGCAAGTAAATTTTTACCATTTCCTAACGTTCTTCAAGCGTATATCGAATTCAAATATAATAAAAAATTAATTTTCCGTTATAACACGAATGACATTAGAGTTGCCACACTAAAAACAACCAGTTGTTCAAATTCCAAATGTTAGATGGACCACCCTATATATACTAGTAGAGTGTACCACCACTTCCCCGAGTCAAGCCTGTAGTCCTTACGAAAAACAATAGAATTACCATCAAACAGTTCAGTAGCCAAGATCCCATCGTGTAACCATGTTTCTGCCAAAACGATGTAATCGTGCAATCATTCTGCGTTGTAAAATTCATGTGCCTCAGTTCGTTAACCACCCACATTTTGATAATACCATATAAGGCGAGTTTATTCTCAGCATTACAACTGTGGTCAGGGTTGGGAGGCATTGTCGGTAAACAATCAACATATGTATTGACATATCTATCACATTTTTGGACGGTATTCAAACGATCGAATCCGAATACCGGTTGTCCAAAATTCTGCGCTGTACAAAGTGCTCTCTATCTCCATAGGCACTACAATTTTGAAGCAAACACGATGTTGATAAACAGCTTCTACCTTTTTAGTGAGTCTGTAGCATCGAATATCAGAAGAATCAATTTTTGAATATGATGATACAAAGTTTTTAATGTCGTCAGTAGTAGAAGTTATGCGAAAACTACCGATATATGAAGCTACTTTTAAGGTTTAATAACTTCAATGTTTTCAAATACGCCATCATTTTTACTAATAACAATATAAGTTGGATTTTGTCGCATAGTGTTATAAGGACTTATTGTAACTGCATTCAAATTATGCCCTTTCATTAAGCAGCTCCATGAATAACCCCAGTAGTCGAATCCAGAGGTAACGTTTACAACAGCGACGCCATGGCGAGTATCACAAATCATATGAAAAACATCAGACAAACAAGAAACCATAAAAGTAGAGTTACTTTTCACCACGTCACAATCAGCAACAACATTATCAGTAAGCAGTATAATCAGGAATAGCAACAACATCAGCAATATTGTTTGGCAGTATCGACAAAAGAGAAAGTGGCAACCTTCCCCACAGCTCGATCAGTGCACGTTTTAGAGAGCACTTGTGCAGTGAGATTCTTCTTTGCACCAGCAACAGGCTACACTTTTTAACGAATAGTCTTGCTAGTTAGCATTTTTGTAATAGCTGGTGTGAGCAGTTAAGTATTACCTATTCGACCTATTCAAACACCATATTTTTTTGTTTGAAATTATTTTTTATTGATTCAAATTACAAAAATGTGTGGAAATAATAAAAATTTTAGAATCCATTCACTTTAGCTCCATGTGGACACCTTTTGCCAATTAAATTTGGCCTTCAAACGGTTAAAAATGAGTTGCATGCTGCACGAATATGATCTTGCGGTATTTTGGCCCATTCCCGTACAATGGCTTTCTTCAGCGCAAGCATACTGGCATATTTTTTAGTCCTTACCTTGCTCTCCAAAATAATCCATCGGATTTTCATCTGGAGAATTCGGAAGCCATTGTGTGGACGAAATGAAGTGTGGAACATGGTTTTTTTTAACCATTCTTGGTTCACACGAGCTTTATAAGACGGTGCAGAGTCTTCTTGGAACATCCATGCTGTACGACCGAAATTTTTCCATGTCCATGGAAAAGCTGCTTTAAAGCTGCTTCCAAAACATTTCCCCGATTGACACCAGGCTCGATGAAAACGATTGGACAGCGTCCATCGGCGGTCAGAGCTGCTCATGCCATTACTTGAGATGGGAAATTACTTCGGGTGGCCGTTCGTACGCTCGAATTTTCGTAAGTGCGTTCAGTTAAGTAAACACGATCATTTGGGAGTTTATGAACTGCTCAATAAGGAAGTTTTTCTCATCAGAGAACACAATATTTGGAAATTCGCCATGTTCGTGCAAGCGTAACAACTCCTTTGCTCTTTCCAGTCTAACTTTTTTTGCTTTGGTGTAAGATCATGTGCCTTTCGGAACTTGTAAGGCTTTACCTTGAGCTCATTTTGGAATATGCGTCGAATGCTTCGCTGGTATATTTTCAATTCTTTGGCCATTTGATTACCACTACGACGTGGATTTCGTTCAAGTTGAGCCTTCACTTTCCGAACCATTTCAGGTGATGTTGCTGTTTTTTTCACCCACCGCCTTAGCGTTCGGCAATGCTGCCTGTATCATTATAACGATTTATGGTGCGATACACAAGCATTTTATTCACTTTGAGATGCCTGAGCTCACGAAAAATAGCTGGTTGTGATTTTCCACTCAAATATAAGGCAATCACACTATTACGTTTGAATTCCATTTCGAATAACTTTTGTTCAATAAAACTTAGACGCAAATGCTTGTGGTGGTAGCTTGTAAACAATAAAACTTACATAAACGTTTCCGATGTTTTGCGGTTAGCATAGGTCTTTTTTCTTCTTTTAATGGCATAACAGCCCATGAAGGGGCTAGATCGAGCTTTTCGCTCGTGCATGTTATATTTGTAACTGAATGGAAGGGACCTACAGTCTTATGCCGAATCCGAACGGCGAAGTGCAATGCTTTCCACAGCCAATTTTTACTCTTGTAGGTTTGCCAAAAGGCGGTTTCGTCTAGAAAAAATGTTGTTTTCTCCTTTTTGACTTTGCTTCTGCCGAGATTTGAACCTCGAACATTCTGCCTAGCAGGCCGGATCAAAAGTATGAATAATTATTTGAGATTTTTCATATCTCCATGTATGAAATTTTGCAATATCATCAAATCCATTGTAGTTTATCACTACAAGCACATCCCTTATTTTATTTTATGTTTGTTGTGTGTTTGTGTCTAAACATTCATAAACACATCTACCTGGAAACAAATAAATACACTTCTTATCCTTGAAATTGACCTAAATGAAAATTTAAGCAATCGTGTCTACAATTTATATTTCATTGGAAAATCACCACTGTTTCGTATTTGTTATTGTGGTACATTTGTTTAGGTTCTTGTTTCTCATCTAGTACAGGTGTGAAAATTAGTTGCCTTGTTGTTGGGTATACATAGAGTCCTTGCTATTAAGCTGGATATTTTCATTCTTCATTCTACATCCTTGGCATTCTTTTGAGAATGCGCAGTTATAAATCAGTCAGAAAGTAAAGTAAGTACTGCCATATGTATAAATACCAACACTGCGTGTATGTGAATCATTTTGCTCGAGCATTACCGAGAATACATAAGAAGTCCACCCTTGTCGTTTGAGACTTCGCCACTGCCATTCCCGCGAACATCACTTAAGCCCACTAGTTTCACATTTAGTCGCTCACATTCTGCACAAAGTTTCGATTTTGGTACAAAGTTCGCACATATTCCATATTCCCAATCGAGTCCATTTTTCATTTCCGCTTCGTCAACGAATTCGGGTTAAAACGGAATCTAAAGTCCATTTGGAACTGCATACAATCGAAAAAGTCATACTCCTATATTTCAGTTGCAAATTTTTTCAAATCCTGTCCTTTTTTCTAATTGCTTCGTATCTAATTTTTATCCGATCTGTGATCTATTGATTTTGGTACACCAAGCCTTAATGTTGATAATGTTATAAATGATATAAATTAGCTAAAACTATATTTTCACAATGCAAACCAAAAATTAAAAAGCTTAAAATAAAAAAAAAAAAATTTTCAGTTTTTCCCGTTTTCATCTAAGTTTTTATGAGTGATTCCAGCGAGCTTCGATTATACTAGGTCTAGATAGAATTTCAATTTCGATAATTCCTTGCATTATAACTAAGAGAGTTTTAGGAATTAAAAAAAAAAGTTTTTTTTTATTATCGTTAATCGTTATTAAAATTTTCGAACAACCGCGCTAAAGACACATTTTCAATGACCCAGAGTTTCCGTTGTATTTAATTTAATTTAACAATATGTAGCTTCTTGGAAAGGTAATACAGAAGTGGTAATGCGTTGGACTGCTACGCAGAGTGTCCGGGGTTCGAATCTCTTGCATAGGCAAAATCAAAAAAAAAGTAGAAAAAATAATTTTTCTATACGGCACACCTCTTGGCAGGCAATGGCAAACCTACAAGAGTATAAATTGCTATGAAAAGCTTTTCACTTCGCCGTTCGTATTCGGCATTAAACTGTAGGTCCCCTCCATTCATGTACAAATATAACACGCACAACATGAGTGGATGCGAAAAGCTCGGCCTAGGCCCTCCATGGGCCATTGTGCCATTAAAAGTAAAGTAAAGTATAAGAAAAAATTAAAAATCAATAGACTCTGGAAACAAAATTCTTTAATTAAGCACATTCATATATAAGATCCTTAAAAAATATGTTATTATCTTTGGAGGTACGTCTTTCTCTTTCTGTAAACTTAAATATTTTGAAGACCTATGAATATGGGTTACGGACTGAGAATGTCAGACTGGGAACGCCACTGGTTCAAATATATTTTTCATTTAATTAAACCTGGAATTAAACCTCAATAAAATCGTATGAAAATATTAAAAAGTGTTAGCGCTAACAACTACGCCTCGGTGATCACACTTCGTCCCAAAGTGGAGTATAATTCTCATCTATGGACAGGAGCTTCACAAACACAATTGGAGCTCCCGGCCAGCGAGCGATGAAGCTAATAGAATAGAATACAGTATGATTTTCAGCCCTATTGACTCTTTGGAACATCGTTGACACGTGGCTTACGTGACTCTATTCTACCGTGATTTTCATAATAGATGCTCTGCAGGGATACAGAATTTAATATCACCAATTGGTAAAACTCATGCATTTAGTGTGAACCCGATGTTCCAACGCACTTCACTTCACAGAGAGAGATAGTCCTTGTCTCAGTCACATTGCCCGATTATGGGGTGTACCATGCGGGTTGATTGTCAATAAAAATAAATAAAACTACCAAATTTGCTGCTGGAGGGCATATGCCCCATAAATTAGCCATTCTAATGCTTGTTCATATGTTACATAGGCAAAGAGTGCCTTTTGATGTCTTGATTAGTGCTTTACATTTACAAGGCTAAAAGGGATCTTGATCTGAAATTTTGATGAAATATCAAGGAAGCTGATACCTTTATGGGACCCGGCAAAACCTTTCATCATGTAGACCTTCTTTCTCTCAAATATCGCGTAACTAGGCAAAACTAGCAGACTAGATTGTAATGCAAAAGCCGTTATGTAGCCGTTATATAGCCGTTATTCGCTCATTTCTGTAAGTGCACAATCAGAGTTATTCTTAAAATGATTCCTTCTCCTATCGATGCACATAAGAAAGGACTTAGAGAAAACACTCTAATTACAATTACAAGTACATAATTTCAAAGAAGAATGATTTCAAAGGAGAATGATTTCAAACAGTAAAGCCAATATTGTCTTAAAAAGACATGCATTTATACAAACTCGTATGTATGTATTTATTTACACACACTACATACCTATAGAAACTATACATATGTACATACATATGTATGGGGATATATTTGTATATTTGTATTTGTATGCGCAGAGATATTATGAATGCCCAACCCAATACAACCCACTTAAAATGCTTCTTTTCTCGCTGCCATCTGCTGCTCTGGCAACACTGCCAGGGCAAGCGAGAAAATACAACAAAGCCTTGCTAATATTATATGTATTATTTGTAAGTATGTATGTAGCCCTTTTAATAACGAATTTTGATTTCATTTCATATCATTTTGTTACATTTCATTTTAGTGTTCTTTTTTATTTCTTTTTTTGTTTTTTGTACAAATTAATAACGAGAGAAAGAGCTTCCGAGCAGCGGAGAATTATTCTTAAAATTAAACGTGCACTCTCTAACACACACACACACACACACACAGAGACGAAAGTTTACAAAGTGAGCGCGTCAGACCACAACTCTTCTTAATACACTCAAACCCGGTTACGGATTCGAGGTTTTCGCTTTTTAAGTACATTTAAGTTATTTTTTGGTATCGACATTCGATGTGTGCGTAAGGTCTGGGTGTATGTATGTTTGTATGTATGTACTAGTACATACGTATCTGGCTTCTAGATCTTATGCACACACAAAAAGATGGAGGGATGAATTTCATATACTGTATTCGAGTTGTTGGGTGTATTCCTACTAAATGCTTCCTTCGGCTGCTGAGAACAATTATAAATTTATTTTGTAATTTAGTTTGTATTTTTATTGTATTTGTAAGCAGAAGTGGTAGTAGCAGTAGTATCAAGTAAAAAGTGTAATGTAAGATTACAATAACATCGATGATGATGATGTTGATGATGATGAGGAAAAGGGACGAGATATGATTGAGCATATATTTTATCCTTTTTTAATACATTTGTAAGAAAGTCGTAGTAAAATTTAAACGAGCATACATTTGTACTGTGCTGGGAAATGCAAAGTAAATTCAACTTATGTGCATAGTTAAGTTAACTCAATTGTATACCTACTTACATACATATTTTTGTATTTTGTGAATTTTAGTTTAATTAATTCTCACTTTATACTCAAACATATCCCGTATTAACATGGCGTATATCGTACCCTGTATACGCTGCTATAATGGTGATCAAATTTAAATTAAAATAGTATTTATCTCATTCTTTTATTTTGTATAGAAGCATCATTTTACATAAGCATTTTCGTAATCATGGGTTTTTTTTTAATATTGTTTGATTTTAAATACTTAATAACTTCTCAAAACAAACAACAACAAATCCAATCCCTCCCACGCGAATTTTCTCCACAAATAATAATCACTTATTATTCCTAATGCTTGCATTTACTGCTACTCACACTCATTGCTATCAAATCAAACTGCCTTTTATTTTTCTCCATCTTACGAAATTCTTCTCCTTTTTAGCTTCTCACATTTTCTGTTCTCTTATGGTAGCTCAGCAATATGGAATTTATCACAATTAAAGTCTCTCTCGATTATTTTATTCTTTTCTTTTTTTTGCTGTATTAAAATTGGCATTCTTGATTTCTTTGTGATATTAACCCTTGAATGCATTTTAACATATATTAGTATAAACAGAATTAACTATGATTTGTGGTTGCTGTGGCGTAGTCGTAATGCGTTCGACTGCTACGCAGAGTGTCCGGGGTTCAAATCTCGGCACAGGCAATTTAAAAAAATAAAAATAAAAAAAAAAGATTTTTTTACAAGGCAGGCAATGGCAAACCTACAAGAGTAAAAATTGCTATGAAAAGCTTTTCACGTCGCCTTTCGGATTCGGCATTAAACTGTAGATCCCTTCCATTCATGTACAAATATAACACGCACAACATGAGTGGATGCGAAAAGCTCGGCCTAGGCTCTCCATGGGCTGTTGTGCCATTAAAAGTGAAGTAAGTAAGTAACTATGATTTGTGAAATAAGATGTAAACTACATTTCTCTTTTGAAGTTTACTTCTTTAGAATAGTTTTTAATATTTACGCCGGGGGTAAGAGGTGATGATGGTCGCAGCGAAAATTGTCACAGAAATGATAGGTAGCGCCCTCTATCAATCGAGTATGAATAAAACTTGATTGATAGAAGGCGCTGCCCTCAGTTTGTCGTCAAATTTTTTTCGTACTCGATTGATAGAATGCCCTTAGTTTCTGGGCCAATAACAGGCAAATGAGTTCATTAAAGCCAATAATAGCAATCAACACTCATGTCATTGAGTCTCGGCGAAGGTTCTCCGATTATGCAGCATCAGGCAGTCATTCAGGTGACCGAACTCCCAGCTTCTCAACGAAAGAGAGGAACAGAAGATTTACTTGAAAATTTGCCTGAAAATCGTTCTTTCGTGGAAAGAAATAACTCGCATCCGCACATCAAAACTTAGACGAGGTTTGCCAAGTTTCTAGTCAACCTCAAAACATTAGCGAGTTTTCAGACCTGTAACAGACCAACTTGAATATTTTGATGATGGTAAGATTATAATTGCAATAATGTAGCAAATAAATTCGCAAGCTTTGAGTATGAATATTTTGATGGAGATGATGATTTTGCAGAGGGCGTTGCATGCATTGGAAATGCTAAGGATCAAAATGAAGTTAATCCAGATGAAGCACACATAGCACACATCAGATAATCATCAAACTGCACTATACAAGGCTTATCGTTTGCATAAATCAGCACATTGGTAAAAATTCCTTCGGCCACGCATGTAATATCTGGGATAGACGCTGGGTTTTACAAGATTACTAAACCTAACCTGAAAACCCAAAACGCAAACGTTCTGAAGAAGTAAACTTTTGTAGGGCGTCCCACTGACGTATATCTAATTTACATATATCTCTCTCTGATCGGAAAAATTTACACTATTTTATTGAGACGATGGTATCCATTATCTAATTTTTCCATTATTTTTATTGCTTCAATTTGAAGCATTAAAATATCGTCAATTTATATTCGTTTCACCTATATGCCGAAGTTTTAATAAGATGTTATTCGTCGCTGATTATTTAATGTTTCTAATTATGTTTGTAAAAATGTAAAAATAACAAATTTAAAAGTGATTCAAGGGTTAATTTTTTAAACAGCAAAAATCAAATTGATTTGGTACGAATGCCAATTACGAATAATGAGAGGAATAATGGAATATGCAAACAAGAAGAGAGAGATTTAAATTCAGTCTAAAGTAAGAGAATAAATCGAAAAAGAGCCCAGCTGGCAAAAGTAAACTCAATTTAAGTATTTTACAACATTTCTCATGCTTCGAATTGCCTGCTTTTCAAATAGACAAATTGCCTCGGTCCTTTCCAAAATAAATATAAGAAAAAATAAAAGAACCCGGGTTCTAATTTCGGCACAGTCAAAAATCAAAAACTTAATACAAATAAAAAAATAAAAATTGGCGATGAAAATCTTTACAGTAATTTGTTGTTCGGATTCGGCTTAAAACCGTAAGCCACTCCCATCCCTGTACAAATATAACTCGCATATGAATGGATGCGGAGAGCTCGGTCTAGGCCCTAGGTAGACTGTTGTGCCATTAAAGAAGAAGTTTTAAATGACCAATCTTTAATAATTATTCCTTAATATTATTTGTGACAGCTAAACTAGAAATAGAGCATAAATAGTGCATTATTATAATCAAAAATGTATTGTACTTTAACTAAACCGTGTTGGAAAATTAATTTTTTCTACTTTTTGAATTTGCCTGTACCGAAATTTCAACCCCGGACACTCTGCGTAGTAGGCCAAAACACTACCAACTACACGACAACGACCACAGATAAAAGGCATATATGAATATGAGTGCACTTGAACTTGAGCTGATCACTTGCCAAAGAGATTAACTTTGCTTTTCTAGAATTTTCTGAATATTAGTATCAAACAATCATAAAGGCTTACTTTTTATACTTAGAGGAAATTTTCTTGAGAATACTTCGTAACCACTAAAAATTAAAACGGGTTTTATGTCCATAAATATTTTCGAATTAAAATTTCCATACAATTTATTATTGTAAAGTTATTTGATTTGGCAAATGAGCCCTCACGTATCTTAACATTTATCACAGTCATAGTTAACCCTTTAGTTGTACAACACACCTTAACACCATTTTAATCTAAGCCATTGTTTAACATAGGATAATTGATGGCTTATTATTACTAAAGTATTACACTCTTAACCCACTAGTTATCAAATTTTTGATTGACCTAACAAAATTATTATACATAGATAAATATCGATGACCTGTTCTTAAAAACTTGAAAATATTTAATTGGCGTGGATTCATTAAGTCGAAAAGTCGGGATCGCTGAAAGTAATTGTGGTTGTTTGAGCCTGATAGCAATTTTTTTGAATGATTAAACATTTTATATAAAATGTTCCTATTCTTAGCTATTTACTTTACTTTTACTTTTAATGGCACCACAGCCCATGGAGGGCCTAGGCCGAGCTTTTCGCATCCACTCATGTTGTGCGTGTTATATTTGTACATGAATGGAAGGGACCTACAGTTTAATGCCGAATCCGAACGGCGAAGTGAAAAGCTTTTCATAGCAATTTTTACTCTTGTAGGTTTGCCATTGCCTGCCAAGAGGTGGTGCCGTGTAGAAAAATTATTTTTTCTACTTTTTTTTGATTTTGCCTGTACCGAGATTCGAACCCCGGACACTCTGCGTAGCAGTCCAACACACTACCACTACACCACAGCGACTAGCTACTTAGTTATAGACTGTTTTATATGGTATACCGTTAGTATCACGGGAAGTATATTATTTATTTGTTTTTATTTGTAACTCAAACTCAATCTGAATAATTAACTTTTCAGATTTTCCAAAATTTTTGACTTTGATTGCTTCCAGCGTCTTTAATACATATTGAAGCTTATAGACGAAGCATTATTATGAAAGTTTAAGGAGTTCACTATACGATATGACTACTCCAGACTACTGTTCTGGTGAAGATTACACCCGTTTTGGTGACAGCTGTCTAAAGGCCTGCTTGGGAACTAGACGGTTAACCCTAAACCTGATTGAAACACGATAACCTATTTTTAGAGATACAACTTCTGAATACATCGAACATTTCAATGTAATGGCTTAACTATAAGAGTTACAAATTTATGACTCTTATGAAATCCCATATTCGGAATAGTGTTGCCATTTTGTTTTCTTTTTACTAAAATACAAAAAAATTATGGTAATTGGTTTCGGATCTCATTGTATTTGATTACTTTTTTCGATGAATATAATAATCGAACTTTTTAGGCTTACCATAGTCGGTGAAATGACCGTTTCATTTCACTCCATTCAAATTTTTCCCAACTTTAGGAACTAGTGGGTTAAACAAATGGTAATGAAAAAAATGTGTGCAATTATTCAATCTTTTTTGTTTTGATTGCTTGATTTGGTTTATTATGTTTCTCTCTCTTCCAAATTAGAGAGAAGAGTTGTGTATGTATGTGAGTAATGCAATAGCACAAAGGGTAGCACCAGCAGAAAGAGAGCACATTGTTGTAATTTCTTATTACTTGTTGTTATTACTTATTACTTTAACTACAAATTTTATTTTACTGTCAATATGTACAGTTACGGGCAATAAAAGAGGTTCAGTTTTTCTTTCTGAAGTGAACAGTGGTTATGCGACTATGGTCGCTTTAAACGTTAAACAAACGTTGTTCATAAATGCGAACTGAAAACTTGTTGCGAAATATCAATATACAATTTTTGCTTCTTTTTGTACTTCGCTTATAATAAATATTAACCTTTATTCCAGAATTCGTTGTAGCAGTTTCGAATTCGAATTCAAATTATATGTATTCTGGAATAAAATTAGTGTTGCCTTAGTATACAACTGAAATGAAGGAAATTACAGAGATATGCTCCATACATATATGTACATCGCTGTCGCTTTAATTGTAATCAAGTAGCTGACACACGGCGACAATTGAAGCCGACAGCAATTCGTATGGATGAGTTCGTGTAGCTGCTGTCGTCAACGTGTTTGCAGTAAGTGGCTACACAATGCATACGTTGCTAACGTGTTCTTTTGCAAACAAATTAATCAGCTGATATCTGTCACTCTCAAACATTTTCAACGTACCTATACAGCAAAAGTTGATAATCTACTCTTTACTATATATATTGTGAGTTTTGGTTTACTTTTGATTTTATTCTCTAACTATTTTATTGCAGTTACTCTTTCGTAATGTTTGTGTCCCAGCTGGAAAGAGGAAATATGATGAAGATTAGTACATAAATTCTTGTACAGATAGCTTTCTTTTTTGTCATTCGTTTTTTCGAAGTATTATCTATTTTATTCTAAAGAGAATAGATTAAAATAACTTGCATTGAGGAAATACAAACGACAATACCAAAATAAAATTGTAAGAAAAATTTCTAGGTGTAAATGAGAACTGACCCCATGTGGTTGACCATTCTCATTTATACTTTTGTAATTTAATGAGTATGCAAATATTATGCAATGTTCTTTTGTGTAATTTCCTGAAAGACTAGGCCAGGTTAAGTGGTTGCCCATCTTAGTCTACACTTAATTGGATACCACGTGGCTGTTTATCAACATTCTTTAGAGAAAGTAGATTACTCAAAACATTTCGACTTTGTTACATACTTTATTAGATCCTTAACCCTTACAGCAGAAATTTAAAGACGTATGATTATGACAGTGACCAGTTATTACTACCAGAAGACGGCCTCTATAGTCTAGTGGGTAGCGCACCAGACTTTCACACGGGAGGTTGAAGGTACGATTCCCGTCTTTTTCTGTTGGTTAATTCTCATAAAACTTCTAAAATTCCTACCAATATGAACAAAGTGTACAAGTACACCTGTTGGCAGACGATGACAAAACCACCAAGTGATAACAAATTGCCATTATGCGGTTCGGAGCCGTTGTTATTACTTATCCTCTTAACACTTCTCCTAGCTCTATCTGGGCACACATCCAAAGCAAATCACGAATCTAAAATTTAATTGCAAGACTGAAGATTACACAAATACAAAAAATAAAAATTAGTGCTCCCGTTTCGCTGGCCTCAACTGTACTTATGTTGGTATTAAAAGTTAGTCACACATTTAAACGAGAGAGAGAGAGAGAGAGAAAAAGAGAACAACTAATGTCGTATATCTAACTTAGATTTTCTGGTTTTTGTTTTTTCTATATGGACTCCACGCCGTCATCATGTCTTATGCTCTCATTCTTTGAGTTCTTTCTCCTGCTCAATTCCTACTTGAGTTCGTTCGTTTGCTTTGTCGTTCATTTGTTTGTAACGCACTATGCACGAGTTTGTTTGAGAGTGTAAATGAAATTGATTTTATTAGTTTTTGGATTGTGTGTTGAATTAAAAAATGTTTAAATTACCCGCCCTTAGTCATTGACTAAACGTGCAGCAGCAAGCAAGCGGCAACGGCGACAGCAACGAACAGGCGAGGTTGACATTAGTTATGCGCGCGCGTCTCTTAACAGTTGCATTGGATTAGAGCAACGGGTGGCGGCAAATTTAAATAATCGTCTTTATTATTATTTCCTTTTTTTTTCGGTTTACATGTTTGGAAATGCGAAAAGGAAAAAGTGCAAAAAGATCATAAAAAATAAGAAGCAATTGTTTTTGTTTTCATTTGTTTTGTTTCGAACGTCTTACAAATTTTATAATTTCACAAAATTTTAATAGTAAACGCGCTTGTGCACGAGTAAACTAAATATTTATTGTTGTACTACGGATTAAAACATTAAAGGATTAAAAGTGGAAGGTGTTTCAGGAAAAATGGTATAAGTTTTTCTTTAATTAATATGTAAATACTAAATAACAAGCAAAACATGTTTATATGTTTTCCTTATAAATCATTTAATATTCGAAGATGGCAAATTAGTCGATTCCACAAAAGAAAAGTGAACAAAACCTAATTAGGTTATTCACAAGGTCATAATGTTGTAAAATTTTGTTCGAAAAAGGAGAGAATTTATGATAAGTGATAGGATACGATACTGAATAGGACACCTTGCGAATCGACCAAATATGATTATAGGGATACAAATTTAGGTAATTCACAGGGTCTCATAAAGTAATAAGTCATAAGTGCTATGTGAAGAAACTGATGACACTGTTGCATTATCTTATATTATTTTTGTAAAAGGACAACTACAAAATTCTTACAACTACCATACAGTTAAATTATATGATATACAACTTATAGCCCAGTTTATGAGGTCTTGTAAATCTCCCTATTGTAATTTTGCCATGCAGCAAAACTCGTCGGTTTTTTGATTTGTAATCAATTTATTTTTCAAAATAAAACTATCTAAAACAAACTGAAATAGAAAAGTGGAGTTAATTGCTTCAGCATGTGAGCGGCTAATAAAAAACAATATCCATGCACGAGGAGTAACTTCGGGAGCATGTTTATTAAATATTTTGTGTTCTGTGGACATTTTACCAGAAGTATTGAATTTTCATGTTAAAATTAATACGAAATAGTACAAATAAACTTAAGTGATTCACAAGGTGTCATATTTTGTCGTATTGTTATAATAGCTGTATTTTACTCGCCACTCGCTCCTAACTACGTAGATATGTACATATAACTAGTAGCTATACTTGTATCGGAAAGAGACAATAGTTATGTTGCATGTTTTTTAACATCCCTAGTTTCTAGAATAATCCTATTGTGGACTGCCAATAATGAAAAGATCAATCTGGCAACAAAAAAACACAAACCAAAAGAAAATGTGGCAACATATACGCTGGAGAAAATAAGTGAAATGAAATTAAAAATGTTTTTTGGCGCGCAAGGATCATATAATAAAGAAGAGAAATACCTATGCTCATTCGCTGGAAGGTCACCTCCAGCTGCCATTGCTATTGAGCTGTTTCGTTATGAATGACAATAGAACAAAGAATACAGTTAACAACTTGATCGTTTTATTTGCACATGTTAAACGAGTTGGTGAATAAAAAACAGCTAATGTCATAAAATCTTGTTAAGAAATGAGAGAATTTATTACAAGTTATAGGATACGACCCAACTGCGTGTGTATTTTCCTGAGAAGCTAAGTCCATACAGTGACATTAATTGTAAAAACATATCCATATGGATTTTAACAGCATACACTTATTTTAGCTCGTTAAATATATTTAACTGACATTTACCATAAACGTCAGTGCAAAAATTATGTACCGGCAAAATATATATATAAAAAGAGTAGACATACTCCACCCAATGCATGCATGGTTGGGTTTACAATTAATTCCCTGATAAAAAGAATTTTAACAATAATTAAAGAAATATATTTGTTTTTGCAATTTGTTGGGAATTCCGAGTCTAGCAGAGATACATATACATATATATGTTGAACTAGTTAGTATTGAGAATATACTCAGCTTTTACACAATTTTCGCTGTGTGGGAATCAATTTTTTGTGGGCCGATTTAGTAGGCACATAAATTCTGTTACACACATTTGATGTTATAAAATTAAAAATAATTAATTTTTTTGGACCAATTTTTTAAATTATATTTATTGATATATATTGTATACCTATACAAAATGCAATTATTTATTCGAAATGCCCG
Source organism: Palloptera scutellata (assembly GCA_958295655.1). Classification (NCBI taxonomy): domain Eukaryota; kingdom Metazoa; phylum Arthropoda; class Insecta; order Diptera; family Pallopteridae; genus Palloptera; species Palloptera scutellata. The sequence continues at coordinate 42,554,042 of OY282451.1, forward strand.
CCTTTGGCCTTCACTCATGCCTTACAGCTTCCAAAGTTGACCCCTTGACCGAACCTGGGTGATGACCCTTTTCGACCCGTGGCATCAGTTCAGCTGCTTCCTTAGATGATCGTGCATACACCTTATCATTTTGCTTGTTTAATTTTTTCTGCACGGTAAACATTTTTTTCATCCGTAAACAAGATTTTTCTGTGCAAGTTATTAAGTTTTGGATTTTTCTACCCTATTTTTTTCCAAACCTGTAGTCAGCAATTGTCCGGTGCGACTTTTGAAGGCACCAAGTCCCAAGTCTTTTTTAATAATTCGACTCATGGACTTTTGCGTGATGTTCATCGCACGGGCCATGATTTTCTGTTGTTGGAACGGATTGACGGCTTTGATGACTTGCGGCCAGACCGGTGGCGGTCTTTGATATCTCCAGTCTCATCAAACAGTTTTATGCACCACCGGTAGATGAACCGGTAGATGCGACTAGTCCCGAGTGGGCGGAGCGTTTTGAAAATATCGCCTTTTTCCATTTCACACTTTAAAAGTGCTATAAAAGCGATACGGTTCTCATTATCTGACCACTCCATGGTGAAAGCTGATACAATTTTGAATTCCCGATGCAGACTAATGCTATAGAGGTTAGCTGTCATAAACCATGTGGTAATAACAGGGTATGTTCAACTCTACTATTGGAATAGGTGTGTTCAATGTTGTAACAATATTAATGTCCCTACTAAGTATATTGTCAAAACTCTGTTCTCATACCTTATTCAATCCCATCTTGAATATAATTGAGATTTTTGGAACCCTCTTCATTCCTATACAACTAAAAGGGCTAAGGAAAGTTTTACGAGTTTTCTTTTTCAAAAATTGCTCACACTCTATCAATCTTCCTTCCAATCAATTCTCCCTATCTTCTACTATTTGATGTGCTTAATTTCTATTCGCACACCCGTTGACTTCATGGCCAGTTTCACTGTTTGTAACAATCATCTAATACTCCAAAAGAGGCGGTTTACACAGGCGCAAGCATGAAAGACTGTTCGAGAGAAACAGGCAAAAAAGTAAGATAGTAAGAATGATATAGAAGTTTTGCGTCTTTTTCTTCCTATCCTATCTCTCTCGTACAGTCTTTAATGCTTGCACCCGTGTAAACAGCCTCGAAGAACCTATTTCTCGTTCTGCAATTCGATATTGCACCACAATTATATTTTTTACAGCATTTCCAGAATTTCCTTGAAAAATAATGGATTAAAAAATAGGAAGTTTGAAATATTGTATTGAAAGTAAAAGTGAAAAGAAATAAAGAACAAATTATCACAAATTTTGAAATATAATTACTTATCTTTATTCATTGTCATAATCTTATAAAACAAAAACAGATTTTTTTTAAAGAGTATTTGTAATACACTTGGGTAAAAAAGAGAATATTATCTCTTCTGGTTAAGGATAGATACACTTAAATGGAAAACGAAAGTTATTCGCTATGAAACACTAGTCTTTTCTTTGGGTTTGTTTTTTGTGTTGTTCTTAAAAAATTACTTTATTTTTAACTGTGGTTCAACAATTGTTAAATGTTCTTCGGCGAAAAGATAAATACTTCGTAACAAATAACAATAACCACAGAAAAATTTTAGTCAAAATCACAGCACTCAGGGGTACCAGGGGTTTAACAACGACTCTCAAAAGTCGGAGTTTCACCAAATATACATTTTCACTTTTGGAGCAGTTACATCACAGCAATTGGCATGGCTCAAACTGTTTGCGTGATTTTATTAATCAAAAATTCATTCTCAATCCTGATCTGGATTTTACTCGTTACACAGTGTTTTTTAATTGAATACACATTTTTAATTACATGATAAATATTCATTTAAAAATAAACTGAGTTAAGAAATTCATTCATGTGCGTTGCGATATATAGTAATTACTTATATGTATTTCTGTCAGTGTAAAAAATGAAAAAACTTACTATATACCTATAAAAAAGAAGCTGTCCATTGGACATTTCGATATCTATTTAAATTTATAGAAGAGACAAATTTTAATTCAATAATTAAATGCTGAAATATACTTGAGGAAAATGCATGTATGGTAATTATGTATGTACATCAAATATAAATGTAGCTGTAAAATAACAAAAAATTAAAAACCACTCATAATTAAGTATTTGCAAATGGGATTTACATAGATTCTTGATGATTTTTAGTTGTATTATGATTTAGCGATCTATTTTTAATGTCGATGGTAGGATGCCGAAAGAATAAAACACAAATTGGCCAAGCAATATTTGCATGAGAAATGGTATTTTTATGTTTTTATTTCTTGTTTTCCCTAGTCCACAGATACAGATACAAAGATGCATTACGTTGAATAACGATTAAAATACTAAATCACAGATTCATATATCGAAAATGTTTAATATTGTAGAGCAGTACAGTACAGTACCTAATTATTATTAAAATTTTAATTTTGAAATAGATTTGTTCATAAAGGAGAAATATTTATGTACATATGCATGTTTTTATCAGTGATGGCAGTGTCAACATATTTATATTTTACGGCAACACGTAAACTATACTCGTAAAATTTGTTTGCTGACGTCAAATGGAAAACATTATGTTGATTCGAAAAGTAAAATACTTAGATAAGAGACATTTCCCTTGTCCGAATTCGAGTCCCGGCAAGGGCAAGAGCTGCCACTCGGCAAACCAATTACTGCGACATTTTATTATGTCGAATAAGTTTCTACACGTAAAATGTATTTTTTGACACCTAAAATGCCATCACTGTTTGATTTTTATTCGAACGAGTACGAGTGGATATAAATGAAAATTTTCAAGTTTTATGCAGCAGAATAAGCAAAAAACACAACAACAGCAGCAAAACTTAAACACTTGGCGTGGAATGGTTAAACTCAGCATCTAATAGATACAAATACGAATGCATCTTTCATACACATACATATGTATATAGGAAATAGATACACAAACAAAAGCAAAAGATTAATAAATGAAAATACTTAGAATCAGAAATTAAAACATTATATCAAATTAAGTAGGTAGGTATTTATGATAAATAATTATTGCTGCCAAAATTTTGAGTTTGCGTTTGCGTTTGCGATTGCGATTGCGATTGCGATTTTGTGGTAATTGCAAATATTCATATTAAAATTGCAATTATTTGTTTAACAAAATGTACATGTATTTACTTATTAAAAATATCGAATGTGAGAGCGGGCAATAACAATTACAACTACATTGCACATAAAATACATACATACAAACATACATATGTATGTCCATATGTAAATACATACTACAGCAGCTACCGTACATACATATGTACTATGTACCACTGCCATCAACTAACATATCTGTGTATGGTATGTATGAAATAAAAACAAATTAATAATAAAACAAATAATAATAATAATAATAATCAATTAATTTATTTATTGCCACATCGTAATGTTCTCTTCAGAAAACTTTTGCTACATTTACTTTCTGTACGATAGCTAAATAAATAATTGTTCATTGTTTAATTTACGTAGATGATTTTTGTTTCTTCATTTTCGATTCAATTCGATTCCATTCCATTCGATTTGAATTGTTGTGATGATGTGTTGCCTTGAATGTAAAACATTTCATTTAACTAAATATCAATATGTATGGCAAACACACACATCTTAATACAGGGTGATCAGCAGCTCTAATTCTAATAATTGCGGCTTAAGTGGATTGTGGATTGTGGATTGTGTAAAGATAGGAAAATTACTCGATTGTAAATTATGGTACTAAAAAAAACCAAATTTCGCAAATATGTGCTCCAGAATAATTAGAAAATATACCCAGCAACATTAAACTTATCTTGTTCAGAGGATACATTTGGTTACGAATAATACTTGTAAATAAATAAAATTCTTAATATGGTATGTACAGTGTCGGACAATAAATAAGAACACCTTGTTCTGAAACCAAAAACCTTAAAAAAATATTTCTTTAGGCTTATGATAAATTTAAAAGGTATTTACTTTTGTTCAATTATTTCATAAGTTTAATTTTTTCTTAAAACAAAAACAAAATCAATTCAGTGTAAAAAGGAAATTTAAAAGTTATACTTAAAATCATCCACAAAACAATAAGAACACTTCAATTAAAAACAAAAATTATAAAATATTGACTAAAATTTTTTACTAATGTTAATATTTTGTGGAATAGCCTTTGTTAATTAAAACCGCCTTACACCTTCTAGGCATTGATGCCACCACAGACGCGCAAGTAGCCTGGGGTATGGAATACCACGCTCTTTGAATGCTTTGCCGCAATTCGTCTTTGTTTTTAGCGCTGGTACTGCCAATCTTCTCTTTAACAATATTCCACAAGTTCTCGGTTGAATTAAGGTCAGTAGATTGTGCAGGCCAGATCATAACGGGAATTCCATTATGGGGAAACCAATCTCGCGCAAGGATTCAGGTGTGCTTTGGGTCGTTATACTGTTGCATTTGCCATTTCAGGGGCATTTCCCATTCAGCATAAGGAAGCATCACCTCCTGAAGGATGTTTAAGTAAAGAAATCTGTCCATCGTTTCTTTTATCCAATACAGAGGGCACACACCATACCAAGAGAAGCATCCTCATGCCATGATGCTTCCACCTCCGTGCTTAAACGTCTTCCTAGAATATTTTGGGCTCAATTCTGAATTTTTCGGGCGTCTAACCCAACGTTTGCCATCACTTCCAACCAGATTCACCTTGCTTTCGTCTGTCCATAATACGTTAGGCCATTTTTTTGCATTAATTGAACCATCCGACTCAACCATCCCCACGCGCTTCAGCGAACTCTATGCGACACTTTCGATGTCTTTGTTTCAACATTGGTACTTTTCGTGCTGTTCTCCCATACATTTTTTCCCCCCACCAAACGTCTCCTTACTGATCGAGCACAAATTTGAACCCGTGTCACCTCCCTAATTCCGGCAGCTGCCTTAAATGGATCGCGTGCCGCTAAAATTTTTATGCGACTGCCATCTGCACTTGCAGTTTTGCGGGGCCTACTTCTCTTGCAATGAAATTTTTGAGGTAATAAAGATTGGTAGACAAATGTCGAGGATCTGCTAATAGTTGTAGCTATTTGGCGGATGCTATGACCCTCATTTCGCAGTTTTTTCACCAAATCACGCGCCTCCTTGCTACAGTGCTTTGCTCGACATTTAATTTTTTGAATTACCCTCAATGCTACCATTTAAATGCTTACCAGTACAAATTATAAACAAATTTAAGTTTTCTTTTTTAAAAATATAAATTTTTTCGTCTGCTGTTCTTATTGAATTGTCCGCCTTCGAATGCTTCGCTTCAACTTTTTTGTTTGGGAATCCCCAAAAAATATTTAAATGTAGTGTTGCCACCTAGAAATTTATAAAGTATATACCATACCATTTTCTTCTGTATAAAAATTGTTTGCCAGCAAGCAATAAAAGAAAAAATAAATGGAAGTTTTATAGAGTAAGGTGTTCTTATTTGATTGTCCGACACTGTATGTACTTATGTACATGAACTCAAGAATATAAACGTACGACACAGTGAAGTACTGAAGTACTTGTATGTATACTCTAATGGCATCTCCCGAAAAGAGCTGATGAACAGTAGATGCTCATTATCATGCAAATACATTCACAATGCCAATATTAATATTTAACCCTTTCGTCCCCGTTGTCGCCATGTTACTGGTAATCAGCTTTCACTTTAATTTGACAAAACAAAAGAGCTCAGGTGTTAGCGTGTCCTACAACATGAGTGGATGCGAAAAGCTCGTCCTTTGGCGCTACATGCAGTCATAGTCGACAACTGAAGTTCATTGTCGAAGTATCTCTTTATCGGTGAAGTATCTGTTTATCGGTGTCCTGTGTGATTGCATTGCCTCTCTCAGTCTCTCTCCTTCTTCCTCCCACCTATCAATCTTCCTGCCATTCAACACAATGTTCTGCATTCATAGGCTCAGGTGTTAGCGGCTCAACTCACATCAACGTCATATAAGTATGCTAACAATCCATCCTTCATAAATGGTAGCTCCCAGTTTCTTTTTGTGGACTAATCTGTATACAGATCATACATTATCAAAACTCTGTTCTCATCCCTTATTCCAACCCATCTTGAATATTAGTGGAAAACTTGGAACTCTCTTCATTCCCATACAACTAAACGGACTAAGGCAAGTTTTATCAAGTTCCTTTTTAAAAAATTTCTCACTCTACCTAACCAACAAGGTTTTGTGTACTTTTGATATCATATTTAATACTTTCGTCCCCGCTATTGCGATGTTACTTGTAATCAGCTTTCACTTTAATTAATTGGACATCAATTGGACAAAAAAAGAGCTCAGGTGTTAACTCTTCGTCTTCTTCTTTTAATGGCACAAAAACACATGGCGGGCCTAATACAAACTTTTCGTTCATGTTGTGCGAAATATATTTTTGTACATGAAGTTTTATACCGAATCCTAACGACAAAGTAAAAATCTTTTCTTAGGCAATTTTTACTCTTGTAGGTTTGCCATTGCCTGCCAAAAGGTGGCGCAGTGTAGAAAAATTATGTTTGCTACTTTTTGATTTTGCCTGTGCCCAAATTCGAACCCGGGACACTCTGCTTAGCGTCCACAGTCTAACAGAAACAGTTTATCTGTCAAAGTTGACTACTTTTGTATGGATCTGAGAGAATTTTGGCAGGTACCATAAACGACGCAGTTGGGCTGATATTGAGAAAAAGGTCTGCCGTCTCTTCACATTCTTCCTTTGAAATAGAGATGGGAGTGTGCCGTGATTTTCGTTGAATCATGCGGTCAGTGTGCTTGAGTGAGATTTTATCGGGCGTGAAATCAATTCCTCCATTACTCACGAGATGTACATTTGTTCGAAAGATTCGGCCAAAACTGTCCATTTCGGTGCGACACTAGTAGCTTTGTTTTAGACATTGACACTAAACTTTTTGCAGAAAACGCAAAAAAAAACAGAATATCTATCGATAAACTTTAGTGTTCATGTTTTCATACGAAGTTTAAAAACTAACTTATTTTTTTCCCATAAAAACTCGCTGAAAACTTTTTTCTATCTGAATTCTTAGGTGTTTTTATATATAATATGTATGAAAGAAATTCATTATCCTCCAAAATGGATTTACATGGTTGAAGAAAAGAGGTAATGATATTTAATCAAGGTGAGTGCTGCAAAAACAACCAAGTTTGGAAATTAAAGATGAATCCATCAGATTTCTGTCAGTGTTCGTACGTGAATCGTAAATTTCAAAGATTTAGGTGGTCGACGATAATGAGAGGATGGGTTTTGGGTATAAGAAACCAGGTTTGCCAACTATTTTCGACCAGGAGGTCAACGGATCATTATCTGAGATTTTGGAGTGTCAAGAAACCCATAACAACCAACAGCAGGCTATTACAGTGTGCAACAGTAATAATAACCTGTAAGTTTTTTCGAAATTTTTGGATGGAAGGGGCAGATGAGAGTCGATCACTTAAGATGAAATATTTCGGTACATTTCGTCCTCAGACACTGAAAACGAGATCTGCCGTCTTGAGGCAGATGCGGCATAACACGAAAATAACATGCAAAAATAATATACTGATAATTAGTAATTTTCTTGATAAAAATCAATTAATTTCAGAAATTAAAATACTGATTTTCACTAATTTGTATGCGAAATCAGTATTTGAATTTTTGAAAATAGGTGATTTCGGCGCCGAACATGAAAATTAATGATTTTCAATATTTTCGTTTTTGAGTGTAGATAGATATACTCGTATGTAGGTATAATATTAGGTTGGCATGGAAAAAAGTACATGCCCATTGAAACACCGATACACGTATATCATCTTTCTCAATCTATTTTCCGAAACCGTCGTCAAAACCTATGGATTATTAAATTTTCCTGATTTTGTTTCACAGTGTTATGTTTTCCAACTCATTCAAGCCTGAATTTACAATACAGAACCAGTTTTGATGTAGTTTAAGAATTAACCTAGGATTTAAACATAGTTTGGCTATTATTAAATAAATAACTGCTCCTTTCTCTCAAACCGACTATCAATAGCAATGCGCATTGCTTTAAAGATTTGAAAAATGTCTTCTTGAAAAACAGAAACATGCTAGCCAAGAGGGAACTGTAGATGCACTTCGAATCGTTTTCTTTCCGTTTTGGAGACTTTACTTTACTTACTTTTAATGACACAACAGCCCATGGAGGGCCTAGGCTGAACTTTTCGCATCCACTCATGTTGTGCGTGTTATATTTGTACATGAATAGAAGGGAGCTACAGTTTAATGCCGAATCCGAACGACGAAGTGAAAAGCTTTTCATAGCAATTTTTACTCTTATAGGTTTGCCATTGCCTGCCAAGCCAAGAGGTGGTGCCGTGTAGGAAAATTATTGTTTCTACTGTTTTTTATTTTTTTTTTTGTTTCGGCTTTGCCGAGATTTGAACCCCTGACACTCTGCGTAGCAGTCCAACGCATTAAAACTACACCACAGCGGCCACTTCAGTGGAGACTGCAGTGAACAATTAACTCCAGGTCCAGATTCTATCAAAAACAAAGTTTGTGCTTCTAGAATTTGTATTGTATAGCGATGTTTTAAAACTGAAATCGTTGGTATACATTGTACCAGATGATAATGACATCATTTATAAGTCCAAATCAGTATATATCTTCAACTTACTTTACTTTTAATGGCACAACAGCCCATGGAGGGCCTAGGCCGAGCTTTTCGCATCCACTCATGTTGTGCGTGTTATATTTGTACATGAATGGAAGGGACCTACAGTTTTAAAGCCGAATGCGAACGGCGAAGTGAAAAGCTTTTCATAGCAATTTTTACTCTTGTAGGTTTGCTATTGCCTGCCAAGAGGTGGTGCCGTGTAGAAAAATTACTTTTTCTACTTTTTGATTTTGACTGAGCCGAGATTCGAACCCCGGACACTCTGGGTAGCAGTCTAACGCACTACCACTACACCACAGCGACCATATATCTTCAACAGTGGCACTATTATCCCAGCAAGTGTCATACCCGTGCCCATTACGTTTTAGCCTACATCTATTTGACATTGTTTGATAACTTGAGTGCGGTATTTTTTTAAAATACTTGAAGTTTGCCTTCACTTTCAGTTACAAAGTCCTATGGTACCAAGATTCACACCTCTAGGACTTGCAGCACTTCCTGCAAAAGGGTTTAAATGTTAATTGCCATCTGGGCTTGTTTAAACCTTTTCAGGCAACTGAAAGCCCCTTCTTTCACATACTAAACTCACAGCAGCACCGCCAACTAATGCAGCAGAAAGTGCATATGTGCATACATACTCGTAAGTATCCAATTGTAAATGCCATAATCAAAATATTTTTCAATGACTATGTGCAACGAGTATTCAATCAGAAATACGAGTATCAAACAGCAATTTTCAAATGATTGTCTCCCACCAAAAAGGTTAAATACAAATTCGTTCCATCACTCAAAGTGATCGAAAGTGTTGGAAGGAATTTAATGTTGTCAGTATAATGGAAAAGAAAAATAGTTGCATTTAAGAAGAAATTAACGTTAAGCCACATTACAAAGATGTACACTTCAAATGGATACAATTCATAGAAAAAATAAAAAAGAATTAAAAACAATTTGAATACAATGAATATGTCAGTTAATTAAATTGAACGGCATCCTTTTTGATATGCTTTGAAAAATTACCTTAGTAAAAAATACAATAATAATAATTTTGGAAATTTTTATATTGTGAGTATGTACAATGAATAGTAATGCATCCACCGACCTGCACCCACCAACTTGCCAACTTGCAGATCGGCCGACACTCTCACAAAAACTAATAAAACAAGAATTCAAAATAATTGACGATCAATCATTTGCATTTGGGTGTGTGTGTGTGTGTGTGTGTGTGTGTGTGTGAAGTTTGACAAATCTTTTTGTCTCACGTGTGCATGATCAGATCAGGTTTTCGATCAAATTAATGTAAATCTAACTACGATAGACATAAAATATTCGGAATTTAGGGTATTGAAGATCGAAATCCCGGATTTTGATTTTGGGTTTGTTCGGGGATTCATAGAACGGAAAACAGCATGAATGTAAACAGAAATACTAAATAAAGTGGGCACCCCTTTTTTGAGAATGAAAACCACCATGTGCCAAAAAGATATGTTGAGTCATACGGAAAGAAAAACATCTACACTTCCCCTTGAAAGGTGTCTGCACCTGCTTTCACCTAATCGGTCCACTTTTTTGAGACAGTACCGATGTATGCTTTTTTAATTTGCGATTTGTATACCATATGATGGATGACATTGGACTTTCTTTATGTTGTAGTGTGGCGACAAACTGAAATTTTAGTAAAATTTTTGAATTAATTTATTTTTGTATTTTTCTATTATGTGTTTTTATTATTGTGAAATGGTAACAATTAAGCATAAAATGAAAATGTACAATGTATAATAAAAATGTTTAGTTTCAATTGCTTAGACATACTCGTATATTTATAAGAGCATACACGCAGAGAACGAATGCAATACCCAGCGCCAGTGAGATGCATCTGATGTGCATCGGTTTGAAAGCTTGGCTGAGTGAAGATGTGCACATTTTTTGTTTCCAGAAGCGTTCGAGCTTCAAAACAATACAATGTATTCGATTATCGAATATAAAGAATAGGCAGGGCGGTGAAAAGAAAATATGGGCCCGCAGAAAAAAGTGGACCCCTTGTTTCTGAAATATGCACATAAAGACTAAGGTCTTCTCTTCAAGCTTTATAATTTTAACCTATTTTGGGACAACAATTTGGAAAATTCATCAAAAATACATTTACAAACATTTCACAAAAATAACTACTGTCTCCAAATATTTTGTCTTTCAAGAACTTAAATAATTTACAATTATTAGGTATCATCGTACTAAGAGGTCAGGTTAACAAATATGTATGATTGTTTCGAAGGTAGTTTTGAAAATTAACAGAAAACAAATATGGTAAATGTTTTGCTTTTGAAATGAAAAACTCAACTAGATAAATTACCAACATTGATGTTGATAGCTTTTCACTTCGTCGTTAGGATTCGGCATAAAACTGCAGGTCCCTTCCATTCATGTGCAAATATAACCCGCACAACATGAGTGGATGCGAAAAGCTCAACCTAGGCCCTTCATGGGCTTTTGTGCCATTAAAAGAAGATAAAAGAAGAGAAGAAGAAAGACTACAGTTGACCAAACTTTTGCTGGAAACGTATAGAAGAACGTATAGATTTCTACAAAGGTTATATATTTTCAAGAATTTTTAAAATTTGTTTTCGGAGACCCTACATCATGGGCTCCTCTAAAATATGCGGGATCTGCTTGAAATTCCCCTTCCCCACCCAATCTCTTCAGGCCTGGGAATACTACTTTCTGGATATAAATAAAAGTTATAAAATGTTACAAAATTTAAACGTGATTTTTGGTTCGTATCACTTTTCTCAAAAATGTGACGAGTTAGGCAAATGAGTTGGCTTCATATTGAACGTATAAAATTTTGTATAAAACATGATTGTGATATTATTGTAATGGCATTCAAGCAATATATTTTCAGTATGTGAAATCTATACGCTATCTTTTATTGGAAGAGAGCTCCATCTATGCACCGGCCAAGGAACACAAACAAAATTTAACAAAATCAGGGAAAGTTGCTTTTTACCGACCGATATTGTTAACATTTTGCCCACCGGTGGTTTTTGAGCCAAGGAACTCATTTCTAGCCTTTAACAAAGATGGCCGGGTGAAACGGAACGAGATATTGGTTTAACTGCTAAAGAAGAAAACAAGAGGACGATGCTTGTTGAACGTAAAACTATTCCTGAAGTGTATTCTGTAGCAAAATTAGTAATGATTTTATAAAATTAAAAATGCTAAAATCGATTCTACATACTAATGTACCTACTTTTGATTGATTGATTGTTTGATTTACATGAGTGGCATCCACTGCAAAGGTGCATGTGGTCTATTGTGGTTTGGTTACAAGCTTTCAAATAAGCCAAACTAAGCTGAGGAAGCTCAGTAGAAGATGTGGCTTCAAGGCTATTATGCAGTGGCGTAGCCGGGGGGGCGGTCCGCCCCGGGTGTCAACACACCATTTTTAGGGTGACACCCTAAATGTCCAAAAACCGGAAAAAATATTATAATTACCTAAGTAGGTGTAAATGTCTAAAATTATTTTATCATTTGTTTTTTGCACGATGTGTTGAATGAAGTGGATGCTACACAAAAATATTTGCAAACTCCAGGACTAACTGTCGATAAAGTAATAGCGAAATAGAATGCCCTAATTCTCTTTTTGCAAGAAAAGCGGGAATGTGGAAGTGGAAGGTGCATTGGAGAAGGCTAGTATTATTTGCTCAAAGCTCGGAATAAGCATCAACCGGCGCATAGGGTACAACAAAGATGGCCGGGTGAAACGGAACGAGATATTGGTTTAACTGCTAAAGAAGAAAACAAGAGGACGATGCTTGAATGCATCGATCGTTTCTCGACAGAATTATAGTCTCGAACCATGACATTCAATGATATCGGCTATATCTTTCAAACTGTGAAAACAAATGACTTGCTGTTTCGCACGGATGAAGAACTGAATATCAATGCAAAAAAGTTGGCCTCGCACTACGATGAAGTTGTAGAGGAAGAACTTAAAGTAGAAGTACAAAAACTTCGTTGACAAATCAAGGCAGCAAACATTGAATTTAAAGTCGCAAGTAAATGGACACGCTTGATATGCTAACTTTTATTGTGGAATGGGACTTTATAGAGTCTGTTTCAAACGTATCTTTAGCTCTTCAATTGTTGTTGTAACAGTTTGTGTCTCTGTGGCTTCATGTGAAAGAAGTTTTTCAAAGTTAAATCTAATTAAATCATATTTACGCTTAATTATGTGTCAATCTAGGATATGCGACCTAGCCATTTTATCAATAGAAAACGAATTTTCTAGCAAATTAGATTTCGGCAATGTTATTTCAGAATTTGTTGCGAAAAAATGCACAATTTTTAAAATATTTTTCTAAAGCTTCATATATTGCAATGTAAATTTGGTCTTTAAATATATATAGTAATCACATACATACAACAATTTCCTACAACAGCAATTAAATACACATTTAAAAAAAAAAGTTGTATGTGAACAAATATCTTCCAAGATCTTTAAGAAGAACTTGCTGTAAATAAAAATTTCCCTTATTGGTCTCATACTCGTAGAGGATTTAATTATTTTGTGACTTGAATTAAGTACGTATTAATTTAAGTTCACTCATCTTTATGAATTCCTGTATTATCTAATTACTTTTAAATAAAAAATAATCGAACATACCTGCACATAGTATAATTCTTTCAAAAAAAGAGGGGGAAGGGTATCATAGGGTGACACCATTTAGGTCCGCTCCGGGTGTCACCCGACCAGGCTACGCCACTGCTATGATGTCTCTACTTTCTGAGTGGTAATGTTCCAAAATTTATTTTTCTCCTGTAAGTGAGTGCCACGCAATGTTTTAGGATATGTTCCGAAGTTTCTCTTCCCTATCGCTTTGTCAGAATCGGCAGGTACACCGTCCTAGCCTATACCTAAGTTCTTCATGTGCTCTCCTTTGGCTTTCTTTTCAGTTTTCCTGATAAGATAAATGGCAGCCCTTTTGGTGATCGTAATTCCCAATAAGTTGTTTTGATTGTCTAAGCTTAGTGGGTTTCATCCAGTAAGACGACCTACTGTTATTTTTATCTCTTTTAATGTATCTTTTAAGGTATGTTTTCCTTTATCTCTTAGGGGTTCTGAATCAGTATAAGTCTTTGCCTCTGCGTTCCGACCATGGCAATCTCATTGCCATAAATACATGTTGATTTTAATCCAGCCTAGCTCCAAAAGAAGTGCTTTAAATGCTCATTAATATCGATACGCACCAAATATGACCGCTGGGAACAAATGCATCTACGTATGGGTTACCCACATTGATCTTTTAACTAAGAAAAAATGCGACAGTTAAACTATATTTAACCCATCTCATTCTACTGGCACAAAGTCAACCCCAATTATTTAAACACGTCAACCAAAAAAACAAAAAAATTAAAAAAAAACAAACCCACAAATTAAACTTAATAAACTTTTAACAACAAATGCTGTAGAAATATTGCAATTAAATTTTTGTCTAATTTTATCGAAAGAAAAAATAATTCTCTATATTTTCTACATAATTTTGACATTTGGTTGCATATGCGGGTTCCCTAAATAATAAGACAGAAGCGCATACACACACACACACACACATGCACACATTCGCATTCATATTGTAGTACTTACATACATATTTTAAGTATTTGGCTAAGTTGAGTTGAGTTGAGTTGAGTTGAGTTTCTTGAACACATGCACGCATACTCACTCGCATGAAAGAATGAAAAATTCTTTAGATTCGGTAATTATCATAAGGCGCTTGGTTCGCCGATCGTTTGTTTGGTCTCTTACATATGCACATACATATTATGTATGTATGTACTCTCACTTATTGTTGTTGCTCGTTATATGTATGTATGTACATACATGTGAACAAACTGTGCGCGTATGTATTTGTTTAGTATTTATAAGCAAATCCATTAATTTATTTGTCTACAACATGCAAACCAATTGACAGCCAATCGCAATTAGTCACAATAAAAATTGTATTATTTTTATATGTATGTAATACCATATGTATGTATATATGTTTGCAAGAAAAACTCATGTACGTATGTATGTATGTATATATTAATTCTAAAGGGGTCTTGTTTAATAGATTCGTATGAATTTGTTGTCTTTAATAGAATTTGAGAGGGGTGCTGGTGGTAGTAATGATATGTTTTATAAAATTCTCGAAAACTTGTTTATTTTTTTATTGAAAATCAGACTCATGCTAATGTATATATGGTAGATAAAATGAAATTGGATGCATTTGGATATATGTATGTAGAACAAATTGTTTTTGTTCCCATTTAAAATTGGTTTTAATAAAGGACATAAAACTAAATGTATAACAATCTGTCAAAAGAGACCGCTTAAAGGTATTGTTTTTGTCGCTAAGTTGGCACCACTGCCCTCTATCTTAACGTGGAGTTTGAGCGCGATCTTCTGTCCTTTAGTTGGTTTACAGTTGTCAATTCATCGCAAGTGTGTTTTGCGATTTAAAAAAAAAAATATTAAACAAAGAATTTGTCTCAAATTTTGTATTACAAATGAAATTTCATGTGCCGCCGAATCACTGAAAATGTTACAGAACGCTTACAGTGAACGGACTTTATCAAAATCACGTGCGTTTGAGTGGTACAGTGCATTCAAAAGCGATCGAGATGGGGTGGTCAAAGTCGATGAGAAGCCAATGTAAAGTTGACCGTTTTCTTTAATTATCGCGGTACTGTGCACTCAGAATTCTTGCCAGAAGGTCCGACGATAAATAAAGAATATTAACTGGGCGTTGTGCGGCATTTGAGAGAGCTAATTCGCCGAAAAGTCCAGGTTTTTGGAAAGAAAACTCATGGATTTTGCACCACGACAACGCACCATCTTACAAGCCTATCATTATGAACGAATTTCTGCTCAAAAACACAAGAAATATCATCTAACAAACACCGTATTCACCTGATATGGCTTGGGCTGACTAAACCCAAATTACCAATTCGACGCACCCGTTTTCAGTCGATAGAACGCAAAAAAAGAGAAATCGCGGCGAGAACTGAGGTCGTTTCCGGAAAATGAGTTTGAATAATGTCTTGCTGATTGGATTATTCTTTGGTATAAGTGTATTATTTCGGAAGGGGCCTACGTTGAAGGCCCTTCAAATAACAATAAATTTGTTTTTAGTAAATATTATGTACTTTAGAATGTCCATACATTAATATCGATTGTAACGTATTTATATTCCTTACATTGAACCTCGTAGCTGAGAGATTTTCAAGTCTCAAGTTTCATTTATTGTTACTCATTCCTGTGCCTGTGTGTTAGTTTTTTTCCTTTTCCCCACACAACTGATGATGACGGATTGTCGTCTTAATACACACATTTTAGTAACGCCTTTAACTTACATCTACGAGTATACATTGTACATAGTATCTTAAAAATGTATCTTTCATGAATACAATTTCGCCCTATTGAATTATGTACATAAGTAGAGATGTATGTGTCGTTGTTGCCTGTTTTGATTTTGATTTTTTTATTTGTCTCTTAAAAATCATTTTTGGGTGTGTTCTGTATTTAACGAATTCCGATTACTTCCTCCACTGTTTATGAATTAAAAATGAAGAAAAGAAAAGACTAACAAAAAATCTTTGTCAAAAGTAACATGATTTTTGTTTTAATTTTTTTCTCTTTCGAATTTTTATAATTCGATATCAGTTTTTTATTTTCGCCATTTTTTTATTTACAACTTCTTCTTAATTCTTTTCTTTATTTTAAGTTTCAAAATCTGTACTTAAAAGTACTTATTTAATGTGGACCTGCATAGGAGTACACACACACGCACACACACACATACACATACACACACACATGTTAATGTGTTTGCATGTAATAGAACTTAATCTTTGGTTTTTCTTATGATTGGATCCAGGATGCAACAATTTCAGGTATTTCTTTATTTTATCTTTTCGTATACAAAACATACAAACATGCATACAATGCATGTACAAATATATTACGTACCAGAGGCGTACCCTGCGACAACTGTAGGGGGGCCGGGGACAAGGAGAAAGGGTTTGCATGACTTTAGTACATAAATAAAAAGAATTTTACTAAGATAATTCAAAAAATTTTAATCGCATTTTTACACACAAAGGGTAAAATGGGTTAACTCCGAACCCCCTTGAGTACACCCATGCTACATACATACGTATGTATGGTACATATATTCTTTTTTTCTCATATTTCAATTTCCACAAAACTTAAGCTTTAGTTTACTTAAAATTTTTAGGATTAAAAATGTCGTCAGTTTTATTTTGAAATTAATAATTTTTTCTCGTTGTGTTTTACTATTGAGTGTACGTGTACGTGTACGTGTATGTGTGTGTGTGTGTGTGTGTGTGTGTGTGTGTGTGCGTGTTGTGTGTGTGTCATCACACGAACTCAACTTTAAACACACCCTAATTCTAATTTGCTTTTTGACAGTTGATTTGGGTTTCATATTAAGCATCCAACTATTTATTATTTTTCAATTTAATCTTTATTCGATTTTCAATTACTTAATCTTCAGTTTACGTTCAGTTTCATAGTATTTGGTTTGCGTTTTTTGAAGTATGTATGCATGTAGCAAGTTTAAAAGCTTCACGATAATATCTCCCGACGAAACCATATAGTCATCTCTAGTTATAGCTTAATGGCAATACTCAGCAAATTAAAACTTTTATTTTTTTTTGTGTTAGGCATCACACACGTTAGTTGGGTTTTATTAAAAAAACAATAACAATCTATAGCTGTTATAAATACATAGCTAGCATGTTGTTTAACATCTCTGGTTTATATAACACCCCTACTGTGAATGGCCAATAGTGAAAGTGACAATATGAAAGTGACAGTGTGCTAAAAAAACAAAAAGAAATTATAACAAAATGTCCGCCAAAGAAAAGTAGTTAACTTAAAATTTAATTAAAATGTTATATGGTGCACAAGAACCAGTTCACCGATATACTAAAGAAGATTAATTACAGCAGCTCTGAAAGCAAAACCACATGTTGAATCTTCATCCAATAGATCTATTTGTGAAGAATTTAGCGTTAATCTTTCGGCTGTGAGATTGAATGCGATCTGTAAATGGTCCCCTTACAAATTTTGGCCATGGCAAGATACTTTCTATACTTATTACGTAATCCTTTGGTAATAACTTTAGCACACATATTCCATCTCGTTGAGAGTGGAGTGCAGGCAATGTGATATGTCCTGATGCCATCGACTTTTAAATACATATACTGATGGCTCAAAGTTTAATGGTAGTGTTGGGGGCTGAGTCTACTTTGAACGTCAGCATATTTTCACCCTCTTGATTATTGCAACGTTTTCCAAACATCAGATCTTTTTGCGATAACTGAGGCTGCAAATCTATTATGATGTAATGCAATACCCTTTAGTGATATCTGCAGTGGCATTAAAATCCCTCTAATTCCCTGCTAATTACTCTACAGTTGCCCTTCTTAACGAGACAACCAAGACATACAATATGCATCTTATATTAGTGATTGGGAATAGTGATATTCATGGAAACTGTTATGGTGATGAACTTGCGAGGCTTAGAACGACTCTCAGCTTCTTTTCTTGCCACATGTATACTCTCAGCATTCCCATATTGCGGAAAAAAGATGAATCATGGAACCAACTTGTGATATTGCTAGACAGTTATGGCCAATGTCAAAACCAGAAACATACAGAATCACTCATAATTCTGGGCCGCATCCACATTAGTAGGGTAGTCTTCATTTTTCATACTCACTAGACAATCACGCTAGGAGAGTAAACTAAGCCCGCCCCTACAATGACTACTGCAGAAGCTGCAGAAATTAAGAGGAGAAGGAAACAATACTACTGTGGGCAAAAGTTAGTAAGACTTTGTTCATAATTTCAAATTTTTTTATTCATTCTTCCAAATCTATTTCGTCCCCTTCAAAGTAATCCCCCCCCCCCCCCGGCCCCAATACACCTGTGCCAACGTTTTTTCCAATTCTCGAAACAGTTGTTAAAGTCAATTTCCGGAATAGCCTTCAATGCGCTTAGCGATTCATGTTTAATGTCTTCAATTGACTCAAAACGGTGTCCACGAAGCGGTTTTTTGAGTTTAGAAAATAGCCAAAAGTCACACGGTGCTAAGTCAGGCGAATAGGGTGGTTGCGGAACGATATCAGTCGAATTTTTGGCAAAATGGTCTCGTAAAACCAATGCAGTGATTTTGGAACCAATCGTGCATTCACTCTTCTTAGGCCCAAATGATGTTTTAAAATGGTTTTCACTGATCCTTCCGATATTCCAACGATGCCAGTAAGATCTCTGACTGTTAATCGTCGATTCTCGAGCACCAAATCCTTGATTTTATTGACGTGTTGATCATCAGTTGATGTTGATGGCCGTCCTGGACGTGGTTCGTCGTGAACGCGTTCTCGACCATCTTTGAACAATTTGTACCAATCAAAAACACTTGCTCGCGACATACAATTATCACCGAAGGTCTTTTGCTGAACGTTTTGGCACCATAAATTTGATTCCGCACACAAAATTTAATGGAACTTCTTTGTTGAATAATTTCACTCATTGTGAAAATTGCCGAATGCACTTTTTGTACTTCAGAAAGACAAGCGTATACTAAACACTAATGACTATTTTGATGTGACATTTGGCACAGATGTCACCGACAGTCATACCAACCTTAAAAAAATAATATTTTGATGAATGGGTTTCCGCGCGAAATTTAAATTAAAAAGTCTTACTAACTTTTGCCCACAGTAGTATTCCACCTTCTCTATAAACAGTACAAAATGTTTAGCCTAAAGTTATTACATATGTACATACATACTTATGTAGTAGAATACTTCATAAAATTACCCAAATTCAATTGAAATCTTTCTACCGATATAAGTAGAACTCATTAGTTGCCTACATATTTTATTAATACTTTATCAACAAAAAATTACCCAACGATCAAGACACCAACCAACAACAATAAACGCTGTACTTAATAATAAAAGACTTATTTACCAATTAATGTTATTATAAATAAATCAAATAAATTAGTAAAAAAAATTAAAAAAAAAATAAAAAACAATATCACTCCCATGACTTTAATTACAATTTAATATTGACTTTACTCATTGGTGTGTAGTACTAGTATGTTCTGCCTGCCCGGCATTATCTATGCCAAACCAAAAGAACATACCCCTCCTGTATCTATGTATCTAGCTGTCTGTGTACCTAACTACCTACCTATATACCTACCTACTTTTTTCTTAGCTATATCTATATTTTGTCTATTGAACAAAACTTAGTATGCTTAAGTAGTATATGCGGTCCCACGAAACTATCATATTCGTACATTGAAGACATACACGCACGCACCACACTAACGCACCAATACAAATTTACACTCATATGTATGTACGTCGATTATGTATGTATGTATTCTTTTTAGGCTTAAGTAAATTTGCTTTTAAAATTTCAATAACTTTTTAATTAAATTTTAAACCTTGTATAGTATAATTTACTAAAAGAAAAGACGCAAAATTTATTGAAATAAGCCGGCACGACGAAAGTCGTTGGTAAACAATATTCTTATTCTTATTTTTATCAGACTAATTGTAATTATTGTGATTTTGTTTGTTTTTTTTTTTCAGTTTTTTACTTGTTGTCTTTGAATTTACGCTAACATAATAAAGAGAATTATTGTTTTTTAGAATTTCATCACGCTATTAGTATTTGTAATTCAAGAAACGATAACAATGCCTAAATAAATAAAATATTAATTTCCGAATAAAAATAATATAGTTAAGTAAAATAAACGATATTTAAATAAAGCCAAGTTAAGACGATTCGATTGTGAATGTGGGTACGTACTCGAATGTGTACATAAATACTAGCAAAAATATACTAAGTATGAAATATGGATTTGAGTATGAATGCGATTACGTGTTAGTCGATGTAGTTAAGATTCGACACACGCCTAGAATAAAATTTTAGTTTTAGTTTGCCATATGATAAATTAATTTATCAGAATATTATGGATTGCAAAACAAAAAACCTATAATAAACGCACACACCTAAATTAATAATGAAAATATACTATATAATACTTACTTATAGATAATAAATTGTTTAGTCTTAGATAATATGCAGCTATTGTAAATAATTAACTCCTTTATATGGCTATAGAAGAATATCATGTTGGAATTGAAAATAATTAAGCTATTTACAAAAGTATGTGTTGCATTCGAATATCACTTTGAAAGAAAGAATTAATGTCACCGAAGTAGATCGTATTTGGAGTCACTAGCGAATCCGAAAGGGGGAAGAGTACATATACATAAGATGTTTATATTTGAGCCATTATGATTCTGGTTCCTGTTAGCTTAGGCTGTTCAGTTGTTGGAGCTATCCGAAAAGAACACACGGAAACCAGTTGGTCCAATGCGGTACCCTATGGGACGAGGTATTTACTCTTCCTACCTCCTAATTAAAACATATTATGCTTTCAATAAAGTATAATATATCTCTGATATCAAAGGACGCCATTTCTCTGAGTATTGCCAGAGTTTTGTGCCTGCTTGCTGCTAGAACAGGGCTGTATTTGTTTGAAAGACCTAGTCTGCGAGCTTGATTGCCAGTAAGACAATGCTCAGTAATAATAAAAACTACCCTGCTTTTATGGATTCGATGCCGTTTTAAGACTACTTTAGTGCATTTTTCGTTAGACAAATGTAGACCATAACTGTCTAGCAATACAGCAATTTAGTACCAATTCACCATCTACTTTTTGCAGTATGTGAATGATGATTCTTAATTAAAAGTTTATCAAGTGACAAGTAAACAAGCCACATTGCCAGTTATGAGTGAGTTGCTGAGAGTCGTTCCAAGCCTAGCCTGGTTCATCAGCCTTACAGTGCACCCATATAAATTCACCCATAGATTGTATGTTATGTATGCCTTGGTTGCCTCGTTAAGAAGGGAATTGGAAAGATTTTATTGGCGGCTGACTTTCAAATGAGAATGCAGATATCACTAAAAGGTTATTGCATTACATCTTATCAGATTTCCAACCTCAAACAGATCTGCTTGGAAATCGCTGCAGAAATATTCAGAAGTTCAGAGTGGACTTTACCCCCAACACTACCATCCACTTTTGAGTCATCAGTTGCAGAATCACGGGACCCATATCAGGGTAACATTTAACATTTGTCGGGTTACGGCATGGCTATCTCATCGGTTATCAAATATTCAACCTGAAATATACTAGCTGAAACCGATTTAAACCTAGTTTTTAGTAGAAGAAAAAAAGATCCTTTAAATGCCGCAGTTTAACTTTCATCCGTCCCTAAATACTGTAGTGTCTGGATGAACGTCGTGGCTACATACATACATAAGGTTAGTTCTCGTTTGATGCCCCATACACTACCAAGTATTCTTTTTCAGGCGTAGAAGGCGATGCTGGCTTTCTTAACCCGGTGTTCTATATTCAATCAGAATATGGATTCAGATGGAATCCACGATCACTTTAGGCATCTGGCTCTGGTAGACAAGGTTAACTTAACTTAAATCAAAAATGCATCATTACATCCCAGAGACTGAGTTTACCCAGTGCCTCTTGCACGATCCCGCTGATCATGTTGGTGCGCAAGCATGATAGATACCATTAGAGTTACATATATCATCCTTATATGCCATAACTTTGACACCTCCTCTGTTCTAATCTGATCAGAAAACCGTCTTCTAGCTGTGTATGAAGCCAGAATTGTAGTGATTTAACGCCTTCTTGACGAGTTCGCCTCTAAACGTATCTGACAAGATGAGCATTTGCAAGAGCTGTTGAATCCTTCCAAAGAACTAATTGGGCCTACAAAGAGCTAATCGCTATCAATGCTCTAGATTTTGATGTCAGTGATTATAGTTTTCACCTACAACCTTTTTGCTTTATTTAACTAATTTTTCTTTTGTATACTTATTTACTTAAACTTATATTTCTTTATGTATAGTCAAAGTAACTAGTCTGTAAGATTATTGTAATCCGTAGACCGATATAACTAAGTTTACACTGATTATCACTGTCGTTCTCATAGTAGTGATCCAGTGAACCGCTCACCCCTAAACAGGCTAATAGCTGTTGGATTGCTTTAGTGTGCCGCGCACGTTATTGAAGGCACTTTTTAAGTAAGGAGCCCGCACGAAAAATTTTGCCATATTGTTTTACTTCCCACTTTTGTCAGAAGTGTCCGATAAAAAAAAACACCATATCATATTGTCTTTGGTTTAAATGATAGATGATCGCTGTGGCGTAGTGGTAGTGCGTTTGACTGGTACGCAGAGTGTCCGGGGTTCGAATCTCGGCACAGGCAAAATCAAAAAGTGAAAAAATTATTTTTCTACACGGCACCACCTCTTGGCAGGCAATGGCAAACTTACAAGAGTAAAAATTGCCTATGAAAAGCTTTTCACTTCGCCGTTCGGATTCGGCATTAAACTGTAGGTCCCTTCCATTCATGTGCAAATATAACACGCACAACATGAGTGGATGCGAAAAGCTCGGCCTAGACCCTCCATGAGCTGTTGTGCCATTAAAAGTAAGTAAAGTAAGCCAAAATAAATTATTTTCAATTCCACAAAAGTATTTGCTTAAAAAAGGCTACTCAAGCTAAAATTCGAAAAATCATTGTTTAATAAAAACCGAAATGGAGTCACTTAATAATTGACAAAATTGTTAAAGTGTCCCGTCAAACTGTTAGTCGGGTTTTAAAAAACCTTAATGACAACCTAAGCATTGATCGAAAGGTGGAATCTGTCAAAAAATTCGACAGATTCGAAGACCTACACAGAGCTAAACGTGTCAAGGACATATTTCATAAAAATTCAAATGCTTCGGGCAGAAAAGTAGCTCCAAAATGCAGTTGCTCTGCATCATTTGTCCGCAAAGTGAAAAGAGAAGCCGGCATTAAATCTTACAAAGTTCAGAATGCCCCTGATCGGGATGCTACGAAAAACATTGACTCAGGTAATAGAACAAAAAAAGTTGCAGGCAAACTTTGTAATGAAATTTCTGTGTTGTATTATGGATGACGAAACATATGTGTTGGCGGAGTTTTCGCAGCTTCCAGGCAACGACTTTTACGTAGCGGATCAGCGGAGAAATGTGCCAGGAAAGTACAGAACCCATAAAAAATCCAAGTTCCCTAAGAAATTTCTCTCGTGTGACAGGGCATACAGGTGACAGGCTGCGGTAAAAGAAACCAGCCGTATACAACTTCTGGGTCAATCAACACGGATATTTATATTGCTGAATGCTTGCAAAAGAGGTTAAAACCATTTGTAATACAGCATAAAGTATCCAACTTTTTTGTCACTATGGTAAAAAGCGATGTTGTGGTACACCAGCAATAATATCAATATTGTACCTAGAAAGGCTAATCCGCCCGCCAAACTGCCCAGAGTTGAGGCCAGTGTAACGTTATTGGGCTCTAATGAAGCGGGAACTAAAGGGGGCAAAAAGTGTATCAAAGGTTATAAGGGAAAATAAGATTAAGTGGACTGCAGCTTTCGAAAATATTAATGAAAGCACCATAAAAGTCTGATGGAGGGAATTCATAAAAAAATTTGAAACTTCCTTATAAACAAAGAATTATAATTAGTTAATTTGTGGTCGCTGTGGCATAGTGGTAGTGCGTTGGACTGCTACGCAGAGTGTCCGGGGTTCGAATCTCGGCACAAACAAAATCAAAAAGTAGAAACAATTTTTTTTGCTACACGGCACACCTCTTGGCAGGCAATGGCAAACCTACAAAGTAAAGTAAAAAATTGCTATGAAAAGCTTTTCACTTAGCCGTTCGGATTCGGCATTAAACTGTAGGTCCCTTCCATTCATGTACAAATATAAGACGCACAATATGAGTGGATGCGAAAAGTAAAGTAAGAAGTATAATAAAAAAAAACTTCCATATAATTTGGATTCACGGCTTACTCGAATTTTTGATTTTAAAATTTGTCTATGTTGTAATTTCGTGCGCATATCTTATATCCAGAAAGGCAACCATCACGTATTGTTTATTATCTAGAGACCTTTCTAAAGTTTGCACATCCTCATGGAGGGCCTTTTCTGTGGACCTTCCTATGCGAGTTAGACAATGAATATACCAGAATTTTCTAGAAACTTCCGTAAATAGATATCCTGAGTAAAAGCACTTAAAGGAAACCCAAGTGAAACCCTTGTGCGTGGTGTCTATTGCTAAAGTCTACCAAGTCATATTGTATACTGCTCGCCTTTCAAGGCATAAACACTGTACTTATTTTATCTTCATATAACAATTGTGCATGCAGAGAGTTTGAGGTACTTAGAGCTTGCTACGTCGTATAGATTGCAAGACTAGAAAAGTTATGGGGAAAACCATTGAAAACTACATACAATCATAAAACATTTCCTAACGCAGCTCTTTCAAATTCCCACATTCGATAAATAAAGTAAATATAAAATAATTTATTGAAATGCATACTATTGTGAGTGACGCATTGTAGATTTATAAATAATACATACATCCTAACTATGTACCATATGTACATTTCTAACAACACAAATGTCACCAAATAGTCAATAATGAATTTGTAATCAAAAATTAAAAGAATTTTATACTCGAATTTCTGTACGAGTACAAGTATTAATATATAAATAATACATAAGTACCTACCATACTCTGTATTATGCCAGTATGTATTTTATAAATAGATAGAACACCTTTGTATTTACACACACAAGACACACACACACACACATACACACACACATATGCCCTCAAAGCTCCTTGGATGCCGCAACATCTAAATTGTAAAATAGAGCGAACACCTGGATTTATTTAGAACCGAATTAGTAAGCTAATTTTTTAGCTACAATTTTTGCTGCTCAAATACATAACTACATACATACTTACATACCCTACATATTGGGGTACGAGTACATACTACATATATATCTATGTTTCATACATACATACAAACAAACTTACATCAACATCTATATTTACATAGTTTGTATGTAGTTTATTTAAAGCTAAAGGGGATTTCGGTTAGAAATTTTTACTTACATTTGTGCAATATGGGTAGCAAAATATTTGTCAGTCTGCATTTGGTTTCAATTACGTTTCCAACTGTGAAAGAAAAAAATTAAATGTCTTGTTGTTTGTTGATTTTCTTATAGCTATACATAAGTATGTTGTTGTTATTGTTATTGTTGCTGCTGCTGCTATTGCTTGTATTGGTTGTTGTTGTTGTCGTGGATGTTGATGTTGATGTCGTTTTATTATTAGGTAGGTTATATGGCGAAGCACCGGTGTGAATGAATCATACATATGTCCATATGTCCCCAATGCGAATTTCTATAATGCAATTTTATTAAACTATGCCCGTGGAAATGATTTTCTCTTCATCATTATTGGGGCCCATCTATTCGTGTATAAATATACTATAATACGACTGGATGCGTAGATCTAGAATTATGGACCAAATTATTTAACAACAACTTCAGATGGCCATATTGCAACACAGAACATATTTTGATTTAATATTTATTTATTAATGTGGTCACCTTGGCGTATTTGGTAGTGTGCCATCCATGTAGGATATCCATGTTTGAGGCTAGGCGCTGTCAAAAATGCAAAATAATGGTAAACCTCAAGAGTTCAAGTTTCCTAAGGAAAGATGTTGACTCCGTTGTTCACGTTCGCCACAAAACTGTACGTGCCTTCTACTTATACATACATGTACGCAAAAAGTTCAGCCTAAGGCGGTGGCATCACAATGGGCCATGCTAAAACTTAAACCAAACCAAATCAAGTCCTTCCATAAGCGAAAAACAAAAAACTGACTTCAGTTGTTCTTGCACATGTACTACTTACAAAATGAATCGAAATCTTTCGTGGTAAATTAATTTTCCATATACAAAATTTCGAGGCTCGTAAGCTTTTAAACAACCCTTCATAAATGTTAACCGAAAGTTAATGCTAGCAGTGTAATACTCTATCCCAGCGGTTCTCACATAATAATACCTCCAGCTGCCAATACTATTGAGCTGTTTTAATGTGAATGACAGTGGTCGTTGTAGCGTAGTTGGTAGTGCGTTAGCCTGTTACGCAAAGTGTCCGGGGTTCAAATCTCAGCACAGGTATAATCAAAAAGTAGAAAAACCAAATTTCCTACACGGCACCACCTCTTGGCAGGCAATGGCAAACCTACAAGAGTAAAAATGGTCTATGAGAATGGCTTTTCACATTGCCGTTCGGATACGTCATAAAATATTCATGTACAAATATAACACATAACCTTATGAGTGGATGCGTAAAAAGATCGGCCTAGACCCACCATGTGCTGTTGTGCCATTAAAAGAATGAAGAAGAAAGACAATATGAAAAAGAAGAGATTGTGTTATTCGCACATGTTTAAACTACTTACTTGTCGAATAAAATGCAGCTATTATACATACTAAGTATAATAAAAGCTGTGTTTTATTCGCCAACTCGTTTAACATGTGCGAATAAAACGATCAAGTTGTTAATTCTCTTCTTTGTTGTATTAGTATCTACAAGGAAACTGCTCAATAGCACTGGCAATTGGAGGTTCGTCTTCAAGCACATGAGCATAAGCAATGTTCTTCTTTATTACATATATGAGTGAACGTCCTGTATGGTCGCTGTAGCGTAGTTGGTAGTGAGTTGACCTGCTACGCAGAGTATCCGGTGTTCAAATCTCGGTACAAGCTATATCATAAAGTGGAAAAACATTTTCTACACGGCACCACCTCTTGGCAGGCAAATTGCTTCAATGGCAAACCAATAAGTGCAAAAATTGCCTATGAAACGATTTCCACTTCGGCATAAAACTGAAAGTCCCTTCCATTCATGTTAAAGTGTAATACGCACAACATCTGTGGATGCGAAAAGCTCGGCCTAGACCCTCCATGTGCTGTTGTGCTATTAAAAGAAAGAAAGAAAGAAAGAACTCGTCCTTACTCGTCGGCGCGATTAACTTACATTAGAGTCCTATAGTAAAACACACTTGTAGAACTGCTCATTGTGTTACCACATAATTGGACCTATAATTTAACATGGGTTCCGAATGGAGGAACTTGGAGGTTTTGCTTTTCGACGTGTCGAAAGAAGCAGCCAAGTGTATCGGCTTTCTTAGGCGGTGTAAAAAATATTTCACTCCGACTGATCTACACCACCTATATACGTCCTAAACTGGAGTTTAGTTCGCACCTATCGGCTGGAGCTTAACGAACGCAACTGGACCTCCTGGACTGTATCCAACGTCGAGCGATAAAGATAATGGGAGACAGTAGAGTTTCCAGATCTATTGACTCCTTGGCACATCGTCGAAACGTGGCTTGTGTCTCACTGTTCTACCGTTACTTTCACGGTAGATGTTCTTCTGAGATGCGTAAGCTGATGCCGCCAGTTCGTGTGTTCACCAGAACTACACGATCAGCAAGCGGAACTCACGCATTCCACGTACTTCGCACTACGCATTACAGAAAAAGTTCGTTTATATGTCGTCCCGCGCGTATTTCCTTTTTTCTCCCACCTATCAATCTTCCTTCCTTCTTTGGAAACGAACTACGCACTTAACTTTCGAGTTTGTCATTTGCAACTCACCTCTTTTCTCCGACACAATTTCCTTTCGTTTTCTGCCAAACTGTTCTTTTTCATCCATAACTGACCGATCACAGTAGGGTAGTTACCGAAACCAGGGATGTTAAATACTGCAGTTTTTACAGGGATGTTACGTCTGCAGTTTTTGTTGCTGTCTCAGCATAAATATAGGAGCTTAGGGATAACCTCTTTTTGAGTTCGCTGCGAACTGATTTTTTTTTATTATGATTTTTTTTATTGTGACACTAAAAAGATACTAACCATAGACTGCATTTCAAATCCTACATAATATTTCCTGACAAATACTTGAATACTTAAAAAAAAAATTCGAACAAAAACAAAATGTAGAACGTGATTTTTAAAAGAGCCAAAGTATTAACCAACATTTTGAGAGCAATTGCATGGTTACCCCCAAGAACAAATTACTTACGTTTCTGACGATTATATGCTTTTGCATACAAATCTTGTATTATGACCACTGTACATAAACGAAGAATATACTGAAATTATACAATAATGTCGCCTATGTATATGATAGTAGTAGGTTTTGTATGAATGCATTAAGAAATCTCCATTTTTTTTTTTTTTTTTTTTAATACGTGTACGTGAAATTACATAAAAACTACAACTCATTTCTTGGTGAAAGAATAATAACTTAGTTTAAATAACTACAAGCACCACCTATATAAATTGTAAAGAAAAAAATCCATTGAAAAGCAAAAAAAAAAAACCAAAATGAAAACAAAACGCAAACTTAAAACGTGATTGACGAAATTCATATTCGTATTTCTTATTCACAAGTGGTATGTTCCCATGAGTACGTATTTACGAGCGTATTATAGAACATATACATACGAGTATGTATGCATTACGATAGAACATACATATACATATACTCGTACATACATACATACATATGTATGTATGTATCGATAAGTAGTGTTTAATTTATTTGAAGTATTAAAAAAGCAGAAAACGAGAGAAAAAAAAATGAAAATACTAAGAAGGATTGTATACTGAAACCAAATGAAATAACATTATTAAACAAAAATAAAAAATTGAAGTAAAGATTTTAAAGATGAAATTAAAGTAAACTCATTTAATATAAATAAACAAATCCGTAGATGATATGTATGCGCAT
This sequence comes from Palloptera scutellata, assembly GCA_958295655.1. NCBI lineage: Eukaryota > Metazoa > Arthropoda > Insecta > Diptera > Pallopteridae > Palloptera > Palloptera scutellata. The sequence continues at coordinate 42,583,571 of OY282451.1, forward strand.
ATGCAATCAGTCAAAAATACATCATTTTTAAGTTTCCAGCCACTTTGATGGCGTAGTCTTTTAATGAAATACACAGCGAAGAAATCAATCTTAAGTAAAATAAATAATACATTATAAATTATCAGGCTCCGTACATGAATTGTATTAATTTTTCTTGATAAAAATTATTCAGAAAAAATTCAAAACAAAATCAATCCCAGATTAGTAACCATTCACACGATTATTGCCTGGTATGTGTGTCCTCCAAAAACCGGACAACAAACACCTGAAATTTGAAACAAATATACAATGGACCGAATTAAACTGAAATTTATAGAATAGTTAAGATATCTAAAACAGATGGACACCCATCATCTATTCGTCGATTATAAAGCCGCCTTCGACAGCACGATTAGGGATCACTTTTGTCACGCCGTAATTTCTGATTTTGGTATCCCTACAAAGCGCATTCGTCTTTGCAAAATGACACTGACCGACACCACCAGCACAGCGAAAATTGGGACAGACCTCTCCGCTCCATTTGATACCAAAAGAGGTTTCAGACAAGGCGACTGACTCTCTATGGTGCGACTTCTTTAACCTTATGCTGGAGAAAATAATTCGAGCTGCGAACATCGGCATCTCTGGCACTATCTTCTACAAGAGTGTCATGCTGCTGATGATATTGATTTCATTGGCAAAAACGCTCGAGCAGTTAGTGCAGCATTCTCCAACCTGGAAAGAGACTCTCGTCGAGTGGGTCTACGAAAACAAAATACCTTGTGTCAACAAACAAAGAGTCACGGCGTCTTGGACAAAATGTCACTATTGACAATTATACTTTTGAAGTCGTCAAGGATTTCGTATGTCTAGGATCCAGCATAAACACCAATAATAATGTCAAACCTTGAGATCAAGCGGAGATTAACTCTTGCCAACAGGTGTTACTACGGGCTCAGTAGGCAATTAAGAAGTAGAGCCCTCTCTCGACCGACGAAAATAACGCTCTATAAGTCCCTTATCCTTCCCGTCCTAATGTATGGCGCAGAGACGTGGACATTGACCATCAATGATGAGAGACTGTTAGGAGCGTTCGAGAGGAAGATACTCCGTAAGATCTACGGTCCAGTATGCGTGGACAATGTGTATCGAATAAGATGGATCGATGAGCTGTATGAGCTTTATGCCGACAGTGTCTTAGTCAAGCGTGTAAAAATCCAGCGGCTTCACTGGTTGAGTCATGTTGAGCGAATGGAAGAAAGCGCTCCGGCTGGAAGAGTGTTTTATTCGAACCACGGTGGAGGAACACGCAGAAGAGGACTTCCTAATCTCCGTTGGAAAGACCAGGTGCAGGGCAACCTGACTGCACTTGGCCTTATCAACTGGCGCCAGTGTGCGCATTGCAGAGGCGACTGGGGAAGCTTTGTAGAGACGGCCAAGACCGATCATCGGTTGTAGTGCCAGTTAAGTAAGTAAGTAAGATATCTAAAAGATATACATAGCTTCAAAACTGTTTAGTTTGAGCTTCTAGCAGATCCTGAAATTACGGAAGAGGTTTTAAAAAGATATTGCACATATTTTAATGCTGAATGGCTGATCTACATACATATGTATTTAATGCCAAGAGGTTTATCACAAAAACCATTCCTTCATGGCGCAAAATAAGCAGTATCCAATTCATGGATATACTTCAATATACATAAGATGTAGAAAATTGCTTTTGAGTTCAAGCAGGATAATCATCCAATCAGATCAGTTGATGTCACCTTCGAGTAGTTATTCTAAATTTTCGATTTTTTTAACCACGTTTTTTTTTTTAAATAAATGCTCTTAGAAAATCATTAATATTTTTAATTATACATGTGGCCTCGTTTTAAAAGTTTGCATCTAATTATTGTCCTATTTCATGGTAGCCCTGAAATACTCTCGGGGTTTTCTTTGAAAATAGGTGGAGAGACATTCAATTTCTTTTTTTTTGTTGTTCCACTCTTGGGGAAACACTTGTACAAGAACAGTTTCTTATAATTCTCATTCGCTTGATATCGGTAGGAATGTAAGAAGATTATGAATGAGAATTTACCACCAGATCAAGCCACGAATCAAACCTGAAGCCTCGAAAACTGTCGAGGCTTTTAATTAAAAATTAAAAAACATTATTGCATCTAAATCTTTACTTAGCATGGAAATAAGAATAAAAGAAATCAATCCTAAAGTAAATAATGAAGCGTGAAAGCATAAAAAACTAATATTAAAATAAAATTATGTTAAAAACATCAAAAGCATTCAGCATATTGAAGTGGAAAGAGTATTAAAAGATTGATCAATATTCGTTGAATGTTTTTCGTTCTTCCTTTTTTTTTTTCTTTGTAACCATACGATTCGCATCTATTACTCTGGCGCAATTTGTCTAATATTCCAGCTCAAATGAATTTTTAGTCTGCTCTACATACATATAGTAAATACATACAGACTCGTATAGTCTTTATTTTGACTTGTATGGCCCCCGAGTACTCATAGTATGCCTACTAGGGAATGAAGCTAATGAAAAGCTGCTATTCTTTTTGGTATTCGTCTTCTACATATTTTATTTCATTCAATTTTGTTCGTTCCTTTTTTTTTGTTTTTTTTGTTTTGTTTTTGATTTAAGAAAATACATTAAGATCAGATACAAAGATACTTATTCTAGATTTTTGCTTTTGCTCTTCTGTTTTCTTTCTTGATTTATTTTATTTTTTTTCTTTGTGTTTTGTTTGTAGTGTGTCTGTTGTAGGCGTTTGTTTGATTATACTTAGTTGATTTTGATGTTGTTATTGTTGTTGTTGCTGTTGCTGTAGTTGTACTCACACGCCGCAATTAATGTCGATCGCTGACAATATAGCCAAACTAAAAGAGTAGTAACGTAAAATTCTATTGAAGTTGCAATAACATATTGAATGTACTTACTCATATAGTATGTATGTATGTTGTATGGTACATATGTATGCACAGGGTGCACCATTTGCCATATAATTTGGAATTTGATTTTAGTGTAAATAAGAAACGAATAATTTTTTTTCAATGTGGTTTTTATTATTCGAATATACCTAGTCCTGCCATAAGTTCTGTTATAATTTGAATATAGTGTAAAAATTAGAGAAACGATTTTTTTTAATGTGTTTTTTATTTTGATATTAAATTATAGTGTTTCTGAAAATCAACATCTTATTGAAAATGGTCGCCTCTCGCTTTAATGCACGCCTTAAGACAATCAGGCCATTGGGCTACAGCGGCACGTATGGTTTCGATGGGTATTGATGACGCTGCTGAAGTAAGAGCTTTCTTAAGACTCTCCGAATTTCGATGGCGAACTTTGCAGGCCACACCCTCTAACTCTAATTTGTAATCAATTGGATTCAAATCTGGGCTTTCCGAGGGCCAATCTTCAGCACTAATAATAATCTTGAGTTGTGTGCCGGCTTTGTGTGCCCCTGCAGAGTCTTGTTGAAAGACCCAGTGCTCTCCGTTAAAGAGGGTTATTGTCAAGTCTTTCACCACGCCTTCCAAGACATCTTGTTGGTGCACTTTTGCTCCAGTTTTAACGCCCTTTTCGCAAAAATGCAAGGAACTGACGGCTTTGTGGGATACTCCCCACCAGACCATAACGGATGTTGAATGATGACCTCTCTGAACCCTTGGCACAATAAATTTAGCTTCTTCAGATGTTCTCGCATAGATTTTGTCGTTTTGCTTATTAAAAACTTCCTCCACCGTAAAAATTTTTTCATCCGAAAAAAGGATATTCTCATGACCGTTTCTTGCGTGCCACTGCAAAAGCTTCTTACATCTTTCCAATGGTATTTGTTTTCGCTGTGGAGTTAAAAGATGACCTGTGCACCAGCGAAAGGCTTTCATGTGGAGGTCATCACTGATTAGTCGTGACATGGATCTGGAAGACATATCCATTTCTCTAGCCATGATCTTTTGCTTTCTTAAGGGATTTCGGCGAATCCGCTCCCGCACAGCTTTTATGGCTCCACTCGTACGAACAACGCGAGGTCGACCACTTCTCAGCCTGTCTTCCACTTGAGACGATTCCAAGAAACGATCGATGGTACGATAAACAAACATTTTCGATATTCGAGTTTTCTAGCAAAGCCTATTACTTTGAAAAGCTTGTAACAGAACTTATGGCAAGACTAGGTATAATCCTTCAGGTTAATTGTAGAACACTATTTCATTCAAATGGACTTCCTCAGCTGGTCTTGCATTAGCCCATACCCAATTTTTAAGTAGTTTTTTCGAATGTATGGAGCACCAATTTGGACCTTAAGAGCCTCAATCGTTGCTGAATGGTTAGGGTTACGTGGGTTGTTAGGAGCTGTACTTAACAGGTGGCTTTTTTAATTTTTTTTTTATTGAATCTTTCAACACTCAGGGTGTACCCCTATGCAGAGCATTGTGTTGAATGGAAGGAAGATTGATAGGTGGCAGAAAGAAGGAGGGAGAATCAGAGAGGGAATGCAATCATACAGGACACCGATAAAGGCTGCACCAGCCTCAACCTCAATCGTTGCTGGTTGGTTAGCGTAACACTTATCTCTTTAATGCCTTCACACAAATAATAGTCTAACGAAGTCAAATCGCAACTGCATGGTGGCAAATGCACATCACCTAAACGGCTAATAACGCGATTTTCAAACTTTCCACACGAAATATCGATTGCCGCAGTAACCAAATGTTGTCGTCTAAGTTCATATCTTCTAAAATAGGCCACAAATAATCTGTTACCATTGTGCGGTATTGAGAGCGATGGCGACCAATTTTTATTTGGTTGTGCGCACTGCAGGAGTACGAGAACGTGTTTTTTTGTATCCAATTTAGATCCAGTTTCACTCTCACCTTTTACAAATTGATCCACAAATTGCGTGGCAGGAGCTTCTCTTATACCGAATTTTTAATTCAATTTTCTTACACTGTCGGTAGAAGTTTCACTATTTTGTAAGTAAATTTTTAGTATTTCGCAACGTTCTTCAAGCGTATATTGACCGATTTCGTTAACCGCAAATATAAAACTAGTTAATAGTTTTCAAAAGTAGTTCAAATACCGAATGTTATATGGACCACCCTTTATATATACATAAGAACGTATGCATATACATATATATTGTATTTGTAATTCGGGTCACTAACCGTTAACAATAAAATTCATTTATTAAGAAAATATAAATACTTCTACATACTATACACACACACATACATATGTAAGTAGATACTGAGTTGAAATATGAAATACATACATACATATGCATGTACCATAATGTATAATATCGAAGAAATTGACAAATGATTACTTGTAATTATTTTTATGTACCTTAGTTAAAAATATTAAAAATATTACTGCGCCATTTCTATATACCATACTTATACATAGGATGATGATAATACATGGAATAGAATTTGAGGATGAGGACATGAATTATGTTCCAGACTAAAGGAGGCCATGCATTATACAACTTGTCGATCAAAACGGTCGCATGTGGGCCATAATACAGTTTGCGAATTTTCATTCGATTATTACTCCAATTTCATTTTGCGCTTTCATTTTTCGGAGTGTAGAATGTAGAATGAAGGCTGATTTTATTGCGCTTCTACTTGTAAGCGAAATAACAGAAGAAGAAGGAACTGCCAATGAAAATACCAAAAATGGGAAATGGTGTGAAGATTGCGAAAAAAGAACGAATTTTAAGATGCAAAATTACTAAGAACACTAGAAAGAAGTGAAACTAAGGATAATGCCTTCTTGATGAAGAATACACAAATATTAACAATTTTTTTCTTCAAAATTAAGACCTTTATATTTAAGGGCACAACAGCCCATGGAGGGCCTAGGCCGAGCTTTTCGCATCCACTCATGTTGTGCGTGTTATATTTGTACATGAATGGAAGGGATCTACAGTTTAATGCCGAATCCGAAAGGGGACGTGAAAAGCTTTTCATAGGCAATTTTTGGTTTGCAATTGCCTGCCAATTGCCTGGTGCCCGTGTAGAAAAATTATTTTTTCTACTTTTTTTGATTTTGCCTCTGCCGAAATTCGAACCCCGGACACTCCAACGCATTACCACTATGCCACAGCGACCACTTATTAAGACCCTCATTATTAATTTTTTTGAATACAATTTGTCGTAGGCTCTGCGACGGACGATTTTATTTTTATATGTATGTCTAACTTTTCGTGGCCCAAAGTGTCGATAAGTTCCTAGATTCTTCAAAAAAAAACAACAAATTCTATACGTCCCTACAGAAGTTTACTTCTTCAGAACGTTTGCGTTTCGGGTTTTCAGGTTAGATTTAGTAAACTTGTTAAAACCAGAGTCTAGCGCAAACATTACAGGCGTAGCCGAAGCAATTTTTAACGAACATGTTTTGAAGGTGTTTATGTGCTGATTAATTGAAAAGATAAGACTCGTATGGTTCAGTTTGATGATTCTCTGATCCGAGGTTTTCAACATCTGGATTAACTTCATTTTTTTCGTTTACATTTCCAATGCATGCAATGCCCTCTGCAAAATCATCATCTCGAATTTATTTACTATATCATTATAATTATACTCTCACCACCATCATCATTATTATCAGCATTATTATCATCATAATCATAAAAATATTCAGGTTGTATGATCTCAACAGGTGGAAAATTTAACACTTGCTGGTTTGAGCATGTTATGAGGTTAACTAGAAACTTGGCAAAACTGGTCTATGTTTCTTTCCACGGAGGAAATATTTTCAGACAAATGTTCAATTCAATATTCTTTGCTGTATAATTTGAGTACCTTCGTCGGGACTCAATGAGATTAGTGTTGATGCAATTATCGGTTCTAATAAACTCATTGGCCATTAAGGCTGTCTCTCCGCATTGGTCTTTATGAGTTGTTTACCAATGAAATTCGAATTCTGTTGTGCCTCTACACTCTCGCAATTTCTCGGTGCTGCTGTTTGGCTGTTTTTTATTTTTTTTGACAATAGCAGAATCTGAATTTTGTTGGGCCTCTACATCGCCGCAGTTTTTGCTGGAGGTTTTATTGTAACACAATCGCCATTTGTTTGTGCCTCGCATTTATGTTTTCAGCAGCGCCCTCTATCAATCGAGTATGATTCATACTCAGTGCCCTCTATCAATTAAGTTTGATTCATACGCGAATCAGCGCCCTTTATGAATCAAGTTTGATTCATACTCGTGGATACATGTGGATACATATGTGCTGCCTTCATTTCCGTGACAATTTTCACTGCAACGATCATCGTTTACCCCCCTCTCATTAAATATAAAACCAATTCTAAAGAAGTAAACTTCAAGAATCACACTACTTTTTCTTATCAAATATTTTTTCAAAATTCTTTTTATAATTTCATTTAATTTTGGAATGTATGAAATTATTTTGTCGATGCCATCAACAAAAATAAACAAACAAATCGTAAAACAATAATATTGCCATAGGGATTCGATTGCTTCTATTTTGGAAACATATCCGTACAGGCAAATCGTTAATGTTCACAATTCGGATTGATTGTGCCATTCAAATCGAATAATCTGACTCAATCAATGAATGACGAATAATCTTACTTAATTAGTGACTGAATTGATGCATTTTCCATGCGTGGCAGCGCATGCGCAAAACATCGCTAACCTGTTACTCACTTCTCATCACGGCATATCTGATCGCTTTGACGATAGTTCCAATGCGATTAGCGCAGATTTACAAAAAGCCAATAACTTTTTTGATCATTTCCATTAAAAATTGTAGTTTCTTGATAAAAACATAGAAACCAATGCTAAAAAGATAGAACAAATTATTTGATTAGGAATGCGGTCTTTTATTCCTAGTAAAATGGTTTCCAAATCCCCGTTAACCCCTTGACTATTGGTGGGGTAGTTATTGCCGAGTCAGCGACCTAAGTACATCCTATTCCTATAAAGCGCAGTTATTGAATGTTTGATAGAAAAATAAATAGAGTTTTCGGTCATCATTTACTTTTCAAATCACAGGAGCAAATATTTCTCAAAAATTTTTTCCAGAATATATAAATTGCACTATTTGAAAAAAATCATAAATAAAAGAACTGTTTCTTTTAAAATTGCTGGTATTACTTAAAATGGTTGCTGGTTTTTAAACAGCACATTTAAAATAACAATTACACAAACATGTTCGTCCATTTTCGTTCCGGTTCTCTCCTCTTACATGGACACATTATATATAATTTTCATGTCTTATAGTTGGGCATTTTCGAAGAATCACAGAATCACGGGCACTTGCGTTGTAAATTACTTTCAACGTGGGAGGCAACAGCTTTTCTTTTAAAATATCAATAGTAAATAGGAAAGGAATAGGAAAATATTCGTACAAGTCTTCCTTCTTTTTCCTCGATTAAGCAAAATGATCTCGTGGTGCGACTTGTTGCAACAAGGCATACAATACACATTGAATAGTCAACTGTGAGAATAATGCACATACATATGTGAAGAACTAGAAACATTTACACATTTACACCTTACCTTGACATTGTTAATATCCTATATGTACTTCCTATTTGCCGATATTCGTCCTTCGAATATTTTCCAATTTTTTTTCTTTTTAATTTATATCTTTTTTTTTATTTTTTTTATAGTTAAGTACAATATAAGTATACTTCAACTCTGTTGGCCATTTTCGTAGAATGTAATACTAAAAACAAGTTTCTTTTATTGTTAAATCGTTGGTAGTTATGTGAATTGTAACATGTAATTGTAAACGTGAGTGATGTAGCAGTTATTTACTATGTTTTACTGGAGAAATTTACCAAGACTAAAACTATCATAAGCACTTATAACAACATAGTATAACCTTTAAAATGTTCAAAGAAACGATGACTATGACAAGGAATAATCTAAGAAACATTTCAAGGATTTTAACAGGAAGCTGTAGGTGGAACTGCCATCTTGCAAAACTGGAAATTCTTTCTAAAGTATCATGTAGGTTGCGAATAGACAATAGAGAATCTACAATCTGAATGTAATAGGAAACTGCACTGCATTTGATATATGGAAGCTCTTACTGTAGGTACATGAAAGGGGCGAAATAGATCTTATAAGTATGTAGGTTGTAGTGCACTCCCCAACAACAATAATAATAGTTAATTACAGCTCCGCGCAATATGGTAGCTCCTAACGACGAAATGACACCTAACGAAATAAGTCCTAATGAAAGAACTCGAAATAACAAATGTAATAATTCCTAAAGTGGTTCTTACACGATCATTAATAATGACAATAATAGTATTGTCATTATTTCCATCATTATATTGATTCCAGACTTAAACGATCATTAAAAATAACATTATTGCTAGTATGTATTGACAGAAATCAACAGAAATTTCTGAATTCCATCACTAAGGCTTAATGTTTGTAAATGAATTAATTCCAAACTCCAGATGAAATATTTCCAAAATGAAAAGCCTACAGAGTAAATTTAATAAAATAAAAAAAAAAATAAATAAATAAATAAGTCTAAAATTTTGTAGTTAATTCATAATAATTACATTTACAAACAGAATTTTTTAAATATTAGATACAAAATAATAAATAAATTCTTAAATGCTCGAAAGAGGGGTCTCTAACAAGTACAAGTTTTGGGAAGTCCCCTTCTACGAATATCTTCCAAGTGTGTAAATTCACTTTAATATTGTCAACAACAATTTCCCTACACACACACACACAGTGTGAGTCCTTCGCGAACGGCGGGCAACAGACCTGTATGACGTTGGCCGACAAAATCGAGATATTGCGATTTATAAAGAAGGAATCGTTTGGAGTTCGTGAGGAGGTGAAACGAAGTCAGTTTCCAACGTTACGAGGTCTACAGAAAAATAATAAAAAATCAATCAAATATTAAGCATGATGTTGGCCGACATAAATATTAATCCTGACTTTAGCCAAAAACCAATACATATAATCAACGCAGAACGTTAGGAGGTGAAACGAAGTCAATATCAATTTTTAAATTTATGGGTAGCCTATGGGACTAATCACTGTGTGTCGGACAACTTCATGCTCAGTATTTGATTGTTTTATATTAATTAACTGTAGACCTCGTAATATAACATTTTGACTTCATTTCACCTCCTAATAATGACCCCTCTTGCGACTTCGTTTCACCTCCTAATGATTCTCCATCAATTGAATGCGTTGTGTTTTCTCTGAAGTCAGGATTAATTTCATGTCGTTCAACATTATGCTTAATATGTGTTTGTTTATTGTTTTTATTATTTTTCCTTAGACCTCGTAACGTTGGAAATTGACTTTGTTTCACCTCCTAACGATTCTGCGTTGTATTGGTTTTTGGCTAAAGTCAGGATTAATATTTATGTCGGCCAACATCATGCTTAATATTTGATTGATTTTTTATTATTTTTCTGTAGACCTCGTAATTTTGGAAACTGACTTCGTTTCACCTCGTTACGAACTCCAAACGATTCCTTCTCTTTAAATCGCAGTATCTCGATTTTGTCGGTCAACATCATGTAGGTCGGGAACAGTTGGTCACGTTAGGCATAACTGACATATTTATTTTTTCATTTGTTCGCCAAAACTTCAGAAGGTTTGTTTAAGCCACCCTAATGCACCTTTTATTTCCTATTCATTTTCTCTATCCTTGTTTCTTTTCGTTCTATTTTTTTTTTCCTTCTATATATTTTCTTGCTATTGCTTTCTCTTAGTTCTTCTCTAGAACACTTTCACACCGGTCGATTGGGCTCTTCAATATATTTATTGTAATTCTAAAAATTCTAATTTTCATTCCAATAAATTTGTAAATGTTGTTAAATATTAAATACACATTCTCCGTGTTTAATTTTCAATCTTTCCTTTAAATAATTCACTTCTGAATTAAACATGGTCCTTCGAAATACAAATTTCTTGTGTTTTAATATCCCATTAATTCACTTCAGAATTAAACAAGGTTTATCTTACCACATTCTATAACATTCCTTGCCTTACATTTCTACCCCCGCTACCCCACCCTTGCACGCACAACATACCTTAGCATAAGCCACTTTCTGAGCCTCTTATCAACTTATCAACTCATCTGACGGACAGCTGTAGCTAGGCATAGATCGGACCGGAAGATTTTGTGGACTGAACTCTTCTCAACCATTAAGCATTGCATAGAAATGCTCAAAATTACCGGATCTTCGTCAAAGGATTAATATTTGCATAGCATTCAGCATCACTTTATGCTTTTATTATTACTTAAGTCCTAATGAAATTCATAAAATCTTTTCGTCTCAATAACAAAAGTCAATAAGTGAGTTCAACAACCTTCCTCAGTAAAATATAATAAATGCAATCAATCTTAACTTGAACAATTAACGTGGCTATAGTATACATAAAGTACCTTTACTTCTTCTATTTTATCTTTTCATATTATGTATATGTAGAAAAAAAGTCATACACAAAATTTTAATTTCTTCGAACGTTTCTTATTTTTTTTTCTTGGCTTTTTTCTCTCCTACATTAAATGGAACCAACAATTTTGATGCCTTCAAGTGCCTCAAAAACAAATCATGACTTGATGCGATTATAAACAAAATCTTTATTCTTATAAAAATAAAAAAAAATAATAGAAAAATAGAAAAATAGAAATGCTTAAATCGAAATTAAACAATAACCAAAAAGTGTAAACGGGTAAGAAAAAAGCATAACTACGGTACATACGATTAATTGTATCTACATACATAGTAAATACATGAACACACACACACACACACACATACATACATCCATATTTATTTTATTTACATACATATTGTATCTGTGGATATTCAAATAAATATTGAAAAGATATTCTCTCTAAATGAAACCACATCACAATTTAATAGAAAACGTAGCTACCAAAAATGACTAATGAAATTACTATGAAATGTGAAACAAAAAAAAAAAAATAGGAATATTGTGGAGAGAAAAGTATTAAAGTAACCCACATCAATTTTAAAAAAGCATTTCTTACTACTTTTATTTTGCTTATTTTATTTTAGTTTTGTTTGATGCGATATAAACAATTACAATGTACTGCTCTCGTGTATGTGTGTACCATATGTATGTATGTTTGTATGTATGTATGTATGCTAAAGCAGAAGAAATGTACGAGTTTGTATGTATGTAGATAGATATTAAGTATTTATTTGAAGTATGTGTAGTTGTTGTGGCTTTTAAGAATTTATAATAATTTTCGGTTCGATTGTTCAATTTTGTTACTATTGTGGTTGTATTTGTTGTATTTGTTGTTGTTGTTGTTGTTTTTATTTCGTTAGACGGTGTGTGTGTTTATTGCAGCATTTGGTAATGGTATCACAACGATTATAAAAGCAAGTATTTGAATTACATACTTTCTTACTTCAGTGAAATGTGATTGGGGGGAAATTAAGGCGAATGAACTTAAGCTTGTATGTACCATACATACATATGTGTGTATGTACTCGTATGCACATGAATCGGAATTAAGGAGTGCTTAAGAAAGTTTTAAATCTATTTATTTATCTCGTAGTATTGATGAGAAGATACAGCGTAGCATTATTAAATTGTATCTTGTCGTAAGTGGCATTACTTAAAATGAACGAACAAAGGCACAAGTGAACGAATGAAGCTCAGAAATATATCGAACAGATTTACCCCAAACTCTTAGGCGACATCTGACGACCTACCATTGCATTTTATGTGAGATTTTGCTGTCTGTTACTTGCCAAGTCTTGTTGTATTCTTGTATTCTAAGCGAAAACTAATATTTAATATAAGCTCAATCAGAATTTCCATATTATTTTATCAAGAAACTGTAAACTATAATTTGCTAACAAAATATGATTTTCTATAAATTCATCGATAATTTTCAGATTATCTTGCTGAAAAAATTGTAAAATTTAAATAAACTGTAACATTCGAGGGAAATTTGTAAAACGATATAATTTACAGATAACACTGATCGTATGCATGTCTGGGTTTATTTGGTATACTGACATTCAGTAGCGGTGGTAGGGGGGAGAGGGGAACAGGCGGGTCGGTTGAAGGGTAGGAAACATTTTTCATTGCCATTGTATGGAAACCAAAAAACAATATTTCCGCCCATATTCTAAAATCGTATCTACGCCAACACTGTCATTACATCCTTCTAACTGTGATTTCCTTGTTGATCAAATATTATACTATTATATTTAAATTATAAATTTACTGCCATAATAAATTAATGAATGCCATAATTAAAATGTACAGTCAAACTTCCATAATTCGAACTTCTATAACTCGAAGAGAGGTTGTTGCTGTGGTAGTACTGTGGTTCATATCTCAGCACAGGCATTATCAAAATGTAGAAAACATAATTTTTCTACACGGCACTATCTCAAGAGTAAAAATTGCCTAACTGTAGTATCCTTAACATTCATGTACAAATATAACACACACAATATGGATGAATGCGAAAAGTTCGGGCTAAGCCCCGCATGTACTCTTGCGCCCATAAAAGAAAAAAATAAAGAAGATAACTTGAAATTTCTATGTAAAACTCGAATTGAATCGACAACTGAATGACAACAGCTTTTAGAGAGCAAATTACATACAATTTCAATTCTTCCATAACACGTACTTTCATAACTCAAATTTCTCCAATATTAATATTCTGTAAGTCGAATTTTTAGAAGATATCCCATATGATGTACTTTGTTCTATTCTTTTTTGCTTTATTTTTTTGAGGAAGCTGTAATTTGTTTACCTCCAGCTAAGTTGGTTTTATTTTCCTATATAATGTATTTTGTTCTTTTTTTATTTGGTTTATTTTTTTTTTGAGGAAGCTCAAATTGGTTAACCTCAAGCTAAGTTAGTTTTACCATATTTTGAGTTTCTTTCTGTTTGACGGAGCCCCTATTTGCAAACGAATGACACTACAACTAAGGCTTTTAACAAATTAGAATATCTTTCGATCTGAAAATATGTCGCAAAAATAAGTAAAAGTTCAGTCACTAATTTCTGAATATTTGACTTCACTATATCTTGCATGTACATATTAGTACATATGCAGGCCTGAATTTGAAATAAATAAATATGTTTTTATGTATGTATGTTTTTCAACAAAATGTATAAGTAATGTCTTTCAACAAAACAAAAAATGTATAATTCAAAGTCTCCATCAGTCGAACTTTTTCTTTGGAGAATGGTGTTTCGAGTTATGGAAGTTTGACTGTACACATATGTACAGACTCAGTTATATCGGATTCCAACTAGAAGCAATAAAGAATACATACTAGGCATTTAACGAGTTATGAGTGATTAATAATAATATGTTTTCTCAATTTTGCAAAGGTAGCGCCGAATATGTTACCTTACCCGAACCAGAAATAACACTCGGGTACCTACAGCAATCAAAAACTGGTCTCATTCGACAAAAAAAAAATTAAGGAAGTGAAAAAAATTAGAAGAAATTAGTAACAATTTTTCAACTCTTGACAAAATCAAAAAACAACAAATCAATTACAAACAAATAAACCAGACAAAACAATAACAAACAACAGCCAACAAATTTGGTTTGCATTCATACAAATTTTGTATGTATATCTTATGAATACGTGCTACTTACTACTTACCATAATGTATTATATTTCGTATCTATGAAAGATTTGTCAAGCGCAATTTTATTGTTACTATCATTGTTGTGCCGAGAGTTAACACACACACACATATATATAATAAGTACATACCTTTGGTTGTATGCTCCACATGTGTGTGAGTTCGCTCCACAACAGTTCACTGACATTTTAGCAAAAGTAGAAAAATGCGTAGACAAGAAAACAGAAAAAAAAACACATTTGCACGAATGCGTAGGTACAAAAAGTTTTTTCTTTCTATTTAAAAGTATGTACGACAAAAATCATTATAGTATTTAACAATCACGGCAGTTGCAGGAACAAAAGTACAAAAAAGTTGAATTTGGCAAATTAAAGGCAAATCATGCTGAAATATCTACAAAGTTACCAAATATCTAGCAACTTTTGAGCAAAATGTTACAGCAACAACAACAAGGAATTTGTACGGATACATATGTAAAAGAATTTTTAAGATTAATCTTGAAGGCGTTTTCAATTCGTATACAGATTTCCATACATACAGTCAAACTTCCATAACTCGAAACAGTTCGTCTGATGGAAACTGAATTATATGTACATTTTTTGTTTTGTTGAAAGAAACTATCTATACAATACATATTTACATACATTCTAAATTATTACGAATATATTTACTTATTTCAAATTCAGGCCTGCATACGTACATACAAGTTATAGTGAACTCAAATATGCAGAAATTAGTGACAGAACTTTTGCTTATTTTTGGTACATATAATCAGGTATTCAGATCGAAAGATATTCTAATTTGTTAAAAGCCTCAGTTGTAGTGTCATTCGTTTGCAAGAAACGAATGACTCCGTCAAACAGCAAGAAACTCAAAATAAAACTAACTTAGCTTGAGGTAAACAAATTAGAGCTACCTCAAAAACATAAACCAAAAAAGAAAAGACCGAGTACATTATATGAGATTTCTTCTAAAAATTCGACTTACAGAATATTAAGTAGCACGTGCTAATATTTTTATATGAATTATGGAGAAATTTTGAGTTATGAAAGTGCGAGTTATGGAAGAATTGAAATTGTATGTAATTTGCTCTCTAAAAGCTGTTGTCATTCAGTTGTCGATTCAGTTCGAGTTATAAAAATTTCGAGTTACCTTTCCTTTTTTTTTTCAATGGTACGCTCAATTTTTTTAATGGAGCGCCGAGGTTTTCGCATCCACCCATGTTCTGCATATTATATTTTTACAGTTAGGCAATTTTTACTGTTGTAGGTATGCCATTGCCTGCCAATAGGTAGTACCATATAGAAAAATGGATTTTTCTTCTTTTCGACTTTGCCTGTGCCGAGATTTGAACCCCAGACACTCTGCGTACCCGCCCACCGCCCTACCAACTACGACACAGCGACCACCTTTCTTCGAGTTATAGTAGTTCGAATTACAGAAGTTTGGCTGTACTACTTCAAGAAAATAATCAAATCTGTACATACTTTCCAGATCATGTGCATACCAATATGTATTTAGCATTAAGTAGTGTGTGTAAGCTCTATTTACACAAAATTACGAATAATAGGTCATCATATCTAAACTAGCCTGTATGATGTTGGCCGACAAAATCGAGATATTGCGATTTAAAAAGAAGGACTCGTTTGAAGTTCGTAAGGAGGTGAAACGAAGTCAAATTCCAACGTTACGAGGTCTAAGGAATAATAATCAAATATTAAGCATGAAGTTGTCCTACACACAGTGATTAGTTCCATATGCCAAATTTAAAAAAAATTTTTAAAGTATTAGTACTGACTTCAACAAGAAACCAGAACCTACAATCGATGGAGGATTGATTGGAGATGAAATGAAGTCAGTTTCGATCGTTACGAGGTCTACGGTTAATTAATACAAAACAATCAAATACTAATATGAGTGGATGCGAAAAGCTCGGGCTAGGCCCTTCATGGGCTGTTGTGCCATTAAAAGTAAGAAAAGTAATCAAATACTGAGCATTATCATACACACAGTGATTAGCCCCATAGGCAAAATTTAAAAAAATTATTTAAAATATTTGTTCTAACTTCAACAAGAAACCAGAACCTGATTTAGTCGGCCAACGTCATATATAGTAGGTTCTTCACTGAGCGAAATGATTACATATTACATACATTGCCGTAGCCATTAAATAAAAATTCGATGGCAGTTCCCTAATGATTTGGCCAGGCCCAGTTCATGATAGTAACCATTCCCATCGGCTTCGTTTCCACTAAGATGGCCTGAAAATATTGTATTCAACTACAGGTGGAGAAGAAATTACGACATCAGCAATTATTTTTCATCACGATAACTCGTCAGTCTATAACTCCACTAAAAGAGGCCCTGGAATTTCTCAGTATCCAAATTTTTAATTGTTTTAATGTATTAACATTTATAGCGGCACTATGAACAAATTTTACATGTGAGTGAAATGGCAAATTATTTTATTTGATTCCCAACACCTCGCTATAATAGCCAAAAAAGTATACTTCACTTTAGTTAATTACATACAAAATAATACAGCATGCTTTCGGGCTGTAATCTCTACAATTCACCCATAGTAAAATAAACAAGTAGACTAAATAGGGAGAGTAGTATTCAAGTATTCCAGATTATCAAAAAATATGTAAAAAAAAAAGTCATAGACAAAGTTGGAGAAAAATGTCTTTCATAGCCACAGTTGCATTTTTCAATTTGTATCGTAACTTTAATACTTTTTGATATGAAGTAAAATGCAACCATGCGCTCTAAATTCTCGGATTGTTTAAGTACAGCAAATATAAATGGGTTAAAATAAGACAAATCATAAATGCAAATATTGTATTTGTCCAACTCCAAATAATGGAGTTGGACAAATGGACATCAAATATTGCAATTTACCGATTAACTCACTCTTAAGCTAAGAGGTTCAAGGTTTCTTTTTTATTTTCATTCAGTTTAATATTATGTCTATTTAATTCAATACATGTCACAGTCTTGTTGAACCTTTTTACTGGAAGCCTTCTTTACAAGTGGTCGCTGTGGTGTAGTGGTAGTCCGTTGGACTGCTACGCAGAGTGTCCGGGGTTCGAATCTCGGCACAGGCAAAATCAATATCAATGTGTCAATCAATCAATATCTTTGTGATATTAATCCTTGAATGCATTTTAACATATATTAGTATAAACACAATTAACTATGATTTGTGGTCGCTGGGGCGTAGTGGTAATGCGTTGGACTGTTACACAGAGTGTCCGGGGTTCGAATCTCGGCACTAAACTGTACGTCCCTTCCATTCATCTACAAGTATAACACGCACAACATGAGTGGATGCGAAAAGCTCGGCTTAGGCCCTCTATGGGCTGTTGTGCCATTAAAAGTAAAGTAAAGTGTCTTTACAAGAATGGGTCCGGGTACACTTTTTAAAATATTAGAGACGCAAGTTATAAAACATCTGCGAAACTTACAAAAAAACTGTATGCAACTGCGCGGGTAACATCAATAAAGAAGGGAACGGGCAAAAAAAAAAGTTCTGAAGCGGACAAGGAATTGGAGAGGAAGGTCATAAAAAGGTTGAAGCAAAATCCTAACATGTCATTATGCGAAAGAAATTTAGAAAGAAAGAAATTTTCATGTTAGAGTTTCACGATTAAAACAGAGACACAATATGAAGCTCTACAAGAAATACATCAAGGGATATATCTAGGATTCCTTAAAAGTTGGAAAAGTTGTGGCCGGCGAATTGCTAATGTGGTAAGCACAGTACCCAAATTCATAACGGCTGGTTCGGTAAATTCGGAGATTTTTTATACGAATGCTTAGGCCTTTAATTAGGGGTCATAAATCTCCTAAATTGTTTTGACCTTATCTGGCAACTTGTCACTATTCACTGTGGTGAGAAGTTGATACCATACCAAAATTATCAATTTAGTTAAGAAATGGTTAAATCATAAATCCACCCAACTTCTCAGAATTAGGGCCCATTGAAAGATATTGGGCTATTATAAAAACAAAATTGAAATATTTTCACGCAACTTTAAAAAAAAAAACATGCAGGCAACAAATATGATCGCAAATAAATGTAACAGTGCAGAATTTAATGCGACCCATCAAATCTGAGCTACGGCGGTTTCAGTACCAATTAATATATATATAAATAAAATTATAATATAATAGTTATAGCTTAAATATTGTGAATATGAATAAAAGTTTGAAATTTTTTTTTTCTACTTCGAAAAAAAAAATAGTTTCACTTTTTACAAATTATGATGTACCATGTCTTAAGTACTAAGTACTACATTAGAATATGGTATTGCAGATATTGCATTTTGTAATTAACTTACACAATATTCTGTAGTTTTGAGGGTACGAGTACCAACACATACTGTATTCATCTTGAAATACTCGTAACTCACATAGTACATAAAATATTGCTTTAACCAATTTAGTAAGTTTTTAAGTTTTATCCCACTCAGATTATTTAAAAGCTGACACTTGTACTTTTTCTTATTTTGAATTTTTTTTTTCTTTCGTTTTGTTTAGTACAGGGTGAAAATTAATAAGTGTATACAACCTTCTTCGCGCTACAGAAAACTTATTGTAATTTACCGCAATTTTCTTCATTCTTGTATTATTCTACGCAATCGAGAGTACATCTGATTTAATTTTCGTGTAGTCTAGATTTCATTTAGTTATTTATTTTACGATGTCAAATAATCGGCCAGCTATTATAACAATGCACCAGCTAGGCAAACGCAATTGTGAGCAGCTTCGCATTGCTCGTTCGTTAGTTTCTCGTTCAGTTAAACGAGAAACTCAGTTTAAGGAGCTGGGTCATGAAGGTGATCGTACAGAAAGAGGTAGAAACCCAGTGTCAATACTCCCAGGGTGCAGCGTAATTCAACGGTTTCCATGAGAGAAGTTGCTCACAAAAATGGCATTAATCGTGAATCAGTTCGACACATAGCCAAAAACGACCTAGGACTCAATGTTTACAGAGACTCAAAAAGGCCAGTTACTGACGGATGAAAATAATCGCGTACGGCTACAAAGATGTCGCCTACTTCAATATTGGGTTACAGGAATTGGGTGGGGAAAAAATCGTTTTCACAGATGAAAAGCGATTTACTGTTGAAGAAGTTCATAACCGTCAAAATGACAGAAGTTGGTCAACAGAGACTCCTGGGCCATCAGTAGTCATTCAATATCGCCAAAATCCGAAATCCTACCTTTGATTTTTGTGTAACAACGAGTCAAAATCAACCAAGAAGTGTATCGCCGACAGCTCTTTAGCGATAATTATTGGATGTTGCTGCAAGACTCTGCGCCATCTCACTGAGCCAAAACGATTCAAGAATGGTGCAGGGCTCATTTTCCTGAATTTGTTTACATCGATCAAGAATGGCCACCATATTCGCCGTATCTCAATCCGATGGATTACAGCGTATGATCCATTTTAAAGGGCAGGGTCTGTGCTAAATGTCATAAAAATTTGCAGTCCCTGAAACAGTCGTTGCATCGTGAATGAGACCAAAAAACGGTGAAGGAGCTGTGGCGCATAACCAAAAATTTTTCCAAGCCAAGGCTTGTCACTTCGAAACTGGCTGAATATATTTTTACGCATGCATTATGTTAGCTTTTTCTTCGATCTGTTTTTCGTTTTTAATTACAATGATCTTGTTATGTCCAAAACTGTTGTATAGACTTTAATTAATTGTCACCCTGTACTTTAAAGAAATTCTAGCCAGTCAAGCTGACTTCAAGTATCTTTGAATTACTTGGAATTTCAATTTTCATATTTTACTCTAAATTTTTAATTTCAAAGCAATCAATGTTGATGTTGTTTGTTGTTGTGGTTGTTGTTGTTGTTGTTGACTTTTAGTAGTGTTGCTTTGGAGCATATTGTTCTTAAACTTCCACACTACTACATACAACGAGTATGGCATTCTTCACTCATGGTTCGATGACATTTGTTTTTATTTTTCAAGTTTTTCTTTATTTTTTGTTCGCTTATTTCTCTTCTTTTTTTTTTTGTGTGTAATTATTATAATAAATTTATTACAAGTGCTCGTAACAGCAAAAACAAAAGACACAAAATATCCAACAATAATAAATGGTTTTTACTTCAAAAAACTGTACTCCTATTTTAAAAACAATCTACTACATATATTCCCATTATTAAATTTTTTTTTCTGTTTTGGTTTTGCTATTGTGCGTAGTAGAAGTAAACATCGATACGATTGCGTTGAAAATTCGATAATAGAGTTATAGATTTCTGAATGACAAAAAGTTGTACTAAATACATTTTTATTTACATATATTTTTTTAAAATTCATTATCCGGTATAAACACGCACGAACCTGAAGTTGAATTTGAAATGGCAACTCTGAAGCTTACATGGATTTTAACGGACAGGGGGCAAATTTAAAGTGTCGTGGAGTGGTCGCTGTGGCGTAGTGGTAATGCTACGCAGTGTCCGGGGTTTGAATCTCAGCAAAAATCAAACAAAACAAAAAAAGTAGAAAAAATAATTTTTATACACGGGCACCACCTCTTGTCTTGGCAGGCAATGGCAAACCTACAAGAGTAAAAATTACTATGAAAACCTTTTCACTTCACCGTTCGGATTCGGCATTAAACTGTAGATCCCTTCCATTCATGTACAAATATAACACGCACAACATGAGTGGATGCGAAAAGCGAAAAGCTCGGCCTAGGCCCTCCATGGACTGTTGTGCCATTAAAAGTAAGTAAAAAGAGGAAATTTAAATACTTACTAATTTTGTTTTTAGGAATCACTCAAATTTACCACATTTTTAAACTGGAAGCACTCTAGGGTTCGTTTTCCAGCGAAATGGTTAGTAAAAATATGTTTCGATAAATCTCCGACAGGCAATAAACAACCGATGTTTTATACTACTTGCACAGACCTCGCATAGGGGCAAGGCGAAGAGAGAAAGAGAGAGAGAGACAATTCTCGGCAATGTTTTAAAATCAATTTTTCAAAATCAAAAATTGTATATGTGTTTTTTTTACTGTAATGAATTAAGCGATGTGGTGTTCGTCAAAAGTCTTAATTAATGTAGAATGCGTCTCGAGTATTACATATTTTGAGCTAGAGCTGATATTAGGGGCTGATAGTAGGAGCTGATATAGGGCGAGAAATGGGCGAGTGACGTGAATGTTGCGTGATCGTAATTTGCCGTGAGCATACGTCAGCGTGATATTACTTTACTTACTTTCAATGGCACAACAGCCCATGGAGGGCCTAGGCCAAGCTTTTCACATCCACTCATGTTATGCGTGTTATATTTGTACATGAAAGGAATGGACCTACAGTTTAATGCCGAACCCGAACGGCGAAGTGAAAAGCTTCTCATAGCAATTTTTACTCTTGTAGGTTTGCCATTTCCTGCCAAGAGGTGGTGCCGTGTAGAATAATTATTTTTTCTACTTTTTGTTTTTGCCAGTGCCGAGATTAGAACCCCGGACACTCTGCGTAGCAGAAATTAATCGGACCGTTTTCATTCAACAAAAATTCTTTATAAGTATCTTTCACCCAAATGTTTCCATCAATCTCAAATCGGCTTGAGAATATATAACAGTATTTTATAGGATTTTAAAATAGATTTATATACATTCATACATATACATATTAGGTTGTACCGATAAAAAAATTTTTTGTCGACTTCAAACTATATTTGCCGAATAAAGTGAGACAAGAAAATGGTTTCTAAATGGTTAAATGGCATTAAACTGTAGGTCCCTTCCATTCATGTACAAATATAACACGCACAACATGAGTGGATGCGAAAAGTGAGAAAAGTTCAGCCTGGGCCCTCCATGGGCTGTTGTGCCATAAAAAGTAAAGTAAATGATTATGAATTTATTCATTTTATTATTCTACAAATTTTTTGGAGGGAGGGAAGGTAACCAAAGTCTATTTTTTTCCAATACTTTATTTGGAATTTGACGACGAATTTTTTTAGTCATTAAAAAAAAACGGTTCGCTAAAGCCTACATTTTTCAAAATAACATTTTGATTCTTTAATATTAACAGTATTGTTTTCAAAATGCTGTGATTTTAAATTAAAAGAAAAGTCGTAAGTTTTTGGTGTATGGGGCCCCAAAATTTTAATCATAATTCGATTCATCGATTTTGAAAAATTTAATGTTAGGACTTTTGCAAATTAAAGTACTGTGTATATGTATGACTATGTAGATATGTATAACACATTTACAAAATTATATTATCATTAGAAAACACGTCTTAACTCTTACTAAATAACTCAATATAATTTCTCCATCAACTGCGTTCATAATAGAACTCCAGAGGAATTCCAATCACTTACTTCTGAAAAATAAAAATACAACAACAACAACATCAACATCACCCAAAAAACAAAAAAAGATTTAATTTAAAGATTTAGCGATTCCATACTATAGATATAAATCGTTTTCAAATAAAACAGCCATCATCGCCATATTTAATACCGCATTTTCAAAATTATACATACAAACTCACAGAGCCGACACACTCAGAGAAAACATATTTAATAATAAAATACAAAATTAAAAAAATTATAATGCTCAGACAATTTCAGTAATAAGTACTGCTGTTAAAGAAATGTACTTAACCCATATTGGGTCGACTTTGTTCTGTCTCTCACCACAGCAAAAACCATTTTTCTGGTTTTTTTAAAAAGCTGGAAAGAGCAACATCTACTATCAATAGCTTGCCTCAGTAACTTTCTAGCGAACGTCATATTTATCCTAGGCAACAGAATTTTAAAGTGTTCCTGTAAAGAACAAGTACGGTCACAAAAATTGAGGCGATTTGTTACAATTTATTACAGAAACAAACTTAGTCCACATATAAGCCATATTAATTATGTACTTATGTACTTATTTTAAAAAGAAATACTCGTTTATTTAAGAAATATGGTTATACATTCAATCTTCAAAGTAATGGCCATTGCTAGTTTCACATGTTTCCAAACTCTCTGGCAAGTTGTGAATGACTTGCCAAAAAAACTGTTCGTTTTTTGAGTCAAACCAGTCATCGAGCAATTTTTTCACATTTTCGCAGGAATCAAAGTGCTGTTCAGCAAATGCGTGCCCCATTGATGAAAATAAGTGGTAGTCAGATGGAGCCAAGCCTGGTGAATAAGCCGCATGGAGGAGATCTTCTCAGCTGTATGAATCTACCAATTCCCGAATCTGTTTTGTTCGATGTGATGATGCCTAGCTTGATATTCTGGACATTTTTGGCGCAAAGAACGGTTCAAATTGTTGTTGGTAGCGTTGACCAGTAACTGTTTCACCTGCTTTCAGGAAGTCAAACCAGATAACACCTCGCTGATCCCAGAAAACACAAAGCGCTGACTTTTTTCCGAAACGATTTGGCTTTTCTGTCGACTTGTACCGGGTTTAACATATGATCGTTTTCATTTGGGATTCTTTCAGTCAATTAATTCGGCACCCATCTTCCCACCTCCCACCTTCAAAATCAATCCCATGGCTTTTAAACGTTGAGAAATGCATTGTTGGGTCACATTTTATTGTTCTGCAAGTTGTTCTTGCATTTGACCATCATCCTCATCGAGTAAAGCTTGCAATACGGCATATTCAAACTTTTTCAGTGGTCTTCTACGTTCTTCGTTTCCCACATCAAAATCGCCACTTTCAAACTTATTGAACCACTCGTTGCACTGTGTTTTGCCTAGAGCGTGCTGGCCGTAAGCTTCCACAAGCATTCGATGAGATTCCAAAGCAGATTTCTTCAATTGGAAACAGAAAGTCAATGATGTCGGCATATCGTAGTTTGTAGTCGTCATTTTAACGATCGAAAAAAAAAAACATGCTGTTCTATGAAACTTGATTGTTTATGAACTGAATATTGTTCCAAAACCAAAACCAAATGCGAAGAAATGACGCCAATGACTTGGTTTGACAGAGCGTTACCTAGCGACACAGAGATTACCGGTTTCATACTTGTACATCTGGTATATCTTATCTCTATTATATTGATATTTTAATTCGTCCATTTCGGAATTCAATATAAAAAACATAATAATCAGCAGTAGTAAGTATTGATTAGCTTCATGCTTCTTCAGACAATGCCTGACATGGCTTAAAAAACAATCTTTGAATTGGATAGAAAAACTCATGACAAGCTCCCCACTAAATTTACAAGAGCGACAATTTAAATTTAACAAAAACAAAAGAACATACGTTTATTGGTACTTAGTAGGGAATACTGCTAGTTAAACATCGCACGATGTAAAATAGGTTGAGTATCTTTATTCTATCAAGCTACAGGAAATGGGCTGAAGATATAAACCAAAAATATTATTGGAAAATTTATTTTAATTAAAAATTGAACTATCTTTTAACTTTAGACTTTGTAGGTGTCTCACAATTAGTGTCTGGTCGTAAGTGGGTTAATTCAATAACTCTATTCTCGCTTTGCCCGCACTCAACCACCCACACCCCCACCCCCACCCCCACCCCCACCCACTTACGCTCCTCGTTTTACTCTTCCCCACGTTGTATGTACTAATGGATAAAAGATGAAAAGAATCAAAATTATTGAATATAGTCTTGAATAATTGGGTGCCATTGTACTTCTTAGCATATACAAACTTGCATACATATAGATAATTATTGCATACACATACATATGTACACACATACAAATACTTATGTACATAGATGTAGTATCTATGTAGTATGTAAGTGTAGTGTAGTGTACGTAAAAATAAATTTATTTGTTCATACTTCGAGTATTTATGTATGTATGTGTTAATTTTAATTAAGAGTACGAGTATCTTTCAATTTTACCAAAACAAAAACAAATTTATTTATTTTTTGGAGAATTTCCGCAGAGTGATTACTACTTTTTGTTTTTTCTTTCTATTAATAATTTTTTAATATATTTCATGAAATCCGCCACTAATGGAAGCTGTCAAAAAATAGGTCCAATAATAAGCGTTTTCAGACGGCCATATTATACATAGATATATTTATTTGTTTTAATTTTGGATTGTTTATAGGAATCGAAAGTATCGCTGATCTTTAATTGCAAATCAATTAATGCAAGAATTGAGTTTTCTTTTTTTTTATTATCTTCGATATTTTAATCGATTTTTCACCATCGATATTTCACATTTTTATTCAATATTTTTCCACTTTATGATGGCTCTTTTATTTTTATATGATTTATTGCCCTCTCTCCAAATGATTTCCATTACGAATCCATGCACATTCTTATTTATTTTTATTTCAGAGAAAAATTATATTTTTCGATTTCAAGTTCATTGAATTTTGAAGTATGCTTTTAGACATAAACAATTAATAAGATGATATTGCATGACAGCTTTTGAATATTTAATTATGGTGCGTTCCCAACACATTGACTTCTTCAGAAACATTACTTCAACATAAAGGGCGATTTTTTTGATACTTAGTTTTTGACGTTAATATTGCGGACAGTTCACGCATGATTTTTGACATGTGTCAAAGTAAAAATTGATCAGTTTGGTTTGCCATTTCATCATGAATATACTTACGCCTGAACAACGTTTGCAAATTATTGAAATTTATTATCAAAATTCGATCCGTTTTTTATCGCAAAATTGTCTTCAGCGACAAGGCTCCTTTTTGGCCCAATGGATACGTGAATAAGCAGAATTGTCGTATTTGGAGTGAAGACCAGCCAGAGGCAATTCAGCAGCCACCAATGCATCCCGAAAAATGCACTATTTGGTGCGGTTCATGGGCAGGCCGCATCATTGGGCAGTATTTTTTCAAAGACGATGAAGGCCAAAACGTTACGGTCAATGGAGAAAGGTACCGTCCGATGATAACAGACTTTATTGCCTAAAATGCAATAATTGGACTAGGCCGATATGTTGTTCCAACAGGATAGTGCCACATGCCACACTGCACGCGAAACGATGCATCAATTGAGCAGTTAATCTCACGTTTCTCACGGTGTAGTCAATTGGCAACAAAGATTGTGTGATTTGACCCTATAGACTATTTTTTGTGGGGCTATGTTAAATCGCTTGTCTATAAGGACAAGCCAAACACGATTGCTGCTTTGGAAGCCAACATTGAATTTGTTAGTGGTGAGATTCCGGCCGAAATTTGTGAAAAAGTGTGTCAAAATTGGACCGCGGGCAACAATTAAGTGAAATTATCTTTAAAAAGTAAATGTCAGAAATTGATTTATCGATCCAAATAATAATTTCATTTACTTTTATAAAATTTCTGAGATTTTATGATTTTCAAAAACCAAGCTCTTAAAAAATCACCCTTTACATACCATACATATGTATGTATGTATGTACAATACAAGTATTCACACACATCATATACACATATCGCTATCTTAATTTCCAAAAACCCTAACATGCATTTAGGAAAACACTCTTTCAAATTTTAAAAAGTAGTATTGTTCCAAAATCGTTGTATGGCCGATATTTTACAATAAAGGCAGAAAATTTGTTTCTTGATAGCAAAACTGATTCATTCCAAGCTTAGGTACTTAATTCTCAGACGTTAAATCAATTTGAAAGAAAACAATCTGCTGATATTAGAAAATATCTAACCCAACATTATGGAATGCCTGTGTCGGGGAGACTAAAGGCGCGGCTAACTTTATGCAGCTGACTTTAAATTTTCCTAAAACAAATAAGAAACCATCCCCATGTGACATAATTAAAAAAATTATAATAAATGTATATCTTTTCTAATTATTTTCAGGTTAATAAACAGTATTCTACCAGCGATTTCGAGGCATTTATGAAAATTGCAGCCAATTGGCAAAGTAGTAATCAAAATTTGCTGGAAGGCGTCGATTTAAAAGGAGGTAATATTCTATGTGCTAACATTTTATATAAATACTAGGGATGTTAATCCTGGAATCTCGGTTACCCGGGATTGGGTCTAAAGTTAGGCACAAAATTCTCGGTTTTTTCGGTATTCATATTCATCTATAAGTAGTTTTATATAATCTGCGTAATAATAATAATAATAATACCATACACCTTGCGCCTTGTGAAATACAACACTGTAACACTAAACACTATGGACTCGAACATCTTCAGTGTGAAACCCCAATTCAGGGCAAAAAAAAAAACTCTGCTAACCTACTTAATCAATGTTCAAACATCCTTAGCAGACGCGAATTTTATACGTAGACGACATCCTGTCTCATTTGACTGACCTGATATCTGAGCATCATTGTTGCCAGTTCAGCCTTTTTGATGCTGATTTTGCCTTTTTAATTTCTATTTAGCCTCGAAAATAGAGCCTATAGGTTAACTCTAGCCTTTTTTTGTTGTTTTTTCCAAAAATAAATCTAGCTTTTTATTTATATTTTGACCATGTGAAAGAAAGAGAGAAGAAGAGAAACCAAAATCATAAGTTTTAAAAATATATTTCTTTTATGCAACTCTGTAAAACTTTCCCATTTACAAATTGTAGGTCTGTTACCATACTACAACGCGGGTGAACGCGTTCACGATCATTAAATTGCAAATAATAGAGTAATTGTCTTTTTTTTCTTGCACCAAATTGCCCGTTTCGTTTTTAACGGTTGATGTGTTTTTTGTGGTAAGAACTTGCAAATTTTTAATTAAAAAATAACTAAGCCCGCTTTTCCACTAGGTAAGTTTTCTCGAAAGTAATAATCCAATACTCACAGTAAGTAAGAGTTCTTGTGCAATTCTTATTACATTTGAAAAGAATGAAGAAAGAAGAACTAAAAAGAAATTGACTCGACCGTAGGAGCGAGTCTGTAGCCGTTAACGTTCCTTCTTCTTCTATCGCCTACAAACTCGAATCGCTTTCGAGAAAACTCTCTAAATGGAAAAGAGGACCAAGAATTTCTGAAAAAATTAGTTTTATTTAGAATGGAAAATGTTCAAAAAATACTTGGAAATGCAAGTATTTGTGTATTTGTTAATTTTTGTTACTACAATTTGAACATTGTCGACAAGTTTTTGTTTTCACAGTTTGGCATTTGGTGTTTCGGGCATGAAATGTGGTTGCGTTCCCTTAGTTTTGTACATTTTTGCCTCTCACGGACTCTTTTTTTTAGACTTTACACAAAAAGTACGGGAACATACCTAAAACACTATTTTTGTCAGTCCAGCATCACTAAAAAAACGGTTGTTTTCAAGGGTAACTGCATTAAGGTTCTTTCTTTTGCATTCCGAATTTTGTAAATTTTACATAATTTTTTTTTAAGTTTAGAAGACAATATGTCTTTTATCCTAGAAAAGTTCGATCTTAGTCCGATCATCCTGAACCATTTTTTTTTTCATTCGTTCAGAGTATGTAGTCGGTCAAACCTGCTGAACATTGTTCCTGAGTATTTTATAGCGAATGAATACACCGACCGTTTACACCGGCCGAACGAATAAAGATTCTTTCAATTTCAGAAATTCAAAGGTTGTATTTTCACGGACGACGGGACTTGACTTTAACCGTGGCCGTAGGAATTTTTAACGAACATATTTTGAAATTGTTTATGTGTTGATTTATGCAAACGATATGCCTTGTATAGCTCAGTTTGATGATTCTCTGATCCCGGTGTGCTACATCTGGATTATCTTCACTTTGATCGTTTGCATTTCCAATGCATGCAACGCTTTCTGCAAAATCATCATCTCCCTCAAAATATTCATACTCAAAGCATGCGAATTTATTTGCTACATCGTTATAATTATATTCTTACCATCATCACCAGTACAATAACAATCATCAACATCCAAATATTCAGGATCTATGATCCTGAATATGCGGAAAATTTGCTAGTTACCGGTCTGAGAACTCGAAAATGTTATGGGGTTGACTAGAAACTTGGCAAATCTCGTCTAAGTTTTGTTGTGCTGATGTGAGTTGATTTCTTTCCATGGAGGAGAGATTTTCAGTACAATAGTAATCTTCTGCCCTTCTCTTTTGTTGGGTAGCTGGGAATTCGGCCACCTAAATGACTGCCTGGTGCTGTATAATCTAAGGACCTTCGTCGGGACTCAGTGGCATGAGTGTTGATGCAATTATTGGCTCTTATGAACTCATTTACCATTCATGCTGTCTTTTCGCGTTAGTCTTTGGGACTTGTTTTTCAAGGAAACTCGAATTCTGTCTGACTTGAGGCAAAGTTGCTTGGGAAGTCTACACTCTCGTGATCTCTCGGTGCTGGTTTTTGGTTTTTTTTTCACGATAGCAGAATCTGAATTTGCTTGGACCTCAATTTTTCGATGAAGTCTTCATTCTCGCTGTAGACCCACTCAGCCCCACTTTTTGCTGGAGATTTTATCGTAACACAATCACCATTTGTTTTTTTCAGTCTAAACTCGCTCATTCTTTCAGCTCAAGAAACTGTTTAATTATTTTATTTTATTGTTTGAAATGTAAAATTTTTGTATTTAATGTCAAATTTTACGAAAAACTGATGATGCGCTGTCATCATCAACCGAGTATGAATCATATACGAATCAGCGCCCTCTATAAATTGATAGAGAGCTCCTCTTCGATAGTGGGCGCATAGTGGATACATACGAGGTGTGATCAAAAAATAACCGTTATTTTCAAATTTTGTGAGTTACGTATGTTCGATTTTCGTATTTTTTTTTTCTGTTATGTTAGTACACATGTCTGTTATATGTATATGTTGGCAATACCAACCATTTTGGATTGTCAGTTTGTTTTTGACAGATAAAACGGTTAGTCGTGTTTTGGTGTGCTCTTCGATTTTTTACTATTCGAAAAAATGGATCAAAGAAACTGTATTCAGTTTTGTGTAAAAATGAAATTAAATGCGCAAGGACATTTGAAATGTTGACTGTGGCCTTTGGCGTGTCTACTATGAGCAGAACACAAGTTCAATTGTGGTATAACCGGTTTAAGGAAGGCCGAGAAGATGTCAATGACGATGCTCGTCCTGGTCGCCCGAGCACGTCAACAACCGATGAAAACATTGACGCAGTGAAGAAAATGATTTTGGATAATCGTCGAATCACTATCAGAGAGGTTGCTGATGATGCTGGCATATCGTTCGGCTCATGCCAAGCAATTTTTACGGATGTTTTAGGCATGAAACGTGCGGCAGCGAAGATTGTTCCAAAATTGCTAAATTTTTAGCAAAAACAACGTCGCTTGTGCGTAAGTTTTTGGCCAAAAACAAAACCGTTATCATGCCTCAACCACCGTATTCACCGGACTTGGCCCCCGCTGACTTTTTCCTCTTCCCAAAACTGAAGACACCGATGAAAGGAAAGCGTTTTGCTACGATTGAGGAGATAAAAGAAAAATCGAAACAGGAGCTGTTGGTGATACCAAAAAGCGCGTTTCAGAAGTGTTTCGAGGATTGGAAAAAACGCTGGCATAAGTGTATTATATCTGAGGGGGATTACTTTGAAGGGGACAAGATAGTTGTTGATGAATAAATAAATACTTTTTGAAAAATTAACGGTTATTTTTTGATAATACCTCGTATGTATGTGCTGCCATCATTTATGTGCATACTATATACATATATATCCTAATTTTTTTCATACTTGATTTATAGAGGGCGCTGCTTTTCATTTCCGTGACAATTTTCCCCGGCGTAAATATTATTATTATTATTATTAAGTAAACTTCAATTATGATATGGCAAGCAAATTGTAGCTGTGGTTTGAATGTCATAGCATTATTTTTTGTGTGTGCTTATTGAACATCTATCATTAGTCCCATTGCCCCTAGAAACGAAACGGTTCAAGGGAGAATTGGCAGTAAAAACTTTTAATTACCAAACCTTAACATATTGCATGTAAAACCGCCTTAAATTGGACAGTGGTTGCCGTGGCGTAGTTAGTAGTCCGTTGGCCTGCTACGAAGAATTGTCGGAGGTTCAAAACTCAGCTCAGGCAAGATCAAAAAGAAGAAATCTGTTCGGATTCGATATAAAACTGAAGGTACCATTCATATAGGTACAAATATACCAGGTACATGAGTGGATGCGAAAATCTCGGCCCAGGCCCTTCATGAACTGTTGTGCCATTTAACGAAAGAAAGAATACGAATTAAATTGAGAAGCTTGAAAATAAATACAAATAAATACATTAATTCTTCCCTTTTGCATAAAATTGAGTTGCACTGTCACAAGGGGAAAAGAAAAGTAGTCCGATCATTGACATACTCGATGTACGGGGATTTGAAATAATCACAATCAATAGAATATTTTAAAATTTTAGACACATTTAATTTGAACATTTTACTTTTTCCCAGAAATGCAACAATACATTAATAATCCAGCTATGAATATGTACAAAAAACGAGAACGTACTCAAAACTGGAACCATCAGGAGAAGAAATTCTTACTTGACTTGTGTCGCAAGGACATGCGTATCATAGAGAATAAACGACTTGATGCAGGGCTTACGGCGGTAAAGAATAAAGCGTGGAAAATAATTCATCAAAAATTCTCACATCAATTCGGAACAGACCGGACTTGCAATCGATTAAAGGAGCAGTGGAGGAGAATGAAAGGTATGAACAGATCATATGTAGCTAACTAAATAATGTTTAATTTGTGAGTTCGTTTAGTTGGGAATGTCTTTTTACGCATTTCTCTTAATTTTTATAATTCATTTTAAAAACTCTTATCGTACTTATATGGTAACTTAATTGCGAGTATATCTCATTGCAGCATGTACGCGAAATGAAATAATGGACTACACTAACCGATTATCGAAATATGGTGCTGATATAGCTGATCGGAAGAAGCCTTCATCATTTTCCTTTCAAGTGTGGGAGTTTATGCAGGAAGCGAAGAAAGTTTGCAAATCGGAAGCGCTTGATGGCATAGATTACTCAAAAATACCGTTGGCGTTAGAGGAAGACTTTGAATATCACGAGGATGTACAAAACGCTGATGAAGAACACGATGTAGATGAGTAAGTAACAATGCAATAATTACATAAATGTATACTTATATAACACTTCCGTCTTTCCTCTTTCTCTTACGCCCAAACAGCAGTTGCACCCCACCGCAAGATCTGTGTGATGTTGATATCAAAGAGGAAACAAGTGAAACATTCAATGACATGCACAATGATTCGCTTGCAATCGCAGATCGTCTCGCTTCCTCACCAAATGTGGTTCGCACTGATAGTGGCGTTAGCGGCGATGAGTTACATGATACCAATAACATGCACAGCTCGCTGAATAACTCCATAGGCGAACAAAATGGCAGCGGATTTCTACAGCAAAATGGCGATATGGGAAACTTCCATTCAGCTTTCAATATGAATAATATTTCTGCCACTTTGGAAGCTCTAAATGCACTGCGCACAGGGCAATTTCCGAGCGCAGCCGCTGCTGCAGCAGCAGCATTGCAAAATAATTTTGCAGCAGCTGCACAGCAACAGCATAAAGCTCAGCAAAACGAAGATCAGCCATCGTTGGCGAAACGCCAGCGTACATCGAGTACGAATATCTCACCCAACGATGAATCACTCCACGATACATCTACAAATGGTGCGACGATAGCAGCTGGAGCCGCGAGTGTCAACGGCAATACGTCTACACCTGAATTACGAGCATTCATGGAAATGCAAAGTAAGGAACATTTAATGCGCATGAAAATATTAGAAATTCAATTGCAAGCG
Organism: Palloptera scutellata; assembly: GCA_958295655.1. Lineage (NCBI taxonomy): Eukaryota > Metazoa > Arthropoda > Insecta > Diptera > Pallopteridae > Palloptera > Palloptera scutellata. The sequence continues at coordinate 42,616,836 of OY282451.1, forward strand.
GCCAAATACAATCGCGATCTGGTAGAGATCAACAAAACGTTAGCTTTACAGAAGTTACAAGATTTTGCAAGCAAACGCTTGGCAAGCTAGAAAAAAATTTGTTTGTTTTATGTTGATAATATTGTAATTCAGTTAAGTGAGTCACAAGGTGTATCGTATCATGTCGTATTGTCATAATATTGTAAAAATTCAGTATGAAAAATTGGAGAATTAACGACACAATATAACCTAAATTAAATGATTCTCAAGGTGTTGTATTATCATGTCGTATTGTCATAATATTGTAAAATTTTGTATGAAAAATGAGAGAATTTACGACCGTGCATACGACACCAATAGTAACTAAATTAAGTGATTCTCAAGGAGTCGTATTATCATATGATATTGTCATAATATTGTAAAATTTTGTATGAAAAATGAGAGAACTTACGACAATTGAGAGGATGCCACACTGAATACGACGCCTTGTGAATAACATTAATATGTACATATATATTTATGTGTAAGGTAGTGTTCTAAGTGGCAGCAACAACAACAACAACAAGCGCTGTTGATTTTCAATGTTTAAAAATTTCAAATGTAAATGTCAAAAATGCGAAAGAAGATGATGGCATTATTTACAGGCTTCTCCTCTAAGTCTCACTGAAAGCCTGTGCCTAAGCTGAGGTGTTCTTGCTGAAATGAAAACATGCCCACATGTATTTAGAAATAGATGGGCATTTAAAATAGACAGTCATTATTTAAATCCTTCTAAAATATGTAATCAGGGTGGTAATGTTGTTTCAATCTCGGGTAACAAGAATATAATCTGTATACATATAGCTTTTTTATGTTTAATATGTTTACCTGACAATCTGGATGAATCCCTGACAACTGCTCCCTAAAAGTATTTTGTGCCAGTGTACCACTCTTTTCACTTCGCCGTTCGGATTCGGCATTAAACTGTAGGTCCCTTCCATTCATGTACAAATATAACACGCACAACATGAGTGGATGCGAAAAGCTCGGCCTAGGCCCTCCATGGTCTGTTGTGCCACTAAAAGTAAAGTAAGTAAGTACCACACTACGATATTTCATTCCTAAGGAATACCAGGAAGCGCCTAGCTGCAGCGATTCTAATCTCTACTGGACTCAAAAACACTCGAGAGAAATGTTTTCTTTGAGATTTCCAAGAATCACATATTCACATCGAATAATGCCATTTCAGCCTGTTTAGTCTAAAAATTAAAAGCTAGGATTTCATCTTACGTTCGTTTAGTTCTTAACGTGTTTATTATTAAATCACATTCCCGAACACTTCAAATTGTTTGTTTTGTATAGGACTTGTAAATTCACACAATATTACCAATGCACAGTATTTTTAAAAACATAGAAAACCTAGATTTAATGCTGAAGAGTAACAAACATAGTTTCAATCCCTAAAAGTTTGCCATAAATACTTATGTATAAATCCTACCTCAGTAATGAGCAAAGTTCTTAATCTACAAAAACATATCGACAATTCATTGAACTCGTTCGTAATTTTTTAAATCTAAGCCGGCAACATATACATACTTATATACTATAAAGCTCCTATGTGCTATATACTTAGTTTAGATACTTAAATACAATATATGATTTCCCTATTAATTTAAAATATACATTTTTATAGCTTTAGTACTTCAATTGTTACACTCGGATGCGTGAGTATGTTGTATGTATTTTTGGTATACATTATTTAACTTTAGTTACGCTTTTACTTAATTTGCACAATACTTTTACTTTTAAAATGTTATATGCATATCACTGGTTAGCGACCAGATCCACGAATTTTAAATTTTTCCTTCTTTTCTGCCAGTTGAATGGTGAAAAGTTCAATGGCCATCCATGTACTATATGTAGTTCTGTTAAGAGTTACACTGAAAATCTGAACATTAATTTCACTTCCCACAATATACTCGTACAATCATTTTCACATTCACATTCGAGGTTCTGGCAGCCAGTCAGTAATATTATATTAATATTATTATTACCTACTATTTTATAACAAATTGGCAAATAAATCACAATACGGAAATATTTGGTGGTTTGTTTTATGTTTGTTGCTTGAAGAGCTATAAAATACTTAGTATGTCAAAAGAAATAAATATTTTTGTACTTATGTATATTTGATATATAGAAAAACAAAAAAACAAAAAATAAACAATTGCAAATACAAATACAAATACAAATACATTTATTCAAATGTTATAAACACGCAGTGCGCAAATCTTGAAACTAATTTCAACCATAACAATCTAACATTTAATTATAATATGTATTATATAACTACTTGTAACTTGTATGTACTATAACTTTATTGTATTAAAAGAAACATTACTTCAATTGTAAAAGTATTTTCGTTCTTTGAATAGTTTTATTTAAGTTTTGAACGTTTTATTTGTCCCATTTTTAAACGAGTTACAAAAAATACTAAGACTATGTATTAATTCTTTAATTTGCCATAAAAAGTTTCTTCTTTCTTCATTTGACAAATAAAACGTTAATACTTATAATATAAGTTACAATAATTCAAATAATAGTCCATTTTGGATAAAATAGACAAAATTAAATAAATAACAATTACAAAATAAACAGATTTGTTTTACATCGTAGATCACAGATTTTCGTCCTTCAGACAAAACTTTGCATTACATTTTGAATGGATGCAAAATTTTAAATAAAAAAATAAAAATCATAGTTGTTGTGCTATAAGTAGGTAATTTGTACTTCCGGCAATACTACATACTCTCATGGGTCATTGCAAATTTTAAAGCGTGCCAGATAGCAAGAATGTGTTGACAGTAGCAAGGAAACTCGTCCTCATCTTCTCTCTTTAAAAAACTAAGTTTGGAGTGAATAATCATTCTGCATATTAGAAATCAACTTAATAATGCCAACTTACTACTGTGGGCAAAAGTTAGTAAGACTTTGTTCATAATTTCAAATTTTTTTATTTATTCTTCCAAATCTATTTCGTCCCCTTCAAAGTAATCCCCCCGGCCCTAATACACTTGTGCCAACGTTTTTTCCAATTCTCGAAACAGTTGTTAAAGTCAATTTCCGGAATAGCCTTCAATGCGCTTAGCGATTCATGTTTAATGTCTTCAATTGACTCAAAACGGTGTCCACGAAGCGGTTTTTTCAGTTTAGAAAATAGCCAAAAGTCACACGGTGCTAAGTCAGGCGAATAGGGTGGTTGCGGAACGAAATCAGTCGAATTTTTGGCAAAATGGTCTCGTAAAACCAATGCAGTGATTTTGGAACCAATCGTGCATTCACTCTTCTAAGGCCCAAATGATGTTTTAAAATGGTTTTCACTGATCCTTCCGATATTCCAACGATGCCAGTAAGGTCTCTGACTGTTAATCGTCGATTCTCGAGCACCAATTCCTTGATTTTATTGACGTGTTGATCATCAGTTGATGTTGATGGCCGTCCTGGACGTGGTTCGTCGTCAACGCGTTCTCGACCATCTTTGAACAATTTGTACCAATCGAAAACACTTGCTCGCGACATGCGACATACAATTATCACCGAAGGCCTTTTGCAACATTCTGAACGTTTCGGCACCAGAAATTTGATTCCGCACACAAAATTTAATGGATTGTTAATTTGGATCTATGAGTAAATACTCATAGTAGCTGTGGCGTAGTGGTAATGCGTTGGACTGCTGCGCAGAGTGTCCGGGGTTCAAATCTCGGCACAGGCAAAATCAAAAAAAAAAAGTAGAAAAAATTATTTTTCTACACGGCACCACCTCTTGGCAGGCAATGGCAAACCTACAAGAATAAAAATTGCTATGAAAAGCTTTTCACTTAGCCGTTCGGATTCGACATTAAACTGTATGTCCCTTCCATTCATGTACAAATATAACACGCACAACATGAGTGGATGCGAAAAGCTCGGCCTAGGCCCTCCATGGGCTGTTGTGCCATTAAAAGTAAGTAAGTAAGAGTATTTAGCAGCAGAATAATCAATGCCCCAAATCGTAACGAGCACGACAAGGAACACACGCGCTGCTGGCGATCAAAGATTCTATTAAAAACCTTAGCAATATACGAGCTAAGGAGTGATATTGAAATAATCTTAACATATAGTATATAAAACTCAATACTTTTTAAACAGTTGATCTTAGAGTTTGGTTTTTTTTTATTTTTTTTATTATTTAATTGATAATATTTTACAAATTACAGAAAAATATAATTTTTATAGTTCTAACCACTATTTATGAACTCGTGGACCTTTTTTGGTAAGCCTTCCATTAGAGATTTGATAGTTGCAGCATTCCTGTTTTGAACTTTTTGAACTTTGAATGATTTCAAACCTGCATTGGCTTTAACTTTTCGCACCAAATAGTCAGAGCACTGGGCTAACCGGGCAGCTTTTCTAGCAGATGTGTTTGGAGATCGTTTCAATATGCTTTCTATTTTCTTGGCTTTCCCAAAATCATGTGGTCCTTGTTTGCTTCCCGAAACAGGTTTCCTATCTATGGTCAAATTTTCCTGAAACTGTTTAATAAAATTGGAAACAGTTTGACGGCAGACCTTCAATTCTTTGGCCAATTTTTTGTAGGCCCCATTTGGATTTTTTTGAAAATTTTTAATAATTTTAAGACGTACTTCTTTTTCTTCACTCGTTTTGATCAAACTCACAATAATTCAACATGTTTGTCATTACAAATAATAACTGACATATTTTTCAAGTATAACTAGATCAATGAAATTTTTAAATTTTACCCCCTCAAAAAATTATTAGGTAAAACATGTGTTAAGATTTTTTCAATCTCACTCCTTATACTTACCAAATCTTAATCATGATGTCACTTTGGTTAGATTTATAAGTCATATACTTAAAATACATATCACCAACTTCTCTATGTTTAGGGTGTTTTTTTTAGAAGTGTGGTTTTCAAGAAGAAATAAAACGCATATAACTTAATGTTATGGTCAAGAATTTAGCTTTATTATAAAGATAAGGATTTGCCATTATGTTTTAAAAACGATTTCGGTCAAGTGGCCGCCGCGGCTGGCTCAAATAAATTCCAGCCGAGAGGCCCAATTTTCGACCACTTTTTGCAGCAATTGGGGCCGTACGTCAGTAATAACGAGCAGAATATTCTCTTCCAAGGCGTCAATCATCTCGGGATTATCTGTGTTGATAAGCGACTTCACATAACCCCACAAAAAATACTCAAGCGGTGTTAAATCGAAAGATCTTGGAAGCCACGCCACAGGCCCACAATAAATTTATTGTCTCGTTCGATGTATGGCATGTAGCGCCGTCTTGTTGGAACCAAAGGTCGTCCACAACAACATCATCCAATTCAGGCACGAAAAAGTCATTAATCATAGCGTTCCCCATTGGCTGTAACAGTGTGACCGGCTTTATATTTGTAGAAATATGGACCAATGATTCCCTCTGCCCAGAGAGCACACCAAACAGTGACTTTTTGAGTATGTAATGGCGTCTCAACAATGGCTTGTGGAGTATGATCACTCCAAATGCGACAATTTGGCTTAAACATACCCATTCAGCCAAAAGTGAGCTTCATCGCTGAACAAAATTTTCTTGCGAAAATCGGGATTGGTGGCCATCTCATTTTGGGCCCATTCACCGAACGTGCGACTCGCTTGATGGTCGTTCGGCTTCAATTCTTGAAATGGAAAACCAAACTGAGCATAAATCAAGTGACAGCTGTCAAAGAGACCAACTCCGAAAAAAGTATTGCCAGATTGAAAACCACCCTTCTAAAAAAAAACACCCTTAATAAGACATGTTAACGTTAAAAAGAGGTACGCCTCAAGTGGGATGTATTTTCCCCTCTTATTTGGAATCTGATGGTCAATAAACTGCTAAACAAATGATGGCTTCTGCGGATTACATTGCTATTGCAGTGTCTGGAAAATATTGGGTCATTTAAAAAGTATACGCTGTTCTTCGTCGATGATGTTGGTACCCACAAATCTGGCAACACTAGTCCGATTATGTCAAAAAACCCATTTTGGAAAGGCTACACTTTGTGCGAAGACAGCTGTATAATTCGCCGCTAGTGTTAAAAGTTACATTGATGAAATGTAAATGTAAATTTTGCAACTGGTAGAGCAAGATCGACACGCAAGTTGTCAGGACATAGTGGAGGCACTAAATATCAACTACATGATAGATTTGTGTTAAATCATCTCGTAACGAAAAACGCGGATAATTTTTACAACACTTTCATAAAGGTGGAATTATTCACTAAGCTCAATGTCAATCTCTCAAAAATAGAGTTTATGCATTTCACTAGAAAGTACAAAATTTATAAATTCGCCACATCCAAAAATAATGGGATCTCGCTTAGCCTTAGTAAAATCATCAAATCTCAGGGACTAGTCCTCAACCATAAACTTCAATGGAATGCTAACATGGATGAAAGGGTGCGGAAAGCATCATGTTCTTTATACTGCTGTAAGAGGGAAAGATGGGACCTTTTACCTCGAATCATATCCTTGATCTATAAAGCAATGGCTGAGCCGAATCTTTTTTATGGCGCCATCTTCTGGTGGCCAGCTACTACTAAAAAGGTGATCAGCCTGCAATCACTGGATAAGGTCTGAAGAAATACTGCCATAAAAGCGTTAGTAAAACTTTCGACGTAGTATAAATCATAATTTGCTTGAAATGCGAAAGATGGATCTTCCGCCACGTTTACTGAAATGGATCACTTCTTACCTTATAAATCGAGCACAGAGTGTATTGTTCAAGGGCTATAAGTCTAATTGTTTTCCTGATACTTTTGGCGTTCCTCTTGGCCCCATTCTCTTTTTACTTTTTACTAACGATTTGCACAATGTTTTTCACAATTGTAAACTTTTGATGTACACTGATGACTTGAAATTATTTTATGCATTTAATAATACCGACGAGACTAAGCTACTACAAAATTATCTAAATCAACTGTTCAGTTAGTGTAGCTTAAATCTAATTAAACTGAATTTAAATAAATGTAAGCAAATGTCTTTTAAACGTAAAATTCCTTTATTTTTAAACTATGAAATTGATAACTACAAACTTGAAATCGTTTCACCATTCGTGGATCCTGGAGTGACTTTTGATACCAAACTTTGTTATAACACTTATTCACATTAACAAAATCATTAAAAAGGCCTCCTGTGTACTGGGTTTCATTAAACGCTGGGCGAAAGAAATTAACGACCCATACGAGGTATGATCAAAAAATAACCGTTATTTTTTCAAAAAGTATTTATTTTTTCATCAACAACTATCTTGTCCCCTTCAAAGTAATCCCCCTCAGATATAATACACTTATGCCAGCATTTTTTCCAATCCTCGAAACACTTCTGAAACGCGCTTTTTGGTATCGCCAACAGCTCCTGTTTCGATTTTTCTTTTATCTCCTAAATCGTAGCAAAACGCTTTCCTTTCATCGGTGTCTTCAGTTTTGGGAAGAGGAAAAAGTCAGCGGGGGCCAAGTCCGGTGAATACGGTGGTTGAGGATGATAACGGTTAACTCTCTGCACTATCCAGCCATTTTGTGCTTGGTGGAGTTTTCTCCACGCGCTTCTGTAAAGTGATCCGGGTCACTCTACTACGGTAAACTACACGTAGTTGGGAGCGCCCCTCGGGAGGTGGGCGTGGCATAATTAATTAAATATACAAGCCACTTTGGAAAAACTGCTACCTGTTAATTTGTGTTTGGTTTTTAAGGTTTACACTCCAATTTTTTTGTCCATCTTGATTTTCAGCAACGCAGACAACTTCCAATTCTAAAATCAGTAACACAGCACAAGAAATGAATGACGAATTTTGTCACTTCTGTCCCAGTTGCTTGTGTTCTCGGCAATTTAGCAAAAACAATATTAACTATTCACACAACTAACCCGGATCTGAACTAAACGTTTTGCAATACGGCACGGCGGTTACTTAGGCCGTGGTTATATTGAAATTTTCGCTCTTTTTTATTTCGTCATAAAATCGTTAATGTGTGTGGTTGATTTTTTATTGAAAATACGTACTATAATGTAAATGTCCGCAGCGAAATCAAATGTAAAAGCATGCTCTTATGTACGAGTATGTACTCTATATGTTGTTAAATTGAGATAAATTTTGTTGCGCGACAGTTTTGTTGTTCGCAGCTACTTCTCATCTTTGTTTTTCTCTTGATTCTCTTCCAAATCCCTCAGCTTCTTATCGGCATCTATTATCTTTTTATCCAAAGACTTTTTCTCTCTTTCCATCTTTCTCTTCAGTGCTAATAACTGGTGTTTAGTCTGCGTTAAAGTTTATTAGATTTAATAATCTTATTAAATCGTTTAGTATTGTTTATCAAGTGAAGTATGGTACACAGTGACCATATGTACCTCTTTCATATATGTAACATTCTCCTCAGCTTTACCCTTTTCGTAAATAAGTCCCATTCCCATTCCCGAATCTGCTTTCTTTGAATTCATGCTCCTGCTGCAGTGAAATATCGTATGTACCATATATTAGTCACTAAAACGATCTTACTAAAATAATCCAAGCGTTAACGTTACCTAATTAACATGCGCACACTCGATTTAAATGCATTTGACATCTTTGAGTTAGTGCCGAAAATCCTCTATTTATTTATTGAAATTCGTTTCTTTTCTTTTTGTGACTTTTTGGATTTTTTATCCAAAGTATAAATTTCCAAAAATTATTTTTTGTTATTTCAACAAAATCAAGGCGATTGATTACCCAACAATCAATATCACTGAATAGTGAACCTAAGTAGTCACTGACGGCTTGGAAAACAAAAATTATTGCAACACTGTATTTCTAGCAAGACGTTGATAGGGTCTGGCACCAAAGCCGTATTATACTCGTACAAAATCAAAGAATTACTTCCTACACACCACTTTTTGCTATTATCATTTTTGCATCTAAAAAGTTAAACCTTTGATGCGAATATTATCTAAATAAAATATTTGAAATAATAAAAATACTTTTTCCTACTAAAGTCTTACTTAAGCAACCGCCATTTGTATGTTGAATTAATAGGTGAAACCTCCAAGCTACAGGTAGGGTAAGTTGGGGTAATTTGCCCAATGTTTTATTCTCAAATTAATAAATAAGGAGTGAGTCGAAAAAATCTTAACATATATAAAACTGAATAATTTTTAAACGGTTGATCTTAGAGTTTTGATTTTTTTCTATTTAATTGATAATGTTTTACAAATTACAGAAAAATATAACTTTTATAGTTCTAACCACTATTTATGAACTCGTAGACCTTTTTTGGTAAGCCTTCCATTAGAGATTTGATAGTTGTTTCAAACACATTTTTGGTACAGTTTGCCTATCTCCTTTTAAAATATTCGATATTTTATGACACCTTTTTTGTGCTCTTTAAGTTTCTTTTCACAAGAGCCCAATATCTCTCCACTGGTCTTAGCTCCAGACAATTTTGATGATTGGCCTCTCTTGGTACAAAAGCTATGATATTACTTTGGTACCATTCCAGAGCTTTCTTGCCGTAGTGACATGACGCCAATTCGGACCAAATATATGTGGACACATTGTGCTCTCTTATGAAAGGAAGAAGCCTTTTTTCAAACATTCTTTCATGTATATTTCGGTATTTATAGAGCCCACTGTAACAAATAACTTGCTTCTTTTACCGCTTGCAATACCAGGAATTTTTTAGAAAATTTTGTCTGCTTTTGGATTCTAAATTGTTCTTCGACATTTACACGAGCATCAGCAACATAAAAATTTTGACCCAGAAGCTGCGTAAAATCTCCCAGTACATACGTTTCGTCGTCCATTACGCAACATGAATATTTTTGCATGAAATTCGCTTTTAATTTCCGAGCCCTACTTTTGGCGCTAAATTTCTTGCAGCATTCCTGCCTGGAACTTTTTGGACTTTGAATGATTTCAAACCTGCATTGGCTTTAACTTTTCGTACCAAATAGTCAGAGCACTGGGCTAACCGGGCAGCTTTTCTAGCAGATGTGTTTGGAGATCGTTTCAATATGCTTTCTATTTTCTTGGCTTTCCAAAATCATGTGGTCCTTGTTTGCTTCCCGAAACAGGTTTCCTATCTATGGTCAAATTCTCCTGAAACTGTTTAATAACATTGGAAACAGTTTGACGGCAGACCTTCAATTCTTTGGCCAATTTTTTGTAGGCCCAATTTGGATTTTTTTGAAAATTTTTAACAATTGTAAGACGTACTTCTTTTTCTTCACTCATTTTGATCAAACTCACAATAAATCAACATGTTTGTCATTAAAAATAATAACTAACATATTTTTCAAAGATAACTAGATCAAAGAAATTTTTAAATTTTACACCCAAAAAAAAAATATTAGGTAAAACGTGTGCTAAGATTTTTTCAATCTCACTTCTTATCAGATAGACCATTATTAAATCAAGTCCGAACATACCATAGTAAAGAGTAGGTCGAGATCTATCTTTTGACATCATTAGATATGTCAAAAAGTCATTAAAAGCTGTCTAGATGTAGCTCCTAAACTTTGCGTTTGAGGTGGGGTAATTTGTCAAAAGTTGGGGTAACAGACAAAAAATTAATAAATTACGAAAATAGTGTGAATTTTCTTTATAATTTTCTTTATTTTGCACAAAAATCATGAGAAAGTTGTTGTTAATCTGAATCAGAGTCGCATTGTTCACAAACAAAATGTTGGCACATTTTAAGTGCACTTCGCGCTTGCAAGTGTTGCATTTGATAGAGTGTTTTTTTTTTTGTCAATTTCTTTGGCATTGCCTCGAGACAAATGATGCAAAAGTCTTCTTCCGGCGATGATGATTGTCGACGCTTCTTTGCGATTGTTTTCCGTGTTGGGCAGCCGGAGGTGCGATTGCCCTCGATGATTGGTTTTTGGTTACGAGCTCTTTTCTGTTTTCGGCAGATATCAAGACCGAATTTCCCATCGGCTTTCGGCCACGATTTGACTTTTTGGCTGGTGTAGCCCGTTGAAGTGGACCAATTTCGCTTAACGATTCGCTTAAAGATGCACGTGAGATGCTAGCAATACCCAAAGTGGAGGCAACAGAAGTGGAGTCGTTCACCTCAACGTTAGCATGCGGCTCTTCATTAAAAACTAAAATATTTATCTGATCATCTGGATCAAAAACCGAAAAAAGAAACATTAAAAACCAAAAAATATAACTTTTATAATTAAATTGGGATTTTCCCGATGACATTTGCTATATTACCCAAATACAAATACATTTGTCATATTACCCTATGACGCCATTTTGGAAAAAATATTACGGAATATCAAAACAAAAATAGATTCGTGTGAAATCTATTTGGAATTAGAAAAACTGAAGAAAAAATAAAATGTTGGATATATTTCCCTTTTTTTCAACGTCCAGAAAAATAAAATTTTTAAACCTCGAAACAATTGCGGAGAAAAACTTTTTAAGATTGAAAAATAAACTTTGACTCAGAGCGACCGATCACAAAGTGAGCTTATTAGTTAATGTCCTCACAAAATGAAACGTGTTACCATTGCATCATGTTATGCTATATGACAGATCTGACATTTAAAACTAACCTAGAATTTTTGACGCCTGTTTGTCTAATTACCCCGCTTGTCAAATTACCCCAACTTACCCTACGCCATTATTGCGGGCGTTTTACAAGGAAGTGTACTAGATGCAATTAAATAACGATAACTCATAGCATATGCTGATGATACGACCCTAATACTCCCTAATACAACCATTGTAACTCCATTAGAAGTATCTATTCAAGTTCAATAAACGAAAAAAAAACATCTTATTCGGCTACAAGTCACGTTTGCTCCAAGAAAAGGTGACAGCCCACCTGTCAAGCCTAATGGCACCCAAATATCCCTTAACAATACAATTTTAAATACCTCGGAGTACATCTAAAGAGTGAGGACACAACAATTTTTGAAGTCTCCTTCTTTAGAATCGTTTTTATATCTACGAGGGGATAAAAGATGATCGTCGCAGCGAAAATTGACACGGAAATGACGGGCAGCGTCCTCTGTCAATCAAGTATAAAAAAAATATGATCCATAATAAATGATGGGCAGCACATATGCATCCACCAGTATGAATCAGACTTAATTTATAGAGGGCGCTGATTTGCTTATGATTCAAACCTGATTGATGGCGGACGCTACTCATCAGTTTCTAGTAAAATTTTACATTTCAAACCAAAATTTTACATTCCACACAAAAATCGTTACAAATTACTAGAGCTGAAAGAATGAGCGAGTATAGACTGAAAAAATTTTGTGTTACGATAAAATCTCCAGTAAAACCAGCGACTGAGAGACAGCGAGAAATGGAGGGAAATCGAAAATTGAACGCCCCACAAAATTCAGATTCTGCTATCGTGGAAAAAAACCCAAAAACCATCACCGAGCAATCGCGAGAGTGTAGACTTCACAAGCAATTTTGACTCAAGTCAGACAGAATTCGAATTTCATTGAAAAACAACTCCCAAACACTAATACGGAGAGACAGCAGAAATGGCAAATGAGTTCATTACAGCCAATAATTGCATCAACACTCATCTCATTGACTACGGACGAAAGTCCTCAAATTATACAGCACCAGGCAGTCATTGAGGTGGCCGAATTCCCAGCTTCTCAATGAATTGAAAATTTGTCTGAAAATCGTTGGAAAGAAAACAACTCGCATCAGCACAACAAAACATAGACGAGATTTGCCAATTTTATAGTCAACCTCATAACATACGCTAGTTCTCAGACCGGCAAGTGGAACATTTCCCTGTTGAGATCATACAATCTGAATATTTTGATGATGATTAATGATAATAATGATGTTGATGGTAAAATTATAATGATGCATCAAATAAATTCAAATGCTTTGAGTACTTTAATGGAGATGATGATTTTGTAGAGGGCGTCACATACATTGGAAATGCAAACGATCAAAATAAAGTTAATCCAGATGTAGCACACCTGGAATCAGAGAATCATCAAACTGAACTATACAAGGCTTATCGTTTGCAAAAATCAGCACATAAACAATTTCAAAACATGTTGGTTAACAATGCCTTCGGTCACGCCTGTAATATCTGCGATAGACCCTGGTGTTTACAAGATTATTAGACCTAACCTGAAAACCCAAAACTCAAACGTTCTGCAGAAGTAAACTTCTATAGGGCGTCCCACTGATGCACACAATTTTCATTTAATTAATTGAGAGAGTATTGTGAATAATTGAGATATCGGACTGAAATTTATTCCCGTTACACATGTTACATTTGAGTATGGAATTCGATATCGCTCATATGACCACCGCGAGCACGTTTGCAGCGGTGGCCACACATATCGGCAACACATAACGTTGGCAATTTCGCATTCGATATTATTCCTGAGCTCCTGTAACGTTATTGGTTTTGTTGGCATAAACCAACGACTTAAGGTAACCCCATTGAAAGAAATCCGATGGCGTTAAATCGACAAAAAAATTAGCTTCATCGCTGAAGATGATTCTTCGATGAAATTCAGTATTTTCGTCAAACTTATGCAGAAAAGCTTTTCAATTTGGCGTTCGGATTCGAAATAAAACAGTAGGTCCATTCATGTACAAATATAACACGCACAAGATGAGTGGATGTGAAAAGCTTGGCATTTGGCGCTACATGCGGTCATAGTCGACACTGATAAACTGAAGTTTATTGTGGTAAAGGCATAACACTTGCCATAATGGCTGTCTAGTATGTCTTTATCGGTGTCCAGTGTGATTGCATTCCCTCTCTCATTCTTCCTTCCACCTATCAATCTTCCTTCCATTCAACACAATGCTCTGCATTCATAGGGGTACACCCTGAGTGTTAATTGTATCAAATAAAAAAAAAAAAAAGAGCCGAATCGGAGACCTTTCGGCACTTCAAATGATCACTTCTTGTTGTTAATTTGATCTTGTAAAGATGTAGTCCAAGATCTTTACAAAAAAAAACCGCCACAAAGTGGACTGAGAGATTCCCAATTCCTGGAAACGTCGTGGAATCGACTGATTTGGCTAATTTTGGACTGAAGTACTTACAGCTGCGATATTTTCCTTACTTCGATCGGTGCGTTGTCTCACTGCCACAGGAATATTTCAATAGTGAATATGTTGACTCGAATCTGTCCACTATAGTCAGCACAGCCTATCTGGGGGGACGATTATTAGCGACCGAAAATTAGACTAAGCACTCTTAAGTTGCGACTACCGATTCAGAATTTCGGTAGCAATTTTTAATAATTTCCAAACTTTGCTCCTTCGTGATATATCGTTTCATATCGAAAAATTTTAAACACATTGAAAGACATTTTACTATTTCCAGAAAAAAAGAAAAATAAAATGTAAGGCATCGTTTGTATTTAAATGCAAAATTTTTATGTCCCTATTGGAAAAAACTTTTTACATTGATCGCAGACTTACCTGACAAAAACATATTAACACATTAAAGCTATAGATAAGGACATAAAAAAGGAAACTGCCTACTAAATCCAAACTCCCAGCTCCTCACAAAACAAGGTCCGATTGTATAAAGCCATACTAAAACCAATCTGAAACTACGGAATTCATTTGTCGGATACTGCAACCGAATCCAATGTTGAGATACTGCAACGATACCAATCAAAGACTTTACGAATGATTGTTAATGCCCCTGGTTTGCGGCAGAGGAACGAATACATAAGGGCTTAAATATTCCATTTTCTTTTTAAATAGAAATTGTTAAATATTGTGGAAGATACAATAATAGTTTTCATAACCACAAGAACATTCTGGGCATATAGGTCATTTAGACAAGAGCATAATTCCACATTTTGGATTTGCCTTATCATCAATAGAATATAATAAAAACGTAATAAGCTGTAAATTAGTAAATATGTACTCGCATCTAACACATATGGTATGTAGGTATATTGTAGTAATCAAGTTTCCACATTAAGATATTCCTGTTTCTATATAGTTTCACTCACGGGAGTGCCACTATCCTCTTGTATGTAAAAAAATATATTTTCTCACATTTGCTCATTAAAAAACTATAAAAATATATCACGCACATCGTGAGTGAACTAAAATCTTCGCCTAAGGGCCTAGATTCTCCATCTTGTGCCATTAAAAGAAAGATATAAAAAGACAATAAAAAATATTTGTGTATTTTTGAAACGAAGCAATTTCTGGTGATTTCCAAGAAACCATCTTTCTTATCAGTTAAATTTGTTTGCTCGGTTCTTTTTTGCAATAAGAAAAATCACAATACTCGGTGAATCCCACAATCAGTGGCATTTTCCCACTATAAAAGCATCACGTCGCAAAGATTCGTAATCAAAATCAATTTTACTTTCTACAAAGCAAGTGTAGCACTCGTAAATCGCTTGTATTTTAAAATGAAGTGTTTCACATTTTTTGGATTCGTGCTGGTAGTTTTTACCTTTTTCGCCGCCACTGCATTAGCTTCTCGAGATGCAAGGCCTGTAAGACCGCAAATAAACATTCCACCGCCGAAGCAAGAACGCCGTCCATTTATCTACGATTCTCCAATTAGAAAACCGGGCAGAACGATGTATGCTTAATTCTGTTTAAATTTTACTAAATAAAATAATAATTAAAATTGCTATATATATATATATATATATTTATGTGGTTCGCTTTATTTCGTTTAAAAATTAAATACATTTATTATCGAGAGCGTTTTAAAAACAGTGCAAATGCAATATTGGAAAAGACACTTTTTCTATTCTGTAAAAACATAAGTTCTTAAGTAGTGGTTGTTCTGTAGTAGCAGTATGTTTAGCATTACTATTTCTTTATAACGAGTTTTTCCATCTTGAAAACATAATATATTTTGGTTTTTTATAAACAAAAAACGCATTTACTTGTTCAAATTTCCCAGGAACTTCTTATGACGTTCGATGGCCTCCTCGTGTTCTTTGATTTGCTGATGATGGAATTCAGCCTGGTGGATTTGATCATTCTTCAAGCGTTCCAATTGTTCCTTTTGCTGTGAAAAAAAAAAACAAATAATATAGAAAGAAATAATTTCGTTGGATTTATATTTTCAGTCAATGGTCTGCGTAATAGACTTCTTTCTTCGAAAATAGGATATTTATATTATATATAGTTATGTATAATTTTTTTTGTTTTTGAAAAGATGGTTTGCTGTTATTTGCATAAGCATGGAATAGACGGTAAGTTTGCAAAAGAAGTACATCTATACGTTTTTGGATACCATTTCTCCTATTAAGCTGTGTGTCTGCATTCCCTCTCTCATTGTCCCTCCTTCTTCCTCCCTCCTATCAATCTTTCTTCCATTCAACACAATGCTCTGCATTCATAGAGGTACACCCTGCGTGTTGAAAGTATCAATGAAAAAAAGAAGCTAATTTGTGATGTAGGGAGTTTCTACTCCTAGGATTTTTTCGGCACGATTGAATTTCATTTCAAATGGCTTTCTTATTTATTGCCTCTTCTAGGTTTCCTGCATACAGTAAAAGTCACTTATCGTGCTATGGTTAGATAATGTAAAACAAAATTTCTAGAGTCCGAACGAAAACAGATACAATGAAAATAGATATTATCTTTTAATTTTAAAATTTTTATTTAATATTGAAATAAATAAAAATTAAAAGTAACAACTCTACTCTTAAAGTATATGTATAGTATGTACATATGTATGTATTGATGCACATTAACATTAATCGTAATCGCAGGTTAATGTGCGTTTTAGGGTTAATCCCAACCGACGGTTATTCTAGTAATCATACATTGCAATTTTATTTTATTTTCTACCACAGCTCTTATATAGGTAATTAAGCGTAAGGAATAGGTTAACTCCAAACAATTTACACATCCTGTGCTCTTCTTGCACAAAACCTTTAATTAACCTTTCTTTGTGCTTCATAAAAAGGTTTAAAACTGAAAAATGCCTTATTATCACTTGTCATTTTCTATCTTCAATTAAATAAATGTAATCAACTAAATCAAGGAATCTATATATATAAAAATTAAGATATGTTATGTGTGTGAGTAAAGAGTAAAATGCCTAAAACTTTTGAACCCCTTAACGCATTCACTTAAGCGAGCTGCGTTGAAATATGATTCGATGATTGATTACACTTTACATCGAACTGTAGTTATTGGTGCTATGGATGACGTATGTAAAGCGTACAAATTCAAAAATGAGCCACCCAGGTTATGTTGTGCTAATGGAAAAGTCAAATTACCGGCATTGGAGCCACCTCCAGAATCATTATCTCTTCGATGCAGCATAATATCTCGAGAACTAAATTCATCACCAACTATTACTATTGCAACTTCATCCATTGTTGGAGCAATAAATCTTCTGGCATGCTCTCCACATGGTACTTTATCGGCCTTTATTAAAATTTTGTGATTATCAGTAGGCATTTGGTCGAGAGCAGTACGGAAAAGTCGAGCCAAACCATTATTCTCTTGAAGGAAAGTTTGGATTCGTTCAATAATATCTCGCTTCAAATTTGAACTAATTGAACATCGACCATCAACTTAATGATCAGAATTAAAAAGGAAATAAATTTGTAAAAACTGATACTCTGACTCTGTATTAGAAAAGGGCAATAAAGAAGCCAAGCTGTGATATATTTGTCCTTGGATCTAGGGAAAAAAACAATCAGAAGCGGGAAAAACGTTGTTGTGAAAATCATTTTCATAATTGTCAAATTCATTTTCATTTCGAGACCAATAGCAAATTACCTTGAATGTGGTCACAAAATTGTCACGAATAATATTCGTTGCACCGAATGAAGTCATTTAGAAACATGAATTGTAAGATTGAATGTTTGCTAAAAAATGCTTTGATTCAGGTGCACCACCTTAAACCAATGAGCGTAATGGTTCTGGAGGTGGCTTCAATGCCGGTAATTTGACTTAAACTTAAAATTTAAACAATTACTTTTTTAATTATGCACAGTGAAACGCGCATGTTATAATATATAATATTATATATAAAAACACATTTGAAAATTTTGCTTATTAATTTCTAAATTTAGACTCAATAATCGTAATCGTAACCGGCGGATATTAAAACCGAGAATCGTAATCATAAAAGCTATATCGGTGCATTATTAATATTTTTTTTGATTCATCAAAAGTATCGGCTTATCTCTTATTTTTGGAAGATACCGATTCCATAATTTTAGGCCGAAAAGGATTCATATATAGGATATTTAAATAAAAATAGTCGACAAAAATACCTTTTCGCGCATTGAAGAATATTAGTATATTCTAGTTTTAAAGCGAAAAACATATATTGATTCGGTTTTAATGGCTTCCCAGGTTACTTAGTCCAGAACGGCTCATAACGATATAAGGTTAGACCTTAAATTTAACGACGGTTTCGAAGAGTCGGTGGCAGTATGTAAATTAAAATTTTGAGAACAATATATTTTTTTTTTTGATAAGCATAACTCAATCGTGATAGGCATAAATCTATAAAGTGTGTATACATTTTAAGTCTAAGTTAAATGAGAATTTTAAATCACAATTTTCGATTCGATTACGAAATACAAATTTCTTCCGGACTGACAGTTTTAGATTTTACCTTTTTGTAGAAATACTCCTCTTCGCGAGCGGCTTCCATTTTGCCAAAAGCCCCACCAGCCTCACGAATTGAACCACCACCACCGCCACCCTTTCCAGCACCACTGCCCAAATCACCAAGTTGGCTGCTCATTCTAACCACTCTAATGAAAAGAAACGAAATATTAAATACTTAGAAGTAAATAAGAAGTTTCTTTCCAAATTTATAATAAATATTATAAATTATTACGTAACATATTGACAAAAACAAAAAATCAAATATGTCCGGACAAAACAAAAACAATTTCTATATATTTGTTATTGCACATTTATCTAAGCATAGCTGATAAGAACGGCATTTTAGGCATTCCAAGCACACAAATTAAAAAAAAAGATATACATTTACAGTTAGAATTGCAATTTTAAAATATATTGATTGTACTTACTGCATGCCATTCGGATATAGACGAACAATTCCACGACGTCCCAAAAACATTTTTACTTTTCAATTGCGTTAGTTTCAATTCCAGACAATTCTCCAGCAAATTCTGCAACGAAGAAAATTTAACAAATTATATTTTTTTTCCTCAATTTCACTTTGACATAATGTCAAATGTTCGTGAACCCCTTCCCCATAACCACTTTCCAAAATTTGTCTACCCACGGAAAACGAAATCATTCCAAAAGTTATCCTTATTCAACTAATTTACAACCCCGAGTTAATATGTATTTTATTTGTCTAGCTAAAAGAAACCTTCTTGTATATGTTATAATTCTAACATAATTATTTTACTTTACATTTGTTTTCATAACTCGTTTTTCCACAATTATTCCAAACTTACCACTGTAAAACTTCGTACTGAATGCCGACAAAGACTTCCAAATAAATTCTTGCCTTGCTATTCACAATTTATTGTTCTACGATTCATCCCACAGCTGATTTGCTTAATATACTCGTACCATTTGTGCATGGCAACACCATTAACCCTTTAGCTTCACGTTTTTGGGTTCGGGAAGAAAAATGGAGAAATTAACGTTATATACCAACAACAAAAAAAAAAACAAAAACTACTCTTCGATTTTGATTATAAAGGAATTAATTCTTATGGTAAAGTGCAAATACAAATCAATGTAGAGTAATCAAAAAAAAAAAAATCAAAAAACAGAAAAAACCGATTTATGTATACAGAAATACAAAAATATCATTGCTTTTAGTTCTTTATTTTGAGTTAATAATAAAAAAAATGATATAATATCTACCATATATAAAATCTCCATTTGCAAAATCTCCAAATTTAAAATCTCTAAATTTTAATATCCATCGATAAAATCTCCAAATTTGTATCTTCTTTCTTTCTTTTAATGACACAACAGCCCATGGAGGACCTAGGGCGAATTTTTTTTCGAAGCCACTGTAATAAAAATGGTTATCTCATTTAATTTACTTTTACTTTACTTTAATGGCACAACAGCCCATGGAGGGCCTAGGCCGAGCTTTTCGCTTTTCGCATCCACTCATGTTGTGCGTGTTTTATTTGTACATGAATGGAAGGGATCTACAGTTTAAAGCCGAATCCGAACGGCGAAGTGAAAAGCTCTTCATAGCAATTTTTACTCTTGTAGGTTTGCCATTGCCTGCCAACTGTCAAGAGGTGGTGCCATGTAGAAAAATTATTTTTTCTACTTTTTGATTTCGCCTGCGCCGAGATTCGATCCCAGACACTCTGCGTAGCAATCCAACGCACTACCACTACGCCACAGCGCCCACTTTTATCATTTAATATGTTTATTTAATACCTTCATTTAATATGTTTTAACACAATTTTATTGCTCTATGCTCGTTGGTGACTGTAGCTCAATCAACTACAAGGTCTGAGACGTGAGCTTTTTCATATATAAACTACAAAAAATACAATGTAATAGATTTTAAAATACGAAGTACGTTGCACATGTACTAGAACACTAACGTACTTATTACACGCTTTCTTTTCCTTAGAAGAAAAATAGCTGATGGTTAATTTTATTTATACTTGTTTGACCAGTATCCTAATCCTCATAACCATATCTTCTGGGTGGTTTAACAACACGACCACTTCTCGTTATTGCTCCCAGTGGCGACAAATCTACTGCAGATTTAGGTATATCTAGATCAGAGTCAGACATGTGTGTCTGATCTGGCTCATCTTCAGATTGCAAACTATGAAAGCTATTAGAAGCCTGAAAACTATCATGATTATTTCGGTTTACATCTCCAGGTGGAACAACTATCTCCTGTTTAACGTTTCATCTCCTAGTAACAACTCACTTGGAAAAATCTTGATTACGCGTTTTTGCCAAATGTCACCGATTGCGTCTAAAGAATCTATCTATCGTATCTTTAATAATATATGAACTAGTACTAACGATTCCAACAACTGTGCCATAATCCCATTGCTTTGAATCTTTCTTAAATATAACTAAGTCACCAATATTTAATTTTGGTTGTTTCTTGGCTAACCGATTAAAATAATATGCCTGTGTTTCTTTCTTCTTATCAATTTTGTTCTTAACCTGATCTGCCATAATGTGGTTCCTGAATAAAAGTGCATCCTGTACAGGGATCTTAGTCTTTAGTCGGCGGCCAAAGAACAAGTCCGAAGGCGATAAATTCATACTAGCCACAGGAGTGGTGTTGTACTCAAGAATACGATATTGATATGACTGAATATCATACGCTTGATACAATCGCATTATAATGTTTTTAGCAATTGCCACGCCCTTTTCAGCCAATCCATTACTTTGTGGATAGCGAAGGCTTGAAAATTGAAGTTTGATATTGTATTGCGAAGCAAATTGTGCAAACAGTCTGGAATTAAATGGACTATTGTCGCACCTAATAATGGTTGGAAAACCAATCTTGAAGAAAACAGCATTAAGAGATTCAATGATTTGAGATACTGTTGTGAAAAACTTTTCATAGGCAATTTTTGCTCTTCTCTTGTAGGTTTGCCATTGCCTGCCAGAGGTGGTGCCGTGTAGAAAAACTATTTATCCTAATTTTTGATTTTGCCAGTGCCGAGATTCGAACCCTGGACACTCTGTGTAATACACTACCACTACGCCACAGCGACCACAAAAAAAGAAACAACAATCACTGGTCGAACACACATGTGCCTCCTTAGTGGCTACTTTGAGTGAGAATAGTATTTGTTGTTGTAAATTGATTGATACGTGAAAAGTTTAAATGCGTTTTTCTCAAAATTTATGTTTTTGGGATTTAACAGTCTTGCAACAAACGAGATATATACCATCAATTGAAATATTTATGTGTATCAGCTGGTAAAGTTATTACTTAATTTTTGAATTTCAGTTTTAAATATAAAAATCGAATTATGTATAATACGACCGGGAAGAAGTTGCTGAAGCAACTAACTGCTGCTGCTTTTTAGAACAACTGATTTGACCTCCATCCATTATAACTGAAATATTTTTCGCTTAATTGAGCCAGTAAAATGATATGGAAGTATAACATGTATTAAAGTATAACATGGAAGTATAACAAATTAAACAAAATTCATAATATGTACATTTAGGCGAAATGGTAACACCGAGCAATAACCACGCCTATCTTTTACATAAGTAAATTGTTTTTGGTCTGTCAGTGATCGAGATAACTTAGATAAAACTTGAGCAATTTTAACTCTTGTAGATAGATATAGGTCAATTTAGAGCAACATCGATCATGGCGCGTTACCTCACATACAAGTGAAATATTCATAGAACATTACTATTTACTTACTTAGATGGCACTACAACCGATGAACGGTCTTTGCCTCCTCTATAAAGCTTCGCCAGTCGCATCTGCTATGCGCGTGCTGGCGCCAGTTGATGAGGCCAAGTGCAGTCAGGTTGCCCTGCACCTGGTCTTTCCAACGGAGATTAGGACGTCCCCTTCTGCGTGTTCCTCCACCATGGTTCGAATAAAACACCCTTCTAGCCGGAGCGCTTTCTTTCATTCGCCGTCCGGCAACATGACCCAGCCAGCGAAGCCGCTGGAGTTTTATACGCTTGTCTATGTCAGTGTCGGCGTACAGCTCATACAGCTCATCGTTCCATCTTATTCGAAACACGTCGTCCACGCATACTGGACCGTAGATCTTACGGAGTATCTTCCTCTCGAACGCTCCTAATGCCTCTCATCATTGATGGTCAATGTCCACGTCTCTGCGCCATACATTAGGACGGGAAGGATGAGGGACTTATAGAGCGTTATTTTCGTCGGCCGAGAGAGGTCTCTGCTTCTCAATTGCCTACTGAGCCCGTAGTAACTCCTATTGGCTTGATCTCAAGGCTGACATTAATGTTGGTGTTAATGCTGGATCCTAGGTAAACGAAATCCTTGACGACTTGAAAAGTATAATTGTCAACAGTTGCATTTTGTCCAACTCTTTGTTTGCTGACACAAGGTATTTCGTTTCGTTTTGTCCTCCTTCACCACTAGGACCACTGGACGAGACTCCCTTTCCAGATTGGAGAATGCTGCACTGACTGTCCGTGCGTTGGTGTCAATAATGTCTTGTAGAACATTATACGATTTGAAAATTGGTAGAAATCTTGTAGAAACTCACAAGCAAATGCTATTTGTATTTGAAGGTATACAAGGTATTTAAAGTTCGGTTGTACCCGAAATTAGTTTACAAGATTCTTTTATATTCGTTTAATTGATTTATGCGGCCAATAGTTAAGACTCTCCCATTTTTTATATTAATTATGTGTCCCGTTTTATACGGTTTCGATTTACAAGATTTTCCGCAAAATGCATAGTTTACTCTCATTTTACCAGACTTTGCCCAAAAGTAAGGGAACAAACCTAATGGAAAAACTAATGAAAAACATAAAGCTCTCCTTGTCTAAATATGCTATTGCAATTCACCACCATGGGTTAACAAAAAAAAAAACATTTATCAAATATAATTCTTCTTCTTATTATTATGTTATTTACAATAGTCTAATATCAAAAACTTATTAACGAAGAAGGAGCAAGGGGAATGGAAGAATAAGAATATATATCAAAGAACAAACCACGTTTTATAGTTTGGTAAATAAATCATAGTGAAGTTAATAATAAAATAAAGGTTATTTTTTCCATTTCATATTAAAGCTGAAAAATGGGAGTTCGTGGCTTAACGGGTTACATAGCTCGACACGCCGAGGTCTATTTAACACCGTTCGAACTTCATGACTGCAATTTGGTGATCGACGGAGATAATTTGGCTTGTAATTTGTATAAGGACGTAACCGGTACGTATTCGGCTTTCGGTGGCGATTACGATGATTTCTACCGGGCAGTAGTCGAATTTTTTCATGTCCTTGCTGAATGTAATGTCAGCTCCTATGTAATAATGGACGGAGGGTACGAGCGTAGAAAGTTACGTACTGTTGCAAAACGTTTACGTGGTAAAATAGCTGTCATCAAACGTATAAATCCATGTGGTTCCATACCAGTCTTTCCGCTGTTGATGAAGGAGGTATTTGTTGATGCGGTACGTGATTGTGGAGTGCCTGTCATGCGATGCGTTTTTGAAGCGGATGACGAATTGGCGGCTTTAAGTCGAAAACTTTGCTGTCCTGTGTTAAGTTACGATTCCGACTTTTATATTCATAATGTGCGTTACATTCCCTTGGTGACACTTACAGTAAAAGCTCACACAAAACGTTTGAACAATGGCGTCAAAGAAAGTGAAGAACAATCGCAACCCACCAGAAAATTGCGTAAGAATGAGGCAAAACGCGTAGAAAAGCTCACAAAATCAAATCGTATTCTTAATGAAATTCAGGTAAACAATGTGGAAAAGTGTACACCTATCAAAGGAAAAACTTATAAATATTTGGATTGTTGCATGTATCGCATTGAGAATTTAATTGAGCGCGGTTCGCTAAGCAAAGAGAAATTGCCACTGTTTGCGGCTCTGCTAGGGAATGATTACATTGCTCGTAGCTCCTTCAAAGATTTTTTCGCTGCAAAATTAAGAAAAGGGGGTCGCAGCCGAAAAACTCAACATCAGCAACGTCGAATACGTTTGATCCTGCAGTGGTTAAAACATGAGACATCAGAGTCTGCATTAGAGAAAATATTAACACGTTTACGAAAGGTGCGTGAGATTACATGCAGTAACTATGTATAAAATAATATTTTGCTGTCTTCTTTCTTTTAGAATCAACGTGAATCATTACTGGCACAGGTAAATGCCGCCATTTCCGGTTACTCAAATGAAACATGCCACTCCTACGACTTTTTTGTTGCAAATTATGAAAATGCTTTCAAAGAGCATATGGATGAAACTATTGAGGAATATAATGATAATGAGGTCAGCTCTTCAGAAGGAGAAGACGATGAAGAAGAAGATGATGAAAGTGAAGAAGTAGAAGAAGAAGAGGAGGAAGATGAAGATGAAGGATTGTACAAAGGAAATGAACAGCTTGAAAGTGATGAAAATTTGGAGCACCAGAATGAAGATGAACTTGACGAAGGTGATGGCGACAATGATGATACACAAATGGAAGTGGAGGATAAAACAAAAGAATTTCCTGCTTGGTTTTTGGAGAAACTTTACCCTGCACACTTGCCACGCTTCAGTGTAGACTTAATGCATTTAATGAAATATATAAATAGTCCTCAAATTGAACATTTTCCGTATGATGATTGCAACGAAATAGCATTACCTATATTAATTTACATTTTTACCTTGCTGAATCGAGTAGAAGGAGAAGAAACCGAGCCAAAAGTAGCAGATGATGGTACAGTCCTGCCAATTGAGTTTACGTACTTAACACGTGCCAAAAGAGTCACTAATATACGTTATTATCACTTCTCGATTGAAACTCCTCCTAAGTACACTTTCAATCCGACATCACCGAATCCCCTAATTTTTAGGGGAGTGTTCGAAAAAGCAATGCATAATTTAGATACTGAACTACTTTTTGAAAAAGTTAACGTTCTGCCGAAAGATTTGCAAATATATTTTCTCGCCCTAGTTTACTGGCTACAAAAGTCGCAACATTGTGATTTGCTGCATATGCATTCATTGCTTATTTGTTTAATAGTGCTGCGAACAATTGATTCCAAAATACCTGCAGAGCGCGACTTTAAAGCGTTTCGCAGCCGATTTGGTAAAATTATTAAAAGAGAACGCCTTGTACGAGATAAGGAAAACTTAGAGGGAATTAAGCGTGATGTTAAAGATCAACTGAAGGCATTACCAATAACTGACCGCATGTGCTATATCCCAAAATCGGATTGCTATCTGGTACAGGATCATCTTCTCAAACATTTTCATATGCAGGAGATCTTCAAAAAGAAATACGATCTATTTTCGACCACAGTATTGCATGCGTTTGCCGAATTTCAGTCCGTAGTTTTTCAACTGCATTCATTGAATGCTCTTCTCAGTTTTCCATTCGAGAGCCCACACATGGGACAGCTTTATTGTGGTGTGTTCCTTTACAATTTATACGATCTGATACGTACACGTTCGGATGTACGTTACTTTGTGCAGAATTTTATATTTCAAGATTCGCAGATGATGTTTGAATTCTACTGTTTTCTGCTTGATTGGTGTGATGAATTTGTACCGCATTGGAAGCGGCAACAGCTTAGCGAAGTGGCACAATTAATAAATAAGAAACAATTAAAAAAGCAAAGACAAGCTGAACGTAAAAAAGCTGCAGTGGAAGCAGAAGTGGACCCCAACGCGGATATGGTCGATAGAAATAGCGGAGGTGAACATGAACATGAAGACGCAGATGAATTCTTTGATTTAAACAACAAGTTTTGTACATTATTAAAATTAAGGTAGTAAATGTTTTTTTTTCTTTTTTAATAAATCTTTTAAACACAGATAAATTAGGTACTTTTTGTTTGATTTTGGCTGTGCCGAGATTCGAACCCCGGACACTCTGCGTAACAATCCAACGCACTACCACTACACCACAGCGACCACTCGTAACTTTTATTTTGTGAAAATTATAGTTTGTCAATTAGCGTAAATTTTTTTTTTATAAAAATCAATTAATGAATTTCTTGACTAGTGCAGATAATTGGCATCATGTATTCAATGGACATAGTGATCGCTGTGGCGTAGTGGTAGTGCGTTGGCCCTCTACGCAGTGTATCCGGGGTTCGAATCTGAACATAGGCAAAATCAAAAATTAGAAAAAATAATTTTTCTACACGGCACCACCTCTTGGCAGGCAATGGCAAACTTGCAAGAGTAAAAATTGCCTATGAAAAGCTTTTATGTTCGCCGTTCGGATTCGGCATTAAACTGTAGGTCCTTTCCATTCAACTACAAATATAACACGCACAACATGAATGTATGCGAAAAGCTTGGCCTAGGCCCTCCATGGGCTGTTGTGCCATTAAAAAAAAAAGTAGAATATTCAATGGACATGGTGTACATTGAAGTAAATAATCGATTGAGGAGATGGTGCGTCCCATGAATTTAGCCAGGACCGAGTTGGGGTACCTCGGAACGTGTTTTCTGCAATTGAAATTTAAGGACAAAGAACACTTTTTTTCAGGTACCAGAATTATTTAACATTTTTGTAATTTGTGTTTGCCCACTTTTTCACTACATATTTTCTATTTTTCCAAATTGTGACAGTTAATATACGCCACGTATATTCGTCGTAACGCTGCCATTCTGTTCATACCTTAAGAAGGGTTAAATTTCACCACTTATCTCTCCATAAAAATAATATCCTAAGGCCGTGGTTATATTTAGATTTTGCTCGACGAACACCAGAAAATTGTAGTTGTACCAAACTCGAACATACAGCTTTTACTCACTCTCAGAGCGAATACGATATGTTCGGTGAACTAAGCACAGAGCATGCCGAGAATTCAGGGAGGCACTGAACTATGTCACAAAAAAAGAAAGAAAAATTTACGTAAAATAGTACGAAAACATTCACACCATTGCTATCATTTGCAGAAAAGGCTGCGAATATTTTTGTGGTTTAAAAGTGGATATTATCTTCTTTTTTAAAATTATGATTAGCGGTATTGACGATGTGATGTAAATGGTCTTGCATATTGCAGATTATTAACTTCACGCTCCATCTTAATAAAATTATGTGTTGTTTTTATACCATTTAGTTTTGCCATTGCGTACAAAATAGTATTAATATAAAACTGCATTTCCACCAAAAGCAACTCAGAAACGAGCACAAGTAACCAGCAGATCGAACAAGAGAGAACAATGAGATGTGTTCGCCGAACAGCAGACAACAACATAACCACAGCCTACTTGTATACACGCGTGCTAACTTTTAGCAGTTTAAGCTATTGTGAGTTAATCTCGAGAAAGAAGAAGAGTGAACGTCTTACAAATAGCAATTGTTTTTGCGATAGTTTTATTATTACAAAGAAATTATAAAGCTGAAATAAATAAGTACATTACCTGACGCTTATATTAAAATATAACAGCATCAAATAAGCTATTAGCTAGCTGAAGAATTAATTATACTAAAGTGTATGCCAACTTCCATTGAAATATGAGTGAAAACGATGATGCTGCCGAACTGCTTTTCTTCGATACTTTCTCACATGAAGTTGACACCGTAAATAGAAAAACTAACCATATTTTATTTCTTCATAATAATTACGTCTTCTGCAACTTCATATAGGACATCAACTTGGACTTGGTGCAATTTCCAAAACCGGTATACATTACCCAAGTGCGTATAATTCCATTAGGAGCTCGAGTTCAGGCTGATTTTCCCGGCGGAGTGCGGCTTGGAGCCACGAATCCGTCGAAATTCAATATTGAGTTTTTCGTGAATGATCTTGGTATGCCTGGTGCTTCAACATTTGAAAATTTAGGGCAGTTGGAATATAATCAAAATGACTGCATTCACTTGGAGTGTACTACAGAGAAAATACCGACAGACGGTTTAGTTTTACGTGGTTGGTATAGCACGATAACATTAGCGGTTTATGGAATTTTAACAAATTCTATGAACGAACCAATTGCTAGTCCGCCTCCACCGCCATGTGAACCCGCTGCTCCAGAAGAAATATGCAATTTAAGTGGTGATGGCAGAAATTCTGTAATGCCCGATGAAGAGGCCAAGGAGGAATGGAAAGAACCTCTCCCGGGTGAAGTCGTTGCAGTTGCGCATGCACACAAAACCACTACAAGTGATTATGAACGCGAGGATTTGGATTATAACATAACACGTGAACATTATCATCACTCTGGTGATGAGCGACGAACACGGAAGGCATCGCATTCCTCAGAGCACTCGGTTTCTTCAAGGAATCGTACACATTCCGAAAGCAACGAAAGAGATTATATACGGTTGTATATGTTTTTTCATCAAAATGAGTTATAATGTTTTAATTTGATTATATTTTGTTTTATAGCTCCCGCAGTGAACGTGATGGGAAGTCATCGCGTGACTGGTCGCGAAGTCCTGATTACACGTCTAGACGTCCTCGTCGTAAGCGGTCCGAACTTTCGCGCTCCGATGTAGAAGAGCCACACAAATGGCCTCCACGTACACCGCCTGTATCAATTGATTCACCCGCAAGACCGCGTTCACCCGACATTACAGAGTTTGTGGATGAGGATGACGATGTGCGTTATAAATTAAAATCACGCTCCTACATGCGCTCGAGCGAATCCTTAATAAACGTTGCCCAAGAGACACATGTTATCGATGACGACGAAACGCCTGGAACTCCTGGCGAACAGTTTGAACCGATTTTAAGCGACGACGAAATCATTGGCGATGATGATTCCAATGCTGCGGCAGAGCAAATAGCCGCAGACGAATTTGAAATGGAAATAATTGCGGCGGCAACTGCTGCCAAGCCGGCTATTGCTGAATTCGATGCATTCAAATCGCCTATTTCGAAATATGAAAATGATTTGCACTCGCATTACAGCAAAGAGTTGGAAAATCTTAAATTGTTATTTAAGAAGTTCGAGCTACAAACGAAAATCGACAGTTTGGAGAGATTCAAAGAAGCCACCACTACCGTAGATGAACGTGAAAACTTCGTTTACCTCAGCGAGCAGCTTATAAATCAACTGTCATACTTGACACAACAATTCAAGAGACGTAACTTTGTACTACAGCAATTCTTCAAAAGTGATGCGCGTAACCTCCGCCAAGGATTCGATATTTTGCAGATTGCCCTTGACTTCGAAGCCGCTTGCTTGCAACAACAACCTGCCTTTAAGATAAGGCACATCAAAGTGGGGGCGCGGCTAGCTGAACTTTTTGGTGCCTCTGCAGAATTTTTCAATTATTTGCAAGAACAACAATTCGAACCATTCACCGTACTGTTTTCATTGTATCAGCAGAATTATATGGCACTATCCATAAAGCTTATGTTACTGAAAGCAGTTTATGCGCTACTCGATACCAAGGCTGGCGTACGTCATTTTCTCGGAAGCAAATTAAATGGATACCAGTTGGTACTGAATACGTTGCAGCAGACGCACTTGACTCGCACCAAATATGCACTTCAGGCCATTATAAAGAAAATGAATCTCAATGAAGCACTCGAGTGTATACGTGAGAATTGTACGAAGGTCTTCATATTCTCCAATTATCAGGAATCAGCTTATGCAGAATCCTACTTACTGATTGAGCAAGCGATTGAACAAGTCTTAGATGCTTTGGCCTTGAATGCACTTTCCTTTCAGCAACCCAAACGTTTTCTGCCCGTTTCGAAGAAATTTGAAATTTTCGCAGATGCCGTGGCGCAGCGCAGTTTTGCCAACGCTTTACAAGCCTATTTTACGCAACATTCTTTGGGCGAGTCAATGTTGCTGATGTTTGCTAATTCTGCCCAATTGCCAATGTCATTGTTGTTGCGTTGTTTGGATCT
Source organism: Palloptera scutellata (assembly GCA_958295655.1). Classification (NCBI taxonomy): domain Eukaryota; kingdom Metazoa; phylum Arthropoda; class Insecta; order Diptera; family Pallopteridae; genus Palloptera; species Palloptera scutellata. The sequence goes on from OY282451.1 coordinate 42,647,287, forward strand.
ATTGGAAACTATGCTGAAGACACATATAGGCGTTGATTATTTTGTTGACGACTGCTTTGAGACAACGCAAATGTTGGTAGCCACGTTATTGGGAATTGACGACGTTCCAGTAGAGCAACACGATGATACAACCGAGACTTCCGATGGTAATTTAAATACTTATTCTATGCTCTTTATTGCCTAATGTAATACTATTGCTTAATTTCAGAAAAAACCGACGAATTTGAACCTAAAGGAGAAAAGGGTGAGAATGAAACAACAATAGCTTCTAAAAACGCTGTCAAGTCGGAAACGGAGGAAAATGTGGTAGACGAAAATTTGTTAGTAAACAAAGCCAAATGTTCTTCGCCTTCATCCATTGCTGTTGCTGACGTCCCGGGTGATGCACCACCAAACAAACAAGTGCTGCATCGCATGCAAAACCTCGGCATAGAATTGGCATACAAATCGCAAACACGTTATCATCTTGATGCCATTGTTTTTACAGCGACTTCAAATGACTATGATTCCATTAAATTGGCTTCACATTTGCATGCTTTGTACTCACAGACATGCAACTCTCTTGGCCGTTTGCACACAATTGAAGTGATTGGATTCAATAATAATCTTCAAGTATTTATGGATCTCGTTAAGAAGGAGCAACGATTGCAAGCCCAACGTCAGCTCTCTTCGCCGGGTGCTAAATACAAAAGTCCCGTACTTAGTTACGCAGTCGACATGATCGATTGCTGTGTTCGATACTGTGAGAAACTTGATTATCTGATGGAGCATGGTGCAAATCTATTAGAACTGGCTAAAAACCATGAAACATTTGAACCTTCGGTCTCAGCTGTATTGCAGGAGATGTATGTCTATCTAAAACCATTGGAAACTATTAATATATTTGCATATGATGATATCACTCCATTGGTAGAAGTGATCACCAGATCATTGGAATATATAACAACATTTCCGGGTGACCTTATTATGGGTTTACGTATCCTGCGTCATTTGGCTATTGGGCCGGCATGCAGCTCATTGAAGAGCGGCGACACCGAAGAATTAAAACATCGCTTTGTTTCACTCCAATTCTATGCAGCAGATGGCGTGCAGACACTTGTTCAAATCTTGGAGAAACTTTGCTCATATTTCGAGCAGCCTGGCCTACATTCGCCAGCACTTATGACCATACAAGGTTTACACTGCTGCCAGATTATGTTGCCGTCATTGCAAGTGCTACGCGAAATGCTTTCCTTTGCAATACAAAGTCGCGATGTGCAATTTAAGGATTTAACTGCAATCGATCATTTGATGAAGGCATATTTCCTAATGCACTATTTCCCGGCTGCCAATCAGGCTAGCAAAGAAATTGAGCTAGCTAAAAATGAGATAATACAAACTTTGTTGGCGTATACGCAACCGAATGAGCAAGATGAGGAATCATTGAACAAGTCGCTGTGGACACAAATGATACGTGAGATCTTGAAGAATATCGACGGACCATCTACTTTTATACCAGGTAGGCCTATATTAAATTCAACATAAAGCATTGTATTGCATAGTGTCAGAGTTCACTTCGGCTTAAAAGATGTACGCACCCCGTTTCGGAGAATGATATTCTTCTAACTCAGTGAGGCTTGTCCGAGAGGAAGCAAGTTATTGTAGGCATGCCTCACATACCTCACATAAACAGCGAACAGACATTCTGATTATGGCTTGAATCTTAAGCGACGACTTCGGAGACTTACCGTACTTGACGTACTGTTATGCATGATACACGCTTTTTACAGTGCGTTCCTAGCACATGAATCATGCGCCAGGAGTGACTGAACTCTGCGGTGCAAAGAGGTCAGCGTTAATGTAGTGAAGTTGATCCTTGGTTACGAGCAGGCTAGATTTCTACCACATGGTGGAACGCCGTAGTGAAACATACTATCATTACGCTGACCTCTTTGCACAGATGAACTAACGCAATCTTATCTCTGATATGCAAGCTGGATAGCATGGACCGAATTAAATATTAACTCAACGGCTTTAACTCAGAAAGATATAATTTTTTAATACTCCGCTTTTATCAACACATTACAGGTCTACAAGTCTTGGCCGAACTGTTACCTTTGCCACTGCCAATTCCACTTGCAAACAATACTCATTTGATGGAGGCTCAGACACAACGCCTCATAACTGAGCGCAAGCTGTGGTCAGCTCATTTGCATCCACAAAGCTTGCAAATAGCAAAACTTATTGAGACAATTGCACCTTCGTCGTTTCCACCGTTGTCGGATTTAATGAAACGGATTTGCGTGCATCTGGCCGATCTTGCACCCAATATGACTTTACTTATCTCAAGAACTTTGAGCGATTCGCTTTGCACCGAATGGTCGAACAACGCATATACCCCCACATTGCATTTGTGGCGGCTCTTGCACTTCTTCTCACGTTTGACATCGTATGCGACGCTTAAAAGTTCTGCACTATCTATCCTTAGTGGAAAGTTGTGGGAACTCTTTCAGGCGATTCTTACTATTTCGGAACCAACGGACATCGCCCTTAAATGCCAGACATCTATACATATTATTATGAAGAGTTTCCTAAATGCAGATATCTCGTTGATTTCACCGCAGTCAGCTTGTACGCATGAGGTAAACTTGGCTTCGGCACTACCACCGAAAGAGTTGATACCTCGCATAGTTGATGCTACACTTACGAATTTAGTTAATGACAGCGTAACTCCGGATGTGTCACAATTCGCAGCTAAGAATTTGATTATGATATCAGAGCATGAGTAAGTTAAATTTGTACTTGATTATTCGAAGATTATAAATAGAATAGCAACCGTTGTCTGTACTCTTTATCATATTGCAGCATTACATGCCATCATTTGATTTTGGCACTGAAACTGAAACGCACCGAAATTCAACAATGGCTACAAAAGCTTACCCAGTCCAATGAAAAAGCAACTAATCACATCAGCATTGAATTATTTCTCACCCTTTTATGTTCTCTTATGCAAATTGCTGGAGATAAATATGATGATAATAGTTCAACTCCACAACGTACATTAAAATTAAAAGTTGCCGATTTATCGCTCATAATCGGTTATCAAAAGGAGCCAGCAACTCAACCGCATGTGCTGCAACGCATTCGCATTGCATACGAACAAGACAAGAAGAATATCAACGACGCACTGCTGATCGATATTAACAAATTGATAACACAGCTGGAATCTTTTGAGGGGACGACTGCCATGGAATTGGACGAAGACACCGCTGTGTCGCCCGAACCTACTTTACCACAAGCTGAGGGTATTGTTACACAATTTGCTGCACGTCCCATATTCACCAGTTTCGATGGCACCATGGATGCTGATTCACTACTGTCTGTTCGCTGTTGGCTGCCAACCCTTGGCAGCGTGGATGTACCATTTAAGTTTGATGGAAAATACGAACGAGTTGCATGCAATTTAACTGAATTGTCGAATTCTTGTCTTCCACCCGAAACCAATCTAACATCAGACTGCAAGCGAGTGCTTCATCTTTCCGCGTCACCGCAATCAAACCGGGAACGAACACCCACTGCACCCTGTTTCCGTACACGTCGCGTTGAAGTTGAGCCCAGCACTGGACGTCCCGAGAAGAAAATCTATATCACACCACGTGGCCGTGGTTTTCCCCGTGCTCCACCGTCACGTGGCGATCTGTTCCGTTCACGCCCCCCAAACACATCACGCCCACCCTCATTGCATGTTGACGATTTCCTCGCATTGGAAACATGTGGCGCCCAGCCAACCGGTCCAACGGGCTACAATAAAATCCCAACAATAATGCGAGGCTCACGCGTAGGACGTAATCGTGGCTCTCGAATATCTTCGTCAGTTGTTTATAGGTTTGTTTGTTACCTGGAATTGCCAGCTTGAAAAATTTATCTTAATATTTTCCATTATATTTATATATTTAATATAGAAAAACGAAAATTTTACGCACCTCCTCGCCATCAACTTGGAATGATGGTGCATCCCCACATTACCGTACAGCGACTGCCGAGCCTCATTTTGGCGGCGGTGGAGGCGAATCCCACTATTCTCCGGCCCATTTTATTGGGCGGCCAAGAGGGCGAGCACGCGCCCGTGGCTATTTGCGTTAAAGTAGTAACACAATTATGATTTAACCTTCTTTTTCGTTCTTTTTTCGTATTACAAAAACAAAATAAAAATATTTTTTATAATTTAAATTTGTACTTTATAATATAATATATTTATTTTAAATATTTGCAATACGCTTTTCTGCAAAAATGTATTTCTTATTCCGTAACAATACAGGTTAGTTTCACATCGTGAGGATCCAACGGTAGCACGCTCTCGTCAACAATTTGCTCGTGGAATGCCAGCGCCATTAGAGTAACCTTCTTTTCTGGATATGTAGTAAAAAGGCGTTCCAAGAATTTATCATAGTAGCCCATGCCATGACCCAGACGACCCCCACTCATTGTAAACGCGACACCGGGCATAAGAACCAAATCAAGACCATGACCTAAAAAGAGGATAACGATTTGAAAAATAACTAGTTCTATATAAAGCAATATAATAACTAGACTTATAGATAAAATTGTTGTTGTTTTCAACACTTCTCTTTTCATAACAAAGAGAGAATATTCTCTATTCGCTCTCCCCTCTTTTGTATTTAATTTTAGTGAGAAATGTATTCATTTGTTATAAATCATGAGGTATATTCATAGACATTATAAGCTTATAAAATTGTACTCACCATTTGTTAGAGCATTTTCACGGCCCTCTTTTGCGCTTGGCTGCCTAATATTCCATTTCGTCAATGGCAATGATTTGTAGTCATCCCAATCCTTCAGGCGCACCATTTCCATGACGTTTCCACTATAGGTAGGCACAAAAACTTGCTTCTCCAAGCGAAACATTTCATTTAATAAGATGCTGGTATCAACCTCAGATGCTGTACTCAAATAAATACTAATGCGTTGGGAATCCCTGAAGGTTCCCAATTGTAGAACCTATAGAATAAATTCAAGAGTTGTTATTGACAATTTATTCTTAAATTCTTATCAACCTTCTCAGTTATAGCTTTTGATTGTTTTGCTATGGCCTCTGGTGTTATTGCCGGTATGACATGACTTTTCATCCGCTTTCTTAATGAGATTTTTAAAGAATTCCCCAACTTCTTTGCCATCTTCTATGACGAAAGCTTCTTTCTGCATGCGTAGTAAAATTTTAAGAAGCAGCTACTTTTAGACCGAAGTTTTGATCGTCAACTGTGACAAAATATACAACTGATCACTTTATGTATATTGGTCAGAACTTTAGTAACTCTTATCATAATAAATATTTTACTCACTGATGATAGATCCGATCAGTTCAGACATGTTTTTTTGTACATAATGAAAACGTCAGCTACGGTTCATTGGAGTTATCTGGCGTAAAATAATCTATATTTTTTATAGATAGATTACCGAATTTAATACACTTAATTCCTCTTGTCTGTTTCATTTATTCTTATTTGTGCAACTCGTTGTTAGCAATACGAGCCAGTGGTGCCGTTTCACTACAATCGTAGTACCAGCGCTGCCACTTCGCTCAAACCTTCAATTAAAAAACACTACAATTTCTTCTCTTTGGCAAAAGACTGTATTTTTCGGTTTCAAGTCTAGAAGCTAACAACTGTAAACTGAATTATGTTAACCTTCTCAAGATGTACTTGTTAAATAAAGGGTGATTTTTTTGCTACTTGGTTTTTGACGTTTATATTTCTAGTGTCAAAGTAAAAAATGTTCAGTTAGGTTTGCCATTTCATCATGAATAGACTTACGCCTGAACAACATTTGAAAATTATTGAAATTTACTGTCAAAATTCGTGCTCTGTGAAAAATGTTAAATTGTCTTCAGCGACGAGTCTCATTTTTGGCTCAATGAATACGTGAATAAGTAGAATTGCCGTTTTTTGGGGTAAAGACCAGACATAGACAATTCAACAGCTACCAATGCATCCCGTAAAATTCACTGTTTGGTGCGGTTTATGGGCAGGCGACAATATTGGGCCGTACTTCTTCAAAGACGATGAAGGCTGCAACGTTACGGTCAATGGAGAAAAGTACTGTGTTCGATGATAACAGACTTTTTTTTTGCTGAAAATGCAAGAATTTGACTCGGCTGACATGTGGTACCAACAAGACGGTGCCACGTGCTACATGCCACACTACCAGCGTAACCATGCATCAATTGAGAGGCGAATTTGGTAAGCAGTTAATCTCACGTTTTGGTGCAGTCAATTGGCCACCAAGATCGTGTGATGTGACCCCGTTAGACTATTTTTTGTGGCGCTATGTTAAGTCTCTTGTCTATAGAGGCAAGCCAAACACGATTGCTGCTTTGGAAGCCAACATTAAACGCATCATTGCTGGGATTCCGGCCGAACCGAAATGTGTGAAAAAGTGTGCCAAAATTTAACCTTCAGAATGGACCACTTGAAGCGTAGCCGCGGGCAACATTTAAGTGAAATTAACTTTAAAAAGTAAATGGCAGGAATTGATTTATCGATCCAAATAAATATTTCATTCTTTACTTTTACTTTTAATGGCACAACAGCCCATGGAGGGCCTAGGCCGAGCTTTTCGCATCCACTCATGTTGTGCGTGTTATATTTGTACATGAATGGAAGGGACCTACAGTTTAAAGCCGAATCCGAACGGCGAAGTGAAAAGCTTTTCATAGCTATTTTTACTCTTGTAGGTTTGCCATTGCCTGACAAGAGGTGGTGCTGTGTAGAAAAATATTTTTTTTTTACTTTTTGATTTTGCCTGTGCCGAGATTCGAACCCCGGGCACTCTGCGTAGCAGTCCAACGCACTACTGCGTTCATTCACTTTTGTAAAATTTCTGTGTTTTTTGTTTTTTGAATCTCCAAAAACCAAGCTCTTAAAAAATCAACCTTTAAGATAAGGATCAATCATAACTTAATGAGTATAATACAAAACAATTTGGGCATTCAATTTGGTATAGTACAAAACAATTTGGGTATTTGTCTTATTCTGTCGTATTGTTAAAATGTCGTAAAATTTTGTATGAGAAATGAGCGAATTTACATAAGAAAGGATACGACACTGAATAAGACGATCTATTTTTGTTTTTTCAATTCGAATTGTGTGACTAAAGTATATTGTGCAGACGGTCATTTGATCGCCAGTCACTAGTACATTTTTGCATACTTTTACTACTTTTTATTTGCACTTCGTAGTTAGTAAAAAGGTAATGTAGAAACTATATAAACGTATATTTTTTTATGTTCTTTCTTTCTTCTTTTAATGGCACAACAGCCCTTGGAGGGCCTAGCCCGAGCTTTTCACATACACTGGATGTTGTGCGTGTTAAATTTGTACATGAATGGGACGGCAAAGTGATATGCTTTTCATGGGCGATTTTTTCTCTTGTAAGTTATGGTACCGAGTAGAAAAATTGTTATTTTCTATATTTTGATTTTGCATGTGTCAGCGTAGCAGGCCCAAAAACTTGAAACGATTTTATCAATATAGAGAATGAAATTAATAATATAATTAATAATTTATGCAAATAGTGTAATTTTTTGAGCCGACCGACACCGGCTTGTTATAAAAAAGCGATTGAGGTAGTGGTGAATATGTGGCAACTTCAAAGCAAAAGTCGTATCAACACCATTTGCATCACATCGTGACTACAGACAGCTAACATTTTGTATAAATACTTTTCATACTTACGTTTTCAATACTTAGTTTTACAAATAATATAGTTAATATTCCCTTTTAAATACTAAAAATATTCGCAACTTCGCTTTCTGGCAAATGAAAATAATGATGTACAGATTTGCCTGTTTTCGAACTATTTTACATACATTTTTGTTCCTTTTTTGTAGAATAACTCATTGTCACGCTGAATACTCGGCGTGCTCGGTGTACATTTCACTCAGCATATCGTGTTCGTTGTGAGAGGAGAGTGAGTAAAAGCTCTCGCAAAATCTGAACATAATCACGGTCTTGATGACATACATTGATGCGGTTGAGTACGGTCATTTCGAATTTGCCAAAAATATTGTGTGGTTAAGGTAGAGTGATATGTACAGTGATGGAAAAAATAATAGAAACGACATACATTTTAACAATTCTAACCATACCGATAATTTTCTTTGGCGAATTCTATTCTATGCGTGAAGCCTACTGTGCACGATTTGCTGATAACGGTACTTTATTTTGTTTTCAATTTTGTGCATATTTCGGCATGAATACTGGTTGCATTTGAGTGTTTTTCAATCAACCACGTTTTTGCCTTGGAAAAAAAAAATAGAAACGCGATTAAATTTCGTCAAAATATTTTCCTAGAACGTGTGAAATATTTTAATTGAGGTAGTTTTTGGACATTCAAAAAAGGAAAAAGTTTCAGAATAGCAATTCTTGTGAAATTCGTACTTCTGCATTGTTTCTTAATTCAGAATGGGTCGTGGAGTGCATTGCACAGATGTGGAGAGAGAAGTCATGGGAAATCTCAAAAACGAAAGCAAATCAATGGCTGAAATTGCGCAAATAATGAAGTGCTCCAAAAAAAAAAAGTGTTTTCCGCAATTCAATTTGAAAAAAAAACAAGAGCAACGAGGCAGGAAGCGAAAAACCTCCCATAAATTCGATCAACTTCTTATTCGGCAGTCGAAAAAAAATCCATTTCATTCATCGGAAGAACTAAGGATGGAGTTAAATGCACCTGTTACGAGCCGTACAATAAGGAATAAGCTGATAGAACGTGGATTGAAGGCACATTCAGCAAGGAAAGTATCATTCCTCTGCAAGAAGAACATTCAGAACCGAATCAATTTCACAAAAAGACATTCAACGCCAACAAATTGGAAAAACGTCTTGTGTTCTGACGAAACAAAGGTGAATTTGTTTGGATCTGACGGAAAACCCCAAGTAAGGCGCCCCAAAAATACTGCACACGATCCAAAACACACAATAAAAACGATTAACCATGGTGGTGGCAACATTCTGCTATGGGGATGTTTTTCAGCATTCGGTGTTGGTCCAATATATTGGATGAAAGGTAAAATGTGTGCCACCAACTACGTTAACATACTAAATAGTATAATGCTGCCATATGCAGAGGAAGAAATGTCAATAAAGTGGGAGTTCATGCAAGATATTAACCCCAAACTTGCCAAAAAGTGGTTCCGGGACAACCAAATTTCTTTGATGGAATGGCCTTCACAATCACCAGACCTGAATCCAATAGAACATCTTTGGGGTGTCTTAAAAAAACAAATTGCTGGGTTTAAGTCCAAAAATAAGGAGGATTTATGGAGAAAAGTACAGGCTGAATGGTACGCCATTGATCCATCAATTTGTGCCAAACTGGTGGATTCCATGGATCGTCGGTGTGTCCAAGTTATAAAAAATTGTGGTAGAACTACTAAATATTAAAAAAAAACAAACATTCTACTAATTTTTATCAAAGACTTTTACTTTTACTTAGTTTCAAGTTTTTTTTTCCAAACGTAATAAATGAAGTTAATTTTTTTTATATATTTACGTTCAGAATTACCTTCTTATTTTTTTATTTTGAAATATAATGGAATAAGTAGTAAATAAAAATTATAACATTGAAAAGAAAATTCATTTTACAAAAGAAAATTTGAACATTAAACGAAAAATAGGTCGTTTCTATTATTTTTTCCATCACTGTATGTAGATTTAAAAAAAGTTTGCCTTTTATTTATTAATCACTAGTTTAAAACACTATGCTTTTTTAGAAAATAAAAAGAAAAAATGTAAAAACTGCAGCTCAGATATGAACTGTTTTGGCCGATATTACACTGGCAACAGTTGCCGTCGAGGAGACAAAATTGTTGTTGTTTCCCATTTAAAATGAAAAATCGAAAGAGAAAGATTGAGTGAGTAATTTTGGTCACTAGTGATAGATTTGCCCACGTTCAAGAGCGCAGAACACAGTTTCCGTCGCGGCAATTGTTGCTAGTGTAATAGATGTATTCCAGCGTTTTGCTCTTGCACACACTCTTAAGGTCGCATAACTTGTGGTTGAAAATATCAAGAAGTTCCCTTATAAAAGCAAACGTTTTGCCTTCACTGAGCAACTGTTTTTATTATATAATTGTTTTGTTCAAGAGAACAATGTTAGCTTCTTCTTAATTGAACAATATTTTTAAATGCACTGAAAATGAATCACGATAACTTTTTGGCTGTTTCAAGGAATGTAAATGTATACAAATAATAAACTTTCCATTTATTTTAATTGTCATCCAATAAGATGTTTCTAAACCACTGCAAAATTATCATCTCTTTTTCAACTCAACGACAGGAAGAGAATTAGTTACTTCTTGCACTAAATGCATTCAAAATTTAAGCAAATATTTGTCAAATTATTATCTTACTCTAGTTCGCCGTAAGTAGTCAAAGAAGCTAACTCCTTCTTTAATCGCCCATTCAATGTCTGGTAAGACTAGGTTGTTTATTTAATAATTTATATATGAGAAATGTTCCTATTATTCCTTTTTAACAATTGCAAGATTCGAATTCTTTAATAATGTATATTCAATCATAAACAGCCTCTTTATATAATCATTAACAACAATTAATTCATTCAATCTACCAAGTTACCATAAATAAACATGATGCTGCTTTATTTTTTTGGTTTTTCTGGTGTTTTCGATTCTGCATTTGGTTTTAAGTTCTTCAACTGCTCCTTTTGCTGTTTGAAAGAAAGTAAATTTTTTAGCATATGAGCTCATAAAACACAAAATGGGATCTTCTAAACATTATGTCACAACTGAGTTGGGTTAAAGCAAATTGTCTTGCAATCTTTTATAGAAACTGCAATTCATACTTTTTTGTGGAAGTATTCTTCTTCGCGTGCTGCCTCCATTTTGCCAAATGAGCCTCCCGCTTCCCGAATGGAACCTCCTCCGCCACCGCCTTTTCCAGCACCACTTCCCAGTTCACCAATTTGAGACATTCTCCTGTAGCTATCAACACAATTAAAGTCAACTAAACTTGAATACTTTGATGCAACAAAACTTACTATATGGTTTTGGGATATAATTGCGCAGTTAAGCGATTTCCTAAAGTATTCATAATATAGTATTTTTGTGCAAACCACTTATATAACCTCTATTAAATATATAATTTTAGGCTGATTCAAAACTTTTGAGTGTCGGCGATATTTTATAAAATTTCGGCGCAGTGTTGCCGCTGTATCGGCTCAAATTAATTATCAATTACACTTTCAAAATTTCTTCACAAAACTACTAAACGAGAGTTGAAAATTGTTATTGCCTATTTATTTTACCTTACATTAATTCTGTTACACGTATTCTAACACAGAAAATTGCATACAAATTTTAAAATGAAAGCGCTTAACTTTAAATCGACGGCGTTGCAGTTTCTAGCGGCACGGCATCGATATCTTTCTAAATTGTTTTTGTTTTGTTTTCTAATATATTATTTATGTTTTCGGGTTTGTTTTGCTACACAAATTCTTCAGAAACCAGTGTTGCCCAGCTACTTAACTTTAGCCATAACCTACAGTCCAGTAAACAAAATTTTTCACGGCTCATAATTCGTACTCCTAATGAACTCTTTTTTGAAGACATTTTCTGAGCACCCTCTGGTGTATGGGTGTTTTAAAATAATTTCTGCTCTTTCGGAAAAAAGTAACTCATAACATAGTTTTACTTTGAAACAATTTCGAAGGCTCAACGGTCAATTATCTCTATTTGTTTTATTTTTTATTGTTTTGATAAATAAAAAAAAAAACACAGTCCTTCCGAACAACTTCTTTCGTTCGGACTGTTCGAGGCTGCCTTCAGTGAAGCTGTCTAGATCTGTAAATAGTTAAGGCAACTAGTGACAGTACCGGTTCCACCGCAAACCTGTTTTACAAGCTGTTAAGTACGCCAACTTGTCGCGAGTGATGTTCGCTTAGTTTAGACGGTATTCCTTCCGAACAACTTCTTTCGTTCGGACTGTTCGAGGCTGCTTTCAGTGAAGCTGTCTAGATCTGTAAATAGTTAAGGCAACTAGTGACAGTACCGGTTCCACCGCAAACCTGTTTTACAAGCTGTTAAGTACGCCAACTTGTCGCGAGTGATGTTCGCTTAGTTTAGACAGTATTCCTTCCGAACAACTTCTTTCGTTCGGACTGTTCGAGGCTGCTTTCAGTGAAGCTGTCTAGATCTGTAAATAGTTAAGGCAACTAGTGACAGTACCGGTTCCACCGCAAACCTGTTTTACAAGCTGTTAAGTACGCCAACTTGTCGCGAGTGATGTTCGCTTAGTTTAGACGGTATTCCTTCCGAACAACTTCTTTCGTTCGGACTGTTCGAGGCTGCTTTCAGTGAAGCTGTCTAGATCTGTAAATAGTTAAGGCAACTAGTGACCGTACCGGTTCCACCGCAAACCTGTTTTACAAGCTGTTAAGTACGCCAACTTGTCGCGAGTGATGTTCGCTTAGTTTAGACGGTATTCCTTCCGAACAACTTCTTTCGTTCGGACTGTTCGAGGCTGCCTTCAGTGAAGCTGTCTAGATCTGTAAATAGTTAAGGCAACTAGTGACAGTACCGGTTCCACCGCAAACCTGTTTTACAAGCTGTTAAGTACGCCAACTTGTCGCGAGTGATGTTCGCTTAGTTTAGACGGTATTCCTTCCGAACAACTTCTTTCGTTCGGACTGTTCGAGGCTGCTTTCAGTGAAGCTGTCTAGATCTGTAAATAGTTAAGGCAACTAGTGACAGTACCGGTTCCACCGCAAACCTGTTTTACAAGCTGTTAAGTACGCCAACTTGTCGCGAGTGATGTTCGCTTAGTTTAGACGGTATTCCTTCCGAACAACTTCTTTCGTTCGGACTGTTCGAGGCTGCCTTCAGTGAAGCTGTCTAGATCTGTAAATAGTTAAGGCAACTAGTGACAGTACCGGTTCCACCGCAAACCTGTTTTACAAGCTGTTAAGTACGCCAACTTGTCGCGAGTGATGTTCGCTTAGTTTAGACGGTATTCCTTCCGAACAACTTCTTTCGTTCGGACTGTTCGAGGCTGCTTTCAGTGAAGCTGTCTAGATCTGTAAATAGTTAAGGCAACTAGTGACAGTACCGGTTCCACCGCAAACCTGTTTTACAAGCTGTTAAGTACGCCAACTTGTCGCGAGTGATGTTCGCTTAGTTTAGACGGTATTCCTTCCGAACAACTTCTTTCGTTCGGACTGTTCGAGGCTGCTTTCAGTGAAGCTGTCTAGATCTGTAAATAGTTAAGGCAACTAGTGACAGTACCGGTTCCACCGCAAACCTGTTTTACAAGCTGTTAAGTACGCCAACTTGTCGCGAGTGATGTTCGCTTAGTTTAGACGGTATTCCTTCCGAACAACTACTTTCGTTCGGACTGTTCGAGGCTGCTTTCAGTGAAGCTGTCTAGATCTGTAAATAGTTAAGGCAACTAGTGACAGTACCGGTTCCACCGCAAACCTGTTTTACAAGCTGTTAAGTACGCCAACTTGTCGCGAGTGATGTTCGCTTAGTTTAGACGGTATTCCTTCCGAACAACTTCTTTCGTTCGGACTGTTCGAGGCTGCTTTCAGTGAAGCTGTCTAGATCTGTAAATAGTTAAGGCAACTAGTGACAGTACCGGTTCCACCGCAAACCTGTTTTACAAGCTGTTAAGTACGCCAACTTGTCGCGAGTGATGTTCGCTTAGTTTAGACGGTATTCCTTCCGAACAACTACTTTCGTTCGGACTGTTCGAGGCTGCTTTCAGTGAAGCTGTCTAGATCTGTAAATAGTTAAGGCAACTAGTACCAGTACCGGTTCCACCGCAACCCTCTTTTACATGCTGTTAAGTACGCCAACTTGTCACGAGTGATGTTCGCTTAGTTAAGACGGTATTCCTTCCGAACACCTTCTTTCGTTCGGACTGTTCGAGGCTGCCTTCAGTGAAGCTGTCTAGATCTGTAAATAGTTAAGGCAACTAGTACGAGTACCAGTTCCACCGCAACCCTCTTTTACATGCTGTTAAGTACGCCAACCTGTCGCGATTGATGTTCGCTTAGTTTAGACGGTATTCCTTCCGAACAACCTCGTTCGGACTGCTCGAGGCTGCCTTCAGTGAAGCTGTCTAGATCTGTAAATAGTAAGGTAACTAGTACCAGTACCGGTTCCACCGCAACCCTCTTTTACATGCTGTTAAGTACGCCAACTTGTCACGAGTGATGTTCGCTTAGTTAAGACGGTATTCCTTCCGAACAACTTCTTTCGTTCGGACTGTTCGAGGCTGCCTTCAGCGAAGCTGTCTAGATCTGTAAATAGTTAAGGCAACTAGTACGAGTACCAGTTCCACCGCAACCCTCTTTTACATGCTGTTAAGTACGCCAACTTGTCGCGAGTGATGTTCGCTTAGTTTAGAAGGTATTCCTTCCGAACAACTTCTTTCGTTCGGACTGTTCGAGGCTGCCTTCAGTGAAGCTGTCTAGATCTATTAATAGTAAGGCAACTAGTACCAGTACCGGTTCCACCGCAACCCTCTTTTACATACTGTTAAGTAACTGTCTCTACCTGACTTTTATTCACAACTCATCGCTCGTTAGGTATAGTTAGGTATATAGCATATAACAACAAAAGCTGCAGAGATAATGCGTATAATTTATAGCTGTTTAGAATCCCTGATTTCTATAACAATCTTACTGTCAACTGTGTAATTATGTAGCACAATTACTTTAAATAATTAGTTTGGTAAAAAACAAGAAGGAAATGTATCAAAATGTACGCCGGAGGAAGAAGTGAGTTACAAATGCAATCAAGAATGTTTTTTTTTGGCGTGCAAGGATAGGTTCAACCATATAATGGAAAAGCGACATGACTATACTCATGTGCTGGAAAATCACGTCCAGGTACCAGCTGCTATTAGTCCGATTTATTATTGTGAATGACAACACATGAAAAGGAGATCGTTCTATTCACACGTGTTAAATGAGTTGGCGAATAAAACACGCCTTCTTTTTCAATGTTAAAAGGAAAAGGTAAAAAAGGTATTTTTCAAAAAGTTCTTGCAAAGACAGGACTGAAAAGCTGAACCGAATGCAATGCCACATCTACAAGAACTGTAGCAGCGAAAAAAGCTGTTCAACGTTTATAGCGCAGGATACACAAAATATGTACAGTCTGTTCAACAAAAAACGTTGCACTCTTACTCAGTTAACTTCCAAAAAAAATAACTGGAATGTTCTAGTTTACATAAATACATATTGTTGCGGTTGTCGACGCATACATTTTAATTTAGTTCTGTTTGTACTTTCCACTGTAACACGTGTAAACAAAATGAGTGTGCAGTTCAAGACACGTTTCCAAGCGAAATATCTTAAAACTACTTGCACATTTGTTAAGAGGTGGTCTGAAAATTATTCAGAAATAGGAAACATTGACGACGAACCAGGAAGAGGCCGAAAGCCTACCACCTCCATGCGGCACGATAAAGCTATCGTTGGGCTTTTTGAAAAAAATTCAATGATCAGTTTAAGGGAAGCAAAAACAATTTTATCGGAGAAGGGGTTGGATATATCTTTAAACACGATTCGCGACAGACTTCAGCAATCAAGCATAAAACGTAACAGTACTTTGTCAAAACCATTGCTTTCACAACAGCATGTTGAAAAGCGTCTTCAGTGGGCTTACACAAACATCGATCGAGATTGGACCAAAGTAATATTTACAGATGAAGCCCAATGATTTGGCTTTCTTAAGTGCTTCACGCATAATTTAAATGCAGTTAGATTGCTGAAGTTGCATAAGGATTGTCTATTAAAAAAAATGTCAAATATATATATTTACATTTGAAAATGTTCCGAACTTCTTTCTAATATTTTTATCAATTGAATAGCTCAAATTCTTTAAGTTCTAAACGTTTTCTTTAAGTTTTATCAATAGATTGTATGCACAATCAAGCCTTTAAAGTTGAGTCAACTTGCACGAGATCAGTTGCTGCTATATTAGTAGCTGTTACACATGTGCTATATGCTACACATTCTGTTCACTAGTAATATTTTCAGCACCTTTTAACTTTTGTCAGTAGTATAGTATACTACCGTATACTATTTGCTACAGCTACACCTTTCTGTTCTCTGCTTAAGAATTGCATTGTTGCCCTGCTAGCTATTCACTCTAGTCTATAAATTTTATCAAACCCTTACGTGTAGATAGATTTATGGATGAAGATAGCCTTGAGCTAAACAAACTGGATACAACCAGTGTGACCAACAAACATTTTAAAATACAAATATCAATAGGTCGATAGGTAAAAAAGCCGAGAAAAGGCTAAATCAGTTCTTTAATAAAGCTGAAAGAAAAAGAGCTACAAAAAGTACAAAAGAAGGGTAAAAACTTAAACTTCTCGCAACAAATATATTTGTTAATTTTAGCATACTTCAATGTAAGTATAACTGTGAACAACGAGACCACATAACACGTTATCAAACTTTTGCTCTCAGTTATAATTTAAACTTAAAATTGAATCTCTAAAATGGGTTTTTTGGCTTATGAAACCCTTGCACAGAGAATTTCATCCAAATCGGTGAAGCCATATAGGGGGTACAAGAGAAAATTCAACTTCTCTGAGATTTTACTAAATTCTGCTCTGGCTGCTCACTCTTAGGAATAAACTTTTAGATTACGATTAAGGCCCTTGGTACATAAGATTTCAGTTAAATCGGTCGGTCCACAGATGACGTTCTATTTAAAGTTCTCTCTCGTGATTTACTAACATTTACTTCGGAACCCTCTCAAGAAAAAGCTTAAGATCAAGACAAACACAAGAATGTGTTCCTGGGATCAAAAATCGGTTGGTCTAAAATAAAAATTAATTTTAATTTAGTAATCTTTGAAAATCGTAATAAGTTCATATTCAATCTTCTTTCCATTCAACACAATGCTCTGCATTCATAGGGGTACACCCTGAGTGTTGAATATATCAATAAAAAAAAAAAAAAATGAATTACAAACATAATTTAAAGTAATTCCATCCGTTTTTGAGGCTTAAAAATGGTTAAAGCTAAAAATCATTAGTTATTAGGCTAAATGTAAAAATTTAAGACTAAATCTAGCCCCAAAGGCCACTGGTATCCACTGGTCACTTAAGGCAACCCATAGGTGTATTTGGTAGTAGTTGGTATGAGTTGGCCTGCTACGCAGAGTTTCCGGAGTTCAAATCTGGGCAAAATCAAAAAGTAGAAAAA
Organism: Palloptera scutellata; assembly: GCA_958295655.1. Taxonomy (NCBI): domain Eukaryota; kingdom Metazoa; phylum Arthropoda; class Insecta; order Diptera; family Pallopteridae; genus Palloptera; species Palloptera scutellata. Next base: position 42,664,528 of record OY282451.1, read on the forward strand.
TAAAATTGCTCTATGCAGCACCATCACTTGGCAGTCAATGGCAAACCTCCAATAGTAAAAATTGGCTAAGAAGAGCTTTTTACTTCACCGTACGGATTCGGCATCAAACTGTAGATCCCCTCCAGTCATGTACAAATATAACACGCACAATATGAGTGGATGCGAAAAAGCTCGGCCTAGGCCCTGTATGCGCCATTGTGCCATTAAAAAGAAACAAGAAACTTGCAGGTTTCAACAGTTCATGTGATCCTATCGCGATAGCATTATTGGATTTTTTAAAGTTTATTTTTTTTTGTTGTGTGCGACAAGGTAGGGGAAATCTTCATAGATACTGGCAGCCCCGTGCTGTTCAGCATGCACGATTCACACTCCAGTGTACCTAGGTGCTAAAAACCACCTCCTGAGCCACTCTGTCCTGATTGACCCTCGCGGCACCGCCATTTGAGGCATTCCTTCGCAAGGCAGGGTTTTTTAAACTGTCTGTCTGTAATTGAATTTTGAAATTTATTTTGTAAAAAGTAAAAAAAAACATATTTTTTTTATTAAAATATATCTGTAAATAATTTTTCTTCAATAATAATTCTTTGAAAAATATACTCCATTGGTAGATATTTTCTTTTGTGACGTTGTTCCATTTTAGTGTGATTCTTCATCGGAGGTTGTACTGCGAAAGTTGGACTTACTCTTCTGTGCAGTTCTCAAATTATCATTTTTCAATTTTTTCTGCATCGACTTTACGTTATCGTTTTGCTAAAAAAAAAATGCCAACATTTTTGTAAGTAACAATGAATGCCTGGAGACACTAGAAATGTTTATGCATAGTACGCACCAACGACAGGAAATACGCTTCTTCCTGGCAATTTTTATGTTTATTCATTAAGCATGTGCCGCGTTGAGCAGCTTCTGGCGTTTCGCTCAGCTTAAGAATTTTTTCAAATTCGGACCAATTATCAAGGCAATCTTCACACTTGAGCTTGGAGCCCGGTTGTTCATGCATCTTTGTGATCAATTTTAAATCATTCGAATTAAAATACTTTTCCTCGTTGATGCCGCCTTGCAATTTGCCCAAGCCACCGCCCGGCAGCAAGGGATTACTGTCGTTTTTGAAATTTCGGTAGACACGAGATCTGTAGACATTACAACCAATTACTTAGTATACAAATTTATACGAAAATGTAAAATTCACTGTGCATCATACCCAAGATGAGTATTCCAAAAACTTCTAAAGCCACGTCTAAAGATCGGTATTAACATATTCGAAAATATAAAGAAATGTTAGATAGAAATTTTCACTTGAAATAAAGTACTCCGTTTCCTATGATCCTCTTTTTGTTTTTAACAAGTGTATAATGAGGAAAATTTTACGAAGTTGGATTATTTTCCAGTACAGTTTTGTTATCGAAGCAAGTCAGGCATCGCAAAAAGGGTGGTAGAAAGGATTTTTTCTTTCACCGATGCCAGGGAAAACAAATCGAGACAAAAACTAGTGATCGGGTTGAGTTTCTAATCAAGTCGATAGATTTTCTTGTTTTTTTATTTCTTTTAAATTTAAATCATCTTCAAATTCAATTGTCAAGAAATTTTTCGTCTTAAAAATCATCAATTGAAATATTAAATATTAGGCTTTCGCTGCAAATGTTTCTTACCAGAATGGTTACCAGCGGTTTTATTGGCTCAAAAAACTCCAAGTAAAAGAAATATGCATTTAACAAGCCTGTGCTACATATTGTAAAACTTTTGGAATCTGTCCTGTTAAATGTTCTTCGTGTTTCAGCAAAAATGCAAATAACAATAATCAACAGCAACAATCACAATCTCAGCAATCAGCAAAATCGCCGAAGCCCAATAAGAAAGCGGACAAGTCCAAACGCTCTTCACTTTCGAAAGCCGACTCGAAAAAGTCCATATCAGATTTGCTGAAAACACAATTAAAAGTACCACTAGGTGACGAGGGGCCCAGATCATCGACGGCTGCCTCATTTCAACAGCCAACCAAAGTGAAATCGGGCAGTTGGAAGCGTTCGGAGAAGCAAATCTCTAGTTACAACACCATTTCCGTTAAAAAGTCAAAATCACTGCGCAAACGGTCGCCTACATGGTTGAAATTTCCAAATAGTCCCGTTAAAATTGCGGAAAAAGCTAGCTACGTCAGTCCAGCTGATTCAACATCGGTATGCCGACCGGGCACTCTTTATTCGGACGTTTTATTCGGTGCTGGTTCATCGTGTTTGGTAAAAATAAAAACACTAACACCGCGCCGGAACTCCTCGAACGCTGCTCAGAAAAAGCTAACGAAGGCGCTTTTAAAATGCGCTAGAAACGAGAACGACGGCTCCTGCAGTGAAACCGAAACAGACTGTGAATTATTTCCAAGCCTTAATGATAATAGTAAGTCACCAACACCTGCTGAGCTTGCAGAGAATACAGTAACTACTCCACCGAATGGGACAACAATTGTGAAAAATGATGACGAATCAGTGGCTGTAGTACGAATGGAAACGATTGGTGTACGAAATGCTGAAAACGGTTTCAATGATATTTCACATGGAAATTATTTAGCTCAACATTTTAAGCAGCTAACCGTTACAACGCACCCTGTGCAGAAACCCACAATCAAACCCTTTACAATTGACATACCGCAGTGGAATTTTGTTGATGTTGATGTGAGCTCGGACGCTTTTCCGAAGTTCTTGGGTCAATTTGAAGATGAGCATTACGTGAAAGCAGAGAAGATGGCGTTGTTGGGTTTAAAGTTGGCTCTGGGCAATAATTCACAACAGGGCAAGTTTAAATTTTGAGCTACCTTCCTCAATCCTTTGGGCATTCCTATTTGTCGATTGACTTATAAAATTATTTTAATAATAAATTTAATAACTAATCTATCTCAAAGAGTCTGAGGAACGATGTAGTATAGTTTTTGTATTGGATTTGTTTAGTTGTTGTTGTAGCAACTACAAATAGAGTAGAGAAATTTATTGGCATTATGTTTTGATTATGTGTGTTAAGTGTTGTCCTTATGGTCAAGTCCCAGGAAGCGGACAGCGTCAATGGGATGCTACGAAAGGGGGGCGAAATGGAGTCAATATCTGTTGGATGTTGAGGGCAGAAAAGCAGGAGTGATGTGTCGATGGAACGGTTTCGCGAGTGCGTGCTGTGTTCCTTGACCTTGAGCATTTCGGTCTCTTCATGTGTCATGAGGTAGCAGCCTGCTGCAGGTTGCAACCGCTTGAGAATGAAGCGATGAATGCCAAATAGATGTTCAGGTCATCACATACCGCGGAGATGTTGTTGCCTGTGGTAAGGATTATGCAATCGTCCGCACGAGTCGGGACGAGTCTAATGTTTCGTAGTGGTTGAAGCAGTTTGGAAATGTAGTAATTAAACAGCAGCGATAACAAAACTCAACCTTGCTTTACTAAAGTATCAGAAAAATAGCATACTCTCAATTAAATAGTGACCGCTCAATATAATTTTTGTTGATTAGAAAATGATCAATTTGCGTTCAGAAGACACTCAGGTAGCAGTGACGCAAGTTATGCGACCAATATGTAGAAACAGTTGTATATATGGATGTTTACACTGGCGCAAGTATGAAAGACAGGTAGAAAAGTAAGGTAGCAAGAAAGATATAGAAATTTTGCATATTTTTCTTACTTCTTTACTTTTCTACATGTTTTCTCGCACAATCTTTCCTGCTTGCGTCAGTTTAAATAACTATTTTCTTAGAGTAACGATATGAAGGAAAATTAGTCGGGCTATAAGATAACCCAGGGCTGGAAAATACATCGACAACTATCGATTTATATCGATAGGTCGTGCACATCGGTAAGTATCGATGATGTAATTAATGACGTTACACTGTTGGTGTCAAGAATAGAGCACATGTGCCGACGCAACTTCAACTCTGGACTTCGTATTGAAGGCGAAATTACCAATGCTTGTTGATGTTTAAAGTTTTGCTAAGGACTACGGTAAGTATCATTAGTTTTCCCAGCTTTACAATAGCCTATCGTTTATCGTTGTGCTTATTGTTCCCAACTTTGATGATAACGTACAAAATTTTCCGTGGCAGCTCGATGTTTGATGTATTATTATCAGATACATATGGTCAAATTTATATTCGCACATTGCTAAATTAAGCCAGCAAAACCGGGTACCCACATGAAACAATGTATGTATTCGGTGCACAATTAATCCACACTATTATTAACACTAGCCATTAATGCAGAGGTGTTAAAAACAGGATTGCTCCAATAGCACAGGCGCACATCGAATACACTCAACCAACGCAAAAACATACACATGAACGTAAATATGTAAATTTCCAAAATCCACAAATTGACGCTGGAAATACAATAGAACGAAATGTACAATAAACAGTAAAGCAAAGAGGAAAATGTAAAAACCAGCAGAATTCACAGCAAAGTGTATGAGACGAGTTGAGTGGACGTAGTGCGGCCGTAAAGTTGTGCGGAAAATCGGAACGAAAACGGATTTAATGTGAGATAAATAAATTATTATTTAGAAAAATATAGTGTTCAAATGCAATTAATTCGCAGTGCACAAGTTTACTTCATTTGCTTTGTAGAAATAACCAGCAACAAAGTATAAAAAGTGTATGAAACAAGTTTCAATAAAGTAGAGAAGACGATTTTTTTTTATTCACGCATTGAACGCCGCATTTTCTAGTATGTGTGAGTGTGTGAGTGTGTTTTTTTTTGTGTGATTTTGCTGGAAACCGCTAGAGAAGTGGGTGTAACAGAGAACAAAATACACAACAAAATGAGAAGCAGCGCAAACTTCGTAAAATAATTCAATATCGTTGTGGGGGAAATAAATAAAATTATTTGTCATTAATTGTGTACGTTTTTGTTAAATATTAAAATATAAATATCGATATATTGATATTTTGTATACATACTATACATACCATGTACATATATGAGCATTAGTGTAGTAGTGTACCTCTTAAATTACATTCAGCGATGTTCAATTCTGGTCACCTCAACAAATTCGATATTTTATTTCAATTTTATTTGATTTTAACTGGTAGCTCGAATGAAATTGTGTGTTGCTAACTAGAACTGTTAAACTAAAATGTCAATGTTGCTGAAAGTATGTAAGCTTAGTGCTTGACACTTTTTCCAAAGCCTAAAATAATGAATTAGAATAGCAATAAACAGTTTTTCCTGCGATTGCAATAAACTAACTGATCTAATTTGCGTAACTGTATTCTGATCACTTTGGAGACAATGAACTTTCCTTTGTTTAGAACAAGATTTCGCTAACACTGAACTATGTACTTGTTATTCTGTATGAAATCTATATGTACTATGTACATAGAAATATGGCACAAGAACCTTACTCTTAGATGAAGGATCCGCATATCAGCATAGCTGAGCATATTGCATATTATATTTCTAGCCGAATTGGATGTAAAAAAATATGCGAATTTTATCTTGTTTGAGTCGTTTGCTTCCCTTCGAGTATACATATTTAAAATCAAGTATAATAAAAATTATATATTTCGGATTTCTTGGTAAATTGCATGCAAGTGTGCCTCAAATTGAAATTCGCTGCGTCTTTCTTTAATTTTCTTAAAATTTCGCTTGCGCTGTTAGTGTAAAAAAGTCATCATCGCCGTCATTTAACTTTTCTCTTTAGTAATTGACTTGTCGATTGTCATCATCGCTTTTATCTTTGCGTTTATTTTCCGCTTTCGCATGGAAAATAGACGGACAAGGTTTCGAACATGGCGTGTTTGTGCGTTTCTCTGCTTGTAATGTAGATTTTCTTATTTTTTCGATTGATCTTGCCGTCTCTTCGAATATGGAAATGAATTTTTTTGTATTTAGTTTAGATTAAAGAGTTGCTACCAGTGTTGCCAGCTCCGCCAGTTTGTGCTCGATTGTGTTGATTAGAATTCATTGAAATGTGATTGCGTTAATTTATAATGTTGAAATTCTAAAATCATTAAATTATCAATAAAAAAAATTTTAAGTTAATATTGAAAAATGTGTTTATTAATTGTGAAATTTGATTAAAATATAAGTTATTAATAAAAAAAGAAATGCAAAAGTGTTCTTTTGTGCATATAGCATAAAAATATCGCAAAATTATATTATAAGAGTGCGATAATTTAAAAAAATGAATACCTAAGAAAAGTGTTTTTAAATTAAAATTCTCCTCTTCTTCTTTTATAATAAACATAACGGCAAGTGTGTGGAAAATTTTTATTAATAGTGTTTTAATTTTATTTTGCAGCTAAAAAATACATTTTGTGTAAATCGATCATCAACTTGTTAATATAATTTTTTATAAGAAATAAAATTCATTTACAATTTAACGGATTATAGTGGGAGTCGCAATATCAAATTACCATTACAAAAAAAAAAAAGAGTAAAACAATATGCCACCCATTAATAATTCGATTAAATCGACATCGCATTTGCAGTCGTCGCGTCAAAGATTTGATTCGCAGCCGATCATGAAGCAACGCCGTCAATTCCACAACGACGACGCTACTTTAGCGAGGATCACCACACAAATGTTGGCAAGCAGAAAATATGTTTTCACATTCCTACTATTGGGATTATTTGTATCTTTCGCCAGTGCAGTTGAAGAGGTATGCATAATATTTATTATTTGTTTGTTTTTCGGTTAGTTTTATAACTTTAGAGTTAATGCACCCGACACGTAAAAGTCAAGGGGATATTTATATCCAATGAATATGGTGGCCAATGTCAAAGATGATTACGTGTTTGCAGTCACAAAACTGATAAATTGTCAATGTGAACGTAGGCATCCAGCCAATTATCATGCCAGTATATTTCTAATAAAAGATCGATCATGTAAAGAAAATCACTTTCTTAGGCTGTGGTTTTATTCAAATTTTACTCGGCGAACACCATGCAATTGTTGTTGCCCGAATACGAAAAAAGAGCTTTTACTCACTCTCACACCGAACACGATATGCTGGGTGAAATGTACGCCGAGCACGCCGAGTATTCAGAGTGTCACTGAGTTATTCTACAAAAAAAAAAAGAACAAAAATGTATGTAAAATGGAGGGAAAACATGCAAACCTGTACATCACTATTTTCATATGCAGAAAAGCGAAGGTTCGAAATTTTTTTAGTTCTTCAAAGTGAATATTAAATATATTATTCATAAAACTATTGAAGAAAACTCATATTATTTTTATAATTTTTCAATTATATTATTAATTTTACGCTCCATATTAATAAAATCGTTTAAAGTTTTTTGGTATACCATTTAGTGTTACCGTTCCGAACAATATAGTATTACAAAAAAGAAAAACTGAATTTCAACAAAAAGCAACTCTGTAACGAATATCAATGTAACCACTACGACGAGCACGAGAGTGAAATATGATGTGTTCGTCGAACAGCGAACACCAGTATAACCAGCACCTTACACAAGTATGAAATTTTCGCTCTTTTCTTCTCTCTTTCTCTTTGTTTCTTCCTCATATTTGGCAGAAACGTCAAACATTGCGTTCACATGTCAAATAGTTGGTAGCCTTATTGTGAACAAAATGTAAGTGTATTAGTGTTGACATGCCAGCATTGGCAGGTGTAAATGCTGAGTGATGGTGCAGTTCCGCCTGCGGGATCAAACTTTTAGTCCTACACGATCATTTTCTTTGGTTGGGAGTTGGTCAACGCAATAAATTCACCTAGAAAAAAGTCATTAAATAGTGCTAGTAATTTTAAATTAAGAGGTTGAATTTTCTGATTTTCATGCAACAAAAATCAAAATTGTGCAGCTAAAAATAAAAATATAAAAAATTAAAAAAAGTATGCTCTAAAGACCAGCAAAATAAAATCTTTTGCGTTCAAACGTGTAACCATATTGAAATACGGAAAAAGTGTACCACGGAATTTACCAAGCCGGCATTTACACGGGGTTTGAATTAGCCCTGCTTGACTGATTATGATGGCTAGGGAGGTGAGCGTGATAGACAACCGACAATAACACCGAGACTCCATGTAAATGCCGTCAAAGTTGGTCGAGCAAGTCTAGTCTTGGTTTTTTTAAATCGGTTTTTTCAGATGAGAAATGTTATGTTAACGCGATTAATGGGTAAGAATATTATCTTCAAGAACTGGAAAAAAAGTTGTTCCTGATCAAAAGATAAACTTTTTATTTTATTTTTACAATAACAAACACTACGTATCCTCTCTTATTTAGAAAAAATTCGCATCAAAAAGAAATTCTGTATAGTATAGGAACTTGGAAAATTTGTTTTAAAAATTGACTGAAATCATCAGAAATGAGAGTTAGAGAAGGAGTAGATGATCCTAAATACAATTTATGGTGATATGACTTTGTGAAGGCAAGGTAAATTAAATAATTTACATTTGTACACGAATTGTAAGGGACCTACAGTTTTAAGCCCAATCCGAACGGTGAGACGAAATAGTTTTTCTGACGCAAATGTTACTCTTGGAGGTCTGCCATTGCCTGCCAATGATGAATTGATTTTTGCCTATGCCGAAGAAGTAAAATATAAATTAATTAATATTAATAATAATTATTAATTAATATTAATTACGCCGTACAACAAAGTAAGACTAAATCAGTATCTGAGTATTGTTCTCAATTATCAATTACATTTCCAAATATTAATAACTTATATGGATTATCAAAAACACAAAGATGATGAGTAACCATGGCTGGTTCCGAAACGATCGTCTGATCTGCCTGTTCTATATACATTGTTGTTATTCTCTCATAGGAAACTTTTTAAATACGTACAGATTAATTTTCCAAATTAAAAACATACAAATTTTACATAGTTTTAAATTATTTATATCATATTTTTTCCAAACGCAATGCGATTATACGCATTTCTTAACTGCTTAAAATAAATTTATGACAAAAACAAAATTGTAGTTGGTTTTGAAGTTAGAGTGATTAAAACAATAGGAAGATAAAATTCCACCACACTTTGTGGCAAAGTGTCAACGTTGATGGTACCAATTGGTATCGACGAAGAGAAACAGCACTAAGGAGATTAAATTTCACTCAATTGCCATAATATAATGAAAATACAACATCTGCATGAGTATGTCTCTTGTGTGTATTAAAAGCTGTATAAATTCATATTATAATGAACATAGTATTCCAAGTATTCCATAGTATTCTCTCAGTCACTAAATAGTTGCATAAAAAAGTAATAAGAATACTAAAATATAATAGGGCCTTAAAATTGTTCAAGAATAAATAAAACGCATATAATTTAATGTTATAGCCAATAATTTAGCTTTATTATAAATATCATAGATAAGGATTTGCCATTATGTTTTAAAAACGGTTTCGACCTAGTAGCCGCCGCGGCTGGTTCGAATAAATTCCAGCCGAGAGTCCCAATTTTCGACCACTTTTTGCAGCAATTGGGGCCGTATGTCAGTAATAACGCGTCAAGGCGTCAATCGTCTCGGGCTTATCTGCGTAGACAAGCAACTTCACATAACCACACAAAAAATAGTTCAGCGGCGTTAATCGCATGATCTTGGACGCCACGCCATAGGCCCACGATGCGAGATAATACGCTCACCAAAAGTTTCCTTGATTGTTTCGTTGGCTGTATGGCATGTAGCACCGTCTTGTTGGAACCAAAGGTCGTCCACATCACCATCCTCCAATTTAGGCACGAAAAAGGCATTAATCATGGCTCTCCCCATTGACCCATTCAACCAAAAGAGAGCTTCATCGCTCAACAAAATTTTCTTGTGAAAATCGAGATCGGTAGCCATCTCGTTTTGGTAATAGATTTGCACGATTTGCAAACGTTGTTCAGGAGTGAGTCTATTCATTAAGAAATGGCAAACCAAACTGTTTAAGCCACCCTAATGCACCTTTTCTTTCCTATTCATTTTCTCTATCCTTTCTTGTCGCTCTATTTCTTTTCTTGCTATTGCTTTCTCTAAGTTCTTCTCTAGAACACTTTCACACCTGTCGGTTGGGCTCTTCAATATATTTATTGTACAATTTTTCCTTCCAATAAATTTGTTAATCTTGTTAAAATTAAATAAAAATTTCTTGTGTTTTAATATCCCATTAATTCACTTCTGACTTAAACACAAACTGAGCATAAATCAAGTGACAGCTGTCAAAAAGACCAACTCCGAAAAAAGTATTGCCAGATTGAAAACCACAGTTCTAAAAAAACACCCTTTAATTATTTAAACTTAAAGTGAAGTTACGATTACTGTACGAATAATACTAATGCTGTTAATGAGCTAAACAAATGAAATATATTAAACTGTGTATTTAGGAAGAAACTCACAAAAACTGGATTTTGGAGTGTAGATGGAGGGTTTGTGTTCCTAATAAATTTTCATCTCTTTTACTAAACCATTTTCCCATAGACACCAAAAATGATATACCTGAAATTTAAGATATGCTAGTAGTCTTTTTAATATTGTTTTACAGATTTCTTGATCTCGAAAACCTGACGTGATGCAGCGATTCGGTCTTATATTAGAACTAGCCACCTTAAATTACTCTAGAATATGGAATATACTAATCGCCAGTCCGATGAAAAAAATTAGATTTTGTGGCACAGTGTTATATAATAAAATCATATAAATTGTCAATTTTTTCTTAATATTGTATACGGTATATTTTTCAATATACGCACTTACTTAACTGGCACTACAACCGATGATCGATCTTGCCCGCCTCATTAGGGTTCGTAGATGGCTTTTTAACGCGGTGGGTTCCAAGCCCGACGCAATATACTTATTTTATAATATGGAATGGTTCGGTTTCAGGTTCTGTAATTTGATCTATACCCAAATTATCTAAGCAAAACAATTACATCCTCTTCAGAGTTGTACATTTATATCTGTTGTATCTTCTCCTTTATTTTATTTGCCTATTTATTTACATTATTTTACAACGCATCTTTCTCTTTCACAGTCATATTTATCACTTTTTTTACTCTCGTATATCGCCTGAGTGCCCACACGCATATTCTGCAATGCAGATTTCACTCTTTTTAATGGTTTGCATTATTTCTCGTTCGTAAATTATTTTAATTTTTTATCGCATATGGTACGTGCCACAAATGTCAATTTGATGTTCACATATACAGTGTCGGACAATAAAATAACAACACCTTGTTCTGAAACCAAAAACCTTAAAAAATATTTCTCTAGGCTTACGATAAAGTTAAAAAGTATTTACTTTAGTTTTTTCTTAAAACAAAAACAAAATCAATTCAGTGTAAAAAACGAAATTTAAAAGTTATACATAAAATCACATTTCACAAGGACGAAAAAATAAGAACCCTTCAATTAAAAAAAAAAAACATTTATAAAATATTGCCTCAAATTGTTCTTACTTTACTTTTAATGGCACAACAGCCCATGGAGGGCCTAGGCCGAACTTTTCGCATCCACTCATATTGTGCGTGTTATATTTGTACATGAATGGAAGGGATCTACAGTTTAATGCCGAATCCGAACGGCGAAGTGAAAAGCTTTTCATAGCAATTTTTACTCTTGTAGGTTTGCTATTGCCTGCCAAGACAAGAGGTGGTGCCGTGTAGAAAAATTATTTTTTTTTACTTTTTATTTTGCCTGTGCCGAGATTCGAACCCCGGACACTCTGCGTAGCAGTCCAACGCATTACCACTACGCCACAGCGACCAACTCAAATTGTTCACTAATGCTAATGTTTTGTGGAATAGCTTTTGTTAATTAAAAGCTCCTTACACCTTCTAGGCATTGATGCCACCAGAGACGCGCAAGTAGCCTGGGGTATGGAATACCCCGTTCTTTGAATGCTTTGCCACAATTCGTCTTTGTTTTTAGCTCTGGTACTGCCAATCTTCTCTTTGACAATATTCCACAAGTTATCGATTGGATTAAGGTCAGGAGATTGTGAAGGCCAGGTCATAACGGGAAAACCAATTTCGCGCAAGGATTGAGGATTTCCCATTCAGCATAAGGAAGCATCACCTACTGAAGGATGTTTACGTAAAGAAATCTGTCCATCGTTTCTTTTATCCAATACAGAGGGCCCTCACCATACCAAGAGAAGCATCCTCATACCATGATGCTTCCACCTCCGTGCTTAAACGCCTTCCTAGTATATTTTGGGTTCAATTCTGCATTTTTCGGGCGTCTAACCCAACGTTTGCCATCACTTCCAACCAGATTCACCTTGCTTTCGCCTGTCCAAAATACGTTAGGCCATTTTTTTTTAATTAATTGAACCATCCCACTCAATGTGCGCTTCAGCGAACTCTATGCGACACTTTCGATGTCTTTGGTACATTGGTACTTTTCGTGCTGTCTCCTTCACCAAACGTCTCCTTACTGATCGAGCACAAATTTGAACCCGTGTCTCCTCTCTAATTGCGGCAGCTACCTTAAATGGATTACGTGCCGCCATTTTTATGCGATTGCCATCTGCACTTGTAGTTTTGCGGGGCCAATGAAATTTTAGAGGTACTAAAGATTGGTAGACAAATATCGAGAATCTGCTAATTGTTTTAGCTATTTGGCGGATGCTTTGTCCCTCATTTCGCATTTTTTTTCATCAAATCACGCTCCTCCTTGCTGCAGTGCTTTGCTCTATTGTCCGCCTTCGAATGTTTCGCTTCATCTTTTTTGTTTGGGAATCCCCAAAAAATATTTAAATGTAGTGTTGCCACCTAGAAATTCATAAAGTATATACCATTCCATTTTCTTTCCGATAAAAAAAATCGATAGACGTTTTATAGCGCAAGGTGTTCTTAGTTTTTGTCCGACACTGCACAGACATAACCCGCTATCAAACTGCACTTTTTTTGTTTTTTTTTTTTTTTGTTTTTACTCATGCGTTTTTGTTTGCTTTCGACCTCAAGCTTTATATCGTAAATTTTGTGCAAATATCGTAAAAGTAAATAAACTTTTGTGAGAATAAAAATTAATGCTTCTTTTTATTTATTTATTCCACATATTTGGGTTCAAAAAATAAATCGTTTGTAGTTTAATGGTATTTTATTTGCTTTTTTTTATTTAGCTTGTTGTTACACATTTGTCAAATTTTATACCCACACAAAAATTGCTCTAATAGCTAAAAGAGACATAACGCTTTGCACATGCTTTATTTTCATTGGCAGTTCTTCCTCTTTTTAACGTTTTTTTGATCTTTGCTTTTCTTAAAACACAATAAGGGCATTTTCTAAGTCAAGTTAGTATTAGGCCTTGCACGATTCAAGCATATCGAAATTGTTTGTTGTTTCTTTGTTGCAGGAAAATCAAAGTTTTACTATTCTGGTACTCTTGCATCCTGGTGCTGCAAGAGCATATGTTGGTGCATGTTCACATGGGTGAAGCATTTGAGATTGTGCCAGGGAAACAGTTATGAAAGTAAAGATGAGATAGAAGTTTTGCATCTTCCTCTTATTACTTTTCTAGCTGCCACTTTCACACAGTGTTTCATGCTTGCGCCACAACATCTTAAAACAGCGCTGTCCAAATGGGGGACTGCAAATATATATAATATTATTCTTACACCTGCTTTTATATGTATTTTTAACATATGTACATATTTTAGAAAAGTCGTTTAAAAAATGAAATGATTCTACGATTTCCGTGGCGGGAGGTAAAATAAAAATAACTAAAACAATTTTACATCGGGTGATTTTTGGATTTGCGGCTTAGTTAATTGTGTACGAACAATTGACAGATTTATGAAGTTTGGGAACAGTTGTGTTAGACTCAGAAAATCACCCTAATTATATTATGGTTTTTTATTTCTTTCAAATCTAAACACGTCACTTAAACAACAACCATTAAAATTTTGTTTAGAAAATTCATCGTTGCCTTTCCATTTTGTTTGATTGTTTGTGGACACAAATTATAATGTAAAAAATTTGTAGAATAGGTGAAAGTTGCTCAACCTTACGCGTCCTACGCTTTTTTACGTGGGTCGGATTCAACGTGTTACTTCTTCTTTTTCCTTCTAACTAACTTTGGTACTAACTGCAGAAGTTTAGTAAAACTGCGACTACTTTAGCAGCAACATACTTTGCAACTAATATCGTATTACTGCTTTTAGTCAATCACTTGATATAAAAGCATTTGTTAAATATACGATAATTGTGAAAACCACACATAACAGCTGTTAGCAGATGTAAAATCTCAATTTTAACCATAATCTAGAATATGCGTAATTACAGTAATCCCCGGTTAATTTAAACACGCTTAATTTCGTTTCCCATTTAATAGCGCCTGAAATAATACATTTTTTAGGTGAATAGCATTTCCCGGTTAATTAATTAAACCATAAATTGTACATTCTCGTCGATGAAATTAAGCTGGGATAACTGTATACATACTATATCTTCCACACACCTGGAAAACCCACAAATATTATAAAATTGCAAATGAAAAATGACAATTAAAAATTACCTTTCGCGTGTCATTATGCATTTTATTACTAGCTTAAATATTGACAGCTAAAAAGTCAATTCTTTTTTTCTACTATAGATCTAATTACTATTTCCAAAACTCTCTCTTCTCTCTTTGTCTTTCTGATTGTCATTCCAAAATCCACAACCCAAACATTTGCTTGAGCATATAACACCAACACATAAGCAATATATTGCCATCTTCTTTTAGTACATGTACACAACCGCAACGGAAGTAAATTCCATGAATTTTAACACAACAACAATAATGTAGTAAATTTATTAGGCAATGCTGTGCTGCACATGTTCAAAATTAAAAGTCTCATATATTTTTAAATGCTAAATATTCTGAATGGGAACAGGTAAACCTAGAAGGAATAAACCAAAGAGTTGCCATCAAATTTGGAAACAAAAAACATTTGCTGCATGTTAATTCTCAATTCAATGTTATGTACATACGTGTACTTTTGTGTCTACATAGTAGATGTGAATCAATGAGAAAATGTTTTTGTTCCAAAGAAGAAGGTGAGGGCGGCGAATTGAATTTTCGGATTGGTTGGTGTGGAGCGGTGGGACAATGAATGGAATAGTAGCATTGCTGAACATGTAAGCATGAAACGTAAAATAAAGTACGAAATGGGAATAAGAAGAGAATAAAAAACGCATGATAAATTTAAAACGCGGGAAGGGAACGCAATGTCAATAATAAATGCGATGTTGTCATATTTCATTAGTGGTTTGTTGCTGCCGTCTGTCTTCGTCGTCATTCGTCGAGTTGTTGTCATTTTGCCTTTCGAGTTTAATGATTTTTTTTTCTTCTCTTTTTCGTTTTTGTTTATTCTAAATGACTTTATTTGACTTCGTTGTCTGTCTATTGATAGCTTTTGTTTCATATTTCTGTTTTTATTGTTGCTGTTACTGACTGTTGTTGTTGGTGTTGTTGTCTCATAAATGTTAGTAAACAAGAAATGCTATTTGTACATAGTATATGTATATATCGATATATATATATGTACATACATATACAGTAAATATATGTATATAGGCGGTGGAAAGAAGACTTACATTAAGATTTTCTGCTAGCATTTAACGAAATTGATTAGTGTTTTAATTAAAAATGTATTTAAACAACAGTTTTGAGTATGAAAAGAAGTTGCAGCGGAAAGGTCCTGGCTAAATCATATAAAGTGACAGCAGCTTCGATGGTCTAGTAGCATCGTGTGATGTAGAATAAAGACTAGACTACAAAATCCCAGAATTCCTCATTATTCTGCAATATTTACATTTGAAGGTTTGCTATCGCTAGCCAAAGACAAACAATTCAAATACATAAATACTTTTGTTTCTAATTCATGGTAAAGGTCTTGTCTAGGCCTAGGCATTGTCTTTCTATTCATTCAAGATTTGCGTTTTGCAATTACAGTAAAATTCTTTTGTATGTTTGTTTATAAGGTCATTGCTATTTTAGCTGTAATTCGTGTAGCTGCACATTTGCTTTAAGGGCATCTTATTTTAGATCAATTTAATAAAATTTCCATAATAAATGCTTCACTTGACAAACCTTTGTTGAAAATATAACTTTTCAGATTTTCACACTTTTTTTCCATCTCTTTCGAGGTTTATTATTATACTTACATCAAAATGAAAACTTATTACATTATACAACAAAATGGGGTTTTAAAACATTAATTGAGTTGTTTTTCGGTTTTTTTCGGTTTTTCTGGAGTATTTTGCCCGCTGATCACCAATCTTTTTTGGGTCACGTCATCCGTCATGTTTTGTGTATATTCGTAAATTAGTTAATTGGATAGATTTGATTATATACATACATACTCCGTAGGGACATAAATACTGTTACAACATTGAAAACACCCAATCCAATAGTAGAACTGAACATGGTATTATTGATAACTGGGAGCGAACCCTCTTATTACCACACGGTTTATGAAAGCTAATCTCTATAGCGTTAGTCAGCAACGTGAATCCAAAATTGTGTCAGCTTTCACCATGGAGTGGTCAGATAATGATAACCGTATCGGTTTTATAGCACTTTTTAAGTGTAACATGAAAAAAGGCGATATTTTCAAAACGCTCCGCCCACTCGGGATTAGTCGCATCTACCGGTGGTGCATAAAACTGTTTGAGGAGACTGGAGATATCAAAGACCGACAACGGTCTCGGGCGGTCAACTTACAGTTCGCACGCCGCAAGTCATCAAAGTCGTCAAATCAAGAATTCAGCGAAATCCACTCCGAAAACAGAAAATCATGACCCGTGAGATGAATATCACGCAAAAGTAAATAAGTCGAAATATTAAAAAAGACTTGGGACTTGGTGCCTTCAAACGTCGCACCGGACATTTGTTGACTTCAGCTTTGGGAAAAATAAGGTAGAAAACTCCAAACGTCAGAAAAGTGCACAGAAAAATCTTGTCTACAGATGAAAAAATGTTTACAGAGCAGGAAAAATGTATCAACAAAAATTATAGGGTGGATGCACGGTCATCTAAGGAAGCATGTGAATTGATCCCACGGGTCGAAAAGGGTCATCACCGAGCTTCAGTCATGATTTGGTGGGGTGTCTCTTACGATGAGGTCACTGACTTGTATTTCTGCGAACAAGGGTTCAAACTTTCGGCCAAAGTTTACAAAGAAACCGTCTTGGAAGCTGTTGTGAATCCAATTAACCATTCCCTGTTCCAAAACCAGCCGTGGTTTTTTTCCAGCAGGATTCTGCCCCAGCCCATAAGGCTAAGGCGACCCAGACCTGGCTTCAAAACAATTTTCCAGCCCACTGGATTACAAATTATTGATAGTTTTAGAGGACATGGTTTGCCACAAAAGATACACCAACATTGATTCTCTGAAGACTGCTTTGATTCGTGCTGTCAGCACTTTTCCAATGCATGAGGTGCGTGCAGCTATTGATGATTGGCCAGTGCGATTTAAGACGTGCGTGAAGGCCAAAGGCGGGCATTTCGAATAAGTAATTTCTTTTTGTATACAATATATGTATATCAATAAATATATTTAGAAAAATTAGTCCAAATAACATCAAATGTGTGTAACACATCATTTATGTCCCTACTAAGGAGTGAGATCGAAAAAATCGGATAACTTTGAAAGACCACTGCTTTGAAACTCTTTATCTCAATGAAAAAATTTAAACAGTAGGCTTTGCAGTGGAGAAATTCTGATGAAATACAATCACATTGTTTGTTGACTTGTGAACTTTCAGTTGAGTCATGGCATCGGAAGTGGAAAGCGATTTAGTTGTTGAATTATTTCGAGAAAATCCGCAGTGGAGCCAGAAAACCATTGCAAATAAGGCGAAAGTTGCACAAAACACTGTCTCGATGATTCTTAAAAAATTTAATACAGACTTAACAGTTGCTAGAAATTATGGTTCTGGAAGGAAATGCGGTTTCGTGTCTCCACGAAAGGCGAAGAAAGTCCTTGCTCTCTTAGAGAAGAATCCAGCGTTGTCTAATCGAAAATTAGCGGAAAAAACGAGTTGCAGTGAGTTATTAGTTCGTAAAATTAAAAAATATGCGGGCCTTAAAACATACAAAGTGCAGTCAGTACCCGACAGGAAATCTACTAAGAACTTGGTAGCCCAGAACCGAGCTAAAAAGTTGAAGACAAAATTTTTGCAAAAATTCGGTTGATGTGTTATGGACGATGAAACATACGTGTTGTTTAAATTTGCTCAATTGCCTGGTCAAGAGTTTTACACCGCAAAGGAACGAGGAGGAGTTGAGGAAAGATTTAGGACAAAACAAAAGTCAAAGTTCCCGAAGAAGTTTCTGGTATGGCAAGCGATTTGTAGTTGTGGGCTAAGGAGTAAAAGTTTCGTAACAAGAGGCATTGTTACCGCCGATATTTATGTGAAGGAGTGCCTCCAGAAGAGATTGCTGCCCTTAATTAGAAAGCACAATGTATCTAATTTCTGGCCTGATCTAGCCTCGGGCCACTACAGTAAAGTAACCCTTAAATGGTTCGAAGACCAAAACATCATATTCGTACCAAAAATTGTCCAGAACTTCGGCCTATCGAGAGATATTGGGCTTTAGTGAAAATAACATTAAAGGCAACAAACAAAGAAGCTAAATCCATGGAAGATTTTAGAAATAAGTGGAATGCTGCCGCCAAGAGAGTCTCAGAAATGACAGTAAAGGCGCTAATGGTAGGCTGTAGGCCGGAAAAGCTGTCCGAATTATGTAAAAAACAACAAACAAATTAGTTTTATTGATCATTTTATCAGAAATTAAATTTTCTTTTCAAAACTGTTTACATTTTTTTATTTGCATAAGGGATTTCAATGCTAGGACAATTTAAAGTTATCCGATTTTTTCGATCTCACTCCTTAAGTACATATAATATTTTAATTGGATGAAAATTTTGGTTTTTTATGTTTTTCTATAATTTTTATACAATTTTAGGATTTTTTAAGATTTTACTGATTCGTGATCAGAGGGCAAAAATACTGCAGAAACACTTGGCCACAACGCAGATACTATTTTACTTTTGTGTTATTTGCTAAAAATATTATTATTATTATTAACTGGCATGTTTTCATCTAACTTAGGAAAATTCATCACTAATACTGACAATATTTTAAAAATACTGACATATTACTGATCGTGTAAGGCCAGCTAAAAAGAAGTGTTAAGTTTGCTCTGTAGTTTCTAACAAAATGACAAAATATAATACAAAGGAAAATTTTACCACTTTTTCGTTAGGCTTATTTATTGAAGAATATACTAATTTAAAGACTAAAAGTAGTGTGTATTTAAAATCAGAAACTACATATGTACATACATACATAGGTACTGAAAATAACCGGTCTACCTACTCACCAAATACTTTTGTTTATATACGATTATGTACAGTAGTTTCAACAAGAAAGCAATCGGCTTAAGTCACTGAAAAAATTAAGGTATCTTAAAAAAAAAAGTCCACAGCATCTTGAAATGATTAATTATTCATTGCGCAAATATATTTATATGGCGTCCAGTCGCCACCATTCTTTGTAATTTCATTACAACGGAAATGCATGCTATCGACTAATTTTTCAGCATATGACCGTGTTAAACTTCGCCATATTACCATAAGAAGTTATTTAAAACGATTTATTGAACGTATCTTTTTTCCACGTAGTTTTAACTTCATAAGAGCCCAAACATTTTCGATCGGATTCGCATCTGGCAACTGTCAGGGCCAATCCAATGAAGTTATGCCGTTTTCCTCTTTCCAACTGCTACACAAGCGACCGCGATGTTTTGGGTCGTTGTCCTCTTGAAGAACCCAATCTCGGCTTCCTGCCCCAAACCACATATCCGTTGATGGCAGAAGTCCACGACGGTATATCGTGGTCATGAAGTTGGCATCCAAATTACTCGTGAACATGATTAATTTGCCAAATCCTTGTTTTGTGAAGCATACCCAAACATGAACCTTTCCTGGATGTTTCACTGATCGCTGGAGCATCTTACCGTCTTTAGTGGACCAAGCACGCTTAATAAGTAGTGTTTGACATTCAAAAGGAGGATTCGTCTGTGAACATCACTTGGCTCCAATCGTCATCCACATGTTCAGTTGCCCACTCTTGGCGTTTTTTTATTTGCTTTGCAGTTAGTAAGGGTTTCAACGTCGTTGCTCGAAATTGGATGTGAAACTCCCTCAAACGGTTTCTTCTTGTATTCAGAGAGACATCTATGCCCTTTCGAGCTAATTTTTATTTAACTGCTTTCTAGAATATGGCTGGATTAGCTTCGAAAATCCTCTTTATAACCACGTCCTCCTGTTTCAAGGTAGCTCTGCAAATGCCGCGATTTGGCAAGTCGTCCACATTTTTGTGCACCAAAAAGTGTTGGCTCCATTGCTGGACAAACGCCTACGACTTTTTTAAGTACTTCGAAGCCCTCAAGTGGGACATCTTGGGACCTTTTGGATGGGAACAAAGAAAGACGGCTTCAAAACGTTTCGCGTATACGGAACTCATTTCTTAAATATGCTCTTGAGACGAAAGCGTATAATGGACTGTTTCTTCAATTACATTGCGAAATTTACAATGAAATCAAGTTTTTTGAAAATCAAGGCCTACCTGATATTCAAATTATTTCATGGGAAAAAGCCGATTGCTTTCTTCTTGAAAGTACTGTATGTACATAAAAAGAAATATGCAAAGCATGAAATTAGAGAAACAAACAAACATTAAGTTCGAAGTCAAAAATTAAGCATATTTTCAGATTTATTAGCGATTGTTGTTGATGTTGGGTGAGCTTAGGTTAAGCTTCAGTGCATGCGCAATCTAAGACGCCCGCAATATCCGTTGTGGTTACAAATTTCTCCAGTGCATTGATCAAACTCAATGTCATTTGTGATTTTGATTGCCTCATATCACTAACATATTGTGAGCAATTTTGGCTTGCTTAATACAAATTAAAATATTTAGTACATTCATTACCTAAGAATTGCTTGAGTAAAATTTTGAAATATTTATTTTAAGTGCATACAATTATTTAATAGTAAAGTTAGTAATAGTAAAACAATGTTTGGAACTTGCTCAATAACTGCCTTTCAAAGGAAACAATTAATATTTTGATTTATTTACGTTAGCATACAAATAACATTTTTGTTTGGGGTTGGGGGTGGTCAACGATTAACGATAGATCTTAGAATATATGTATGTATGTATGTATGTATGTATATAAATACAATACATAAATATGGAAAATCCATATATGTATGTAATTAAAATACCAAGAAGTTGATATGTATATCAGCGTGTAACTTTGCAGTTTAAAATTTCACAGCATTTACAATTTCTTCCTATATAAATTCCAAACTTACTGACTCATAAGCAAAAACGTTTTATCAATAAAACGTTATTCAATAATGGACATACTATACATGAATTTATTATAAATATGTATGTGTGTATGTATGTATTTTGAATGAGTAATAAAAACCTAATCTGCAATTATAATTAAGTATTTAATAGCATTAGCGCTGGAATTTAAAGCTCGCCGTACGTGCTTTTATAAAATGATAAAAAAAATTAAATTTAAAATTTTTCATCTTAATTTTTATTTTAATGTAATATTCTTGAAAATTGAATTATTTTTCTAATTTCTCAAAATCGATTTCTTTGCATAAATTAAGCTTTGAAACACGAGTTCCGAAGCGAAAGTCTCCTTGAACTTTGTAGCTATCTGCAACTGAAAATTTATTGCTCTTTAGTATTTTGGTCGCTGTGGCGTAGTGGTAGTACGTTGGACTGCTACGCAGAGTGTCCGGGGTTCGAATCTCGGCACAGGCAAAACCAAAAAGTAGAAAAAATAATTTTTCTACACGGCACCACCTCTTGTCAGGCAACGGCAAACCTACAAGAGTAAAAATTGCTATGAAAAGCTTTTCACTTCGCCGTTCGGATTCGGCTTTAAACTGTAGGTCCCTTCCATTCATGTACAAATATAACACGCACAACATGAGTGGATGCGAAAAGCTCGGCCTAGGCCCTCCATGGGCTGGTGTGCCATCAAAAGTAAGTAAAAGTAAGTTAGTATTTTACCTAGTCCTGCCATAAGTTCTGTTACAATTTGAATATAATGTAAAGATTAAAGAAACGAGTTTTTTTTAATGTGTTTTAATTTTTATTTTGTTATTAAATTATTGTGTTTCTGAAAATCAACGTCTTATTCAAAATGGTCACCTCTTGCTTTAATGCACGCCTTTAGATGATCAGGCCATTGGGCTATAGCGGCACGTATGGTTTCGATGGGTATTGATGACGCTGCTGAAATAAGAGCTTTCTTAAGACTCTCCAAATTTCGGAGGCGAACTTTGCAGACCACACCCTCGAACTCTGACCACAATTTGTAATCAATTGGATTCAAATCTGGGCTTTCCGAGGGCCAATCTTCAGCACTAATAAGGGCTGGAATATTCTGACGTAGCCACTCTTGAGTTGTTTTTGCTTTGTGTGCCGGTGCAGAGTCTTGTTGAAAGACCCAGTGTTCTCCATGAAAGAGGGTTATTGTCAAGTCTTTCACCACGCCTTCCAAGACATCTTGTTGGTACACTTTTGCTCCAGTTTTAACGCCCTTTTCGCAAAAATGCAAGGAACTGACGCCTTTATGGGATACTCCCCACCAGACCATAACGGATGTTGGATGATGACCTCTCTGAACTCTTGGAACAATAAATTTAGCTTCTTCAGATGTTCTCGCATAGATTTTGTCGTTTTGCTTATTAAAAACTTCCTCCACCGTAAAAATTTGTTCATCCGTAAAAAGGATATTTTCATGACCGTTTCTTGCGTGCCACTGCAAAAGCTTCTTACATCCTTCCAATCGTATTTGTTTTAGTCGTGGAGTTAAAAGATGGCCTGTGCACCTGTCAAAGGGCTTCATGTGGAGGTCATCACGGATTAGTCGTAACATGGATCTGGAAGACATATCCATTTCTCTAGCCATGATCTTTTGCTTTCTTAAGGGATTTTGGCGAATCCGCTCCCGCACAGCTTTTATGGCTCCACTCGTACGAACAACGCGAGGTCGACCACTTCTCAGCCTGTCTTCCACTTGAGACGATTCCAAGAAACGATCGATGGTACGATAAACAAACATTTTCGATATTTCGAGTTTTTTTTAGCAACGTGAATATTTGACTTGCGCTTTTTCCACATTTGTGCAGTGCAATCACCGCGATGCGATTTTCGTTATTGGCCCACTCCATATTAATTACGCAAAATTTGAAACCAAACTGATTTGAATTTGTTTTGCAATAGAACATTGCACCAAAAAATACGAATAACGGGATTATACAATTTAAAATTAAATTCCAAAGCCTACAATTCTGGGATCTCGGAAATTTTTTGAAGTGTCACAGAATCCCGAAATTTATTCATTATTTATTTAATTGTAACCTTTGTTTTACTCGCTAACTCTTCTTCTTCGTTGAATTGTCGCTGGCAGTGAAACTTTTCAATATAATCTTCTTCCAGCACTTGAGGCAGAATATTGCTAACTTAGTTCAGTTGCTAGAAATTGTAAAACCACCTGGACGATTATTTTGCAACCATACCGTAAAGTCGATGAGATCACATTGGGAGGAGAAAAAAAATACATTTTTTAAATTACAATTATAATAGAATTCCTATGTTTTCAGCTGAAAAAGTCAATGTAAAGAAATACCGTATAATACCAGGATTCCGAGATTTTAATGTTACAGTCCCGAAATCCCCGGGTTGCAAAAATATTTCGGGATTGAATACCTTGATACCTACATATAATATTAAGCGTTCGTAAGCTTTTTGTGTTATTTATGCTTACATATTTATAAATTGCAATATGAGCATAACTTAAGTGTAACAAAAGCTTGTACTCTTATTTTGTTATGAATATAGAAAATATTCGATGCAGCAACGATAATCAAAATACAAGTAAATTGACAGAAAACACAATTGCCCTGTTGGAAACCGTTTGATGTGACATTGATTTAAAAGTGCCCGTGGACCGTCAATGGATTGACGCCATGGCGCTAGCCTTTAGACACTTCAAAAGATTGACGAAAAAAAATAATATCCACAACAAAAATCATCAATTAAGCCCTTGAATTTGTTTTGTCCCTGCGCCGAGCATTTGGATGAGGCTTGAAATCATCCAAATCGATTAAAAATAAATGAGAATAGAGGTCAAAGTTACACAAAGAAAATCAAGCTAGTGTGGGTTTTTCTATATCCTTTAGAACTCACCTAACTTACCTATGCAATTACTCTAGCATTGGCAATTGGCAATCCAGGGACCGTGTAAATTCGTTCTTCCCGATTTTCTTCAATCAGAGCGCAACAAAATTGACTTATACCAGGTGTACAAGTATGAAACCGGGAATAACATCTCTGTATCGCTAGGTAAAACTATACGCTCTGTCAAACCAAATCATTGGCGCCATTTCTTCGCATTTAGTTCTGTCAATAATATTCAGTTCATAAACAATTAAGTTTCATACAACAGCATTCTTTTTTCGCTCGTAAAAATGTCGAATTTTGTGCGTACAAACTACGATATGCGGACAACATTGTCTGCTGCAGCACGCTCTAGGCAAAACACAGTGCAACGAGTGATTCAATAAGTTTAAAAGTGGCGATTTTGATGCGAGAAACGAAGAACGTGGAAGACCACCGAAAAAGTTTGAAGATGCCGAATTGCAAGCTTTACTCGATGAGGATGATGGTCAAACGCAAGAACAACTTGCAGAACAATTAAATGTGACTCAACAATGCATTTCTCAACGTTTAAAAGCCATGGGATTGATTTTTAAGGTGGGAAGATGAGTGCCGCATGAATTGACTGAAAGACTAAAGACAGCAAGAAAATCGGGAAACCACCTGTGAAATGTTGCTCGCCAGGTACAAAAGAAAGTCATATCTTCATAGAATTGTTACTGGTGATGAAAAATGGATCTATTTCGAGAATCCCAAACGTAAACGATCATATGTTAAGCCCGGTACACCGGCCAAATCGCCAGCAAACCCAAATCGCTTCGGAAAGAAGACAATGCACTGTGTTTTCTGGGATCAGCGAGGTGTTATCTGGTTTGACCTTCTGAAACAAGGTGAAACTGTTACTGGTCAACGCAACCAACGACAATTGGCCGATTTGAACAGTGTTTTACGCCAAAAACGTCCAGAATATCAAGCTAGGCAACAAAAAGTGATTTTTCTTGATGACAATGCACCATTACATCGAACAAGAACAAAACAGACAGCAGCACTTCGATTTGTACGATAATGTGAAAAAATGGCTCGATGACTGGTTTGACTCAAAACACGAACAGTTTTTTTTTTGGCGAACTTGCAATTCCTTTATAAATTGCCAGAGAGATGTGTAGCTTAGCAAAGCTTAGCAATGGCCATTACTTTGAAGATTGAATGTGTAACCAATACCGGTTTCATACTTATACTTGATATCACTCGATTGACCGTGTAATAATGACATTTTAAGAGAATATCGCAGTGTTGTGAATAATTGCAATTTGATTAAGATTGGAAGCCACCTGATATTTTTAAGTTCCTCAATGTTTGCATGAATCTATGAAAATCTCTCATTTTTTAGCCTTATCAAATCGATACCTGGAAAAACTCCTCGTCCTATGTAAATCAAAGTAAAGCTTGTCAAGTTTATTGTATATATGATATTCTTTAATCTATCTCAACTCCATGGCATCGTCTAATGTCTCAAAGTCTCTCTTTATCTTTTCGAATTAGACTATTTCAAACATAAACAATTTGAATTTATTTTAATTTTCAATAAATTTGTTGTTGCCCGGTCGAAAAAGACAGTTCGGACGCATATCGAACCGATATAGGCTCCGTTTCCGCCTACTTACTGAGATTAACTATATTGGACCGACATTGTCTGTCAATTTCACTCTGATAGCGTTGACGATTTCCGATCGGCATTAAGTAGCGAATTTGATCCGATATCGTTAAACGTTTGATAAAATTTTGATTGTATTGGAAGAAAATTCTATGTATTTGCTGCCACCTAATTTATGGTTTTACTCCAAAACTCTACAATATTATGTTCGAACAACGATGATGCAGGTCTGTAAAGATGTCTAATAAATTAAATTTTTTAGTTTTTACGTCGTTTATGTTGAACGTTTGATTATGGAGCCAATGCCGTAAATTTATTTTTTATGTTGACCTAATTTTACGATGTCGTTTGAATACCCTTAATATTTCTATCATACATACATATTTCTATGTACATTATAAAATTTCGTTTTTTTGTTTATTTATTTTAATCTTTAATTAGTAGTTACAAAGTATTAATTATTTTCTTTTGTTGAGTTAAAAACAAATATGTTTCGGGTTTTTGGTTTTTCCTACGACCCGACGTTTTGGTTTTTTCCTAGTATTGATAATACGAAAAATCCCACAATCTCGTCTGAAGTAATTTCTACGAATCGAGTGAATTTAGAACAACATTTAATTATTTTTATATATGTATATGATTTATATAAAATAAATCAAATTGTACTTATAAAAATATTCACTGTGCAACAACAAAATAAACCATAAACCATATATAAACATATTCTTAATTTTTCCCCTAATCGATTTGGTTTTTTTTAATCATTTGTGATTATCTCATGAAAATCCTCGCAAAATCTCAATGTCAGTGCATGGCCAAGCTGTGTATACTTAAGCTGGGAAAAAGGTAAATAGATCAAAGGTGATTAGCAGTAGCCACATATTTATACATTAACATTTTCATTCATAACTTATATCGTTTTAAAACTATTACTTATACTCGTACTTAATTGTTCAGAAAGCCCAAAAAATCTAACGTATTGATTAAAATTTAAAAACGCAATCGTGCTTAGCTTCATTTCTTTTCAATTTCTGTGGCACTGTTTATTCAATAACAAAGATTCATAATTGTACTTATGTATTTATTTCAAAAATATTTTTAGGCAATTTTTACGCTTGTGTGGATTTAATGTTTGATTTCACAAGAAATGTGTTTATTATTTTTGTTGTTGTTGTTTCTTATAAATATTTAAGTTGTATTGAGTACATATGTCTGTATGCATGTATATATGCAGTATACAGTGGCTGATACAAGAGGGGAAGGTGGGAGGCTGAAGACCTTACTTACCAGGTGTGTAAGTATGAAACTACTTACCAGGTGTATAAGTATTTTTTAAGAAAATACACATTTATTTAAGAAAAATGCTTATACATTCAATCTTCAAAGTAATGGCCATTGCTAGCTACACATTTTTCCCATCTCTCGGGCAATTTGTGAAGGCCTCAGCAAAAAAAAAAACTGTTCGGTTTTTGAGTCAAACCAGTCATCGAGCCATTTTTTTGCCCCATTGATGAAAATAAGTAGTAGTCAGATGAAGCCAAGTCTGGTGTATAAACCACATGGTGGAGGGCTTTCCAGCTGTACCAATCTACCAATTCCCGAGTCTATTTTTTTCTGGTTCGATGTGATGGTGCATTGTCATCAAGAAAAATCACTTTGTGTTGCCCTAGCTTGATATTCTGGACGTTTTTGCCGCAAAGCACGATTCAAATCAGCCAATTGTTGTTGGTTGCGTTGACCAGTAACTGTTTCACCTTGTTTCACAAGGTCAAACCAGATAACACCTCGCTGATCCCAGAAAACACAGAGCATTGTCTTCTTTCCGAAGCGTTTTGGCTTTGTTGTCGATTTGGCCGGTGTACCGGGCTTAACATATGATCGTTTACGTTTGGGATTCTCGAAATAGATCCATTTTTCATTCGATGAAGACTTTATGACTTTATACCATCTCCTCCCCACCTTCAAAATCAATCCCATGGATTTTAAACGTTGAGAAATGCGTTGTTGGGTCACATATAATTGTTCTGCAAGTTATTCTTGCGTTTGAACATCATCCTCATCGAGTAAAGCTTGCAATTCGGCATCTTCAAACTTTTTCGGTGGCCTTCCACGTCCTTCGTTTCTCGCCTCAAAATCGCCACTTTTAAACTTATTGAACCACTCGTTGCACTGTGTTTTGCCTAGAGCGTGCTGGCGGTAACTAAATGCGAAGAAATGGCGCCAATAATTTGGTTTGACAGCGTATAGTTGTATCTAGCGACACAGAGATGCCATTACCGGTTTCATACTTGTACACATGGTATATAAATTCTATTGGCTATCTAAACAAAACTATTTTTACATTTTTGGAGTTACTTGAGATATATGAAATTTTTTATTTTTTCAGAGAATTTTATAGTAAATACAGGGTGTACCATATTTTATTGTCGGTATGTAAACATTGAATAATTTTAACATTTAATGGATTGACTTGATTAAACTCAATTCAGTGTAATTTAAACCATGAATCACTTCACCCTGAAACAACGCGCTGAAATAGTGACGCTGTACATTGAAAATAGTCGTTCAGTAGTCGTTAACTCAACGTGGATGTCGTCGAAAAGATCGTGGCCAAACAAGCACCGTCTGACAACACTATTCGTCATTTGGTGTCGAATTTTGTTAAGCACGGGACAGTGAGATATCGTCGAGAAGCCGCGCTCAGCATTTTGGCATCAGTGGAACCACCTTGCGGCGCATTTTGAAAGATGATTTGCATTTGTTTCCGTATTAAGTGTAATTGATTCAAAGAACAACAGTCGCTCGAATGGTTGAAACTGAACCTGATTTTTGGAAGGAAATTTGATGACCGAGGAGAACCATTTGACACTCTCTGGCACCGTTAACAAGCAAAATAGCCGCATTTGGGGAACGGAGAATCTACACGAGATCCATGAAACACCATTGCATGACCAAAAAGTGAATGCTTGCGCCTACGTTTGCGCCAAAACCATCATTGGCCCATTTTTCTTCAGAGAAGGCAAAACACTCGATGGGAATCAATATCAGTAGATGTTGGTTCATTATGTCTGCTCACAAATTTGTGGAAAAGTCTGGACTGGACGGTTACTGGTTTCAACAAGACGGTAGGCCATGCCACACTGCACATCAAACAAAGCAGTATCTGCAAAGAAAATTCCATGGTGTCAAAAAATGACGACATTGATTTGTCCCTTCCGGACTTGTTTTTGTGGGTTTATTTGAAAAGCAAAGTGTACGCCAGCAAGCCTCAAACCATTGACGAGTTCAAGGCAAACATTCGTGCCGAAGTCATCGCTATACCGCACGAGATGCTCGAAAAAGTGATATAAAACGCAGCAAAAAGGGCACATTTTGCTTTGGTCAATAACGGCAACCACTTTAATGATGTTGTATTCAAAAACTGGTCCAAATAAATTGTAAAGGACCACATTAAATAAAAATACCTCATATATGGAAATCGGTTTTTTTTTAAAGTTATTCAATATTCACATGCCGTCACAAAAGATGGCGCACGCTGTACTCGTACATATAACGATTTTATTAACGAACAAAAAATTAAAGCACCCCTTTTGATCCGCACCTGCTAATATATATTTGTGAATTTATTGTTAGTAATTATATGAAAAGTTTTTGCACCCATAAATGTTCATTATCGATTACTTAAGGTCAGCGTAAGTTTATCAAAATTAAAATATTTACTTATTATTTATTTCATGGAGTAATATATGCTTATATTTTATACTGTATAAATTCTCATTCTTAGAAATAATATTAAGTGAGATGAATAGCAGATACAAGCTATTATGTGTCACAGATGTTGCTACATAACTCAATTTTAAACGAAATCGTATAAAAAAATGGAATTTAATTTCCCTTTGAAAGTTTCAGATGAATATTTTATTCCAGTGATTCCCCATTAAGGAACAGTACATTTTCAAGAATGGGTTGCAAACAACTTTGTTTTTTACAAATACCATATATTAATTTAAAATTTTATTTTAAAACTTGTTTTAATTTACAATCCAATAATTAGTTAATCTGAATTTGACAATGCTTAGACTATTCAAAATCAATACAATCATAGATTCTGATTTCAATTGTATTCACAGGATTTGCAATACTTCTTTGCAAGTTTTACATATTCAAAGTAAAATATTTAATTTAATTTATGTATATGGTACAAGGTGGAAGTAAAAATGGTAATAATTTTAAATGCAATTCATATAAAGGTCGTTGAATACAGTTCGGCATGCAAAAGCAACCTGTCTTTCGTTCGGATTTACCGTCAAACAGTCAACCGTAGAGCTTATTCAAAGCATGACACAAAACCTCATCCTGGTTTGTCCCCTCCTCTTATTCTCCCCACGTACTTACTCTTTTCTGTAGTTCCACATTACCTCGGTAAAGGAATTTATGATCCAGAAGGGGCATTCAACATTAATTCTTTCTTTTCTTTTGGTGGCACAACAGCCCATGAGGGCCTAGGTCAAGCTTTTCGCGTTCACTCATGTTGTGCTTGTTTTATTTATATTTTGTACATGAGTGGAAGGGACCTACAATTTAGTGCCGACTCCGAACGGCAAAGGGGAAAAGCTTTTCTTAGGCAATTTTTACTCATGCAGGTTTACCATAATTGTCTGCCATTAGGTGGTGCAGTGTGGTAAAATTTTTCTATAATTCTTTTTTATTTTTTTTATGATGAGAATTGAACCTACGACACTCTGCGTAGCAGCCGATGCACTACCAACTACGCCACGGCTACAACATTAATTCTTAATTTCTTAATGAATCACACCACAATTACCATAGTCTCATGCTCGTAAGTCTCACGGTTCAATTTCAAACTTAAAAATCGGTAATCTTAAAAATTTAATAAATCATGTTGATCAAATCATTTGTAATCATTTTCTTTTAAGTCAACTTTTGCATGCAGGTCTACCTAATTTACGAAAAAAGAGAGCGGAACGGAAAAAATGGGAGCTAAGGACATACTCGTATGCATGTAGTTTAATACTGCTGCAGAAAGGCTTTAAAGTCGTTCTCAAATGACTACTACACAAATTTCAATTCCAATCTTAAAGTAAATAAATACAAGTTGACTCGTATTTTAATTAAACTTGGATTGAGAAACTGATTAAGCAGCAATCTGGCCAGCTGTTTTTACAGAAAGCCATAGCTGTTTGAATAAACATTCAGATCAGTGCTGCCAGACATATGGATTTATCAGTAGAAGTACGGATTTTTGATTACGTAGGAAAAAAGCAGATTAAAAAAATATATACTTACTCTTGTAAGACATATTCTTTGCTTAATTTGCGGATTCTTTCCTGAATTCTAACTTCTGCTGAAATTGTATTGAAATTTCACTGCAGTTCGGACACAAATTGCAAATTTGGTGGATACCTTGTCAGAGTCGATGGACAATCCTTCATCTTCGTTTTTTGAACCATACTTTACCGATTATCATCAGGAGAAACTTAGACTTCCAATCAGAAGAATATACATGTTGCACAACTGGCTGAAAAGTTCAATTTGGATCGGTTGCCAAAGCAAATATTTTCTGTCTGTGGTGCAGGGCACTCGCTGCGTCACCGTTTTCGATTCATTTAGTGCTCGATGTATGCAATTTACCATCACTGTCCAAATAAACCAAAGATTTAGATTTAAGGTTCATAGCATCAGAGTGCTGAAACAGCTTGGTTTTTATCGATCCAGATACTTTGAAAACGACAAGGGATGTGTGAAAGGTCGGTTGTGACGTTACCAGCGTCCATAATCAATACAAGATCTTGGGACAAAGTGCATGCCAATGTTCTTCCCGATAGTTCTGCAGAGTTTGCATTAATTTTGAATATTGTTAATACAGTAATTGTCCTTTCCCCGATCCTGTGATCGAATATTTAGCACAATTAACCTCAACAAAAAACTTCACAAAGGAATAGTAGCACTCCAAGATAATTATCAAGAAAACAAGTAACTGCCGTCGAGTGCAACCTTTTATTGCTCAGAATGAATATAAATATATACTGAATTCAACATAAGGCAAGTTTTTTAAAATAAAGAAATAATATAAAAAAGGAAAATTATATTTTTTTTTGTTTTTACAACACGGATTTTTCGCACTCGTAAACTGAAATAAATAACGGATTTTTAAGAAAAATATCTGGCATCACTGTTTCAGATGAAGTGCAAGTGTTAAATTTATATGTACCTATGTTTATGAATACATACATATGGTACAAGTACTTATATTAAAAATGGCAAATAAAACATCTTACGCATAGTCTCTAAGTTTAAGTTTAAGAAAAATGTGTTCGTTTCAAGACATTTCTTTCTCATTTGCAGATGGCCTTTCCGCATGTTTTTCTTGGAAACTTTATTGCACTCTGGGATAGGCAGATAAAGCAGATCTGACTAACCGCAGACAGAATTAAATTTTGCTATTGTTAATCAAATCATTTCATATTCCAGATTGAAATACTAACATAAAAACTTCATTTGTTCGTTCTCATGTTGATGCGGAGTCACAAACATACTCGTATTCCTGTGGCACATTTTTCCCGCATTTTCTTGAATGTCCGCATTAATTTCATACAAAAATTAAAATATATTTTGCTTTACTTACTTGCTTTGCTTACCCACGTTTCTTTATTATTTATTTTGGTCTCTCCTTTTTTCTCCCTGCTGTGCTCATATGCAAATAATATTCTGAAATTTATTTTTTACTTTTCCCATTTTGCAAAAGTTTTCAATTTTCTGTTCCATAGTTTTTTTTATTTAATTCTTTTTTTTTGCAATTCTCGCTTGATACTGAATTGCTTGAATATAAAATTACCCATGGGCCAATGAACGTTTATGTTTTTGCTGTTAGGTTGTGATATTAAAGAGCGTATCCAGATAAAGATTGCGGAAGGGGAATTAAGATGTTTCATATTGAGTTTTAATTTAGAAGCATAAATTATTATCTATGTAACTTTGAGTAATTTCTCGGAAATGGGAATACCCATATCCTCGAAACTCTCCCCTCTGCCTCCTTGAATTCGCTAATCGTTGTGCACATATTTATGCTTCCATAAAGTTATGCATTAGGTTTGCATCTGTTTTAGTAATTTTGTGCTTCACTGTAGTTTTTATTTTCAGAGTATATCATCAAATTCAATTTTCCCCGTTGTGAAGCAAAACAAATTGCTTTGATTAAACGCTGGTACTATGAATAAGCCTAAGGAAGCTTGTTTCTTAGATAATTTTTACCGTAGTAGGTTTGCCATTGGATGCCAAGAGGTAGTGGTACCACGTAGTCAAATAGTTTTTTCTACTTTTTGAATTTCCTGCTGCGTAGATTTGAACTCCGGACATTCTGGGTAGCAGTCTAGCCAACAACGCCTCGGCGCTGTAGGGCCCTTCCATTCATGTACAAATATAACACGCATAACATTGAGTGGATGCGAAAACCTCGGCCTATGCCTTTCGAGGGCTGTTGTGCCATTAAAAGAAGAAGAATTTTTAAGAACATTTATTTTTGGAGTACTCCACTTTTTGCATTGACTCCTGTTTAGTTTATTTGTAGATTTGAACATTTTTTTTGTCCATTATCTACATTTTGTCCATAGTATCTACAATTGTGAGGTAATCGATCCTGAATCTACTGGAACTCCATTCACTAGACCACCGAGGAGGCCTTAATTCATTGTTATACCGTAAAAAGTCGAGGCTGCAGTTAGCTGAATACTTGAGTTTGGTTTGGGTGGTCTCTGGCAAAATTTAAAGTTCAATCGGACACTGGATTGAGTTGGTTGTTCAAAGATATACTTAGTCCAGAATGTCATATTATGATACCACATGGTACTGTACACAATGAGGACAACTTAAAGCATTCATAGGCACCTGTATAATTGAATTTTCACTTATTTGAGCTCTCGATAGTGGCTTCAGACTAGTTCCTTGTCAGTTAACAGCTGTAGAATGTTAGCACAGCTTTTATTTCGGGAGTGGTTAAGTACACTGCAACGGTTGCTTCAAAGCACTGTATCTTCACTGAATCAACATCTTTCCAATTCTCTGTTAAGCTTTTGTTCTAGTGGAACGCAGATACCACTTAAACCGTGATACAAAATAGAGTTTTTACACTTTGCTTCGAGATTTCAAGTCATGCTACAGTTTGCTGTCCTAATGAAGAGTTACAAAGCCTATTTCTGGTATCTTTCATACTTATTTAATATGTATGAGATATTATATACTTATGTATCTAATAATGCTTCGCCTAATTTCGGATTAATAAAATCCTCTCTGAGTAGGTATTAAGATTTTTTAAAAGTATAATAATCAAGGCGATTAAATTAACAGTCTTCCACAGACTTAATGACTTAAACAGGCCTATCATTAATTCCGAACGTGATTTCATCGTGAATTGATTGTACTTATGTAAGGTACGTCACGAATGCGGGAAAAATGGTGGTACCATCTATTCCAACGTTTGTTAACTCTTCTGGATATCACCAAAACTTTGCGAACTTGGATGCCCGAAGTGGAAGTGGTTGCTAACCCAGCCAGCCTAATCACTGTCTCCTCAATATTCTAAAAGGTGTGCATTCTATTGCTTCTCCCTACAATTGAATGAATCAATGCGTTGGTGTTATGCAGCTATAATAAAGCATATATGTATATAAATGTATCTTAGATACATATCTCATGATTTCCAATATTTTTCAATACGATTTTAATCGTCAAGTATTTCCTAGCTATTTTTACATTACTCGACATTTATGCGATTTTATTATTACCACAACACGAACTACAGTACTTTCAAGAAGAAAGCAATCGGCTTTTTCGCATGAAATAATTTGAATATCAGGTAGGCCTTGATTTTCAAAAAACTTGATTTCATTGTAAATTTCGCAATGTAATTGAAGAAACAGTCCATTATACGCTTTCGTCTCAAGAGCATATTTAAGAAATGAGTTCCGTATACGCGAAACGTTTTGAAGCCGTCTTTCTTTGTTCCCATCCAAAAGGTCCCAAGATGTCCCACTTGAGGGCTTCGAAGTACTTAAAAAAGTCGTAGGCGTTTGTCCAGCAATGGAGCCAACACTTTTTGGTGCACAAAAATGTGGACGACTTGCCAAATCGCGGCATTTGCAGAGCTACCTTGAAACAGGAGGACGTGGTTATAAAGAGGATTTTCGAAGCTAATCCAGCCATATTCTTGAAAGCAGTTAAATAAAAATTAGCTCGAAAGGGCATAGATGTCTCTCTGAATACAAGAAGAAACCGTTTGAGGGAGTTTCACATCCAATTTCGAGCAACGACGTTAAAACCCTTACTAACTGCAAAGCAAATAAAAACACGCCAAGAGTGGGCAACTGAACATGTGGATGATGATGGGAGCCAAGTGGTGTGTACAGACGAATCCTCCTTTTGAATGACAAACACTACTTATTAAGCGTGCTTGCTCCACTAAAGACGGTAAGATGCTCCAGCGATCAGTGAAACATCCAGGAAAGGTTCATGTTTGGGTATGCTTCACAAAACAAGGATTTGGCAAATTAATCATGTTCACGAGTAATTTGGATGCCAACTTCATGACCACGATATACCGTCGTGGACTTCTGCCATCAACGGATATGTGGTTTGGGGCAGGAAGCCGAGATTGGGTTCTTCAAGAGGACAACGACCCAAAACATCGCGGTCGCTTGTGTAGCAGTTGGAAAGAGGAAAACGGCATAACTTCATTGGATTGGCCCTCACAGTCGCCAGATGCGAATCCGATCGAAAATGTTTTGGCTCTTATAAAGTTAAAACTACGTGGAAAAAAGATACGTTCAATAAATCATTTGAAACGTCTTCTTAGGGTAATATGGCGAAGTTTAACACGGTCATCATATGCTGAAAAATTAGTCTATAGTATGCATTTCCGTTGTAATGAAATTACAAAGAATGGTGGCGACTGGACGCCAAATTAATATATTTGCGCAATGAATAATTAATCATTTCAAGATGCTGTGGACTTTTTTTTTTAAAGATACCCTAAGTTTTTCAGTGACTTAAGCCGATTGCTTTCTTGTTGAAACTACTGTAAGTTTCTTGAGTTCATGAAATGAAACATGATTTATAAGAAATTCTGATGGTTTGTGGTCGCCGTGGTGTAGTTGCTAGTGTGCTGGACTGTTATGGACTGTTATGCAGAATGCCCGGGTTCTAAACTCGGCACAATCAAAAATTATATACTTAATAGGAAAGAATACAAATATTTCAAAACGGGATCACCTCTTGGCAGTCAATAGCAAACATTCAAGAGTAAAAATTGCCTAAGAATAGCTTTTCATTTCGCCCGGATTCGGCATAAAACTGTATGCCCCTTTCATTCATGTCCAAATATAAGTTGAACTACATGAGTGGATGCAAAAAGCTCGGCTTAGGCCCACCATGGGCTGTTGTGCCATTAAAAGAAGAAGAAGAAGATGGTTCGAATGAATAAATAACTAGAAGTGGAACAGTAAGAATGAGAAAGATGTCTTTTTCTTACTACCTTACTTTTCTAGCTGTCTGTCTCACACAGTCTTTCATGCTTGCATCCGTGTAAACAGTCTCTTTGAAATGAATGTGGAACATGTGGTATGAGACTATCACTGTATTAATAAAGAATTTCGGAAAATGTTGTTGGGCACTGTGTGCGTGCCTATCTGTATATGTGAAATTTTTTTTTATTTTTAATTTGCTTGAGTATTCTCGCAGTTCTTCGTTTTCTTTTCAATTCATTTTTGTGCAATAACAATTTTCACTTCCGCTGTGAACAACGTCGTTCTTTATCAACATTTCCACCTCAGTTTGGTGTGTACGAGTACTAGACGAGCACGAAACATCGGAAGTCGGAAGATCAATATGTACGTATATGTAAGCAAATACATACGTATGTATATTCGTACACAAAAAGTAGGCAACAACTACACTTAACGCGCCAAAATTACAAATTCTTTTTTTAAAGGCATTGTTGTTGCTAGGTGGATAACAATAACGGCATACTCGTATGCACTATGTGGATATTGATACGCTAACGAGCAGGCAGGCAGGCAGGCAGAACGTGAGTGTGCGCGATGTTGCTGCTCTATGTTTGTTATTATACGAGGCATCAAATTTTCCAACGAAAGTGTACGAATTACTCGAATATCTCGAGAATATCTTGTTGATATTACTGTTCTGTACTCAATTCAAATGCAGCAGCAGTGCAATGAAACTTTAAAAGGTAGGTAATAACATTAATAACATGTTACCATAATCCTTTCTAAGTTTTTAAAGTTTATTTGAACTGATTTTTTGTGATGAAAAGTTGAAAGTTATTAACTTTAAATGTTTAGTTTCAATATTAAGATCGTGCAAAGAAGAACATCGGAAGATCAATATGAGGAATATATAAAAAATCAATTATTATATTAGGATTGGTGGTGTCCATCAAGGAATTGTTTGGCCGCGGACCAATGTGCTCCACGAAAAACTTTTAGTATACTAGAATAATATTAGTTTGTTGTTTTCAAATGTTTTTTCGTTCGAAATTGACGAGTCGACTGGGTAGAGCATTCGATTTTCACGCAAAAGGTTTTGGGATTTGATTCCCCTCTTGATCTGTTGGTTATTTCTCCTAAACTATAATATTTTCTACCGATATGACGTGAATAAGAATTGTAAGAAAGTGTACAAATTGTGAAATCACATTGGACCATTCTGACCTAAGTGGACAGCCATTGAAACCAACCATTTCTGGATATCATAATGGATCAATTTAGCCCCCGTGGACGCTCTGATCTTACTCAGCACATGCTTTGAATCTATACCTTCGTTCACAATTCAAAATAGAGGTGTACAATTTTCAATACTATCACTTAATTTTATAATTCGAATCTGGTGTACAGCACTTTTGCAAACAAAGAGCATTGGTTTGTGTTCATTCTTTGGTTGTGTTTATTTTTAGCTCATTTCAATTAAATACACTTAAAAGTATGTAGAATATTTGTAAGAAGAAGGCCAGAAATTTCAAATGCAATTGAAATCAGGACTCTTGAATTGCACCATGCTTCAAAATTGGAAATTTTTTTGTCATTGGTTTCGTTTTCTGATTCTAAAAGAGGTAATGCTACTGAATAATCTTGGATTCATTGTTTTTGTCTCGGTTAGTAAAGTAAGGATTTTTTCTATTAAAAATTTCGTCCTGGTGCTGTTTTTGAGAAATTTAAGAATTAAAAACAGAAATAGAAACAATATCAGATCTTTGTAAATTCAGACTAAAGTATTTAAATGACAATATAATCTTAAGACTAAATAATGACTTCAATTGAAGTCAATTGGAGTCAGTTGAGGTTTTGAAGTCAATTGGAGTCACTTGAAGTTATTTCGAGTCAATTGAGATTTGATGTCAATTTGAAGTTAATTGCCGTTACCTGAAGTTAATTGGAGTCACTTGAAAGGTTTTGAAATCAATAGGAAATCCCACATCAAGTAACTTCAATTGACTTCAAATCCCAATTGACTCCAAAGGACTTTAAAACCTCAATTTGACTCCAAGTGTTTTAAATCAATTTCAAATTCCAATGGACTCCAAGTGACTTCGAAGCAGTAATGATTGTGAAGTCATAAGATTTGCATTCCCAACCTTAAAACAAAATCATTCACCTGACTCCAAAAGACACTTTTCTAAATGAATAACAAATCGGTGACTTGCAGACAACTGCAACTTTTACAGCTCTGCCACGAAGTTAGTGTATTTTTGTATTCGTATTATTATTTTTGTACATTTTGATACTGTAAAACGCGCCAGTACTTTAAAGTTTCTTTATAATGATTTTAGTGACTTTTGGAATTTTAAGACCTATTCCGATTGATCTCAAATCTTTGCAAATCTTGGTTGGTTTTATGTCCATTCGATATCAAAACCCGACTATCCAGTTGCTTATGGTCTACATATATTTTTGATCATGTGTTTCATAAGTTTCAATGTTTCTTGAATCCATCGTCAGCTTAAAACACCGAACGAGTTTCCAGTTTAAATACAGTAAACCACGGTTAAATACCCCAGCAAAAGATATTAGGCTTTCGTGGTGCTTAAGCGAGGAAGGCACTTGAAAGGGGAAATTTCTATAAGTATTTGTAAAAAAAAATAGCAAATTACAGACATTTAAGCGGGAAAGGCACTTAAGAGACAGGTCCTTAACCGGTGTTTACTGTATATATGTATATTATATATATGTATTGTATATGAACTTACTTTCCATTTGTATACACTTGTATACAATCCCCATACTGGATGTTCTCAGAAGCGGAGGATATCGCTGTTCTAACATTGGAAAGAGCGATATTCTGTCGGCAATATTAATCTCGACGAAAAAGTGTTAAGTTAAACAAACAAAAGCATCTTGATTACAAAATTTTCGTTGAGCATGCATTCTACAATTTATAAGTATTCATGAATATTATTGTATTCTTTGACTAAATAAAAGATCTGCTTTGTAAGCGAAAATGTATTTAAATTAGCTACAATTTTAAAACAATTTCTTCTACATTGCTTTCTTACTTTGCACAAATTAATCATTTTTGGAAAAAAAAATTTAATAAAAAAAACATCAATTACACTGTTTATACAACAATGTTTGCTTTGTCTCAACTCAAGACCAGTAGACGACTAATTACGAAGAAGAGCAGAGCATGCAAAAATCACTACACTTAAAATAATTTAGTGACCAGCACATTAAAAAGCTGAATGTTCTGGTTTACCGTAAAGAAAGATCAAAGGTCGAAAGTTACTTATTTTGGCTAAGGAGTGAGATCGAAAAAATCGGATAACTTTGAAAGACCTTTGCTTTGAAACTCTTCATCTGAATGATAAAATTCAACCAGTAGGTTTTGCGTTGGAGAAAATCTGATGAAATACAATCACATGTTTTTTGACTTGTGAACTTTCAGTTGAGTCATGGCATCGGAAGTGGAAAGACCCGATTTAGTTGTTGAATTATTTCGAGAAAATCCGCAGTGGAGCCAGAAAACCATTGCAAATAAGGCGAAAGTTGCACAAAACACTGTTTCGATGATTCTTAAAAAATTTAATAGAGACTTAACAGTTGCTAGAAAATATGCGGTTTCGTGTCTCCACGAAAGGCGAAGAAAGTCGTTGCTCTCTTAGAGAAGAATCCAGCGTTGTCTAATCGAAAATTGGCGGAAAAAGTGAGTTGCAGTGAGTTATTAGTTCGTAAAATTGAAAAAGATGCGGGCCTTAAAACATACAAAGTGCAGTCAGTACCCGACAGGAACGCTACTAAGAACTTGGTAGCCCAGAGCCGAGCTAAAAAGTTTAAGAAAGATTTTTTCCAAAAATTCGATTGCTGTGTTATGGACGATGAAACATACGTGCTGTCTAAATTTTCTCAATTGCCTGGTCAAGAGTTTTACACCGCAAAGGAATGAGAAGGAGTTGAGGAAATATATAGGATAAAACAAAAGTCCAAGTTCCCGAAGAAGTTTCTGGTATGGTAAACGATTTGTAGTTGTGGGCTAAGGAGTAAAAGTTTCGTAACAAGTTTCGTAACACAGTTAACGCCGATATTTATGTGAAGGAGTGCCTCCAGAAGAGATTGCTGCCCTTCATTAGAAAGCACAATGTATCTACTTTCTTTTGGCCTGATCTAGCCTCCTGCCACTACAGTAAAGTAACCCTTAAATGGTTCGAAGACCAAAACATCAAATTGGTACCAAAAATCGCCAACCCACCAAATTGCCCAGAACTTCGGCCTATCGAGGAATATTGGGCTCTAGTGAAAAGAAAATTAAAGGCAACAAACAAAGAAGCTAAATCCATGGAAGATTTTAGAAATAAGTGGAATGCTTCCGCCAAGAGAGTCTCAGAAATGACAGTAAATGCGCTAATGGCATGCATACCGGAAAAGCTGTCCGAATTCTATAAAAAACAACGAACAAAATAGTTTTCTTTTCAAAACTGTTTACATTTTTTTATTTGCATAAGGGATTTCAATGCTAGGACAATTTAAAGTTATCCGATTTTTTCGATCTCACTCCTTACTAGATCACAGGCACTGTTTTACAAACGTAAAACTTCGGGCAGTTAAATACTTTGATATTTTTGTATCTGGAGACAAGATAAGTATGTATGGTAAATATCATTCTGTATCGGACACATGTTTTGAGAGGACCACTAATGGAGCCAGAAATTGCGAGTTATTTAGCTAGTTCATGTATGGGTCATTTATCGGCAAAGGAAGCCCACAAAATCTTTCTGGATCCGATGGTTGAATGGAACATAAAGCTAAATCATTTTCTAGCAGACCGTTTACTAAATTATTTCCAGTGTATTTGGG
Organism: Palloptera scutellata; assembly: GCA_958295655.1. Taxonomy (NCBI): domain Eukaryota; kingdom Metazoa; phylum Arthropoda; class Insecta; order Diptera; family Pallopteridae; genus Palloptera; species Palloptera scutellata. The sequence goes on from OY282451.1 coordinate 42,705,718, forward strand.
TGCAAGTAGTAAATTAAAGTAAGCACACGTTCTCAGCCACCCGGCTTGTGAGTGGGATGCTACAAGCAGCATGCAATGACGCCGAAGAAGGCCAAACAAGAGAATGAACATTTGAAGTAAACGCAAGGCTGTGCAAATAATACTTATATACACTATATTCAAGATGAATGCATATGTTATAAAAAATAGAAAAGCTTGTGCTCTGTACTTTAAAAGGATGCTTTTAAATTTTAATGAAATGGATGAGAACGACAAAAACTAATCTAAAAACGATTTGAAGGATTTTTGGAGCTGTGCTTAACACACTGTAAATCGTACTTTCAAAGTGTGCTTTTATGAGATGAGTCGACTTTATGCCTGTATATTTATTTAAATTTTATGTCAATAGAGAGAGCAGTGTTTGTATTTACCTATTTATGTATGATGAGGTCGTTGTCTCCTGCATCCTTTCTCAATGAGTCCATACTTATGTAAATACAATATGTAGTGAGTGTGTGTACTGAGTAGTGTGAAGGGTGTTTCCTAAAATGCCAATGTTACTTGCAAATGTAAATGTTCCTTTCATACGCCAAAGCGGTTAACTCAGTTTTCTACATTTACTATGTTTAGGCACAATCATATTTTTAAAATGTACTTTTAATAATTACAATAAATTTATTTGATAACAAATTTGAACACAGCCCATTTGCAAAAATCAAAAAAAGTCCTTGCATATAAAGTTGAAACTCGAATTTAGTTTTCTAGTTTTCACTAGTTGTTTTGTGGAGTTAATCGATTTAGCAGTTGGCCGCCGCTCTGGAACAGGAAAAATAGAAACAAAAAGCCAAGATTCAGTATAATAAAATATGATATGTTCATATAACTCGGAAAGAAAGAAAAAAGGATTCAGTCAACAACAACACAGGATGTTGCACGCATATTGCAATTTTTGCAAATCGCTATTCGTACAATGATTCGTTTCTGTTTCATTACACACGCACACACACAAACACATATTTATGCATGTACATATGTATGTATGTATTTACTCCCAAATTGCATGCCAACATTTTAGCTAAATAATGCACAAATGGCATATGTTGCATGCAAAAAATGTAGCAACTGCAATGTCTGAAGTAGCAGAACAACGGCAACTTCACAACAAAGAATTCTGTTTTGAAGTTGATGGCACGCGATGAATTTCATATAAGTTGAAATATAAAAAACGAGAAATCGCAAATATTGTGTATTCGTCGAGTATAGACCCATTATTTGATTTACGTAGAATATTTCAAAACAAAATCAGTGTTTTCATCATCACAGCATCTATCCGTACCTAACCAAGCCCTGCCATTGAGGAGTTTATTGGACAGCAGCTCAGCAAATGTTCTTCAAGAAAACCGCTGCAATTTCTGTTTTGAGACAGTCAGTTACCTCCAACTTATTAAGACACTAGTGTTATTCCTAATACTTCTACGTAATCTGTTCTGTGTCGGGTTATATAGTATAATTATTCGATATTGAGCGTCATTTCTTCTTTTCAGTAGATCGGATTAGAATGGATAATCTTAATGTTACAGTTCACAAGTGTATTACCGGTCCGGTGCTGGGATGCCTCTGTGGACCCATCACTATGCCAAAATAAATCTTTAAAATCTATCAACCTAATCGCTTTAAGTACTCTTGTCGTGAAGTTGCAGGTAGCCAGGCGATGTATTATCAACGAATGGTATATCGGCCAAGGCAATGGGCCTCTAGCCCTTCTGTGGACTTAGTTGAGCCTCGATAAAAATCGATTGTTAATGTGTGCGCAAAGAAAAACTGGGAACTTATTCTCTAGGTCTACACAAGTAAATTAACATTCGTTTCCTTCGCCTATAATCGGTCCATCGTTTGGAGCAAAGTGGATTATGGCCTGATAATGGGCTGTATTATTGGACTATATATGCTAAGATATCACTTAAATGAGTTTAGACTGACTAATGAGACAGATTGTTGCCATTTGATGAACGATGACAGAATGTCAACTCAGTTTTTTTTTTTTTTTTGGTAATTAACAGTAGTGCGTTGGACTGCTGCGCAGAGTGTCCGGGGTTCGAACCTCGGAACAGGCAAAATCAAAAAATAATTTTTCTACACAACACCACCTCTTGTCTTGGCAGGCAATAGCAAACCTACAAGAGTAAAAATTGCTATGAAAAGCTTTTCACTTCGCCGTTCGGATTCGGCATTAAACTGTAGGTCCCTTCCATTCATGTACAAATATAACACGCACAACATGAGTATATGCGAAAAGCTCGGCCTAGGCCCTCCATGGGCTGTTGTGCCATTAAAAGTAAAGTAAAGTAAGTAATTTACAGTATTGGCTTGGCGCGGAAGGGCAACAGCAGTTTTTATCGGCCGTTGCTATTATATCCCTTTTTTTTTTTAAATATAATTAACACACAGAATTTAACATTTTATTACTTTGATTTGGAAAGGCAGATATATACATTTGTAATGAGCCATGCCCTAGCCGAGAGTCAAGCACGGGACCTCTAAAAGTGAATGGCTGGTACGCTTCTACTGCACCATACAAAAAATGTTTTGGCCTTTATTAGAGTTGCTGAACGTTTTTTTTTTTATTTGTTACTATTAATTATTCATCAATCAAATATGACTTAAATCACTAAAGATTTAAATCAGGACCAGACGCCGCACACATTTATTATGGTAGCTCTTTACGTAGTAGTACAAGTATGAATAATTAATTTTCAGTTGCTGTTTTATGCTGCATTTTGTCCATGATGTAGATTCGGGCTTATTCAATCCCATTTAAAGCTTCTTCCCTTTTCATATCTTGTTATTTTATGGTGAAGACATTCCTGGCATTATAATCTTTAATTTCCATTTGAAAAGTGTATGTGCCTGTGTATGTACACTGATGAGCTTGTGTGCCAAGGTATTGATGATAACTAATAGTTTGCGTTTTTCAACATCTTATTACATATTACCATTATTTTTGCTTTTGTTATTATACACTTGCTGTCATTTACTTAAATATTTTCTGTCACTTTTCTGACAGTCAACATAAATTAAATGAAGAAAGTTCACAGAACTTCGCACAATCACCAGCATCTCCTCCACCAATCGGCTCGCAGCAGCAGCATGAACTTCTGAAGGAAGCTATGCCAGTGGTATTCATTGTAAATACGAATAGAGTTGCCATCATAAAACAAGAACAACGATGGGAAGGCATGCAGGCAGGCGAATTGTCTGTCTGTTACTCTTGTAACCTATTTCCATTTCCAGTTTTTGTTACTTATTTACGTGCTTACTTACATACTACTTACATATATATCTTTTGTTGTTTTTACTATTAAAAAAAAACACGTACGTACATTTGAAATATCATAAAGGACATTTCGTGCCGCCGCCATCTTCTTCTACTAGCTATGCTACTTTAAATGGAAATGAAACAGAATAAAATACTAAAGCCAGAGGTAGCGGCGCAGCATGCGGACGCGCTCGAGCATTCAGTCCTCCTATAATTTTTCAACATTTTAAAATGAAAATTCCGTTGAAATGTAAAATCCAGGCTGAAATGAGTTTTCTTTTATGTGTTGTTTGTATATTTTCTCTTTTCCTGATAGTAAAAAAATTAATAAAAAAAAAACAAAAACTATCGTGACACAGCAGGTGACTTTTGCCCCTACTTCGCTTTCCAGATATACTTAATACTCTTTAAGATATTTTTTTTCTTATTTAAATTTTGGTTTTTACCATAGTGGTTTTTACTATTTTCCCCAGCAACATACATAAGGGGTCGCAGTAGCGTAGCGGTAGTGCGTTGGACTGTTACGCAGAGTGACCGGGGTTCGAATCTCGGCGCAGGCACACAAAAAAAAAGTAAGATAAAAATAAGAATATGAAAACAACAACAACAACAATTTTTCTACAAGGCACCAACTCTTGGCGGCAGGCAATGGCAAACCTACAAGAGTAAAAATTGACTATGAAAAGCTTTTAATTCGTCTTTCGGATTCGGCCATTCATGTCCAAATATAACACGTACAACATCAGTGTATGCGGAAGGCTCGGCCTTTGGTTCTACATGCGGTCATAGTCTACACTGATAAAACTGAAGTTCATTGTGGAAAAGGCATAACACTTGCTACAATGGCTGTCTCTCTGGGAGGAAAAAGGGGGGAAAATGAGAGAAGGAATGCAATCACACAGGACACCGATAAAGAGAGAGAGTGTTATGCCTTTACCACAATGAACTTTTTGGTTTATCGATGTCGACTGTGACCGCATATAGCGCCCCAAAGGCCGAGCTTTTCGCACCCACTCATGTTGTGCGTGTTATATTTCTGCATGAATGGAATGGACCTACAGTTTTATGCCGAATCCGAACGGTGAAGTGAAAAGCTTTTCATACGCAATTTTTACTCTTGTAAGTTTTTCATTGCCTTAGATCACAGAACATATATATCGCCACCGCTATTCTTCAACAACGTATCTCCGTTTTGGACAAAATGGGATTGTTTTTCGGTTAGATTGCATAATGTAACCATATAAAAAAAATACTTAGCCAGTTTGTATGTTTTTTGAACATTGTATCTCCACTGTAGCGCTAAAGTTTATCGAAAGTATTTGGTTTTTTGCGTTTTCTGCAAATTGTTACAATTTCAATTTGAAGTAGTGTTGTTAGCTGTCCCATTATATTACATCATATGCTTAGATGGTCTTTAAAAACGTACACCAACTTCAAATCCGTGTTTACTCGAGTTTCGCACGGTTTCTGTATCATATCTGAGTATCTCTACATATATTGTAACTTTTCAGAGTTGGTCATTTTGACAGCTGTCACTTTATTTGTGCTCAGTTTGGTTTGCCATTTCATAATGAATAGTCTTACTCCTGAACAACGTTTGCAAATCGTGCAAATTTATTACCAAAACGAGATGGCCACCGAACCCGATTTTCACAAGAAAATATTGTTCAGCGATGAAGCTCACTTTTGGTTGAATGGGTAAGTTAATAAGTGAAATTGTCGCATTTGGAGTGATCATCATAATCCACAAGCCATTGTGGAGACGCCGTTACATCCTCAAAAAGTCACTGTTTGGTGTGCTCTATGGGCAGAGGGAATCATTGGTCCATATTTCTTCAAAGATGAAGCCGGTCATAATGTTACAGTCAATGGGGAACGCTATAGAGCCATGATTAATGACTTTTTCGTGTCTGAATTGTGAATTGGAGGATGTTGATGTGGACGACCTTTGGTTCCAACAAGACGGCGCTACATTCCATACAGCCAACGAAACAATCAATTTATTGAAGGAAACTTTTGTGGGCCTGTGGCGTGGCCTCCATGATCGTGCTATTTAATACCGCTGGACTATTTTTTGTGGGCTTATGTGAAGTCGCTTGTCTACGCAGATAAGCCCGAGACGATTGTCGCTTTGGAAGAGAATATTCGACGCGTTATTACTGACATACGGGCCGTATGTATTGCTGCAAAAAGTGGTCGAAAATTGGGCCTCTCGGCTGGAATTTATTCGAAGCAGCCGCGGCGGGCACTTGCCCGAAATCGTTTTTAAAACACAATGGCAAATCCTTATCTTTATAATAAAGCTAAATTCTTGGCTTTGGAAACCACACTTTTAAAAAAACACCCGTTATTTATAATCTTATCTCTGAACTTTGATTGCATCGTTCAGGTTCTCTATCTCTGCCTGTAAAAAAAATTCAGCCTAGTTGTTGTTAGGCTAAAGTATGTACATAAATTGTTATTTCGACATTTATTTTGTTATTTTCGATATACCATATGTATGCACTCGGTATGTTTGTATGCCAGCTTGTTATTGTTGTTATTTTGACCGAACATTAACATACATACATACATATATGCTTACTGTTGTTGTAAGTACTTACGAGTATGTATGTATGTCCATAAAGCTGAAAATAATATGAACAACATTCATGCGAACATGCATGCAAATGTGATAATTTGCCCTTATTTTCTGCATTTGATGTTTTTGTTATGGTCTTCTCTGTTGTTATTCATAAGTAGTTGTGACATCGAAATTTGTACTTTGTATAAATACCCTCTCTGACTATTTACATATCTCACTTCCAACGCTCTTGTATCCCCCTCTCCAATTTATATATGCACATATTGTTCAAACATTTTTAAAAGTGTAACACATCTCATGTTTGTTCTGACCTTTGAAATTTACAATGCTCATTTATCATTGTCCTGTTTTGGTATTGTTTTTGTTACTGTTTTCATTATTGTATTCTAGTTTAGAACAGAAATGACAGAGAAATTTGTTCTGTTTTATTGTGAAAATAGAATAATAGATAAAACTAGTCAACACGAAATTGACGACAGGGACGTCTTACATCATTTCAATATATTCTCAAGAGAAGAACTGAGTCATCGAGATTTGTCTGATTTCTCATTTGTTGCAATTTCTCGTATATTAAATCAACGGATTTAGCTTCATTTTTTAAAAAGATGAATAAACAGAAATGTTATTTCAAATCTGACAGTAAATACTGTTAAAACAATGTAAAAAACTGTTGATTAACTGGTAGTGAAAACTGTTAAAAGAACAAAAATTCAATTGTTTCGAATACACAAATAAATATATATATAATATAATTTTAGCAATGAACAACGAATTCTGTGAAGTTTTTTCTATCGAGCTTCGACTTAAAAAAAGGAAAACGAACGGCGACACACCAACCTGATAATTTTTAGATATTTTTTATACCATCTCTTATGGTTTGAATAGGTGGTCGAGTGGCATCGTGTTAGACTATAATCTCAGGAGTCTCGTGTTCGATTAACGTCAGGATCGTTCGTGGTAGCCCAATCACCTCTTAAGAAGAAAAAAAAGAGTAGATTAAGAAAACTAAGTAATACAAGGCACAGAATGCCTTGTAGAAGCCCTAGGTACCTTAGAGGAGTAAAAAGAAGAAAAAAAATTTAGTATGAATTTCCTTAAAGTCTCCTTTCCAACAAGCTACATATTTTTTTTTTTTTTTTGAATATTTGAATATTTGAATACATATTTATATCTTTCGAAAACCGGGAAACAAAGTTTAAAACCTTATTAGCAGTACCGGCAGCATGCATCGTAAACAAGGATTAAATATATGACTTATAATATAATATTGCATGACATAAAAATGAAAATTTATAGTGACAAGAATATAAATAAGTATAACAATCATTAAACATCTCTACATACAAATTTTAATAACATGATATATTTTTAAATAAGTTTTGGTTATAACGGTAGTTATGAGTCCTTGAAACTGGTTACGTGGCACATGCGTATTCGAAAACTAAGAGCGGCCACTGCGAAATCGAAGCTGTGTCTAAATCGACTTTATTCGAAAATCAGTGGAATAAACCTTACGTAAAATTTTAAATACCCTTCCAGAAATTTTCAGTTTTCATTACTGTTTTTCTTTTTTTGCATGTATCTTTATCCTTGTGTAAACTTAATTTTTCCATTTTCTCTGTTATTTGAATAGCTTCGTAAATTTCGTTTTTGAATTGGTTTTTGTTATTGTTTGCATTTAATTAAATTTTATGTTTATTCCCCATGTTCATCACACCCTTAGGCTATATCCTTGTTTACCATATCCTTGTTTACCAAAAATTGTTTATGTGGCTGCGTTTGAATGAATGTTTATGTATTCTAGCATAGTATTATTGTTCAGATTAGTATTGTTCATATTATAATAATCATCATTACTATTTAATGGGTTCAATTTGCCGTATTTAAGTTTTTAATATTATATAATTTCGTTAGTGCCAGTTCATTAATTTTGAGTTAATTTTTGTTTTTCATTAATGATTTTGGCTTGTTCGAAAGTACTTAAAATTTAAGGAACCTGCTCAATGACCTTATATGAATTGTATATCCTAGATTTAAGTTCGCTGAAATTGTGATTTCTGGCAACACTGCGGTAATTTTGTCACCTTTGACACATTCCGATTACTTCAATATTTTTGAAGTCTGGCTTCAGATGGCAACCAAACTGTGCAAGTAAAATTGTCAACCGTAATAGAAGCATAAGCGTTTTACATATTGAGATCAGAAAATGCCCCTATGCAACGCCCCTGTTTAACTAATTATGCAAGCTACATTAGCTAAACACATTTGGTTATTCATGGATTTTAACTTTCTCATTATTTACATTTATGCATTTTCACACCCCTACGATTCTTATGGTATATTCCTTATTGTATCACACTTTTGTATGTATGTATGAAGTAAAAACGAGTGCATTATACTCGTAAGTACATTTTCATGGTCACTGATTGCAAATAGTTTGTGCCACAATTTGAGCGAACGATAGCGTAAATAACATAACCTAAGACACTCAACGCAAAGCAGCATCGCACACTGGTTGGAAATCTAGAAAAACTGGCAAAAATTCACGTTTTCAAATACCTTGGCAATACTTGTACAAATATGACGGGTTTTCAATGCAAATATTGTTGTACATGAAATTTCACCAAAAAGTACTTTACTTCGTATCTTCGCAAAGTGAAATATTTTACGCAGATTTGTTAGCAAATTGAAAAAGACTTTTAAAAGAATCGAGATGGTAAACAAATGATTTTTTGAAAAAATAATACCAGGCGATGCAATAAACCTGCAATGCTGGGACACATATTATTTTTTTTTAAAGAATTCCTGTGCTTATTTTTAAAAATAATTTCATTTGAAATTTGACAATTTGACAATTTTTCAATTTGTTTTTTGTTTATGCAAAAGTTTTGTTCAGCTGTAGTCTCAGAAAAATTGGAGACATGTGTGGTTGTAATTTCTTCATGAAATTTGTTAATTTATCTGGAAGAAGAACTTTCGATATCAAATGGGAGAATAATTAAATTAGTTTTACGGTTATTTTCAAAACGACCTTCCAAACTGGCCTTTTTAGCAATGTCAGACCTAATAATTTTAAATTATTGGAAGGCAATTTGAAAGTATGAACATCTGGAATTATTAAACAGTGATTACTTTTGAGTGGTCGCTGTGGCGTAGTAGTAGTGCGTTGGTGTCCGGGGTTCGAAGAGTGTGCCCCCCCCAGAGTGTCCGGGGTTCGAATCTCGGCACAGGCAAAATCAAAACGTAGAAAAACTAATTTTTCTACACGGCACCACCTCTTGTCGTGGCAGGCAATGGCAAACCTACAAGAGTAAAAATTGCCTATGAAAAGCTTTTCACTTCGCCGTTCGGATTCGGTATTAACTACAGGTCCCTTCCATTCATGTACAATAATATAACACGCACAACAAGAGTGGATGCGAAAAGTTCGGCCTAGGCCCTCCATGGGCTGTTGTGCCATTAAAAGTAAAAGTAAAGAATACTTTTGAGTAAAGTTGGTAAATTGTATTTGTGACGAAATTTCAAAATTGCTGCCGGAAAATCTTACAGTTGCCCAAAATGGGTTTATGTGCTGATTTTAAAAATTAGAGGAGTTTTTTTCTCCAGGGGCTCGTATTTTCTCTTTATGGCCCCGCCTGCAATGAGTATCGATGTGCAGTCTACTCTGCAAGTCCGAAATGACCGGCCAGTAGCAACGTGATCCTAAATAGTGAAACTGATTGAAACAAAATTTAAAATTTCACATTTTCCAACTTTCTTAAAATTTGGTATTCCATATTGAATTCGCCATTTTGCTTTCCATAAATTTAAATTTAAATATGTAATCAGCGACATCAAAAGCAATTTTCGTTAAAGGCGAGTAACTTTAATTATTTCATCATATTTGATCAGGGCATAAATTCGTATTAGGAGACTGTATAAAATGTTTACAAAAATGTATAAAATGTTTTCCGATTTGCGACCACTGTGCACCGCTACTTAAAATTCAACTCAACTGTCAACGTGAGGGCAATGTCAGTGGCATTTGGATAGATATTAGCTAGTACAAAAATAATCTTGACTACTGCAACGCATTCACTCCTCCCTCCTACACTAAATATTAAAATGTGTTATAACACTCTAGCATTTTATATAGACTAGAGTAGATGGAGAAGTTGTTGTTGCTGTATCTGGCATGTACGATGTAGCTGTACAAGGATTAAGGCTAATAATAGCAAATACCATGCATAGAGAAATTGAGGAACTCAGCATCTCATTAGAGTGGTGCAACTAGCTTAGCTTACACATGTATGTATATGGTAAAGTACAATATGAAAATCTATTTACTCTTCATATGTAAATAAGTACTACTTAGTATGTTAAATCTTGAGTTAAGTTTTATTTCTTGGTTTTTCGTAAACAATGACAGATGCGCTTATTTGTGTCATTTGTTCTCGTATGTTCTTAGCTTGTAAGAATTGTGGGTGGTGTAATCTTTCATGTTCAAATTATACTTGATAATTTCCTGGTGGAGAACCAGGAACCAGGAGAAGTTTAGAAGATCAAAGTTTTTTTTTCTAAGGGACTCATATAAAGATTTAAAAAAATCTTTTTTAATCAATACACTTCAATAATAAAACTTTAACTCTTTCAAATTATAACTTATAATATTACTTAATTGCCTTCTTTTATTTTCAGGTAAGTCTATTTTCATACGCGTACGTATGATGAATACCATAATTGTGAGTTATCTTCTTTATGATGAGTAATGTTCTTTATAATATGGCAATTCTCGTAAACACATACGAGGTATGATCAAAAAATAACCGTTTTTTCAATTTTTTCAAAAAGTATTTATTTATTCATCAACAACTATCTTGTCCCCTTCAAAGTAATCCCCCTCAGATATAATACACTTGTGCCAGCGTTTTTTCCAATCCTCGAAACACTTCTGAAACGCGCTTTTTGGTATCGCCAACAGCTCCTGTTTCGATTTTTCTTTTATCTCCTCAATCGTAGCATCGGTGTCTTCAGTTTTGGGAAGAGGAAAAAGTCAGCGGGGGCCAAGTCCGGTGAATACGGTGGTTGAGGCATGATAACGGTTTTGTTTTTGGCCAAAAACTTACGCACAAGCGACGTTGTTTTTGCTCAAAATTTAGCAATTTTGGAACAATCTTCGCTGCAGCACGCTTCATGCGTAAAACATCCATAAAAATTGCTTGGCATGAGCCGAACGATATGCCAACATCATCAGCAACCTCTCTGATAGTGATTCGACGATTATCCAAAATCATTTTCTTCACTGCGTCAATGTTTTCATCGGTTGTTGACGTGCTCGGGCGACCAGGACGAGCATCGTCATTGACATCTTCTCGGCCTTCCTTAAACCGGTTATACCACAATTGAACTTGTGTTCTGCTCATAGTAGACTCACCAAATGCCACAGTCAACATTTCAAATGTCCTTGCGCATTTAATTTAATTTTTTACACAAAACTGAATACAGTTTCTTTGATCCATTTTTTCGAATAGTAAAAAATCGAAGAGCACACCAAAACACGACTAACCTTTTTATCTGTCAATCTGACAATCCAAAATGGTTAGTATTGCCAACATATATAACACACATGTGTACCAACATACCAGAAAAAAAATGCGAAAATCGAACATACGTAACTCACGAAATTTGAAAATAACGGTTATTTTTTGATCACACCTCGTACATAATAAGTAAAATTGAATTTCTTAACAACGCTTCAGGTGAATTTAAATCTGACTTATTTAGTGAAATCATCCAGCGAGTAGCTGTGCCTAGTGGGGAAGCTACAACTTGTTGCTATGTCAATACCAATCAATGTGAGCAATCAATTATAACTCATTGAATTGTTTGTGTTTTTGTTTTAATAGCTCCAATACTTTTAAAACCAGAGATACAAAATATGGTAGCACGACCTCGATCATTGATCATTTTAATTGATAGAGTACTAGAACAGTTACTGTTGCATAAAATAGTTTACATTGTCATGGAGCAGACCAACGTAGTTTAGACCGTGGTGGAAGAATGTTTTGGTAAACTGCTGGTAATGGTACTCCACTCCCATTACACGTTTAGTGGTAAATGGGTTTGATGTCCACTTCTAAACTCCTGAATATGCTCATACTTAATACTGTAATCAATCAATCTGTAATCACTCTCCAATACATTTAATACCAGCGTAATACTCAAACCGTAAATGGGTTTGATGTCTACTACTAAACTCCTGAATATGCTCATAATACTGTAATCACCAGACTGGAGATTTACTGATTAAATTTCGCTCTCCAATACATTTAATACCAGCGTAATACTCCACTACCATTACCATTGTTTAGTGGTAATTGGGTTTAATGTCCACTGCCACTAAACATTTAGTGGTAATTGAATTTTATTTGAACTACTACAAAATGTTTAGTGGTAGTGGAATACGATGCCCACTACCATTAATGTTTATTGACAGTGGAATTATCTTCCATTACCACTAAAGATTTAGTGGTATCAAAAATTATAGTTCAATTAAAATTTTGTGAATAAATCATAAGTCTGGAGATCAAAGGGCACGGTGAAACTATGCTTGTTGATAACATATTTAAGAACCGCAATGTTTGATGGACTTTTCATCACTGAAAAGGAATCTGGTTGTGAAATTATCGATCTGCTTGAATCAGATAAGAGCTTATTTTGTATGGACCAGAGTAACTGGACAGACAGGCGCCATAGGTAGTATATGTACATTAGCAAATCCTCTTCAAAATAAATAATAAAGGCAAAGGTTCTCTTATCCAGAATATGCATTTTAACATCACGTATTGAACCTAAATTATGTCCCAAAGCGCGAAATCTGCTTATGTTTCTGGTGCTCGTGGCATAGTTGGTAGTGGTAGTGTACAAAACTGCTACGTCGGCAGCCCGGGTCAAGACTCTACATATTAAAAAAAATCAGAAATATATGGCAAAACAACTGCATAAAACTGTAGTTCTCTTATTACTCGCACAACATGAATAGATTCGAAAAAACGACCAAGGGACAGTTGGTGGTGTGCATGTGTAAAAGAAGCGACGCGACACGACGCGACGCGGCTGGACATGTATGCTCTAATGTATTTTTGAATTAACTTTAATCATTTACTTTTAAACATAAACTAAAAGAATAGTCTTTTACTTGTATCCATCCACTGAGTATAAGGATTTCCATACACTTTCCTTGTCTTCTTATGTGCATAACAAACGGAAGGACGGACACCATGAATCTACTCTTGATCTCTAGGGTGTAGGGCTTATGTAAACATGTATTTCTTCCAATTGCTAATGCAATGTATTGCGATGCAGTTTGTTATAAATTTTTGAACTTGACCAAGTTATTTTGTTTAGTGCAAATGGCAGTTCATATAACATTAAGCCCATTCATCACCAAAAGGATGAACAACTTTGCTTGCGGCTGGTCTAATATGTTCGTAGTGTTGTCGTGGCAAACATACATTTTATATAGGTCGATATATTATATGTACATGCACACAATGTTTGTGAAGCAGATTTCATATTCAATACATAATTTACTGGAGCGTTAAGTAGCTGAAAGTAGTAGTGAAAATTAAAATTGAATAACACCCGCCAGGGATGTAGACCTTGATAGTTGCCATGCTGGCTTTGATGCTCTTGAACAACAAGAATGAATATCAGCTACCCAGATGCTGCATAATCTGGGAAGAGCAGCTCATACATACTATACTTCCAGCTACAATCAACGGACAAGAGCGTAAATAGAAAATCTTTGTTTTGCTTGCGGTTAAATTGGTGGGAATCGGAAGTAGTGGTTGCTGGCTTGCTGCACCAGCGAGTACAAATTCTAATGCAACCGCGGGATAGAATAATTTCACAATGGGAATTTTTAAGTCCTGTGCTCGCTCAATTTGCATTGTGCGTGAATGAATGAATGAATGAAGGAGGAGATAGTCGGGGAAACTTCTCTATTCATATCCGTACAAGTATACTTGCATATAGGAAAAAAAATAGTTAAAGCTGAGACTTCATGGTAGAAAATGTTAATGATTTGTCGTTTGTTTGTTTGTTCGATGCACCATTAGCAACCAAGGAAACGGATATGCAGTTGTCTGACTGTTTGTTTGTTCGTTTGTCTGTCAATGTTAGCGGAGATTAGAACAAATTAAAAACGACTGCAAACACATTTCAATTTGGATGATCATAAAGTATAGCCTAAGTAGTTTCCTCTTTATTTTTGCCATACGGAATTGAAGTTTGACAACGAAATAGACTAAAGTTAATTTCAGTTGTTTTTTTTTTTTTCAAATGTCAAATCCTCCTTCACGTGCACACAATCATCCTTTGCATGTCATTATCCTCGTAATTATGCTGACATCTTTTCAGCTCCAAACTACACTTTTTTTTATCGTGTTCTGTTATATAACATTACTATTATTTTTCTTTGTTTTTCGATGTTAACGCTAGGGTTGCCAGATATAAAGTTTTGTGAAATAGTAGGTATAAATATTTTATATTTTATTATTAAATCATTCAAAACGAGTATTAAAATAAATATAATATTAAACACATATAACGGGTGTTTTAATAGAGGCATAACAATTTTGTATTAAAATACAAACGCACCCTTCAATTGGTTTTTTGAGCTTACAATGTCCAAAAGTCATTCAAGGTTTACATTTTTATCAAGGTAAAGGTAAAGGTAAAACGAACGAGTAACGTTTGAAAATTATTAAAAATTACTACCGAAATTCTGAATGGGTGGTCGCAATCTTTAACAGCCAGCGTTTACTCCAATTTACGATCGTTAATAATTGTCCCGCCAGACGGGGGACAATTCGAGCCAACATATTCACTATTGAAATATTTCTATGTCAGTGAGAAGTACCGAAAATAATGCAGCCAATAGTGCTTCAATTCAAAATGGGCGAAATCAGTCGATTCCACGCCGCGCCGTTCACAGGTAAAAATCTTGGCCTACACCCTTTCAAGATCAAATTAACATAAGAAGTGAAGCCTCATGATCATTTGAAGTGCCGAAACTTCACCGATTGGGCTCTGCAAAAGTTTGAAAAAATATCGTGAATTTCCTCGAAAAGTCATCTTCAGAGATGAAGCTAATTTTTGGCGATTCAACTCTGATGGATTTCTTTTTACGGAGTTACGTTAAGTCGTTGGTTTATACCAACAATTTTAGAGAAGCTCGGAAACAATATCGAACGCGAAATTGCTAACGTTCCGCTATAAGCTCCAAAGAATCAATCGCTGCAAACGTGCTCGCGGTGGTCATATGAGCGATATCCAGTTCCATACTTAAATGTAACATACATATAGTATGTACCACACCTGCAATTAATTTCTGACCGATATCTCAATTATTCAATTTTTTATTGAAATACTAAATTGTTATGTCCCTATTGAAAAACCCCTTATAGGTACTAAATGTATCAACTTCTTTTTAGTATTTTTTTTTGTTTCCGTTTCAGAAATATGTAACACAACTTTTTTAAATTCCTTAAAATGCAACATAATTTGGTAAATATTCCCGAAAGAAAGCTGAAGTGTGAGAGCTATATATTTTTTTTTTAGACTACCTCGATAGTGTAGTGGGTACTGCCGGTAGGTTGCCGGTTCGGTTCCATTCTTGGTTTGGTGGTTAATTTTCATTCATAACCTTCTTCAATTCTTACTGATATGAAGTGAATGAGAATTATAAGAAAGGGTACAAATACACCGCTTGGTAGGCAATGGCAAAAACCACCAAGTGATAAGAAATAGACTTTCAGAACCAGCATGAAACTGTAGGTCCAATCTGAGAAAGCAGGGTAAAGTACAATGGTCCAACGGACTGATTATTATGGAAGCTAAAGAAGATAAGAAATTGTTTTTTCTTCTTTTTCTTAAGTAAACGTACTTTTTCCATATTAGCTTTTGCACTAACACAACAATCTGGCAACCCTAGTCAATGTCATCTTTTCGACATATTTCATGTTTTCTTGTTTCTCTCCGCTTTGTGCCTACTTCAATTTTCTTCTTTTTCTATTGAAGTCATTGTTGCTATCGTTATTTTGATGTTGCTTGTACAATGGAAGCTAAAGTTGTGACATATCATCGATGATTGTTGCCATCGATGATACACATACTCGTTCATTGACATACATACATACATACATAGATTCTTTTTCATATTGAATATGTGCTTCAAACAATAGACTTCACGCGTAGATAATGATTGTTTTAGTTCCTTTGTTTAAAAAGGATAAATTCTTATCACACAAGATTTGCTTTGTTTTGTTGTTTTGAAAAACTGACTTTTCAAATCCTAAATTCTATGTGTGTACATAGGTGGAAATGGATAGGCATGAAAAATGTACACACATATAAGTATATGGACAAAATTATAAGTACAGGGTGTTTTTTTTTTTAGAAGTGTGGTTTCCAAGAAGTTATAAAACGCATGTAATTTACTGTTATGTTTCCTTCAATAAATTGATTGTTTCGTTGGCTGTATGGCATTTAGCGCCGTCTTGTTGGAACCAAAGGTCGTCCACATCAACATCCTCGAATTCAGGCACGAAAAAGCCATTAATCATGGCTCTATAGCGTTGCCCATTGACTGTAACACTATGACCGGCTTCATCTTTGAAGAAATATGGACCAATGATTCCCTCTGCCCAGAGAGTACACCAAACATTGACTTCTTGAGGATGCAACGGCGTCTCAACAATGGCTTTTGGATTATGATCACTCCAAATGCGACAATTTTGCTTATTAACGTACCATTCAACCAAAAGTGAGCTTCATCGCTGAACAAAATATTCTTGTGAAAATCGGGATCGGTGGCCATCTCGTTTTGGGCCCCATTCACCGAACGATTGGCAAACGTTGTCCATTATGAAATGGCACACCAAACTGAGCATAAATTAAGTGACAGCTGTCAAAAAGACTAACTCTGAAAGAAGTATTGCAAGATTTAAAACCACACTTCTAAAAAAAAACACCCTTTACATTACTTTTCCCGAGTTTATGTGTTTTTTTACGTAAATTTATACATTTGACTTTTCCTGAATCATTTCATAAGAATTCCATTTTGGCAAGCAAACTAGTTGCAGAAAAGACCTTGTGCTGTTAAGAAAACACTGCAGTGTAGAGGTCTGCTATTTTCTTGATTTTCATTCAACGGCTTTAACGCACATTTAACTTCCTGGCCACTTACTCGTCCATTGAAGTCTAAAGTTTTGCCAAATTTTTATATATGCTTTTCCAATTGCAGACAACAGAATTGATTAAACTTCGAAAATTGTTTCCATCAACGTATGACACATTTGTTCGTTCGCTTTTAATGGCATCATTGGCTAAAATGTGTCAATTTTGTATGTATCGTACTTTTTGTACCTCGGTCATGATTTCACATTTGTTCTGGCATCATTGTTGTTCAAACAATTTTCTTCTACTTCTGTGAAGTTTAACATTTACTCGTAAGATTTAATGGTTATAGCAAAAGTTGCTCTTTTAAGTTGCTTGAGTGAGGGTAGGTTTTTCATATCGATGTACACTATGAAAATGTTTCCATTTCTCTGTGTGCGAGTGAGTTTGTTTGTTGTACTCGTTATAATTGTAATGATTCCATTGGGATTAATGGCAATTATTTGGGATGCAGCACATTTGTTCAAGTTTTATGAAAGCCATCTTCAAAAATAACTCATAAGTTTTTTGTTAAATTGCTATCGGCATTTGGTTAGATTTTTAATTTAACTTTTCAGATAATCGAATACAGGCTTTTCATCTAAATTTTAGATGAATGATAAAAATTAACTTCGATTGCTTCATGAATTGTATGATATTATGCTTTCAAATCGAAATACATGTACTCGTATGTATGTAAATATATGTTTTATATCTTCCTGAGGCGTAGAACACAAGGAAAAGTTCGTGACAGTCGCAGGTGCGTCTATGTTCGATCCTTGCGCTTCTACTTTTCAAGTCGACACACAGCCTTCTCGTGGAGTCCCCTGAATAGCTATCTGACAACCGTCATTGAAGTAACTAATGTGTGCGGCGGGCTTCTCCATGGCCTCGAATGAATGGTTGTGCGTCGGGCTTGGAGCCCACCACGTTAAAATACCCACCAATGAACCCTCAGAGGCGGCGGAAGTAAGTAAGTAGAGATGATTAGTCTGAAATTAAAAGTTTAGCTTCCCGAACTAAATGAGACCTAAGTAGTTCGAACTGGAAGTTAATTTAATAGACTGAAATCATCAACTTTAATGCAAATTATGCACACTTATTGTTTAATTTAAACCAAGATTTTTAGCTTTTTGTTCGGCGAGCACCGACATTTTTTTGCGCTGACATGTTTTTTTTCTTAAGTAGTAGTTACTTCATTGTTTCTCAAAAATCAATACACTTTTTCAAAGCAAACTGTCGAAGGGCTTCGTTATGAAAATACTTAGGGCAGTAATCGCCCACCTGCACAGGGGGTTAGGTTCACATGACACACGGGTTTGGTGAACAACTTATGTAGAAGTCACGGCATACTTTTCTTTCCCGTACACTCGTTAAGTTAATATAAACTAAAGAGTATGTATTTCGTCGGGAGGCTGTCAGAGCATTACTCAAGCTCAAGCGTTCCTGGTAAGTCAAGTTAGCTGCATTTGAGTGTATGAGTGGATGTGTTTGTGTGTGTGGGAGTGGATGTGTTTGTTTGAATGTATGGACATCGCGTGTCGAAACACGTGCGTTTGATATGCATAAAAATAATTTGATGTTCATAATGACAATTGCGCTGTTTTGTCTGCTATCGTTAGTCTTGTAGATCCATTTTAACTTGTTTAAGGAAATACGTTTTATTTTTTCTGTTGTTTTATCTTTGGAATAGAAAATTGTTTTCCGAATGTCCTTTTTTCGTAACACTTTAAGTGCTCTTTCTTTTGCCACTTCCCACTTGCTTTCCTACACTTTATTTCATCGTCATTACAACAACATTTTAGTCTTATCCTCTTGTTATCCTGGGTAAGCTCTAATTTTGACAGCTGCTTCCATACTTGATTGCTTACGATGCATTACAGCTTCTATCTATGAACCTAGTCTTGCCAAAGCTATTAGCCAATTTTACGAAATGCATTTCTTTTCGATTTTACTGGATATTTTCTTTGGTTTTCTTTTGTGGACTGCCAAAACTTTGTAACCAGTGTAAACTTTTTAAAACTCGATATTTTTGACAAGCTTACCATTTGATTTTTTCTTCTATTTGCAAGCTGTTTTGCTATTTTCTTTTACTTCTCTTCTTCATTTTTTGTTAGTGTCTTACTTAGCTAGAAGCTATCACTCGTCTTATGTCTATCTATTGTTCATTCGATTATTTTTTAAACTTTAAATTTTGTTTTTTTTTTGCTAATTTAAACTGATTGATTTCGTTATTGAAGTTTTTTGTTTCTATTTTTTATTCATTCATTTTACTGGTCTTCTTATGTGATTCCTACTTTGCAACTAAAGGGTGTTTTTTTTAGAAGTGTGGTTTTTAATCTGGCAATACTTTTTTCGGAGTTGCTCTTTTTGACAGCTGTCACTTGATTTATGCTTAGTTTAGTTTTCCATTTCATAATGATTAAACTTACTCCTGAACAACGTTTGCAAATCGTTCGGTGAATGGGGCCCAAAACAAGATGGCCACCGATCCCGATTTTCACAAGAAAATTTTGTTCAGCGATGAAGCTCACTTTTGGTTGAATGGGTACGTTAATAAGCAAAATTGTCGCATTTGGAGTGATCATCATTATCTACAAGCCATTGTTGAGACGCCGTTACATCCTCAAAAAGTCACTGTTTGGTGTGCTCTATGGGCAGAGGGAATCATTGGTCCATATTTCTTCAAAGATGAAGCCGGTCATAATGTTACAGTCAGTGGGGAACGCTATAGAACCACGATTAATGACTTTTTCTTGCCTGAATTCGAGGATGTTGATGTGGACGACCTTTGGTTCCAACAAGACGGCGCTACATGCCATACAGCCAACGAAACAATCAATTTATTGAAGGAAACTTTTGTGGGCCTGTGGCGTGGCCTCCATGATCCGAGACGATTGTCGCCTTGTATGTATTGCTGCAAAAAGTGGTCGAAAATTGGGCCTCTCGGCTGGAATTTATTCGAACCAGCCGCGGCTGGTTAATTCGTTGATTTCGTAAAAAAATTAACGGAAGTTAATGTTAACATTAATTTTTTAGTATGGAAAAGATTAAAAATATACTTGGGAAGAGGAAGGCAGCAGCTAGCTGACATTATTAGCTATAGTTAACGGACTTGAGTTTAGGGAAAGTTAATCAAAATTTTAATGGTTTTCGAAAATAATGTAAAAGTTAGTCGCTAACGAAACATTTTACGTCGTTAATTAACGGATAATAGATTTTCTGCCAAAAACTAAACGAAAAGCTAGTCCAAAGTAAGACAAATGAAAAATCGGATCGAAAGTCAGAATAAAAATCAAATCGATTTTGAGATCGATGGTCAGACCAAAAACAGAAACCTGATTAAACTCAAGACCAAAAATCATACAAAATTCAGACCAAAATTAAACTGCAAACCAAAATACCAGCTCAGAGCAAGATCGGATACAATTCAAAGGAAAATACAGAAAAAAAAAAAATTATTTTGGTCTTACAAAAAATTATAAATTCGGAATCAGTCAGATAAGAAGCAGAACAATTTCAAACACAAAAAATAATAACGAATCGGGCCAAATTCCAACGGAAATTTAGACCAAAAAGTCTCGTACCACATTCGGATCAAAAATCGTTGTCCTATGGAAATATTTTATAACGCTTAAAGTATTCAAGGGACTGCAGCACCCATATATGGTACTTATGACTCTTCTGTACTTATCTGCGAATTCTTCTCAAAGTATTTGAATATTTTTTCCCAGGCAGTGCCGACAATTATACAGGATTAGTCGATTGAACTGTTATCTATTCAAATAACCATATTTTTTTTTGTGAAATTATTTTTTATTGGTTCAAATTAAAAAAATGTGTGGAAATAATAAAAAATTTAGAATTCATTCACTCGATGTGGCCACCTTTTGCCTTGACTATGGCCTTCAAACGGTTAAAAATGAGTTGCATGCTGCACGAATATGATCTTGCGTTATTTTAGCCTATTCCCGTGCAATGGCTTTCTTCAGCGCATCCATACTGGCATATTTTTTAGCCCTCATTTTGCTATCCAAAATAATCCATCGGATTTGCATCAGGCGAATTCGAAAGCCATTGTGTGGACGAAATGAAGTGTGGAACATGGTTTATTAACTATTCTAGGTTCACACGAGCTTTATGAAACGGTGCCGAGTCTTGTTGGAAAGTCCTAATTGTACGGCCAAAATGTTGCGTGTCTACGTCTTTAAAGCAGTTTCCAAAACCTTTTCCCGATAATAAGCCCCATTGACTTTGACACCAGGCTCGATGAAAACGATTAGACAGCGTCCATTGGCGGTTACAGCTGCCCATACCATTATTTGAGATTGGAAAATTACTTCGGGTGGCCGTTCTTGGGCTCAAATTTTGGTAAGTGCGTTCAGTTAAGTAAACACGGTCATTTTGAGAGTTTATGAATTGCTCAATAGGTAAATTTTTCTCATCAGAGAACACAATGTTTGGAAATTCGTCATGTTCGTGCAAGCGTAACAACTCCTTTGCTCTTTCGAGTCAAACTTTTTTTTGCTTTGGTATAAGATCATGTGCCTTTTGGAACTTGTAAGGCTTTACCTTGAGCTCGTTTTGGAATATGCATCGGATGCTTCGCCGGGATATTTTCAGTTCTTTGGCCATTTGATTACCACTACGACGTGGATTTCGTTCAAGTCGAGCCTTCACGTTCCGAACCATTTCAGGTGAGTTTGCTGTTTTTTTTTTCTTGTCCATCATTATAGTGTTTGGCAATGGTGCCTGTATCATTATGACGATTTATGGTGCGATACACAAACATTTTATTCACTTTGAGATGCCTGAGCTCACGAACAATAGCTGGTTGTGATTTTCCACTCAAATACTTATAACGCAATCACACTATTACGTTTGAATTCCAATTCGAATAACTTTTATTCTATAAAAGTTAGACGCAAATGCTTGTGGTAGCTTGTAAACAATATAAACAGCTGTTATTGGTACGAATTTGACATAGTTGGCAATTTCGCGTTGCCAGATATACCGTTGTGAAGTTGGTGACACTTCAATCGCCTAACCCTGAAGTTTTGAAGTAGGGAGCCCTAGTCTCGTTCAACACTAGTCTCGTTGTACACTATTTATTTGTATTTTTCTCAATGTATTCTACCATTCGTGTCATCTGAGAATGTTTGCATCGATTTTCTACAGGAAACCATTTGTATAAAAATCAAAAACTTACAGTGATAAAATAAAAAAAGGAGTCTGTTTAAAACTATTAACCCATTTTAAACAGCTACCCAGAGTCAGTGATCCAATTCAGTGAGAATTTTGTACAATTTCTATTTTGTATTTAAGAGTAAAATATAAATATAAGCAAAGTAATAAGTTTACATTCGTTATATACTTAGTATTGATAAAAAGAGATGTATAAATAAAGTACATAGTTAATAAAAATGTTTAATATTGTTGGCACAAATATCGAACACAGACACAGGTGTTCGCAGTGTTAAGCGAAGTGGCAAACTATTGCCACTTTGCCGGATTGTTGAACTTTTCTCATTTTGTAATAACATTTGGGGTTGTGCCATTTTTGTGATGTGAATACTTGCAGATAGACTTGCATTTGCTTACTGGTACACAAGTTTTTTGAACCAATTATTTACATATTTTTGGAAAAGCATATTCAGTGGTTTGTTATAACACAATTTTTCTGCACAAACTTGTGTGTTTTTTAGTATGAGTACCATATGTATACATATACATACGAGTATATTTATATATGTTTTCGGAAATTAATTCGGAGAAGATATTTTCTTCTTTTTACATCTCTCTGAAGCAAGTACAAATTTAATCCTACTATTTTAATTAATTTTCGATTTTATTTATTTTCTACCTTCCTTTTCATGAATATTGTTATATGTACATACACACTTACGTATGTAAGTATGTGTGTGTACGTGGATAAAGTATTTTTTGATTTATTGATGTGCAATATTTTATTCTTAAGTGCTTCATATACGAGTATGGACTATGTAAGAATATATTCGTGTACAGGGTTAGTCGATTGAAGTGCTATCAACTTAGCACCGGTATATCTGGCAACACCAAATCGCCAACTTTGTCAAATTCATAACAATAACAGCTGTTTATATTGTTTACAAGCTTTCACAAGCATTTGCGTCTAAGTTTTATAGAATAAAAGTTATTCGAAATGGAATTCAAACGTAATAGTGAGATTGCGTTATATTTGAGTGGAAAATCACAACCAGCTATTTTTCGTGAGCTCAAACATCTCAAAGTGAATAAAATGCTTGTGTATCGCACCATAAATGCCAAACGCTATGGTGGTGGACAAAAAAAAAAAACAGCAACATCACTTGAAATGGTTCGGAAAGTGAAGGCTCGTCGACTTGAACGAAATCCACGTCGTAGTGGTAATCAAATGGCCAAAGAACTGAAAATATCCCAGCGAAGTATCCGATGCATATTCCAAAATGAGCTCAAGTTAAAGCCTTACAAGTTCCGAGAAGCACATGATCTTAGACCAAAGTAAAAAAAATTTGACTCGAAAAATCAAAGGAGTTGTTACGCTTGCACGAACCCGGAGAAATCCAGAGAAATTGAGATTTCCATCTCAAGTGACCGTTTAGGAGTCCATAACAAATAATTTCACACAAAAAAAATATGGTCGTTTGAATAGGTAACAGTTCAATCGCCTATCCCTGTATTGTTCGGTGAAAAAGGGCAGGGGTTTTCATAGCTTGATAAAATTAAAATTTACATAATTTGTATACCCAAAGGGTGTTCGATTCGGCTTAAAAATTAAGTACGTTCAGCAGTTGTTCATTGCGGGCAGTATATCAAAAATTTAAAGTGGGTAGAATGTAAATCTATATGGAGATCTTTCCATGGCTATGGCTGTTGTTACAATCCAATTTTTTACTGTTGCATATGAAGGAGCACATTCACCAAACACATTTACTCTCTGCTAACTGACGATGGGTGTCCACTTGTATCGGTACCGTCCATAAGAACGATGTAGAAGGGTTTCAAACAAGATCGACTATTAGTGTGTTCTGCCTAGGGTCTCCCTGGGAATCCGACCAAAAACAGCTTAGTGTTTTTCACTCGCAAACTCAATCAGCCTACGATACAGAGAGAATTTGTCTCCTTAGGTAAAGTATCTTAGGGTAACTCTATATTACGAAGTGTTGTGAAAAACAAAACTCGTGACGAACCAAAAGTGTGCAGTGCACTTAAGGTTTTCTGTCAGTGTCGTAGTAATTTTGGAAATACTTTTGGTTTAAAGCCGGCTGTTGTGTGTACACAGCTCATATTAGTCCTGGCTAATGATTATGCTTCCAACGACCACTTAATTAAATATGTTTAATTTCGATAGTGATGTTTAATTTCTAAAACTTGGAATTGTTTTTGTAAACTAAGCATGTTTAGAAACAAAACACAACAATATCATACACGAATATCGCAGAGTTGGATCTGAAAAAACTCTAGAAAAGCTTTAAGTACGCTATTAATGCGACCCTGAATTATGATTTACTGCATTGAACACACCTCCTGGAAATAACAACCATTTTGACGTTTTCTTATTTCGTCGTTTTTCGACCATTGTTAAATTATAACAGTTGATAGCAGTGTCAACTCTCTCTTTTTTCTATGTTTACGATTGGTTTAATTTGTTCAAAGACATTTATATTGGTCTTTGCAACAATAAAACTGTATGTTGTTTTTATCTTGCTGTACTTGTTACAATGTTGCTATTAAAAAGTGTGGAATAACTTGAGTGAAACCAATGAGAGGTTTTACACATATTAACTATGTAGATGACTCCTAAACAAGCTATTCTGACAGTTGAGATGTAAAATTTCAATGCTATATAAACCCAAAGATTCCCATTGTGTCCATTAGTAATTTTGAGAAGAAATAAAGTTTATTTATTAAAAAAAATTCATAATCCCAAACAGATCCTACCGTCTCTTTTCATCCGCAAATGATCAACTAAATTCGAGATTTTGTAGTTGTTTTCTGCTCCAAAGTTTTTATTATTTTTTTATATATTTTTTTTTCCAGTTTTTTACATTTTGTTTTCTTTACGTTGAGTGAGATAATGAATTCACGTTGAAAGTTTTAAGCGATATGTTTCTAGTTGCAATTGATTGTGGATTTTAAGTGTAGTAAACTTTTTGTTTTGCAACAAGAACGCAACAGCAAAAACGATAAACAAGAAACGGAAAAACGAAAGCCATTTTCTTTTTCAAACGACGCGACATGTCGCAACTAAACTTGTGCGCACACATGTGAGAAAATGAGATGCAAACGATGAAACAAACCGAGGTGAACTCACACGTACATAAATACATACACACTTGAACATGTACTATGCAAAGAGCGATGAAAAAATATCCGAAAGTGAGAACTAGAATAAAACAAAAACCCAAGCACAAATGTGAAATGAAGTATGAAGTAAAAGAAAAGGTTTTTTGGAAAGCGAAAAGGACGAGAAATGTAAAAGTTTGCAAAAAGTAGCGCAATGCATAACAGGCAAATGGCGACGTAAAAGTTTATCTTAAAGAAAAGGAGTGGAAAATAAAAAGCATGCTTTTGAAATTTTCTCTCTAACAGATACACAACTAAATGATAAACAGCACTAAAAATAAAATATTAAGCTACTCATTACAAAAAAAGTGTAAAAGAAAAAACGGCGGAAAGGAGTCGTACGCGCATTTGCTTTGCATAAACCTAAGTAAAGTTTGTATTACACTGTAATTTAAGGCCTGTGGTGGAACATTAAACTGTCATCGCTTCGACTGGCCCTATATTAGGCCAGAAGGGGAGTGGCAATTTCTTATCGCTTGGTAGTCTTGCCATAGCCTATCAAGGGATGTTTCACACTTTCTTATAATTTTCATTCACTTTATATCGGTAAGTAATGTAATAAGGTTATAGATAAGAATTAATAGACGGGAACAAGACGGGAATCGAATCCGAAACCTCATGGGTGAATGCCTAATGCGCTTCCCATTAGACTAAAGTCAATGTCTAGCGCTAACTGGAATAAGGCTAATTTGTATGGAAGTAAATGAAAGAGCTTTCATAAAATAATAATTTTCAAATGATGCGCTTTAGGGCTCTATCCAAGTCGAGCTGCCAAATTTGGTAGTCATACACATACATGGAACCACCTTCACAGATATACATACATACGTCGTACATATGTATAAAAATTGTGTAAAACTTTGCTTCGAATGCTCCGAGCCAAAATGATATTTACTAAAATAAATGTGTCGTACATCACCACAAGTTAAAATCCAAACTGTATTTTTTGTTGCCGTTTTTGTTATAAAGGGTGATTTTTATAAGAGTTTGATTTTTGAAAATGAAAAAAAAAAAGCACAGAAATTTTACAAAAGTGAATGAAATTTTTATTTGGATCTGTAAATCCATTCCTGCCATTTACTTTTTAAAGATAATGTTTAATAATAATGTTTAATGTTGCCCGCGGCTACGCTTCAAGTGATCCATTCTGAAGGTCCAATTTTGGCACATTTTTCATACATTTCGGTCGGAATCTCACAAATGACGCGTTCAATATTGGCTTACAAATCAGTAATCGTGTTTGGCTGGTCCATATAGACTAGAGACTTAATATAGCCCCACAAAAAAATAGTCCAACTTGGTTAAACCACACGATATTGGTGGCCAATTGACTGCACCAAAACGTGAGATTAACTGCTCACCAAATTCGACTCTTAATTGATGCATAGGTTCGCGTGCAGTGTGACATGTGGCACGTAGCGCCGTCCACATGTCGGCCAAGTCCAATTCAAGCATTTTCGGCCACAAAAAAGTGTTGTAATCGAACGGTACCGGTACCTTTCTCCATTGATCATAACGTTGCGGCCTTCATGCTTCATCGTCTTCGAAGAAGCACGGCCCAATGATGCCGCCTGCCCATAAACCGCACCAAACAGTGCTTTTCATTTTTCGGGATGCATTGGTAGCTGCTGAATTGCCTCTGGCTGGTCTTCACTCCAAATACGGCAATTCTGCTTATTCACGTATCCATTGAGCCAAAAATTAACATCGTCGCTGGAGAAAATTTTGCGATAACACACATTTTTCACAGGGCACGCATTTTGATAATAAATTTCAATTATTGTTCAAACATTGTTCAGGTGTAAGTTATGAAATGGCAAACCAAACTGAGCATAAATCAAGTGACAGCTGTCAAAAAGACCAACTCTGAAAAAAGTATTGCCAGATTGAAAACCATACTTCTATCTAGAAAAAACACCCTTTACACATAATAGACAAAATGTTGAGGTTTACCTCGACAGAAATCGATGGCAGCACTGCAAATAGATAAAAATAGTAGAGAAAATCTCGTGAGATAACGGCCAGAATACACATAAAAACGATTTTAGATTTTTGCACTTTTTAATGCCTTCCAAAGTATTTTCATTTTATCAGGAAGATATTTACACTTTCACACAAGAAACAGACAAAATGATAGAGAAAATGTACATACTCGTACTTCCACTTCCTGTGTGATTTTGTACAATTTCCATTATATTGTATTTTCTATTCCCAGCGGTTGCCAAAAAGCTGCTGCGTATTCATTATGCACACGTTGGGAAACACTTCATACATGAGTAAACGCTACCACCTACAATAAGTGGTTCGCATTTGTCAAAGTTTATGTTATGGCTCTTTTCTCTTTTTCGGACAACAAAACTGCATCCCACTGGCGGTACAGTTCAAATTACATATTGACGAGCGCTTCCTTTGATTTAATTAAATTGCGTATACTTTTACTTACTTTTAATGGCACAACAGCCCATGGAGGGCCTAGGCCGAGCTTTTCGCTTTTCGCATCCACTCATGTTGTGCGTGTTATATTTGTACATGAATGAAAGGGACCTACAGTTTTCTATGCTGAATCCGAACGGCGAAGTGAAAAGCTTTTCATAGGCAATTTTTACTCTTGTAGGTTTGCCATGGCCTGCCAAGACAAGAGGTGGTGTTGTGTAGAAAAATAATTTTTTGATTTTGCCTGTTCCGAGATTCGAACCTCGGACACTCTGCGTAGCAGTCTACTACGTCACAGCGACCATAATTGCGTATACAATGTATACAATAGCATTTCAATGCATAAAATAATGTGCATCAAACGCGATTCATCGGCATATTTATCGGCCGCTGGGTTATGTGCTTATACTATACACATAACAACATGTAATGCATATTATGTATACCATGAAATTGTGTGTGTGTTCTTGTAATAAAATAAAGGATTTCATTGCCAAATAGACAAGCAGCTCAGGTACAGGTGTCGTGTTAGGCGCCTAATAAAATGTATTTCAGGTAATAAAGTAAAAAAGTAAAAGGGAAAGGCAAAGGCACGAGATGTGTAAGAAAAGGAAACAAATAAATTCCATTATGTCAAAGTGTCTGTTCTGTTGTATCTCGTACCAGAATGTGTCGCATCAATTCATATGAATTGGCAACATTGACACGAAATTGATTTTCCATACTATGATTTTTGCCTAACGTTACAGTTTTCTTAAGTGAAATACCATAATTAAATTTTCTCAAAATTTCTCGATTAAAGAATTAATTAAAGTAATACTTTGTATGTTGATTGGAAATTCTATCAATAGACAATGAAAACCGGAAATTATTCACACCAGAAAATCAGAAGTCTCAGATAAATTGAAAAATTGTAAAATTCTGAAAGTGACTTTAAATAGAATAATCTAGACAAATTATTTGTTTATCATTTCACCTAACACTGAAACTGAAAGCTTTGTGTACCAAATTTGACTCATTAAACTACCACTTGATTTAATATTACTCATACGCACCGTTGGATATACAAAAATTTGATTTCTATGAAAAACACAGACAAAATTCAAAATACTAAAAAACTTTTGAATAAACACATACCATTTTTTTTTTTTACAAGTTAAAAGTGTAATACAGTTTTTATGAAACCATTTTTACTTTTAGAAGAAATTTTTTGTTCTTTAATTTCAAATATGTAAGTAGGAGTAACTTTACTCTGGCCACTAGTGTACATATTGTAATGTGTATGCAAAAACTTACCATTATGCTACCATTAGGAACTGTTTTGTTATAACAGATTATGTGTGTTTAATGAAATCTGCAATTTCCTGGTTAAATAGTGTTTAGATTGAATTTCATGCTTCAAGTTACTTGAATTCTAGAGTTTTATTTAATTAATATTGTTGTTTATGGTGGAAAGTCAGAATTAAAATTGCAAGTCCCTTCGAAAATATTGGGATAGTGTTAATTAATAGCTTCTTTTTTTTTGATATGTTGAATAGCATATGAAAATGAAATTATTGCAGAAGGGGAGACTATGGAATTCATCATCGTTCTACTGTGCAAACAATTGGAAAGATAGTGAAAAATTTGGAAGAAACTGGAACCGTCGCGTCAACATCGTGATTTATGCTCTGTGCTATAAGTGAAAGTGTGACCGAAGAAGCGAATTTGTTAATTCCTTGACGTGAGTCTGTCAATGCAGGAGAAGGGTGCAATGGCGATTAAAAAACAATTTAAAAATATTTCATCAGGAATGAGACCTCCGAGATAATGATATTTGATTTGATGCCATTGGACTTGTTTATGTCGATAAGCTTAAAATTTTAGAGCACTTAAAAGCCAACATTCGTTAAATTATGGGCTTTATAGGAAAATTACATCAAAAAGTGATTGATTTGTTGCTACTATAAGATAAAATGTTTCACACATAATGTTAGACAAATTACCAAAAAATGTATTTTATGTCTTTTGTTTTTACACGTTACTTTTGAAATCACAAAATGTATAACCCTGTAACTACAAATCTGTTTTGTTCCCCCCTATGACACTGTAACCGGCAATAACAACGACATCGATGAGAGGTGTCTGTGCCCATGGCAGTGGCAAGCTTAAATAAACAAATGGAAGGTGGACTGTTGGGGTGTTATGGTTTTATTATTTGCGGAATAACAATGCTACGTGTTTGCTTGCTTATTTCATGTGTAGTAGTATGTGTGTGTGTGTGTGTTTACATCGCCTCAAATGTGCACCCACCCAGCGGTCAAGCGCTGTAGGGGCAGTTGCGTTTAGCAAGCAGTTTATGCCGAGCGCAATACAGGAAACAAAATTATCTTATGTAAAAAAATAATAATTATATATTTCAAATATTTGGTGCTCAAGAAGTCATTCATTAAGAAATTCTGGTCCGAACTTTGGATAATAAGCGTTTTTGTAGTATGATCCTACAAATCAAATGGTTGATTTAGGGTTATCATTTTAGGGATAGCAACCTCAAATGTCACGATTTGCTTTGAAAGATTTTACATTTTTAAGCTCTTCAAATTGCGCAAGTTGAAACATATTTTGTGCATCGCCCAGATGAGCCTTCAAAAAGGGTATGTTTAGATTAATTTTGGGTCCATAATAACGAATCTGAAGTCATATTTTTCGCAGATCTATTCTAGTTTTCAAAATATCCTTATAATAATGTTAGATACTCGTATACCAAACAAAGATTAGTAATCCGAAATGAATGTGAAACACTTTTCGAATTCCGATCTGAAGCAAAAAAGTTGACTTGATGTAATATTTTCATGCTTCATTGATGGCGCTGGAATTCTTTAACTACTACCGTTGGGTATAATTTCACTTGCTATGGTGGTGGGGGAAACTCGTACACTATTCACCGTTTGCTCGTTTATAATAAAGTTTGCTTTTGTTGTTGTTGTTGTAGTAGTTGTTATAGCATGCGAGACGCCAACAAAGTGGCAATTTTAAAACAACAGCAGCAGCAGCACTCGTAAGTGTGCTACTGGCAGCAATTTACTAACACAAAAAAAAAAAAATAAAAAAAAAGAAACAACGCAACAAAAAAACATAACATATTCATATACATACATATTCGAGATACACACACATACAAGTTGTGAATACATATGCGACTAAATACACACCGGATCAAAATAATATGCACGCACACCTATTTCTTATAAAATAAATCATATTAATTTATTTATTTATTAAAAAGTTATAAAATCACCAATGAAAATACAACACAAAATCACAGCACTAGCAACGATGCCATCGGGAAATCAGATTATCTTCATTAAAAGAAAAATAGAGTAATCATCAATTCTTCTTTATTTGGCAATTTGACATAATAGCTTATTTCTGAAGATTAAGTCTAGAGAAAATCCCATTTTTAATTTGAATCCATGTTCGTTCGTGGAGTCGCAAAAATCGAGGTCTGTTAACATTTTGCTAAGCAACTTTTGCCGAATAGCTTTTTGTAATTCTTTTGTGCAGATTTCTTTTGGTTTTTGCACCACATTTTTAGAACAACGGTCTGCTTGTTTCCCAATGATTGGTTGCTCTACTTCCAAATACTTTTCAATGATATTTAAGGAGAGTAAAGTGACTTCATTTAGAGGTCCCCGTGGCGTAGTTGGTAGTGCGCTGGCCCACCAGGCAGAGAGTATTAGGAGTTCAAATCTCGGCGTAGGCAAAATCAAAAAGTAGAAAAATCAAACTTTACACGCGGCACCACCTCTTGGCAGGCAATGGCAAACCGCCAAGAGTAGAATAAAAATTTGGCTATGAGAAACTTTTCACTTCGCCGTTCAGACTCGACGTAAAACTGTACAAATATAACTCGCAAAACAGGAGTAGATGCGGAAAGGCCCTCAATGGGCAGTTGTGGCATAAAAAGAAGAATCAAGTGACTTTATGAACCTCAAAGCTATTATTTATAAACTTTACTCGTATTTTGGTAGACTCAGCTAATGACAGAATAACCTTTTTCAAAAAACTTATATGAGCTCTGCTGCTGCCCTTTTTGTTGTTTGGAAAATTGTAGCTGAGACTTGGCCAAATTTAACTTCGTGACCGTATTTTTATTCCGGATCGTGAAATTTTTCTTTCTGGCAAATAATATTTCCAGTTTTTGCGGAAGTCGCTTTCAAAGACTTAACATAGTGTTTTTTGGAAAGCGTAATGATGTCGACTATGAGTATATGGGAGGAGGTTTTCTTCCTCGAGGGGACTCGTTGACTGTTTATTTTTTGTTTTGTAAATATGTACATTTTGCATAGTATGTATCACTGTGCCAGTTTAAAATCTGGGCAAAGTTTTGGTGGCACATCTATCATAATTCGGGCCCAAGTGTGGTGTCAACCGTTTTGTAAGATTAGTTCGAGTTTTCTAGTTTTCTAGTGGGAAACGGTTTAAATCTTAATGCATAAATCAGTGGCGTAAGTATGATTTGGATAAAGGACATCTATTCCCGCCCATCTCTCCCCCCACCCTCCCCCTCCTTGTAACCAAAATATACGATTTGTCAAACTCTTCCAAATACGCTTTTGTCTCGACGATAACCTCCTCCCCCGAGCTTCGTTTTTATGTTGGAGAACAAAAAGAAGTCGCAGGGAGCCAAGTCGGGCGAGTACGGTGGGTGCGGCAGTTCAATTCATGCAATTTGGCCGCGACATATTCCGTATCCACTTGTTGTCCACCGTAAGCAATCGCGGCACCCATCGGGCCAACACCTTTCTCATGCTTAACCTATTATGTAAAATATTAATTACCGTTCCGTACGACACTCCTACGGCCTCTGCTACTTCGCGCACTTCCGTTCGGCGATCAGTGAGAATCATGTAGTGGACCTTTTCAACGATTTCCTCGGTAACCACGTCTGCCGGGCGGCCTGGGCGCTCCTCATGAAAAACAGATGTACGACCACGTTTAAATTCGTTGAAACAATATCTAACGGTTGTCATAGATGGTGAAGGGTCCCCATAGACAGCATCCAACTTCGCTTTTATTTCTTTGCATGTTCTTTCATCCAAAAATAAAAAGCGAATTCCGGATCGATATTGTTCTTTTTCAATTTTATCGCGAAACACGAAACACGTGTGATAATAATGGCTGCCAAATAAAAACTAACTTATGAAACAGTTTGAAATTTAAGGTGGTGTCGTGTTACAGATGGCAGTACACGACGGTAATGCCAACTTCCCTCAGCCACGCCACCTGTCTTCACACACGGGTACTTATTGATCGCAAAAACCAATTAGTTTGCGAAACGGCAATTTAATAAGAATTTCCGTGCATCTATTATTTTGATCAGGTGTGTATGTACAGTTATGGTGGATAATGTACTATAATGGACATGTTTGTGCGTGCGATTGTTGGCACCCAAACTGCTGTGGGTGCATGTTAGGCTTTACCTTGTGGCAGTGCTGACCCTTGAATGCACCTAAGTGTCATCGCAGAAATTGTAGAGTGTTTTGTTTCTGACTCAGTACTCACTGCAGTTTGTATGCCTGTCTTTGCACCCTACACACTTTGTGTATATTTATTATGATCGTCCATAGTTAGTTGTCGTGGCGTAGTTATGAGATCAGCACACTCAACCGAGTCGATCTACTTATGTATATAGAAGGACCGTATCATTAGCATCAGTTGTCTATTCATAGTTTGGAACAGAGATGATTCCAGTAGAATGGATATTTTTTCTCAATCTAAATAGTTCAATACTTTGAATAGCGGACTTGTACATTTACTATATTTTTATTAAATAGCTTAGTCCTGATTTCCCACAAATCATTTTTAAGCCACTTCCCGGAAAATGCTTTAACAATGACTGTGGCAATCCAATAGCACTTTGACGCCCACAGTTGGTTCTAACTCACACAGTTGGTTCTAACTCACACACAATCATAATACTTACACCAACGAGTACTTTTACCCTTTAATTCTCAGAGGTTTTCCCACTCTCATAATAGGCTGCTGTAATCTATTTTTATGTTAATATTGCCCATAGACCAAGCATTCAATAATTTTTCACACTCAAGTATGTACATACAAGTACGAGCATGTGTGTGAACAACACCGCAATCTGGCGTAGTTGGCACTCCCCACGCAGAGTGTCCGGGGTTCAAAACTCGGCACAGCCAAAATGATAAAGTAGAAAAAACTATTTTTCTACACGGCACTACCTCTTAGCAGATAATGGCAAACCTACAAGAGTAAAAATGGCCTATGGCAAACTTTTCACTTCGCCGTTCGGATTCGGCATAAAACTGTACGTCCCCATTCCATTCATGAACAAATATGTATAACACGCATTACATGAATGGATGCGAAAAGCTCGGCCTAGGCCCTCCATGGGAAGTTGCGCCATTGAAAGAAAGAATAAGTCAAGCAGTTATTCGATCACTGTGCTCTTTTGAGAACAGGGGGAACGAGCAAGCAGACGAGCTAGCTAGACCGCATTCGTAGGGCCTGAACCTTTTTATGGATTAGAAGACAACGTAATCTGGGTAGTACTTAGGCAGGAAGAGATTAACAAGAAGCAAGAACTCTTCACCAGTCTTCCGCGACTGAGGCAATTCAAAGTGCTTCTATGGTATAAAACTATGGTATAATACGTGTAGATAAGCATACTATGTACGTAGCTGGTATTCTAATTGGGCACTGCGAACAACTGAGAACTCCTCTGTAAAATAGACATTGAGAGTAACTCAATATTAAGGTTCTACAATGAGGAGGAGGAATCCTCAGAACACATTTTAGCGAATTACGAAGCACTGATTCACAAAAGTATGAAATTTCTAAGTCAGAAAAGGGACGTACAATAAATCTTACAGGTCTCGGTACAATCAATGCCATACTATCGATTCTAAAAATGGTTGCAGAAAGACAAAACCGATATTTTGCAATTTTGGGTTAAGATTTCTTAAATTAATGACGTTATAGAAGAATTATGCACCCACTCACATGTATTTCGTGTACTCAATCGTCCGAAACATGGATAGAAATGTCCTTAAAATAACAAATTTCTTGTTTTAGTGGTTATCCTGTGTCGCTGGGCAATTACATAAGAAATTGGTTATCACTTTGTGGTTTGCCATTGACTAGCAAAAGGTGTAAATGTACACCTTCTTATAATTCTTATTCACTTTATATCGGTAGGAATTGAGGAAGGTTATGAATGCAAATTAACCGCCAGACAAAGACGGGTATCGAACCCGCAACCATTGAGTTAAAGTCTAGTGTGCAACCCACTAGACTATCGAGGTCGTCAGTTAGTCGTAGTTAGTTAACGTGAGTTAGCTTCCTTAATTGACATCTTGTTTATTTGATATTTGAATCCAATAAAATTATAAATACATATTCAAAATGAAATTTACATATTGAGAGTACCATAAAAAACGTTCCGTCATAAATAAATAAATTTGATCATGACTAAATGAAATTATCTTGGAAGTAGCATAAAGGGAATGGCGCTCGTTTCACATGTACATAATTAAACATCTGTGAGCGAGCAGACATGCACATATGTACGTATCATGTCTGTGTATATGGGTATGGATTTACATACATATAGGGTGGTTCATCTAACATTAGGAATTTGAACTACTGGTTAGGTTTAGTGTGAGTAATCAATTTGTGAAACGTGTGCGTGAAACTGGATCTTTATTGGATACAACAACACGTTCTCTTACTCCTACAGTGTGCATAACCGAAAAAATTGCTGCTGTTGCACAGAGGAAGGAAGACGCGTTTCAGTGAGTGGTGTGCGCTATCGCACAATGATAAATGATTATTTGTGGCCTATTTTAGAAGACAACATTGGCTCAAACACGCTTTTGCGATTTGACTCCGTTTTAGACTATTATTTGTGGAGAGCCATTAAAGATAAGTGTTGCGCTAACTATCCAGTAACGATTGAGGCTCTTAATGACGAAAGTACAGTTCCATACAGTGGGAGGCCAACCGACGAAGTCATTTGAATGAAATATTATTCCATAATTAACCGTAAGGATTGTATTTTCGAATAGTAAAAAACCAGTTAAAAAAAAAGTTATTCGTTTCTTATTTACACCAAAATGAAATTCCGAATTATAAATGTTCCACCCTGTATATGCGTATTTGCTTACTTAACTTGATTCGCGACGCAATGCCGATGTCGTGCATTTTGCTTATTTTCATTTCGTGTCAGCAAGAATAATATTGAGCTTTCGCGCTGGGACTTGTTCTTTTTCCTCTTGATTTCTTTCAATACCTACACGTAATTTTTCGATTTCTTGTCTGCCATCAACTTAACACACTTCAATTCCTTTTTATTTTTATTTTTATTACTTGAGCTCTGGCGATGCTGCTTTCGAAATCTCTTCCTTTCGAATCGATTCATTTGATTGCGATTGCATTATATAAAGTGCAATATTGTTGAGTTATGCATGCGTTGTTATTGTTATTGCAGTAGATACGAATTTGTGTTGCTGTTGCTGCTGCTGCTGCTCGTCGGCTGTTGTTGTATGCCAATTATGTATGTTAACAATTAAATTTGTTCTTCCAGTTGGATATTATTTTAAAACAAATAAAACCAGAAGCTTTTCCTCATCAGGAAGCATCCATTGCCATCACATTTTGCTCATGCCAACATCAATTTTGTATTAATTTCATTGGAAATTTATTAAGTTGCAAAAATTAATTGGCATCAATACATTTTAATTCTGATTTATTCAATTGCTGAAAGTTTTGTGTTGTAGTGTTCATACTACATGCTAGCAATTGTGGTGTATTGGTACCCGATTACCCGGGTGCAACCCTGATGGGCGGGTATCCGGGTATTATGTAAGTATTATCTTATCTGAATGTCGCCAGAGAGATAAGCCAATTGTAGTCAGTGCCCTCTGTGCCTGATCGTTCTAACGGCTCGTCCTCTTCTGCGGATTTCATCACAGTGGATCGAAGACCCAAATTTCTAGCCGTAGAGTTTTTGCGAATTCGCAGTTCTCTGTCTGTTCTCTTCTTTCTCTTTCCGCGCCGCTAAGCTCCCTCATAATTCACGTAACCACTGCGCATGTCACCTACGTATTCGCTCGTCTATTTTATAGGGTTCTTCTTTCTCTTCTGAGAAAGCTGCTCCCTCTCGTTTTTAAAGCGTGAGCAATGGGAAAATAATGAGTCTTGCGTTTTCGAATTTATATCAGACCTGTTGGAGAGTACGGGTCGTCATCATGCCGGAATCTGTCCAAATACTCATTAAAGCACCCATGGCCGTTCTGCGCTTGTGTAACATAAAAGTCAACGTCACCGTGTCTCCTTTTGGCACCCCATTACGATAGGACGGAGATGTCCATTGCATGCATGTCTAAGTGCTTTCCGCGATGGCACATAACGTGTCCTCCGATTCATTTCGAAACGCACTGGACACCCTTAATTCAATACTAAGCCTTTGGACGGCTAGTGACTCCTTAGTGTGCGTTTTTGACACCAACATGATTTTTAACTAAGCAAAAGGTTATGATTTTTTTGCAGTGAAATTTCTTTACTTCCATATGATAAAATTCATTGATGAGAAAACATTGACACAGAAATGTATACCGGAAAGGGAAGTAGATAGAAGTATGTCAATAAGAGAACAGAGGCAAATCAAGCAAACGAGCATTTGCTTCTCTTAAGATGAGACGTAGTATTCAGTTTTGAAAAAAAAATTTACACTCGAATTACTAATATTCGATTAAAACGATTCAATCAAGTATTGAGTATTTGTGACACCCTGTCAGTTGTTATGTGTTTCTTAAGGAGTTTAGGGCGAATGCAACAAATTAGTGATTTAAAGTTATTTGAATGCTGCAATTAAAAAACAAAATGTAAAATTTTACCTTTAACATAACAAGAACAAAAAATTTTCACAACTTGAACACCACCCGAAAGTTAGCTACTAAATTATTATCGATTTTATTGCTCCGTCACCGTCAAGTTTACTGTAAAAATTACATAAAGCATGCGGCACAGTACCGTAAAGAACAATTGCTATTTAGTTTTACCACACCGCAAATAAGTATTTAACCTCGATTTCACGTATGAAGTATTTACACTCAAAACAAAAGGCTCAACATATCTGGAATCTATAAAAAAAAAATGTAGCTAAGTAGTTTTGATTTTTTTATTTTTCTTCGTTCTTTTTTTAGGCCGATTAAATTAGCATTCGTGTGTACGACTTTCAATTTCTCGAACTATTTTCTTGTTTAGTATATGGTAGAACACGTGCAGAAGGTTGGTTGGGGGTGAAGGGGGTAAGGGGGGAGTGGGGGTTATATATGTGTCTTGGGGGCATGAGTATGGTGGGTTGGTGTATGAAGCCCAAGCAGTTTTAATTTTTAATTTCCGCAATTCAGCATTTTCACCTAAATTGTATAGCTAGTAACATTATTTTCTGCAATTACCGCCAAAAAGTATGCAAAGCTTTAAAATGTTATCGCAAAGTTTTTCTTTCTTACGTGTTTCTATCGTCTTTCTTTTATGTATGTTATTTTATTATTATATTCTAACATGCAGTTTGGGATTGGTTTTTGGTACAGCGAGCGAGAGCATAGCGCAAATACAACAACAGCGACATTTTTCGCTTTGAAAATGTTTTGCTTGTTGAAAACCGTGTTCATTCCATTATATTTTTTAGCACTTCTCTAACCCAATTCTCTATGTGTAGATGGGTATGTATGTATGTATGTGTGTGTGTGTGTGTGTTTGTGTGTGTATACGTGTGTATTGCATACAATATTGTAGTATACATATATGCATGCATTCACGCTTGTGCCAAGTACGTATATGCAGTGTAGTTATGCACTTACTCGTATATTGCATTTTGACGCATTGCTTTGCTTGCTTGTGTTCTTGTGTCAGTCCCAGTGACAAATATTCAAGTTCAGGTGGAAAGTATATGCTTCTGATGAGCCTCTTTTTAGGGCAATGTTTCTTTTAAGCGACAGCGCCGTATTGAACTTTGCTTAGAGACAAATTTTGCAAAATAGAAAATGCTGTTTTTTTCTGTGCATCTTATTTACCATACTTAAAATCAATGACTAATAGTTTCAATATTTCAATCAAATAATATTCGTAATGTTAGGATATGTGCAACTTGTATAGATTTTTACCCCTTTTGTTTTGAAGTTTTGAAAGAACTCCTGAAAATTCATAAGTCCAGTTGTAAAAACTGAACTGGTGAAATTAAGGGCAGAGTCATCAGGTGTGCGGTACTAAACTTTTAAAAATTGTTACCTGTTATACTGATGACTTTTCTCTCTTAAGGAGTGAGATCGAAAAAATCGGATAACTTTGAAAGACCACTGCTTGAAACTCTTCATGTGAATGAATGTGAATGAAAAAATTCAAACAGTAGGCTTTGCGTTGGAGAAATTCTGAAGAAATGTAATCACATGTTTTTTGACTTGTGAACTTTCAGTTGAGTCATGGCATCGGAAGTGGAAAGACCCGATTTAGTTGTTGAATTATTTCGAGAAAATCCGCAGTGGAGCCAGAAAACCATTGCAAATAAGGCGAAAGTTGCACAAAACACTGTTTCGATGATTCTTAAAAAATTTAATAGAGACTTAACAGTTGCTAGAAAATATGCGGTTTCGTGTCTCCACGAAAGGCGAAGAAAGTCGTTGCTCTCTTAGAGAAGAATCCAGCGTTGTCTAATCGAAAATTGGCGGAAAAAGTGAGTTGCAGTGAGTTATTAGTTCGTAAAATTGAAAAAGATGCGGGCCTTAAAACATACAAAGTGCAATCAGCACCCGACAGGAACGCTACTAAGAACTTGGTAGCCCAGAGCCGAGCTAAAAAGTTGAAGACAGATTTTTTGCAAAAATTCGATTGCTGTGTTATGGACGATGAAACATACGTGTTGTCTAAATTTGCTCAATTGCCTGATCAAGAGTTTTACACCGCAAAGGAACGAGGAGGAGTTAAGGAAAGATTGAGGACAAAACAAAAGTCCAAGTTCCCGAAAAAGTTTCTGGCATGGTAACCGATTTGTAGTTGTGGGCTAAGGAGTAAAAGTTTCATAACAAGTGGCATTGTTAACGCCGAAATTTATGTGAAGGAGTGCCTCCAGAAGAGATTGTTGCCCTTCATTAGAAAAGCACAATATAATATCTACTTTCTTTTGGCCTGATCTAGCCTCCTGCCACTACAGTAAATTAACCCTTAAATGGTTCGAAGAAGCTAAATCCATCGAAGATTTTAGAAATAAGTGGAATGCTGCCGCCAAGAGAGTCTCAGAAATGACAGTAAAGGCGCTAATGGTAGGCATACCGGAAAAGCTGTCCGAATTCTGTAAAAAACAACAAACAAATTAGTTTTATTGATCTTTTTATCAGAAATTTTCTTTTCAAAACTGTTTACATTTTTTTATTTGCATATGGGATTTCAATGCTAGGACAAGTTAGTTATCCGATTTTTTCGATCTCACTCCTTAAGACTGCGATGTTAATAGATGTGCTACTTTTAGTTATGTCTACAAGAAAAATCGCGCAAAAAGTATTTTTTAACGAAAGCCAACCGTATTTTTTCAACATATTCTTGCCATGTTCAGTTTTTTCTTCAAACTCTATTCAACAAAGCTATTTCCGTTTCTGTTGTGAGAAGAAAAAAATATAACTTTTGGCCCCAAAATAATGTGATTTCCCAGTTCTAGGACATTTGATTTTACTCAAGGATTAATAAGTTTATCTTAAATTTTAACCTAAGTTCCCTACTGCAATTAACTCCAGAACAAATTTATTTGCGAACGAAAATCCCTGCAACGCTCAAGTATAAAGCGACATTGAAATATAAACGACAGAAACGTGTCTGATCAAAGACCCCATAAAAAGCCACACGGGAATATTTAACAATGACACCTCTACCAGAACGCTCCATTAAGCAAAAACAACCACTGCAACAGGCTACATCTCCTGATTATGATTTTCTCATCACGACTTTTGCATAAAAAAGGATACCAGGAAAATTGGCGATGCTCGATCGAATGTAAAAATGCTAAATGCAAAAGTGCCGTGCCATCCATTTAAAATGGTCCATTTTGCTGATGATTAACAATTGAAGAAAATAAAATTTCCCCTATTCCAGTATTGTAGCTTACATTTACATTTCATATTATTTGTATTCCGACTTCCAATCGGTTAAATGTTGCCTCGTTAAAAAAGAATCAGCCTTTCATGTGGATCCGTTTTCGATTTCAGCATATGATTTTTTTTTTGGGATTTATAAATGGAGTTACGACGGAATCTGAAATACAGGCGACAAACTAGTTGCCGTTCCCACAAAGAAAACAAATAAGTATTTCATATAAATTTAAAATCTGTTGTATTATGTAAGTATATTATTTTTGAACACTTTTAGTGTTTCAGGGTGCGAACACCCACAAGCGGTACATTAAAATCAATAAAACTAAATTCTACTAAATTTCGGAGAATACGTGAAATTTTGCTTCAAAAAAAAAGACAACATTTAAACAAAACGGTGACTCTTCCCTGAAATTAAGTTATGTTTTATGACCACTCCCGTTTTGAATTTACGATATTAAAAAAAATATCTTTAAATATATGTATGTTCTTAACACGAAGAATAGCAATAAAGTGCAATTAATTTCCAAAATATCCAATTTAAAAATACCTATAGAATAATGTGGAACTGCTTGAGGAGCGTTTTCGATGTGCATATTTTCGCCGTTGGGTTAAAATTTTTTCTATCGATTTCACGCCAGTTTTTCCATACAATATTCGATTTAGAATTTTGCATTTGTTAAATTGTTACGAGTAAGTACTTATGTCAATTTCGTTTTGTTTGCGGAATTTCCCAGTATTCGTTGTAATGCATACATATTGCAGATGTCAATCGGTTTCCAAATCCCGGCACTTTCGAGATTACAAAATAACTAAAGACAATCGATTTTTAATTTCGTTTTTGTATTCTATGCGGTTTTGGATTCAATATTATGTATTTGCACTTCTTGTAAACCAAAGTACTTTTTAGACATACAGAAATATTTTGGTAAAAATAACTCTCATACATAAATCTATCTTAGATGGCAGTAGTGTTTGTATAAATAGATTCTTCTTTCCAATTTGAGTTGCAACAGGAATGTTAACGAGGAATGGTAACGTTTTCGGATTTGAGAACTTTCAGCACACTTGTCAAATCCGAAACCCCGGGAATATCCTAAATCCCGAAAAAGGCTTCGAGAGTGACATCTCCAATGTTGGTATTGCTTGACATTTTGGCATGTTTGGAATTTCCATTATTTTATTACATAACATACTTAGTACCATGCAAATAAAAGCAAGTTAATACCTGAATTCTAACATTCAGGAACTTACTCTCTTTTATAAAACTCAACCCTTAACAATTTATATTGAGTTTGAGCGAAATTTGGATGCAATTTTCTACCATTTCCCCCATTGGATACTTTCTCCATCTTTATCTCTCATACAAAGCCAAGGTAATGGAAGCAATATTGCGTGAAATACTACTAAAACGAATCAAACCAAATTAAGCAGTTATGCTCAGTGAATTCAGGAAAAGTCCTGAATCGGATCTACCATATAGGCAGAACTTAGGCAAAAGCAATTTGGGAAACTAAAAACTTTAAGTTTGATAATAAAAAGTTAAAGTTTGAAAGTAAAAAGTTAAAGTTTGATAGTGAAAACTGAAAGAATTTGAGATAACAAAAAATATAGGGTGTCCCAATAAGAGTGCACGATATAAATTTTGTGCAAGTGGCAGCTCTGAAAATTAAAAGATGACGTCTACGATTGTTCCGATTAATAAAAATGGAGCTCTAAAATATAGAACCAAGTGTTATCATTGGGAAGATGAGGCCGGAAATGAAGTGACTGTGAATCGCATTCGTTAAAGGCACATAAAGGAACACTAGACGGTATGGATCTGGACGATATGTGGTTTCAGCATGACGGCTCCACCTGCCACACCGCACATGAAACAATAAATTTAGTGAAACAACGATTTCCAGACCGAATCATCTCCCGGAATTAGTGCCCACCAAGATCGTTGCGATTCCTTTCTTTGGGGTTTTGCGAAATTCCAGGTCTATGCTAATAAACCACAAACAATTCTTGACCCCAAGGCAGAGATCAAACGCGTCATTGGTGAGATGGAGCCACATCTTTCTCAAAATGTCATCCAAAATATCATTCGAACAGCAGAAAGGGTCTGTGATCAGAGCCGCGGTGGCCATTTTCCGGATAGTTTATTACATGTCTACTTTACAATGCAATAAAAATATTACGACTTGCTCAAAAAATTTACGTTTTATTTTTAAATTAAATCGTGAGCCTCTATTGGGACACACTTTATAAAGCAAAGGCAATTGGTATCAATTCTTTGCCTCGCCTAGGGCGGGCAAATATGTTACGGGACGGGACGGCCCTGCTTAAGTAGCAAATTGTGTTTGAATTATAGAAGTTAAGTGAATAGCGGTGTTTTGAGTTCCGACTTGACCAGTTTCGCTATTTCATTCTAGTCTCTTCTGTCATTTCAAAACTGTCCATTTATTAATACAAAATTCTTTCCTTCTTCTAATTACAGGTAAACAAACATAAACTTTTAATTATAATGGCTGTAAAGGTTAAGTAAAATTTTCTATTTTCCTATTCATTGAACAATAAATATTGAGCTTTGAATTATAAAAGTATATTTTGTATAAAATTATGTAAACAAATGTATATTTTTTAATTACCTCGAAATAATAAGTGCACTGACAAAACTACAACTGATAACTTTTGACATAGGATCCTTAATTACCGACGACAATGTAATTGTAAAAATAAATGTAAGCAGCAACAGCAACGGAGAACAAATGTTTTTAAAGCTATCTATCTACTCTTGTTAGGGGAATCTTGTGATTCCCTTGAAGTTCGATTCAAGCGAAAAGTACTGTATGTGTGTTTGTATGTATGTACTTATGCATGTATGTATACATATTTCAGTATGCG
Organism: Palloptera scutellata; assembly: GCA_958295655.1. Classification (NCBI taxonomy): domain Eukaryota; kingdom Metazoa; phylum Arthropoda; class Insecta; order Diptera; family Pallopteridae; genus Palloptera; species Palloptera scutellata. Next base: position 42,749,633 of record OY282451.1, read on the forward strand.
CAGCTGTCAGTTTCATAATGTTGTCTTAGTATAAACTCAAACAGACAAATCTGGCAACATGATAATGAAATTAATGAAGTTATTTAGATTTACTTAAATTTAATTTCTATATTCTTTTGTACTCGCGTTATTGACATACATGCGAGTATATGACGGCAAGAACTCCGGCAACTGTAAGGAATTTCATATAATAGCAAAAACAACTTGGAAAATATTTTTTGTATTTCAATTTAGTTCAGAAGACGGTAGGAAAAATAATTGATAACTTTCTTAAACATTATATTATTAGGTATATTATTATAATTCCCCTTACAATTATCGCTGATAGTTATATAATAAAGGGTGATTTTTATAAGAGTTTAGTTTTTGAAAATGAAAAAAAAAAAACACAGAAATATTACAAAAGTGAATGAAATTTTTATTTGGATCGATAAATCAATTCCTGCCATTTAATTTTTAAAGATAATGTTTAATAATAATGTTTAATGTTGCCCGCGGTCCAATTTTGGCACATTTTTCGCACATTTTTCACACACCCCACAAAAAATAGTCCAACTTTGTTAAATCACACGATATTGGTGGCCAATTGACTGCACCAAAACGTGAGATTAACTGCTCACCAATTTCGACTCTTAATTGATGCATGGTTTCGCGTGCAGTGTGGCATGTCGCATCGTCATGTTGGAACCACATGTCGGCCAAGTCCAATTCTAACATTTTCGGCCACAAAAAAGTCTTGTAATCGAACGGTGCCGGTACCTTTCTCCATTGATCATAACGTTGCGGCCTTCATGCTTTATCGTCTTCGAAGAAGCACAGCCCAATGATGCCCCCTGCCATTTGGTCGCTGCTGAATTGCCTCTGGCTGGTCTTCACTCCAAATACGACAATTCTGCTTATTCACGTATCCATTGAGCCAAAAATGAGCCTCGTCGCTAAATGGACGTAGCCTGCGAAACACTTTTTTCACAGCCCATGAATTTTGATAATAAATTTCAATAATTTGCAAACATTGTTCAGGCGTAAGTCTATTCATGATGAAATGGCAAACCAAACTGAGCATAAATCAAGTGACAGCTGTCAAAAAGACCAACTCCGAAAAAAGTAAGTGTTGTCAGATTGAAAACCACACTTCTAGAAAAAACACCCTTTATATATCTGGAAGCGAGTGGCGTATAAAACGTAGCTTTCATTAAACTATTCTGCAAAATAATCATTGTTAATATCGACCAATAACCAGTCATATATACTACTGTGCGCAAAAGTTAGTAAGACTTAGTTCATAATTTCAAATTTTTTTATTCATTCTTCCAAATCTATTTCGTCCCCTTCAAAGTAATCCTCCCCGGCCCCAATACACTTGTGCCAACGTTTTTTCCAATTTTCGAAACAGTTGTTAAAGTCAATTACCGGAATAGCCTTCAATGCGCTTAGCGATTCATGTTTAATGTCTTCAATTGACTCAAAACGGTGTCCACGGAGCGGTTTTTTGAGTTTAGAAAATAGCCAAAAGTCACACGGTGCTAAGTCAGGCGAATAGGGTGGTAGGGTGGTTGCGGAACGATATCAGTCGAATTTTTGGCAAAATGGTCTCGTAAAACCAATGCAGTGATTTTGGAACCAATCGTGCATTCACTCTTCTTAGGCCCAAATGATGTTTTAAAATGGTTTTCACTGATCCTTCCGATATTCCAACGATGCCAGTAAGGTAAGGTCTCTGACTGTTAATCGTCGATTCTCGAGCACCAATTCCTTGATTTTATTGACGTGTTGATCATCAGTTGATGTTGATGGCCGTCCTGGACGTGGTTCGTCGTCAACGCGTTCTCGACCATCTTTGAACAATTTGTACCAATCAAAAACACTTGCTCGCGACATACAATTATCACCGAAGGCCTTTTGCAACATTCTGAACGTTTCGGCACCAGAAATTTGATTCCGCACACAAAATTTAATGGAACTTCTTTGTTGAATAATTTAACTCATTGTGAAAACCGCCGAATGCACTTTTTGTACTTCAGAAAGACAAGCGTATACTAAACACTAATGATTATTTTGATGTGACATTTGGCACAGATGTCACCGACAGTCATACCAAACTTAAAAAAATAATATTTTGATGAATGGGTTTCCGCGCGAAATTTAAATTAAAAAGTCTTACTAACTTTTGCCCACAGTAGTAAGTACAATCTTAAAAAGAAATATTTCCACTAAGTATTACTATTATGAGAAAATTGCCTGTTAAGTCCCCGGCCATTCGCTTGCATGCTGTTCTCTCACTTGCATGTCTACCGCATCCAAACGGTGAATATTTTGAAAATCTTTTTTTTAAAGAAAATATTCTGTGGTACTCTTGGAGGTTTACTATTGCCTGCTGTGTTTTTTTCCCCCTCCTCTTTTTCTTGACTTTCCACGTGAGTTGCTACAATTGCACGTTGTATATGCTACAATTATAAGCACGGCGAACTCAAAGGAAACATCGAAATAAAATTAACAAGATCCCTTCCATGCAGTTAGGCTGATAAATAAAATAAATAAATACCATTAATATCGGACAGCAATCACGCCTCATTACTTAGCTTCCCATATAGTTTATATTAACCGAAGGAATTTAATGGCATTGTAAGCACTTACAAGAGAAGGAAACAAGAATACATTGCCCATGGCGCCTCTTAATGATAATATTCTGGGTGCGAACTTTGCTTATGTTGAAAGTGTTGCGTGTTCGCGCCAAGTAAATGATTTTTTGACATATTTTTACACCCTATACTCTGCAGTGAAAATTTATAATGATATACTTACATGATACAATGATAGTTAGTTACTTTTCGTGTATAAAAGTTTTCAAGAGATCATTCAAAGATTAATTATTTAAATTAAAATTTACGGAAACACACGGTAGAGGCATGGAACAGTGTGCTGTAGAACTCTTTAATGAATCCAAAATAATACGTTTTGCACAGGGTTTAATCAATCATATTTTTCACAGGGTTATCCCCAAGCAGCCGTCTCTAGACGGAAACTTTTGGACAAAGCAATCTCAACATATTTTTTTTTTGTACATAAAGAATTAGTACATAATTATTTCATAACTTGATGTGTTCCTGGTTATAAAGACAATGCAATATATTACCATGGATAGAATAACGACAGATTAAATGGAAAAATACAATTATTTTGTTTTGCGACGGATCTCTTCTTTATTTCTCCTTTTAATGGCACAATGGGCTATTGAGGGCCTAGGCCAAGCTTTTAGCATCCACTCATGTTGTCCGTGTTATATTTATATGTACATGAATGGAAAGGACGTATAAACAATATTATTCCGAAAACGAATAGCGAAGCGAAAAGCTTTTCATATGCAATTTCTACTTTGCACTCTTGTAGGTTTTGCCATTGCCTGCCAGGAAGTGGTGCTATGTAAAAATTTTTTTTATACCTTTTGATTGTGCCTGTTTGAGATTAGAACCATTAGACCAACGCACTACCAACTACTCCGCAGCGACGAGTCTCCGCCAATAATCCGCTCCGTCGATATTTTGCATAATCTGTTTAAATATATCAAAGATTGTATAGAATGCTGCTTCAAAATGGTATTCAGAAAAGCTTTCTTGTTCCTTGATATGTGACTTTTGAAACTTTGCTGACAAAAAACAAAAGCTAATCCCAATCGTCCGGAAAAAGTGTGGCAGCTCAGATTACATAAATATTTACTTACAGTGAGAAGTCATTAATAAGTTGTACTAACTAAAACATTCAGTCTAAGTATTGAAAACTTTTGCACATCTCGTTATTTTCACGGGCACATCTTGAGTATTCAAGATTCGCGCCTAAAACCATTTAACTTGTGTCCCTCTTTTGCGATATGTATTAGGCACGTTATACTTATACTTTTACTTATAACTTTTTAATCTGGCACGCATTTGTTATGTTTTTGTTATGCTTTCGGATTTGATTAATGTGACGTGCGTCTGACATTTTTTGTAGGCATTAAAATATAGGGGTGACACAGGGTGCAGGGTATGTAGGTAGATGAGTAGGTAGGTATTTACCCACACACATACCATACATACATACTTACGTCCGTGTATGTATTTTCATATAGTACATGCAAACGTAGATTTGAATTCATAATGTACACGTAAAAATTTGACTTTAGGATTGTTAATCATTAAAAGGTTACTTGACACTTGTTGTTGGCTTTACTTTTTTATTTTTCCCTTTAAAGATTTTCATTTGGTTTTTCCTCATGCCAAAGCTCATTAATTATGGTGTTAAAAAAAGAGCGGAACTTTTTTATTTTAATTGAAAATGCTTTCTGGTGCGTTAAATACGAAATTTATAATTTGCTATTTAGCAGAAATGACATTTTCAGAAGCACACACACTCATTTTAGCTAACGGCTCTGATGAAAAAGCTAATCTAACTACAAATTTGCAGTTCAGATTTTATTGTGCTGGATTGGATATCAATTTTTTGTTATTAAATAAATACTAATATGTAGAATCGTGCAATTGACTGATCAACTACTTTAATAATACTATTCAGTGAAAATATTGTCCTGTAATTCTCATCTACTTTACAATATTTTTCACTTACATATATCGATAGTGAAATGTCATAAATATCACTGATGAATATGAAAATTAAATATGTCTAACTTGGAAGAATTGAAATAAATTTTATGTACTTAAATGAGCGAAATCGGTCAAGTGGGCGTGGCACCTAAAAGTAATATATACTTACTTACTTAGCTGGCACTACAACTGATGATCGGTCTTGGCCGCCTCTACAAAGCTTCGCCAGTCACTTCTGCTATGCGCGCGCTGGCGCCAGTTGATATGGCCAAGTGCAGTCAGGTTGCCCTGCACCTGGTCTTTCCAACGGAGATTAGGACGTCCCCTTCTGTGTGTTCTGGCCGGAGCGCTTTCTTTCATTCGCCTTCCGGCAACATGACCCAGCTAGCGAAGCCGCTGGAGTTTTATACGCTTGACTATGTCAGTGTCGGCGTACAGCTCATACAGCTCATCGTTCCATCTTATTCGATACACGTCGTCCACGCATACTGGACCGTAAATCTTACGGAGTATCTTCCTCTCGAACGCTCCTAACAGCCTCTCATCATTGATGGCCAATGTCCACGTCTCTGCGCCATACATTAGGATGGGAAGGTTGAGGCACTTATAGATCGTTATTTTCGTCGGTCGAGAGAGGGTTCTACTTCTCAATTGCCTACTGAGCCCGTAGTAATACGTAGCTTCTCATGACCCTTCCGCCAACAGGTTTGTCTCCCTATCGTATTTTTAAACTTAAATTTGCTCTCATCGCTCCAAATAACCTTCTTCCAAAAACTGAGTGACATTTCGCAGTGCTTTTTTTTGTAAATTCCTGTCGGGCCTTTAAGTTCTTCTTGCTGAAGAAAGGTTTTTGATATTATAATGGCTGGAATACTAATTTTCTCGAATTCTCCATTGAATTGTTCGTTCAGAAACATTGATCGTGAGCTGCAGTTAATCTTGGTTGACCTGTTCTCGGAGCACTCTCTGCTCTACCATTTTTTTTTGTAATTATATATTACTTTTTGGATTGTGGCCTTGCTCCTGGAATATTTTTTCGAAATTTTGCCAAATCCCTGGATAAATGATCATGGACAATCAATTTTCGCAAATCAATGGTTATTTCTGCTGATTTTGGCATTTCACTGAATTCAATTTAATGCGTATTGAAGAGTTTTATTAAGAAAAAGTATAAAATATTTCCTTACTCACATTGACTTTCAAATATTTAAGAAAAAATTAGCAAACAAAAACACTACGGACAAATATCGAAACAAAAGCTAACCGTAAATATTATACCGTTATTATTTGTTAGCTTACAGCCAAAAAAAAAATTATATTTGGTATTTTTCAATTGCTAGCCATTTGAAAAATATATTTAAAGAATAATATAACATAGTTTTATCGGACACTATATCGATTCTGTTCAACACTAATAACAATGGGTGAAGTGTACTGCGACCACTAGTTGGGTCTATTGTATGCCCAGCAAGAAGAAATTTATATATAGCCAGAAAGGTCGATCTCAGTTAGGAATTTCAGGAAAAAGTTTCCAAGCAAAATTATCTTAATGTGTACGTAAATAAGTCGTTAGGGTTCTAACTATTACAAGTAGTTTAAGTAAGGACAAAGGCTTTAAAAAATATATAAATATTTTGAAAGTACAATTGCTTTAAGATTTTAGTTACTTACCCAATCTAAGGTCCAAGGATATTAAGTTGTTTTTATATTTCATACTAACAATCAAAGCTTCAAAGCAATGCCGCAAAAATATAATTAAAAAAAAAACATAAGTCTCGTTTTTAAACCTTTATTCATTTTTATCGTTTTCCTTCAATATGCATGCTCCCTCTCGTTTCCAAGTTAATCTCGGCAACTTTCAATCGGATACCTCAAAAATATCGTTCACCATTTTGTGGGTTTCTTTTTGCTTCTACATTTTTTATTATGTACTTGTTGAAAGTTCGGTTCTTTGTTTGATTTCACTTGAGTAGCTAAAAATGCAAATGAGGGAAAATGAATTTAATTACTCGAAACTTTATTACAAAAAGAAGCTATTGTTGTGTACCTACATTATTAAGGCGCCTCAAGTCTCATACCCAACAAAAAAAATATTTTTTGTTGCTCCCCTCCCTAAAATGAATGAACTTCAGCTTATGTTTTGATAATGCCCGTTTGCGCAGTACTCTTATTCACCACTAAAGCTAGCCTCAAATCACTGGACCTAGAGACATTAATTTCATGAGACAGGTTGATTGGGGGTTTGGAAAAGGGGAGCTGTTTTGGATAACAGAACCTAAACTTGCCGCTAATAAAGTTTTGCTTAAGATACTAGAACAAGTAAAGTGGGTTTCTAAAAACGTTGGTTAGTTACTTTAACTTAAAAGCTCAATAAAAATACATAAAATCTGAATATAAGATTTTCTTTTCACAACTTTGCAGATCTGTGCAATGAAGATGTGCTGCAATGTGAGGTTATTTTATTATGTTTTTTATACTTTATTGTTTTAATTATTGTTCGTGATCCACACTAAGGTATTTGTTAAACTTTTATGTAAATTATTTATTTCCTCTTTTTGTTTTTATTTTCAAACGAAATGATTCTCTTTGTATTGTAAATTACTTATATTTATATGGATGCAGATTAGAGTGACCCCAATTTAATGACCTAATTTAGGCAGTTAGTCCTTCTATCTATACCTTATTTAACTATGTACATATATAAAGGGTGTCCCAATAAGAGTGCATGATTTAATTTAAAAATAAAACGTTTACCAAATGTTTAGAGCGAGTAGTGATATTTTTATTGCATTGTAAAGTAGACATCGGAACATGTCGATTAAGTATGGAATAAAATATCCGTCAAATGGTGCCCGCGGCTCTGATCACAGAACCTTGATCTTTAAATGAAATTTTCGATGACATGGACCATCCAGATCCATACCATCCATTTGAGGCCACAAGAACACCATTGTCATGTTTCTTTAACGAATGTCATTCACAGTCACTTTATTTCCAGCCTCATTTTCCCAATGATAACGCGTTGTTCCTTTTTGTAGCGGAACACCCGTAAACAACAGCTTTTAAATTTCAGAGCTGCCATTTGTATAGAAAAAGAAATTTGCACAAAACTTATATTGTGCACTCTTATTGGAACACCCTATATTTCAAAAAAAAATAAAAAATTCCGATATTTTCGAAAATTGGTTAAACGCAGTTTATAATTTTTTGCAAATGCATTTATTGATTTAGGAGTCGAAACCGGTTACTTTATGTATCGAGTACATTTTTGTCGATGCTTTTGCTTTTACTTACTTTACTTTTAATGTCACAACAGCCCATGGAGGGCCTATACCGAGCTTTCCGCATCCACTCATCTTTTGCGTGTTATATTTGTACATGAATGGAAGGGACCTACAGTTTACTACCGAATCCGAACGGCGAAGTGAAACGCTTTTCATAGGCAATTTTTACCTATGTAGGTTTGCCATTGCCTGCCAAGAGGTGGTGCCGTGTAGAAAAATTACCTTTTCTACTTTTTTTTGATTTTGCCTGTGCCGAGAGTCGAACCCCGGACACTCTGCGTAGCAGTCCAACGCACTACCACGACACCACAGCGACCACTTTTGCATATCCGATCATTTTCATTCGATATTTCAAATGATTTTAGTAGTATTAATACTTTCCACTCGAAACTATTTGATGCACAAAATTAAATACTCAATAATTTTAGAAGACTTGAAAACTGTGGTAGGATTAGGTCATTAGAAGGTCCTTCGTTCGAATTAAAAGGATTATCCTACTAAGTATTACGATTTTTCCAAAATTCGAAATTCTGCTCTCAATTCAGGGGAATATACTCGGGGAATATATTTGTATTTGTATTTGGGAAACTAGTTTGTGAGAGTTTTTTCTTTATCAGGAAAGGTTATAAAATTATTCACCGTGAAGTAGATTTAACTTTTGTTTGTAGCTATTCTTTAAAAAATTTGCCAATTCACAAGAGCAAACACAAACGAGAGTGAACAACCCTAGTCTAGTATTTAAGTTTAAAAGAGCGTAGTAGTGCACTTGCGGTGTTGGTGTGTGTGTGTGTGTGTGTGTGTGTTTGTGTGTGTTTGTGTGTGTTTGTGTGTGTTTGTGTGTTAGTTGAGTGTGTTCAAATTTAGTTTTTGTTTACACTATTTCCGGATTTGCATAATATTTACATAATTCTTTTTCTATTGAATTTTCTATGTGATTTTTTCTTTAAAGACTTATCCAACATGCAAGGATAAAGGATATGAGTCTCTTAAGTGGCAATAGTAAACAGAATTCTTGACATACTACAACAACAACAAACTGAATAAGATTTTTGAGAGAATAAAGATTTACAATAGTAAACTAATTCATAAGCAGTAATATTTTGATGATCTTTAAAGAGTTTTCAAGCATGTATTAACTAAAAGTTGGTGTGTGCGGATTATGAAAATATTTTTATTTAAGTAGGACTTAATTACGTACGTACGTAATAAAAATAAACTGGGTCAAGATGGTGTAGTACGCATGTGGGTTTTGCCTAGAGTTTCTAATTATTCGGACCTCTTCAAATAACCAGTTATCGAGTACAATTATTATTTGACTTTAATTTTATTATTTGATTTTAATAGCTGATTTTCGAATACCAACAGTGTGAATTACCCGGTTATTCGGTGTTTAACTCATATTGTATTTTAAGAAAATGAAAATAAATAAATACATTTTCTTATTTTTAATTTTTCGGTAGCGAGAGATCAATTGTTACAAACAAGTAATATTTTGAAACTATACATTTGGTGTTTATTCTTATGCGATAGACAATTTGTAACCAAGGTACGGATTTTCTCAGAAGTAAGCGAGTCATAAGCACGATAATACGGTAAGCACCTCTACATACACATTTTGGTGGCCCTGATTATCTAATTTTGATGGTTTAAGGTTAAAACTTTGTTGCGTTTGCTTTAATTATTCCTTTGATATTGATGTTTGAAGTTTTTATTTAAATTGGAAAGAGGCGTGGTATTTGCCTAAAGCTTACAGTTTTAACTCTGAAGTTATTTTAGAGACTACTTATGCACAAGATTTCGTTGAAGTCTACCAATTTTGGTTTAATTTGCTTTAGAATTTCTCTGTTTATAGATGTCACTTATATGGAAGGTACCACGTCCATTTCAGAACCTGCTCAGCTTGCTTACACAGTCGCAGAATTAAGAAATTTGTTCCTACTTAAATGGCGTAATACTTAATTCCTTAATGAGATATTTTTCAATATTGCTGGAGAAAAGTTTCAAAAAATGGTGTCATTTATGCAAGTTTATTATATGTAAAGTAAAATTTTTAGGTTATTCGTGTGAAAGTATACTAACCGGAAGAATAACCGAAATAGAAAAACCGATTAATCGGTTTCGGTTGCCATACCATTCTGTAAATTTAACCCTTTTCCGCTCGTATTATGAAGTAGCTGTATAAAAAATATGAAATTAAGGTTATTATGAGTGAGGAGAGCAATCTCAGTGATTTCGATTTTTCAGTAGGCGGTGCGAAGGCAATGAAATCCATTAGTCTACTTTTTTATTTAACTTTTTTAATTGATAATATAATTTTTCCAAATATTTAGGTTTCTACACAAATTTTTTTGTTAAAAATAAACTTACACTTAATAAGTATTGTATAGTATTCAAAATTACAATAAAAATTAAAAAAATGAAAAGAATTTATTAAAATATTAAATTTGATTGATTTGTTCTGTTGCAAATCAAGAGTAATAGTGAGTTCACTGCCTAGGGACCTTAGAATGAGAAAATAAATATAAATTTATTTTAAGTTTTATAGATTCCTATAACATTTTAAACTAAATTTTGTACTACCTCAGCAAATTAAAAGTAAACACAATATTATGCAGGAAAAGCCTTTAAATATTGCCAGCACGTGTCACCATATGGAAAAGGTTTCATTTAATATGTATGAGGAGAGCCGGAGGGGACGTCTACTTACATAGAGAGGAGAGCCTTTTCAAAAACAATGAATGATTCTTACACATACTACATACGCATATGCATATATGTACATATATACTACCTACGAGTATCTATCACTCATATGTATAACGAAAAAATTGAAATTTGTTAAAAATTTGTTGGAAAGTGGCAGCACTTAAATTTATCATCATCAACAAAGGGCAACAGTGGCATGTAGCCATCAGCTTCATCATCTCTACTTTTGTATATCTTGGCAGGACATACATATGTATTTCTTTATATCTAACTACCCATTAGCTGAGAGGTGCACATCGTATACACATAAAGTGCATCATTGTTTATGTCCTTCTGATTTTTGGTGTTTTCCAAGTCTGGTAAAAATTGTACATATTTACTTACTTGAGCTAATAGGGTCTTCAACGTGTTTCTCCCAAGAGGGAAAATGGTTAGAGAGAACTGATCAGAGCGGTTTCCTCTTCCAAAGAATATACCATCAAAACATCGTCGCGGAAACCACCAAATATTAAATTTGTGTTATTTTATGTTAATATCAAGGAATGAAACCCAGTCAATATAACGACTGGTTTCGATTTTGTCAATTGTTTCCGTTAAGGTTCCGTTCTTCAATATTCATTGCGGTTTCGATTTCGATCCGGTTTTGGTTTTGAACGAAAGAGATCAAAATAAGTTTGACAATCATACATGATATTAATTACTATATAACTAGTAACCTTTTAGGGTTTGCAAACTATCTTGTATCTCTGGGCGGCATTGCTCTTCCCTGTCTTTTTTAGTTTGTAAAGGGTTTTTTTTTTAGAAGTGTGGTTTTTAATCTGCCAATACTTTTTTCGGAGTTGGTCTTTTTGACAGCTGTCACTTGATTTATGTTCATTTCATAATATATAGACTTACTCCTGAACAACGTTTGCAAATCGTGCAAATTTATTAGCCACCGATCCCGATTTTCACAGAAAAATTTTGTTCAGCGATGAAGCTCACTTTTGGTTGAATGGGTAAGTTAATAAGCAAAATTGTCGCATTTGGAGTGATCATAATCCACAAGCCATTGCTGAGACGCCGTTCATCCTCAAAAAGTCACTGTTTGGTGTGCTCTATGGGCAGAGGGAATCATTGGTCCATATTTCTTCAAAGATGAAGCCGGTTATAATGTTAATGGGAAACGCTATACAGCCATGAATAATGACTTTTTCGTGCCTGAATTGGAGGATGTTGATGTCGACGACCTTTGGTTCCAACAAGATGGCGCTATATGCCATACAGCCAACGAAACAATGAATTTATTGAAAGAAACTTTTGTTGAGCGAATTATCTAGCGTCGTGGGCTTGAGGCGTTTCCTCCAAGATCGTTGCGATCTAACACCGCTGGACTATTTTTTTTGGGGTTATGTGAAGTCGCTTGTCTGCGTAGATAAGCCCGAGACGATTGACGCCTTGGAAGAGAATATTCGGCACGTTATTACTGACATACGGCCCCAATTGCTGCAAAAAGTGGTAGAAAATTGGGCCTCTCGGCTGGAATTTATTCGAACCAGCCGCGGCGGCTACTTGTCCGAAATCGTTTTTAAAACATAATGGCAAATCCTTATCTTTATAATAAAGCTAAATTCTTGGCCATAACATTAAATCATATGCGTTTTATTTCTTCTTGAAAACCACACTCCTAAAAAAAAAACAACCTGTATACGAGGTGTGATCAAAAAATATTATTATTTTCAAATTTCGTGAGTTACGTACGTTCGATTTTCGCATTTTTTTTCTGTTATGTTGGTACACATGTCTGTTATATATGTTGGCAATACCAATTGTCAGTTTGTTTTTGACAGATAAAAAGGTTAGTCGTGTTTTGGTGTCCTCTTCGATTTTTTACTATTCGAAAAAATGGATCAAAGAACCTGTATTCAGTTTTGTGTAAAAAATGAAATTAAATGCGCAAGGACATTTGAAATGTTGACTGTGGCCTTTGGCGAGTCTACTATGAGCAGAATACAAGTTCAATTGTGGTATAACCGGTTTAAGGAAGGCCGAGAAGATGTCAATGACGCCCGAGCACGTCAACAACCGATGAAAACATTGACGCAGTGAAGAAAATGATTTTGGATAATCGTCGAATCACTATCAGAGAGGTTGCTGATGATGTTGGCATATCGTTCGGCTCATGCCAAGCAATTTTTATGGATGTTTTACGCATGAAGCGTGCTGCAGCGAAGATTGTTCCAAAATTGCTAAATTTTGAGCAAAAACAACGTCGCTTGTGCGTAAGTTTTTGGCCAAAAACAAAACCGTTATCATGCCTCAACCACCATATTCACCGGACTTGGCCCCCGCTGACTTTTTCCTCTTCCCAAAACTGAAGACACCGATGAAAGGAAAGCGTTTTGCTACGATTGAGGAGATAAAAGAAAAATCGAAACAGGAGCTGTTGGCGATACCAAAAAGCGCGTTTCAGAAGTGTTTCGAGGATTGGAAAAAACGCTGGCATAAGTATATTATATCTGAGGGGGATTACTTTGAAGGGGACAAGATAGTTGTTGATGAATAAATAAATACTTTTTGAAAAAATATAACGGTTATTTTTTGATCATACCTCGTATGATCAACCTGTTCTTCGTAGTGAAGAACAATCAACCTGCAATTTAACGTTTATCACGATAAAAATTAGAAAATAAAGGAGAGAAATGTATTTTTTACTTTGTAGGTTAGAAAATCGTTAAATCATGCACAATTAGTGTTGCCACATGTTCTGGATAAAACATCACCGATGAGCAGCGATGAAATCGGCTACAATCTCCGCCATATATACTGGCGTCACATTTAAGTTAAATAAATTTTGAAATGATCGAGAAACATTTTCTCAAAACCGATTTGAACGGTTCGGTTTTATTCTTTTTCAGATAAAAACAACGGTTTCGGTTTCGAAAAATGAAACGATTTTAAAAGGTTACGGTCAGGTCACGGTTTCGGTTTCATTCCTCGGTTAATTCACACTTAAATTGTTTCTATCTGTATATAAAAAATTATAAAAAAACGGTTTCGTTCACTCGCATACAACAAACTCAAACGTTAAATTTAGACCGTTGGGTGTGCACTCATACGAGTGTATGTGTATGTATGTATGTGTGTATGTATGTATATGTTGTTTAATGTTATACCTACCTGCATCTTGTGCTGGATTGTGGCAGTGAATGTGTAACTTCATTTATAGCGGAATAAAAGTTTGATGAAAGTTCAACTTTTCCCCAAAGACTTTCATTGGAATTATGCTTAAAATAATTTCTCATCTTTAGAATTTTTGTCTTCATGTGTGGGTTCACAGCATAAAGCAAAAAGTATCCCTAGGACAAAAACATGAAACCTTTATGAATTTTATTTGCTTATCCTTTGTGAGCAAATACTTATATGTGCATGTGTCGGTGTATGTGAATAGACAAAAATGTAAACGTATGTGGTTACTTGCATTTCATGCTTTTGTTCAAACATAAAATATGTGTGCAACCAGCATCAAGAACAGTGCAGCGAGATGAAAAGAGCATGGTATTTAAGGTGAAATGGTTAAGAAGAAGTAACCAATTTTGTATATGAGAGAGCAATTGTACGTTCATGCATACACACTTGAGCAGGAATGCCATGCATTGCAAATTTTCCATCTATTTATGTACACTTAAAAAAAAAAAATTGGACAACGCCAAACATTTGGATATGCAGCTTATTTATGTATGGTGATTCTCATTGCTTTTGTGGAGCAAAGCGTCTCGAAACTCGGTTTTTAATGCTTCACACCATATACCAGCTGTAAACGGCAGAGCTAAGTTCGATTCAACGATAGGTTTTGGATGTGCTACCAGGTTGGGTTTCAGCGTGTAGGGCGGCGTGGCGTGTAGAACTGTAGGCTACTACTGTCTTCGATTGTATTGTTCCTCTTTGGAATACGACGTGCCCACCAAAGCAGTCCCTTTTCTGTGGAACTTTCGTTGAGGCAGCTAGGGTTAAAAACTAGTTAAGCTACGTTTTTTCTCACTAATGCAATTCGTTCACTTCACTTTACCATTTTTTTTTACCTATTAGTTGCTGAAGTGATTTCTGATATGGATGAAGCTGAATTGCCAATTCGTCGGAGATAATTTAAGGAATTCGAAGTTTAATTGGAGGAGTTTATAGTATACAGGTAATTAGAGGAATTTGAAGTATAATTTGTATCCGAGTCGTTCACCAAATCAGGGAAGGGAGGGAAGGTTAATATTTAAGACCTCTTCAAAAACTCTTCAGACCAACCTTAAAACTGATCATTTACATCCTTACTATTTTGTTTTTACTGCCTTTACTTCTAAACTGCATCTGTTGTTGTTGCTTGTATACAAACGAGTATTTATATCGACACACATTTTTCTCTCGGTGTGCATAGTTGGAACATTTGTGTGTGTATGGAATATCTTGGTACATGTGTGCATATAAAGTTTGCTATGAACATTTTCAAGAGCATCAAATTTTGTTAAATTGAATAAAACACAATTTGTATGGTAGTAATGTGTTCCATTGTCAGAAATGCTTTTGTTAAAAATATTTTTGAATCATATGCATTTAGGTAGACCGAGATATTTGGTATACATATTAACAAGTTACAAGATATGAGAATATGAAAATATGAAAATCAATTTAATTTTTGAAATATACTTTGCATTATATGATTGTGCTCTTCGATCGTTTGGTTGAAACAAAGTCGGCCTTATGCACTTCAATATTTCCAAATGCTTTCTAGTTTCCTCCTCTCAATCGCCAAGTCGTTTTCCTTGTTACCACATTGCAAAGAACTTTTCGTCATTACTTGAAAGTAAGTAATCATTTGATTGTTGGACTTGTTTTTTAATTCTTGCTTCACCCTGCATAATTTTAATGCTATGAATTATAAACTTTTAATCACTTTCTTGGTCTCGGATTTATACTTGACCGTCAAGTTTTGAATTTTTGGTGGAAGGTAGTGGTACCCAAACGAAAACTGATAACGAAAAATAGCAAATGTTTAGATATGGAAGGCGTTTGGGAATATATACATACATACTGTAAACCCCGTTAAAGCCCCACTTTAAAAATTTGTATGTAATTGTGTGTTCATATGTACATAAATATATGTAAAATAAATTTTAAAAAATGTGACAACATACATATGTAAAAGGTAATTTTTATAAGAGTTTAGTTTTTGAAAATGAAAAAAAAAACACAGAAATTTTACAAAAGTGAATGAAATATTTATTTAGATCAATAAATCAATTCCTGCCATTTACTGAGCATAAATCAAGTGACAGCTGTCAAAAAGACCAACTCCGAAAAAAGTATTATCAGATTGAAAACCACACTTCTAGAAAAAACACCCTTTATATAGTTCGATTAATAAATCGTGTGATTTACCTCGAGGTGCTTAAGCCGGATACTTTTAAGTGCCTTCCTGGCTTACGTACCTCAAAAGCCTGATATTTTCAGCAGAGGTACTTAACTAGGGTTTACTGTACTAGGGTTTAACTTAATGAATGTAAATATAGAAATAAATAAGTTATTGCCGTTATCTGATGCAATTGAGTACGGTCCATTCGATTTCGCAACAAATATGTACTTATATTGTTGAGATAAAAAATATTAGTTACGTCCTTTCGCCATTAAGGTAACAATATGTACTGGCAAACTTCTGTTCTTTTCTAATGCGAATTTAGTTGCTCTTCTTACCCATCACGTTCTACCAGACGAGGGTTTTGATGATACATTCCATAAATAATATACGAAGACAATCTCCATCTTTTGCCAAAGGTCCTTTTACGGGTATAGTATGCAACCAGACCTTTCTTCTTTCTCTCCTCAATGTTCCTTCTCCAATTTAGTTTAGAATCCCGAATGGTATCAAGGTACTTTACTTCGTAGGTTAGATTCAGCGTAAATCTATTCAACTTTAGTGATAGGTATTTTTACTTTTCTCGTGAACAAGACTAACTCAGCATAAGCAGTATTAATTCCTCATCCGTTCCGCATACTCGATAATTTCGCTAAGTGCTGATTCCATAAGCTCGCTAATTGTCGACAAGAATTTGCCAGTGATTAATATTGCAACGTCGTCAGCGTAGGCGACAATTCTCGTCATCTTTGCCTTGCAGATCTGTAGAAGCTCACTAACAAGAAGTCATAGGAGGTGTGATAGCACTTCCCTTCCGGCGATCCGTCATTAGTTCTCTTACTCAAAGAGCCTTTACCTACAGCAGCTTTAATTTCTCTGCCTCCTCAGCATTGAATTCCCTAACTCTATGATCGGTCAAAGGATTGCAACTGGCTAAAAAATAGCAAAACTTGACGTGAAATCTTGAAACTTATGTATCTGGTCCTGCCAAATCAAGTAGAGTTTTAAAACTAAGAATTGTCATTGGACAAAAGTTTTTGTAGTTGCTGCCATTTTCCCACTTCAGGTCTATTGAAAGATGAGCGACAATATTACAAAATCATTGTTTTTCTAAAACATCGTTCTGCCGTTTGCGAAAGTTTTTCTAATTTCGTCATTCCTTGTATGTAATATGAACTCCGACGTCTGTGGTGTTTAAGCTAATTTTAAGTTTTTAAGCTGATTACACGAATTTTGTTTTTTTTTTCTTTTGTTACTACTTACTTCCTCCCTTCAGAAAAGTTTTTTACGAGGGAAACACTCAGCGATTCCTCCACTGACAGACATTATAATCTGAGACATAGCAGAGGCATCACAAATATGGCACGTGGAGGTGTGAACAACCAAGTTGCTGTTTCCAGAGGAAGAGTAAGAGTCAATATGTCTTAAACAATTACTAGATTTCCCAATTGAACTGAATTTTTTAACTTCTGTCCATATATAGTAAATACTAGTAAAACACTTGAAAATGTGATACTGCAAAATAGTTCAAATTTCGAAACTAAGAGATCTACTCTAACTTCCCCTGTTGGATTGAAACCCCAAGCAATCAATATAAAAACGTTAACCGATTCTATTTTTAAATTTCTTATTGCACGGTTTTCTTATTACCAGTGGTAATGAATGCTTCTACGTGTCGTTCAATATCGGTCGGAAACTATTTGCTTGGGTTGGAAGAGTGACGTCCACTCCCTTGTGTATGAAATAGACTTTAGTTTCAGTCCATAATCTGGAATGTAAGCTATTAATAAAAAATATTTTGTCCCCCAAAAAAAAATTAAGATGAAAGAAGAAGAATAGGTATCTGATATCACTTAAACCTTAATAAAGCTCATTGAATTTTCTTTCTACTGCGAACTTTAGGGCACATCAGTTATTGGGTGAGGCTATTGAGAAAAAGAATTATACGAATTAATTATTCCAGCTATTACAATTAAAGAAAACCATTCTGACTAAATTAAATTATTTGTGTTTGCTGTTCAATTTCTTTATCACTGTATACCCACCAACTCTAATGTTGCAGGTCATCAATTTATGACGCCCACCAATTCGAATGGTTTTTTATGTTCCAGTGCCAGTGCTGTAGTGTTTACTCCTAGTATTTGTTATTGTTGATATGCGTAAACAACAAAGAGCTGCAATAATAATAAATATATATTTAAAATAACATTTGAGAAATATTTTATATGTATTATGTACACCCCTGCTCGAAATAATAGGAACAAAGCACACTTTCAACTTTAACATAACAAATAATGGTTTTATTCAATATTTTAATTAAAAACAATGCAAATTAATTCAGTGGATATAAATAAATAAAGAAAAATAAACTTCATTACTAGATAAAGTATAACAAAGAATCCGAGATCAATATACATTTTAAGGCACTTATTCCACTGCTAAAAAAAATAGTTACACTTGTAGTATACTAAAAAAAAAAAAAGAATAATTAAAAGTGTTAATAAAAAATTATTGGATATTTTGAATCATTTAACTAATATCCTGTGAATTAGCTTCGTAACTCTCCTTAGCATACTATTAATCAAAACCCGGCAGGTGTCTATGGGTATGTCATACCATATTTTCTGAACATACTCCCATAATTGTTCTTTGTTAGAGAAAAATTTTTTCGCCAATTTCGTTTTTAAGTTTCCCCACAGGGGTTTTACTGGATTTTGATCCGGGGATTGACTTGGCCACTCTAAAACATTGACGTTATGGTCTTCAAAGCATATTTTTAACAATTTAACGGTATGCTTTGGATCGTTACTTTGCTGATAGACCCAACGTAAAGGCGTGTTTTCCTCCGCATAGGTAGCATTGTATTTTCCACAATGTTCTTGTATTCAGCTGCTGTCATATTGTTAGTAGTTTGGTGTATAGGACCGACTCCACACCAAGAAAAGCATCCTCAAATCATAATATTTCCACCTCCATGCTTCACTGTTTTTTTCGTGAAACGAACGTGAAATTCTTTACCTTTTGGACGGCGTGCTTTCCTTTTTGAATCGTTTCCGAACAGATTAATTTTCGTTTCATCGCTCCATAAAATATTTCTCCACTTTTTCTCACCCACAGACCCCACCCAGATTTTGTGTTTCTTTGCAAAATTTAACCTCATGCTCAAATAGTTTTGTCGCATCAAAGGAACTTTTTTTTTTGACAATTTATCCTGGTAGATTAACTCACCACGTTTAACCACGTTTCCAATTTCGGTTGCTATTACCTTTGAAGACTTAAATGGGTCCTTTAATCACAATGTGGCGATCGAGATTTGCGTTATTTTTTTTGGCCCTTCCTCGAGACTCGTTTTCGGGGTTTTCGCTTTAACGCATTTCTAACAAAATGATGTGTTCTCCCCATCAATCGGCCAATGTCACGAAGTGATTTTCCTTCTTTTCTTACGTTCGAAACTAACTGGCCTTCTTCATCAGTGTAGTGTGATTTTCGACCCATCTATATTATAACTTATGAAATCAAATTTCACAATTTTTAAGTCAATTATAGCAAAATTTATACGCTTGATATGAAATCAACTATCAGTTTAAATTAGCAAAAACAAAAATTTAAAGGAATAGTTAAGTTTAACAAATAATCGAATGAACAATAGATAGACATAAGATGAGTGATAGCTTCTAGCTAAGTAAGACACTAACAAAAAAATGAAGAAGAGAAGTAAAAGAAAATAGCAAAACAGCTTACGATTAGAAGAAAAAATCAAATGGTAAGCTTGTCAAAAATATTGAGTTTTGAAAAGTTTACACTGGTTACAAAGTTTTGACAAGTTTTGAAAAGAAATGCATTTCGTAAAATTGGCTAATAGCTTTGGCAAGAGTAGGTTCATAGATAGAAGCTGTAATGCATCGTAAGCAATCAAGTATGGAAGCAGCTGTCAAAATTAGAGCTTACCCAGGATAACAAGAGGATAAGACTAGAATGTTGTTGTAATGACGATGAAATAAAATGTAGGAAAGCAAGTGGGAAATGGCAAAAGAAAGAGCACTTAAAGTGTTACGAAAAAAGGACATTCGGAAAACAATTTTCTATTCCAAAGATAAAACAACAGGAAAAATAAAACGTATTTTCTTAAACAAGTTAAAGTGGATCTACAAGATTAATTCCATAATCTTATTTTAAAACGATAGCAGACAAAACAGAGCAATTGTCATTATGAACATCAAATTAATTTTTATGCATATCCAACGCACGTGTTTCGACACGCGATGTCCATACATTCAAACAAACACATTCACTCGCGGACACACACAAACACATCCACTCATACACTCAAATGCAGCTAACTTGACTTACCAAGAACGCTTGAACGCTTGAGCAGTAATGCTCTGACGGCCTCCCGACGAAATACTTAACGTTGGTTCCGGGAGGACCCATCGTCCGGACATGTGAGGTGGTTATAGTGGGTGGGGGTCTCGCACTGACTGAGGCTCCCTCCTCCAAAAAAAAAAAACTCATACACTCACACACACACATAGCTACAGAATCACTAAGATACCGAAGAAACTGAAACAATAAAAACTAATAGCTTTAAATGACATTTCCATGTGACGTAATTGCAACAGCGTACGGCAGGGCAGATGGCAGTCATGTGTAGTAAGCATCCAGAGGCAGACAAAGCTAACGAAGTTAAGCAAATCGTACTTGAGAATAGGTTTCGCTAGTATCTTTTATACTCTCTCTACATGTGTGCATACATATATTCTGTGTAATGATTTTGATTAGGCATAATATTAATGAGCATATGCAAAGATATAAGTGAAATAAAACTTGACCCATCGCAACCAAAAATGATGCAATTGATTTCAAAAACTTTAAGTATCACGAAACGCCAAAACGACATTTTTAGATGAGGTACTTGAACTGGTTTTACTGTAATCAAAATTACTAAAGCTAACGGAATAAAATTTAGCACGAGCGGAAAATTACTGTTGCAAAAGTGAACATCTGAAACTAGCCACGCCTATTCCCTTTAAAGAGGATAAAATACTGATACAAAACTGTTCTCTAAAGCAAAGTAGTATTTTTAATAGTGTGTAGGGTGTTTTGTAACTGGCCGAGGCGAACTGTACTATTGGGATTTTAATTAAAACTCTATTTTTAAAGGCTATCTGTTTTTATTTAGAATTATCTATAAATAGTACAACACAAAGGAGGGCTGGACTGAGCTTTTTGCCTCAGTGAGTGCCATTTTAAGAGCCAAGGTGGAGGAGCACGCAGAAGAGGAAAGACCAGGTACAAGGCGACCTGACTCTGAATGTACAGTATTTCTTAGGAAATTTTAACTTCTTAGACTTGCCATAGCCAGCCAGGAGGAAGTGCCCTTTATTATTTCATCCTTGATTAACTTGTCCCAAGTATAGAACCCAAGCATTCGGCTCATTAGTTCATGGCAACCTCAAGTATATATGGTAAGGTGCTCTTTTGTATGGGTTTCTGACTGACATACTTGCGGATATTATTACTTGTAGTCCAGTTATTTACACTGAAGAGGTGTAAGAAAACCGAAAAAATGTGAATCACAATTTATTATTAGAATAGTGGATTTACCAGTTTATACTTTTGAAGTCGTCAAAGGTTTCGTTTACCTTGGATCCAGCAATACCAACAATAATAATGTCAGCATTGAGATCAAGCGGAGATTAACTCTTGCCAACAAGTGTTACTACGGGCTCAGTAGGCAATTGAAAAGTAGAGCCCTCTCTCGACCGACGAAAATAACGCTCTATAAGTGCCTCATCCTGCCCGTCCCAACGTATGGCGCAGAGACGTGGAAATTGACCATCAATTATGAGAGGCTGTTAGGAGCGTTCGAGAGGAAGATACTCCGTAAGATTTACTGTCCATTATGCGTGGACGACGTGTATCGAATAAGATGGAACGATCAGCTGTATGAGCTCTACGCCGACGCTGACATAGTTAAGCGTATAAAAATCCAGCGGCTTCGCTGGCTGGGTCATGTTGAGCGAATGGAAGAAAACGCTCCAGCTGGAAGGGTGTTTTATTCGAGACACGGTAGAGGAACACGCAGAAGAGGACTTCGTAATCTCCGTTGGAAAGACCAGGGGCAGGGCAACCTGACTGCACTTGGCCTTATCAACTGGCGCCAGCGCGCGCATAGCAGAAGTGACTGGTGAAGCTTTGTAGAGGCGGCCAAGACCGATTATCGGTTCTAGTGCCAGTTAAGCAAGTAAGTAAAGCAAAATTTAAATCAAGAACTGTAAGTACTCAAAAAAAACTTTATTGAACTTGTAGGTGTGCTGTAACTATTATATTGAGCAAGCAGGTTTTGACTTTTTCACGCAAAGCAACAATTCACAATAATTAGGGAAATCACATGTTTCACTTTGCCAGCAATAGCATTACCATATTGCGTTAATTAAAGAAACATTTCAATTTACTTTTGATTGCGCGATAATGGTTGCAAAAACCAATTCGAACCAAAAGTCTTTCAGTGTAACTATTCATTTGAGCAGAGGTGTATGTACATACATATATAGATAGCAAATACCATCAGCGGTCATCTGTGCTTGTATGCGTGAGATCTGGAAAGTTTTTTAGTTTTATTCTCCGTTGTTTCGTTACTTTTTGTTTACTTTAGTTAATAGAAATGATATTCAGAAGAATAAAGCGTAATGCCGCAAAAGTGTGAAGAAAACTTCAAAGTGCCTTCCAGCTACATATGGAAAAAATAAATTTACTTCATGGCTTTAATGCATACACACATAGTACATATTTAGATTGTTATGGTATGTGAAGAAAAACATTTACCACATAGTTTCCTTAAAAATGTTTCACTGCCAAAATTTGTTAAGACTTGATTGATGTTAGGGTGGTATTAAATTTTTTGCGATACAAATGTAGGCACCTTTTATACTATACACATCAGTGTCGGGCCGACCAATAAACTTGCATGCTTGTGTCTGTATTTGAGTTATCGACAGCGCTGCCGTTTTTAAAAAATGAGGAGCGAGATCTTGCTTAACATGAATGCTGAAAGTCAACTAACATGATTTACGTTGACGACCTTCTGCTCTCAAGACTTCTCTCGAATTCTATTGCTCGTAAATAGTTCGTAAGCTACACGAAGAAGTTTATAGTGTACGTGTGATAGCGTTGTGCCGGCAGAGAATGTGAATAGGAAAATCAAAATTGCCCGACACTGCTATATATACATATTTTATATAGTCCATATAAGGGCTTTTGTTTCCGGTATTTTGGTTGTTGCTGTTGTTGTAATTTTTACCCTATCTTTGGTCATTTACTTCCCCTCATAACCATTTTCGTTTTAAGTATCCACAAGGAAATTTCATTGATTTGATGTTATTGTTATGCGACTACATTTGAATGTTTAATTTAATTAACCAATAACAATAATAGAGAAAAAAAAAGACATCAGAAGAAGAACTGATTATGTACATAACAATTAAATATACTATAGTTATTACTCAGCCACCCATGAAACTAATTTGATTTAACCCATATGTGCTAGGTATTGTAGTACTTTGCAAAATATATGGAACCTAGAGATCAAATGCGAGAGTAGATCAATAAGTACCCGCGTGTGAAGACAGGTGGCGTTGCTGAGGGAAGTTGGCATTACCGTTGTGTACTGCCTTCTGTCACACGACACCATACTAAATGATTCATAGGTTAATTTTTATTTGGCAGCGATTAGAATCACACGTGTTTGGTATTTCGCGAACAATATCGATCGGTAATTCGCTTTTTATTTTTGGATGGAAAAACATGCGAAAAAATAAAAGCGAAGTTGGAAGCTGTCTGTGGGGACCCTTCACCATCTATGACAACCGTAAGATATTGGTTCAACGAATTTAACGTGGTCGTACATCTGTTTTTGATGGGGAGCGCCCAGGCCGCCCGGCAGACGTGGTTACCGAGAAAATCGTTGAAAATGTCCACGACATGATTCTCGCTGATCGCCGAAGGAAAGTGCGCGAAGTAGCGGAGGTCGTAGGAGTGTCGTACAGAACGGTAATTAATATTTTACATCATATGCATGTAAGCATGAGAAAGGTGTCGGCCCGATGGGGGCCGCGATTGCTTACGGTGGACAACAAGCGGATACGGAAATGTCGCGGCCAAAATGCATGAATTGAACTACGAATTGCTGCCGCACCCACCGTACTCGCCCGACTTGGCTCCCTGCGAGTTCTTTCTGTTCCCCAACATGAAAACGTGGCCCGGAAAGAAGACAATGCTCTGTGTTTTCTGGGATCAGCGAGGTGTTATCTGGTTTGACATTCTTGAACCAGGTAAACAGTTACTGGTCAACGCTACCAGCAACAATTGGCAGATTTGAATCGTGCTTTGTGCCAAAAACGTCCAGAATATTAAGCTATGCAACACAAAGTGATTTTTCTTGATGACAATGCACCATCACATCGAACAAAACAGACTCGGGAATTGGTAGATTCGTAGAGCTAGGAAGCCGTCCCCCATGCGGCTTATTCACCAGACTTGGCTCCGTCTGACTTCCACTTATTTTCATCAATGGGGCACGCACTTGCTGAGCAGCACTTCGATTCGTACGAAAATGTGAAAAAATGGCTCGATGACTGGTTAGGCTCAAGCGAAGCATTCACAAATTGCTAGTGAGATGGGAAAAATATGTAGCTAACAATGGTCATTACTTTGAAAATTGAATGTATAACCATTTTTCTTACAAAAAAACGTGCATTCTCTTAAACAAATTCCCAGTTTCATAGTTGTACCTGTGTACTCGTATATCGTGTATATTTTCATCGTTGCTAATGAATGAAAAAGAAAATCTAAAGGGATGAAGGTGAAGGTGGTGAATAAATTAAATCACCCGATGGGTTTTGTCTGAACAATCTAGAGCTTTTCCTTTCCCAACGACTAGTTATACTACATTCATATTTGTAAATCATCTATCAAAAGTGCATTCAAAACTGAGTTTGCATTTGCAAAAAGAACTCTTAATCGTTTGCTCCTTAATGAAACTTACCTGTGTACGAAGCTTACTCGTACATATCCTAAGCTATATACAGAGAAGCATATTTAGAAATATGAAAATGCAATCATAGTTCACTAAATTGCTCAACATTTTGCTATTTCTATTTCTTCACGAAAAAGCATGTACACATTCCTGCCCCAACTCCTCAGCGTATTGGGAATTCAAATCTTTATATTTTCTCATTTTACTTTACGAGTATTTTTACCTTGACGTGCACCTCAACCTAATCAATGTTCGATTACTACATTTACGATTTTTTCATCAATTTATGCAGCCATACAAACATTCAACCATTCAACATTTTCAATTGAATCATTTTACTTTCTTTCTCCTTCCTGTGCTGCGCTGCGCTTTCCACTGGTGTGTTTCTGCTGCTACTGTCGATGTGGTGCAGTGTAGCAGGAGGTGCCGCCCAGTTTGAATTATTTTCAGTTCAGCAAAGAAGTTCACTTGTTGGGTTCCGCACAAAGTCAAATGCCACATGCACCTTATACTAAGTATTTGTGTCCGTTGGTTTGTGCGTCGGTCTATCTGGCCGTTAAGTGCACTGTTTGTCATACTGTTGCATACGAAGTAGTCAAGTGATGTAGATCGAAAAAGCATGTGCTACGGTGGATAGTAGGCCGAGCATTGTCGAGTGCAAATGTGGTTATAGTAGCGTTGAGCTTGTTTACATTTTGCTGTTATATTTTATACTTAATTTTTATTTTGTTTTTTTTTTTGAAAATACACGATAACTGTGAGTTTTCTCCTTCAACTACATTAGCTCCTCTATACAATTTAAATCACATCAAGCAACAGAAAATTTAACCTGAATCGGAGAAAAGCACAAGTGTGTAGAGAAATTCAATTACGGTAGTTTAATTGAAATTCTTAAGTTTTTGTACCTAACATCCGATTTACTGACAACCATTTTGTTTATCCATAAAGAGGATTCGTTGACAGTTCAAAGTACGCACACATCTACTCTGAGGGGTAAATTGAACTAAAGACTCAAAATAATTTTTAATTGAGTTTTCATAGTTACGGGCAAATATGTGCCTACTTCTGCGTGAGCGTGACACTATGAGGGTGCTGGATACATAAATGAAATTGGGTTTCGAAAGAGTGTAAAATGTACTACTTATGTACTCAGTGGGGACATAAATACTGTTACAACATTGAACACACCCATTCCAATAGTAGAATTGAACATACCCTGTTATTACCACATGGTTTATGAAAGCTAACCTCTATACCGTTAGTCTGTAACGGGAATTCAAAATTGTGTCAGCTTTCACCATGGCGTGGTCAGATAATGAGAACCGTATCGCTGTTTATTGAGAACCGTAGCACTTTTTAAGTGTGAAATGAAAAAAGGCGACATTTTCAAAATCCCAGTCGGGATTAGTCGCATGTTCGTCTACCGGTGCACAAAACTGTTTGAGTAGACTGGAGATATCAAAGATTGCCACCGATCGGACCGTCCACGTACAGTTCGCACGCCGCAAATCATCAAAGCCGCCAAAAAAAAAGAATTCAGCGAAATCCGCTCCGAAAACAGAAAATCAAGGCCCGTGAGACGAATACCACGCAAAAGTCCATGAGTCGAATTATTCAAAAAGACTTGGGACTTGGTGCCTTCAAACGTCGCACCAGACATTTGTTGACTGCAGCCTTGGAAAAACGTCTTTTGGTGAAGCAAGCTGATAACTTGCACAGAAAAACCTGGTTTACGAATGAAAAAATGTTTACCGTGCAGGAAAAATTTAACGAGCAAAATGATAGGGTGTATGCACGGTCTTTTAAGGAAGAATCTGAAGTGATCCCACGAGTCGAAAAGGGTCATCACCCAGCTTCATGGTTCGGTGGGGTGTCTCTTACGATGGGGTCACTGACTTGCATTTCTGCGAACAAGGGGTCAAAACTTCGGCCAAAGTTTACAAAGAAACCGTTTTGGAAGCTATTGTGAAGCCAATTAACCATTCCCTGTTCCAAAACCAGCCGTGGACTTTCCAGCAGAATTCTGCGCCAGCCCATAAGGCAACCCAGACCTGGCTTCAAAACAATTTGCCAGCTTTCATTTGCTCTGAAGAATGACCGTCTGGCAGCCCTGATCTGAACCCACTGGATTACAAATTATGGACAATTTTAGAGGACATGGTTTGCCACAAAAGATACCCCAACATTGATTCTCTGAAGACTGCTTTGATTCGTGCTGTCAGCACTTTTCAAATGGTCGAAGTGCGTGAAGCTATTAATGATAGGTGCCCCTACTAAGTATATTCTTAACTCGTCTTAAGCACTTTTGCATGTGCACTAATAGCTTTCACCTCACATACTTATGTATTAACATAGTATAGGTATGTTATAAATTATTAACTAGATTCAGATCCAATCATTTTAATGAATGAACCTGTTACTTGTTTAGATTTCCTTAGCCTGCAATGTCATCGTTATAGTTGCATGCACAATGTGAGTACATACATATGTCATACATATTCACTTACAACTTTAACCTCAATTTTCACAAATTGCTAAGTATTAATATTATCATAAATTATTCGAGACATGAAATTGAATTCAAATGCAACACCTGATTATTTATTATACTCAGACGACCATTTACACGTACTACAACACCCACACGCACAGACCTGCATCCCTCATGTATAAAACTATTTAGTCATTCACATACAGCATCGAACAGTTGACTAAGTATTGTTGTTGGATTTAATCATCCGTATCTTCAATATTGATTGGGCTAGAACATTAAAATATCATATATGTAGGTACATATTTATGTATTTATATGAGTTTGTTTTTGCCTTGATTCAATATTTACCGCATTCATGCGGCTATCCTAGACTTTAACTCAGTTGGCCCATTCTTTGAGCAGAACTTTTTAATGAAATTTTGTCATAGAATTAATCCTTCCCTATATTAACCAGGTAAGAGTGAGATGCGCCGCTGCAATGAAGTACTGTTATCTCTGACTGTTATCTCATTGATAAATTTTGATTCTCGAGTTTAGATCAATAGTTTTTGTAAAAGTAGGGTAACCTCATCATCGCTCCCTAACAGTCGAAATAAACGAAACCCTGGGGTGTTTACGAAGCTATAATTGCATAAATTTACCTTGCAGCGAACTTCTTCACCCCTATAGTGTTACTAAAGTAAACAGTAAACCCTATATACCAACTGAACTTGATATCGGTTATGAATCAAATCAAACTTCATAACCGTAACTCTCGGATAACTCCCACTTTCGCTGCCACTTCATAATGGTGCGCTGCCTCTCCCCTTTTTTGTAGCATTCGTTGATTTTTGGCCAAATTTGCCATATAACACTTCATTTATTGTGCATGCAAGACAATTGGCACCATACTTGCGATGATGGAAATAGCATCGTCCGATACGCACTGGCTACCCTCAGGGCACTGAGTCTATGCGTCGAGCAGATATCTTTTTGATTGGTCTTCTTACTTCGGAGAATTACGGACCTCCGATTAGTGCGCTGTTTACTC
Source organism: Palloptera scutellata (assembly GCA_958295655.1). Lineage (NCBI taxonomy): Eukaryota > Metazoa > Arthropoda > Insecta > Diptera > Pallopteridae > Palloptera > Palloptera scutellata. The sequence continues at coordinate 42,778,138 of OY282451.1, forward strand.
TGGCTGCCTTTTCTTCTAGGTATTTAATGTATGGACGCGAAGTGATGACATGGTATCCAGCCATGATGACCAGCTCTTCACGGGTTTTTCTAGTGCTCAGTAGCACGGCTTCGGTATTCTACGCTGCCAACTCCAACTTCGAGCTATTCAGCCATCTTCTCTCCCTGGCATGTTGCCTGTAGCGAGGCCAGATGTTAAACTACTGCCACTATCGCGATGTCGTCAGCATAGCAACTGATCGTTGTATCCTCGGGGAGATCCAGATTCTGTCATACATGCCGTCCACAGCGTTGGTCCGAGCACTGAACCCTTCCTTGATCTGGTACCGCTTGACGCCGTCATCGGTGTCAAACACCAATACCCTGTTTTCTATCATAAATAGTTTGCTATTAGTTGCAACAAGTACTCCGGTACTTCAAACCTTTTTAATGCACTCATAATCTGAGTCCAACTTGCCGAGTTGAAAGTGTTTTTAATGTCCAAAGTCACAACGTCACAGTATTTTTTCTTGCCGTTTTTCCATTGCTTGCCACTGGCAGCTTCGCGTGCTTAGTTCATCATCGCTTGTAATTGGGCTTACTAAACGAAAAAAACCACCCAAGTTCAAGTTGAATAGAAAATTACGGGGTATGGGTCCTCATAACGGAAATGCCAGACGTAATAAATTGGTGAAAGAGAAATAAGTAAGAATGGAATCCGAGTCAGTGGCCCTTAATGCCGATTACCCTTAATGATTATGCAAGGTACCAAATTATTGCATAATATTATAAATTTCCATATTTAGATTTATAGAGTTATGGAAGTATCCAGGTTATTGTCATGTTTAACCATGTAATTACAGTACTAATTAAGATTAACAAAAAAAAAAACAAAAATAGAGTTTTGTATTTATTATAACTAAATAAATTGGGATTAGTTTACAATTTATTTCTCATGTTTTTATTTACTGCAATCATCGCAACATTTTTTTGTACGCTCTAATGACCTAAAGTCAGACTTTGTATTTGTATTGGTCCTTACGTGGATGTGTGTGACCTTTTGGAAGGTCCGTCGTTGCTTTTCGTTGGCACACCATTTTGCTGCATCCAAACAAGAAGCCAATACAAGCAGCACCAACGCCATTAACGTTTCGAAACTGGCCCCCAACGAAATCTCCCATTCCTTCCACCCTTTAACATATCCTACAGTGGTGATAATTTTCCTTATTTTCCTAGGCAATGGAGGGAGCTGTGATGTGTATGTGAGCCACCATACCATTTACGTTCACTGTCATTGTCCTCCAGCTCGCTTTCATTAATTGAAAATAATTTCGAATTTTTTGTTTTTTTTGTTTTTCTTTTCTCGAAAGCAATGTTGGAGGATTTATAGCGTAAAACTGTATTATTTAGTGGTGTGTATGTGAGTGTGTGTGCGTTGGTAGTTTGGCGCCAAAAATATTTGATATATAAGTGAAAAGTTTTTGTTGCGCTAGTTGTCGAACTATTTACTGCATTTTTGTGGTCGAAATGCCCACAATGTTTCGATGGGGGGTAGAAGGAATGGAAATGAAAATTTCAAATAGTTAGTTAACTGGATTCACTAAGTGTTTAAAATGGTTTTGTGTGGATTTTTATACACTGGAAATGCATTTGGCATGGTACTAAATACATACCATGAAGTTGAAAGTGGACTTTGAAGCACTACATTGCATTTAAGGGCTGCCTTGAGATTTGATTAGGTTCAGGTAAAATAATCACGCACACGAAACACATTGTGATGGATGAGAAACGTTTACTTATTTTTCCTTAATTACTACGTACATATGTATGTATGCACTTGTATGTAAATTTGTGAGAATTTATAATCGGAATGTGTAGGCTTAAAGAGGTGCGGTATCGTTATTCGGTACTATGGCCATTTTCTGAACTGCTATAACTAGATGTCTGAGGCAAAGTTCCTTTTTATAGCAAGTTAAACATGCATTTCTTGTACATCAACCCTCCTCCACGATTTTTGGTGTCTGTTCTATGCTTTCTATTTCTAAAAATTTCTCTCATCATAAGGGAAATGGAAAATTACTTCCTTATCAGATTCGTAAGTGATAGTGTTTTTGAGATATTTGTGTCATCTAAACCCCAAAAAGACGGATGTAGAAAGGAAGAGGAGGGTTGGTATATAAACTAAAAATATTTAACTTATGGAAAACTTTGTCTCTGACATCAAAGTTGTGAAACTTCGAAATATTAATCAACACAGTAAACCAGATATGATTTGAATGAAATGTTTTACCGCTTCGTTAAAAATGGGACTAAACATACTTGAATGGAATATTGTGTTTCAAAAACTTTTGTGTAGTTATGAATTTTGATAGTACTGAATAATATGTGCATTTCGGTGCTGGAGAAATTATAAATTTTGTATACAGAGACGTCACATCAAAATATTTTTACTATATTCACTATATACTAGAACAACAGCATTCGCATGCATGCCTGTATACTATATGTGTAGAGACCTGTAGTGATTATTATGCATGTTTTTAATTATTACACATCTACGCCATCTGGCGACTTCGAAATGTACTAGAACAGAAACTCCGAAAAAGTTTCAATGTTCGTGGTCTTGCTAATGTTCGTTGCTATGTTAACCAATTACATATAACATAACATCATCTGGAAACTTTAAAGAGCTCTGGAATGTTTGTGGTAGCTATAAAATCTATGCTCTAAATACGACTACAGCAGCGGAATGCACAGAGAGTCACAGTTCGACAGTCTTAGAGTAGACACATAGTGTGCAAGATACTTGTAAAGTATTTTTAACTGTTTGCCTTTAACATAATCCAGTGATCGAACCTCTTGAGAATAAATAAATAGTAGAAACTATTCCCTTATATTTATTTCCTTATATTTATTTGTAGACAATTGAAAGTAGTACCTACTCATTATTGCCCAAAATGTTCACAATTTTGCTTTAAGGACCAATTTCATCCATTAGCTGCGTTTTATTCGCCACTTGCTCTCAGTTATGTATGACTAGCAGCGATAATTGTATAGGAAATAACAACAAAAGCTTCAGAGACAACGAATATATAACTGTAGCTGTTATGTATAGCTTTTTTATGTCTAACATCCCTGGTTTCCATAACACCCATACTGTAAACGGTCACTAATGAAAGAAGAAGAATAGTGTGGTAAATAATAAGATGAAAATGTATCGAAGTGCATACCTTAAAACCATACCTTTCTTTCTTTCTTTCGGGCTCAGGCCTAGTTTTTCGCATCCACTCATATTGTGCGTGTTACATTTGTTCATGAATGGACAGGGTGATCAATGTATAATTTTATCTCGAATACGAACGGCGAAGTAAAAAGCTTTTCATAGTTTTTCCTGTGCCGAGATTTGAACCCCTGATATACGACCTAACAGGCCAGCGCAACACCAACTACGCCACAGGGACCGCCTTAAATAATTAGTGAGATAAAATGTTGTGTGGGTGCGCAAGAACGATTTTCGTAATAAAGAAAAGAAAGGCTTATGCTTGTTTGTGTTAAATATGTGCGCTAGAAGATCATCTCCAGTTGCCAGTGCTATTGATGTAAGTATTTCATCGTGAATAATAATACAACGAAGAAGAGATTTACCAACTTGCTCGTTTTATTCTCACATGTTATACTCTTGGCGATGACTTCGCAGATATTGTATAAATTTTATTTGTAGATTGTTTTAACAAAAAGCTTTGAATACTTTGAACTCCAAAATTATCACATTTTCTTTATCAGGGTTGAGTTTAAATTGTCAGAAATTAAATGGGAAGTATGTGGTTTATACCTTTCCAATTAATTCACCTGTAATCGAAAGTTTATTTTAAGTGACAAACACTGCACATCTCTGTATACCTAGAGTACATATACACTGGCGGTCACGAAAACCCCATCACCTCAAAATAACATGAACATACGAAAATAATGAATTTTATGTTGGGGAATATTTTTTTTTTTTCGTGCCTGAATTGGAGGATGCTGATGTGGACGACCTTTGGTTCCAACAAGACGGCGCTACATGCCAACATACCATACAGCCAACGAAAAAATCAATTTATTGAAGTAAACTTTTGGTGAGCGCATTATCTCGCTTCGTGGGCTTGTGGCGTGGCCTCCAAGATCTTGCGATTTAACACCGCTGGACTATTTTTGGTGGGGTTATGTGAAGTCGCTTGTCTACGCAGATAAGCCCGAGACGATTGACGCCTTGGAAGAGAATATTCGGCACGTTATTACTGACATACGGGCCGTATGTATTGCTGCAAAAAGTGATCGAAAATTGGTCCTCTCGGCTGGAATTTATTTCTACTTGGCCGAAATCGTTTTTCAAACATATTGGCAAATCCTTATCTTTATAATAAAGCTAAATTCTTGGCCATAACATTAAATTATATGCGTTTTATTTCTTCTTGAAATCCACACTTCTAAAAAAACACCCTGTATTTTTAATCATAGTCAAGAAATTGTATGGAATACAGTACAAATACAGAACACTTACTGAAATACAGAACATTTCTATGATTTGTATTGAAAAATAAATCAATAAGGTTTTTAACAAGAGTCAGTTTCCAGTTTTTATTATTCATATTCATAATAATCATTCTTTATTTTTGTGATTGACAAATGAAATAAAAAATTTTAAAATTTCACATCAAGCGAAAATTTTTTCCATATAGATTTTGTGATTTATATTGTTATGATTTTTGATATCGAAATCGAATACTTTAGGATCGATTATATTTCTATCGATACATCCGAATCCATACCTATAAACCATGTAGAAGTTTCATTTCTTTATTGTGTAGCGGCTAAAAACAACAATTTGTGTTGATAATAAATGATAAAAATAAATAAGTATTATGGTTCTTCTGAATTGTAAGTATTAAGGAACAGGTTTTAATGTTTCAAAGTTTTAATACATACCTTTATATATATTTATATTCATTGGCAAATGCTTTTTTCACTTCCTTTCTTCCTTTCGGCTTTACGGATTAACATTATCCTTTTTCTTAATTTTAATATTGTTTACACAAACGTAAACAAGCTTTTTACTTTGCGCACACTTTTATTTGCTTACGAAAAAACAAAATCTTACAACAGAGTGCCGTGCCGTATCCTGCCGTTCTTCTCATGTATTTGAAGAAATTGCTTTCTTGTTTTATTTACAAAGTTTTTTTACTTTTCCGTTTACTTCACTTTACCTACTTTTAGCATTTGCCGTGTAACTTTTATAAATGTTTAAATATTGGTTTATTTATATTTACTGGGTAGTGGGTACCTAAAATAAAGAGGCACATATACAATTTTAAATCAATAACAATGAAAATGGAAATTTAACTGTTTCTATATTTACATAATTTTGTGTTTGGATATTTACTTTGACCTGATGCCATATAATTTGGAATATCTTTCTTTTAGCTAGCTTAAGTTTTTTTTTTATTCTTTTCCAAGAAATTCCATGAAATATATAGAAACTAAAGTGTAGGTCTTAGTCACAACGACAATAATTCATATAAATAAAATTCCAGTGCCTTCCATACTTCACATGCATTTACTTGGTGAATTCAATTTGAATACATATACGATTGCCTACTTTCAGGCGTCCGCTCACACACATCCAAATACATATACAATCATAAGTCATAATAATCGATTACACTAAAATTTATCATACTTTTCGTTGGCATATTATATAGGTATACAAACAACAACAAAAATGAATATTTCAACAATATCATTTTCTAGTAATATAAATATACTATATAAATGTTTTATGCCATTCTTCAAATACACACACACAATCGCAACGCAAGAAAATTGGATGGCTATCGGGAAAAATGCAAGTGTAAAAAGAAATTCACCACTTCTTTAGTAGCAAAACCACAAATCCCATAAAACAAAAAAGTGTGTTACATAAGCCTATGGAAAAGAGCGAGCAAAAACAATCTTATAAAGATTGGGAAAGGGAGAAAGGAGTATGGAGTATGGAAACCATTGCCGTAAAATAAATATCATTCAACAAGCTAAAGCCGCTTGCAGACTATTATCCTTTGCATTTGATTTGCTTTCTACTCTACCTTCTTATCATATCATTTGCTCTCTATACATAAACATATATACATACATACATACGTACATACACATCAGTATATTTACATGCATACATAAATACCTAGTATATTTTGGTATATCCATTTTTTTTATTTTTGCTTATTTTCTTCTGTATTTTTCTATCTCTCCACCACCATTTTTAAAGCTGCAATAAAAATCTGCTCAGCTTTGCTGGAGCTGCTACTACTTTCGCTGCGACGTCATTGTCCTTTTGTTGCCGGATACCATCTACATAGCTGCGAGTAGCAGAGGATACAGTTCAAGTCCTTTGGCGGAAAATATTCATCATTTGCATTCGCTTCCTACCAGCATACTATTTTTTCGCCTACCATTTTCCGGCACTAGTTATGGTACTCTTTTCAGAATGTGCCCGTAGTATACTATAGTCGTAGTCCCAAGTATGTCTGTCTGTGTTTTTCGTTTTCAGCTGCTCAGCCTTTGTGATATTATACTCTTGCGTATTGTTGTTGAAGAATGAAAATTTTAATATTTTTTGGCAGTTTTCCAGTTTTTTGAAGGCTTGTATTGAAATGAAGAAAATGATATGCATGTGTTGGAGGATACGTGTTGAGCGTGGGATTTTAATATTTAATAAGTAAAAACATTTGCTTTCTTTTTTATGTAAATACGAATATGTACAATGTCGTACAATGTATGTAAACATATACAAGTTTCTTACAGCATTAATTGTTTTCAATTTATAAAACGAAATTGTAATTGATATTCAAATTGTATATGCTTTTTTGCCACGATAATTGATTTGAGTGAATGAATCTTTTTGCGATATCCAGACAGTAAGAAAATTATCCCTCATTTCTTCACACTCGCTATTTATTTCTACGCACTTAAAAGACATACCATATACCAGGTGTACAAGTATGAAACAAGTAATGACATCTCTGTGTCGCTAGGTAAAACTATACGCTCTGTCAAACCACATCATCGGCGCCATTTCTTCGCATTTAGTTCTGTGAACAATATTCTGTTCATAAACAATCAAGTTTCATACAACAACATATTTTTTTTTCGCTCGTAAAAATGTCGAATTTTGTGCCTACAAACTACGATATGCCGACATCATTGATTTTCTGTTTCCAATTGAAGAAATCTGCTTTGGAATCTCATCGAATGCTTGTGTAAGCTTACGGCCAGCACGCTCTAGGCAAAACACAGTGCACTTCGATTTGTACAAAAATGTGAAAAAGGGGCTCGATGACTGGTATGAATCAAAAAACGAGCAGTTTTTTTTGGCGAGGCATTCACAAATTGTCAGACAGATGTAAAAACTGTGTAGCTAGCAATGGCCATTACTTTGAAGATTAAATGTGTAACCAGTTTTCTTAAATAAACGTGTATTTTCGTAAAACAAAGTACCGGTTTAATACTTGCACACCTGGTATATATATTGTTCAGTATAGAAATTTTATATAACACTTCGAAATAATAATCGCATTGTCTGTCTGCAGTCATTTAATTTCTTCTTTTTATGACTGTTGATATTAGTGGGGTATTAAACCATGTAAAACGGCTCCCAAATACGTTAACCAAAGGTACCCAAATTTTGTGCGGTGATATATTTTTAAACCTAAAGTGTGTACTACCTACGAAAAACTCGGCTGAGCCATTAAAAGAAAGAAAGAAAGGCTTTCTTCTCTTGTTAAATGAAATCTGTATGTGCCCGGTTATTGGTAAATGTTCTACATTTTGTGTTGCATTTCTGACCCATTTAGCCGGAAAAGATAAAGTGGAAGAGGTAAATTACAACAGAAAAAGGTTAAAAGAGTGAGATTTTGGTAATTTTTATTTTTGTATTCAAAAAACTCGTTTTTATTAATTAAGTAAAGTGTTATTTCCCTTCCATTCATGTACAAATATAATACGCACAACATGAGTGGATGCGAAAAAGCTCGGCCTAGGCCCTCCATGGGTTGTTGTGCCATTAAAAGTAAGTAAAGTAAGTTATTTAAAATAAATCGTAAATCGAAAACCAACTTCAAAATATTTGCAGTTCAGAAATCTTAAATATAAAATCTAGTTAAATCATCATTTAAATGATATCATTGACATAATATTAAAATAGAATAATTCTTAATAGTGCAGAAAAGCGAAAATGTTGTAATGGATTCTGGACCAAAGAAACCATAGCTTCGGAACTCTCTCTCCATGCAGGAGGTTAAGAGAATCATTGACCATCATTCCTGTGTGTCCCGGGATCCATAAAAACGGCAAATAATTAGGCGTTGCCATACAATTTAGCATGGACTGTCGTTGCAGTAAGTTGACATAGTTGGCGGGTTAATTGAGCTGAAAGAGTATACGAGAGCAGCCTTTATGACTAGAAAAACTTCTAGCTGAAACACAGAATCTTATGCAAAGCAAGCGAAGAAAAGGTTGGTGTATTTTGGGGGGAAAAATACAATTACAACTTTTGGGGTTAAAAATTAAACATTTTGTGATTGCTGTTTTATACCATATTTATTTAAATTTTACACACCAAAAGTATATAGAAATGTGTAAATGACATGTTTTCATAGTAAAATGCCCACTGAGAGGGTTTCATCTGTTTCAACACCCCAGAAACCTAAAAGTTTTTTACTTTGGAACCATCTTGAAAATGCGTTGACCCGTTGAGGTCCAGTCGCAAGCAAACGTGTAAAATTTTTATACAGAGGATTGGTATGCCAAAAGGTTTGAGTCTATATAGCGTTCGAGAGTTTCGGTCTCTTCGATATTATGATAACTACGGCGGAAATCATTATACGGAACACCCAGTCTCGCTTACTTATTTAAGCTAATCGCCCAGTTCCCGCATATAAGGCAATATCCAGCCTGATGGGAAACAAAATTTTAAGCCAGATTAAACTGGTTCGGACTGAAATATGTCGCATCGGTATTCTCATTATTGCTTATGTTCATATGGCGAGTTACTAGGGTTCCCAACTGTGAAACTTTTATTTTTGGTGATGCGCTGATAAAAAAAACGAGACATAGCCCCAAAATACAGGACATTTTCTTGGAATTTATCGAGGTGATTGAAAAGGTGAGAAGTGTGCTACTTTGAATTCCAACAACTGTAACGTCTAAGGAGTTTCATTCAGAACCTTTTTGATTTTTTATGTTTTCATAGAAGATAATTGGCTTGGAATTGTGACTTCTTTTTTTGGACTAAAATATTTGGGATATACAGAGTGGAGTAAAGGGTTAGTGTAAAAAATATTTGTTAGGTTTGTTAGGTTTTGGACCTTCAAAATAACAGACGTTGCCGCCGCTAGGAGCTCTTACTTTAATTACTTTTAATAGCACAGCAGCCCATGGAGGGCCTAGGCCGAGCTTTTCGCATCCACTCATGTTGTGCGTGTTATATTTGTACATGAATGGAAGGGACCTACAGTTTTATGCCGAATCCAAACGGAGCTTTTCATAGCAATTTTTACTCTTGTAAGCTTGCCATTGCCTCCCAAGAGGTGGTGCCGTGTAGAAAAATTATTTTTGCTACTTTTTGATTTTGCCTGTGCCGAGATTCGAACCCTGGACACTCTGCGTAGCAGTCCAACGCACTACCACGGCTGCTTGCACAGCGACCACTAGGAGCTCTCCTGTACAAAAAAAATATATATATAGGTCTTATCTGTGGGGTTTTGTTTGGCTCTATATTCGAGTTCTCTATATTCTTTTCAATTCGACGCTATTGCTTCTCCAATATCTCCGATCTAATGAATGTGAGAAGACTCCACCTACTCAGCCCTTTGAATTCCAGCGAGATAATTTCTCTTCTCTACCAGACTATGGGTGCATAAATGATGACAAGTCTAACCATAGCCTTATACAAAGTCATCTGAATTTCTCTGGAAATATGTAAACTTCACATTTTGCCAATAATAGCATTACTTAACAGCTTTATCACACTTAGAAACTAAAACGTAATTGAGGGCAATTTGAAATGGCATTTTACTTTTCCCAATCCTTTTTCTGGGTGCAACCCAGACTGAGAGGCTGCTTGCACCGATCTATGCACTTGTGAAAAAGCTAATTTTCAAATTAAATAAAGCGAATAAAAACTTGATTTTGTTGCTTGTACAAAAAATAAGATGAATTTCCGAACTAAAAAGATTTCCAAAAGCAAAAAAATATCGCTGGCACAGGATTACATAAAATCAATAGGATTTACCTTTTCGTACCATCAAACATTATGACCGTGTAAGGATGTGTATGTACGAGCATGTTTGCACATATACCATCAATATTTTTGCTGCAAAAGCGGCATCCTTAAGAAACCTGATTGCCCAGCAGCAGAGAGAAGCGTTTTCAAATGGCTTCTGATTTTCACTCTTCCGTTGGAGCGCCATTGTTTCCTTTACCTTTTTACGAGTACACTCACGATGGTTTATTGTTTACAAATTTTCTAAACTGTCCGTTTGTAGTTCATATACAATCATGCCTTGTGGAACGAACTTAAGCACTAGTGGTTGCATAGTTGTACTACATACTTCCTCTAAGAAAAATATCGAATTTCATGATGCATTTAGAAACTCGATATGCTTGCAAGTTGGCCAGAAGTACTTAGATGAAAATAAATTAAATACAAGTTTTCAACTTTGTATTCAGTGTCACACTAGCGTCAACTATCACATGTCCACAAACACGGATCCTTTCTAATGCACGGTTATAAGTACTACATTCGTTTGGCTCTTAATCAGTCTGTTGAACTAAAATGCAATTTGAACTTATGTGCAATTATGGCTAGCGACAATGTCCGCATCAGTTCTTCATAGTATTCCTCCTGCCCATTTATAACACTTGAAAATTATTTAAAATTTTAAGTGAGATGGTAATGCACACATATACAAGTAGATGATTGTTAATGTCGCACACATGCACGCACATGTGTATGTACATAAGTATGTGTGCATTGTGTATCTATGTATTAATCATAAAATCAACTGCATAATATTTGCGGTACAATCATATGTACATGTGCAACCACACAGATAACGACGTTGGCTGCCATTTAAATGATATTATAAAACGAAGCTAATGAAAATGATACATACGCACATAGTAGATAGTAGGAGTTGGAGGTGGAGAGGAGAGGAGAGGAGTATTTTAGCAGGACAATTACTAGGGACATGTAATTGCAGTCATTACCCAGCAAGCAGGAGATGTTCATGCTTGGACGCATTGTACCGTTTCTATTTATACAATGCTGACCCTGCCTTGTATAAATGGAAAGTCCCTGAAAATTTAAATAAGGCACACTTTATTTCGGGAAAAAAAAATTTGTATTTTATTTTTCAGCAGAGTCTCCCTTTACATGCAACGTTTCTCTAACTGTTTGATGCCCTCCAAATAATACGATTTCGCGAGGCCCTCAAAATAGGCGTTTATTTCATCAATGTCCTCTTCATTCGCCTAAAATCTTTTAACGCCGAGCCATTTCTTCATGTTTGGAAACAGGAAATAGTTTTAGTGTGTTAAATCTCGAGAATAAGCTAGATGAGGGAGCAATGCGATTGCGGACTTGTGCGCTGGTACGTTGTCGTAATGGAAAAAAATTGTTTTCTTTGCCAATTGCGGTCGCTTTTGCTTCAAATTGGCGTCGAATCGGTAAGGTCTGCCGGTAATCATTTTACTCTTTTGAAGGTAATCGAAGTGAATGACACCGTGCGTAACCCAAAAAAAAAGTCATTTGGACCTAGTTGGCCAGCAGACGCACTTTGACCTTCTTCGGCTTTGATTCGCTTGGAGAAACCCACTGTTTCGACTGTTACTTGGTCTCTGGTGTATTGTGATGAGCCTAGGTTCCGTGCGCGTTTACGAAACAGCGCAAAAACTTGATCGGAAAATACACTCGCTTTGAAGTTGTCAAACGATTGACTTTGTTGTCAAATATGAGCAGTCCGATCTTGCGGATAGCTTTCTCGTATCCAAATATTTATGCACAACTCAAATCACTGATCCACGTGATCACTGATCGAAGTTATGTTTAATAAAGGGAGTTTTTTTTTAGAAGTGTGGTTTTCAATCTGGCAATACTTTTTTCGGAGTTGGTGTTTTTGACAGCTGTCACTTGATTTATGCACAGTTTGGTTTGCCATTTTAAGAATTGAAGCCGCACGACTATCAAGCCCACCGATCCCGATTTTCACAAGAATGAGATAAAGCTCACTTTTTGGTTGAATGGGTACGTTAATAAGCAAAATTGTCGCATTTTGGAGTGATCATAATCCACAAGCCATTGTTGAGATGCCGTTACATCCTCAAAAAGTCAATGTTTGATGTGCTCTATGAGCAGAGGGAATCATTGGTCCATATTTCTTCAAAGATGAAGCCGATCATAATGTTACAGCCAATGGGGAACACTATAGAGCCATGATTAATGACTTTTTCGTGCCTGAATTGTGAATTGGAGGATGTTGATGTTGACGACCTTTGGTTTCAACAAGACGGCGCTACATGCCTTGCAGCCATACAGCCAACGAAACATTAAATTTATTGAAGGAAACTTTTGGTGAGCGCATTATCTTGCATCGTGGCCCTGTATCGTGGTTTCCAAGATTGTGTGAGTTAACACCGCTGGACTATTTTTTGTGGGGATATGTGAAGTCAATTGGTGCAAAAAGTGTTCGAAAATTGGGTCTCTCGGCTGGAATTTATTCGAACCAGCCGCGGCTGCTACTTGCCCGAAATCGTTTTTTTTCTGTCTGACTTTTGGTTTGGGTTTTGATCTTAATTTTTCAGAATTTAACCAAACCCAACTCCTGCCACTGCACTATTGGGCTGCACTATTGGGCTTATTGGCCAAAAGTCAGAAAGTCTCATTTCTGATTAAAGTAACCGTCTTCATATCTTCCTCGGTAGCCCACGGCCTCTGGCATCTTGTGGGGTCTTATCAACGCCATTCTCGTAATGCAGTTGGTTAACTTCATTTCTTTCTTCTTTTCCTATTTATCCCAAGTTTTGTCTCTTTATCTGAGTTATTGGTTCTTCGCTTACAAGGAAGGTTCCAGAGGAGGTCATCAATATTTAGAATATTCTGTACTTTCTGGATGAGGTTGTGTGAAATTAACCAAGTTTCACTTTCATATGTGAGGGTTGACATTTCCATGCTTGTTATTCTCCATACTGGCTGTAACCGTCCAAACGAAGCTCTGCCTTTGTTGAGGGTTAAAGTGTATAGAAATTTGAGTTAGCTAAAATGTGAGTTAATAATCGCTTCATATGAAAGACAAAATTTCACTCTATCTGCAATAATACTAGAAGGAACGATGCAGAAAGAGACATATGTTTTATCTGGACATCTGCTGCGTGCATCAGGGATAAATGAGGCACTTAAGATGCACAGCATTTTGGAAATGCATTAACTTTTACCGTTTGGCATGACAGCAATGAATTCATCTACGTTCTGTGGTATGTGAAACTGTCAAGCTAATTGTAATTGAATTTCGTATTTGTAATTTGAAGTGATGGAAGTATTTTCCATTTGTTCTGACTAAGGATATGTTTTTTTTATTATTATTATTTTTTTTTGGTATGCATGAGTGTGTGTATTAAAAATGTGAAACTGTCAATTGCATGCAATTTGTGTTAAATTCAAATTATCCACTTCAAAAATCATTGAATATAAACGTTTGAAATGCTTAATTTGACATGTTATACACAACACTGTGCGAAAAAATTTTAAAAAAAATATTGTTGAAGTAGTTGTTTTTATGCTTTACTAACATAAAGTGATGGAATATTCGCTTCTAAAAATATCAATCTTTCTACTGCTAATTCTACTTGTTGACATACATACACAAATCCAATTGAGTTCTGTATTTCGTGTAAATGAATAAATATTCTACAATATAAGTGGAATGGAATGAGAGTGTATAGGGAATTTATGCACCAGTTTCACTTGGCTAGACATACTCGTAACACTGTGAAACAAAATCAAACAAATAGATCAAAATCAAAAATAGATTGAAAAAGATCATCTACGTGTCTCGACGTTTCTTTGGTCCTTAGTGTAATTTTCTGCCATGCAGCCCAAGACAGCGGATTTCGTTTTCAGTATCTAAGAACGAAATCTACAGAAAAGTATGGGAAATATATCATCTCTTTATCGGTGTCCTGTGATTGCATTCCCTCTCTCATTCTCCCTCCTTCTCCCTCCCACCTGTTAATCTTCCTTCCAATCAACACAATGCTCTGCATTCACCATGTGGCTACACCCTGTGTGTTGAACGTATCACTAAAAAAAATACTTCGTCTTGAGTGACCGACCCCCCATCTGCCTCGTTAACATTTTTTTTTTACAATTTTGCCAAAATATCGGGAAAAACACGACAAAAATGTGGCCAAAGTATAGCCAGTCTATTTCTGATGTGTTGAATGGACGTGTATATAGGATTTTGTGAGGGGATTTTCGTTTCGCTCTATACCCCGTCCATTATTTTTTTTTACTTTACATTTCAAAAATACTTGTGGGTATACAAAATAAGAGCATGCCATGACAATACGTTAAAAATTCAGTTGAAACCATGCATAAAGAAGTCTTCACAATTGCCTAGAAGAATATTTCTATGTGTATTTTCAATTTTTTAATGGCAATTGAGACTTAAACCAAGGCATACACACGCCTTTCGCCAACCAATGGACATAATGAACCAATATATTGAACCGACTGCATTTACTTACACCATATCTGTGGTAAAAAGGAAAGATGGAAAATATTTGTATATATATTTTTGACCATAAATGGTAAGATTTTGAATACCTAGTTTAAAATATCATGTTTGACCTGAATACAGAGTCTTTTGAAATTTTGATATATGTTGTTTCTATAATAATTACATACAGAATTAAAAACTATTAATAACTCGTCCAACAAAACAATACATTTACGCTGTTAGTCCTTTCGACCACATTTATTTTCTTTCTTTAAAGGCCGAATTAAGATTATTTTCGCTAACATGTCAGCATTTACGGAAGATAAATTAAATAATACTGACCTTCAAAATATATTTGAAGAAGAAGAAGTAAAACATAACAGCTGCTGACATCATCATTTAATGATATAAAAATCTGAGTTTCATGATAAATAACCATGCTTGGGAATTGCGCTATAATTGTTTATAGAGCAAAAAAAAAGAAGAGATATCGGATATGCACGAAATGTTATTTTCTGAAATACTTTGTACTCAAATCTCTACATTGTACTCAAATGTACAATATGGAAATGTTCATAATATTTTCTGAATATCATATGAAAATGGGATGCTTAATTCTTCAGATCAGGCTGACAAGTGAAAAATGTATACATATGTACATACATAATTCACATAATAATATTACAAATAATTAATAACGTAATTAATGATTAATGGAGCTACCTATTTATTCATGCAAATTGTATGTTTGTGGTGACTTACGTACTCCAAGAGCAATCAACTGTTTATTCAAAATTATCATTTATGAAACCAGCTGGATGAGAAGCTGATTGAATAATAAAAACTTCACTACGAGATTTGCCAGCACTCACGCTTATACTCGTCCGTTTGTATTGGGACTTACATTTTTCACATCCAAGAACCAAACTATTTCCCATAGATTTTTTTACACTTATTCTATACTTTATAGTTAAACAATCTAACTATAGTTAAATAATCTAAACTATTGTATACTCTTAAGCTAATAGAAGATCGACAATGGATAAAGTTGGAAGTTTTCAACCTTACTACTTACATATAGTAAAATTTAAGTGACGTACTATAAACACATAGTTTGAGTTTTTATAGGGACAGAGTTGAAATATGCAAATAAATGCTGCGGTAATGCGCTATTGGTCAACAGAACATGCATGGACGGTCGTCTAAAACTAAAAGTTCCATAGAGTAACGCAGAGCGGTACTATAGTGGGTTAGGAAAATGTTTGAATTCAGATACGTAGTCAGTGCTTTAAAATCTACGACTAATGTTAATGACCCGTGTCGGACAATTTCGGATCGGTATTGTGAGATACGCACAATCCTCCTTTGTCCTGGATCCATCAATGGAAAGACTTGTTTTATTGAAATATTGTGTACTGGCGCCTGTTGGGCTAAAGAACACAGTTTGGGCCTTCATTGTGATCTAAATGTTATTCTTAGGGGCTTTGGAGTAAAAGTTAGTAAAAACGGGGAACAGTTGAATCTTCATTGAATCGACCGACTTTGTTGTGAAATCTTGTGTAACAGCGTTTCTTCAGCAAAGGAACACAATTTTGGCTTTCAAGGTAGTCTTACAATTATAACTGCGGAGCAAAAGTGGTACGCCATGTACTAAATATATTCCCATGTACTGAAACGCCATCTGTGAGTCGATCGATTTTGTTGATCTATTGGGTCACGAAACAAATTTTTTTTCTTAATCTTGATCTTAAAATATTTCCTCAGTGGGCTGCGGATTACTTACTTTTAATGCCACAGCAGCCCATGGAGGGCCTAGGCCGAGCTTTTCGCATCCACTCATGTTGTGCGTGTTATATTTGTACATAAATGGAAGGGACCTACAGTTTAATGCCTAATCCGAACGGTGAAGTGAAAAGCCTTTCATAGGCAATTTTTACTCTTGTAGGTTTGCCATTGCCTGCCAAGAGGTAATGCCGTGTAGAAAATTTTTTTTTTTAATAATTTTGTTGTTGGTTGATTTTGCCTATGCCAAGATTCGAACCCCGTACACTCTGCGTAGCAGTCCAACGCTACGGATTAAATGTGAGTAAAATCGGGGAGAATCCGATTTTGTTTCCTTTACTTAAGCCTCATCTATGAACCAACCGGATTCGTTGATACTTGTATTTTGATATTCCCGGAATTTTTGGGTCAAATAGTTAATAAAATTTGAGAGAATGGAATAACTGCAGACCCTATATGGAACCACCGATTTGGTTGAAATAGGCAATTTGCGTATCAGTGTTTCTTAACGCCGGGGAACCAGTTTGTAAGCTTTAATTTGAACTAAAATTTACACCTGCGTGGGAGTTCCGAAGAAAAAGTTAGTAACATTTTTGCACTAAAATAATATGTTTAAATATTTGCATTTACCTCTTCTAATAAGCGTTGTCCTGATGGGGTCTGCAAATCTTCCATGGCGATACATTCTGTTATTTATAAAGTAAAAAATTAGTCTACCATATAAATTTTACAAAAAATTCTAACATATTTTTTTATTTTTCATTGCAGGTAAGCATTAAATCGGTACTTTTGTTGTTGATTTTTCACGTAAGTTGTGTCCTTTTTTTTTTATATAAAATTTTTTTTCATTTATTTGAAATATTTAGTCTCTTTGATTTGATTTTCGAAGAGATCAGTGGATTTTCTTTATTTACATTCCATTATTTATGTGTATTCCATGGCCATGAAAATGTTGTCATACTTAAGAAGTTTCAGGTGTGCAAATATCAGAATTGTATTCCTGTGGCAAGGCCAATGCTAACAATTTCTGGAATAAATCGTCAAACTAGAAATGGAACTACACCATTTTTGAACATTTTCAAAACAATTCTGTTTCCTTCGAAAACTTTTAAAAGGTAACTTATTCCCGATGGCAATCAATTCTGCTGTCGTATCTGGACTGATGAAACGATTCGATCGTCAGTGAAATTTGAAATTTTTGCAGGTAAAAACTAATTTTGGAATCTAATGTTAAGTTTTTAGTAGCAATCTTATGAAAAATATTCGTATACTGCATATGTACTGGGTTAGGCGATTGAACTGTTACCTATTCAAACGGTTTTTTTTTTTTTTTGTGTAAGTATTATTTATTGATTCAAATTACGAAAATCTGTGAAAATGACAAAAATTTTAGAATCCATTCACTTTAGCACAATGTGGCCACCTTTTGCCTTGACTGTGGCCCTCAAACGGATAAAAAATGAGTTGCATGCTGCACGAATATGATCTTGCGGTATTTTGGCCTATTACCGTACAATGGCTTTCTTTATCGCATCCATACTAGCATATTTTTTAGTCCTCACCTTGCTCTCCAAAAAGACCCAGATGGAATAGTCCATCGGAATTGCATCTGGCGAATTCAAAAGCCATTGTATGGACGAAATGAAGTGTGGAACATGGTTTTTTTTTTACCAGTGCCGAGTCTTGTTGGAACGTCCATGCTGTACGACCGAAATTTTTTAATGTGCACGTCTTTAAAGCTGTATCCAAAACATTTTCCCTATAATAAGTCTCATTTACTTTGACACCAGGTTCGATAAAACGATTGGAAAGCGTCCATCGGCGGTCGCAGCTGCCCATACCATTTCTTGAGATGGAAAATTACTTCGGGTGGACGTTAGTAAAATCAAATATTCGTAAGTGTATTCAGTTAAGTAAACACTATCATTATGAGAATTTATGAACAATAGGGACATTTTTTCATCAGAGAGAAAACACAATGTGTGGAAATTCGCCACGCTCGTGCAAGCGTAACAACTCCTTTGCTCTTTCGCGTCTAACTTTTTTTTTTGCTTTGGTGTAAGATTATGTGCTTTTTGGAACTTGTAAGGCTTTACCTTGAGCTCATTTTGGAATATGCATCGGATACTTCGCTGGGATATTTTCAGTTCTTTGGCCATTTGATTACCACTGCGACGTGGATTTCAAGTCGAGCCTTCACTTTCCGAACCATTTCAAGTGATGTTGCTTCTTTTTTTTCGTCCACCACCATAGCGTTTGGCAATGGTGCCTCTATCATTATAACGATTTATGGTGCGATACACAAACATGTAATTCACTTTGAGATGCCTGAGCTCACGTAAAATAGCTTTTGTTCGATAAAACTTAGACGCAACTGCTTGTGGTAGCTTGTAAACAATATAAACAGCTGTAATTGGTATGAATTTGACATAGTTGGCAATATCGCGTTGCTAGATATACCATTGTGAAGTTGGTAACACTTCAATTGCCTAACCCTGTAATTCAAATGTCTTCCTAAATTCCATAACTTCCGTAATAGTTAATAAATCCCGATGAAATATAGAATAATGCAGCAACATGAATAACACAATTTTTACACGCTCCTCACTCCCTACAAAATATTTTGTCAAATAATTCTAGATTTTATTTACAGACCATAGTGAAAAAAGAAAAAACAAAACTAATTTTTTGAACGAAAGTCATTTGTGTTTTACTTCTTCTGTCGAATATAGAAAATATTTCATAAACAATAATAAACTTAATGGGAAAACTGTAAGAAGCAATGACACAATCACCTAAAGTTGACATAATTATTGTAGGAGCTGGAATATCTGGTCTGACGTCTGCTGTGCGAATTTTGAATAAGGAACGTTCTCTACGGGTGAAAATACTCGAAGCGAGTAATACAATTGGCGGGCAAATCGGCAATACAAGCCTCGGAGAAATCGGCGGAAAATGGATCACTGAGGACCAATATCACATTTACCAAATGTTGCAAGACTTAAATATACCGATGCGTAAAAGAAATGTGACTGCGCCGGAGCTGAAGCGTTGCTGGGACATTGATAGTGGCTTATTCTCAAATTTAGCCAAGTATGAGTTGGAACGTTATATACGTGAATTAGAGCTGAGGGTGCAATATTATAAACCCGGTCGATATAATGTACGCAAATGTGGTCAATCGATGCGAGCGAATATATGCAATCGCCTTTTTTTCAATCAGTCACGAGCGTTCATGATGAATGTGGTGCAATTGTTTTGCGGGGTAGATGCGCTGAACATTAGCTACACGGAATTTATGTCAATATGCTATACTTGTGGCGGTCTGCAAAGACTAATGGACTTGTATTTGGAATGCCCCAGTACACTTTTAGAACTTTCAAGTGGTGAATTACTTGAAGCGCTTCTCGAAAAACTAAAATATACAGAAATTTTATATTGGCGTAAAGTCTACGAAATACGCCACTTCAAGAATTACGTTGAAATTATCGATTCTGAATACGAAAGCCATACAGCTGATGCGGTGATTTTAGCAGTTCCATGGAATGACATTCAAGATATCACAATCTCACCTGCAATGCCTATGGAATTGCGCAAACCACCACTACCTCTTGAGAATAGTAGACACATGATTACATCCTTCATTGCCAACTACAAAGAGGGTCACTGGCGCAAAGCTGGTTATTCGGGGAATTTCCTCAGCAGTAGGCCACTAATAATTGGGCATGAATATCGACCGGCAACATACATTGGAGTGGCAGTGCATGAAGAAGGCATCGAACCCCTGGTCCGTTCAATAGCGCTGCAAAAACTGGCGGAACATTTTGGCGAGCGAATGCTATTACCCATAGAATTCTATCAACGTTCATACGAAATGAGTTCTATGGCAAACGTCCCATTCACGACACCATGGAATCGGATAATCTGGTCATCATCAGCTGCTGCGGCCACTTGTTATCGCGGTCGTTTAGGTGGTGCCGTTCAGAGTGGATTGCGTGCGGCTATGAATGCGTTACTTGTGCTGCGTCCGCAAACTGTCAACTGGCAGGATATAGCCGAATTACAGTGTTCATCCGATAAATTAGTGAATCGTGATGCTAGTTTCATAAATTTATGTACGAGTCAATTGAATTTATATAATGTTACCTATTATAGTCTATTTTCATATGGTGTGGTTACTTTCTTGCGTTACACCTATAATAAGAGATATAACTTGTGATACACAAAATTTCGAAATTTCGAATAGTGTTCACAATAAGTACACAAAGAAATATTGCTGCGTTTTATTCGTCACTCACTCCTAGTTATGTATAACTAGCAGCGAAATTTCTATGTATTGTTGGTACAACAACAAAAGCTGCGTATAATTATAACAGTTATGTATAGCTAGCATGATTCTTGGTTTCTATAACAAACTATAAGGCAATGTTAATAATGAAAGAGGTAGAACGGTGTGGAAATGTGTCAAAATGACCGCCGAAGAAAACTAGTGAGCTATGGTGAAATAAATTTAAAATATGTGGTGCGCAAAAACGAGTTAAAACAATAAGAGAAATGCTTGTGGTTATGTGTGTTATGTGCTGGAAGATCACCTCCAGCAGTCAGTGCTATTGAGCGGGTTCATTGTGAATGACAATTCAACAAATAAGAATTTTTAACTTCTTGTTCGTTTTATTCGCACTAAGTAGTTAACCACTTAGCGAATAAAACGCAGATTATTTAAACCGACTTAAGGCTTTGTGGCCTTGTAATCATCAGATTTAATCGATAGTATAAGAACCAATTGAAAAACCAGCAAGAAAGAACTTTTATTTATACCATATTCGATAATAATGTGGATAATAAAGATCGGATTTGTGCCAATAAATAGGCATCATTTGTTGTACCCTTGCAATTGGCGAAAAGCAGAAAGTCCTGCTAATAATGACCTAACACAATATTGTTTGCACTCCTTTTCCATTTAAATTCTACCAAGTAGTTAACTTAATTTAGAAGTACTGCTAACCACAACAAACGCATCATATTTCCTCCATTCCGATTCTTATGTCTTGCGGTAACCAACAAATGCCGCTGGCTAAACAAATTGACAATATTTGACATTTACTACCATCACGTAACTTAATCGTGTAAACATTTACTTGTTTTTGGTTTTGTTTCGTTGTGTAAGTGAAATGTATGAGAAAGATAGACGGAACAATATCTTAAAAAATAATATGTTTTTTCTTCATTGTTGTGACATTAGTGGATTACAAATAACATCACCACCATCGCTGTTGAGAAAAAAATGTATAAAATGAAAATCTCCAAGAAATCCAATAGTTGTGTGGTACATTGTGCACTGTGTGCAGAAACTTCAATTTGGAACGTGATATATTGTGCTAATGCCTTACAAAATGGAGTCTATACTTCCGTTAGTCGCTATGTGTGTATGTGTAAGTGTTAGTCAAAACGAGCAAATAATATGCAACATTATGTGCGATACAAACCGGAAGCATTGTTCGGTGAAAAACGGAAATGGTAGAAACATCGTCGTCAGTTATGTGGTTGCTTCATGAAGAATGATTATGTACAGTGAAACCTTTGTAATTCTAATGTCGATACATCAACAAATTTACACATTAGAAATTGTTTAAGTGCACATGTAATGGGTGCATCATAACAATGGTTCCTTTATTTGGCAGGAAAAATGTAATAAAATTTTATCGTTTTAATTTATAAACTTTAGCGTTAAGAGTGCCGATTAAGTGCAAGCATTTCATCGAAATCAAAGCAGTGACCGACCAACCGTATTATTTTTTGAGCTGCGTACTGAGCCGTTCAACGAAATGTTCTGCTGCTTTATACTGTGTACTGTTGTTTGTTTATTCATTTTTAACTAGTCGGAGCGCTAAGTTTTCGGGCGTGGCCGATCTCTAGAAACCCAACCTTCCCTTTGAAATAAAACAAAACGGTGTATCAAATTTGTATGGTTTTTGCGTCAAATATTTTGATTACCAGCCTCACTTAAGTATATTAAATTTTGTATGGGAAGTAGGCGTGGTTATTGCCCAAAGATGATAATTTTTGCATTGTTACTTCAACTGTATTTGGTTCGACTGGCTTCACTATTTCCTTCGATGTTGCCACGTCATCCGGTACCTCGGTCATCCACTTGACCGATTTTACCCATTTCAAAACTTAACCTCTTCCTTGTCAGTATCAACTTTGGTTGAGGTTGTTCAAGTTTTACTCGAGTTATCGTGTGCACTGGCAGGCAGACAGGCGGACATGGCTAAATCAACTTCGCTAGGCACGCTGATCATTTATGTAAGTACATATATGGTACATGTTTATATCTACGACGCCTAATTGTTGCTGTTACAAACAACCGTTATTCGATCAAAACCAATATACCCTGTAGACAGAGATGTGAAGTATATATAATTTGGACTATAAGTGTATTTACTTTTAATTTTTTGAAAACATAGTCGATACTTCTGCGATAAATCGTGGAAAAATAGAAAAATATGACTTTAAGAAGTCTGGCCGTCTAGTCGAGAAAGTTGGAGAAAAATAATGCACAACACTTTTTTTTGTACATACTGTAATTTGAATAGATGTGTACTTTATTTTCATGGAATTAACCTGACCTAACCTTCATCCTCCATTTCGATATATAATCAACGTAATACCGTGAAACTATTTCAGTTTCCGATTCCTATTTTGAGCATACAGAATAGAAGTTGACGTATGGAAAAGTGAGTAAATTATGTCAAATAACTTTTGCACTAGGTATTTAACCCCATTTAACGATTTCGATGAGCAAGTAAACTATGACCGATGAAAGAACAAAAAGATTTTCTGGTATCGTCGTAGTAGTTCGACGTAGTAGTCTTTAAAGTTGCGCATAATCGAGGTTCAGCTGTAGTTTTTGTGCTTTGTATGAAAAACGAAAGCGCATGAGCGCATAAAATGTGCATTTAATTTGAATTTAATGATGAATGTTCAACAGCGAATATGCATTCTTTTCTGCATGCTTATTGGCCTTCTGCTACAAAGATTTTAAACTCATTATTCAAAAAAAAAAACTCAATAATTTAACATTTTAAATTATGAATGGTCTTAAGATTGGTTTAACATGAAATTTTGGAATTTTAGTTGCCATCCTTGCATGTTGTATGCATACGGGCAAAATGAATGTTACATGTGAACAATGCGAAGGGCTTGTGGTTAATGGTTTGTCCGGCCTGAGCAAGAAGAAGGGTTGAAGACGTAAGCTGGTTAACAAAACTTTGATTATGAATTCTGGTCATGTAGATAAACCACACATACATACATACATACGTACAAAGATATGTTCATATCTACCTGTGTGTTTTCTGATTGTGGGCTGTTCAAGAAAGTCACCGTAAATGTTCTGAGTAGTCAATTGAGATGGAAACTCTACTAAACCTTATACAACATTGAAAATGGTTATTTTAGTGAAACTAAAAAATAGTCATTTATGACATATACAGCAGTATGGTATACAACAGCAGCAATCATGGAACAAACGAGCTGAGCTATGCCTTAATTTAACTCAACAATTCCAATTAACGTATTCAGCTTAGGAAACATTTTCCTTCGATTAAAAAGGATTTCTACTCGTTTCATTTCCCAAAGGGATTTTAAAAGAGAATTCAGAATTCGAAGTAGAGCAATAACAAAACAAAAAACAATTTTCAAAACAACAGCAACACACAATATCAGAAAACTACATGTGCTTCCTGTACAGAAAAAAAAAACAAAAAAAAAACTTAAAAGGAAAAGCGAATGACAAAAGCTAGAAACACCATTTTGGTTGAATTGTACAAAGTGTGTATGTATTTTTACAGCGAATTTCGGTGGAATTGTTATTATTGCTACTGATGCTGGCTGCTGTTGCTAGTAGGACTGCTGGTGTTGCTCTGTTGCTGCTGTTGTTGGTGCTCAAATAAATTTATCGTCCGCACTGCCTGTGTCGTTCGGTCTTCCGTTTCCCGTTCATTGTTTTGTTTTGTTTCCAATTTTCTATTTATGCTATTCCATATGAATGTCTCTCTCTATGTGTGTGTGTGTGTGTGTGTGTGTGTCCCTTTTTTTTTGCAATATTTAAATAAAAGAAAAACTGACTCTTATAATACCAGCCAGTAATGAACTATAGAAATAAACAGACACAATAAACTCTTCTGTATTCATTGAAAATATGTAGTTATGAATGTAATCGATAGATAGAACACTGATGTAACGATTGAAATTTCCTCTTCTTTGTTGGAATTTCTCGTTTTTAGCGCATAAAAGTGTTAAAATCGGTTAAGGTGTTTGTCGGTGGCGAAGTGGGCGTAGACAGGAAGTCGCATTGTTTTTGATTTAGAGTTCGATATTTATTTAATATGCACTTGCTGTATCTCGCTATCTCGCTTTGTATATCACAGTGTTTTATTTAAATATTTTTTCGGTTTTGTTAAGGCAACGTTTTGTTTTAAGTTCCAACAACTTTTGTTTTTTTGAGTATGTATTAAAATGTTATGGATAAAAACAAGATACAGTAATTTCTGCTTAATTGCATCGATGAAAATGTAGGTACAGTAGGTGGTAGGTTCAAAAAACCGAACTGGGGGACAATTGTAATATTTTTGGTAAGATTAAAGGGGAAATGCAAATACCAGGTGTACAAGTAAGAAACCGGTTTTGGTTATACATTCAATTTTCAAAGTAATGGCCATTGCTAGCTACACATTTTTCCCTACTCTCTGGCAATTTGTGAATGCCTCGCCACGAAAAACTATTCGTTTTTTGCGTCAAACCAGTCATCGAGCCATTTTTTCACATTTTCGTACGAATCGAAGTGCTGATCAGCAAGATTGTGCCCCATTGATGAAAATAAGTGGTAGTCAGATGGAACCAAGTCTGGTGAATCACCAATTCCCGAGTCTGTTTTGTTCTTGTTCGATGTGATGGTGCATTGTCATCAAGAAAAATTACTTTGTGTTGCATAGCTTGATATTCTGAACGTTTTTGGCGCAAAGCACGGTTCAAACGGTTCAAATCGGCCAATTGTTGTTGGTAGCGTTGACCAGTAACTGTTTCACCTGGTTTCAGAAGGTCAGACCAGATAACACCTCGCTAATCCCAGAAAACACAGAGCATTGTCTCCTTTCCGAAACGATTTGGGTTTGTTGTCGATTTGGTCGGTGTACTGGGCTGAACATATGATCGTTCACATTTGTGATTCTCGAAATAGATCCATTTTTCATCGCCAGTAACAATTCGATGAAGGCATTAGTTTCTTTTGTACCTGGCGAGCAACATGTCACAGGTGGTTTTTCGATTTTCTTACTATCTTTCAGTCAATTCATGCGGCATCCATCTTCCCACCTTCAAAATCAATCCCATGGATTTTAAACGTTGAGAAATGCATTGTTGGGTCACATTTACCCTACTTGTTCTGTAAGTTGTTCTTGCGGTTGACCATCATCCTCATCGAGTAAAACTTGCAATTCGGCACCTTTAAACTTTTTCTCTTCCACGTTCTTCGTTTCTCACATCAAAATCGGCACTTTTAAACTTATTGAACCACTCGTTGAACCACTTGCACTGTGTTTTGCCTAGAGCATGCTGGCCGTAAGCTCCCACAAACATTCGATGAGATTCCAAAGCAGATTTCTTCAATTGGAAACAGAAAATCAATGATGTCCGCATACCGTAGTTTGTAGGGACAAAATTCGACATTTTTACGAGCGAAATAAAATGTGTTGGCGTATGAAACTTGATTGTTTATGAACTGAATATTTTTAACAGAACTAAATGCGAAGAAATGGCGCCAATGATTTGGTTTACCAGAGCGTATAGTTTTACCTAGCGACACAGAGATGACATTACCGGTTTCATACCTGTACACCTGGTAAGCGTGGTTCAATTATCTAAGGATTTCTGCAGTATTTTTAGTCAACTAACAACTTTTCTTGTTGCAATAAAAGAATACTTACTACTTATTTATATATGACTCGTGGGTGTTGATTTCAATAGCTTATGGTTATCAGTTTTTCTCTGTTACTTAAGGTTTTCGAGATATTTGCACACTATTCCGAATAGTTAGAAGGTTTAGAACATGTCTGGATTTTTTATGGCTAAATACCTATACAATAACAAAAATTAGATAAATCCAAAACGTCAAATTAAAACTTAATTTTTTGGATATTAGCCAAATTTTTTTTGTTTTACCATTGTATTTTGAATTTGGACCTAAAATAACTTTTAAATAACTATAACTTTTCAGTTCGTCATGCGGTTTTTTCATTATTACATACTCGTATATTGTGAAACGTTATGAGATAGCCTAGGACCTATTATGACACCTTATGAATCACCTACACACCTGGACATAATAATAAGTATGAACATATTTTTTTTTTTTGGCTTACATATATTTTTTATTGCCCTTCAAAAACTAAATTAGTTTTCTACATAAAGATACTTCAGCGTCATAAAAAAACATGAAAGGTTTTAAAAACTCTAAAAAAATAACTTAAATTTTGGTTAATTCATAAAATAATTAGATTTTCGATTGGACAGGTGTGCCAAAAAACTTAGGAATAAATATTGAAATTTTGCTAGTTACTGAATTAGTAGGAGCGCATTAATACGCAGGATATCCACCATTATTCTTGATGGCTTTTTCGATTCTTCTGGGCATTGAAGATATCAACTTCCTACAAGTTTCTATAGGAATGTTGTACCAAATTTTTTTACTATTTTCTTATAATTGCGTTTTGTTTTGGCGTTTAGGTTATCCCAAGAGGTTCTCAATAGGATTTAGATCTGGGGATTGACTTAGCCACTCAAGGACGTCTACATTATGCTCTTGGAACCATGCTTTGACAACTCGCGATGCAAATTTAGGATCATTGTCCTGCTTTTTCCTCAAAAGCGGCATATTATCCTCGGCATTTGGTAACATTACCGTTTCGAACAAATAATTATACATGAATCTATCCATAACGTCATTAATTTGATGTATCGGACCAACACCTTGCCAAGAAAAACAGCCACATTCCATTAAGCTGCCACCTCCTTGCTTCACTGTTTTCTTTGTGAACTGGGCGACGAACGTTTCTTTCCGCATCGTTACCAAACCAATTTTTTTTTGTTTCATCGCCTCAGAGAATATTGCCCAATTTTTTTTCTCCCTGTGAACCGCACCACGTTTTATTAACTAATGCAAAATTTTTCTTCTTCAAATTTGCAGTTCTAAGCAGATGAACTTTGCGAGCAATCCTACCAGGTAGATTTGTGCTTACTAATCGTCTTGAAACGGTTCGTGATGATACAACATTCCAAATTTCGCTTGCAATTGTTCTGGGCAACTTGAACGGGTCGCATTTAGCTAATGTAACGATACGATTGTCGGTCACTAATGAAGGTTTTTTTAGGTGCTCCACGTGTTTCAATAGCTTTTTCTGGCTTGAGAGCATTTGTAACGAAAATCTGAGACCGTTCCATCGATTTGGCAATGATTTTGTAGGGTTTTCCCTTGTCTCGGAGCTGGCGAACAAGTCTTCTCCCCTCTGTAATGCAATGAACTCCACGACCCATCTAATATTATTAAAAATTATAATTAAACCTTTATTTAGTTCACTTTCATCGAAATTTTACCTTCTGGAACTAAATAACGCTTTAAATTTATGCACTTTTAATTTTCACCAAAACACACCTATTTTATTGTACAGATCAATTTGAAGGTTGAACAAATAAACAAGCAGCAATATTTATCGAGAAGAACTTTTGTTGCGGGGATTCCCCCATTTCATTCCAAAACAGTGCCCCCAAACTTCCAAATTTGCCTTTTGATTGTAGCACATTTAAATTAATTTTTTTCGTTTATTTTAAAAATTGTTCGGTTCACACCTATTATTTTGTCCAGGTGTGTGTAAATATGTCGAAAGCTAATAAGAAAGCAGAACAGCAATGACCAGTAGCAACCAGAATACTTATGAATTACTGACCAACACGTTTAGTTAAAGTATAAAACATGAAAACAACGACGAGAGCGAAAAGTGTAAGTATTTTTGATAAAGTTGACATAAAATGTATGAACAAATGTAGAATTTAATAAAAAATACACAATGCAAGACCAAGAGTACAATACATCGTGAATGCCCTATATTGTTCGCACAATATTGTCAACAACAACAACAATAAGTTCATCGCCATTAAGTTTTAATCATTGTTGCAACATCGTCAACGTATTATAGCGATGAAAAAAGGGTCATGGGGGGGGGGGGGGGGGAAGTAAATTTTATTTTGGTCCGTACAGCAGAAAGGCGGATAAAATTGATCGTTATGTGTGATAGTTCCTACTTAGATAGTACTATTTTCATAATATTAGTGCATACTATATTATTATATTTATGTTTCTTTTATTTTTACACAACATACTTAAAGTAAATCTTATACACTTCATATACTCACTACGAATGTTGCTCTGTATTTTTCTAGTAGTTAAATACACTTCTCTACGAAAAGTGGTTCGCAGTAATTCCCAATGTTCGAGCAATTAAAGAAACCTCGTTTTTCAAGATCTAAGTTAAATTAATTTCTATTTCGCATAGTTTCTAAGCTCTGCCAATTTTCTTAATTTTTATCATAAACATTACTGTTTTTACAAATATTTTTGTGCTATCCCAAATCAAAATGTTTAATTCAACTATATTTGAGACATTTAACTAATATTGTTTTTAATATTATTTTTTTGTTGGTTATTTTTACATTCAACACACTGGGTGTACCCCTATGAATACAGAGCATTGTGTTGAAAGGAAGGAATGTTGATAGGTGGGAGGAAGAGTGAGGGAGATTGAGAGAGAGGGAATGCAATCACACAGGACACCGATAAGGAGATAGACAGCCATTGTGGCAAGTGTTATGCCTTTACCACAATGCACTTCAGTTTATCAGTGTCGACTATGACCGCATGTAGCGTCAAAGGCCAAGCTTTTCGCATCCACTCATGTTGTGCGTGTTATATTTGTACATCAATGGAAGCGACCTACAGTTTTATGCCGAATCTGAGGCAATTTTTACGCTTATATAGGTTTGTCATTGCCTGCCAAAAGGTGGTGCCGTGTATACATTTTTTGTTGTTGTTGTTACTTTACTTTACTTTTAATGGCACAACAGCCCATGGAGGGCCTAGGCCGAGCTCTTCGCATCCACTCATATTGTGCGTGTTATATTTGTACATCAATGGAAGCGACCTACAGCTTTATGCCGAATCTGAACGGCGAAGTGAAAAGCTTGTTCATAAGCAATTTTTACTCGTTAAGGTTAGCCATTACCTGCCAAGACGTGGTGCCGCGTAGAAAAATAATTTTTTCTACCTTTTGATTTTGCCTGTGCTGAGATTCGAACCCCGGACACTCTGCGTAGCAGTCCAACGCACTACTACTACGCCACAGCGACCTTTTGTTGCTGTTGCTCTTTTTTATTTTTATTTCAAATTTTTTTTTTAATTTAATTTTATTTATACATTTTTGTTATTGTCCTTTTTGCCTGTGCCGAGATTCGAACCCCTGGCTCTCTGCATAACAGTCCAACGCACTACTGCTACGCTACAGCGACCTCAATCATTGGTAGTTTTACCTTTTTGAGATAATTTTAATTTCAACATGTCTTAAAATGACGGGTAGTTTTTTGGATAGTTGGGTAGGTTGGTAATTTCTAAAATTTTTTTGGATATTGATCGTAACCCAAAAATGTTCTCTCATGTACCCCTTCGTGCTCGCCACTGTATGTGATCACATACTGTTGTGAGCACAAACGTATATTTATTTTTTTATTTATAGTAGCTTAGTACAAGCGAGCAAATTACTTAAATCTATACTTAATTTAGGGGGATAGAGTTTTTCATTTATTTTTTAAGGATGGGAACAACATATTGTTAAATATTCAGCTAAAATTATACTTAAAAATAGTTAAATACATGGCTTAGCAAAAGGAGGGAGGGCAGTAGGCTTTATACACAGCATTCTTTAAGCTAAATTTGCTATGGTGAAAGTCAGAAACATTTGGAATGTCGTTGGCTATTCGAAGCATTGTAGATATTGGTTCGTTGCCGCCATAATCTG
This sequence comes from Palloptera scutellata, assembly GCA_958295655.1. Classification (NCBI taxonomy): domain Eukaryota; kingdom Metazoa; phylum Arthropoda; class Insecta; order Diptera; family Pallopteridae; genus Palloptera; species Palloptera scutellata. The sequence goes on from OY282451.1 coordinate 42,808,828, forward strand.
TTCGGTGTGTATGAAGACGAAAAGCACAGACCTAAGGTTACGTGGATTGGTGTTAATAAAAATAGTTTGGAGCAACGCGGGACAGTCAATGTTTCCAGCTAATAATTGTTGAACAAATACTGTAACGGCGGTTTTTTGGCGTATTTCTAGGGACTGTACGTTTATTAGTTTTATACGATCCGTATATGGATCAAGTTAAAGGAATTAGACCATTAGGCAAACCGAATAAATCTGCGTTGCACTGCTTCAATTCTAAGGGAATGGGTGTTATAATAAGGAGACCAGACTTGGCTAGCATATTCAAGAATTGGTCTGACAAATGTAAAATATAGAGATTTTGTGACATGGGTTTGGGAATTCTTTGGACCAGTGTTTCACAAACCCAAGAGCATAGTTGGCCCTATTTACAACGTCATCAATATGGAATCGAAAATTTAGTTCCTCATCACAGATAACACCCAAGTCTCATAACGAAATTACAGAGCGGACAATATTATCGCGTATAAAATATATCCTAGGCAGTGAAGGAATTCGCTTTCTGGAATATGTTATGAATTGACATTGAGCTCGAGACAATTTTTATCACACCATTTGGAAAAATTATTCAAGTGGGCGATAGTCAAGCGGTATTAGAATGTGTCGGAAAATTTTCATGTCATCATGTATACATTAAAGGCTAAAATATGAAAAAAGTTTCATGTATCTTAGGTTTTCCTCTTTTCACTATTATTTTGGCCATTGCTGTTTGCACATACATAAAATGTACTTATATCATAAATGTATTACATACATACTTATGTACATGAAATGAGAATGTATGAAGAATTCATTATGTCCATGCCAGAATATTTCACTTCGGCCTCTGTTATTGTAAAATAAATTGAAAGAGAAAAACAGGACAACACTGTCACTGTCACAGTCACATTACTTAACATATCCTTAACTTACGCCTTCTTTATACTGATGCTGTTTGTTATTGTCATGATCATATATAAGTACATTGTATGAACGTATACAGTAGTTTCAATATTAGCGTGTTCGGTATAAACTCATCATAAGCAAAAATAATATCCATCGACACAGTTCATGACTACGTAATATAGACAGATACTTTCCATAGATTTTAATCAATTGATTTCTAATCAAAATTCAGATTTTTTGGGGTAAAAATTAGTTTTTTTTTGTAATATTTTTTTTTTTTTTTAACAAATTGAACAATTTGGGATCATATTTGAAAATTGTTATAATTAGAAAATCAATTAATATCTAAACTCAACAAAAATAATTTCACTTTATGGCCTGGTTTATTACCCTTCCAGCGATTCGTTCTGTTCGTTGATATCGGTTGAATAATAACTGAATTATAAACGGTTTGTACAAATTGGCTCTGGCAACTCCGGGTAAAGGAATTTTTCGTAGCCATTTTTGTTGAGACTGAAGTGGGCGCTGTGGCGTTGGACTGTTACGCATAGAGTCCGGGCAAATTGTGAAAGGGAGGCATTGAAATTCGAAATCTTTTGAATCTTCCAGTTCTGAAGTTACACGGAGGGAGTTGCCGTCTAGAAATATTAATGTTCTGAAACATGGTTGTTTATCAGTATTCTTGTTGATTTTTATATGATATTTAATATTCTTCTTATTTTTGGTTATTCACTTTACATACCGAAGCCTAACACGTTCTTGTTGACAACACTGTAGCTTAATTATTTTTAGTTGGGGGTGTTGTTGCTAGTGTGCTATAGTCGCTATATGCTCATTAAATAAAAATTAATTATATTTTGTTTTTGTGAAATTGTTGCACTTTATTCTTGCGTCTACATGTAATACGTATAACGTTGTTTGTATGTATGTTTTTTATATGCCTTGGATGTGACATAAATTTGACTTTTATAAATTGCTGGTAATGTTTGGTCGTACTACCGTTGTTCGTGTTGCTGTTGTTATTAAAGTTGCCGTAAATTGCTTTTGGAAAATTCAGCTTAATTAAAACATCTGCCCTTTGTTGAATTTATTTTTTATTTTATTTTTTAAATACATTGAAGGAGAGTAAGGACTTTCTTCTTCTGTACTAACTCTTCACATGATTTAATTCCATTTAATTCCATATTGTAACAAATATATTAATTAACATGATTTTGATATGTACATAATTAAATCAATAAAAAATTTAAAAATTATATTGTTGAACTGCAATTTAAGTGTTGTAAAGGGGTTTCTTTTTTTCGAAGTGTGGCTTTCAATCTGGCAATACTTTTTTCGGAGTTGGTCTTTTTGACAGCTGTCACTTGATTTATGCTCAGTTTGGTTTGCCATTTCATAATGAATAAACTTACTCCTGAACAACGTTTGCAAATCGAGCAAATATATTACCAAAATAATGGTTCGGTTTTCGCGACTCAGCGCGTGCTGCGTCCAATATTCGGTCGACATAATCGCCCAGCAGAGTGGGTAATTCGAGCAACCATGAATCGGTTTCGCACCACGTTTACTCTAGTGGGTAAAGCGCATCCTCAGAGATGCCGTACAGTGCGCACCGAAGACGCTATTGCTGCTTTGGAGCAGAGTATCGCAGAAGACCGGAATGAGTCCATCCGCCATCGCGCACAACAATTGGAGCTGTGCGCATCCACTTTATGGAAGATTTTGCGGGTGGATCTTGGTTTGCCATCTTACAAAATCCAACTCGTGCGAGAATTGAAGCCGAACGACCATCAAGTGCGTCGTACGTTCGGTGAATGGGCCCTAAACGAGATGGCCACCAATCCAGATTTTCACAAGAAAATTTTGTTCAGCGATGAAGCTCACTTTTTGGTTGAATGGGTACGTTAATAAGCAAAATTGTCGCATTTGGAGTTATCATAACCAACAAGCCATTGTTGAGAAGCCGTTACATCCTCAAAAGGTCAATGTTTGGTGGTGTGCTGTATGGGCAGAGGGAATCATTGGTTCATATTTCTTCAAAGATGAAGCCGGTCATAATGTTACAGTCAATGGGGAACGGGGAGTCATGATTAATGACTTTTTCGTGCCTGAATTGTGAATTGGAGGATGTTGATGTGGACGACCTTTGGTTCCAACAAGACGGAGCTACATGCCAACATTCCATACAGCCATATAGCCAACGAAACAATCAATTTATTGAAGGAAAGTTTTGGTGAGCGCATTATCTCGCGTCGTGGGCCCGTGGCGTAGCCTCCAAGATCGTGCGATTTAACACCGTTGGACTATGTTTTGTGGGGTTTATGTGAAGTCGCTTGTCTACGCAGATAAGCCCGAGACGATTAACGCCTTGGAGGAGAATATTCGGCGCGTTGTTACTGACATATATTTTGCACCCTATTGGTGCAAAAAGTGGTCGAAAAGTGGGTGACGGCCACTAGCCCGAAATCGTTTTTAAAACATAATGGCAAATCCTTATCTTTATAATAAAGCTAAATTCTTGACCATAGCATTAAATTATATGCGTTTTATTTCTTCTGGAAAACCACACTTCTAAAAAAAACACCCTGTATAATTGTTTGCTTGCTCCAAACAGAGTTTTTAATAAATTAATCAATTATTACTCTTAATGCTATTGGGAAAAATAACAAAATGCAGTGTTGTTCGAATAAATATGAATATTTTTGTAGAGAGGTCATTTCAATTTCATTCTGTTCAAAATGCTTAAATTTAGTAAAATTTCTTAAATTTTTTATTAACTCTGAAAGAGTTTAACATACAAGTTATTTGGGCTGAAATTTTTGTTTGTTTTGTATAAAGTTATAAGATTTTTTTTACAGGCTTTTATTGGCCAGATTAGGTAAGGTTGATATGAATGTACTTTATTTTTAATTGAGGTTTTACTTAGGGGAAAACCTCATTGTGCCCCCAATAGTAGCTTGGCTAAAAGCTATTCTCATTGTAATTACCACATGGCCCTTTTTCATCATTTAGATTTCAAGCTGCATACCTATTTGCAAGCATTCGTTCATGATACAGAGGAATGGATTTATGTATTATTTCTTTCTCCTGTTCATCGAGGTAGCTTCTTCTCAATTGCGGGTAGTCCAAATAATACGGCAATGTTCAACAACTACTGATATTATGTACAATTAAGTAAGTGTGAGAGAGAGAAATAAAAATGCCTAGCCTTGCTTGCTTATGACCTGATAAACAATACAAATGCACCATAAATCGCTCACATATGTAATTAACAGATATGCACCGAGTGGTCCGGAATGTGAAAGAAGCTTAGTTTCAACGATTTGAATGTAGTCTGTAGTAGCTGTAGTACCTAGGACCGCCGATAGTTACCAGCCCATGCCTTTCACTGCACTTTACAGTGTTTGCTCACAGTTAGATAACTAATTTATTTAATATTTTAATTCCATGCCATAACTTAAGAAATGTAAGATTATTTAGTGAATTTTTCCATAAAACCAGCTATGCTCACAATGGTCAGTGTTAATAAAAGAAAAGCTTTTACTTAAGCTTTTTAATCAATTACTTTTGTTCATAGAAAATTTTGTTTCAAAATACTGAGAAAAAGTATTTACCTTTTTTTTATTCTCTTATTCTCTTATTCACATAAGAGAATCGCAAGATGCTAGTTAGAATTAGTAGCTATTTGTTTTAGAAAAGTAGTTTTAATAAATAGTAGTGTAAAAATATGAGTGGGTGCGAAAAGCTTGGCCTAGGCGCTCCATAGGCTGCCATTAAAAAAAGAAAGTTTAAAGAGTAAAACATAAGTAGTAGTACAAATAGTAATCTCAAGATCCACCATCTAAAAAGTATAAAGAGTAAAACATAAGTAGTAGTACAAATAGTAATCTCAAGATCCACCATCTCCAAACACTGTGCAGAAAAAGAAATTGTTAACTGCCACTTTTTCGTTTCAGAAATTTTCAATTCAAAACATCGCTGACCTCCCAAGATCCACCATCTCCAAACACTGTGCAGAAAAAGAAATTATTTACTGTCACTTATTCGTTTCAGAAATTTTCAATTCAAAACCTCGCTGACCTGACCTCCCAAGATCCACCATCTCCAAACACTGTGCAGAAAAAGAAATTATTTACTGTCACTTTTTCGTTTCAGAAATTTTCAATTCAAAACCACGCTGAAGAAATTTCATTTAATAACAAAACGCCATAATTTCAGTACCTTAAAGGTCATTTAGAACTATTCAATCGACTTTTAAAAAGATCTGATCTGTAAATTTTTTCTCCTTGTCTATTCACACAAATCCCGACTATGCCGTTCTTAAATTACGAAATTTACACTTTCGCACCACACCCTAGTTTACATACATATGGATATATATATGTACATACTCGTACATATGTATGTATATGATAGTCCAAAGTAATCTACATTATAAATGAAATTATGTGGTTCTACTTAAAAACAAAATGTAGTTGGGAGCGGCGGCAGGACAGAGTAGAGAGAGAAGAGCTGCCAAATTTTAATGACTTTATGTAGTTTAAGTTTAGCAAATGCATTTTACTTGTATTTTTATTTTAGCTTGTGTCCAAATGTTGCTGACAATTGCAACTTGTAACAAAGTAATTAAATGTTTCTTTTCTGTAATATATTTTTACAATTTGTTTACGTAGTTTTAGAACTTTCTTGTTATTGTTAAAAACAATATAAATCTTTGTTTGTACGTTATTTTACACTTGCGAATAAAAACTTTATACATTAAAAATTTACTTTACAAAAATTAGATATTTTATAAAAAAGATAAAAATTCGAAATCAAAGATGGTCGAGAACGTTGACGACGAACCACGTCCAGGACGGCCATCAACATCAACTGATGATCAACACGTCAATAAAATCAAGGAATGAATTGGTGCTCGAGAATCGACGATTAACAGTCAGAGACCTTACTGGCATCGTTGGAATATCGGAAGGATCAGTGAAAACCATTTTAAAACATCATTTGGGCCTAAGAAGAGTGAATGCACGATTGGTTCCAAAATCACTGCATTGGTTTTACGACTTTTGACTTTTGGCTATTTTCTAAACTCAGAAAACCGCTTCGTGGACACCGTTTTGATTCAATTGAAGACATTAAACATGAATCACTAAGCGCATTGAAGGCTATTCCGGAAATTGACTTTAACAACTGTTTCGAGAATTGGAAAAAACGTTGGCACAAGTGTATTGGGGCAGGGGGCGATTACTTTGAAGGGGACTAGGGGAAGGGGAATAGATTTGGAAGAATGAATACAAAAATTTGAAATTATGAACAAAGTCTTACTGACTTTTGCCCACAGTAGTATGTGTGATCGCTGTGGTGTAGTGGTAGTGCGTTGGATTGCTACGCAGAGTGTCCGGGGTTCGAATCTCGGCACAGGCAAAATCAAAAAGTTAAAAAGTAGAAAAAATAATTTTGCTACACGGCACCACGTCTTGGCAGGTAATGGCGAACTTTCAAGTGTAAAACTTGCCTATGAAAAGCTTTTCACTTCGCCGTTCGGATTCGGCATTAAACTTTAGGTCCCTCCCATTCATGTACAAATATAACAGGCACAACATGAGTGGATGCGAAAAGCTCGGCCTAGGCCCTCCATGGGCTGTTGTGCCATTAAAAGTAACTATGTACGTATGTAATTATTTCTTCGCCCCTTATGATGGGGGATGGTTATAACCATCACATCACATATTTCCAAGTTATGTTTATGTAAGTAATTTTTTCATTCTCATCCAAATATTTTTGTATTTACTATATACAGCAATAATAAATGTGGAATACATCACATGCAATACAGGTTCACAAATATTTCCATAAGTTTGTAGCACTATTAAATGTAAACATGATCATGATGTTAGATTTCATGCTAATTTTTTTCCTTCATAAAATAAGAGAAACTAGGAATTACATGCACCCAGCAGGAAAGTGGGATATGCACGTTATAGTCGTAGTCACTTGATTAGTTTTTTATTCGATTAGAATATTATATTCTATATTTACTTAATATTGATTTCCAAAATGTATGAAAATTAACTTACAGACCAAAGATTTCGGGATTTTCATTATTAGGGGAATGAAATAAAAAATGATTTTTTAACCTTCTAAAACCTGTATGCTTTACAGAGGACAATATTTAAAAAAAAATTTGCTTTAGTTTTCATTATTTGGCATTGAAAACAACGCTTCAAATTGTCGAATTATGAATTTTTCATATCAGCGAAAACTGAAGTTTTCTATCGAAAGGTTAAGACAAGTTTTTCCCCGCAGTTTATTTGCTTATTTGCTGTAAAACTGTCATAAATCAAAAATACAAGAAAATTTGAGTTAAGTATACAGAAATAACTGTTATTTAATGCTTTATCTTGTGTATTTTTAAAAATTTTTGATTGGAAGCAGGAGAAGGAGGAGGGGTGGATGAGAGAGGGAATGCAATCACGGACACCGATAAATCATAACTGTATCTTATGAACTTTTCACGTGAGAAGAGGATTTGTCGTTAAGAATTGTATGGAGTGATATGTTCGCCGTTCGGATTCTGAATAAAACTGTAGGTCCCTTCCATTTACTTACTTTTAATGGCACAACAGCCCATGGAGGGCCCAGGCCGATCTGTTCGCATCCACTCATGTTGTGCGTGATATATATTTCCATTCATGTACAAATATAACACGCACAACATGAGTGGATGCAAAAAGGACGGCTGTTGTGCCATTAAAAGAAGAAAAAGATAAGTATATTGTAAAGTTTAAATGAGTTTTTCTTAGAATTTATATGTTTTGAGTTATGACAGTCTTGCAGTAAACGAGTGATATTTTTTTGTGGTCATAAAACACTTGCTTTACAAGGCTTTTTCATTTGTCTTTTATAGATGACATAATATTTTAACTTGTGTGATTTTCATTCATTTTTACAGCAAATAATTATGCAATTGACGGAAGACTAGTTTCCGCTAGTTTGCTATCGGGATTAAAAGGGTTAAGTAAACGAAAAATCACTACTTTTTTTTTAAAAGAATGTTGAAAATTTCCTGTGATATTGGCATGTTAAACTTCATCTAGTTTAGAATGTATAAAGTGCCGTTTAAATTGCTATTTTGTAAATATTTGCTAGACATCTCACTTCCTGTTGGGAACATATTTACTCATGCACAAACACACAAGAATATACGCACAGAGACATCGACAGATATCATACGTTATCACAACAAAAAACTAGAAATGAAAAATTGACGCTTTTATATTTTTGTACAATTGCTGCACTTTGTATCTCCTTTTCTGTGTACTCGTATAGTATGTAAGTCCAGGCACATATATGCATGTACTAGCGGAACATTGCGGGGATTTTGGGGTTATTTTCATCCTTCCTTTTTCAGTCGTATTTGTTTAATGTGTGGTTAACTGATACTGAGAAGCTTTCAGTCAAGTTATTGAAAAAAGAGTGTGTTATTCGAACAGACAATTGCACTTAGAATTTTTCAATGTCAAGGTTTCGTAAATTCGATTGCTAATTAAAAATTAATTTTACCACTTTTCTGAGATCTGAACATACCTGGTGCACAAGTATGAAACCGGTAATGACATCTCTGTGTCGCAAGGTAAAACTATACGCTCTATCAAACCAAATCGTTGGGGACATTTCTTCACATTTAGTTCGAATTGCAAGCTTTACTCGATGAGGATGGATGATGGTCAAATGCAAGAAGAACTTTAAAAGTCATCGTATTGATTTTAAAGGTGGTAAGGTGAGAAGATGGGTGCCGCATGAATTGACTGAAAGACAGCAAGGAAATACAAAAAAAAACACCTGTGAAATGTTGCTCGCCAGGACAAAAGAAAGTCATATCTTCATCGAATTGTTACTGGCGATGAAAAATGGATCTATTTCGAGAATCTCAAATGTAAACGATCATATGTTCAGCCCAGTACACCGACCAAATCGACAGCAAAGCCAAATCACTTCGAAAACAAGACAATGCTCTGTGTTTTTTGGGATCAGCGAGGTGTTATCTGGTTTGACCTTCTGAAACCAGGTGAAACAGTTTCTGGTCAACGCTACCAACAACAATTGGCTGATTTGAATCATGCTTTGCGCCAAAAACGTCCAGAATATCAAGCTAGGGCAGCACAAAGTGATTTTTCTTGATGACAATGCACCATCACATGAAGGAAACAGAATCGGGAATTGGTAGATTCGTACAGCTGGGAAGCCCTCTCCAATGCGGCTTATTCACCAGACTTGGCTCCATCTGACTACTACTTATTTTCATCAATGTGAAAAAATGGCTCGTTGACTGGTTTGACTCAAAAAACGAAAAGTTTTTTTTTTTTTGGCGAGTCATTCACAAATTGCCAGAGAGATGGGAAAAATGTGTAGCTTGCAATGGCCATTACTTTCTAGATTGATTGTATAACCTTACTTTACTTTTACTTTTAATGGCACAACAGCCCATGGAGGGCCTAGGCCGAGCTTTTCGCATCCACTCATGTTGTGCGTGTTATATTTGTACACGAATGGAAGGGACCTACAGTTTAATGCCGAATCCGAACGGCGAAGTGAAAAGCTTTTCATAGCAAGTTTTACTCTCGTAGGTTTGCCATTGCCTGCAAAGAGGTGGTGCCGTGTAGAAAATTTTTTTTTCTACTTTTTGATTTTGCCTGTGCCGAGATTCGAACACCGGACACTCTGCGCAGCAGTCCAACGCACTATCACTACGCCACAGCGACCACCATATAACCATTTTTCTTAAATAAACGTGTATTTTCGTAAAAAAATATACTGGTTTAATACTTGTACACCTGGTAGTTCTGAGTAGTTTTATACTTGATTTTAAGTTTTGATCACTATGCATAAGTTTGCTAAGTTTTCAATAATGTTTTTTTTTTATACATTATACATGTGATTACACCCGGTGTACTCCTCTGCATGCAGGCCATTGTGTTGATTTGGAAGGAAGATTGATAGGTGGGAGGAAGAAGGAGGAAGAATGAGAGAGGGAATGCAATCACAGGACACCTATAAAGACATAAACAGCCATTGTGGCAAGTGTTATTTATGCCTTTACCACAATGAATTTCAGTTTATCAATGTCGACTGGCTAAAGACTACAACGTACTTACCGAACGTGCTCGATGTTATGCCATAGGACTCAATATATAATTCCTCAACAATAGGAGTAACAGCTTCATATTTTTCAAATTTCATGCTTCCATTTCATTTAAGAAACACCTTAGTATGTTATGCCTTCCTAGATCAGTTAGTTTGCATTAATCATAATGATCATCAGTTCAATTTAACAACTAGCGGTACATAAGACGCTCTGCAGCTGTTCGGTGAAGTTTCAGGGAAGACCTTCCGAGTAGTATGTTGTGCGAAACCTGGCAAAGGACCAAGAGGAAAAGTTTCAGCGCCATCGATAGCTTTACCTGACTCTGGGATTCTGGACTGTAACTCGTCGTAATATGGAATGTATTATTGTATAAGAAAAAGAAAGAAGAAAGATAGCGCAAGATTGATATTATGTATATTGTTAAATTTACAGGTAATATTTATTCTATATTCTCTGTACGCACACTGTGTACAAAAAATATTGGGTTCGAACGAGTAACAGTTGTTTGCAACACCCACAATTAGGCGTCCGGTCCGTCCGACTGTCTGTGAATACGATATTTCGAGTAAAACTTAAGCAATCGCAACTAAACTTGTTACAGACATTCCTTATAATCGGGAAGAGGTTAACTTCTGAAATGGGCAAAATTGTTAAGTGGGCATGATACCTCTCATATAAGTGGAAGTTCTAAAGGGTAATATTGAAGGAAATTCCAAAGTGAATTCAACAAAGTTCGACACACATCGTTGAAATAGTCTCTTGAGCAACTGTTTAAAAAAAAGAGAACATTGGGCAAAAGCTACGCCTAATTCCCATACAAGTGAAATATTTAAGGGCAATGTCAAACGAAGCATTTGAAGCAAATTGAATAGCTTCAAGAATAACAGCTACATTTTAATTATGCATAAATTATGCAAAATTTGTTTTAATTATCTATAATTGTTTGTCATTTGAAAGTTTTAAATATTTAATCGATTTGGTAATATGTAGTATTTATTTTTCCCCCCACCTTTTGTTGTATAAATAATTCGACTGTCATTTTCAATAGATTTTGAATTTAAGTTTTGATTGTCTGGCAAATTGACATTGATTTTTTATTTCGGTTTGAATATATTTACACATATATTGATATCATTTGACATATTGCACCAAACCTCTAGGCATCTTCCACATGTGTGCGAACATCTAATCTCGTCCTAAGTCCTCGATTTACTTTACGATTGTTCCTTAAAAGTCCTTTATCAAAAAAAAAAAAAAAAGGTGTTCAAAAATGTTATCTAGCATTTTAAATAAAAAAGACTAGTCCTTGGCCCCTAGGCTTAGGTACTTAGCCCTATGTACTCCTTTACATATAGAGTAAAAGTTACTTGTGACTTTCTAACATCACAACGAATTGGAACATGAAACATAAAAAATGAGAGCATTGAAAACATTTTCTCTGTCAACCAGGATGAAAAAATGCAATGAAAAACTTTTGCTGACACATATTCATGTAAAATTTTGACATCAACATTAACTTTCACTATTTTCAACACAACATACCGCTTCGGCACCTAAACTGAAAAGAAAAATTAACATATAAACTGACAAAGTTTATACTATACTACATTTGCAAGAACCCACATACTACATACATACATACGTACATAACCGTATGCATATTCACAAACACGCACACATGTAAATACTTCCAAGTACATACATACATACTCGTACACACATGCATACGTGCACTGCTTGGCTGAAATTTCAACAAATTTAAGCTTATAAACCTGACAATAACACTGCTGCAACTACAGAATAACAACTTTTACAATAAATAATTTTATTTCTAGTCCTTGTGTTGTTGTTGTTGTTGTTGTTGTGGTTGTTTTCGTTTTTATTGTAAAATAATTTCTATGTATCATATATAAAACGTAACAAATAAGTGTATGCAAAAGCGAGATTATACATAATAAAAACTTTTAAAATTTATGCAACTTGCTTGAGGATCCATGAATGGCACTCGTTCTCCCTCTCGCCCTTGCTCTCGCTCTCCGTTTGACTTTTGATTTGGAAAACTATAACAATACATAACTCTTCATAGCTGCATGTAGAAAACAAGAGCAAGAACAAGATAGATAATGTTATGCACTGAAAATTAGAATGTGCCATTGAGCCCCTGCAATTAATTGCTAACTATAAGGACTAGTCGAACGTCACTAGTCGAATAGACTAGAAACAGAAGTTACCAGAAAAGTACAATGAAAGGATAGACAGGATATGGCCACATTGATGCAGTTATCGCTTTCCTGGCTGGTTATCTTTTGTGCGTTTTTCTGCCTCCGAACTCATGTTCTTATCGACTGAATCATCCTTTTTCTTTTTCCACTCTCTCTGCTGAACTACTCGGTATTTCTTTGCAAGTCTGGATAGCTTTCAAAAGATTTACTTTATCTATTAATCACTATTTTTAGCAACTGGATTTCCTGCTCTTCCTCTCTTTACCCTCCTGAGTTCCTCTTACATTTATTATGACAAACATAAGTTTGTAGCTTTAACAGCAATCCACGTTAAGGATAGAGGTAATATATAGTTTACCAACTTCTCTTCTACCATGGCACGTTCCTCCGATAAACTCGTACACTCAAAGAATATCGTTCATGTTCAGTGTGCAAACCGTACCTATATCATGGCCATACTTATGTATACAGGTCCGATAGAAAGCTCCCATAGCCCGTTGGCATTTGGGTTAGATAGAAGTCTACCGCACCATATCTTCTGTTCAACCATTTTTTGATGTTCGGAATGAGCCTATATGTGCGTTGTCCTATTTTTTCTTCCACTCATGTAAGGTTTTATCTTTGGTCCTCTCTTCCTGAAAGAAAGTGTGCTTTTTTGCAGCGCCTCTCTGTTGGAAAACTCTCATTATTTTTATTGCCAGCAAGTACGAAGGTGGAAGATTGGATATGAAGCCTGCAGCATCCTACGATATCGTCCGGAATCCACTGAAAAATCAAATGCGCCAATTTCGTGTCGGGCCATTAATACCAATTTGCCATAATTCTTGCCCGATCAGAGTACATGCGTTTTGCTTTTGCACACAAGCTTTCTCCCCATAGTGGAGCATTGCCTGATAGTCATTATAATGCACATCAACGAAATCTGTATCGGTTCGGTTCCGAGAAAATTGTACCAAAATAAGTTTAAATTGTTATTTTTTGTTTGTTTATTGTTAAAATAAATGAGTAAGTTTTTTCCAGCACACTGTTTGAACTGTTACATATGTATATTGTTGTACGCCATAGAAATTCTTTTTTCAGTGTAACTAGTTTCGGACTAGTCAGTCTTATGTACTGATTATATCCAATCCAATACTACTCTGTTCTCATATGATTCGGCTAGTAGTGAAATAACCAATAATTTCAGACTAGACCATTTTTTTTGGATGGAATTGCAACACATTACACACACATATCAATATGTGATGTGCTTGCATGTATGTAAGGATGTGTGTGTGTGTGTGTGTGTGTAATGTTATAAAGTTTTTGAGGTTAATGTACTTTAAATAGGAACAAACAGTAGAAGTTGTGCATTTTGTTAGTGTTAGTGCGTCTCTATACTATATATAAATATGTGTGCGTGTGTGCTTGTGTTTGCATTTTTCTGCCAGGCTTTTTCTTTTACACTTTGTTTGGCTGTGTGAGCATGCATGCATGCAATTGTTATTATTATACTTTACTCAGTTATCTAATAAAATACGAAATTTCTCACACAATTTGTTTACGTACGGGCTGAAACGGGTGTGAAAGTTTGATGTTTTTGTTAGTTGTTAGTTGTTATTTTTTCGGTTGGAAGTTAAAAGTCAAGAATTTTATTTTGTTTTTTAATTGTTTAGCAACATTATTTGGTGTTTTGTTCTGCATCTGTAGATTCTGTAAATAATTTAAATTTAATCTTTATTTAGAAAAGATTTTTCTTTCCACGTCCGAAAAGTTAAACCTATAAAAGTAGTGTATAGATTCACAGAAATCTTTCCCCTAATTTTCTAACTAAATTATACTATATACTTAGTAGAGCAAGCGAATGTATTTTACTTACTTTAGAGCTGTTGTGTTTTTTTGAAGCAAAATAATTAAAAGATCATGTAAACAGCACTCATTTATTATAAACTTTCAAAGCGAAATTAGTCTAGCTATGCTTTCCATATCGTTCACCTGATGGTGGCTCAGCAGCTCAATAGCCACAAGAACATATTCAATTAAGAACACTCAAAAATGGTCTGGTTTCACAGGAGTCAAAAGTTTTTGTTTTGAGAACTTAAGACTTAAATTTATTATACCAGTGATGGGTCTCTTCAATGCATGTAGGATTAATGTGGTTACAAAAATCTGCTCTCAAGTGTTACTGTCTCTCTTTTCGTACACATTTCATTCATATGCATTTCGACAAAGATGTATGTAGAATGGCCGTCACTACTCTATGCTCTGATGCATTAAATAAGGAGTGCGTCGAATAAAATTGTCTGGTACAAAAATGATGAAATCTTTTGAACCAGTCCGATTTTTTTAAACTTAAGTATTTTATTTTGCAAATTATTTTCAGATTGAAAAAATTAAAACAAGAAACCACAAATTATTAGTTTTTAATAAAAAGTTTTAATTTTTCAGGAACCCCTTCCGTTAATGTTTTTATGGTTGTGTCCGACACCCTTACAGCTGCTGCAGACCACTTTCTTTTGAAATCTTGAAGGTCTTTGGCCACTTTTTTTGTTACCTTCTTCTCTCTTTTTACTAAAGCCCAGTACCTCTCAATCGGCCTTAGTTCTGGACAGTTTGGTGGATTGGCTTCTCTAGGCACCAAAATCACTTCATTCCGTTGGAACCACTCTAAGGCCGTTTTGCTGTAGTGACATGAAGCGAGGTCAGGCCAAAAAAACGTGGACACTTCATGTTGGCGTAAAAATTGAAGCAATCTCTTTTGAAAGCATTCCTTCAAATATATTTCGCCGTTGATTGTACCCGATGTCACGAATGTGCCGCTCCTTGTGCCACAACTACAAATTGCCTGCTAAACAAGGAATTTCTTTGGGAATTTTGTAATTTTGACTTTGAATTTTTCAGCGACATCTCCTCAAGAATCAGCTGTATAAAATTCCTGGCCATTTAGCTGGGAAAAGTCCGCTAAAACATAAGTTTCATAGTCTAGTCCATTATGCAGCATTCAAATTTCGGTTCAGCATTTTCGCTCGTTGTTTTGCGGTTTCATTCTTCACGGCTTTTCTATCCGGAACTTTTTGAACTTTGTACGTCCTCAGCCCAACTTCCTTCTTAGTCCTGCGCACGAAAGATTTTGTGCAATCAGTCTTCCCAGCCAATTTCATTCCCGAAATGTTTGGATCTCCCTTTAAAATGGTCACAACGTTCTTCGCCTTCTCACAGTCATGTGGCCCCTTCTTTTTACCAGAACCTTTCTTCCGATCAATACGCAGTTCTTCCTTAAAACGTTTAATAACGCGAGAAATGGTTTTAGGGTTAGCCCCTACCTCTTTGGCAATTTTTTTGAATGACCAGTAAGGTTGGTTTTGAAAAATTTTAATAATATCATCTCGCACTTCGACTTCGTTTGCCATTTTCGCGTTATATACATTTTTATTGTCTTTAACTGACACATAATATTTTCTGACATTTAATTCAAAGCTACTAAGATAAAAATTTTTGATTTTGAATCTTTCGATAGCACAGTATGGGAACAAATGTAACGGACAATTTTATTCGACGCAGTCCTTATGTAGTCTATGAAGTCAACGAGAGGATATTTTCAAGGGCATTCGATTTATCGATTTTCTTTCGTTACCCAGGCTTTAGTAGCGTGTTTCAAGCAGACATTTACGCCAAACAGTACGCCATGAATTGTGTTTACTAAGAGAGGAAAATGTATAAATGCTTCCAAGTACTCAGAATTTTAATGTACGACTTTACTGCGTCTTCAGGTGAAGAAAATCCCTTTTTAATACATTGTGTTGTAAGGCACTGCTATCTACTCCACCTAATAAGTATGTACTTTTTACAACTACAGTTGTTATTTCAATTGACTTTTTGGCAGTGGTTCTTTCCATTTCCCAGCCAGATTGACATACTACTGTGGGCAAAAGTTAGTAAGACTTTGTTCATAATTTCAAATTTTTGTATTCATTCTTCCAAATCTATTCCCCTTCCCCTAGTCCCCTTCAAAGTAATCCCCCCCGGCCCCAATACACTTGTGCCAACGTTTTTTCCAATTCTCGAAACTGTTGTTAAAGTCAATTTCCGGATTAGCCTTCAATGCGCTTAGCGATTCATGTTTAATGTCTTCAATTGACTCAAAACGGTGTCCACGAAGCGGTTTTTTGAGTTTAGAAAATAGCCAAAAGTCACACGGTGCCTGACACAAGTCAGGCGAATAGGGTGGTTGCGGAACGATATCAGTCGAATTTTTGGCAAAATGGTCTCGTAAAACCAATGCAGTGATTTTGGAACCAATCATGCATTCACTCTTCTTAGGCCCAAATGATGTTTTAAAATGGTTTTCACTGATCCTTCCGATATTCCAACGATGCCAGTAAGGTAAGGTCTCTGACTGTTAATCGTCGATTCTCGAGCACCAATTCCTTGATTTTATTGACGTGTTGATCATCAGTTGATGTTGATGGCCGTCCTGGACGTGGTTCGTCGTCAACGCGTTCTCGACCTTCTTTGAACAATTTGTACCAATCAAAAACACTTACTCGCGACATACAATTATCACCGAAGGCCTTTTGCAACATTCTGAACGTTTCGGCACCAGAAATTTGATTCCGCACACAAAATTTAATGGAACTTCTTTGTTGAATAATTTCACTCATTGTGAAAATCGCCAAATGCACTTTTTGTACTTCAGAAAGACAAGCGTATACTAAACACTAATGATTATTTTGATGTGACATTTGGCACAGATGTCACCGACAGTCATACCAACCTTAAAAAAAATAATATTTTGATGAATGGGTTTCCGCGCGAAATTTAAATTAAAAAGTCTTACTAACTTTTGCCCACAGTAATACACATAAAATGTAAGCATAACATAATTTAACATTTCACTATAACTACATACATATGTACATATTGTTTATTACTGTTGTTTTAAACATTACTTTATTTTTAATATTAATTAAATTTGTTAAATCATTGTTAAAACTAAGTTTACATAACCTACGCAAAACTGAAGAAAAGTAAATCAACTTTCAATGAGACGAAATGAGAATGTCTTAGAAACCCACAGCAAACAAGTATTTATATAAAGGTACCGAAAATAACAGATTATTAATTTTTCCACTCGTTGCCTAAAATGTTATTCTCCCAATGGGAAAATGTAAAAGACTTTCCTTTTGTTATTCTTTTACATTTTTTTAATTTCTTCACTTTTCTCCCTTTCTTCCGAAAATAACATGATTGGAATTTTGCTACATCAAGCGGAAAATCATGGGATGAATATCACGCAAAACTGATTGTGACTTGTTTGTGCTTATCAAGATAGGATTATTTAAATCCTGTAGCACTAAGGATTTCGTGAATACTTTTTTTTTTACTTTTTAATGGCACAACAGCCCATGGAGGGCCTGGGCCGAGCTTTTCGCATCCACTCATGTTGTGCGTGTTATATTTGTACATGAATGGATGAATTTCGTGAATAAGCAAATAAAATAAAATCAATAAATAAATAAATAAAAAAGACTTGGGTCTTGGTGCTTTGGAAAAAAATAGGATAGAAAAATCCAAACGTCTTTTGGTGAAGAACGCTGATAACTTGCACAGAAAAATCTTGTTTACGGATGAACTTATTTTTACCGTGCAGGATAAATTTAACAAGCAAAATCATAGGGTGTATGCACGATCATCGAAGGAAGCATCTAAAATGATCTCACGGGTCGAAAAGGGTCATCACCCAGCTTCAGTCATGGTTTGGTGGGGTATCTCTTACGATGGGGTCACTGACTTGCATTTCTGCGAACAAGGGTTGACCCCTTCTTAGGCCAAAGTTTACAAAGTAACCATTTTTGAAGCTGCTTTGAAGCCATTTAACCATTCCCTGTTCCAAAACCAGCCGTGGACTTTCTCGCAGGATTCTGCGCCAGTCTATAAGGCTAAGAGGACCCAGACTAATAAGTTTTAATTTTATAACATCAATTGTGTGTAACAGTATTTATGTCCCTACTAAGTATACATGAAAACCGTTAATCTGACTAAAGTCGGGTTTCTAATAAAATTCAAATACTTAACGCAAAATGCAGCTAAAGCTATAAGACAGACTTTAGGATGATGGGTGAAAAGATCGTATATCTTATCGTTTTCTACAAGGATTTGTCTCTATCTCAATTCCCATCTTTCTCTCACACAATTTTTGTTGTTGATAAGTGTAACGTGATGGGCATAAAGAAAAATTACAACACCCATATTCAATTTACATTAGGGCTGATGTTTGGAAAGTCTTATGTAGGATGCCTTTATTCAGCCTACTTAAGCTCGAGTAAGCCTGTGTATTTATCACTCTTCTTTAGCCTTGATACGGCCTTTGTAATTTGTGGGCTTTCCATATGGAAATCTGATCTTCTTTCCTTAAAGAAGAGGCCTTGTCGTAAAAAAGCAAATGCAACTTCTCGGAGTGGATGATGTCAAGCCTTCGTACCTACCCCATTTTACTACTGGGTGATATATTTATACATACAAACATTCATATATACATAAATATTTATGTATATGTCTAAAGTATATACAAGCCCAATGGAGAATGTTGTTTGTGTAGTACAGTAGGAAGGAACTTGTAAACAAATTGAGTTCATTTTCAAAGTTTTCGTTTCGTTTCATTTCAATTATTTCTTCAAGTAAAGAAGAATAAAGTTTAAATTAACATTTCTTCTATCATTTACTCCCTTATAAATGTTAGAAAAGTGTGCGAATTTTGTTGTTGTAATTCTTTATAACTGCTGCATAAGACAAAGAAGATGAAAATTGTGTGGAAAAAATAACATTTCGTAAAATATTGAAAAAAATAATCGAGCTGGAGATATTTAAATTTATTTCTGTTAATATTTTCCTTTTATTTATGTACGAACAGGCGCTTTACTCTGGTTATTGGTTGCATCTAGAATTCCGAAACGGGATTTTGATGAAACTTAGAAACCTACAGCAAAAATAAGTAATTCATCTTAATTTGAGCCTTAAATGCTCAAATTAAGATGGATTGGTAATTAAGTATTTCCGGTTTTTGGGACGATTTCAATTGAAACTGATTAGTTCTTGGCAAGGACCGATCAGCCGGAGTTTTTTGTATTTGTGGTCATTCTACTGAATTATATTTTTTTAAATATATCAAATATTTTTTTTAATTTAAATATCGGTGTGTGGGAAGCGTTGGAAATTTATGTATTCAAACTCTTTTCTGTTTTTATAATAATCTATTTTATCATATAAATCCATAAAATTCAACATACATACGACACAGGCTACTTTCAATTAGTTCCACATGCTGGCAGGTATAATTAGCGGTTAGCCGCTAATGGGTTAATTGTGAAAAACAACTAAACTTTTTAGATTATTTGTATTGTTGATTGCTTTTACCACTTATTATTTAAAATAAAACAGACCAGGAATTACCTGGCAATTGTACAATCAACGCAGGAATAAAACAACCAATCACAACAAATTAAAAATTGCTTAGGAACTATTCAATAGACATAAGTATGAATTGATAAATAATCAAAAGAGCCTAAGACGCATACAAAAAAGTGTTTGCAAAACGAAATATTCACTTTCCCGATACTCCTTTGGAACCCGAGAAAAAAAGATCGACAGCCACCATCTATTCGTCGATTATAAACCCACTTTCGACAGCACGATTAGGAATTACTTGTACGCCGCAATATCTGATTTTGGTATCCCTGCAAAGCTCATTTGTTTTGGTGACACACAAAGTGACACTGATCGACAGTGAAAATTGGGACAGGCCTCTCCTCTCTATTTGTTACCAAAAGAGGTTTCAGACAAGGTGACTCCCTATCGTGCGATTTCTTTAACCTTATGCAGGAGAAAATAATTCGAGCTGCGAACATCAACATCGCTGGCACTATATTCTACAAGAGTGTTATGCTGCTAGCATACGCTGATGATATGCTCGAGCAGCCAGTGCAGCATTCTCCAACCTGGAAAGGGAGTATCGTCGAGTGGGTCTAGTGATGAACGAGGACAAAACGAAATACCTTGTGTCAACAAACAAAGAGTCACGGTGTCTTGGACCAAATGTCACTGTTGACAATTATACTTTTGAAGTCGTCAAGGATTTCGTTTACCTAGGATCCAGCATTAATACCAACAACAAGTCATCCTTGTGATCAAACGGAGATTAACTCTTGCCAACAGGAGTTACTACGGGTTCAGTAGGTAATTGAGAAGCAGAGCCCTCTCTCGACCGACAAAAATATCGCTCCATAAGTCCCTTATCCTTCCCGTCCTAATATATGGCGGAGAGACATGGAAATTGACCACCAATGATGAGATGCTGTTAGGAGCGTTCGAGAGGTTGATACTCCGTAAGCTGTATGAGCTGTACTCCGACACTGACATAATCAAGCGTATACAAATCCAGCGGCTTCGCTGTCTGGGTCATGTTGAGCGAACGGAAGAAGGCACTCCGGCTAGAAAGGGGTTTTATTCCAACCACGGTGGAAGAACACGCAGAAGAGGCTGTCCTAATCTCCGTTGGAAAAGGCCAGGTACAGCGCGACCTGACTGCACTTGGCCTTATCAACTAGCGCCAGCACGCGCATAGCAGATCATCGGTTGTTGTACTTTGGAAAACGTTTTTCCAAAACTATAAATTAAGACTTCACTTTTACTATTGCTAACAAAAGTCTTGAGTCATTTTATTATCTTTAGGTATTTTGATGAAAATACACTCAAGACTCAACAGATATGAAAGTACAAGCTCAATGAGAATTTGGTTGGTGAACTAAGTATGTTATGAAGGCCTTATATGTACATAAAGTCAGACATTGGATCCTCATGTATGTTCAGATAATATTGGGATAGAAGGGAACGATGTTGCCGATAAACTAGCTACGAAAGAATTTTTGCCTCCTTTAGTAAATTCACTATACATCAAGAACATAGAAGGAGTTTATACTGGGAAATCTACGACTAAGATTCATTACAGAAATTATAGCAAGACACTGTCTATCATCGTAAAAAACAGGAAATTTTTTCTAATGACTTATGTAGGATTTGCAGAAGCAATAGAGAATCTGCGAATCACATACTAAGTAAGACAGTGCCCGTGCATTTAGGTACATATGTATACCCGTACAAAGTATCTGGGCGCCCATCAATTACCAGATGCCAATTTGAACACCTAATAAGTGGGATCAATATTAAAAAATGTCTATTGGAGGTTCATGAAGAGGCACAATAGATTTTATAGGTCGCAGTGCACTATTCAACAATCCACAACAAATTAATGTTATACAGCCCAGTAATGTCACAGTTGTATGTAGCGATAGGTCTACAGGTACAGGGCTTTAGAAACCAAACTTTTTTCTTGTAAGATACCCGATTTAAAGAAAACAATATACTAAAGTCATGGGTTCAAGTTTGAAACATTGGATAAAAATGTAGCAGATGCAGATGCAGATTCTTTATCAAAGCTCCATTTATATTATGACAGGCTTTTGAGGCACTTAAAAGGTAAAATTTATAATAGAACAGAAAAAATATAATAGCAAATTTCAGGCACTTAAGTGGGAATGACACTTAAGAGGGTAGGAACTTAACCAATTTTTACTGCATCAAATAGAATTCATTGTATTCCCTTCGTAACAAAAACTAAGTTGAGCTTGAATTTGAATGTATTATGAAATCTAATTAAAATCCTTAAGTGGATTATTTATTGTTTTGCGTGGTGTAAATGTTTTAACATTTACCAAAACATCCTCGTTACGAACGCATTCATCTCTTTGAGGGCATTAAAGAAATAAAACAACTTTTTGTAGTTAATTCATAAATAACCATGGAGAATTATACAAATCCTAAGCTGTGCTGCATGCATTTGACGTTTCTCTAACAAAAGTAATCTCTCCTGCTTTGTGTGCATTGCCATGTCATTCAAATTTAAGGCACTCTTTGACTACTTACGCAACAACTACATATGTAAGCGTTAATTTCCAAATGTGTTTGAGTGCTGGCTGGATGCAAAAACATTAACTTGTACTAAAGCAAATCATTGCATGATTTTTGGAAATCCAAAAAACAAAAAAAAAACCAAGAAAGTTGTTAACTAACTATCGCTTAAAAATACTTCTGTGTATGTGTTTGGGTGGGTTTGTGTGTGTGTATGCGTGCACATAAATGGGACCAAATGCCTGCATTAAAAAACCGCTAAGCGTCAAAGCTAACTGTCAAAACTATGTAGTTGGAACAAAATGCTTTTTAAGTAAGTAAGTAGTTGTAAGAGTGGAAATCGTGGAAGTGAAGGATACGGAAACAGAAAAGAGAAAAATTAAAAATCGTATGCTGGTGGATATCACATTAAAGTCAAAGTTACTAACGAAAGCACTTAAGAAATCGTTCGTTTAAGATCATTGAAAATTAATTATTAATTTCGTACTTTTACTCGAAAGGCGATGGCTATGTTCTAAGTATGTATGTATGTACATGGATGATAAAGTTGTGCATCGCTTGGTGCAGTACTGCTAGCATCCAAGGCTCTCATCCACAGTTAGTTACAAGGTTACAGATGCTTCTTCTACTTCATATTAATCATCTTAAAGTAAAAGTTTTACAAGTATATGTCCTATGTGCATGCATGTGCGTGTGTGTGTGTGTGTGTGTGTGTGTGTTTGCGCAATTAAGAACTTCATGATTAGGTGATGGTGGTCGTTTTTTTTTCACTGGCAATGTTCATCTTTCATATTAATGGACTTTGAAGAAAGTTTTATTTAAACGCTCTTCAACTTTAGTTTTAGCTTTCCAAATTACTTTTGCAAATATTTCACCAATCATGTTCTAATAATTTATAGTTACTGAAATTTTCTATTTTTTTATTTTTCTTGCAGGTATGTACAAATGTCTAGAAGGATGTGATTAAGAGTGCGTAGTACTTGCCCATGAGGCAAGAATATTATTTTATACTTAGGTGGGTGAGTTGATATTAACCGCAATATTTATAGATAAATTGAGGTGATTTAGTGATTTCAATTGGGCTAAATACATATGTATATACGAGGTATGATAAAAAAATAACCGTTATTTTCAGTATTTATTTATTTATCAACAACTATCTTGTCCCCTTCAAAGTAATACCCCTCAGATATAATACACTGATGCCAGCGTTTTTTCCAATCCTCGAAACACTTCTGAAACGCGCTTTTTGGTATCGCCAAAAGCTCCTGTTTCGATTTTTCTTTTATCTCCTCAATCGTAGCAAAACACTTTCCTTTCATCGGTGTCTTCAGTTTTGGGAAGAGGAAAAAGTCAGCGGGGGCCAAGTCCGGTGAATACGGTGGTTGAGGCATGATAACGGTTTTGTTTTCGGCCAAAAACTTACGCACAAGCGACGTTGTTTTTGCTCAAAATTTTGAAATTTTGGAAGAATCTTCGCTGCCGCACGTTTCATGCCTAAAACATCCGTAAAAATTGCTTGGCATGAGCCGAACGATATGCCAACATCATCAGCAATCTCTCTGATAGTGATTCGACGATTATCCAAAATCATTTTCTTCACTGCGTCAATGTTTTCATCGGTTGTTGACGTGCTCGGACGACCAGGACGAGCATCGTCATTGACATCTTCTCGGCCTTCCTTAAACCGGTTATACCACAATTGAACTTGTGTTCTGCTCATAGTAGACTCGCCAAAGGCCACAGTCCATTTTCAAATGTCCTTGGGCATTTAATTTCATTTTTTACACAAAACTGAATACAGTTTCTTTGATCCATTTTTTCGAATAGTAAAAAATCGAAGAGCACACCAAAACACGACTAACCTTTTTATCTGTCAAAAACAAACTGACAATCCAAAATGGTTGGTATTGCCAACATATATAACAGACATGTGTACCAACATAACAGAAAAAAAAATGCGTAAATCGAATATACGTAACTCACGAAATTTCGGTTATTTTTTGATCACACCTCGTATATGTAATGTGAAGCAGTCAGCAAGTAATGCTAAGAAGACATCACAATTATGGTGTTGCATGGCATAGCGAAAAATTTAAGATATGAAAGTAGATAATGAAAATCGGTTTGCTCATTTCCTCAGCAAATTGGGTGGTAACAACAACAGTTCGTAATGAATCGAATTAAAGTTTCGGCACTGATTTGCAAGGTTTAGAAGAGCTCAATTCGATCTACAACATAATATTCGTTGTTAAGAGCTAGATGATGTGAAATTCACAGTTGGAAGAACCTCGAAATAGGGTTTTCTTTGTACTGCTTTCAACCACCCATCATCACTTGGTAAATCTAGGAAAACTCATGGAGCTGGGATAACGTTTCCAAATTGCGTATACACATCTGTGTGCAACCAGGTAAGAACGTAAGCTCTATATGTTTCTCTATGGAGGTGTTTCGATAAGTGGGCTGTCCCCATACACTTCTTTTATGTCGATATGTAAACATTGAATAATTTTTACATGTATCAACCGATTGACTTGAGTAATAGAACCTCCTTGCGGTGCATTTGAAGGATGAATGGCATTTGTTTCCGTATAAAGTGCAATTGGCTCAAAGAATATTGACGACGGACTGTCCACGTCCTCCGGACTTTTTTTCGTGAGCTTATTTGAAAAGTAAAGTGTATGCCAAAATGACAGTTATTGAGTGAAATCGCTATGTTGATAGTAAGTATTTACATGGAATATGTTAGATTTTCGGCAATATGGGCGTGGCAATTTAGATTTTAAGAATATACTGGAGAAGAATACCAAGATGTTACTAGAGAATAATAGTAAGAAAGTCAATGATAGTTTTTATACAAAAATATGTTGTTAATAGTTGTGAAGCTGAATGCTTTCGTTCTTGGCCAAGTGAACGTGGCATAACGTCCATACAATCGTAATGATTTTTGGGTATGTCTTCGAAAGCGTGATAAAATTTAATGGCGCAATAGAAAAAAGGGGGTTGCACATAGTTCATATAGTCTGAATTTTCATTATGGAACCATTTTTGCCACAAATTTTGCGTTTTGATGCTAAGATTGGTGGTCACTCTGGCGTAGTGGTAATGCGTTGGACTGCTACGCAGAGTGTCCGGGGTTCGAATCTCGGCACAGGCAAAATCAAAAAGTAAAAAAAAATAATTTTTCTACACGGCATCACCTCTTGGCAGGCAATGGCAAACCTACAAGAGTAAAAATTGCCTATGAAAAGCTTTTCACTTCGCCGTTCGGATTCGGCATTAAACTGTAGGTCTCTTCCATTCATGTACAAATATAACACGCACAACATGAGTGGATGCGAAAAGCGAAAAGCTCGGCCTAGACCCTCCATGGGCTGTTGTACAGTAAAGATGCTAAGATTTAGCTTAGAGGTATAATTTTTTTATGGCATTCTATGTGAAAATAATGGTAGGCTTAGAAAAGTGTAAATGGTTCCTCCATAGAATGCAACAACGGAACTGGGACCTGCATACTTTGGAAGACAATAGCCTCCCTTCTCAAAAAGTGATGTCATTATGGGGTTTATAAAAGTCGTCTGTATATGGACTCACTCAAATATAAGTATCTACATAAACATAGTATGTATTCATATTGGTTTTGTAATATATTATTTTTTATTTTTTTTATTTTATACACATGTGCACTGTTGTTAAACTTAATTTTAGAGCGCTTCATTTTCTTCCCCATGGTTTATCCATATACATACTTATATCCATACGGCATATGTGTGTTTTTATTTTAAGTATAAGCCCTTGTTAAAACTTTTAAGTTCTTTATTGTAATCAACAAAATAAACACACACGTTCGTGCCCACACAAGCAGGCACACCAACCACATGCTTACATAAATACTTATGTATTTAGGTGTGTGTCTGTGTATTTAAACTTTTTTCAGTGAAGACGTAACTATAGCAATAATAACACTACTTCATTTGTCAGATTTAATTAAAATAAATAGCAGATATGCGTTCGAATAAAACTTTAAATGACGTCAACATGTCTGACTCTGACTTAAATATCTATATTGTCGTGAGAATACTTGCTTTAAATGTTACTCATACGCCCTGATGTCGCACATACATATCATTTAACTATTTGGCTTTGTAAGCACATCCGTTTTGCCAAAAACTCGGTGAAACTTCAAGCCTCTTTAAGAAATTACTTTGTCATCAGCTGTGTCCATATGTATTTAATTAATCTCCTTTATGAATGTGCAAAATTAGATCGCGTTTTCTTTACTACTCATTCTCTTTCCGTTATAATTTATTTCCTCATTTGTTCGTCTTCCATGCCATAATAGCGAGATATATTTCTAAATGTCAACAACAAAGTTTATTACTTTTGGCAGGCACTTTCTGATCATTGTGAAAATGATTTATTGCATGCCATTAGTTGATTAAAAAGCTTTTCCTCATATCGCAAACATATAAATGTGTACATATTTATTAAATGGCAGATAACTGAACAGCCGATAACCTTGTGCAAGTACTGGCTCATCGCTAGAAGTTCGTGAATACAGGAAATGATTTTATTTTATTTCGCAAACTCAATATCACCAAAAGGTCTAAATAATGGGAGAGTTGGAGAAGCAAAAACCACGCCTTCCAAACAAGTGGATTTTCCAAGAACATGGCTTACTGCTTATCTTGATATAGTGCCTACTTAAGTTAGAATGATATACATATATAAAATATTTCATGTTAAAATCATAAAAATCGGATAATAATTACGCTCACCTTTCATGCAATGCATGAAAGGTGATTTCGAAGGATATTTTCGAAGATGCCTAGTGTATATAAAGTTCGGCACGAAATATATTGACTTTTTCTTCACGTTGATGCCCATGAGAAGACAATTTTCCTATCCTCGATAACTTTTGTGCTGTTGGCTATTGGACTAGTATGTTTTAATATAGTGTCACACTAGTTTCAAAATAACTAAGTTGCAGACTAAAATTTTTTGCAGTCAGAATAATACAACAGAAAATTTTAGTATTTTCAGAATTTATAATAAATGTGTTTTCTACATTTGTAGAAAAATTCAAAAAAGCAGACAAAAACACTGCTTCCTTCCTCTATCTTTCCCTTATTTCCAAAAACCATATAAGTGAAAAATATTTTAAAGTATAAGAGAATTACAAGAGAATATTTTCATTGAATAAGTAATACTATGTATTATTGAGAGAAGTTCTTTGTTTTTGCATATACAAGCAGCAAAGTCGCAGCAGTCTTCAAAGTGACTCATCCTGCAACAGTTTTGAGCTAAGTAGTATCTTAACTAGCTCGTTTTCGGCTAGGTAATATACAAGGTAATTTGTGAAACTAACTAATATTTGCACTGCAGGGAACGTTTTAAATGCATGTATAAAACTTGACAGCATAAATACATTTGTGAAAATATGTATAGAAGAAAAGAAGAAGTTTCCATTACAAAACTTATTTCTGTTCAATAAATGTCTATGTCCGACATTGTGTGCTTCGAGTAATGGACCTAATTGGGAAATTGTTTTGTCACCATCTTGAACAATGGGGCATCTTCTTAAGGGGAATACTTTAACTAAAAGTATTTGCAAAGTAATTCATGAGAAATTTTCTGAAATATTATTTGAACATTTTTTACCACCAGTTGAAAGCGATTCTTTTTAAGCTTAATTTACCTTCAACTCTATTTCTTTTTCTCGTGCGTTCAAGTATCCTGGCTGGCGATCACGCGAACACTAGCACAATAATTTGTGCGGAATAGTTAACCAAATATTGCTTGAAATTCAATAAAGATTTCTCTAAATCTTACCCGATAGCAGCATTACTTTTCTATTTACTTTCCTTTTTTTTTGCTCATTCATTAACGTTTGCGAAAATCACGCACACACAAAGCACACATAACTGCCATAACTACATACACTACACACTCATACTATAAAAGCACTTTCATATAAGAGTATTTACTGAAAGGATTTAAAGGACTTAAAGGATTCACACAAAGCATGAATGTCGTTTTAAAAGGAAGCGTCAAGTTATATATACATACATACATACATACATACACATTTTTTCATATACATATATGCATGTATGTATAGTATATATGTTTGCCTGTGTGTATGTATAGCACACAAACAGTCATTGTTTTCACACATTTGAAGAGCTAAAATCAAAGTCGAAGAAATGTTATTACATAAAACAAAAAAAAAACATAGAAATTCTGGAAGAATGTCCATGTCTTCCGACTTTCTACACATTCTCGTGCTCTTACATTGCAAAGCCAAGAAATAAACGAAATAGAAATAAAAATAGAGGATATGAAATTTTACTCTAATGACTGACCTCATAATAAATGTACGAGTTTGTCTGTGGCACGTTTACACTAGTGCTCATCGTACACTGAGTGGTAAAAACTTATTTTATATACGCGTATACTTACAATGAATTCTAAGCTAAGAAATTTTACTTTTGCATTACATGGTAGTTTTACATTATGATAGTGTTGTTTCAATAGTAGAAACTGTTGAAGTAATAAATAATAATGTTAGGGCAGAACAATCAGTTGAAGGCGGAAACAGATTTTTTCACAATACGATCTGTTAATTAAAACGATAAACTTATAAGTTCAGGAGAAAGTGGTATAATTTTAATTTAGAACAAAAGAGGCCAGTATGTTGTTCGGAGTCAGAGTGAAACAACAATGGTTCATAGCAATTACATGTACATATTTTACTCCACTTTTGCTCTGAACGAAATGCCCGTGCCCGTTTTCCTCTAAATTATAATTACATATAGCATATTTTTCTACATAGTTGTTCATAAGTTGTTCCGCTTTTAATCGTCGTTGTTCGTGATATAATTATATAGAATTGGAAGGGTCACACATTTTTGTACTCAATCTTTGGAAGTTTTCGACCATTCGAGAAAAGTAGTAATGCCGTGCTGAGCCTTTTTTGTGTTTTCTTCGGATAATTGAATGTAGCAATTAAATTTGTCTGTGGTCATGAGTGGATGAGAAAAGCTCGGCATAGGCCCTCCATGGGCTGTTGTGCCATTAAAAGTAAAGTAAAGTAAAGTAAAGTAAAGTAAAGTAAAGTAAAGTAAAGTAAAGTAAAGTAAAGTAAAGTAAAGTAAAGTAAAGTAAAGTAAAGTAAAGTAAAGTAAAGTAAAGTAAAGTAAAGTAAAGTAAAGTAAAGTAAAGTAAAGTAAAGTAAAGTAAAGTAAAGTAAAGTAAAGTAAAGTAAAGTAAAGTAAAGTAAAGTAAAGTAAAGTAAAGTAAAGTAAAGTAAAGTAAAGTAAAGTAAAGTAAAGTAAAGTAAAGTAAAGTAAAGTAAAGTAAAGTAAAGTAAAGTAAAGTAAAGTAAAGTAAAGTAAAGTAAAGTAAAGTAAAGTAAAGTAAAGTAAAGTAAAGTAAAGTAAAGTAAAGTAAAGTAAAGTAAAGTAAAGTAAAGTAAAGTAAAGTAAAGTAAAGTAAAGTAAAGTAAAGTAAAGTAAAGTAAAGTAAAGTAAAGTAAAGTAAAGTAAAGTAAAGTAAAGTAAAGTAAAGTAAAGTAAAGTAAAGTAAAGTAAAGTAAAGTAAAGTAAAGTAAAGTAAAGTAAAGTAAAGTAAAGTAAAGTAAAGTAAAGTAAAGTAAAGTAAAGTAAAGTAAAGTAAAGTAAAGTAAAGTAAAGTAAAGTAAAGTAAAGTAAAGTAAAGTAAAGTAAAGTAAAGTAAAGTAAAGTAAAGTAAAGTAAAGTAAAGTAAAGTAAAGTAAAGTAAAGTAAAGTAAAGTAAAGTAAAGTAAAGTAAAGTAAAGTAAAGTAAAGTAAAGTAAAGTAAAGTAAAGTAAAGTAAAGTAAAGTAAAGTAAAGTAAAGTAAAGTAAAGTAAAGTAAAGTAAAGTAAAGTAAAGTAAAGTAAAGTAAAGTAAAGTAAAGTAAAGTAAAGTAAAGTAAAGTAAAGTAAAGTAAAGTAAAGTAAAGTAAAGTAATTAAATATGTTGCCGCCTTGAATGAGTTCAAGAAGCTTGTGCATTGGCGCTTTAGCCCCAATAGAAGTTTTATAAAAAAAAATATATAAAAAATATAAAAAAAATGCTGATAAATGCAACAAATTGTGAGAAGAACAATGATGTACTGTCGGAACTGCTTATTATATTTTAATTACTTTCCTTTTAACGGCCCATGGAGGGCCTAGGCCGAGCTTTTCGCATCCACTCATGTTGTGCGTGTTACAGTTTAATGCCGAATCCGAACGGCGAAGTGAAAAGCTTTTCATAGGCAATTTTTACTCTTGTAGGTTTGCCATTGCCTGTCAAGAGGTGGTGCCGTGTAGAAAAATTATTTTTTCTACTTTTTGATTTTGCCTGTGTCGAGATTCGAACCCCGGACACTCTGCGTAGCAGACCAACGCACTACCACTACGCCACTGCTTATTATATACAGTTTATATTTTCTTCTCCGGAGTCCTGCTCATATTGACGGCTAAAAATGAGTTCCTTGGTTCAAAAACACCTGGTGCCCAACATTCGCTCCAGTATATACGAAAATTAAACTTTCTCTGATTTTACGGGTTAATTTAGATTCAAAGTCTACTCAAAAATTATGTAAGGATAATTTTGGCAGCCAAAAAATGCTTAGAAACCCTTGTATACAAGATTACAACAAAACCGGTCGGTCCACATACTGCAAGGAAAAATTCAACATCTCCTCGATTATACTAACTTTTATTACGGAGACCCTCTCAAGAATAATTATAAGCTAAACATGAGACCGACCCAAAAATTTCTAAAAATCTCTGGTGGACAAAAATTCAACAAAATCGCTTGGTCTATAGGTTACGGTCCAGTACGTACTTCGCAAATATAGAAAATACATAGCCTAGTAACGATATCACCTTCCGACACGGGTCATGACCATTTGACATCAATTTTGATTTTGGTTACGAATCGGAAGCCGAAGTTTTCCTTTCTAACATGTCAGATTAAAAGGAAAAAATAATGGGATAGCAGGGATTTAAAGAGACAAGCTTTTGAGTCGACTCAAATTTGATGAAGGATTTTTTTGAAATATGTAGGACACAAGTAAATTTAAAGAGGTAGGATAATTTTTTTTTTTTAGCCATAATTTAAAAAAACTAAAAACTTATTAACAAAAATTTCTACTTTGGACTATTGTTTCATTAGAAGTTTTGCTCAGATTCATTCGTTGAATTTTCGATTGATATACACTTTGACCCGCCCTAATAAAAATCTGTATATACAAATGTACCATAAATATGTATGTATGTATATCTGTCGCTTATAAATCGATTTAACCTACAAGTATATGAGATTTTATGATGGTCTAATCTAACGAAGGCAACATCAAAGTGCCGGAAACGAAGTCATTAGCTTTGAATGTTAATGTAACTTGGAGGAGAGGTGAAAGGACACACATCGAGACCTGAACACTCTTTAAAGCACTGTCGTTAATATAATTATATATAAATAAAATTTACATTAAAGTAAATGTTTATACATTATATACGATTATTTGCTGATGAGAAAACTACATCTCAACTAAGATAGTAATAGAAGAGCTGTTGCTGCACTGCACATTGGCCAGGACGAAGTCACTTCATATACAAAAATTAACAATTTTCATGTTTTAATGTCATCTTTATTGCGTTCATGAGCATCGTGATTTGCGATATTATTCGCATGACTGGGTGCACTCGTTTAGGTTACGGCATTAGAGGTACGTTTGAGAACAATTAAAATACAATAAATTTTTCTCATTTCATTTTCTGCAATGCAAAGGAAATTTGTTTAAATGCGTGGCATGTCACTGTCAGCTCCAACAATTAAATTATTAAATTATATCTTTTTCTTGGTATATACCAGCATATATGTATATGGCGCAGGGATGCCAGGCTTTGGGAATGTTAAATATTTGCGAGCAACTCTCTACGCTTCATACGTTATTGACTAATCTTTGAATTTACCAGGCACTTTGCTTTAAAGCACTTCGCCTTATTCAACTCCTTTTTTCTCTTTTCAATCTGCCCGCGAAGCTTCCAGCGAAGACAGGCTTAACAGCTGTTGTCGTAATAGTCGTTCCAAAAAAAGAGTAATTCACTTCATAAATTAACTCTGTTCACTGCACATACTCAATAAACAGGCTGAGTTTTTTAACCTGTAATTTTCATATATCTCGAATAATAAATACTCTACGAAGAAAGTGTGCAGAATCAATTTTAATAATACCGCGGAAAAAATTTGTTACCGCCAAAATTATTCCACCTCTGCCTGCCTTCTTGTGGGTAGGGTGCGGGGTACCCTTGAAATCTATAATAGGAACCCCTATTTTTTTTAACCGCAGATTCGAATTTTATGACTACTAATACACAGGATTTGTCTGAAATAACTGAAATATTTTTTTCGATTCATGATAGATGGCGCTGTAAACGCCGAAATTAAATTTTTCTTGATTTCTCCTTCTGATGAGAACCTTTGCGTACGATTCTGCAATACGTTTGCTATAAAAAAAACCCCGTACGATTGCGTACGATTCTGCAATACGTTTGCTATAAAAAACCCCGTAAATACTTGAAATTCGTAATTAAAACAGTTTTTTCATTTTACAAATTGCGAATAACCGGAAAATTACATATTACTTGTAGTGTAATGTAAATGAATGGTGAATACTACGTTTCACTTCGCCATTCGGATTCGGCATAAAACTGTAGGTCCCTTCCATTCATGTACAAATATAACACGCACAACATGAGTGGATGCGAAAAGCTTGGCCTTTGGCGCAACATGCGGTCATATTCGACACTGATAAACTGAAGTTCATTGTGGTAAAGGCATAACACTTGCCACAATGGCTGTGTGCTTGCATTCCCTCTCTCAATCTCCCTTCTTACTTCCATTCAACACAATGCTCTGTATTCATAGGGGTACACCCTGTGTGTTGATTGTATCAATAAAAAAAAAAAATACTCGTAAACCGTTTTTAGCGTAACCGTCGATTACAGCACAGAATCGATAAAAATCTTTCAAACAAATCCTAACTATTTTTTAGCCATAATCTGCAATAAAAATTTCAAAGTCACTCGTCGCCCCCATCACCAAAGAGGGGGAGCAATTTTAGCATTAATGTAATTTCGTAATGGGCCTTTTTATCGTAGAATGTTTTTTATTTGAGATAAAGTTAATGAAAGTTTCAGTTTAAAAAACTCACCCTGTATATGCATAAATATTATGGCCTAAAGCGTCATGGAAGTTTTGTTATTTTTCGTATATCTGAATTTTTTCGAAATTTGGTGAATTTGTACATCTAATGTGGAGAATTCGGCAAACACCATCTGGCAGCACTGTTATGCAGGCAATTTGCTTTAAAACACTTCGCTTTACTCATCTCCTTTTCTTCGCTTTACTCATCTCCCTTTCTTCGCTTTTCAACTTTCCCGCGATGTGTTCGAGCGAAGGCAGGCTTTCCGGGCCGACAACTGTTGTCGTAATTTAAACAATTTTGCATCCTTTGTTGCAGTTGTTGTTTAGAACGTTTCTAATTACAAAATTCTTTTTAGCCAACATAATTTTTTCTTGTCTCGGTTGTTTCCTTTCTCTCTCTTTATATTTTATATTTTTTTTTTATAATTTTTTGTCATCAACTTTTGGATGCTTGTTCGTCTGTCTGTGCAGTTTGTAACTTGCGAACGACACTTGTTCCTTGTTACATGTCCTAAAATGACAAGCGTAAGCGAAACAAATTGCTTTTCTGAACGCTAACTATATTAGATCAGTCACCCTCGCACTTTTCTTAACTATGTATAACGAAAGTATGTGTTGTTGTAACTGATTATTTTTGTTATTATATCGTAGAAATGCTGTGCAACAGGGTATACATACTTGGTATTAGGGTATTATGTAGTTGCGATTGAATAGTATGAGTACATATAAATAGTCTGCAGCACTTTTCGCATAAAATTATTTTTCGGTTACAGCAAACCAATTGGAAAAGTACGAGTGTCAACATAGTACCCATGTATATAATTGCAATTTCAATTTCTTACTTTTAACGAGTACTTAACCAAAGTTTTATCACACCAGACTTATGTCAACCACCTGCCAATCACCCTACTTAGACCATACATAGTTAAAATAAACTTTCTTTAACCAAAATTACGCTTACCTCCCATACGAGTTAAATCTTCCAAAGAAAATATTAAGCATTCACAGTCAAACGGAAACACCCATTGTCCGAAGTTCAGTGAGAAAAATGTCGGCAATGGCGCTAATTGTAGCGCGAAACCTCGGCTTTTAAGTGCATTTTGAAACTTCCTAAAAACTAACAATAGCGGAACTTGAATTGTACCGCTTCGCGAACTATGGGAAGACGCGAAATTCGATCGGAAATGGATATTCTTCGGGTCACTGATGACAATAATGGTATTGGTATTGAGGAAATGATACATAAAATAATTCATACAGGGGTGTCTAGATTTTCAAATTCGAGTCAAAAGCGATATATCAGCAGAGAATTTTTAATTTCGCACCAGAAACGAGCTATTGGCGGAAAAACAGGAAACATACTGATAACCATTTCTTCGCTAAATACAAATGAGTGGATGGGAAAAGCTCGGCCTAGGCTTTCTATGGGCTGTTGTGCCATTAAAAGAAGAAGAATAAGGATGCGAAAAGCTCGGCCTAGGCTTCTTATGGGCTGTTGTGCCATTAAAAGAAGAAGAAGAAGAAGAAATATGTACAAAATTTAGATTTAGAGAAACGAATATCGCAGCGATGTACATCAGAACGCTAATAGCCATAACTACTACCATAACATTCATCCATTTATTCATCTCTTTTACACCACATGTCGTGTAGGGTATTTAAGGTTCGCCCATCATCAAACTTAACTTACAGTATTCTTAGCCTTACATTTTTTTGTTGCCATCATTGTTTTTATCCTTTTCATGCTTCTTTTCGGTTCTGCCATCGTTACTTTATTGCTGTAGACTTTCGTTTGAGTTAATACAATTTGCCATAAATTGAAATACGAGTAGATTGAAAGTGAAACGGTGAAGAACTTCTGAGATGAATAGAATGAAAAGAAGTGTTCACTTTAAAATTAAAAGCAATAGCTAAAAAAGTAAGAAAAAAGGTATTGTTTTTCAGAACCGTTGAATTTCATAAAATTATGGAAATGTTAATACTTAGCAGTGTACAAATAAAACTCGCGCAGCATGAATGGGCCCGTTTACATGGTACAGCAACATTCAAGCTTCGAAACACCAATGTTTGACCATGTGAACAGTAGAAACTGCCGTTTGACCGATACGCTGTACGGATTGTATTTCTGTTGTGTAAACAGAGGTTGTTATGGTAAAATAAAATTTCAAGCATTAAAGCTGAAGCAAATGGCGGGCGTCATGAATAATCAGTTGATAAATTGAGTCGGCAAGGAGTTTTTGAATTATGTTTGACCGCATGCTGTATTGTGTGAATGCAGCAAAGCTATATTTACTGTTATGTGTGCTGTCAAATTTTTGCTAAGGCCCTCTCCATTTTTCCATTTTTTGTGACGTTAATGACATTAATAAAGGCAAAGAATGAAAATATCCAACCATTTTTCTTGATGACGGCGTAGCTTGGTAATGTACTGGGTAAAAGTCGGAAAGAGAGAAAACTCAATTTTTCTAAAAGGGTCTGGCTCTTGTCATGCAATTGTAAATTTCAAAGTATACAAATTGTTTACGAAAAAAAAAAAACTTTATAACTCGCTGTTCGGATTCGGCGTGCAAAAACATATACATAACTCACACAACATGAATGGATGCAAAAAGGTCGGCTTTGGTCTTGTACCATTACAGAATAAAAAGAAATTTCTTATTAACTCATTGTAAAAGTTCAATGACGTTATTTTAAAACTATCCAGCAGCTTGCAAGGAGCCGAAATAATTTCCGAATCTTCATAAATTAAAGCAAGGCTATTTTTAAGGAGAGGACAGCATACATTTTTTCAGAAAATCTCTGCCTATGTCTTCCATTGGCTGTTGTGTGCCATTAAAGAAGAAAAAGGCACCATTTCATTTCATGAGACGCCCTAATATATGTACATATGTAATACTTAAGTATGTTTACATGCGTGAAAGAAGAAGGACTCTTTGTGGATGTGTGAATATGAAATGAACAAAGATTGTATGGAAAATGACATGAATGACATGGCATATGTTAGAAATACTTACTTAATTGGTAGTTCTTGATTACAATGTATGTATGTAGTCTGAAATCGGCATTCATTTTTGAAGCTTTATTGATTGCATAGCATGGAAATTCTCTATAACTTTTCCTCAACGCTATCTAGTGATTCATAGTGGAAAAAGTGTGAATGCTATAATCTTTGAAAGCTCTCATATTCGAAAACAATGAAGTCCCAACTTAAGCTTTGATTCTGAAAGCTTTCCGCTAGTTTAACTGTGTTTTAGCTATGTAACATTTATAATAAAACACAAAAGTAGTTGTGTCTCAAGTACAATTGCTTAAAAGCTTTTTATCAATCTACTACGATAAAAGTAAACAAATTTTAGGGTTTGTAGATATTTTACACTTATTTAATATTTTTCACAGAGTGAAGCACTTAAATACTGAAATAGAAAATTTGTAGTAAACTTTTGGGTAAGTTACTGAATGAATAGTTGGCTCCGCCAGTAGGCAGCTCTTTTATATAAAATATAATCATATTGCCAAAATAATGATAATCGGACTGTCAGCGATTTCACTCAAATATAGTTCAGTTTATTAAGCATTTTTTAAACTATAATTCACAAATAAATTGATTTAAATATTATTAGCGATTGCTTTATATTAGCGATTGTTTAATATGTTTCTTAACGTTCTTAGTTAGAGACTGGGACAGTATGGTACATTCGATGACTACTGCATAGGCTTGATTCCAACGATTTAGGAATTCTTCATCATTTTTGCAAACTTTCTTTGTATTTCTTAGGGTTTGCTTTATTATAGCCCAATATCTTTATGGCTATTTATCAATAGCCGAAGTTCCGGGCAGTTGGGATGATTTGCCTCTTTTGGGACCACTGTTACAATATTTACCTTATACCATTCCATAGTTGACCTATAGTATAAATGGTAGAAGGCGTTTTTGCAGGCATTCTTCTATATAAATTCTGGAGTTAATTGTTTTTGTGGTAATGAACGCCTTGCTCAGTAGACCGCAGATGCAAATAGCTTGAGAAACTATGAAGCGTTTTGTAAATTTGGTATTCTCGTATATTACTTACTTCAGAGTATTTTCTGGGTGTTGCATCGCTTCTTTGTTGTGAAATAGGCATTCCTAGGCAACTGGTTGAAGTCTGCCTTACAGTAGGTTTCATCAGCGAGAATCACGCAATCGAATTTGGTTAAGTAATCGTCATATAGCTTTCGGGATCGCGTCTTCGCTATTTTTTCCTTTTGCTTCCGACCGGCCAAATACTTTCTGCTGTTTGTAGGACCGTATTCCTTGACTTAGCTTATATCGCATTACAGTTGATAACGATGTACCAGCTGTAGCTGCGAAATCTCGAGTCGACCTCGTGGGATTAGCCCGCACTGCAGCACTTCTGGATTTTTTGGACCTTTTTTTCTGCCTGACCCTTCGGTTCAGCAGATGGAGTTTTCCGCGTTTTAGTTGTTTATACACGTTATACACCGTCGCTAAACTGGCTGTGCTTTCCATTGCAATGCCTAGTCTGGACTTCGTCTTATCAGTCATGTTGACTTAAGTAGATCCAAGATGAAAATGATTAATATAGAAAAAAAAAAAACTGCACTATTTATAGATACATACTTTCACTTGAAGCTAACGGGGTCCTAACTCTTGACAATTGTGTATAATGGATACGCAACTGGTTCACACCTTCAAACCTCTGAATCCGTTTAGTGCATCGACATAAAAAATAAAATACTTTCAAGACGACAAGTTCAATCAGTGTTGTCATCATATACCCGATGACTTATAATGTTTATATATTTAACAGCGCTTTTTATTTGTACCGTTATTTAACTATTTTGATGTAATAAAA
This sequence comes from Palloptera scutellata, assembly GCA_958295655.1. NCBI lineage: Eukaryota > Metazoa > Arthropoda > Insecta > Diptera > Pallopteridae > Palloptera > Palloptera scutellata. The sequence continues at coordinate 42,847,125 of OY282451.1, forward strand.
TTTAAAATAATTTTCTTTTTTTGGCAATCAAGAAGTTGCCTTGGTTGAACCTTCCCAAGGTAACTCTGCCTGAACTTTAATTTTGTTGTATTGAGGTATTCACAAGATGTCGGTCGTGTCCTCTCAATTGTCATAAATTCTCTAATTATTCATACAAAATTTTATAACACTACTGTTTAAGCCACCCTAATGCACCTTTTCTTTCCTATTCATTTTCTCTATCCTTGTTTCTTTTCGTTCTATTTCTTTTCTTGCTATTGCTTTCTTTTAGTTCTTCTCTAGAACAATTTCACACCGGTCGGTTGGGCTCTTCAATATATTTATTGTACAATTTTCCATTTTAATAAATGTTGTTAAATATTAAATACGAATTCTCAGTGTTTAATTTTCAATCTTTCCTTTAAATAATTCACTTCTGAATTAAACAACTACAAAAATACGACACGATTTAACAATATATAAAAAACATTTAACTATATGAATTTCCACCTGTACAAGAAACCCTCAATTATTGCCATTTTATAAGGAAAATTTAACCCAAACTAGCTCCTTTACAAACTTCAAAAGTCACTTGTTTCGAGAACGAGAACGTAAACTTTTTTTTCAGAGTTTTGTCGAGCGGCAGCTCAGTTTGATGATTTGATTTAAAATGAATGTTGCTTGGGGTACTTTTGAGTTCAACGGCCTCATACATATGTATGTAAATATAATGATATGGTATCAAAATGGTGGGCAAAAAAAGTAGTTGCTCAAAAGACCGAAAAAATCACAACTAAATATATGTACATAAATAGCTTAAATTAGCTTAGAAAATATTTACTTGCATTACTTTTAATGGCACAACAGCCCATGGAGGGCCTAGGCCGTGCTTTTCGCTTAGAAAGTATAGGTAAAACAAAACAAAAATAAACAATATTCACACTGAAGAGTAAAATGCAGAAATAATAAAGTAGTACATTTTAAAGGTTTATTTTACTTTTATAACATGTTTCTCAGAATTTTACCGAATAGTCCGGGTTTATGCATCCCAAGTTAAAATTTATACTGCAGGTAATGTCAAAAGATCAAGTGGGAAGAAGACTGTTTGTCCGTTCACTATTAGCTTGTTTACTTTTTATACTACTGTGGGCAAAAAGTAGTAAGACTTTTTAATTTAAATTCCGCGCGGAAACCCATTCATCAAAATATTATTTTTTTAAGGTTGGTATGACTCGGTGACATCTGTGCCAAATGTCACATCAAAATAATCATTACTGTTTAGTATACGCTTGTCTTTCTGAAGTACAAAAAGTGCATTCGGCGATTTTCACAATGGATGAAATTATTCAACAAAGAAGATCCATTAAATTTTGTGTGCGGAATCAAATTTCTGGTGCCGAAACGTTCAGAATGTTGCAAAAGGCCTTCGGTGATAATTGTATATCGCGAGCAAGTGTTTTTGATTGGTACAAATTGTTCAAAGATGGTCGAGAATGCGTTGACGACGAACCACGTCCAGGACGGCCATCAACATCAACTGATGATCAACACGTCTGGTCAATAAAATCAAGGAATTGGTGCTCGATAATCGACGATTAACAGTCAGAGACCTTACCTTACTGGCATCGTTGGAATATCGGAAGGATCAGTGAAAACCATTTTAAAACATCATTTGGGCCTAAGAAGAGTGAATGCACGATTGGTTCCAAAATCACTGCATTGGTTTTACGAGACCATTTTGCCAAAAATTTCAAGATCTAAATTGGGCAATTTGACTATATTCATATGACAACACTAGTAGGTAGGTATATACAAATGTATTTGCATTCTCCTTGAAATTAGTTTATGTTAAATTTTCTTAAATATTTCACCTGGCAATGCTTAATTTTAAGTACAAAAAAGCTTTCTTCCAATAATTAAAGCTCGTTGTCAGAATTTGGTTTTACCTTTCTCTCTATCTCTCACTCTCTCGTGCTCTCGTTTCGTTGCCAACCTTCGTCAGATGCCAATATATTGCGACTCTATGAAATGACAAAAACAAAATCAGCGCGTGCTTTTTGTACATATTGAGACGCTGATGTCCTTTTATTAAAGCTTACCATTTGGTTGCTGGACCATTCTACGACATTCCACTGAGCATCTTATCAAAGATGGCTGCTCGTTTGTGTTCTTGTCATTCTATTTCTCAATTTCTCTATGTCGTTCGTTCTCTTTCTTTAACGCATACATATAGACTGAAAATTCAATAACAAAAATACGTGTCATTGCATGTTTTGATGCCAGTTTGTAAATTCCTCGTGAATTGTCCGTTTGAAAGTCATCACTCGAAAATCATTGAATTGCAAAAAAAAAAAGAAGGAAAAAAACTTCATATTCAAAATTCCAAAGTGAAAATCAATTGTGAGCCACAGACATTGCATAAATAAGAATTGGTGTTAAGTAAAAAGAATTTGTTTAATCTACATTTGTAAGGATTCTAGTGGAGAGGTATGTTTAATTTTACCTATGTACTTTATAAAATGTTTTGTTAAACCAACATGGAGAAGTAATTGCTTGAAAACTTTATTCCCATATACTAAATTTTGCATTGGAAAATTTAGAGAAATAAATTTTTTGGTTTTTTTTTTATCACAATTAAAGCGTCTTTAACCTACTATCCAAAATTTATGTATGTATGTGAAGTACTTACATGCACACGCGTAACCTCTGTAGGTCAGTATTTTTACCCTTAATTATTCAAATGATTCCCCATTTTTTTAGTATGTTGACATATTAAATTCAAACTCGATGAAATATTAAATTCGGGCGCGGCCAAACATCGAATTTCCTACACACTCCGTTTTACCTTGTCTCGTAGATGGGCGTGGCGTGTGTCCGATTTTTATGGTATTTTATTATACATCAGTATTACTCTGGGTCGGCCTTACTCTGTTCGCCCTTTTATTCGTTTGCATGGGAATCAACACTCAAGGGATACCTTTATCGATCAAAACATCATGTTGATTTATGATATAAAGGGAATATAGGATAATGGGGAATGGCAGGAAGAATCAGCAGAAGTAATTATAAACGTTTGCTTTGAATTGAATGAGGTCAAGAAAGAAAGAAATATTCGCAAGAAGCGAATTTATTCAACATATGTACATACGCGTAGAAGAAAGAACTACGCTCCATCTAATGGCATGACAGCTCATGGAGTTCCTAGGCCGAGCTTTTCGCATTCATTCATTTTGTACGTGTTTTATTTGTTTATGAATGTAAGGGATTTACAGTATTATACCAAATCCAAGCGGCGTTAAAAAGCTTTTCATAGGCCATAATGCCTGCCATAAGGTGGTGCTGGGACAAGGTTTGAAACCCGGAAATTCTCTGTAGCAGTTCAGCACACTACCAGCTCAGCTACGGCGACGGCGTGGATATGTATATGATGTAAATAATAAGAAAATCAGTTGGAATGAAGTATTTATTTCACCGCTTTAGAAAATCGAAGCTCTGGCTGCTTTCTTCGACTCGTCAAAAATGTGATTATTTCAACGAAGTCACATTAAAGAACCCATCCCAAAGCATGTCAAAAATTTAACCTGATTCCGCAATAAAGGAAGAATGAGTTTTGCAGAAGAGTTTGAATGACGAGATATGAAAATAAATGGGAGAGAGATTGAGCCCCTTGGCACTTCAGCGCTTTTAGAAGATTTTCGAATGCAAAACCATTTTGAACGTGAATAGAATAGGGCATTTACAAAGTTAGTAAAAAGCAGGCTAAATTATGCCCTGGAAATTTCCAGAGCAAGTGCTTTGGTCTCATCTAAACCTCGACTTTCACCTATGTATTATTCAATTGTTTTTGCTGACGGCCGCTTTAAGATAACGACTGATGCATTGGAAGTAGTGTTCGAGCTTAGTTCATTGCACTTCGTAGTAAAGGCTGCTTCTAAGTGTAACAAGAGATAAAAGCACAGTGGCAAAATGGATAAGGTGTGAAATGCGAGCTAACCCAATAATGGGCAATTACCTCCTGAGATGTTCAGAAGACAGCATCAATATACTACAAGTATACAAATTGGAAAATTCTCCAAACTAGTTAACTAATTAATTAATGGGGAGGTTGAATGTATGAAAATACATTTGAAGAGTACAGAGAGATTGCTTGAGTCCATTGGAAAATTGGAAAATGTCCAGAAAATATCCAAAAGCGTAGACCAGTGTTGGGAATTGAAGCAAAATATCTTCCTACCCTTCATACAACTTTCTAAAATTCTTTAGGGGAAATAGACTTGGATGAAGTTGTGATCGAAGAAACGTACAACCAATTTTTAAGGTCATAAGGTGATAAATACAAATTTCTGCCTTCATTTCTGTATAATTATTTCTGATTACATTTTATTTATTTTTGTTGTGTGTCATAGAAAGTTTTAGCCTTTTGACACCTTTAATGCCGTTCACATGAAACTATGCAAACAAACAAATCTCATAAATACAAAGTATGCATATGTGCATTTAGCAGACGTCGTTAACTGAATAAAAAAATTTCTTGCTCTTTCATTTCCTCCTTTTTTTATTTGTTTTTATACAATAGTGAAACATTTTTACAACAGCTTGTGCTGTGCTTTTATTATGCAATTATGGTGTTATTTTCATTCCTTTTCTTCTCTTAATACAACCCCAACAATAAGTGAAACAACAACGAAAGCTGAATCAGCAGCAATGTCAATGTAATATATGTAATATTAAGGTTCTGAGCTGCTTCAGATGTTGCAATCAAAACGTTTTAGAGCCACTGTACTTATTTGTTTGTTTTTTTTTTCTTCATTTGCCAAGAGCAAATGGCTACCATATTTTATTTCGTTACTTTCTTGGCCACCTTAAGTTACTAACTCTGAGATGGTCTCCCTGGTATAGGCTGATGAAATGGGTTCGTATCCTGACCCCAAAGGTAAGTAGAGTTTATGTAAGAAACATTTTTATTTATAGGCATGAACATATATATATTATATAAGAGTATATGTGTGTATGTCTGTATATAAATATATTTATTGTAAGGAGTGAGATCGAAAAAATTGGATAACTTTGAAAGACCACTGCTTTGAAACTCTTCATCTGAATGAAAAAATTCAAATAGTAGGCTTTGCGTTGGATAAATTCTGATGATATACAATCACATGTTTCTTGATTTGTGAACTTTCAGTTGAGTCATGGCATCGGAATTGGAAAGACGCGATTTAGTTGTTGAATTAAAATCCGCAGTGGAGCCAAAAAACCATTGCAACTAAGGTGAAAGTTGCACGAAACATTGTCTCGATGATTCTTAAAAAATTTAATACAGACTTAACAGTTGCTAGATAATATGGTTCTGGAAGGAAATGCGGTTTCGTGTCTCCACAAAAGGCGAAGAAAGTCGTTGCTCTCTTAGAGAAGAATCCAGCGTTGTCTAATCGAAAATTGGCGGAAAAAGTGAGTTGCAGTGAGTTATTAGTTCGTAAAATTGAAAAAGATGCGGGCCTTAAAACATACAAAGTGCATTTAGCACCCGACAGGAACGCTACTAAGAACTTGGTAGCCCAGAGCCGAGCTAAAAAGTTGAAGACAGATTTTTTGCAAAAATTCGATTGCTGTGTTATGGACGATGAAACATACGTGTTGTCTAAATTTTCTCAATTGCTGGTCAAGAGTTTTACACCGCAAAGGAACGAGGAGGAGTTGAGGAAATATTAAGGACAAAACAAAAGTCCAAGTTCCCGAAGAAATTTCTGGTATGGCAAGCGATTTGTAGTTGTGGGCTAAGGAGTAAAAGTTTGGTAACAAGTGGCACTGTTAACGCCGAAATTTATGTGAAGGAGTGCCTCCAGACGAGATTGCTGCCCTTCATTAGAAAGCACAATGTATCTACTTTCTTTTGGCCTGATCTAGCCTCCGGCCACTACAGTAAAGTAACCCTAAAATGGTTCGAAGAGCAAAACATCAAATTGGTGCCGAAAATTGTCCAGAACTTCGGCCTATCGAGAGATATTGGGCTCTAGTGAAAAGAATATTAAAGGCAACAAAACAAAAAGAAGTTAATCCATGGAAGATTTTAGAAATATGTGGAATGCTGCCGCCAAGAGAGTCTCAGAAATGACAGTAATGGCGCTAATGGCAGGCATACCGGATAAGCTGTCCGAATTCTGTAAAAAACAACAAACAAATTAGTTTTATTGATCATTTAAAAGAAATTAAATTTTCTTTTCAAACCTGTTTACATTTTTTTATTTGCATAAGGGATTTCAATGCTGGAAAATGTAAAGTTATCCGATTTGTTCTATCTCACTCCTTATTTGGGACTTACCCTCAAGATGGAAAGTATATGGAATAGCCTAGAATCCTATGTTTTAGGAGTTTTGTCGTTGGTATTACTTACACAAAGCTGCTTCAAGTAGGTTTTAGGAAGATTACATATATAAAAATTTTATTGCATTACTTACACTTTGCATTTTTGAGAAGGCAATTGGGAGTTTTTTCTTGTATCTTTAAAGGTATTTGAATGGCTTTTAATATTTTTTCTTGATTCCGTTATTCAAAATCTACTGTTGATGCAATATTTTAGATAATTTCGTTTTTGTATCAGTTCAACATTGGATTAATAATTATTAATGGTAATTTAAAATAAAAACTAAAAATAGAAAATGCTTGCCTTGGAGTAGTTGGTAGTGCGCTGACCTGCTACGCAGATTATCGGTGGTTCAAATCTCGGCACAGGCAAAATCAAAAAGTCAAAAGTTTTTCTACACGGCATCACCTCTTGGCAGGTAATGCTAAACCTACAAAAGTAAAATGGCCTATGAAAAACTTTTCACTTCGCCGTTCGGATTCGTCATAAAACTGTAGGTCCGTTCCCTTAACATACAATAATAACTCCCACATCATGACTGGATGTAAAAATCTGTTGAGCCATTAAAACAACAAGAAGAAATGATTGAAAAATATTGAAATATTATTAAAAATTCTATTTCGGGATAAAAGCAGGCTTGGAATGCTTATTTTTCGCCCTATTTCTAACTCCAAATGGCATCATGTGCTAAAGAAGATATGTATGTAGTGGGGCACATAGAGTAAGGCTTCCATGCTGCTTTGGAAGGCTTCTGGAGCTGCTGTAGAAGCCTTATACATACGTGGGTAGATCAATAAGTACCGGTGTTAGGAATGAAGAGGCAAGTTTTTCACAAATATTTTTTCTATTTTTCAACGTTATCTCCTTTTAGTACAATACACTTTTCCCAAACGTTTCTGCCACTTCTTTGACCCCTCCAAAAAATACAATTTGTCAAACTCTTTAAAATACGCTTCTGTCTCAACGATAACCGCCTCGTTTGAGCTGAATTTTTTTCCCCCGAGCCACGTTTTCATGTTGGGGAACAGAAAGAACTCGCAGGGAGCCAAGTCGGGCGAGTGCGGTGGGTGCGGCAGCAATTCGTAGTTCAATTCATGCAATTTGGCCGCGACATTTCCGTATCCGCTTGTTGTCCACCGTAAGCAATCGCGGCACCCATCGGGCCAACACCTTTCTCATGGTTAACCTATCATGTAAAATATTAATTACCGTTCCGTACGACACTCCTACGGCCTCTGCTACTTTGTGCACTTTCCTTCGGCGATCAGTGAGAATCATGTTGTGGACCTTTTCAACGATTTCCTCGGTAACCACGTCTGCCGGACGGCCTGGGCGCTCCTTATCAAAAACAGATGTACGACCACGTTTAAATTCGTTGAACCAATATCTTACGGTCGTCATAGATGGTGAAGGGTCCCCATAGACAGCATCCAACTTCGCTTTTATTTCTTCGTATGTTCTTCCATCCAAAAATAAAAAGCGAACTACGGATCGATATTGTTCTTTTTCCATTTTATCGCGAAACACGAAACACGTGTGATAATAATGGCTGCCAAATAAAAACTAACCTATGAAACAGTTTGAAAGTGTGGTGTTGTGTGACAGATGGCAGTACACGACGGTAATACCAACTTCCCTCAGCAACGCCACCTGTCTTCACACACGGGTACTTATTGATCTACCCTCGTATACAGACTAGTGCTTTTCTTCGACACACATAAATTAACCGTTGAACCGTACATGTCCATATTTTTCTACTATTTTTCCTATGTACATACATACATACGAATATCTTTGTACATAGGTATGTATGTTTATATGTGTGTGTGTGTGTATGTATAGCACGTAAGTATTTCAGTTGGTAAATATGAGTGCAACACTTTGATAACTGTTAGTTCCAGAAACCGTCACACAATTCTATGGCAATGTCATTTGTTGCATTTTTTTTTTTTTGCGTTTTGTTGCGCTACTTGTGCACTTTTGCACTCCTTTTTATGCTATACTTTTATCCTACTCGTAGTACACCTACTGAATCTCACACAAGAAGATTATATTCATTAATTTATGTTTGTGCTTTTGCCTTTTATATTTTTAGTTTACAGCTTGTCGTTTTTCTCTATTTTCTCCATATTTTATTTTGGTTTTGTCTGTTTGTTTGTTTGTTACTTATACAATAATTTGTTTTTGTTTTGCCTACTTCACTTGTGCCTACTGAATACGAAATACTGATTAGCATTTTCTATCTCCAGGAAATATTAATGTGACAGTTTTAGCCACGAAAAAAAGTAAAAAGCTACCGCACTAGGAGTGCTCGTATTTAAAAGAATAGACATTTCAATTTCACATTAAACTTCATAAACTTTCTGTGCTTTCATTATTTCATTCATGCCCTGTTATCTGAATAAAACCATTCTGTTTAAAAAGCTGTACTTGGACGTACTCGTATGTAGGTTTGAACGTCAAAGAACACAGCAACGAAACGACACTATATTTAAAAATACATAAAATGGTTAATGAATAACTTTTGCAAGGGTAATATGAAAATCTTCACTCAGATTGTTTCTCCAGAGGTCCCACTCTCCACAGAGGTCCCACTACCTACAATTTGATACATACAAGACAACTTTTTTTTTGGGATTTTTGTTCTCTTTAATGTTTCCAACATAAGATAATGTTGTTAAAATTTAAATTTTCATGGGCATCAACAAATCGAAGTAGGTGATAACTACTGGTTCGCAAACCCTATCATGATGTCTTCGAGAAAAATGTGTTCCAATAAAAAGAAGTTAGGGTCAGTAAAGGTAAAAACTATTTAAGTCTAACTTTTTGTAAAAGTTTTTTTTAGTTTCTTCTTTGATTCGGTTTATTTCGCAATATTGATAATTATACACGATTACCCTTTACATAAGTAAAACAACAAACGAAAATAATATGTATTTCTAATTGGAAATACTTAGTTATTTCGGTCAAAATCACCTGGTTTGGAATTTGCGAATTATCCGTAAAAAATGTTTTATTCGACATTTGAAATTTCCTGACGGAAAAGTTGCGGTTATAAAATAAGCGAGCCCAGCTCGGTCATACGTAGTTGTTTTTAACATGTTCTCTTCTTATTTAGTTCTTTAAAGTAGACCACAGCAGTCACCGTGGCAGAGTTGGTAGTTTGTTTGCCTGCTAAGTAAGCAGAGTGTTCGTTATTCCAATTTCGGTTGGTATCTTTTGTAATCACGATTCTGACCTCAGGTCAGAATCAGGTTGTAGCAAAATCAAAAAGTAGAATAAATGCATTTTTCTACACGTCACCACCTCTTGGCAGGCAATGGCAAACCTAAAAGAGTAAAAATTGCCTATGAAAAGCTTTTCACTTTGCCTTTCGTGTTTGTTCCATTCATGTACAAATATTACACGCACAACAAAAGCTCGGCCTAGCCCCCCCCCCCCCCCCCCTGGGCTGTTGTGCCATTAAAGAAGAAGAATCTTAAAACATGGACGAAATATTATGTTACAATCTTCAAATAAGTCGAGCGGTCTTGATTCTAAAACACTTTCATCAACGAGTGGGCTTGATTTAATACCGCTTCTCCTGAATTTAGATCGTTTTTACCCCTGAGTGTATCTGCTTAATCAAAATGGCAATTAAATTCTGTTATTTGCATCCCGATGTTTCTTATGTCGACAAAAACTTCATTCAAACATGCCATGCCAAGACCTATTTTTAGCTTGCCAGGAAATTTTTCAAAACTACTACGTATTTAATTGACAGAATGACAATATGCCAGTGGCTGTAATCCAATTTCCATTCTAATTTGAATATGTAACACATAAATGGAAGAGACTTACTATATGTAAATGCAAGAAAGATAACGTTAACACTACAAATCGATTTTATAAATTATGGTACACAGGCTTACCAAAAAACAACCAATGATGTCTACGAGTATTTGACGGGCAGAACCCGATTCCCAATTGCCCGAATCACGTTACAATTTTATGTTATATCAGAACGAAATTTTATGAAATTGATTGAGAACCAGGAATTGTCAAATTTTGGAATATTTGATTCCTTAGAAATTATAGTATTTTATACATTCCAGCAGTAGTTTATACATTTCTTTGGTTATCGATCGACTAAAATTAGTTAATGTTACAACAAATACAAATTGCGGAGGTTTTTTTTTGTGTTAAGGTTTAAATGCTCAAAATCCTTATGTATTCGAACAGGATGAAAAGTTTAAACCCGCTTTCAAGTAAAGGGTGATTTTTTTGCTACTTGGTTTTAGTCGTTTATATTTCTGACAGTTCACGCGTGATTCTTGACATGTGTCAAAGTGTCAAAAAATGCTCAGTTTGGTTTGCCATTTCATCATGAATAGACGACTTACGCCTGAATAACGTTTGATTATAATTGAAATTCGTGAAATTATCAAAATTCGTGCTCTGTGAAAAATGTGTTTATCGCAAAATTGTCTTCAGCGACGAGGCTCATTTTTGGAGCCTAATGGATACGTGGAGCCCAATGGATACGTGAATAAGCAGAATTGCCGTATTTAGGGTGAAGACCAGCCAGCGGCAATTCAGCAGCTACCAATACATTCTGATAAATGCGCTGTTTGGCGGTTTATGGGCAGGCAGCATCATTGGGCCGTTCTTCTCACAAAGACGATGAAGGTCGCAACGTTACGGTCAGTGGAGAAAGATACCGTTCGATGATAACAGACTTTTTTTGCCGAAAATACAAGAATTGGACTCGGCCGACATGTGGTTCCAACAGGACGATGCCACATGCTACATGCCACACTGCATGCGAAACTACGCATCAATTGAGAGGCGAATTTGGTGAGCAGTTAACCTCACGTTTTAGAGCATTAAATTGGCCTTAGTGGACAATCTGTGATTTGACCTCGTTAGACTATTTTTTGTGGGGCTATATTAAGTGTCTTGTCTATAGGGACGAGCCAAACACGATTGCTGCTTTGAAAGTCAACATTGAACGCGTCATTGGTGAGATTCCGGTCGAAATGTGTGAAAAAGTGTGTTAAATTTGGACCTTCAGAATGGACCACTTGAAGCGAAGGCGCGAGCAACTTTTAAGTGAAATTATCTTTAAAAGGTAAATGGCAGGAATTGATTTATGGATCAAAATAAAAATTGCATTCACTTGTGTAAAATTTCTCTGCTCTTTTTGAATTTTCAAAAACCAAGCTCTTTTAAAATCACCCTTTAGTTAGTCACATAAATAAGTTTCTTAACTGTCGTCTCCACTTGATCCAAAAGTGCATTAAATCATATTTACTCAACCGCAATTAAAAAAATAAAATAAAATAAAGGGAGTTTTCCGTCGATGCAGAAAGGTGAAAAACTTTCTTGTAGTTCACAAAATATCTTTTTAGAAATGCACCGGGGAAACACACAACAACCAAAACCAAAACCCTCCAAGTTTCTTTCATTCATGCTTTTGTGGTTGTACATTCAAGTGTATGTATGCTTTGCATAATATCTACTAACAACAGAAACTACAGGAGCAGAAACCAAACGAAATCATAATATTTATATTTTTCATTCTGCAACGGTTATTCACACCTTCATGTTGGCAAATACTCGCAGGGTAACAGGGTGCCACAATGCGATGATGTGTGTACTCGTATATTGTTTGTAAAACGAATGCATTTTGTGTCTATATCATCGTGCATGCATACATACATACATAGCTATATGGTAAAGTCAGTACAGCATTTGCTTGCATCTTTTTGAACTGTTAACCAAAAGCAAACAAGGAATCCAACGTGACTGACGGTTTCATGTTGTAGGTTTTTCTCTTCTTGATGCTAGTTCCGGACGCTGTATCTGTGTGTCTGCTTCACTGTTTTGTGAGTATATGACTGCAGGATCACGAAATGTTCGTTGCCAAAAACAGAAATAAAAATTTAATGTTTCTACAAAAATGTTGTACTTAAAATTAACAAAGATATTGCAGACGTGCTGTGTTTATTTACTTCTTTTCTAAACTTATTCTTTTTTGTTGCGTAACTAGTAAGCAGTTTTAACCGGAACCTGGTATGCCTGAAATGGTAGTGTAACGTAACACGCGGTGAATGAATTAAAAGTTTATTAAATCAACAGAATTATTTCCATTATACTCGTATGTATAAAAATACAGATACAAATTCTGACCTAACGTTGGTAAAACATTAAGTTTCTTAAATTCATAAGCCGGAACACATGGTATGCCTGAAACTGCAGGAGCAGAAACCAAACGAAATCATAATCGATGCTTATAGTTTCAATATACTACTGTGGGCAAAAGTTAGTAAGACTTTGTTCATAATTTCAAAAATTTTTATTCATTCTTCCAAATCTATTTCGTCCCCTTCAAAGTAATCCCCCCCTGCCCCAATACACTTGTGCCAACGTTTTTTTCCAATTCTCGAAACAGTTGTTAAAGTCAATTTCCGGAATAGCCTTCAATGCGCTTAGCGATTCATGTTTAATGTCTTCAATTGACTCAAAACGGTGTCCACGAAGCGGTTTTTTGAGTTTAGAAAATAACCAAAAGTCACACGGTGCTAAGTCAGGCGAATAGGGTGGTAGGGTGGTTGCGAAACGATATGAGTCGAATTTTTGGCAAAATGGTCTCGTAAAACCAATGCAGTGATTTTGGAACCAATCGTGCATTCACTCTTCTTAGGCCCAAATGATGTTTTAAAATGGTTTTCACTGATCCTTCCGATATTCCAACGATGCCACTAAGGTCTCTGTTAATCGACTGTTAATCGTCGATTCTCGAGCACCAATTCCTTGATTTTATTGACGTGTTGATCATCAGTTGATGTTGATGGCCGTCCTGGACGTGGTTCGTCGTCAACGCATTCTCGACCATCTTTGAACAATTTGTACCAATCAAAAACACTTGCTCGCGACATACAATTATCACCGAAGGCCTTTTGCAACATTCTGAACGTTTCGGCACCAGAAATTTGATTCCGCACACAAAATTTAATGGAACTTCTTTGTTGAATAATTTCACTCATTGTGAAAATCGCCAAATGCACTTTTTGTACTTCAGAAAGACAAGCGTATACTAAACACTAATGATTATTTTGATGTGACATTTGGCACAGATGTCACCGACAGTCATACCAACCTTAAAAAAATAATATTTTGATGAATGGGTTTCCGCGCGAAATTTAAATTAAAAAGTCTTACTAACTTTTGCCCACAGTAGTATTAAACAACTGAAAGGACCGCAACGAAAGGAAAGAAATATTCTTCAGACATGATATTCTCTGGCATGATTGATTATGCAATCAATTAAATTTCCAAACTTTTGCTTTCTGGTATAAACTCTTTTAGAATAGGGGAAATATTTTTTTTTTTTAAAAGACTAAGCTCACTGCTGAGCCTTTTTCTAACTACATACACACATATGTATATGCATTGCTGTTATTCTCTCTGGCAAACCTAACGTGTTAATTAAACTTGTTTAAATACATTAGATATTCTCTAACAATTTGAACTTGACAAATTCGGAAATAATGTTACATATTAAAAAACAGAAATAAATTAAAAGAAAATCGATTTCATTAAAAAAAAAAGCGGACGACGTGGGGTTCCCAATTTTTTGCCACAACTGATATTCCATAAATCTTGAGCAAAATCCTTGGAAGTATAAATCCTAAGGAATGTCTAAAAACAAAAAATGTAATTTCTATTTTTTTGCAGAAATTACAGCTTTTTGAAAGAAAAAAAATCAAATTCTTACCTAAACTTTGAGTTTGAAAAAGTTATAAAGGGTGATTTTGTTGTTACTTGGTTTTTGACGTTTATATTTCTGACAGTTCACGCGTGATTCTTGACATGTGTCAAAGTAAAAAATGTAATGTTCAGTTTGGTTTGCCATTCATCATGAATAGACTTACGCCTGAACAACGTTTGCAAATTACTGAAATTGAGGATCCGTTTTTTTTATCTTAAAATTGTCTTCAGCGACGAGGCTCATATTTGGCTCAATGGATACGTGAATAAGCAGAATTGCCGTATTTAGGGTGAAGACTAGCAAGAGGCAATTCAGCAGCTACCAATGCATCCCGAAAAATGCACTGTTTGGCGCGGTTTACGGGCAGGCAGCATCATTGGGCTGTACTTCTTCAACGACAATGAAGGCCGCAACGTTATGGTCAATGGAGAAAGATACCGTTCACCGCTTTTTTTTTGCCGAAAATACAAGAATAGGAATCGGCAGACATGTGGTTCCAACAGAACGGTGCATATGCCACACTGCAAGCGAAAAAACTTCTGGAACTAAATAACGCTTTATTCATTTTTAATTTAAACCAAAACACACTTATTTTGTTGTCCAGATCAATTTGAAGGTTGAACAAATAAACAACCCACAATATTTATCGAGAAGAACTTTTGTTGCGGGGACTCCCCCACTTCATTCCAAAACAATGCCCCCAAACTTCCAAATCTGCCTTTTGATTGTAGACCATGCCAATGAAACTTTTTGGTTCATTTTAAAAATTTTCCGGTTCATACCTATTATTTTGTCCAGGTGTTTATATTTGTTTTTGTAATGTATAAAAATATGAATCTGATACGAAAAGACTTGCGCATACTTTGAGGTTCCTATGGGGGAAAAAACAATAACCGTACACAACCATAGCGATAAGCGATGGTATTAAATTACAACGGAAAACTTGTGTATACTTTTAGGATTGAGTGAAATTACAGCGCCGAAATTCTCGAACACGTCATGAGAGCTTTCCCACCAAAAATCGTTCCTTAGTTTCCTCCCCATGCTGCCATTTATAGTATAATTAAAATGTAAAATAGCATGAACTAGTTCAAATTATGCACATACATATACGAGGTGTGATCAAAAAATAACCGTAATTTCGTGAGTTACGTACGTTCGATTTTCGCATTTTTTGGTACACATTGGTACACATGTCTGTTATATATGTTGGCAATACCAACCATTTTGGATTGTCCTTTTTTTTTTTGACAGATAAAAAGGTTAGTCGTGTTTTGGTGTGCTCTTCGATTTTTTACTATTCGAAAAAATGGATCAAAGAAACTGTATTCAGTTTTGAGTAAAAAATGAAATTAAATGCGCAAGGACATTTGAAATGTTGACTGTGGCCTTTGGCGAGTCTGCTATGAGCAGAACACAAGTTCAATTGTGGTATAACCGGTTTAAGGAAGGCCGAGAAGATGTCAATGACGATGCTCGTTCTGGTCGCCCGAGCACGTCAACAACCGATGAAAACATTGACGCAGTGAAGAAAATGATTTTGGATAATCGTCGAATCACTATCAGAGAGGTTGCTGATGATGTTGGCATATCGTTCGGGTCATGCCAAGCAATTTTGACGGATGTTTTAGGCATGAAACGTACAGCAGCGAAGATTGTTCCAAAATTGCTAAATTTTGAGCAAAAACAACGTCGCTTGTGCGTAAGTTTTTGGCCAAAAACAAAACCGTTATCATGCCTCATGGCCCCCGCTGACTTTTTCCTCTTCCCAAAACTGAAGACACCGATGAAAGGAAAGCGTTTTGCTACGATTGAGGAGATAAAAGAAAAATCGAAACAGGAGCTTTTGGCGATACCAAAAAGCGCGTTTCAGAAGTGTTTCGAGGATTGGAAAAAACGCTAGCATAAGTGTATTATATCTGAGGGGGATTACTTTGAAGGGGACAAGATAGTTGTTGATGAATAAATAAATACTGAAAATAACGGTTATTTTTTTATCATACCTCGTATGTATTATGTATAATGTTACATAAATATTTAAATCTTTCATAATTATTAAAAGTATTTGAATTTATTTTAAATTATTTTTCCTTATTTTTATACTTATAGAAGACTGTAAAACCTTCCGGAGTTTCTTCAACGAATCTTGGAGCACATAGAGATGAAATTTATATTGACGATGAAGGCATCGAAGGTTCTGGCGGGCGTGGAGGGGTAAGTTAAGAAAAATATCCATTCATAATGATTTTTAAACATAAATTGAAATATTTTTATGGAGGGTTTTATGTTGTTTAATGTTTTATGTTTTCCTTGCATTTCGAATGTAAAGTAATATATAAAATTAAATTATATTCTAGGCATTCTTGAATAATATGTACAAGACATAATATGTATGCTGCAAGACTGTCACCAATCAAAAAACATAAATTTCGGGAAAAACGCACTTAAGCTTTTCAATTTACCTATCACTCCGTACAATTGGTTATGACAAATACTCTTCTCACGTGAACATTTCATAAGATACAGTATTGACTTTTTACTACAAGATACGACACTAAATAACAGTTATTTCTGTATGCTTAACTCGAAAATTTAGTTTTCGGATGTATGTATATCTTGCGGCAAGGCAAACGAGCGATATGTAAGGAGCTCATTCGGTGTGTTGCATAATTTAAGGTGCGGTACATACATACCATACATAAACCGCAATGTTTACTTATGCTAAACATGCACTCAAGGTGGAAGTGGTTGGGTTTTCTAGCATTAATTCATACGTGAGTTTCAGGATAAACATTTAAGGATTTTCATAATAGCAAACATACACTCAATGAAGAGCGTCTTATAGAATTTAGAGCAATGACGGCTATTCGACGGCTATAGACCTCTCCGCACCATTTGATACCAAAAGAGGTTTCAGACAAGGTGACTCCCTATTGTGCGACTTCTTTAACCTTATGCTGGAGAAAATAATTCGAGCTGCGAACATCGACATCTCTGGCACTATCTTCTACAAGAGTGTCATGCTGCTAGCATACGCTGATGATATTGACATCATTGGCAAAAACGCTCGAGCAGTCAGTGCAGCATTCTCCAACTGAATGAATGAAATACCTTGTGTCAACAAACAAAGAGTCACGGTGTCTTGGGCAAAATGTCACTGTTGACAACTACACTTTTGAAGTCGTCAAAGATTTCGTATATCAAGGATCCAGCATAAACACCAACAATAATGTCAGCCTTGAGATCAAGCGGAGACTAACTCTTGCCAACAGGTGTTACTACGGGCTCAGTAGGCAATTGAGAAGTAGAGCCCTCTCTCGACCGACAAAAATAACGCTCTATAAGTGCCTCATCCTTCCCGTCCTAATGTATGGCGCAGAGACGTGGACATTGACCATCAATGATGAGCGGCTGTTAGGAGCGTTCGAGAGGAAGATACTCCGTAAGATCTACGGTCCAGTATGCGTGGACGATGTTTATCGAATAAGATGGAACGATGAGCTGTATGAGCTGTACGCCGACACTGACATAGTCAAGCGTATAAAAATCCAGCGGCTTCACTGGCTGGGTCATGTTGAGCGAATGGAAGAAAGCGCTCCGGCTAGAAGGGTGTTTTATTCGAACCACGGTGGAGGAACACGCAGAAGAGGACGTCCTAATCTCCGTTGGAAAGACCAGGTGCAGGGCAACCTGACTGCACTTGGCCTTATAAACTGGCGCCAACGAGCGCATAGCAGAGGTGACTGGCGAAGCTTTATAGAGGCGGCCAAGACCGATCATCGGTTGTAGTGCCAGCTAAGTAAGTAAGTAAGCCGGCTATTCGATACCATATTTACATGTAACTGTAATAAAGATCATTTACACAGAAATATCTGCAAAAAAAGAAACAGATAACGACAATTTTTTAATCGTATACGAATTTAAAAGTTTAACTTTTTCTGGCATTAAAATTCCTGTTGGCCGTCACTGTTTTAAAATGTTCTAAATAAAGACTAAAGTTTATTCCTTTCATTATAACAGTTTATATCATTTATGCTAGTACGTAAAAACAAAAATAACACATCTAAACAGTTTCTCTGTGGACCAATGTAATCCCTAGCTCTATTATATTTCCTTCCCTTCTAAAATGTGTGTTCATATTTTGTGAGTGTCACAGCATTTTATGGCATCTGAAACATTTCAGATAATTACACGTAAACCAAAAGAAACAGAAACCCCAAACGACAATGACGCAGACGATGAGGATATTTAACCAGAATCCATTACGGAAATTTATTTCTCTACGTTGTCGTTTGTGATGTAGGCCACCGCTACCACCGCTGTTTATCAACTAACCGCAAGGCATTCATTGTATTTAGCGCATGTGTGTGTATATGCTTATACCCAGCGGTCGAGAGATCCGAATCAAAAGCGCTGCTGATTCACGAACGGAACAACGAAAGAAATTTCGTCTTGAATTGGGACCAGTTGGAGTTTTGTTGTATGTATGTCTCATTGTAGAGTGAGGATATTGTGAAGAGAAAGAAAATGGGAATAAAATGAAAACACTTGGATACGAACTTGAGTGTATCATCATCATCATCAGTGATTTTTGTAAATACATACATATCTTATAAATGTTAGAACAACGAGTAACTGATGGAGAATTAAGTATTTTTTAATAGAAAAAATTCAAAACTGTAGAACTTTTCTTGTTGTTCTTTTAAATTTATGCGTAAGCATTTCCAACCCAGTGTATTCCTAAATAATTGTCATTTCTGTACACTGAATGCCTTACACACTTTTATGTTAAACTTTAAAATTTAAAGTTACTATTTGGCATGAATTCAAATTTTATTGAATTATTTCATCTTTTAGAGAGTGAAAGAGATTTGGAAATACGAGTGAGTATACATTTTTTGTAGATGGCACTTACACATATGTACTTTACTGAACAAGTTTCTTTCGATAAGCAACGGCAAAGATTTTACCTGGCCTTAGCGTATATTATTCACCTAGGCTTACCAACTGTCACGGATCTTTCATATCTCAAGCCTGTGCACCTTCCGCAGCCGTTCAGCACACTACCAACTACATCGCGGCCATCTGTTAGCATACTCCATTATACTTCTTATTTACACTTTAATTTCAACATTTTGCCCCATTGTATTACTCCCTCCGGTATCTGCGTGTATATTATAATTATTTGAATGCAGCTTCGCGTAACAAGCTTTCCATTATTCAAATTATAGCTTACAAGAAGATGCTCCAAATGTACTGTTCAAACCTATATAATTCGTAACTAAGTATGTACATAATGTCACATAGTCCCCACATAGTTTCAATTATACGATGTGCCATTGACGGAGAAGTAAAAGAAACCACGAAAATATGCAAAATCAATGTGAATGTAAACTGAAAGTTAACCGCTTGCTAAATTTTAAATGTTACACCATTTGCACTTGCAAACATTTAAACATTTTGGGTGTGTCTTATTGAACTTTATTTTTTAGCATTGAATTTTGAGGGCGGTCTCTCATGGATTGCTTGAAGCTTAATTAAATTTTTAATGTACATATGTATATAGTGGTCACTGTGGCGTAGTTGGCAGTGCGTTGGCCTGGTACGCAGAGTGTCCAGAGTTCAAAACTATTTTTCTACACGGCACCACCTCTTGGCAGGCAATGGCAAACCAACAAGAGAAAAAAAATTACTATGAAAAGCTTTTCTCTTGGCCATTCGTGTTCGGCATAAAACTGTAGATCCATTCATATACAAATATAACACGCACAACATGAGTGGATGCGAAAAACTAAGCCTAGACCCTCCATGGGCTGTTGTGACATTAAAAGAAAAAATAACTACCATATATTTATGTTATAAACTTGTTAAACTTGTCGGTATTTTAAAACTAAGCCAACTGAAGTGTTTTGGGTATAGAGAAGATATTGAAGACACAAAATTCACGTACTACGTGAATTGACGTATTACGTGTGAAAATCACGTACATACATATGTACTGACATATCAAAACCACTTCCGTAATTAAAGTTTGAGTGGTACTTTTCTCTATTTTGATGATGATAAGTCCAATGTAGCTTCATCTGGACATGAAAAAAAATATCAGGATTCTTCAAGTTTCCCTTTTTTTCCAGACAACAAGAATTTCACTCTTTTTCCATTTGTTGATTGAGCAGCTGATCGTCAGTGTTGCTCACCATTTAAACTTTCAATTACGTAGCCGATGCATGAATCTTTTTAACGTCTGAGACTTCTTTGTTTAATGTATTTACTCACACTTATAAGTTAAAAGGTTTATCTGGAGAAATTTCTGAAAGTCTGGACTCTGGACACACGACTAAAAATATGTACAATCCAGACGAATCCGAATCGTCTGACAATACTAACAACATCACTTGATAAATAACATTTTAAGCATTCGTCTAACAGTAAAAGCAAATATCCACAAATGTAAATCTAAAACTCAATTACAATGTCTTTACTTTACTTACTTTTAATGGCACAACAGCCCATGGAGGGCTTAGGCCGAGCTTTTCGCATCCACTCATGTTGTGCGTGTTATAAGTATTTGTTCATGAATGGAAGGGACCCACAGTTTAATGCCGAATCACAATATCTCTATTAGGAATTAAAGCGCATCTCT
Source organism: Palloptera scutellata (assembly GCA_958295655.1). Classification (NCBI taxonomy): domain Eukaryota; kingdom Metazoa; phylum Arthropoda; class Insecta; order Diptera; family Pallopteridae; genus Palloptera; species Palloptera scutellata. Next base: position 42,867,864 of record OY282451.1, read on the forward strand.
TAACATTCTCCCTCTTCGATATATGTATTTTTACACTTTTATGTGCTCTGCTGCTTTTGACAATTTTTCAACGTTTTTATTCTTCGGGTTACAAAGCACTTTACGAGTAGGTACCACCACTCTTTACTAAATCCTTGCTGCAGTAATTAAAATGGGGTGCTAGTTTATTTGCGTTTGTAGGGTAGGTACCTTTAGAGCTCTCAAATACACATACATACATACAAGCATATGGTAGCCACGTGCATACTCGTAACTAATGGCTCTAACTGCGTTGCATCATGACCAATATCATCACCATTATCATGGCCATAATTATCTTAGTGGGGCTACCTACATATGGAATATAGTATGTAAGCACAAGTCAGGAATTTTTAGATTCATGTCACTAAATTGCATTTCGTGTGTGTGTGTGTTTATGTGAAAATTGCATAATTAATGCAATCGTAATTATTGTAATTCAGTATTATAAACTATAATAATATAAGTATAAGTATAATGTAAGATTGGATAACAAGAAAGTTCAGAAAAGTGAGCTAAGTTTAACCAATTTTTTCATATATCAAAATAACTTTATTGCGTCAAATATTTTCCATTATTATAGACCACCCCTCGCCATGTTTCGGGTAAAATCATAACAGCGTCCTTAAAAAATTCCTGGGGTTTCTGCTGGAAAAACTCGGACAAGTACTTTTAGCATTCCTCTTGGGAATTCAACTTTCCGCCATTAAGATAATTCTGCAACGAGTGAAACAAATGGTAATCTGAAGGTGCAAAGTCTGGGCTATATGGTGGATGCATTAAAACCTCCCGTCCAAGCTCCCTCACTTTTTGGCGGGTCACCAAACAAGTATGTATATGGTCTAGCGTTGTCGAGAGGAAAGACGACGCCCTTTCTTTTCTGTTGACTAATTCCGGACATATTTCCTTAAGCCCTTCATTCTATCTTGTTAATTGTTGACAGTACAGTTCCGAATTAATCGTTTAGCTACGCGGAAGCAGCTCGTAGTACACAGTACCCTTGCATTCCCACCAAATACTAAGCAAAACCTTCCTTGGCATCAGTTTCGGTTTTGCGACGCGACCGTTTGGGCAGTCTCACCTCGTTTTAACCATTATCTTTTTTCGCACATACATTATTTTATACATCTTATTCGATAAACATCGTCCACGCATACTGGACCGTAGATCTTACGGAGTATCTTCCTCTCGAACGCTCGTAACAGCCTCTCATCATTGATGGTCAATGTCCACGTCTCTGCGCCATACATTAGGACGGGAAGGATGAGGGACTTATAGAGCGTTATTTTCGTCGGTCGAGAGAGGGCTCTACTTCTCAATTGCCTAATGAGCCCGTAGTAACATCTGTTGGCAAGAGTTAGTCTCCGCTTGATCTCAAGGCTGACATTATTGTTGGTGTTTATGCTGGATCCTAGATATACGAAATCCTTGACGACTTCAAAAGTGTAGTTGCCAACAGTGACATTTTTTCCAAGACTCCGGTCTTAAGCAACTCAGCAGGCAGGCCATCTGCACCTGCAGCCTTATTGTTTTTCAGCCGAGCAATGGCTGTTAAGACCTCCTCATAGTCAGGCGGCGGTATTTCAACGTCGTCAGTGATTGGGGTTTCCGGAGTAGATTCCGCAGTGGCGGGATTATTGCCATAATCGCCATTGAGCAGCTGCGAAAAGTGCTCCCTCCATAATCTCATTATGCCCTCGATATCACATCTGTCACCAGATTTGCGTCTTTATCCTTGCAGGAAGAGGCCCCGGTCTTCAAACCATCAGTCAGGCGTCTTATTCTTTCAAAGAATTTTCGGACCTCGTTCCTGTCCCGCAACATTTCGATATCATTGAACTCGCGTCTTTCTTCATCTCTTTTCTTGCGCCTGAAAAGACGTTTCTCCTCCCTCCTCAACTTTCTGTATCGCTCCTTAGCAGCTCGCGTTGCAACTGACTGCAGGGTGGCTCTGTAAACAGCATTTTTTGCTTCAGTAGCATCACGACACTCTTGGTCGTACCACATATTTCTCACAGAGTTATCGTACTTTCAACTTTGCATATCCCTTTTCTGAACTTTCTTTTTATCCAACCTTATATATCAAAGAAAATATAAAAGTTTAAGGAAAAGTTATATAAAAATCGCAAACGACTGAAACTTATTAACGACTATAAACTGTAACTACTGTGTGACTACTGGTTTGACTGCTACTTGACGACTGACTTAGCTTGTACTAGCGGCAAATTCTAATACGGCAATGAAAGATCTTTGTCGATGCAATGTAAAAATTTGTCCTACTTCCTTTGTTTATGTTTATTGAAAAGTATGCATTTGCTTTTAACCTAAACTACTGCTTTATCGGATGCACTGTTTTCGCGACCCCAAAGTGATCGATTTTGTGTGCTTTTTATTATTATTTCTTTCTCCTCAAGTTTTGGCTCAACAAGAAGGTTGGTTAACTCCAGCGACGGAACGAAAAATTATTGTAAAACCGCGATTTTAAAATTTCATTAAAGGCTACCACATATTCTTCTTATTGCTGAAGTATTCACTGCTTTTTTTTATTTCTTCTAAAGAGGATATGTCAGTTTGACTTTTTCCATTGTTTAGGATAAAAAAATAGCCATTGTATGGAATAAAAGAAATTACACCCACACCACACCGAGCACAAATTTGAACCCCTGTCTCCTCTCTAATTGCGGCAGCTGTCTTAAATGGATCACGTGTAGCCAACATTTTTATGTGATTGTCATCTGCACTTGTAGTTTTGCGGGGCCTACCTTTCTTGCAATGAAATTTTTGAGATAATAAAGATTGCTAATAGTTTTAGCTATTTGGCGGATGCTTTGTCCCTCAATTCGCAGTTTTTTCACCAAATCACAGTGCTTTGCTCGACCCATTTTGCTGTGACATTACGGAATAGTTTACATTTAATTTGTTGAATTACCCTCAATGCTACCATTTAAATGCTTACCAGTACAAATTATAAATAAATTTAAGTTTTCTTTTTAAAATATAAAAATTTTTTCGTCAGCTGTTCTTCTTGAATTGTCTGCCTTCGAATGCTTCGCTTAAACATTTTTGTTTGGGAATCCCCCAAAAATATTTAACTGTAGTGTTGCCACCTAGAAATCTATAAAGTATATACCATACTATTTTATTTTCTATAAAAATTGTTTGCCATAAGTAGTCCGATAAAAGAAAATCAATGAAAGTTTTATAGTGCAAGGTGTTCTTATTTGATTGTCCGACACTGTACGTCGTTTCAAGTACTAATTTTTTTATGAGAGTTGTTACACCCACTTGCTCATAAAACCAAAATTTGTTTAATAACTACTACCAACATAACACCTCCCCACACAGGCTGTCATTCTATCTTTCAAATTATGGCTCCCCAGTTACCACGTTTCAAATATTTCGCTTGTATTGGAGGTGCTACACCCACTTAACCAATTCTGACCAATAACTACTCCTAATATATTTCATTTTCATTCATTTTTTCATTGCTTTCTTTGCTCTGGTTCCACAGTTATATCATTTAAAGTATGTAGTTTGTATGGGAGGTGCCACGCCCGATTGTTTTTTTTTTACGAGATCAGTAGTTCCAGAGATACCTCAAAAATAAACATATAAATCTTTACCAAAATATTACTAGCAACTATACATACATAGATTTATAAAAATATTATTATTAATTAATAAAAGAGCATATTTTTATTATCTTCATACTTAACTAACTCTGGAGATTTATTTATATTTATTTATTTCGCATATCATACATATATGGTATGTAAGTAATATGTAAAAGTAAATTTCAAATTCTTTACAGTAAAACTCGCAAATATGTATGTATGTATAGGTACATACGAAAGTACATGTAAGTATGTATGTATACTGTTCCGGCCGCAGTATGTGCATCACATTTTACTTCGCTTGGCTTCCACGCTCTTTCATGTCAGAAGTAAACAAACCTCATAGACAAACAACTCTTTGAAACAAGTTTTCTTCACTATAAATAAAATTGTAAAAACTGCTCAACTTTACTCATTAAAATTTTAATGACACACCGCATCTATTTTTACTTTTCTTCTTTTTCTTATTAATCCAGTAAGCTTGATGCATGTTGTATGATATTTTTGCATGCAAATGCTACTGCGCGCGCATAATGAAATACATATCTCTCAGAGAATAATATCTTACGTTTCAGTTATTCGCTTTTGTAAAAATTTTGATATGATTTAAATAAAAATAAATACAAAAATAATATATAAAAAGAAAATACCACATATACTGACATACATATGTACATACTACATACGAGTACCCATGTTAGGGATGAAGAGGCAACTTTTTCACAAATTGTTTTTCTATTTTTCAACGTAATCTCCTTTTAGTAAGTACAATACATTTTTCCCAACGTTTCTGCCATTTCTTTAACCCCGCCAAAAAATACGATTTGTCAAACTTTTCAAAATACGCTTCTGTCTCGACGATAACCTCGTCGTTTAAGCTGAATTTTTTCCCCCCGAGCCACGTTTTCATGTTGGGGAACAGAAAGAAGTCGCAGGGAGCCAAGTCGGGCGAGTGCGGTGGGTGCGGCTGCAATTCGTAGTTCAATTCATGCAATTTGGCCGCGACATTTCCGTATCCGCTTGTTGTCCACCGTAAGCAATCGCTGCACCCATCGGGCCAACACCTTTCTCATGCTTAACCTATCATGTAAAATATTAATTACCGTTCCGTACGACACTTCTACGGCCTCTGCCAATTCGAGCACTTTCGTTCGATGATCAGCGAGAATCATGTCGCGGACCTTTTCAACGATTTCCTCGGACACCACGTCTGCCAGGCGGCCTGGGCGCCCTGGGCGTTTCTCATGAAAAACAGATGTCCGACCACGTTTAAATTCGGTGAACCAATATCTTACGGTTGCCATAGATGGTGAAGGGTCCCCATAGACAGCATCCAACTTCGCTTTTATTTCTTTGTATGTTTTTCCATCCAAAAATAAAAAGCGAACTACGAATCGATATTGTTTTTTTCCATTTTATCGCGAAACACGAAACACGTGTGATAATAATGGCTGTCAATTAAAAACTAACCTATGAAACAGTTTGAAATTTAGTGTGGTGTTGTGTGACAGATGTAGAGATGCAGTACACGACGGTAATGCCAACTTCCCTCAGCAACGCCACCTGTCTACACACACGGGTACTTATTGATCTACCTTTGTACATATTCTCTTCTACCCTGTATCCAATCGGTCCAGTCTTGTACTGGTATTATACTGCACCGCGAGGAACCACAATTACATAGTTCCATGCCTGATCACACATAACAGACTAGTTACTTTCATACAGGCTTGTCATTGGACAGGACCTGTGCTGGCCCTACTCTGTTTATATACTAGTCCAGAAATTAATTATGGTTAGACCATTTCGTGGCACAAGAAAGAAAATTGTGTGCTTCAGTTTCGTTTTCAGGTAAGGTTTAGTAAACTTTTAAAAACCAAAATCTAACGCAAAAAGATTTTCAGGCAACTTTTCAAGTAGATCTTCTGCCCTACTCTTTCGTTGAGAAGCTGTGGACCTTTGCCGAGACTCAATGAGATGAGTGTTGATGCAATTATTGGCTGTAATGACCTCATTTGCCATTCATGCTGTCTCTCCGCATTAGTCTTTGCGAGTTGTTTTTCAATGAAGTTCGTATTCTGTTGTGCCACAAGTAGCTTGAGAAGTCTAGACTCTCGCGATCTCTCGGTGCTGGTTTTAAGGTTTTTTTTCAAGATAGCAGAATCTGAATTTTTTTGGACTTCCATTTTTCGACGAAGTCTACATTCTCGCTATCTTTCAGCCGCAGTTTTTGCTCTAGAATTTTTGTTTTTTTTCAGTCCATACTTGCTCATTTTTCAGCTCTAGAAATTACTAACGCTTTTTGTTTGAAATGTAAAGGAAGAGGTGGAGTGGCTGCTGTGGGAAGACCACAACCACAACCAACAATTCTATCTAGGGGTAGACCGGTGCAGCATCAGCATATAATTCAATTTTTGTTTGAAATGTACAATTTTTGTTTGATATGTAAAATTTTAATAGCGCTCTCTATCAATCGAGTGTGAATCATACGCGAATCAGCGCCCTCTATCAATCGATAGAGTAGCCCTAGTAGCTGAATATGTGCTGCCATCATTTATGTGTATGCATCCTCATTTTTTTTCATTTCCGTTTCGCCACGAATCATCTTTTACCGCCTCGTAAATATAAAAACGATTCTAAAGAAGTAAACTTCAAAAAGAACTGCTGTTCGCTGCGTTGCATTACATTGTACTAGTCTGTATCCTTGTATGCATTGACTAGAAATATTTCTACTCTGTTTGACTAGAAGCAATCTCCTATCATACTCCTCCTACATACGCTCACTTAAAAGCGTTAATAAGTGTGTATAAGAGAAGCATTTTCACTTACACATACTTTAAACTCATGATTATTTTTTAAGCGCCATCAACATCATCACCATTATGATTACAGCAACCATCTTTGCCGTGAACATCTGCGTCATCAAAGTCATTAAAGACTGTGTGCAGTATAAGTTAATTTATTAACCCTAATGGTATCAGCATATGCCTTTAGTCTATTTATATTGGTTTTTAAGTAAATGCAAATAATATTTTTTGATTAAAAATTTCTTATTGCTAGCTATTTTTTATAACAATATAATTTAATGCTAACGAAAAACAAAATATAACAAAATTCCATTAAAAGATACAAGGTGTATTGAGTTTGATTGTAGAGCGCTGCCCTATTCCACCGAGGAATGCTTTACAAAGATTTTGAATCTAGTTACATATCTAGTTACATCCAGAAAAAACCTGGGAAACACAGGAAGTACACGAGGGTTTCTCGCTTTCCGATTTCATGGCAGCTGCGGAATAAACAATTTATTCCCTCTTGGCACAAGGGCATCAATTTGGCGGTTAGCTTGATGTAAAGCAAAAACTGTTACCTGTAACATGCTCGTTGAATCGAATGCAATGCGACTTCACCTCCTACTTCATACGTACATACATATGTACAATAAACAGTAATTAGTTATTATATTTCCTTATTGTAAGCGAGTCTTTAAGTTTTGAGTGTTTTTTATAGCATCTCTAAAATTGCTAGCGCGTACTCGTACAATTGACGAAGCTTGTATTGTTTGCTATTGAAGACGAATTTCATTTTTCCATTTTCTCTAAATCAAGAGCAAAAAAAATAATAAGAGGACTAACAAAAGAATAACGCAATGCAGAGAATATGGTAAAAGGAAGGTTATTCACTGGCGTAGCCAGGACAAGATTCATTTTATGTGAATAAATTTTTTAAGTTTTTTTTCTTCAATTGAAGGATGAAGTAGCAAGCACCCCATCGCTACGACCATAATGTCGTAATTGCATAATAATTTCCATCTTTTATGTTTTTTTATTCTTTTTCTTACATAAGTATTTATTGTTAAAATAAATAAATGGAGAAAATCTCTGTGCACAAGATGCTTTGTTAGGTTTAAGAATGAAAACATAGCATACTTTTAAGAATATACATAGGTATACATACATACATTTATAAAGAAGGAGGCAAGGGAAACTCTACATGCAATTTTCTATACTCACCTTAACCTTAATAAAAAATGAAATTCAAATCTACATAGGAAGTTAAGTTCGGATGCAAACTAATCTAATAAAATGTGTTACAGGTATTTACGTTGGAATGTGTCACGTCATATGGTGGCAAACATTTATATGTTACTGTAATCTATATCTAGGTTAGGTTAGCTGAAGAACGCGTTTATGGATCAGCCGACAATTCCACTCGGAGACCAGTACGTCCATTGTGAATGCCTTCTTTTATGAGTACCAGTGAAACTAATCGTTCCGTTCAGTTATAGAGAAGAACTGTCCTTATTAAACCATTTCCTTTTCCTTATGAATGCGAGGCGATCCGATATTAGTACTTTCGTTACATTTCTTAGACCAGTGAAGAGTCTCGATCCCATGCTCTCAAAGCCTTTTCTTCTGCAGTCTTGGACATTGACATAAAAAGTACTGGTCTCCGAGTGGAATTGTCGGCTGATCCATAAACGCCTTCTTCTGCTAACCTAACCTAGATATAGATTACAGTAACATATAAACGTTTGCCACCATATGACGTGACACATTCCAAAGTAAATACCTGTAACACATTTTATTATATAGTAGAATATTCCTCCTCTTCCTCGTTCGGACAAATTCAGAAAAAACCGTTTTCGCTGAAGAACTAGTAGATTCCAGTGCTTCCAGGGCTTCGCTGACGTTCATTTCAAACCCTTTCTTGGCTTTATCGTCCGCGGTATCATTAACTTTGATGTTCCTATGTCCGGGAACCCAGCATAGAGAAAGTATTAGGTCTAAAACCCATGAGCAAAGCATGGCACTGTAACGCATTCTTTGACCAGACTATTTTGGACTCTTTTCTTTTCTTTTAATGGCATATGTTATATTATATTTGTATAATTTGGAAGGAATCTACAGTTTTATGCCGAATCCGAAGGGCGAAGTGTAGGTTTGTCAATCCTGGGGTGGTGCTGCGCAGAAAAAAATTTTTTTTTTAATTTTGATTTTGCCTGTGTCGACATCCGAACCCCGGACACTGCGTTATAGTCCAATGCACTACCACTAGTGGTCGCTGTGGCGTAGTGGTAGTGCGTTGGACTGCTGCGCAGAGTGTCCGAGGTTTGAATCTCGGCACAGGCAAAATAAAAAAAGTAGAAAAATAAAAAAAAAAGTAGAATAAATAATTTTTCTACACGGCACCACCTCTTGTCAGGCAATGGCAAACCAACAAGAGTAAAAATTGCTATGAAAAGCTTTTCACTTCGCCGTTCGGATTCGGCATTAAACTGTAGGTCCCTTCCATTCATGTACAAATATAACACGCACAACATGAGTGGATGCGAAAAGCTCGGCCTAGGCCCTCCATGGGCTGTTGTGCCATTAAAAGAAAAGAAAGAACTACCACTAGGCCACAGCTACCACATTTTGAACTCTATTTACTTTTAAAACGGCCTGGCTGTCCACAAAAAAATTATATTCGACGTGATATTGTGCTATTTTGTATAAGTTTTGTATTCTTTTGCGAATATCTGCAATTGAAAGACACTGCAGTTGTTGGGCAGACGATAAGTTTGACTTACGTGCAAGGCTTCTGAGACTCGCTACATTTTTGAACCATCGGCGTAAATAGACACCGATTCATTCTCCTAGTCTTCTCTGTTCGGATAAAGCCCTCAGACAACTTTTTCGATCCATTCACATTGTGGAAATATGTTTGTGCAAGAATAGAAGGAACCTACAGTTTCATGTCGAATACGAATTAGCGAAGTGGAACGCCGGGGCATTTTTCTCAAGGAGGTTTGCCATTCTCAGTTAAGAGTTGGTTCCGTTTACATTTTTTGGATCGGGTCTCGCAGATGAGCACTCTGCAGTAGAAGTGCAGCAATCTACCAACTACACCACGGCTGCCACAAAAGTTTAGCATAATATTTTCCAAATGTCATAGCTAAATAGAAATTTTTTATTTGAGAAAGCAATACTTATTATCAGAAAATACATAGTAAGTAAAATACATAGTAGTTAATGAAAGTTAGCTTAATGATATATGTATGGCATAATTTTGTTATTAGAGCTCATAATCATTATAACCATCAAGATTATTTGAGGTTTGTCTTGATGTTTTTACACAGAATTATTAGCAACTCCTAAAATCATGCTACAATCTACAATCGTCACGGCACAAAAAAATCCTTAACCACACCCTATTTGAAATGGCTGGCAGCGTTGGGTTTTTCTTTTCTTTGTCGTTTTACTTGACTTAAATTAAATTAGGACAACAGTGACAACATGAAATGAAGAAAAAAAGAAAAACATTTTTTTAAATTGTAACAGTAGAGACGATAGATCGATATATTTAAAAATTTTAGGATATGTGCACGTTCGCGTTCCAGCTAGATAAATTGTTGATTTAATATATGTAGGCACTAAAAGGCTCCCTAAATATGGTACATATGATTTTTGGGCATGTGTGTTCTATTATAAGTTCCTTCTCGTTCTTTGATTTCCTAAAAGAAATTCAAATTTATGATTTCTGTTGGCTTCAGGCAGCAAAATCAATTTTTCTTTTCTTTTTACCCTTTTTCGACTACAAGTACACATGACACATTTTAAATCTAGGCACTAAAAGACCCTCTAAATGTTGTTTGTGGGTATGATACATTCTTAAATGAGGTTTCTTCTCCCGTTTTTTTTAGTGATTCGTTAGTAACTTAAAATATTCAAATTCAGAATGAGGCACTACTTATAAACTTATTTTGACTCTAGGTACTTAAAGACTTCCTAGAGTAGAATTTTTAAACAGTTATTCTGATTTCATGATTCGAAAGTTTGGGAAAATTGAACAAGAAATGATCAACTATAAGCCTCGATATCTTTAAATGCAAAGCTTATAGCGATACCATAAGGAGTGAGATCGAAAAAATCGGATAACTTTGAAAGACCACTGCTTTGAAACTCTTCATCTGAATGAAAAAATTCAAACAGTAGGATTTGCGTTGGAGAAATGCTGATGAAATGTAATCACATGTTTTTTGATTTGTGAACTTTCAGTTGAGTCATGGCATCGGAAGTGGAAAGACCCGATTTAGTTGTTGAATTATTTCGAGAAAATCCGCAGTGGAGCCAGAAAACCAAATTTAATACAGACTTAACAGTTGCTAGAAAATATGGTTCTGGAAGGAAATGCGAGTTCGTGTCTCCACGAAAGGCGAAGAAAGTCGTTGCTCTCTTAGAGAAGAATCCAGCGTTGTCTAATCGAAAATTGGCGGAAAAAGTGAGTTGCAGTGAGTTATTAGTTCGTAAAATTAAAAAAGATGCGTGCCTTAAAACATACAAAGTGCTGTCAGTACCCGACAGGAACGCTACTAAGAACTTGGTAGCCCAGATCCGAGCTAAAAAGTTGAAGACAGATTTTTTGCAAAAATTCGATTGCTGTGTTATGGACGATGAAACATACGTGTTGTCTAAATTTTCTCAATTGCTGGTCAAGAGTTTTACACCGCAAAGGAACGAGGAGGAGTTGAGGAAATATTAAGGACAAAACAAAAGTCCAAGTTCCCGAAGAAGTTTCTGGTATGGTAAGCGATTTGTAGTTGTGGGCTAAGGAGTAAAAGTTTCGTAACAAGTGGCACTGTTAACACCGAAATTTATGTGAAGGAGTGCCTCCAGAAGAAAGCACAATGTATCTACTTTCATTTGGCCTGATCTAGCCTCCGGCCACTACAGTAAAGTAACCCTTAAATGGTTCGAAGACCAAAAATTGTTACCAAAAATTGGTACCAAAAATTGTCCAGAATCTCGGCCTATCGAGAGATATTGGGCTCTAGTGAAGAGAACATTAAAAGCAACAAACAAAGAAGCTAAATCCATGGAAGATTTTAGAAATAAGTGGAATGCTGCCGCCAAGAGAGTCTCAGAAATGACAGTAAAGGCGTTAATGGCAGGCATACCGGAAAAGCCGTCCGAATTCTGTAAAAAACCACAAACAAATTTGTTTTATTGATCGTTTTATCAGAAATAAAATTTTGTTTTCAAAACTGTTTAAATTTTTTTATTTGCATAAAGGATTTCAATGCTAGGACAATTTAAGGTTATCCGATTTTTTCAATCTCACAATATCTTAGAGTCACTAGCACAATATCTTAGAGTGTGAGCGTATATTTTTTACAATTTTTGTGTGATTTTTGCATATGTACTAAGTAAAACTAATGTGCTATAAATTGAAAATTTTTTATTTTTACTGCAATAAAAGTCGTTTAAATTTATTCCTTTGGCATTTTCCAGTTCTTGTTTTTCATTTGCTTTATTTTGATGTAAGGTTGAATTTATGAACAGAAGCGCTGAGAGAGTGGCTGTAAAGAGCACAAGAAGAGCAAGTTGACAAGTTAGGAGCATAGAAAGTCTCTGCTCAGTCTCTGAAAACTATGGAGTGTTTCCGATATGCATTCTAAAAAGCACGAAGTCATCGCTGTAAATTTTCCCGTTGCGATTGACAGCTAAAATAAATAACTTGTCTCAATTCACATTCTGTAGATACTCCAAACATGTGTGAGCAATTATTTAAACAATAAAATAAATTATTTGCTCAACCTTTAAATTTGTTTAACTCTTTGTGAGAATATGTCATACATTCGAAATGCAATTCTTTACGATAGTGAAGCGGTGGCGTTTTTTAATCTTAACTTTTGCCCAAATATCTTCAAAATAAATGAAAGTTATAATATTATTTTTTTATCTTTTTGTTGCAGTCGCACGATGATTTAGATAAAGATTCAGACTATTCTGGTTCCGGTTTTGGTCCCGATGACGAAGATTCATCTACAGATCAACATCATCGGCGCACGAATATACACACACAATCGGGTAATTCAAAACATAATATCAACGACAACGATATCATCTCTAGTAGAACCCACCAAACGAATAGTGGCACAATCATTGGTAGCGGCACAAGTGGCAATTCAGGCATCATCGGTAGCAGTGGCAGTGGCAACACTGGCCTTAATACAATTGGTAAAAATCATTCATCAACAGCCCCATCCACCTCATTCACATCATCTTCAACACCAACAACAACCAAAACAACAGCAAACGATCACAAAAACCAACACACAACAACCTCCTCATCGTTGTATCCTATCCAAACCCATTTAAACCCATCCTCTCCCCATACTCCTCCTGTTCACACGGACAATGATGATGATTTCGATTTGGATGAGGACATTGGTGGCGGCGGCATCGGTGGCGCTGGCGGTCTACCAGGTAGCGGTGATGGTGGTGTTATTGATAATGACGATGATGATACTGGCGACATCGATGATGACGATGACCTCAATACGGATATCATTAGGACCCACCATCACAATTCGGGCGCTACCGTCCGCGGCGAAGAACAAAAACCACCCGTTGATGGTATTGATACAACTAAAATCGATGATGATTACAAGCATCATCAGTCATCGAATGAAGATCGCAAGCATATATTATGGGGCTCAAATACTGATAATGCCGGTGAAAACGGCGGCGGCGACCACGACGACGACGACGATGATACCCCGGGCAATTATGACGACAATGTCGACGACGACAATGACGATGGAACCGAAATGTACACCGATGTCACTGATCCCAGCAGTGAGAATAGCGATACCAATGGCAATAAGGGTGCAACGCACAATCAACGTCAGTGGTTTTCATTTTTATTATTTTATTTTTGTCTTCCTTTGGTTTGTTGTATTGTTTTGTACTTTTGTTTGCTTTGCTTTTTGCTTTCGTACTTCCGTTTAATTTATATACATAATTTGTTCACAGCTCCTAAATTTATTTATTTGCTATGGTTGCCTGCATTTTGCATTCACCAATGTGCATGTGAACATTTATTATTTACACAGGTAGTTTGATAATATTTGAGGTATTCACTGTTGATTGTAAATCCGTAGAAACTTGCAAACGTGCCCCATTTGTATGACAAATGGGGCACGTTTACAGGATTTAAAATAAATGAGAAGGTACGACACCAGGTAACATGAAACACTGTGAATACCCAAATTATTTTTAAGTACGTAGTTTATTTTTATTTTGTATCGAGTTTTATATTGTTTTATGTTGCTTTTGTTTTCCCAGTCTATTACATTATATTATATATTTTTTGTTGTTGTTAATAATGAGTAAAAACGTAAATAAGATGGACAAGATCAGGTTATCGATCATAGACCAAACATCCATAGTAAGCACTTAAACTCGCAAATCATGGAATTTGCAACAGCTTGTTGCATTATACATATGTACTACTGTGGGCAAAAGTTAGTAAGACTTTGTTCATAATTTCAAATTTTTTTATTCATTCTTCCAAATCTATTTCGTCCCCTTCAAAGTAATCCCCCCCGGCCCCAATACACTTGTGCCAACGTTTTTTCCAATTCTCGAAACAGTTGTTAAAGTCAATTTCCTGAATATCCTTCAATGCGCTTAGCGATTCATGTTTAATGTCTTCAATTGACTCAAAACGGTGTCCACGAAGCGGTTTTTTGAGTTTAGAAAATAGACCAAAGTCACACGGTGCTAAGTCAGGCGAATAGGGTGGTAGGGTGGTTGCGGAACGATATCAGTCGAATTTTTGGCAAAATGGTCTCGTAAAACCAATGCAGTGATTTTGGAACCAATCGTGCATTCACTCTTCTTAGGCCCAAATGATGTTTTAAAATGGTTTTCACTGATCCTTCCGATATTCCAACGATGCCAGTAAGGTAAGGTCTCTGACTGTTAATCGTCGATTCTCGTGCACAAATTCCTTGATTTTATTGACGTGTTGATCATCAGTTGATGTTGATGGCCGTCCTTCGTCCTGGACGTGGTTCGTCGTCACCGCGTTCTCGACCATCTTTGAACAATTTGTACCAATCAAAAACATTTGGTCGCGACCTACAATTATCACCGAAGGCCTTTTGCAACATTCTGAACGTTTCGGCACCAGAAATTTGATTCCGCACACAAAATTTAATGGAACTTCTTGGTTGAATAATTTCACTCATTGTGAAAATTGCCGAATGCACTTTTTGTACTTCAGAAAGACAAGCGTATACTAAACACTAATGATTATTTTGATGTGACATTTGGCACAGATGTCACCGACAGTCATACCAACCTGAAAAAAAAAATATATTGATGAATGGGTTTCCGCGCGATATTTAAATTAAAAAGTCTTACTACTTTTTGCCCACAGTAGTATGTATGGTATCAAGCTCTTGGATTTATTCCAAAGGCATGTCCTGTGACAAACAGAAGAACTTTAGGTTTCAACGCATTATCTCAGGTTCATGGTATGAACCTGAAAGTGTGTGGTCCGTTTCTGATCGGTTTCTTTAATACCGTTTTTATTCGGGCAAACTTTTTCAACAAACATCTTCATTAACGTCGCTAGTTTATTCAGTTCGTTTGTGTGCTAGTTATGCTCGATTTGTTGGGAGTATAAATAATCATACGGTACTAGCAAATTATATATCACTTAATCCACAGTAGCTCCTAAAAGATTTTGTCTATCTAACTACCCTTTCATTGAATTTCAAAACTTGCTTAATAACATACCCACGAGTATATGAGGAGCAAACACTCAGAAACCACATTTTTTAGTTTTACGAAATTTCCAAAAAACTTTTATTTATTTATCATTTATATTTTTTTTTGGATATATTAATTTTTTTGGTGGATCTGATCTAGCTTGATCGAACACTTGAACATAACTACTTAAACAAAAAATCTATTTATCGGTTTTTGCCTGTTTACTCCTCATATTCAGCTCTTATTATGTAGTATAAATATCACAATTTCGTTTATTTTATGGGTTTTAATATATTTTGTTTTTACTGTAAATATTATAGCTTTATTAATTTATAGCTAATTTTAATTATATAATTTTTTTTCAACTGAAGTGTAATAATAGCCACAAATAGAAAATATCAAAAATATATTTAATTTTCAATTCAAAATCCGAAATTTTTATAACAACAGCAATTTTGCAGCGGCAACAAATGAAACTCTTTAGATCGCCACATCTCTACCACATCTACATCAAAATTATAATTCCGAAATTATCCTCAAATTCTCACATATCGTATTCACTTAATTATTTCATCCATCAATCAATCATTCACATCATATTGTTGCATTCATTATAATCATTCAAGTTTTGTGCATTCGTTATTAAATGTTTTATTTTGTTTTCCGGTCTAAGTTGCTTGCATTTAATCAAAAAACATACAATTTTTACAAGTTTTATATTTTTGGCTTTCCCACATATGCAAAATTTCTGATAGTCACGCTCACACTTACGAATTATATCTCTACTTAATATTACATTTGTAGTGTTTGTTCATACTTACTTTTCTTCTTTCTTTTTACTATCGTAATAATTGATCTCTTTTTTATTTACTATAAATTTCATAAAATGTTCGTTCTTTCTTCTTCTTTCGCTAATTTCACTGAATCCAAATTTGATCGAATTTAAATTCTATGAGGATGAGCATGAGCATTTCGAGTTATTCTAATCTACAAGTGCTAAATGACAATTTTATTCATTTTGAATCATCTTTCTTCGTTTTAATATCATTGGCAATTTGTTCCAAGCATTTGAAGCAGTTTCACATAAAGTGCTGTCATTCACTTTTCGAATCAAGTATAACAAATTGAGCTTTCCGTTTATCAAAGCAAGAAAATGTTCTAATTTTTCTAAAAACATTCAAAACATCCACATTTCGTATAATTTCGAAGTTACCTGAGTTTGGAAGGTCTTCCTCCTTGCATATAGGTACTTATTATATGTGCATTTCCTGAGAAATCTGCAATTTTTACCAAGAGTTTTTTTTTCTTATTAAGAAACCAAAATGTACAAGTACTTAAATATATATATATATAAATAAAGATAATATTAATGATTATTCTACATTCACTATTTTTGTAACAGAGTAATCTTTTAAGAAATGCTGAAGGTACGCTGATGGTTTAAACATTTTTGCAGAAGAATGCCAACGTCCCAAATTCGTCAAAAAGAGGGTAACTTTTAGGAACAAAAACTTCCTTTTTTATCCAGTAGAGATAAACTCTACTTTTCTTCCTTATTGAAAGACTAGGCTATATTTTTTAAATTAATCTATACTTCTACCTATAAACTGTACTTTTTCTATCTATGTATACTTTTATTGTAATTTGGCAGACCATATTTTTGTGTTCACAAATCTCACAATCGATTATCCTAAATTATCTGAAAATATCACAGTAGATCCCTTATTGTTATCATCGGGTTCCAGCATGTTTTCTGCCAAACATTAGATTTGAAAGTAGGTCGCAGACGATTAAATCCCTCCCTATAGAAACAATAGGAATGACGTAGCGCAACAGCTTCCACTGGGTCGTACACGACCCAAAACAAAAATTTAAAAGTATTCCGCAGTATTCACTCAATGTCTTTCATCCTTTCTAACACTTTTTAATGCATTATCTCACACTCCAATAGAGAGTAAACACGAATTTTAATTTAATTTTCTCCATTTTGTTTGTATTAGTTTTTCGGGTTATCACCAATCTATTGAGAACCTAGCGTTAAGTCTTCCCACTTCTTGTTTTGGGATTTCAATCCATTCACTCTCTCAAATCAATGAAGGAAAACAGCAAACCAGACATTTGGCCAAAAATTAAAAAATTATTTATCATTGGCACCAAGTCCTCCTCTATAACTAATGAGGTATTTCTTTTGCACGACTTCCGTTGCTTTCCGCGTACGTCATTGTGTTTCTTTTTACATCTTCCATCCGTTGTGCTTAAAGTTTTCGAGCAAGGGCGCTTAACAATTTCGTATTTGAATTTGATCAGCTGTTGCCACTTCAAACATCTTCACTTTAAAATTCAAACAAAATATTTGTTTGTACTTTCATGTATTCGTAGGAAATAGCTTGACTTCAATATTTAAAAATCTGAACATAATAGAATTTTTCGAATTCAGTTTCAGGTCGAATCAAATCAGCTTTTTACAAATATTAAATAAATAATAGTTATTCTATCTGTCTCGGTTTTTTCAAAAGTACCTACTAAGTATACACCTATATTTAATATAATTGCAAATTTCATTGACCGGTAAGTTAAATTCTCATACAGGGAAGTAAGTAGATATCAGACGAGTCTCCTAAAACAAGCGAATCGCGGATTTAAATGGGACTTATTAAGTAGGTAGTAGGTTATTATTGCATGAATGTTGTATGTATTGCATAGAGTCAGTAACAGGTCCAAGTGCGATTTAATTGCTTGAAAATTTGAGAAATATCGCAATTGAGTATCTTGAAAAAACATGGATTCGTTACTGGCTGGAATTGTTTGAAATTTTTCATTATTTTATATATTCAGTTCATTTGCTTTGCCCAAAATTTGTAATGGTATATACTTTGGTATTGTCTTTTCTCATTCCAACTAACATCTTCTTCACGTCTGCATACATATTCATAGACATTCATACATACAATAAACAAAAACACTAAAACACACACGCACCTGCACTGAGAAATAAAACTGACACAAACAGACGAACAAATAAATTTATATTTATGTTGATAAGTATTAAAATTAATATTGATTTTTATATCTATTTCTTCCAATATGAAGCTGGCGTCAATACTCAAGGCGGCACCATACACGAATTGGACACAATCAATAGTATATCGCCAGACACTAAAGTAATTGAGCACACGACCGGTAACGAAGTACTAATCATGAATGCCAGCGACGACGATCGAACGACGAGCTTCTTTGCTCAACCGGGCATTTTGGCAGGTTAGTAGTGGCCCACTCACTTCACTCGCATCCACATCAAACTCTCTTTAGATAGTCACTAATTTCATGTAATCCCTTTACCTTTCAGCTGTTATTGGTGGCGCTGTTGTTGGACTGCTGTGCGCTATACTTGTGGTCATGTTTATTGTATATCGCATGAGGAAAAAGGATGAAGGTTCATATGCATTGGATGAACCAAAACGTTCACCAGCGGTTAATTCATATGCGAAAAATGCGAATAATCGGGAATTTTATGCCTGAGATAATTCTCAACGTTATTAAAAATTTCTATTGTGGGGTGAAAAAGAAAGGAGTGTAATAATTACGGAACGTAAATAGAGATGGCAAATCTAATAACAATACTACAAAAGCAGCCGAACGATAGAGCTCAGAGAGTTGAGAAAACAAGTGAAATAACAGAAAAAATTAGTCGAAAAAAAGAAGAAGAAGAAAAAGCAAATCTCAAACACAAACTAACAAACAAGAAAACCTACAGATGCAGACAAATTTTCGACTTTCTATATAAAAATTAAATTAATGATATAACAAAAAGCGCTTGACCAGTGAAATGCTATCATTAGGCTTTGTACAAAGAACATTTTCTACAGCATGTTATAAGGAATATACGTACATATGGTACTTGTGCTGAAATCACTAATTATCAAGTTTAAATTTATCATCTTTAATGCTGGGAATATCAGTGTCCAGTACCATTGATAATGGTATTGAATGACAAAGAAACAACAAGCTATTTCAAGGGACGACATTTTTTTGTTTGGAATATTAACTCTTTTCAGGGAGAATATACGTTCATACATACTATATAGTCAATCATGGCAAAATAACTTGATGAGAAACGCATTCAGTGTAGCGTTCCCTAGTTCGTTCGTTCAGTGTTCTCTCTGTACTGTTATGTGGTTAACTACTTATTCCACCCTGGACTCACAAGAATGTTCAAGAAATACAAGTATTGATATTGGAAACATGGTTTCGCAACTGCTATCTAAAGAGACCCCATATTCTCCACACTCCCTAATGTAAAGTGAAAGGAACTGATATTTTTGATATTAATAATTCTCATTTCTTGAGGGAACTTATTGCTTCTTTATCAGTCAGTGGCATTACTAATTTTTAGGCACTAATCGTTGCGACATTACTTTCAAAAAATGATTCGAATAAATTTGGCAATTAATGCTTCAACTAATTCCTTACAGAGTGCTGTAGAAAATTTTCTTTTAACAACCTAGAGATGGCAATTTATTGATCAACCATTCATTGTAAATGTGAAAAAATAACTCACTAAAAGTCAAACAAGCACTTACTCACTCCAAACTCACAGACACACATAAACATATTACTACCCGTATAACGATAGGAATTTCAGTTGGAATTTTTATATAAATTTAAATTGAAGGAACACAGACACACACACATACTGACGTGACGTAGTGAGTAAATAATAAATCTTTTGTTTCTTTTCTATTAAGCAATTAACCTTAAGCGATATAAGAAACATGAAAAGCAAAAATAAGTGAATATCAAGTTTTATTTAAAAAAGAAATTTATAAAATAAATAAATATAAGGGCGGGCAATTTTTCATATATGAAAACATAGATAATACTACTACACTAATACTACTACATATATATTATTTAGTACTGCAATGAAAAAGAAAAACCAACAACATACATGCATATGTAATTGTAAACAAATATAAAAGTATAAAAATTATGTTTATGTCTAGTATTACTGTATACAATTACAAATATATTGAAAAACTAAAACATAACAAAAATATTGTAATTGTAATTTTGATGATTTTTTTTTTACAAGTTTATAACTTACTTAAACAGGAAAATTAACTACAAAGTTAAAAAAAGAAGTCAAAATTCAATCCAACAATTGTAATAACAGAAAACATATGATTTACTTGAGTAAACAAATACGAAAATTTATAAATTAATTAAGCATAATTATGTAATAATTAGCGTAATTCGTAACAAAGGAAATATTTATTAAGCTAAAGCGAAAAGTTATTAATTGGTGACTCTCTATGTATCTACAGACTTAAGCTTACAAAATTTTCAATTTCATTCTTATTTTGAGTGCAAAATTTCTTTAGATATAATTTACTTCCATAATAACAAAAGCGGTTAAGTTTTCAATTTATTTCCAATGCAATAGACAGTTTAAACTAGTAAACATAAATTAATTTTGTTGTTGCTATTTTCAACGTACGCGCAATATAAAAAATAAAATAATTTAATTTTGCAATATTATCTTATGTAGAAAAACTAATGAAAAATAAATAGTTTCATTTTTGTTGAGAATTTTATTAAATTTTGTATTTTTTTTTTTCTTTAACTTAACGTTGTATATGTGTATGTACTATGTAATTCATAACAAGTCAAAAATGGAAAGCGGTTAGAAATTGGATCAATGAAAAACTAAAATTATATGAGCAGAATTCTTCTATATTCAACTTCTTTCCAGCTGTCAAGCGTTCAAGATTATATCGAAACGATTCACAAAAATCTTTAAAAATCAATTTTTATGTTTACTTTACTTTACTTTTAATGGCACAACGGCCCATGGAGGGCCTATGCCGAGCTTTTCACATCCACTCATGTTGTGCGTGTTATATTTGTACATGAATGGAAAAAAATCAGTTTTAAACCCCATAAATCTAAAATTCATTCAATCACAACCATTTGTAATGGCAAACAGGACGCTCATGAATGTGGGTGGGGTGGGTGCCCCCAATTTTAATCGGAATTGAAATCGAAACACCGTAAATTATTTCATTCTAAATTTCGTAATGAACACAAGTTGATTTCAAAGCATATATGAATGAATTTACGAGTATATGTATGAGTTCTAAAGTGAAATTAATTTAAATTGATTAATATAAAAAAGTGAAACACAATTTTTTGATATGCGTGTTTAGAAAAACACTAGCAAGCTGACGAGTGACTGATTCTACTTAAGTATACATGCTTATAGAAAATATGTAAACGAAATAGAAATTTGTACTGAAAATGATATTACTAAAATTGATTATTTTATTTGTTATGCAAATTTGATGAAATTTAAAAGATTTATTTACCATTTTTTAACATCAGAAACTAGATTTGCATCTCTATTCAATTGCTTTGACTATGTGATCAGTCTTTGAAATATATTTCGAAATATGTAACTACATACATACATAATAAGTATTGCACTTAGTTAATGTGTTTTGTATTTCTGATTTATATTCCTAAACATTTTTTTTGCAACTATTTTACCTCAAAATCGTTTAATGATAAATTTTTGAGAAGTACATTCAATGAAACTGTTCTCATGCAAAGTTCATTACCTCTAGAATCATACACCAAAATAAAATTTCCCATAATTCTGTCTGAATTAATTTTGGAAAGCCCAGCAGCTTGGAGTAAACCAGAAGGGAGATTGAAAGATAAAATTAAAAACAAACAAGAACTTAAAATTTGGTAGAGATGTTATTGAGATTCTATTTAACGTATCGAAAATCTGGGAGCTTCATTCAGTTCATTAGTCCATTGGTCATGGGATAATCCCCATTAGTTCCCCATTATTAGATAGGTACTAGAAATTTTATCCATCTTAAAAAAAATATTTCGGTTACTCTGCAAAATATCACGTTTTTCTCTCTTAGGTGAATGTATTGGAACTGAAAAAGAATTTTAGGCAAAAAAGCTCTACACAATAATCGAAAACACACAAATTATTAAAATTATATGATATGGACATAGTATGTATGTAAATCAGGGTTGATGGGCGAATTTGACCATTTCTTTGAGCATTTGTTCAGATTTTGTTGAAATCGATATGAACATTTTTGATTTGACACATAAAACACATGCCCATCTGGTTTCTTCAACAATTACTTTCATTCGCCGTAATCATTGAATTTATTTCCACATCGTTTAATTATCTGGGGAAAAAAAACTTACTAACTTGAATTGATTTTTTAAAAGATTTTATGAATCCATTAAAGTATTCGAAATATTTACGTTTAATTAATTAATCAATCGTTCGACGCCATATTCTTAGAGTTAGAGGTATGAAGCGACAGGCATTTGGTGCAGCCATCGTAAACAACACATGTATTTAATCTCATCCACTCTTAATTTGTTGTATTTTTCCACTAACTTCATTTAAATCGTTACACCATTATTCTACTTTATTATATCATGCTTACAAACAATAAATAGCAAATAGAAAATCTGTTAAGTTTAAAATTTAAAGAATGGAAGAATAGTTCAAAATGCAGTCTTAGTTTCTTTCTATGTTTGATATATATACTTTTTTACATGTGTGTAGGTGACCTACAAATGTATAAATTGATATCGCATACCATGCAAATGCAATGACTTAAGCATGTTCAAAGTACTGCCAAAAAGTTCTTTCTACTTCTAAATAAAACTAAAATCAAATATACAATAAACAAAAAGTAAATAAATAGCAAACAACCATTTTTTTTTATTGCATTCATAGATAAACGGGGGAAACCTCTAAAAATTTATTTTCCAAAATTAACTATTGTAATAAGAAAATGAAAACTAATCATTTGATTTCGATACTATGCGTTGCCAGAAAAACTACCATAATAGCGAGATTCTTTAAGCCTAGCATATGCCCTTGCACAGTGCAAAGATAGGAAAATTTTTGGTTGTTTCTTCGTTGCAGCGATGTTAAAGTTTTGCAATTCTGCTACTCTTGCACCGAGAGCAAATGTTAGACTTGGGGAATTCCCCTAATTAGTTGTAAACTGTGTATAAATTGCAAACGTAATTCTATAAACATATGTATGTATGTATTTGTAATATTTCAAAGCGAAATGCCATAATTTCTCTATAATGTTTTCTTTTTCCGTAAATTTTATAATGAAAAAAATAAAAAACGAAAATGAAAATTGAGCAAAAAACTAAAATAAGCGATAAAATAAATAATAACAAAAAGAAATAAAACTCGAGAACTCGAACTCTTTTGTGTTTTACACTGTTAAACTGTAAAGAAAACATTAATAATTAATAAAACATTTGAAATAAGAAAAAAGGAATAAAAACGTATTGTGTAATTTTTTCAATGATTGTTTTACATAATTTTTTTAAATATTATTTTTTCTATTTCCTCCGCCTTGTTTTTTTTTAAGAGAGCTTTAGTTTCATAGTTTATAATGCTGAATGTACTGACAATTGGGATTTTTATTTGCTAATAAAGATTAAATAAAAAAGAAACATGACTTTTTTTTATATATTTTTACTTATCCCTCACATTTGCTTAAACTGCATAGCTAGATAGATTGTAAATTAAATATATTTAAATTAAAAATAAAATAAAATAAAAAACTAAAACCCTCAATTAGATCCTTAATTTCTGAAATAACTTTGAGATCATATAATGACAAAAAAAATCTCCAGCTATCAATCATCAGATAAATATTCTTCTTTTAATGGCAAAACAGCCCATGGAGCCCTCCTAGCTTTTTATATTTGTGCATGAATAGAATAGTCACGTAAAAATTTAACAAATCATTGTTTTGCCCATATTTAACAAACTATATAATCTTTACTGAATGGAATTGACCTACAGTTTAATGCCGAATCAGAACGGCGAAGTGAAAAGCTTTTCATAGGCAATTTTTACTCTTGTAGGTTTGCCATTGCCTGGCAAGAGGTGGTGCCGCATAGAAAAATTATTTTTTTTTCCATTCATGTACAAATATAACACGCACAACATGAGTGGATGCGAAAAGCTCGGCCTAGGCCCTCCATGGGCTGTTGTGCCATTAAAAGTAAAAAGTATAATAATAATCTTTACTTGATTTTTACAATTCATCACTTACACAAATTTAACACAAAAAGTTATCGCGATCAGAGTATGCTCGTTGGATAGCGGAAGTGCTTCAGATTATTGGGGTGAAGTCAGTTTTTTAGGACTTTTTTTAAGAAATATCTATCACAAGTCCGCTAACATGGAATTTATATTTTTTTGTGGGAGTCGCGTGTTGTTTGTTGACTTAATGAATGAAAACATTTGAGACTCAAATGTCAGCATGTTGTGAAAAATCTAGTTTTACATTACTGCATTACATAAAAGCATTCACTCTCAGATGCAAAAATAACCATATCATGTCTTATTGAACCAACATTTTCAGAAATTGGTATAAATTTTAGGTCAGTGAAAAAAAAAACTTTTGAGCATTGCCGCATACTCTGATCCCGATCACTTTTAATTGACCTCAAGCTCCTTGATAACCTCGACTTTATCATTGTCAACAATTATATTCTGAGAGCAACTACGGTGGAACGCAGAACCGATTTACAAAGCTTTATTGATGCGTAAGACCGATGATCTTAAGATGAAAGTAACATTTTGACTGAAGGTATTTTGTTTTGTCCTCGTTCACCGATAGGCCCACTCGACGAGATTCCTTTTCCAGGTTGAAGAATACGAATACTACGCTGATTGCTCGTGCATTGAGTAAATGCAAGAGTGACATGCTAGCAGCAGAATGCCAGAGATTTTGATGTTTGCAGCTCGAATTATTTTCTGCATTATAAAATTAAGGAAGTCACAGGAAAGTCGCACCTTGTCCTTAACTTTGTCGAATAAAATCATACAGTCAAAAATCAACTCATACAATTGTAAACGGAGACAATAATTTGTTTTTTTTTATTAATACATTGACACACAGGGTGTACTCCTATGAATGCAGAGCATTGTGTTGAATGGAAGGAAGGTTGATAGGTGGAAGGAAGGACGGAGAATGAATGCAATTACACGGGACACCGATAAAGAGATAGACAGCCATGGTGGCAAGTGTTGTGCCTTTACCACAATGAACTTCAGTTTTATCAGTGTCGACTATGACCGCATGTAGCGCTAAACGCCAATCTTTTCGCATCCACTCATGTTGTGCGTGTTATGGTATATTTGTACATGAAAAGCTTTCCATAGGCAATTTTTACTCTTGTAGGTTTACCATTGCCTGCCAAGAGCTGGTGCCGTGTAGAATTGGAAATCTTAAGCTGTATAAAGCCAAACTCGAAGCTCCACAAAAGTAAAAGACATTATCGTTTCGCCATCTTAAACATTTAATTCCAACTCATTATATTTCGTGATCTTATTAAAATATTAAAACAAAAATACTTATTACTGGGATGTTCTGTTGATCGTTACGGGCTGGTCACGAGTAGCTGTTGTTTCAGTAGAGGCTATTTACACGGGCGCAAGCATGAACGATTGTGTAGAAAAGTAAGGTAGTACGAAAAAGACTTAAAACTTCTATCTAGTTCTTCCCATTCTACCTGTCTCTCTCGCACAGTCTGACATGCTTACGTCGGCCTCATATAAAAATCGAGAGAGAACGAGAGAATAAAATTTGACCATCAAATGATTTAGCTTTCAATACTAAATCACGAGATCAAAACAGTGTTACTTTGCAAATTTGATCGCAATAGTTCGCTTTTATAAGCAAAATAGTACACTTTAATTAGAAATGTATGGAAACGGATATAAAACTGCTTAATAACAAAACTCATCGCTATTGTTTTAAATAAAACTGTAAAATAAGTATTTAATCAGTTTTGCAGTGAATTATTTAAATACGTGCTATCCACCAGAACTCATAAATAAACCTATTAAAAAAAAACACATTTTTCACATGTTTTAATAAAAAAAAAAACGCGTTTAAAAATTCCACTAGATTATTTATTAAAAAGTGAACTATTCGAAGTGAACCATTCATGTACAAATATAACACGCACAACATGAGTGGATGCGAAATGCTCGGCCTAGGCTCTCCATGGGCTGTTGTGCCATTAAAAGTAAAGTAAAAGAACTATTCGTAAATTAATGAATCGGCACTTTCACACGCTGAACGTAGCTCTGCAACTCAATCGGGAAATTCTCAATTTTCTCACGCTGTCGATTGTGCGAGAAGCGGTGTTTCCACTTTTACATGAGAATCGAGAAAAATTTGGAATGCAATGGGAGTGGGACAGAAATCGAAAAGGAATATATGACAATGAATCAAATGACACTTTTACAGACACATATAGATTTTATTGCTGTTATTAAAGAAAAAAATGTTATAAGCTATGTTAATCGTATTTTGTGCTTTCCTAGATATTTTACGAAACGAAATAATATAAAATAAATTGCGAATAAAAGCCAGAACAAAAAGTATTCCGTTTAAAACATAACCTTGAAAATTCTATTCTATAGATTGTTATATCAAAATTGCCTTGTAATCACTAATCACATGCATTTTTTTTCATTGGTAAATTTAAATTGTTGAATGGATGGACAGACCGACTCTCCATATCTATTAAATGAGCTGTGCATTGGTGTTCCTAGTCGCGTTTCCAGAAACCTTATACCTATCAAGTTAAGTCTCTGTAAAACAAATTTGGCACTGTTTGATCCTGTGCGTTGTATGTGCAATGATTTCAATAATCTTTATGTGCTAATAGACTTTTGTGTCTTCGTTAATACCCTATAACAATCTTTGTTATCTCATTTAAATTAATACTAATTAATGTTCCACGCAGCTGTTGATAAGCAAAATCTGTAGCTGCTATTGACGTTTCCACCTGATTCGTGACAAGCATCGCAATTCGGACTGTGATTGTCGCACGCGATTCGGATGCGCCCCACGGTGGTATAGGGCGGGTGGAGGGTCCGCTGGGATTAGTCGAAAAAAAAAATGGCTGGCATATCAATTTTGATCACAATTAAGCTACCAACGATTTGGCACAATGTTTAACGTTTCTGTCAAACGTGAGGAAGAATCAAAGAGAAGGAAAGGAGAAAAATGCGAAAATTATAAACTTCTATAAGAAATTTCTTTACACGACCGACATTTTGTTAAAAATTAACTGGCACGATAATTGGTTTTTCGACAGCCAATTCGTATTCTCTTTAGCATGCCTCTTTAGCATTAGCAGATGTTGGGTTAGCTGCTGGTTATACTGGTGTTCGCTGTTCGACGAACACATCATATTTTACTCTCGTGCTCGGTGTAGTGGTTACATTGATATTCGTTACAGAGTTGCTTTTTGTTGAAATTAGGTTTTTCTTTTTTGTAATACTATATTGTTCGCAACGGTAACACTTAATGGTATACCAAATTTTATTAATATGGAGAGTGCAATTAATAATATACAGTGCACTCGCGGTAACGTGAACTAATTAAAACCAAGGGAGTTCACGTTAGTGAAAATGTTCGCGTTAGCGATTGTCGAAGTGGACGACGCAAAATAACTTCAAATTGCTAAATTCAGGATTTTTACACATTTAAACCTAAAAGTATCTTATTATTGCTATTACTAAGATATATTATTTTTTTTTTTTAATTAAAATTCATAAAAAAACAAAACAAATATTCATGGATATGAACATACCTATTAAATTGCGAATAAAATTTCACATTAGATTTATTCATTAAAAAAATCCGTTATCTTTTGCTGCTGCTTTTTCTTTTCTAATAGCTGAAATACTGCGTTCTCCCTTAACCGCGTAAAAAAAGCATGTTCACGTTAGACGGTGTTCACGTTACCGCAAGTGCACTGTTATTGAAAAATTATGAAAATTATGAAAATTATATGATTTTTCTTCAATAGTTTTATCAATAATATATTTAATATTCACTTTTAAAAACTAAAAACATTCGCAACTTCGCTGTTCTGCTTATGAGAATAATGATGTACAGGTTTGCATGTTTTCCTTCTAATTTACATACATTTTTGTTCTTTTTTTGTAGAGTAACTCATTGACACCCTGAATACTCGGCGTGTTCGGTGTATATTTCACCCAGCATATCGTGTTCGCTGTGAGAGTGAGTAAGAGCTCTTTTTTCGTGTTCGGGTAACAACAATTACATGGTGTTCGCCGAGCAAAATCTGAATATAACCACAGCCTTAGTGTTGAGCATGGACCACATGAGCTGACGTCGACGTCTCTGTTCAATTGACGTGCACTTTTTTTCCTACCGTTATTGAAGGAGAAACTACCGATGCTTGTTGATTTTTATAGATAAGTAGTTTTATAAAAAACATCGGTAACTATCGACAGTTTGTTTTTACTGATTTTAACTCCAAATAAAACTCTCTACTGAACTAAGTAAACAATGTTGTCATGCCCATAAAAATTAATACCATCAATAAAACATTTTTAGAATTATATCTTTTAAATACCACCAGTTCTGGGGAAAAAAGCACTGGTTTGGTAACACTGGCAATTATTGATAAGTTTTTGACATTTACTTCACACCCATTCGCTTTAATTCTGTTGTAATTCTCACGTAGGACAACGCTCAAATACTTCTTAGAAACAGAGTTACCAAAAGTTTTAATATAGATGCAAATAAAACTTTCCGCGGACAAATGACTATTTTCCTTGAAACCGTTCTGAGTACTATTTTTTCTTGAAATTTAAATATTTCCATTTTACGGAAACCTACAAAAATCGAGTCTATCCAACCTACAAAAGTAAGTTTTGCAAACATGAAATTACCAATTTGGTTCCAATCAGACTAAAACAGCATCGCTGAAATAGTATCAAGAAAATGTTATTTGTCCAATTGTCAAAGTTCGCGTTACTTGATAAATTGAAATTACCTTCTTAATTCTTCTATTAAATTCTGACGTTTTATATTGGTAGTCCATTTTTTCTGTATTCACTGATCAACAAGCTTATGGACGAGTTTTTGAACAATTTCCGAATTTTGTCAACACAAAATATTGAACATCCGGAATATCCACATATGAACGCTGAGTCTCACGTTTTTTCCGATGAAGAGTGATTCCCACTTGCTTACTCAAATACAAGTATAAAAATGCTTGGTACTAAATTTTTGGGAAGTAGCTCAAAACGGCGAATGAATGCGCTCATGCAGATCTTTGATGGCAGTGCAACAATGACCCAGCCAACAGGTCAGCAAAATGATGGCGCAGCAAATTCTTCGTCAACAGATGGGAATTCATCAAGTATGGCTCCAAATTACAAGCACATTATACCAGCAGACGCCATTACCGTAAACAAGCAGTTGGGAACTGGCGAATTTGGTATTGTTCAACAGGGCGTCTGGACCAATGGCAATGATAGGGTTTGTAATGCATACTAGTTGTAGTGCAATATTTTAATAATTGCAACACAATGAATATCATGGATAATTTTCAGATACAAGTTGCAATAAAATGCCTCTGTCGCGAACGAATGCAATCGAACCCAATGGAATTTCTGAAGGAAGCTGCAATCATGCATTCCATTGAGCATGAGAACATCGTACGATTGTATGGCGTAGTGCTTCCAACGGACTCGTTGATGTTAGTCACAGAACTGGCACATCTCCGTTCTTTGCTGGAATGCCTCAAGGAAGTGGGACTTCGTGAAAGTTTCCTTACCATACCAACACTATGCGAATTCGCCATGCAAATATGCAATGGCATGCGATATTTGGAGAACAAGCGACTGATACACAGGTAAAGAATATTGCAAACTCATACATCAACAAGTACACGAGATTTTCTAAAATATTCCAATTTTCAATGTACCAGGGATCTTGCTGCCCGCAACATTTTAGTCTTCAGTAAAAATAAAGTGAAAATATCCGATTTTGGACTATCTCGGGCACTCGGAGTCGGGAAGGATTACTATAAAACAAATTTTAACGTAAATTTGAAACTGCCGATTGCTTGGTACAATCATAGACATTTGAAGTAGAAATCTATTTATTTAATTTGTTTGTCATTGTTGTGTTTTAGGTGTGCACCAGAATGCATCAACTATTTGCGATTTACAAACGCTTCAGATGTTTGGGCTTATGGTGTTTGCCTTTGGGAAATGTTTTCGTATGGATTCCAACCGTGGGCTGCATTAACAGGACTACAAATTCTTGAAGCTATTGACGCACCAAATTATCAGGTACATATCATATGTATTTTGTGCTGTGAATAACGAAATTCTGCCACCACTTCTAACCTAAACTTGGTATACCCAGCAACTTTTAAAATATATAAATAGTTAAGAAATTTATTCGAATCCTAGCTAAAGTAAAGACATGCATACCTTTTTATATATTACCGATCTCATTTATTAGTTGTGAAACTGCAATCATGATATGAATTGAATATTGACAACACAATACGCAAGCGGACGATTTCGCAATGAGCTCGGGCCTTAAGACCAGTTTGGATTTTCCGTAGAGGAAACACAAAATACCGGACTATCTTCTAAGCTACGGTCTGTTATAGCTTTTCACGAAATTGATTAATCGACTGTACATATAGTATGACGAGAATACATATACCCTAGATAATCGAAAACCATTATCCATGATCTGAAAAATATTAAGAATTGGTGGAAAGGAAATTAAGTCGCATATCTAAATACTTAGCAAATTAAATCATATTTATATGGACATTTATTTTATTCTTCATAAATATTGGCACAACTTATTTACATTTTCACTTTATACCTTCAGCATGCAAATTGCTAATGCGAATTATATTTTATTAATTGTTTCAAATTTTTAGCGTCTAGAGCAACCAGATTGTTGTCCTCGTGAATACTACACGCTTATGATGAAATGTTGGCACGACGAAGCGGTAAAACGACCAAAATTTGCAGAAATATACGAAATGTTGCCGGACATGAAGCCTGAGCAATTGAAAACTGTGGTTCATTGCTTGGAACCAAAGAAGGACCATTTGTTGTATAACCAGGAAGATATCATAACGGTTTTGGATCGAAATACTGGCACTCCTTTTTGGAAGGGAGTTTTGGTGTCTGGTAAGACGGGCCTCTTCAATCCATCGAACACAGTGACTTTTTTGGAAGGACTGCCCAGTTCCAATAGGCTAATCAAGTAAATATTTGCAATATGTATTCTAAGTTAATATCTATATATGTATATAATTAATTGACTATTTACTAATTCCAGAGATTCTTTCTGCCGCTCAAGCGATCGTTTTAGTAAGAGGAAATTAAGAACTGAAATGATATCGAAACCTCAAAACGATTTCAAGCATATTGGTCATGTTGGCATCGATGGCGCTTCATTCGGCGATATCGCTTTTTTAAGCAATGCTCAAAGCGTATGTTTAATACGCTGCTTGAAATCAAATTGATTATAATAGATTCTTTTTACATATAGCATAATCATGTGCCGCGCCAAATTGTAACTCCTTACAAACCATCAGAAGACATTGAACAAACACCGTTACTGCTACCACCTACACCAACAAGCCCAGATTCGCTACAGACCGCGAGTGGCTACTTCCCGAAGGGAGCCAACACTACATCAACAAATCCATCTTTTATACACTCCACCGAAAATACTCCCAAACACTTTTCAACGACAGGACAATCCTCATTTGAGTTTCCGGGTCAGCAAACAACAAAAATGTTGCCAGGGGTTAGCGCCTTCACTAATCCATTCGCAAGAAAAACAGATGAGACATTTGCTTTACAGAACGAAAATTATGGCGCTGAGAGCAAAAGTTTCACAAATACACATCCATCAATTTTAGCAGAAGCGGGAACGCTTAGCACTGTCTCAGATTGGGCAGGAGCAGCAGCGGCAAGAAACAATGGTGACGAATTGCATGAATACCATGAGATATCAGATGATGAATTAACAGCCGATAAGCTTGACTCTGGTCCATCATTGTTGGATGAAATCAATTCCATGCTGAGTTCTATAACTGCTTCAATTAGCCAGCCAAAATCGCCGGATCTCGACCAGGTCAATATTAAAAATGAACTTACCGAAACCACTTCCAAGTCTATGCGAAAAAATAACGCTGTTGATCCTAGTAATAGTACTATGTTTGTACTTTCTACGTCCAAGAAAAAATCAACTGGAGTTGTTAAGCAGATTTCGGTTAAAGATGAAAAAATCCTCAATCAAGCTATTGAGATTGCTAACGAATTCAGCGTCAGGTATTGCTTTATTTGGTTTTCACCTTCATCTACTCATGCAGTAAATATTCCATCACTTTCAGGTCAATGAACGATTTAGTTTCCGATCAGCCATGCAATACACAAAGTCCGAAACGTAAATTTAGTTTTCGTTTTCCGCATTTAATAAATAACGGAGCTAATGAAAAACCGATGGCCAATAGTTCGTCTTCGTCGGGCAGCACAAGCAATGACTCTCAATTAAAGTATGCATCACCGCATTCCAAGAAGAAAAACTTCACTGAGGAGCTTCAAAGTATTCCAGATATACAAGTAAGTGTTAATGGATATTTTTATCAATCAGTGCCACATGGAAGAATCTCAGTCAGTAGCCACAAGAGAACAAAAATTTCTGCCATTCACATTTGGCATATTTCAGAAATTTAAATCTTACCATGATGAGAAATAGGAATTATTAAAAATAATATTACGAAAGTTTCGTCATGAATAAACAACATAGAGTTTGATAACATTGTTCTGACTGAGGTACATACATATTATGTACATAGGTATGTATCTTTGTATGCATATTTTCATATGTACATATGTAGCTCTCATTTAAGTGTGTAAAGATTAATTCAGTAAACCACGGTTAAGTACCTCTCTCTTAAGTGCCATTCCTGCTTAAGTGTCTGTAATTTGCTACTTTTTTCTGCAAATATCCGTTGAAATTTCTCCTTTTAAGTGCCTCGCCCGCTTAAGTACCTCAAAAGCCTTATATCTTCAGCTGAGGCACTTAGCCGGGGTTTGCTGTATCTAGTACATCAAAACTAATGACTGAATATGTTTAATTTTTGTTTTTTTGCACATCTTTTATCCCATATCCGACATTTATTTTTCTTTCTTCTGTTGTGATTTTAATTTATTTTGTATGAAATCTTTGTAGCTTATCGCATAAATCGTTCTCCATCATCAAAGCACATTCCACTTGTCGTCAAAGCTTCAAAACAATTATTATTATCACAAATGCATGATTCCATAGACCTTTCTAGTATGCAAAGAGCATTAGCGACTACTAAAATATTTTCGCATTGAGATCCCATTCAAATCACTCAATGTAGACTTTAAGTACTCAATCTAGACTTTAAGCTCTCAATCTAGACTTTAAGCACTCAATCTAGACTTTAAGCACATGCTTTTGAAGTTAAATAAAACTGACTCTGATCAAACATTAGAAACATGGAAAATTTTTGAAATCGCTTGATCACATGAGGATAAGTACAATTGATGTCAGCTATATTTAACCGTGGAACCCCAAACTATGGTTGACTTTAACGCACCAAGTATCCAATTGTACAATGCCTTCTAAAAATATGGAAATTTTTTAACATAAATTTTTTTTTTTTAATTTTTATTTTTACTGTGTAGGCTTTTCCTAGGAAAAGGTGTAGAGATTTATTTAGCCCGATGAAAAGGTGTAGAGATTTATTTAGCCCGATTTAAATAATGTCTAATAATGAATAAACGATTTGAAATACTGGAAGGACCTTTACCATAATAAGGAGCAGTGATTATATTCTCTGATAAGAAATATCGGTGCTCGTTTTTTTTTTTTTTAATTTTGAAAAACCTTACTTCCGTTTATATTATTTTCATTTCATTAATGCAATTTATTTGGTAACATTTTTGCTTTTCTATTTTAAATTTCTTACTTCGTCCGCATTTAAACACCTCAATCCTTATCCTTTATTTGTTGCGTCCTTCCTATGACTTTATATTATTACAGACCATTATTGGTGAAGAAGGACGTGAAGCTTACAATAGTCTCATTGAACGGAAGACTCCAGTCGGCTTGAGTCCTGCAGCGAACTTATTTAAGAATCTGGACACGAATGAGTTTGAAATAGCAACTGCCAAAACGCTGCCTCGGCATTCAAAACATTTCCGTAACGACCATGAAACTTCAGTATCAAACCTAGAAACATATAAGAATGAGAGAGCAGAGCGACTGGTATCGCAACCACTTCAAAATAACCTACAGCGGATGACATTGCCCACTCGTAGTGCTGCAAGTAGAGTGAGAAGAATTGAACTGAATGAAAGTAATAAAGCGGAAGTGGTTGGCGATGAAATCTTGGAACAAAACGATTCCAATCGAAAATCATTGGCATGTGAAGGAACTGCAGCTTCGCCTTGTGAAAGTCCAAGCTATATATCAAATACCTTCTATAAATTTCCAGAAAAATCTCATGTACGCCAAGAGCAACAATCAAAAGTGCCAGTGTCCACAGCAGACACCAATCCAATACCTTTGCCGTCTCGAGAGGGCAAAAAGCATATCGCAACAAACCCGAAACGTCATGTACGAAAGCATCCATTGATAATACCCGGGAATGGAGTTCAACGAACTTTAAACAAAGTAACCGGAAATAGCAGCTCCTACGATGAGGCCTCCAACGATTCGCTATTGGGAAAAGATAACGATAAGGCAAATCGCTTGCGTCAGAAAACATTTGAAGTGGTGGCGTCCATTCGAGGAAATCCAAGACTCCCTGAACAACATTACGAAAATGCATGCTCCGAAAATGAGTCGCATACCTATCAGAATATAGCAAAGAACACTTCTTGCGACTCGGCATCCCTGCATTTCGAATCCATACTCGAAGCCGACTTCAATAAAGGCAATGTTCTCCAATCGCCCGATGTTACCGATGGTTTTTACAATTTTTCCATTCAGAAAGAGCATTACAACAAAAGTAAAGAAGTCGACTTCGATCCCAATCACGTGTCGGGTCTCTATGTTAACGAGGATGAGCTACGAAATTTGGACGTCGAAAAGAGTTTGAAATCTCATAATACTTCTAATAATACTGTATCATCGATCCCAATACCAATGACGACGAATTCCACGGACACCACAGAAACCCAAACTGCACCTGAAGAGGATCCACGTTCGGTGGAATCGAAGGATCATCCTCCACCATGTGATGAATTTGTATCAATGCGCGATAAAACCAAAATCATTGCAAATGCCCAAAATGAGCTTTCTGCTAATGCATTATTTCAAAAAGTACGCGAATCTATCGATTCGGCAATGTTTAGCAATAGTTCACAAGTGACACATAAAACGCAGAATCTCAAACATCAAACAGAAGCTGAGTATTTTGCGGAAAAGGCTGCGCGACTCGCTGACTCAAATTCAGTCAGTTGTGAAGACTTGTTAGAGTTTGCGGATAAAAAGCCGAAAGGCTGCGAAAGGGGCGTAGACTCAGATGAAGTACGCATCATGATGAAAGTGCTGGGGAAAGATGTGAGTATTGAATTCCACTTCGATTAACCAATAGCATTTACTGGGTTAGGCGATTGAACTGATTGAACTATTGAACTATTCAAACCACCATATTTTTTTTGTGTGAAATTAAATTTCATTGATTCAAATTACAAGAATGTGTGGAAATAATAAATATTTTAGAATCCATTTACTTTAGCTCGATGTGGCCACATTTTGCCTTGACCATGGCCTTCAAACGGTTAAAAAATGAATTGCATGCTGCACGAATATGATCTTGCGGTATTTTGTCCCATTCCCGTACAATGGCTTTCTTCAGCGCATCCATACTGGTATATTTTGTAGTTCTCACCTTGCTCTCCAAAATGGCCCAAATGGAATAGTCCATCGGATTTGCATCTGACCAATTCTAAAGCCTTTGAGTGGACGAAATGAAGTGTGTGTTGCGTGCCCACGACTTCAAAACAGCTTCCAAAACATTTTCCCGATAATAAGTCGCATTGACTTTGACACCAGGCTCGATGAAAACGATTGGACAGCGTCCATTACTTCATATGTATGGAAAATTACTTCGGGTGGCCGTTCGTAGGCTCAAATTTTCGTAATTGCGTTCAGTGAAGTAAACACGATCATTTTGAGAGTTTATGAACTGCTCAATAGGGAAATTCTTCTCATCAGAGAACACAATATTTGGAAATTCGCCATGTTCGTGCAAGCGTAGCAACTCCTTTGCTCTTTAGCGTCAACCTTTTTTTTTGCTTTGGTGTAAGATCATGTGCCTTTTGGAACTTGTAAGGCTTTATCTTGAGCTCATTTTGGAATATGTGTCGGTTGCTTCGCTGGGATATTTTCAGTTCTTTGGCCATTTGATTACCACTGCGACGTGGATTACGTTCAAGTCGAGCTTTCACTTTCCGAACCATTTCAGGTGATATTGCTTCTTTTTTTTTTCGTCCACCACCATAGCGTTTGGCAATGGTGCCTCTATCATTATAACGATTTATGGTGCGATACACAAACATGTTATTCACTTTGAGATGCCCGAGCTCACGAAAAATAGCTGGTTGTGATTTTCCACGTTTGAATTCCATTTCGAATAACTTTTGTTCGATAAAACTTAGACACAACTGCTTGTGGTACATTGAAAACAATATAAACAGCTGTAATTGGTGGTCGGTGTGGCGTAGTGGTAGTGCGTTGGACTGCTACGCAGACTGTCCAGGATTCGAATCTCGGCACAGGCAAAATCAAAAAGTAAACAAATTATTTTTCTACACGGCACCACCTCTTGGCAGGCAATGGCAAACCTACAAGAGTAAAAATTGCTATGAAAAGCTTTTCACTTCGCCGTTCGGATTCGGCATTAAACTGTAGGTCCATTCATGTACAAATATAACACGCACAACATGAGTGGATGCGAAAAGCTCGGCCTAGGCCCTCCATGGGCTGTTGTGCCATTAAAAGTAAAGTAAGTAATTGGTATGAATTTGACATAGTTGGCAATATCGCGTTGCTAGATATACCGGTGTGAAGTTGGTAACACTTCCATTGCCTAACCCTGTAGTTTAGCTAACAACGTTGGGCAATTTAAATAAAGCATTGGAAAAATTTGTTGTATTCATAATCCTATTGAATTTTCGGATGAAAGGGCTGAATATTTTGGAGTTTTGAAATGTTTAAATCGGCAAAGTGAAAAACTTCTATGTAATTTAAATTGCCCTCAGAACATATGTTGTGGAAGCATTGGAATTTCCTCTTCTTGGGAAACTCTTCGACAAACAATTCTTCAATATTCTAATTCAAACAAAATAAAAAATCGGCGGAAAGCTGAGACACGTAAACTTAATTTTCGCTTAGACCCTGACTTATTTTTTTGCAGTTCTTAAATTTTTGATAATTTTTTGAAGGGAAATCCGCTGAAATCTCTTTTGAAATTACTTTACTTTTGAATCCATTTTGAAATGAATTTGACTTTGTAGTTATTTTTTATGAATTAAAATTCAAGTCTTTCTCGTAAGTTTTGTAATTTTTGCCCACTTTTTAAGAATTTTTAAATTGATTTTTAAAGTGCTGGTGAAAAATTGAATGTGCCATCGGATTCTACGGGTGAAAATTAAGTTTACCTGTTTCGACTTCCCGTTGTGTTTTTCCAAAAGTTTAAATTTTACCTACAGTGTTTTAACGCTTTCTTTTGTTATTTAAATTACAGAACGTCGCTCCGACACGATGCCTAAGCGTGCTGGATTTCATCGATTGGGATGTACACAAGGCTATCAAGATAACCAAGCTGCAAAATATTTTTCCATCGGCGAATCTCAACTTGTTTGAATCAGTTGAAGCCTTGCAAGAGCACGAATGGGATCTTCATGTTACAGCGCTGCAGCTGAAGCTGAAAAGTCACAAGACTTGACATTAATCGAAATAAGTTATACACATAATTTACATATTTCATTTGCCACATATCCACACAGTGTCTTTGTTAGAATCTCGAATATCTAACGCAAAGCGAACAATTTAGATTTAAGCAAAAGTAAACTTTTTCTACGAATCAAAATAAACGTATCAATCATTTTGTTTCCAATGTCGTTTGAAAGTTATGTGTGAATCTCATCATGTACTTATTTTGTTTAATTTATTGCATCTAAAAATTACATACTAAAAATTTTGTTAGCACGTTTTGTTTCCAAATTAACTCGAAATTATTTCCTTAACAAATTTACCTATGCATAGTAACATTCAATGATTTATTATATTTTTTTTTTTATCTTCGGACTTGAAAGTTTCAAATAATTACACAAACATATAATGTTACCAACAAAATATATAACATAATTTTCCAAAACACAAAAATATCATCTAAAAATATATTTTAAATTTTAGCGTTTTTCTCTCTCGCACTCAGTGGTGGAGTCTTCTGCGTGAACTTCTAGTAGTGGTGGACGCAGTAACTTGTGAGGTCGGCGTGAGAGCACGTGTTGGTCGCGCAAGTCTCATTGGGACAGGGCCAGACTTGTTAGGAGTTAAATTAATACGCGTCATTTTGGTGGTCAGCACTCGATTACGTGTGCAACGTAAAGCAGATGTAGATTCGTCTGTGCTGGAGCTCGAGCCCGACGAGTTATCGTTGACGACAGTTTTGGACGTTGCTGGCTTTTTTAAGAGGCCGGAAGTGCTCCGCACTGGAATTTTACATGGAATTTTGCTAAGAATTGTTCGAGTATGTGAAGGGGCGGGCTTCTTGTTTGCTTGCGTTTTTACCGGGTATGGTAACTTAGATCTTAGCCTAGGCAGCTTAGAATGCTGCTCCTTCGTGGTGGAATTCCGTGTGGTAGTTGATCTAAGTAATACAGCGGAAGCAGAAGTAGTAATGGATTGAAGGTCTTCGGCTCGCATAGAACGGGCAGATTGAAAGGAAATATTAGAGCTACCACGTTTTCTTTTAGCAGCGTCAGAGGAGGGTGAACTCATTAGCACGTCTTTATTTTGGCCAGCAGGTTCGACACCACTAGCTGAAGCAGCACGTTCTTCTGGGCTAAAGGGTTTGTTGCTGTCGGGCGGCGTTGCTGCACTCTTTGCGGAAGAATCTATTCGCAGCTGTTTACGCAACGGAGATGTGGTCTGCTGATTGTCGCTTTTGGTGACTGTGCCATCCCCACCAGCTCTCGGTGTTTTATCTAAGATTCTTTTGCGGGCATTACGTATGGCCGTGGTCTTTGATGCACCCAAAACCGGTGGGTCACTTCTATGTTGGTTTCCTTCTGCAGTCTAAAGAATTTAGAAAAGTAAATTAAATAAAGCGTTATTCAAGAATGCAATGTGAGCCGGAACAGAACAGTTGTAAGTCGGTCAATGCGTCGTTCGGTTTAAATCTAGGCAAATAAAGTGCAGTATGGATAAAGGTACACGAAAACCAATTATAAAAGCACAAAACGTTAATCTCTATGGATCAGTACACATTACAACTCTATTGTCTAATTGAAATCCCACAACAAACAAAAAAAAGCAATTACGAACGCGAGTCCAACATTAACTACTTCAACATATATATCTCGTCCACGTCTAAGCTTACGCACTCTGCGATTGTCCTTTTACCGCTCGACTCAATTTCATTCAGGCACTTCACTTCCTCATGTCCAGCATCAAAAAAGAAACAACCGAACAATTTGGTTTTTAACGATTTGTTTTGTTTGTTTTGGTTTTCATTTACAAATGGCGAAAGTTGCTTACAAAATCGAAATTACTAAAACTAACAATTATATGTAGATACTCGTAGTAGCATTAGTAAAGTACATAGAAAAAGTATGATTAAAATTATATTCATACAATTAAATCGTAAAGCAATTGCGGCAAAAGTTAATTCGGTCATTCCCGATGATTAGCATGAAATGAAATTATTTACTTGTGCACATATTTAATATTGAATTGGCAAGATACAAATGAAAGTTAAATTGTTAAGTTTTAATGAAAAGTGAACACAAATGCTCGAATGATCAAATCTTTTTCGTATTTAATTCATTGCCTTATTTATAGTTGCAGTCCTTTTCGTCTGTTACTCACTTTAGTGGGTTGAGACTCCTCGCGCACTTGCCCACGTGCCAAACGAAGTGAGGCATTGCCAGTGGCTGCTCTGCGTAAACGGGTGAAAGGTGTTTGTGGGGAGGCAGCATGCGGTGGTGTAGCCGGTATGACTTCTGAAGTATTCAACTAAAATGAAAGGAAATTCAAGTCAATTCCTTTTTTACTGATTAAACATTGAGGTAAACATTTTTTTTAATAACAATCTAATAACCAATTAGGGGTGTTCGGAAGAAAATACTAACTCACAATTAAGTTCAGTATGACAGACTGTTATGATCGTTTTTCTTTACAATTTGATGCACTTTATTTATTAATTTGACATGAAAAGTACTGTTCGTTGTTTTCCTCTGACTTAATCTCATTCAAATCTGGGGAATTTTTCATCTACCTATATTTTATTATACTAAATTGGTGAGTCCTCCTAAATAATTTCGTTTTTTTTTTGTTTGTTTATTAATGGATAGCATTTTTTTTTTTTTGGACTTCGTGTAAGCCTTAACGATCAACAAGCAACCAAAGACTTACGCATTTCCACTTTTTCTTGCACCAACCATTTGCAAATGGTGAACATGGAAACCATTTCTCTTAGTTGTGTCTGGTAGTTTTTTTTAGCTAGCACCATCGGCATCGGAATTGGATGTTATGGATGCTTCCATCTTTGGTTGATCTGTTTCTGAACTCTTCCTTGGAACTGAGGGAATTGAATATTCAACTTAATAATCAGAAATCAAATAGGTTCCATAGGCTGGATAGAACCAGTTGAGTTATGAGCTCCACCTTGCTCCCATGACGAAATATTTTGACTCCTCAATGAAATATTTCTTAATGAAATTACCTCGTTTCAGAAAACACTAATTGACCGAATCGTACAAAAATGTGATCGCGATTTTGCTTCTAACTACAGAATTTTAACGCTTCTTGATTCACTGGTTTAATCTTAATAATAATTCCTAGCTGGCTAAACTGCTGTAACAGACTTAACGAATTCCAAGCTGGGTTTCGTAAGAGGTGATTTTTTTTCTTCCTGTTTTATTCCACTTGGGAACATAGGGCTTCAACAAAACATTGCCATCTTATACTATTGTTAGCTATTCTTTTGAAAACGTTCCACGATTCTTCAGCTGCTCTCAGTTCAATTTCAATGGTCCGCTTCCAGGTGTTGCGCGGTCGTCCAGGCCGTCTGTGACCTTGAGGGTTCCAGTCTAACGCAGTTCTGCTGATACTTTCGAACGGCTTTCGCAGTGTGTGACCTATACACCGCCATTTACGAAATCTTATTTGTTTAGCAATGGGGTCCTGCTCCGTCAATCGCCAGAGTTCTTCGTTCCTGCATATTATGCGAAGACATTTGTTTACAAATACCTGTAGTTTCTGAGTGATGGAGTTTGAAATTAATCAGGTTTCGCTACCGTATAGCAGTATAGATTTTACGCATGCATTAAAGATCTTCAGTTTGGTTCTTCTTGAGATCTGTGAGCTTTTCCATATGCGTTGCAATCGTTCAAACGCCGATCTAGCTTTACGTAGCCGATTCTCCACATCTACTTCGGCTCCACCATTCGTTGAGACTACGCTGCCGAGGTAACAAAAGCTGTCTACGAATTGTACTGCTTGCCCTCCGATGATGATACTATTGACTCTCATTGCTTTGGTTTTCGAGATGTTTATCTCTAAGCCAACCTTTTGAGCCTCAACAACTAGCTGGTCGATTTTGTACTGCATGTCAGACAATTTGTGTGACACAAGGCAGATATCATTGGCGTAATCTAGGTGGTGGAACTCCCGAGAAAGTGTCCAATTAAATGCCTTTACTTTTCGACACGACTTCGAGCATCAGTTCGTCGAGTACATTGGCGAAAAGAAGAGGCGAAAGCGGACAGCCTTGCTTAACTCCTGATGCTGATGTGAATGGAGAGCTGATGTTACCGTTGTGAAGTACAGCGAGTTCTGAATCGCGGTAGCGTGCCTTCAAGAGCTGGTTGATTTTTGTGGGAACCCCTTTTTTCTTTAAGGCATCCCATATTGCAGATCGTCGAATGGTGTCGAAGGCATGCTTGAAGTCAACGAAAAGTAGGTATACCGGTGTTCTCCATTCAATAG
The DNA here is from genome assembly GCA_958295655.1 of Palloptera scutellata. NCBI lineage: Eukaryota > Metazoa > Arthropoda > Insecta > Diptera > Pallopteridae > Palloptera > Palloptera scutellata. The sequence continues at coordinate 42,910,194 of OY282451.1, forward strand.
ACTGCTCTATTATGACTCTCATAGTGTTGGATTGGTAAAGTCGACACAATTTCGGTGGGGTCGAAAGCCGGCTTGCTCGTCTCGTAGTGTTTGCTCGATGGGTTGCAGCCTCTCGAGGATGATTACTGCTATTATTTTGTAAGAGGTATACTTTTACGTTATTTTTTGGTTCCTCCTGTGCTTTTTTGATAAAACCCCGTACCTCTTCTTTTTTATAAATTTGCTACCCTGTGTTTATTCTCCATTATATTATTCTCCAATAATTCGAGCTGCGAACATCGACATCTCTGGCACTATCTTCTACAGGAGTGTCATGCTGCTAGCATACGCTGATGATATTGACATCATTGGCAAAAATGCTCGAGCAGTCAGTGAAGCATTCTCCAACCTGGAAAGGGAGTCTCGTCGAGTGGGTCTAGTGGTGAACGAGGACAAAACGAAATACCTTGCGTCAACAAACAAAGAGTCACGGCGTTTTGGACAAAATGTCACTGTTGACAACTATACTTTTGAAGTCGTCAAGGATTTCGTATATCTAGGATCCAGTATAAATATCAACAATAATGTCAGCCTTGAGATCAAGCGGGCTCAGTAGGCAATTGAGAAGTAGAGCCCTCTCTCGACCGACGAAAATAACTCTCTATAAGTCCCTCATCCTTCCCGTCCTAATGTATGGAGCAGAGACGTGGACACTATTTAACAAACAACTTCACGTCAAGCACAACTTGGTTACTATAAATCCATAATCTCAAGATTTCTATTTTCAAAAAGATAAAGATTTTTGATAATACTGGCTCATCAATTATGCTTTACGGTCAATCGTTTTGGGCAGGTGGTAAATTGTTTAGTTCTCCAGACTACATGCTGCTGTTGAAATCGGTCTTACACTCTCAATACATACTCTTTGTTTTCATTTGGGTACCACAGTTTTTTGTTAAGGATTCTTTATCCCCACCATAGTAGTAGAGCTCCATTTGTAAGTTTGGAGGAGTAGGAAAGTGCCAAATTTTTATTAATAAGCGACACAACTGCTTTAGGGCCCAAGGCACAAAATTCTTTAAATTGGTTTAATGGCTTACTAATACCTATTTCAAACTTTATGTGGGTATATCGCATAAACATGCTTTCGGAGTTCTATAGAGCAGTAGCGGTACAAATTTATTAAAAATTAATGTGGCTTCGACACTTTTGCACTCAACGCCTCATACAATGCACGAATTGATGGTAATATGCTCTATGACTTTTTCTTCTGTATTTTTCATATATTTTTATAATTGTAATCTATCTAATCTAATTATCGACATCCGACGATTGTTGCCAAAAAGTGTAATATTTGCATCCATCCTAAGAGGAGGACATTTATTTCCTCTGAATATAACTTGCTACTTTTTCTTACACTTTTTGTTGTCAAAAATACTGTACAAAAGAAAAAAATTGAATGATTTGTTTTACCTGCTCAATGATGCTATCCTGCTGTTGGGCGGCTTCACGGTCAGCAGAACGAGTCCTTGTCGCAATTGTATCGGATTTCGGGCTTTCTAAACGTCTAGCAGCATTTCTCCTTGTTACACGCACGGGCATTTTTGAGTTATTAACATTTTTGGCTGCTGCACTTCTCGGAGTTTTGTCGTGTATCTTGGTGGGTGATTTTCCTTTGCCTTGTTGCTGGATCTCTGAATTTTTCGATTTCTTAGCACCATCATTTGCCTTTGTAGTTTCGACCATTTCATTATCTCCACCTGCTGCCGAGGAATCTTCTTCCACATCTTTTGTGTTTTTGGGTCCGTATCGCAAGTTTCGTTTCGCGCGCGAATTTGTAGCTCTGGTAGTTCTTGCAGATTCTTTCGGCCCTGATGCTTCAGCTTTCTTATCTGAATCAAAACGAGCTTCTATGCGAATTTTGGGTGGACGCGAGGGCCCATCGCCAGCTTCAGAATCAGATTGACTTTGGCATAGATTTAGAGATTTGCGCAGGTATCGATGTCCTATGGTATTTTCTCGACCGAATGTTGTAGGCGTGCCTGATGATGGCGAAATAATTTCATTATCATCTGCTGCAACTGATGGGGATTTTGACTTTTCCGCTGCTACCGTCGGAGCTACGTTTTCACTGTCATCGGCTGGAAGGGAGGGAGATTTCGGCTTATGCTCCAACACTGGCAGTGGCACCAGTGTAGCGTTCGAAACGCCGCTTTGACTGACTTCCTCCTTGTCGTCTTTCTCAGTGGCAGTGGTGGTTTCATCATCAGACTTATTCTCCTTGAAGTATTCGTTTAATTTTTCAACATAACATTACGACTTTTTGATTTAGATACTTACATCTTCCGATTCGTTGTCAATTGGTTTGGATGATGGATTGAAGTTACCTTCTAGCATGTCCTTGAAGTGGATAATATTCTTAATGGTCTTGGGATCAAATTCAGACTGAAATTAAGGAAATACCAATTGAATTAAAGACAATCATAAAGAATTTTAGAAGAGTTTTTTTTTGTTGTACCTTTATTAAAGTGTCTGCCATGGCTTTCATCTCGCCTTTTAGTTGTTCGTTTTGCATGACAGAAATCTCCAATGTTGCAATCTCTTTCGCCAGCAATTTACACAGCTCTTTATTGTTCGTATTATTGAGCATTTCCTGGAGGAACGTTTGAGCTATCTTATTGTGTATATTATCACTGTTGGTGCATGCATCTTGTCGCGTAGCATCGATAATGAAACGCGTAACTGTCTCCGGGCGAATCTCATGTAAGGGACTGTCATAGGGAGCGCTCAATATGGAGGAGATTGTTGGCAGCAAGCAACACTGTAAGAGATTGTGTTTTTTCCGCTCAATGAGATTCTCTAAAAACACGCCCAGCATCTGATTTATCTCTGAACCTAATTAAAATAAAAAAAAAATTAAATTATATATTTGATTTCTATTTAAATCGCATTTAATTTACCGGTACTTGGATTGAAATAGCGCAACAAAAGTTTTTCAATAATATCACTGCTTTTAATATAACCCCGCAATACCAAACGACAGAAGCCTTGAATAATGGCACGTACAATGCAAACGTCATTGCAGGTATCGAGAAAGTGAGACATCATATAAATAACTCCGACTCCTTGATTGATGCTCGAGACACCGGACTCGTCTTCGGTGTCAAGAAACTCCAGCGTATTATGTAAACGGCGCGCAGACTTCTTCAATTTGATTTGCGCCTCTTTAACAACAAAATGATCTACACCATAACGATCCAACAGTTCAAAAATGCACATTATCGACGTTTTCCAAATGCGTATGTTGTGATTCTTGAAGAATTGAGAATACAACTCCTCGAAAACCTCAGTTGCCCCGGTCTCGTATAGCATGCTGTAGGCAGTACCACATTTCAGTGCCCAATCACGAATGACAATTTGATTGGAAGCTATGTGCCGACAAATAAAATCCTAAAAATACAAATATGCTTAGCAGATCTCTTGCTAAGTTTGTACGTTTTTCCACTTTTTCAACAAAAGCGATACAATCAAAGTTAGTTAACATTTTACGAAATATCGCTATAATGTTTTGACACTCCTACCATGAACCCAACGTAATATGTTGCTGACATGTACATTAAGGTGGGCGGAGAAGTAATGGCGGAAAAAGTATCAATGTAGTATTACAAAAAAAAAGAACGAATAATTAAAAGTGTTAATAAAAAATTATTAAATATTTTGAATCATATAACTAATTATATATATATTATATATATATATATATATTATATATATGATATTATAACTAATATCATATATAATATCCACCATTTTAAATTACCTTCGCTGCTCTCCTTGGTATACTATTAATCAAATCCCGTCAGGTGTCTATGGGTGCCTCATACCATATTTTCTTAACATACTCCCATAATTGTTCTTTATTAGAGAATACCTTTCTCGCCAATTTCTTTTGTTAAGTTTCCGTTTCTCCACAGGTTTTCTATTGGATTTAGATCCGGGGATTGACTTAGCCATTCTAAAACATTGACATTATGGTTTTCAAAACATTTTTTTAACAACTTAGCGGTATGCTTTGGGTCGTTATCTTGCTGATAGACCCAACGTAAAGGCATGTTTTCATCCGCATAGGGTAGCATTGTATTTTCCACAATGTCCTTGTATTCGGCTGCTGTCATATGGTTAGTAGTTTGATGTATAGGACCGACTCCAAACCAAGAAAAGCATCCTCAAATCATAATATTTCCACCTCCATGCTTCACTGTTTTTTTCGTGAAACGAACGTGAAATTCTTTGCCTTTTGGACGACGTACATTCCTTTCTGAATCGTTTCCAAACAGATTAATTTTCGTTTCATCGCTCCATAAAATATTTTTCCACTTTTTCTCACCCTCAGACCCCACCCAGATTTTGTGTTTTTTTTTTGTGTTGCAAAATTTAACCTCATGCTCAAATTGTTTTTTCGCATCAAAGGAACTTTTTTGGCTATTCGTTGTGGTAGGTTACTCGTAACTCATTACGTTTCCAATTTCGGTTGCTGTTACCTTTGAAGACTTAAATAATGGGTTCTTACAGATAGTCACAATGTGACGATCGAAATTTGCGTTAGTTTTTTTAGGCCTTCCTTCAGACTTGTTTTGGGGTTTTCGCTTTAATACGTTTCTAACAAAATTATGGGTGTGAGTTTCCTTCTTTTCTTAGGTTTGAAACTACCCGGCCTCGTTCATCAGTGTAGTGTGATTTACGACCCATCTAAGTCATAAATTGTTTAATCAAATTTCACCAGTTCTAAGTTAATTAAAGTAAAATTTACCTGTAAGAACTCAAAAAAAAAAAACATTTTCTTTTTAATAAAAGGTGTAACTATTATATTGAGCAAGCAGATTTTAGCTTTTTTCACGCAAAGCAACAATTCTCAATAATTAGAGAAATCACACGTTTCACTTTGCCAGCAATAGCTTTAATTAAAAAAAAACTTCATTTTACCTTTAATTGCGCGATAATGGTGGCAAAAACCAATTCGAACAAAAAGTCTTTCAGTGTAACTATTAATTTGAGCAGGGGTGTATAATAATGATTGTAGTGAACGCCGCAGTTAATTTCGACCCAAAAATCATTACATGCATCTCGATGAAAATCTAATGATGCAGTTCTTGCAATTTTTTTATGCTCTTTCATTTGAAACATATTTCATTGGATAAAACCAACAACAACATTTTCCATACTTAATTCTTTTTCAAAACACTATTCATATACTTTTTTCCGCTCACTTTAATGTGCACATTTATATATTTTTAACTTACTTTGTATAATTTGCATATGCTGGGATTAAGCGAGACAACTTTCGGCGACACAACCATGTGATAGGTTAATTGCAATCCTTTCAAGATATTCTCCGGTTTGACAACATTGCGCAATTGAAGTGTATGCTAAAAATATTATTCCAAAAATTAGTAAATTAAAAAAACTATAAATGTGATTATGCTCATCACTACAAAACTTACCGATTCAGCATTAGCGTATTGCTCCAGAAGTGGCTTTAGCAGATTATTGTATTGATCTTTGGCCATATCCTTTTCCTCTGTTATTTGCTGTGCCTTCACGTAATTTTTTTGAGTCGTAAAATCCATTTCTTTTTCTTCCAAATCGAGAATTTTCACTCTGATCGCTGAAAGTTTCAAGTTTAGATCCGCATCGGATGAGTTTCTTAACAATTCGGTGATTACATTTCTATTGAGCTCATTTTGCTTTGCATTCAGATCACAGATGTCCTGAATTATCTCAACAAAATACTGCGAAAAAAATAAACTTGTTATTTTTAATTATATTTTCTATTATTAGTAGACTATTATTTTAATTTTTTATCATTTACAATCTATTAAGAGTATGAATTTGGAACTTTTCAAGAAGACTTTCAACTACAAATGAATATAAAATAATAATAATCTTTGAATTATATGAGTTTCCGTCCAATTCTGCCTCGCATATCTAAAGTGTTAGAAAAGATAATTTGCAACCAACTGAAAGGATACTCAGCTTTCCGCAGTGGAAACTGCCTCGATTGACCTCGATTGGTTCTTGTCACACTTGATCTCACCAAGGCCTTTGGTACAATTAAACATTGCATTCTGATTTGTATAGTGATTAATCTGAATGGTTTCTCTTTTCTTCTTGAATCAACGCGAAGAGTTTTTTTCGTAAACATTTTGTGATTTATGCTGTGAAACTTGATTGCACCAGTTGTGTACCACTTGATTGCACCAGTTGTGTACCACTCTATACTCTAAATATTCCAGCATCTAAGATTTATATGTTTGCATGCTGATGACATTTATCTACATTTTCCTGGTGGTAGGGGCAACATTCCCAAGAAGGTATTCCAACATTAACCCACGTTTGTCGGTAATACTCTTGTGTTTACTCTGAACCCTAAGCTAACCCTAAATTAATTAAAGCTATACCATTAAATTTTCCGAATGTTTATTTCTCTTGGTCCTTGATCTTGGTGATCATATTCGATGTCTAGGTATCACTATTGACAATTTGCTCTACTTTAACAAATTCATTGCTTCCGTCGCGCAAATGTTTTTTTCCATTAGTGCCATAATTAAAGTTGCTCATGCTATCCCCATGTCTCACATTGCTTATAGTTTAGAAGTTTATTCTTCCACTTCCAAGGGTAACCTTTGTAAAATCAGTCTCATTTTCATTACATTAAGATTTGTTGTTAAAATTAGCTATCGGAATTTCGATTTACTGTAAGTTTGGATTTAATATTAATATTTACAACGAAATGACTTGGTGTCAAAAGTTACAAAATTTCGATTTGGGCTATTTTCAAGAAAAATGTGATGTGTGAAAAATTTCAACACAAGCATGTAAACGAAATCATGTAAAGAAAAGTCACATGTTACAGTGCTACACATACCATGTTAAAAAAAATTTAAAATTAATAACCCAAATATGTAATAAACCGAACCCAAACGTATTTAAACTACCTTTTTAGTTATTCTCCAGAATGGCAGATTTTTTTTTTAAATATTTTGAAATTTCAAAGTATTAAAAAAAATATTTTTCAACTCATTCTAAGATGTTAATATACATAAGTATCAAAATGAAAGAGTAGAATTCCTAGAAATAACTTAAATCAAAAAGAAATAATTATTTTAAATAAAACTGCAACTAATAAAATATGTGAAGTCTCACTTTGAAACTTCCATTATACTGAATCAATAAAGATAGAAGGACAAAATTTAAGTATGTGGCACGGAATTCTTTAGTCAATAAACATATATTTTTTTCAAGAAAATTTGCTAGAAATCTTTAGAGATATTGAGAAATAAAATTTATAAGGCATTTATTTTTATAGATTCTCCTTTTTCGTTAGATACACCTATTCGCACCCTAGGATGTGTTGAAGTATTTAAATGATTTTTAAGAGTCTTACTTTAAACAAAAATTCCTGGCATTTATTGAAAACGCAGTTTAACTAAAAATCTGAACATATAACAGTTATAACTGTTATATATGTTATTATATATTCACTATAGCTGATGCTACAAATTGGAAAAACATTTGTTTACACTTTCATGAAATAATATTATAATATTTGGTTCAAACACCAGAAGTTCTGCTTACCTGCAACCGTGCAGTTTGATCTGTAATAAGATTTTCAGCACATTTCACAACCAATTGAATGATCTTTTCATCAAGGTGAAAGTTCTTCAATAGGTTCCCAAGTAATTTCTTCAAATTTCCACGTCCTATTTCATCTCCCAGATCGAATATGTATAGGATCTCCATGAGAGATAATAATATATACTGGAATTCCAAAAGCTCAAACTTGTCCATATCGGTCTGTTGAGATTGGCAATATCTGTAATGAGATAATGTTTTATAAAAATTTAATTATATTATCTTTTTAATCAAGTATTATAGGTCTTCCATTTACCTTTCGATATAAGTACAAAATGTACTCAACTCTGGTAAAATAAGATCGAATTCTTCTGCCATATCCGCTTGAAGATATCCAGTGAGACATTGCCAATAGAAGGCTATTTCAATTGTGAGTTTATCATGTGGAACACAACGATGAAACTCCCCATCTATCTCTAGTGGAATACACTCGATGAGCTCTTGCTTATTCTGGCGTCTATAAAATCAAATCCAATAGCTAGAACTTAAACAAAACACAAGAACAATAGCAATGACACATACTTAAAGATCTCCTTGAGCGTTTGTTTGGTTATCTTGCGAAAGCGATCAATATCTTCCTCGTTGGAATCAAGTTTAAGTGCTGATATAAGCGAAATCAAGTTTTTCTGATAGGACTCAATCCATTGCTGCAACATTATTGTGGAAACCACCTTGTTTACCGATTCGGAGCGATCATTAAGACCCTGATTTAGCAGTAGAAGCCGTTGCGACACTTTGTATGAGCGTACAGGATAACTGCTCATATGCAAGTAAGTGTGGCGACGCACTTTCTCATCGATATCCCACAATCTCTCCAGAATGTATGGGATCGTGTGGTAGTTGCGACCCATACAGGTAATGACGGCCTGGCGGACGCGTGGTGATGGATCTGAGCATAAATGAAACTGATAGACACGCAACACTGGATCGTCTGGGTTATCCGGAACTTGCAACCGCTGCAACGCGAGAATGGCCTGCACACGTACACTAGACGATAAATCACGCAATCGCTCCATCATGTATTCCATAATACGATCACAGATGGCATCATCCAAAGCAGCTTCATGTCCGAGAGCATTCAATATCATGTTCACGAATTGACACAAACGAAAACGTATATGCGGATTATTGGAGATTGTCTGAAAAAGTGTAAAATTTAACCATTAGTATTGCGTTTCGTTGGCAATGCAGCTAATGCACACACACCGTTAAAAGCCAATTGAACGTATCAATCAAAAGGGGATGTGTTTCCTCGCCATCGTAGGAACTCACAAATTTTGAACAGAACAAAAGTGTTGTATGTGCGTACTCGTTGCCCTCTTCCGGCGCCATTGCCGCCTTTATCATCTTAATGTACGTAAACATAAAAGCATCGTGATCCATCTGCAATAGAACATGTCAAATGCTTATTTAATCCTCCCACTTTCGCTTTTATCTTACCTTTGTGTACAGCTGCTTCATCTCTTTGATGTACTTTTTGTGAAACGTCTCATTTTGTTGTACATGGGACATAATGGTGAACATAGGCCCATGCAGCATCATCGAACTGTTGGAAATAGTATCCGCACCATTCTCTTTCTCCTCGTCAGCGACAGGAACCTTACGTTTTCTACCCATTTTCTCACCAATCTGCCAAAATATATTTTCACTTATAATATTCTGTTTATTTTTCTGCAATTTGATTACCGTTTTCTAACTTTTTTAGATCATTCACTTCAAAAAATATATAAAAGCAGGAAAATTACATTACGATATGACGCTAATTTCTCGTTTGCGTTTATCTTCATTTCTTTTTTGTCTATCGTCCGTTCGACGTTTCAGGGTAAATTCCGTTTAGTTCAAAAATTGCAAATGCCTTTCTGAATAGTTCCTAAATCTTAAGGTTCCTACAAAATGTATAATCAACAAACAGTGTTGCATTCGGAGTATAATTTTTATATAAATTAACTCAATTTTGATGACAACATTAAAATAAACTTTCAAATTTTTAGTACATTTAATTCATTTAATTCATATGCACACAATATCTACAAAACTAAAAATTTACCGGAAAAAATCAATACTGGTACAAAATCCAATAGATTACTAAATTTTTAGTAATTAAAATTTTAATCGTTATAATGTAAGCATTTATAGTTTCTTATAGAAAAGTCTTAGACTTATAGGTAATAATAATGGAATACCCTTTTCATATTTGTAGGTATATTTTTATCTGGCGCAAATGTTCAGTGCACTCACATGGGCACAGAAAACATAAGGCAAATTTATTGTTTAGAGAAAATTGTAAGACCCGTTACTAATAACAGGATGAAGCCGAACAAGAAGAAGAACAAATGAGGTGGCAAACATGGCGGATCAAATGCCCTCAGATGATTTGCTAGTAGGTAGTGGGAGAAGACCTTATACACCAAGTGGAATGGTATTCAACGATCTGCAAGGTCCAAGCACAAGTCGTAGAAGAATTCCTCCTTCCACGGCGGACGGCAAATCCAGCTCAGTTGGCGGTAGAAGATCGGAAGAAGACCTTCTTAGACGGAGGGTGGTTTAGTGAGTACCACACCAAAATCAGCTACTGAGGACATGGGTGAGGGAAAAAGCAAAATGACACTCGGCCTAAGCTATTAGTACGCCGCCACTTTAGTCTAACCCGCATGAGACAACCAGGTGGTCTGGATTACTGCTTAAGGAGTGGCTTATCAAGGTCCGTCATTAAGTCCAACTCAAGATTAAGATATGACCTCTGAAAATACTAAGATTGAGGTTTTGAAACGCAAGGTGGATCCCTTGCCTGCAAAGCAGAACAAGTATTGCAAACGGGGATATGAGAGTATAAGCAACAACCTGATTCAAAGAAAGTCAACGTTGGCATTAAGGTACAGTCAGATTCGGGAAATACTCCCGCCAGCACCTGTGCTGCAAGTAAGCCTCATGATGCCAGCTACGCGATTACCATACAAATCTTTCGTGTAGCTGTCCTACCTATGGTTTTCCCGCAGCTAAGCAATTAGTCATGGTTATCTCACTGGAAGAGGCGTTAATAAACGAGATGGCAAAGGGTTGGACTGTTTACTTTCAACGGCATCCACTTCCAGCCGGGATATCTGCTGATAGACAGCAGCGATGACCGCAGCATGGTTTCAGCAAGTGGTCCCGCATCTTGAAGGATAGAGGGGTAAGAAGCTGAAGAAGTGTCTAGAGGAGGATATCCCCGAAGCCTCAACATCTACTTATTCCTCCACGCCAAACGCCTGACGCTCATTAGAGTTCAAAATGTGGTACGAACAGTACAATCTGGAAGATTGTGTTTCGTGGAATGATAGTAAAGAAGTAGTTGATAACTATTATCGTCGACGAGTTCTCCCTCTAAAACACCATCATAAAGTCAGCTGTGACACCCAGGGAAACGAACCCACCCCCAAGGGAATAGGCGTAGGAGAAAGATCCAGAGGGGACTGCAGTAGTGGTAGCTCCGAAGGACAAAACCGAAGAGAATATATCGGAGGGGAAATCAAAGGGCATACAACTCAACTCTCTTTATAGTGTAGGATTCCCTATCCTAGGTTAAAGAACTGCTGATAAGTAAAAGGCAACCCTCCGGAGTCAGTAGCAGCATATCCAGCAACAATAAAATAATAAATCAACACACACAGTAAGGCTTAGACGTATAAAGGGCAGGTAAGAGGCTTGCAAGATAAGCATACAAAGGTAATATAGGACCCACCCACCGAAGTGCAAGACCTGGTAGATCACTGCAGGAAACACGTGCATAACATCTGGTGTGGTAGTAGTGATATAAATACGAGGGGTGAGTACCTTTAGAATTCCTTCTAAATGACAATAATTTTACAATGTATGAAATACAGAAACTAGGAGCGAAGCCTTAGATATTACATTTGCTAATCATAAAATTAGCAACCGGATCTGTAATTGGCGGGATTCCACTGAATCCTCACTATCTAATCATAAGATTTTAGTATTTTCTAACGATTAAAAAGGTTCTTGATTAAAAAGGTGTTAAAAAGGTGGATAAGCTCAATGCTAAGATCGAGGACAGCGGAGGCCAATGAGGACCATCCACATTAAGACTTCAAGCAACAAAAGGATGCACAAAATGGCGGAGATGAGTTTATAGATTGATTAAGACGGTGATATGTACTGCGTCCTACGTACTACGTTCGGATTCGGCATAAAGCTGTAGGTTCTTTCCATTCAAGTACAAATATAACACACACATCATTAATGGATGCGAAAAGCTCGGCCTAGGCCCTCCATGGCAGTGTCCCCTATCCAAAAAACCAATCTTGCCTTGTCAAAAATGACCGGTGGTTGGAGGTTATGAAGGAAGTAGCTGGAAAATATTTTTTACACTTTGCTCATGAGTTTCGCTTTAAAAATTTGTTCATTGATTTTCTATATTCTTTTCTTATTTTTGAGATATTTCAGACATTTAAGCGTTCAAAAACCAAAACAAAAGTTCTAAAAAATGTCGAAGCCAAAAAGTATATATACCTCACGAAGCACATATCCTGATTTTAGTAAACAAGAGAACGATTCCTTTTCTGAATTTACCATAAAGATAAACACTATTGAAACCGCATTTTTGCTGCTCAGTTCTGAGGAAGAGTTCGTATTGGTCACGGTTCTCAAGCATATAAGTGACTTTGCTCGGAAACAGGACGAAAACATTGAAGATATCAAGGAGAAGAACTTATTTGATCTCTTGCTGCAAAAGGACTTTTTCATTCACAATGCCAGTGTCATTGTGAAACGTTTCGCTCTGTATCTTGCTACGGCGATAATCGAGAGTATCAATACGCTTCAAGATTTGGATACAGAAAAGACTATGCATATAATAGAGCTATGCTTACTGTATTACATTTTGGAAAACGATAATTTTTGCACTGAGTATTTGAGTGTTATTATTAATAAGTGTCTCGATGATCCTCACGTAGCTCGTAATGTACTGAATCGAATTGAATATTTTGAAAAAATGTTTGGAATATTACGAAATACTGTAAATCCCGATGTATTATGGCACTCACTTGAAGCTCTACACAAACTGCTGCAGGTGCAAGATACCGAAAGTTTACTGTCATTTATCGCTCACGAGGAGTTTCCCATTGACCGCATTCTTTGTGATCTTACTAATGAATTCCACGAGATACGCAGCGCAGCTCTAAAAGTTGTCAAAATCCTCGTTGCGGATACCAGCGATCAAAATGCATTTGTCAATGCTAGCCGCTCTATATTCGTGCTGAAGCAATTGACAAAATTAGCCTGCGAGAATGCCATGGATGACACTCTAGATGAGATCATTGAAGTGCTAGCGACGACATTGCGCACTGAGAGAATGACACAAATATTCTTTGAGCAGAATCTTTTTGAACAAATTGTGCAGAATATTGAGGCTAACATCGAAAATTACCCACAGAACGTCAAATGTAGAATTATAGCAATTTTTTCAGAAATTGCACAGTATATCCAGTTTTTGTATAGACTCCATACTTCCCACATCACCGATTTGCTCTTGGATTGCTTGTTGTCCAATCAGAATGAGTTCGGACCTTCGACGCACGTAGTGGCTGGTCTCAACCGGATGATGAAGTTCCCCGAGGCTGCAAACGGAATAGTTGATTCGTATGAGCTTGGTGTTATAGTAAAATTATTACGTACGTCTGTATACACTATCCCTGCAACTTTCTTTATTCTATACTTAGAATAATAAAGAAAGTTGATCCATTCCTGACAACGTTTTCCATATTCGAAAGATATCTAAGGGTATATAGTTCATGTTTATTTAAAAACCCATGAAAATAGGTGTTGCACAGGAAAATAGGTGTTGTATAGAGCTGATATCGATGCTTGAACATTGTACTTTGCAATGAGTATAATCATCATCGCATACCATTATTGATTTCAGATATAATGCATAACAAGGAAATGAATATTAAAACTCGCGAGCAGGCGGCAGAATTTCTTGGTAATCTACTGATTTACGCTTTCCATAAAACTTCGGGAGAATTGATGCAGTTAAATGTCTCCGAAGTCCTGGGCGACATATTTGCGCAAGGTCGCCTTGAACTGTCGATCGATTACATTCTATCTCTTCTGGTCATAATCGAGAGTTTAGCACAAAACAACGAATACCGCTCATATTTGGGTGAATCAACGCTTCTTATACAAAGTATTGCACTACTTTTGAAGGTAAAGACGAATTGGTGAAATTGTATTAAAATGAATATAATAGGTGCATCTTCTTTCAGAACTCATTTTCGGCTGCCATATTAGTTAATAACATATTTCGTTGTCTGTGCACTTTAATCGATGAGGAGAATGTGAGAAATGTCTTGCTTCGACACTACATCGCAGCTTCTGTAAAACGTGGCCTGAAGTCATTGGCGAATTTAGTTAAAACATCTGTAACCAATTTCATAATGCAGACCACTCGTTTTCCAGAATTTGTGCAGGAATATATCGATGGTGGAATACTTGAAGTGTATGTACAATACCAGCGTATTTATTTTCGGCTACATTTTTATTCTACATCTATTTCATATACATCAGCTTAATTTTGCATCAGAAGCATGCATTTTGTGTTGCAACGTGGGGTCCCGCCATAGAGAGTATTCTCTCAAAAACAGCCAGTTTGAAATTTTGCATTCGAAATCATCTTAGTTTTACTGATTCAACCGCTGGCAATGATTTTCTCGTCTCCAAACAGAAATTTGAAGATTTTCGTGTTTTCCAAAATATTCTTAATGCAGAAGTATCCCCATTGTATCCGGTAATTGTTATAAATTTCGAGCGTGTAGTAAACCCCTCAGTGTTGGAAGTTTGTGTACCAGTTGAGTGTTTCGATGAGTCTGAACGAAAGACATGTCCTCATGGATGGAAGTATTGCAGAAGGCCCGGTGACCAATTTCTACCTGGATATTTAAATGAGCTCAATGAAGCGTTGGAGGTGAGTGCTCACAATAACATCTTAATTGTGTGAGTTTTTTAATATTATAAAATTTAGAGACTAGGCTTATCGCAGAATCCAACAAAGATGCCACGTTGCATTGACTTTGATAATGTTGCAAAACGTGCTAAACTTATAGCAGAAATTATCGCAAGATCTATGGGGGAAGGATTGAAAATTCTGGACTTGAATGCTCCCGAAGAATGTTCACATCATGCTGTTAAATCTCATTTGAAGCAAATTACAATGGAATTGCATTGTAATTTTATTCCAATTGGAATGGTACGTACCGGATGCCGATTTGAGCGTGCAATTCTCTTCAAATGTCTCGCCGATCAAATTGGACTTCCATGCACGCTGCAGCGTAGTGTAGATGGGCGTTTTTTGTTCAATGAAGTACCTTTACCAGTTGAGATTGACCATGATATACACTGCGATAAGAAAACAATGAAATTCATGCCGTGGCGAATGTTGCGACCAACTCATATTGTGGATTTGATGTTTAATGTGGGCGAACTATATCCAATGCAGAGCCGTCAGGCTCTTCAATATCTCAGATTGTATTAGGTGTTCTTTAAAATTAAATATATGACAATATACATATGTATGTATATATTTGTGAAACAAATTTAGATAAACTACATAAATTCAATGTTGTCTTATTTACTCTTATTCTAAAAGCATATTGGGTCAGGTGTGTGCCAAAACCTGTTTGCTCACTTCAATCAGTCTACAAGTGATAACAAATCGAAACTACAGCTACCAGCTACATTTAAGAGACGCTATGGATGGAGTAAGAAAGAACTAGTTCATCTCGGTGGCCTTGATTACGGTGACATGGCTCCAGTTAGAGATGTAACTCGAGGAAACTTTTTAAATCGAGTGGTATTCGAGTCGCTAGTACACTCGTGTAAAGCTATTTACTTAACTTTTTTACTTAACTATTTTATTCGCTCAACATCATGACCCAGCCAGCGAAGGCACTGGATTTTTATACTCTTGACTCTGTCAGTGTCGGCGTACAGCTCATACAGCTCATCGTTCCATCTTATTCGATACACGTCGTCCACGCATATATGGCCATAGATCTTACGGAGAATCTTCCTCTCCAACGCTCTCAACAGCCTCTGATCATTGGTGGTCAATGTCCACGTCTCTGCGCCATATATTAGGATGGGAAGGATTAGGGCTCTGCCTCTCAATTGCCTATTGAGCCCATAGTAACACCTGTTGGAAAAGAGTTAATCTCCGTTTGATCTCAAGGATGACATTATTGTTGGTGTTAATGCTGGATCCACTCGACGAGACTCCATTTTAGAATGCTGCTCTAACTGCTCGTGCGTTGGTTCCAATTATGTCAATATCATCAGCGTATTGCACTTAGGGCCAGAGTTGTCGATATTCGCAGCTCGAATTATTTTCTCCAGCTTAAGGTCGCTCGATAGAAAGTCACCTTGTCTAAAACCTCGTTTGGTATCAAATGGCGCGGAGAGGTCTGTCACTGCGTCATTTTGCAAAGAGAAATGAGCTTTGCAGAGTGAGATCACTGCATCCAAGTGATCTCTAATCGTGCTGTCGAAAGCGGTAGGTGTGGATCTGTTTTCTCAGGTCTTTTCCATGATTTGAATTAATAGAAACTACTCGTATATGAGTTACTAAATTGGAAAATTGTTCCAAGAACTCGCAACATTTTGGGATTTATAATGAAAAATATGCAATAAGTTTTAATATTTCCTAACTAGACTTTGCTGTTATTCCTTGTGGTCACAGATATATCATGTATTTTTTGGTCTACTTCAAGATTCAAAGTTCACCGTACAAGGCCGATGGAAGTTGGTGAGAACTATTTTTGACGTCTTACATCTTTGATGCCCGAGGAAAAGTTGTACGTTATGAAAAGCTGTCTATCCCGTTATCGGTGTCCTGTGATTGCATTCCCTATCTCATTATCCCTACCACCTATCAATCTTCCTTCAAATCATCACAATGCTCTGCATTCATAGGGATACACAATGTGTGTTGAATGTAGAAAAAAAAAATTTTTGATTTTCATACCAACCCTTCACCTCCTCTCTATACCCTTAGCAATATTGATGTATGGGCGTCACATTTCCCTTATTTTTTTTTGCCGAAGAAAATATGTCAACATTGTCAGCTATTTACCTATTTACACTTTATGAGCATTTTAAGAAAATATTTAATGCAAAGGGTTGGTGTAAAAGTAAAAACTGTTAAGCTTTCTATAACGAAAAGTTTTGCTTTAGATGTCAAAATTGTAGGACTTCAAATAAAAAATAATCGATTTTATCAGACCCTAATCATATCCTTGACACGACCATAAATAAAAATTGTGACGTAGCAGTCTATATGGGACTTCGGAGAAATTGATCTGGGCAACGTCCTCTTTCAAACAATCATCACATCACCCTGGCAGAAATCAACAAGTTCGAAGTGGTTGTTCTTAAAAAAATTATATGTATATAAACTTTTGTGAACATGGGGTGTACAATTTTGAGTGTGAGTCAACTATGTACAGATGCTTTCGAAACTCCTAAGCACTTTGCAAAACCAAATACTTTAACGCGCATGTCCTTGTAATATTCTTTTTCTTGACATTTGCTTCCAAAAAACTAATTTTTAAGCATTAATTTTAGTTTGCATGTAAACAAAAAATCTGAGCATTAATTCTTCATATATTTAAATATACTACGTAAATCCTTCATAAATGTTATATAATTTCGCAGCTTCCGTTTGTCTCATTTTGTTAATTGATTGTCTGAATTCAGGTATTTGAACACTAACTGCAAGGTTCCTATTTTAATGTCGCTGTGAAAAATCAATAACATTTTTTACAATTTCCAGCTAATGGGCAATCGCTGACAAACGCTATCCATAGGACACAAGCCGCTACCGAACGTGTAAATGATCTTTGGTAAGTTCATGAGTGATCTGCAAAAATAGAGTGATTAATTGTGTGACATCAAATTCCAGGTGCTACGATTGTGACACCATGGATCATGGAGAGACGTGCGTTGATATTCTGCCAAAGAACAATTCCGCATTCCATAAAAAATGCGCAGGAGAAGAATTCATTTGCATGGCAAGTACAAATTATGGATTACTGTTTGCTAAACAAATTGTTTATGAATTTACTATATCCGAATAGGTAAAACGATTCTCCTACACAACAAGCACAGAGAATTCTACGAGCTCTCCTAAAATGTGGTCTCTAGATCGGCGTTGCACAGTGAATTGTGAAGCTGGCTGCATAGTTATCGGAGAACGAACGAAACTATATGCATGCACCTCTTGTTGTGAAAAATCTCTATGCAATACCGGCCGAGGAAGGGCATCAAAGTTATTCAGTCGCATTGAAACGGGAATAGGAACCTTTCCGTTCTTAACAATATTGATGCAGATGATTTCGAGGTCTACATATTAAGTACCATGATTCCGTTGGTAAACTCATCACCTCGATGATTTAATTTACAGGACCAAAGCCAAATTTTAATAAAGTCGCCAATGTTAACAATTGTTACACAGTGCGTTACACATTCATGTACAAATATAACACGCACAACATGAGTGGATGCGAAAAACTCGGCCTAGGCCCTCCATGGGCTGTTGTGCCATTAAAAGTAAGTAAGTAAGTAAGGACACAGTGCGACACTACTTTTCGGACGTGGGATTTTTCATTTGGCACACAACCATGGTACTGCTCCTAGCTTTGTGCCCTTTCAATTCCATATTAAGAACCTCCATGACCGAGAGATCAAGTTGAAATCTATCGCATAATGCTATAGATTATATTGTTCAAATATTGTTATTATTCATAATGATTACCAAATTATTTGTGATATTAAATAAAGTATCTAAGATAAACGTGACCTAAAAAACGAAGTTAACTTGCGTTTTCATTTAACGAAAAAAAGGGCAAAAGTGCGAATCAAAAATAATTCTACGAGTAACTTTATTTGATTGACGCTCAATCTGTGCGACACATTGATAGGAATCAGAGTATGCTTGTTAGATAGCGGCAGTTTTGTTTTACACGGTCCCAAATTTGATCATTTCTGAACATCTTGGTATAACAAAACATAAGATATACTTAGTTATTTTTTATGTTTATGTGTTCAGCACCTTGTAATAAAAACTGTCCTTGAAAAAACCTGACTTCAAAATCGTCGTAATAATCGTAAATTTTACAAGGGAAGATTATTTGTATTCCTTTTTTATGACCCTTCATAAGTTAATTATAATTCCCAATTAATTACTTCTGGAATTGTTTGCAATGGGCATCTATAATTTTGTGGAAAGATGTTCCTGTTGTTAAAGATACATACCTCTTGGCAGGCAATGGCAAACCTACAAGAGTAAAAATTGCTATGAAAAGCTTTTCACGTCGCCTTTAGGATTCGGCATTAAACTGTAGGTCCCTTCCATTCATGTGCAAATATAACACGCACAACATGAGGCCTAGGCCTAGCTCGGCCTAGGCCCTCCATGGGCTGTTGTACCATTTAAAGTAAAAAAGTAAAAGCCCCTGGTTCTGGGCCTCCGAAATCATAATTTTTAAATATCTTCTTAGGCATTTGCCTATTTTTCCATATGCTTTTACAAAAGTTTGGCAGCTGTAGTCGCAGAAAAATATGTCACCACCTGTGAAGTTATAATTATTACATCAAGTTTGATATTTTATCTAGATAAATTTTCTATTTCAAATGTACAATAATTAAATTTTGGTAGTATTTTATTTTTTCTTCTTTTTCAAACAAAGAATATCTACCTTATTTATTTAGCCTTTTAGCATAGTGAGGTCTCTTAATTTTAAATTATTTAAATGCAATTTGGAAGTAAGAAGAATAAGAAATATTGAAGAGCGATTACTTTTGGAAACACTTTTAAAATATATTTTGACGAATTTTCAAAAGAGCTGTTCGTCAAATCCACAGATGTGCAAAATGAGTTTAAAAGTGTAAAGCCTGAGACATTTCAAAAACAAGGTGAATATCGTCTTAGTTCTCTCAAGCCGGTATTTTCTCACCACGGCCTTGGAGGTATACATCTCCTATATACTTATACTCGTATGATATGTACGTAAAATAAATTTCCTACAAGTGATTTTAAAAGAAATCCTTTTTTTAGAATTTGTTGTGAAAGTTGTCAATATCGGGCAATAACCACATCTACATCCAATACAAGTGAAATATTCAAAAGATATATTAATCCAAATGAAACAAAATTTTCTATAGACAATAGTCAGATTGGATATTTACCATTTCCAACTATGGTTTCAAGTTTTTGTATTTTCTTTTTTTAACTCCTCAAATCTCTATGGGTTCCAGTAATTTTTCCACTATTTAGAGAACCATTAAGTAGAAATGGATCGTCTAGAAGCTCATAAACTTGGTATCGTAAACATTTGAATTTTTTCACTTTTCTGCGAATGGAAAAAAGCGCTCCGGCTAGAAGGTTGTTATATTCGAGCCACGGTGGAGGAACACGCAGAAAAAACGTCCTAATCTCCGTTGGAAGACCAAGACCAATCTTCGGTTGTAGTGTCAGCTAAGAAAGTATGTAAGTAAGTAGAACGTGCAAAAAATTCGAGGTTTACCATTAGAAATAAACTTGTATTAGAATATTGATTGTTGTTATTTTTTCTTTCTCCACTATTTCAACTCACCCCTTGTCCTGATACGCAAAGTCCTCACAATCTCTTTTGTCATAATTGTTGTTATTCGCTATAAAGGACCAACTCCAAAAAAAGGAAAACCAGCGCGTCGATGTCTTTTAGAAATGGAGAGCATCGACAATAATTACTTTGAAACTTGTCTGACTTTAATTACAAAATCACTGCAGTAACACAGTTGGAGTATTTACATGGTGTCAAATTCGATTTCTGATCTTCTCAATTGTCACAAATTCCCCCCATTTTACATTATAACAATACCAAAGAATAAGACACCCTAAGTGAAAAAGCATAATGCCAACGCCCACATTCGCAAATAGTTTCGGATATTTACGAGAACATACATAAGTACTATATGTATGTACAATTCAGATAGAGGGGAATTTCCGTGTAAAGGTAAAATCACGATATCAATGTCATACTTATTTTTGATCAAAATTTAATATAGAAAATTTTAAATTAATTATTTAAAAATTCAGAAAGTAACGAAGATAAATTAAACTAATTTACATAGTCAAATATTCTTTGATCATAACTACTATTTAAAATTAAATTAATTTGCATAAAGGCAGTTATTTTTATTTTTTTTTACTGTGTATTTTGATAAAGTTTGGATATTTTTCTATATGAGCATAATTTACTAAAAAAAACAGTTTCAATTTAAAGTCAAGTTAATCGACATCAACCACAAATTTGTTTTTACGTTCGTATGTTTGTGTGTATGTATTTATATGGCATACATGACGCTACAAACATAAATACATTTTACACCTTGCAACATAACTTATAGCTACCATAATTTGCCAAAGGCATTTTCGCAGATTCCACGCATTTTTTCTAATTCAAATGATGAAGCAAAAAGCATGGCAAAGCTCTAACGTTCGGAGCTTGTAATTTGAACTAAAAGAACAATGATTCAAATATTCGGTATAATATTTCACTCTGTATTTACATGTTTTTATAAATTAATCATATCTGTGTTAATAATAATTGGTAAGAAAACAAGTTAATTTAACATTGTTTACTACAAACACAAGGTACTTTCAGTTTTTTGTCAAACTG
Organism: Palloptera scutellata; assembly: GCA_958295655.1. Lineage (NCBI taxonomy): Eukaryota > Metazoa > Arthropoda > Insecta > Diptera > Pallopteridae > Palloptera > Palloptera scutellata. Next base: position 42,931,577 of record OY282451.1, read on the forward strand.
TTCTTCTTCTTTCTTTATTGACAGTGCACAGTACGATGTAAAGGGTGTTTTTTAAGAAGTGTGGTTTTCAATCTGGCAATACTTTTTTCGGAGTTGGTCTTTTTGATAGCTGTCACTTGATTTATGCTCAGTTTGGTTTGCCATTTCATAATGAGTCGACTTACTCCTGAACAACGTTTACAAATTATGCAAATTTATTACCAAAATAATGGTTCAGTTCGCGAGACGCATTTTGTTCAGATGAAGCTCACTTTTGGTTGAATGGGCACGTTAATAAGCAAAATTGTCGCATTTGGAGTTATCATAATACACAAGCCATTGTTGAGACGCCGTTACATCCTCAAAAAGTCACTGTTTGGTGTGCTCTATGGGCAGAGGGAATCATTTGTCCATATTTCTTCAAAGATGAAGCCGGTCATAATGTTACAGTCAATGGGAAACGCTATATAGCCATGATTTCGGGCCTGAATTGTGAATTGGAGGATGTTGATGTGTACGACCTTTGGTTCCAACAAGACGGCGCTACATTCCATACAGCCATACAGCCAACGGAACAATCAATTTATTGAAGGAAACTTTTGGTGAGCGCATTATCTCGCGTCGTGGGGCTGTGGCGTAGCCTCCATGATCGTGGCAAGTGGTCGAAAATTGGGCCTCTCGGCTGGAATTTATTCCACTTGCCCGAAATCGTTTTTAAAACATAATGGCAAATCCTTGCCTTTATAATAAATTCTTGGCCGTTACATTAAATTATATGCGTTTTATTTCTTCTTAAAAACCACACTTCTAAAAAAGACACCCTGTACTATATGGTAAACATGCTATCTACATATATGGTAGATATGTACTACTCGTACATAACAGATATAATCATACCAGCTATGTCTGCTTTTTGTTGTCGTACGCCTCCATAAAACTCTAATAATAATATCATGATATTTATATAAATATCGGATATTTACTGATACTTATAAATAATAAGTGTATACAACAGTTTTGGACATAAAAAACTTATTGTGATTAAAAACGAAAAACAGACCGCAGAAAAAGCTAACATAATGAAACATGAGTAAAAGTAAATTCAGCCGATTTCGAAGTGGCAACCCTTGGTACAAATACACAGCTTCAAACATTTGGTCAAATTTTTAGCTATGGGCCGCAGTTCCCCTACCGTTATTCGGTCCCGTTCACAACGCAACAACTATTTCAGGGACTGCAAATTTTTATGACGTTTAGCATCATTCTTGTGTCGTTTTGACTCTGTGAGCGCAGAGTCTTGCTGGAACGTCCAATCGTTATCGCCAAAGTGCTATCGGGCCCAGCGAAGTACCACAGCTTCTTAAATTTCACGCCGGTGCATTTTTTGGTTGATTTTGACTCCTTGTTCCACAAAAAACAAAAGTATCTTGCCATTTGCACAAATCCCACCCCATACCATGACGGATTGTGGATTTTTTGAATGTGAAGAATGAAGAATGATAGACCAGGAGCCTCTGTTCACCAGCTTCTGTCATGTTGACAGTTATGCGCTTGTTCAACAGCAAACAGCTTTTCATCTGTGCGGACGATTTTTTCACATCCAATTCCTGCGGCCCGACGTTGAAGTAGGCAACGTCTTTGTAAGTAACTGACCGTTTTGGAGTTGTTTATCATTGAGTCCTAGTTCATTTTTTACTTTGAGTCGAACTGATTCACCATTGATGCCAATTTCGTGAGCAACTTTTCTCATGGAAACCGTTGAATTGTATGGATGGATAGATGTGAAGAAGGCCGAGAACCGGACCTACGAGTGCAGGACAGTTCCTCAAGCACTCAGGCTATGTAGACCATTGTACTTAAGGCCTAGGAAAAGAAGAAGGGGTGACAGCAAGGGGTTAGAGAAAAAGAAGGAGGAGGTGGACAGCACAGAGCATTTTCTCTGCGCATGTCCCGCCTTTGCCAGAACGATATGGCGCATCTTGGGTTTCGATGTCACAGGAATGGACAAAGTTCACTCCTTCCCCTTCTGCGATCTTCTGGGATTTGTAAGAGAAAATTTGCGGAAGAGAACGTAGTCCCCATATAACCAACCGTTGAAATACGTTGCACCCGATTTTGAACCAGTTTGCGATTCCTGAGAGTATTGACGGTGAGTTTTCTGCCTCTACCTGGAAGATCGCCTGCATGACCCAGCTCCTTAAACCGTTTAACGAGAAACTAACGAAGGAGCAGTGTTAAGCTGCCAAAATCTCACATTTGCCTAGCTGATGCAATGTTAAAAGTAATAGCTGACCGATTATTTGACATCGTAAAATAACAAACTAAATAAAATCTAGACCTCACAAAAATTATATAAAATATACTCTCGATTGCGTAGAATAATACAAGAGTGAAGAAATTTGCAGAAAAATTATAATATTTTTTCTATAGCGGGAAGAAATTTATATACACGTTTTGAATTCGTGTGCATCTGATTAGCAGTTGGGCAGTTAATAGAAAAAGCAGTACAAAATTGTACAAACATACGAGTATGTACTTTGAAGTACGCGGTAAACCGTCTTAAAACCAAGTTCTGTACTGCCAAAACCAGTAAGGTTGGCCAATTGCACAACGTCTCAGATCAACAATACCAGCGTTACAAAGACGATTTATGATTAATAACCAACATTCTTCAAAGCTTAACAGGTGTCTACTTTTATTATTAACATTGAGAATCGTGAAAAAGGGATTAATGTTTTGTATTGGAATATGTAGATCATATCGGACACTTCCTTGTATTTGTATGTATGTGAAATAGACCCCCAGCACGTGATATGCGATATGCTGTTGCATGGTGTTGTCGCTTTTACATATGAACGATTTTACAAAATAAATTGGCTTAAATTGGAAATTAACAATTTCACTTGATAAATCAAAGGGTCAGACATGTACAAGTTCATATAAATATATATGGTATATGTACATACATGTATGTATGTATGTGTGCATGCGGATGTAGCATAATTGCATTTGCCTCTGACATGAAATATAGAAACACACATATATCTGTATGTATGCAACGTCATTTATGCATGGGTGCCCGAAGGCACTGTATATATTATTTTCCATATGGTATGTATTCAACTTGAAGCGCGTCAATTATCCTCTAGAAAAAAAATCATTAATATTGATCCCCTCAATGAAAGCCACTGTAAACTTTTGCAAAGGAAACGAAGGACCATGTTTTTATTTATCTGTCAGAAAATATGCCCCAGACTTTAAATGTCTTTAAATTTTTGGACATTATGTCCTAATCGCGTTTACAGGTTTTTTTACATTTGCAGATTTATAAGGTATTAAGAAGTATATTGTGTCAATCAGCGTGTATACATTATGTTTGGTGATTAATAAATATTTATAATTGAAACATAAACTGCGTTTTATTCGCCACTCACAACTAGTTATGTATAACTAGTTGCGATAATTGTAGGGGAAAGCAACAACAAAACCCGCAAGGATAGCACGCATAATTATCGCTGCTATGTATAGCTATTATGTTACCTGGTTTTGTACAAAAGCCCTACCGCGAACTGTCAATAACGAAAACAAGAACAGTTTGATATAAAAATATAAAACACAGCATATACAACACATATAAAAATGTCGAACATAGAAAAAAAGTAAGTAAAATTTAAATTAACTAAAAAGTAGACTTTAATTTTCTACTTAATAACAAAATTGCATAAAATCTCAAATATAAATAAAGAAATCAGCTGTCATTAGGGATGTGCTATTTATATTTTATTTATTTCCAACAGCTTATCAATAATTTTTTTTTAAATCAAAAGCGTTTTATAATTTAATACCTATTAACACTATTAGGCTATTTTGTTCAATAACATATTTGCTATTACTTGTCTTCTCATTGTTAAATATTCTTATGAATCAAAAACACCAGAAACAATTCCGACGATTAACAGCAATAACTGGCCATCATTTCTGTTATTATCGATATTTCTTAAAATTTTTCATCTACATCTCCATTGTGAATGATAATACATGGAAGAAGGTACTTAACAGCTTGGTCGTTTTATTGGAGCATGTTAAACAAGATGGTCAATGAAACGCAGCTATGGTAAATCAATTTCTTTAAAATAGAGATGTAAGATTAATCATTTAATCGATAATTCTGATTTATCAAAATACTTGATTAATCAATTATTCGATTAATCAAAAAGAAACTTGATCGGTTGATCAGTGTTTTAATTAATTAAAGTTGAAATTATTCGATTAATAAAAATTTTGGTTACATATTTAGAATAAAATTATTCAAAGAAAATATATGTTTGTATTTTTTTAATACCTAAAAATTTTGAGAAAAATGCATGGTTGTAAAAAAGCATATATGCGAACAAAAACTTTTAAAAACAACTGAATAAAAAAAATATAGACTTAGGTGTTATGTAATATAGAGATAAAAATAATTATGAAGACACTCATTCTTCATTTTCTGGATGCAAGTCATTCAGCATAATAGTTAGAAAATATGGAACTTATGTAGATGCTTTTTTTCAGCTCCACTATCATTGGCACCTCAGCCTGTATCTGTGTATCCGTATTTGAATTTTCAGTGGGCGGTAGCTTGATAGCGTATTAAATATACCATTACCATGCTATCAAATCCATAGCTCAAGATTAACTCTGCGCCCATTTTATCGTCTTTATTTTGCTTTAACAGAGCTTCTACACTGTGGTCGCTGTGGCGTAGTGGTAGTGCGTTGGACTGCTACGCAGAGTGTCCGGTGTTTGAATCTCGGTACAGGCAAAAACCAAAAAAAAAAGTAGAAAAAATAATTTTTCTACACGGCATCACCTCTTGACAGGCAAACCTACAAGAGTAAAAATTGCCATAAAAAGCTTTTCACTTCCCCCTTCAAATTCGGCATTAAACTGTAAGTCCCTTCTATTCATGTACAAATATAACACGCACAACATGAGTGGATGCGAAAAGCTCGGCCTAGGCCCTCCATGGGCTGTTGTGCCATTAAAAGTAAGTAAAGTAAGACCTTCTACAACCTCGTTTTATTTATTTATTAAAAGATCATAAAACTTAATTAATAGAGAAGGGTATCGGCTCTTCTTTTCTTACTGAAAAGGTTATTTTTATTTCAGAGGCTCGGTTGAGCCTCTCGATGTTTAAGGACGGTTGCTAAGTCTGCATTACTTTTCTTGCGTGACGAAGTGCTTTGGTTGTTAGTTTTCTAACACAAATCTGACGCGATCTAATTTTCGTTGAAAAGAACACGAGGGCAACCACCCATTGATTCTAAAGAAGGCGCTTTTATGCGCTCAAGAGGTGTTTCTACTCGTAACCAATCATTAATTTCGCCTTGAATATTTTCATAATTTTATAGACCTACAGTACTTTCAAGAAGAAAGCAATCGGCTTTTTCGCATGAAATAATTTGAATATCGAGTAGGCCTTGATTTTCAAAAAACTTGATTTCATTGTAAATTTCGCAATGTAATTGTAGAAACAGTCCATTATACGCTTTCGTCTCAAGAGCATATTTAAGAAATGAGTTCCGTATACGCGAAACGTTTTGAAGCAGTCTTTCTTTGTTCCCATCCAAAAGGTCCCAAGATGTCCCACTTGAGTGCTTCGTCGAAACAGGAGGACTTGGTTATAAAGAGGATTTTGGAAGCTAATCCAGCCATATCCTTGAAAGCAGCTAAAAAAAATTGTGTCGAAATTGCATAAATGTCTCTCTGAATATAATAAGAAACCGTTTGAGGGAGTTGCAGATCACATTTCGAGCAACGACGGTAAAATCCTTACTAACTGCAATACAAATAAAAAAAACGCCAAGAGTGGGTAACTGAACATGTGGATGACGATTGGAGCCAAGTGGTGTTCACAGACGAATCCTCCTTTGGGATGACAAACACTATTAAGCGTGCTTGGTTCACTAAAGTCGGTAAGATGCTCCAGCGATCAGGAAAACATCCACGTTCATGTTTGGGGATGCTTCACAAAACAGGGATTTGGCAAATAAATCATGTTCACGAGGAGTTTGGATGCCAACTTCATGGCCACGATATACCGTCGTGGACTTTTGCTATCAACGGATATGTGGTTTGAGGCAGGAAGCCAAGATTGGGTTCTTCAAGAGGACAACGACCCAAAACATCGCAATCGCTTGTGTAGCAGTTGGAAAGAGGAAAACGGCATAACTTCATTGGATTGGCCGTCACAGTCGCCAGATGCGAATCCGATCGAAAATGTTTGGGCACTTATGAAGTTAAAACTACGTGGAAAAACGTTCAATAAATCATTTGAAACGGCTTTTTAGGGTAATATGGCGAAGTTTAACACGGTCATATGCTGAAAAATTAGTCGATAGCATGCATTTCCATTGTAATGAAATTACAAAGAATGGTGGCGACTGGACGCCATATTAATATATTCATATATATGAATTAATCATTTAAAGATGCTGTGGACTTTTTTTTAAGATACCTTAATTTTTTCAGTGACTTAAGCCTATTGCTTTCTTGTTGAAACTACTGTATTTAAAATATTTTTGTATGTAAATATATTACTAAAATTAGTTTAGTAGTTTCAAGTAATTTGAAGTAGAAGGTAAAGATATAAAAAGCAAAGATAGAGCTTAATTTACAATCCCATGAAATTATTGCGGCCCATGACACGCAAGTGGTATTTAACCATTTCCAACCGATTCACATTTGAGTTAGTACGGTCGTTTGTGTGTTTTTCTCCAAAACAAAATCCCTTTACCACAAGAAACTACAAGTAAGCCAAAAACAAAAACAAACTCTTATCATGTTTAGCTAAATACTACAAATGTGGCCAATGGGATTTTAATGCACAGTGCCAAAGGTGCAAAATAAATTTGTCTGACAAAGATAAATGCCATAAAAATTCAATACGAAACGTTGGCTATTAATTCTGTTGGTGACTTGCTTTAATTTTAATACAATAATACATTTCACTGTACTCTCCTCCATCAGCGCAAAGACACTCACCAGATGCGAATTTCCCACGTGCATCAGTGATTGTTAGCCAATGTTGTGATACAATAATTTACATTCAATTTTAGATCAATACTCTGCACCGCAACATAATAGATTAGTATGTATTAGCTAGAATCAACCCCGTTGTAGTGGTGGAACAGACAAAACGTTAACGGATCCTTGCTTCCTTCCCTTTTCTCTATGTTCTTGGCACATCTCATCCCGGTGAGTCACTCCATTTGATTTCTCAGGTGGCCATTTTCGCACATGCATTTGCATCATAAATTTCCAATCGCAACATAGTACAAAGGAGCGAGTCCTTTGTTCGACACATTTTTAACAGCGGATCGATTTCTATTCAAGCAGTCGGCTTTGACAGTGAGAGGAATAATTTGTTCGCATATACTACGTTGTGCTGAATGAGCCCATTCGCGTCATTAAACATTTATAGTTAAAGACAAAGGAGTTATGCTTAGATACGAATGTACATACTCGTAAGTATTCATTTGAGACATGTGGGTGCATTGGAGAATGGGTTAAAGTTCAACCTAATAGACTGTCATTATATAGGTATAGTTTTGATGTTACTATTTGTGACTCGTTGCCATTGTGTGTACTTAGCTACTTGCACAGTGCTTTTGATACGATATCCACCTCAATAATTTTGCAATATGAATTAGCATTAATTTTTGAAATCCAAAATATGTATGTAAAATCTTAAGAAAACTTCACTACACTACAAAACAAAATGCAACTTCATATCTTCCTTCTACTTTTTACTACTTATATTAAAATGAATGCAACAAGTTTGTCTGTTTGTTTTTCAGAATCCCTTGATCTTTTTCTAAAGTGGGATCGAAAAGGGGGTGTGGCACGTACCATGTAACCTGCATTTACATTGTTGGATAACTCAGGAATCAATTGTTGTGTGGGAAAGATATGAGCAAGCCTGAGAAAGTAGACGTGGCACTTCCAAAACAAACCTAATTCTTTTTTAGGGACATCTCCAAAACTTCTTACAGTACCGTACTGAGAATTGTTACAAAGACGTTAGTTGACAATGTTAGTGGAATTGGAAATGGTGGTGTGGCACATCTTATATACTTATACTAAATTTTCATATAGTCTACAATTCAATTAAGGAATGGTTGATTTTAATGTAGTTTTCCACTTCTATTTCTACTATTTCCTACTATTGTATTGTATTGTTTTTTCTTTGATACTTTTATAATACTTTTTGCCCACTATTTTCTGCTACTTTTTCTACCACTTTGCTACCAATTTCTACTACTAATTTTTGGTACTACTGTTTTATACCACTTTTCTACTACTATTTTTTAATGAAACTTCTTCAGCGAAGTTGTAAATTTTGTCATTCATTTTTAATAAAATTTTATGGTAGATTTTTATTCCGAATATGGGTAAAGAAGTAAGAAGAAAAAACTCCCTTCCAATTTTAAAGTTGTTATTAGAATATAATATAAAAATTCGTTCTGTCATAAACATATCAAAAATGTCATTGGAATTTTTCCAGTCTGGCAGCATTATTTTTTAATATTATATTTGTTAATATTGCGAAAGAATTCCGTTAAAAAAGGCGGTGTTTGCAATTCGTTATAAATTTTGTCTGCCAAAAATGGTTTCAAAGCTCATAGCTCTGTTCAAAATACAAACATAATGCAAAAATAATAATTCAAATTTGAAAACATAAAAATTTAGCTAAATTGTAAGAAATTGAACGTTTTTAACAAAATTAGGGGGCGTAAAATAAAAGAAAGTTTGTGACATTTTTTATGTCTAAGATCCACTCTAATGCACAGCATTTTTTCATGATATGTCTCGATTTCTGTTGTTGTTTTTATAGTGTAGCTTATATTTAAGTAAAAATGGATTACAATAACTTTATTTAAATGAATATAATAATGAATCCAACAATATCTTTGAAAGAAAAGTAAGGGTGAAATGGAATTTTATCAATTAGCGCTGGTTTGTTTGGTTTTGTAGGAAAGGTGGGAGAATCAGATCCATTTCGACAGTTCCATGAGATTATTGGGAAAGGAGTTAACCCAGGAGTTTCCTCCCAGTTAGTCCTTTAGCCGATCTTTCACAGAGAAAAACAGTCTGTTTTTCATTCTTGTATGTTATGGGGGAATCTAATTTTGGCTGCCAAAAGCTGGTAATGGCTGCCATCACTATCCAGAAATCATTTCTGTTTTTTTTTTATGAGTTAAACTGTTATTTTTCAATTGTAGTCAGGCCATATCGCTTTGCATTTTCCGTTGGATCTTGCGAGATATTTTGTCTTGATTTGTCTTTAAAGTATGGTTTACCTTTAGTATTATGTATGCTTCCTTAATTGCTAACAATTCGGCCTGAAATACAATAGCTGAATAAAGTAGGCCGACAAATAGGCTTTAATTGCCTAGTTTCTCTAAGAGATTCCTGCTACCGCGTAATTCGTTTTGGATCCGTTCGTGAATTCCATTCTCTGCCGAATGATAGCAGTACCTTGAAGCTCTTGATGAACGTCATGGTGGGAATGATGCAATCTATTTCATTTGAGGCTTGTCGCCCTTGTGGCATAAGCAAACTTCCATGGCAGTAAAGTTTTTCGGTCATTGTTGCCGTCTGCTCGATAAGAGTTATATTGGGATTAGATACGCAAGAATATAAAGGGTCGCCGTGGGTATATGTATGGCTCCTGTAGCCTGTTGAATACGTTCTAATTATGTTTCGGTGTATATTCGGTGGCTTTCCACCTCATCAAGGCTCAGCTCTGTAAGTTAAGATTGGACGTACAACCACTTTGTCCATCCATAAGGTTAGCTTTGCTTGGAGGCTCCATCTCCTACAAAGTATTCGTTTACAGGCATAGAATACGATGCTCGCTTTCTTTACCCGATGATAACTCCTAGATACGTGGCGCAGGCTAACAGGGTTATCGTTTCACCATTGAGTTGCGAGGAGCAAAGTTGAGTATTTTGCTTCGGCTGGCCCATACCCTGTAGCACAGAGAATAAGTTCCCTCAGTGCCTTTTGAATGATCCCGATGCTCATGTTGGGGCACAAGCCTGCGTCAACCAACATGGCTGCATATGCCACAACTTTGATTATTAGGTAGATATAGAAAGACTATTGATTATTCTATGAAACTTAACCAAAATTACATTGGCATTGATAAGTAAATTTCTCAGTTTGCTTGCCAATATAGTGTTATTAACTAGTCAGTTGCAAGCAGCTGTACGAATATGTACTATAAGTATCCATATATATGTATATACAAAAACGAACTATGTATGAGGGAAAGTTTATTAATGTACTCGTAATTTTGACGAATTTCAAGAAGGATAACTAGCATTGGCCGAGAGATTGTTTACTGGTAAATGTGGACAACCATGTGGACAACCATAAGCATTCACAAATTGAATATAAAATTGAATATGTGACAAAACAATTTTCCATTATCCATACATACTTACATATATATGTACATACATATTTCCATCAACTCTTTTAAGGCTCATATGCATGCATACATACTTCATTACAAACAGAAATATAAGCAGTAGTATGTAAGTACACACATACGCATATTAGCTGGTAGCGAAGAGTTGCTCTTCGCAAAACTTCAAATGCATCCAAATTAAGTTGTTATATGTAAGTTGTTAGTGGTAAATATGCAAATTGTTTTCGGTTCATGTCAGACATAAACTTTTTATGGCCAAGTGACATGTAAACTTCGGAAAGCATCGCCGCCTCTTTATATGTCGTACCTCACAATCTTACTCCCCTTCCTCCCCTCCTATTCCCTCCATCCCCCTCACTATAATGCCATTTGTCTCAAAAACACTTGGTGTACTATATATAGTAGCGTTGAAGTTAGTTCCGACGCTGGCGCCAACTTTATAAAGCGAGCTCTGATTACAACAAGTGTTCACGTCTGTTATTTAGTTAACTGTGTATAGGTATATGTACATATATACGTATATGTATATGTATATGTATGTTTGTGTATGTATGCATATGTGTATCCGTATTTTCGTTCAAGTATGTTTGTGTATTGTATTTGCTGCGTGGCTAAAGTAATTCGTAATTGTGTTAGCTACAATACAGTAAAGGCCTAAACAGGATCACAGTAAGCAAGCAAGCATGTGTAAATGTATGGATGGATGGAAAAATGGAAGGAAGGATATAAGTATGGAAGTATACGGAACTGTGAAGCAAGTAAAGGGTGTAAAATATTTGCAAATACTCACGGGGTACATGGTTAAAATATTTATGTGTGCATGCATATATGATTATGTTACTATGTCTATATGTATATATGTATGTAAGTATATAGCCCGAATAAAATGTTTGCCTTACAATAAACATGAGCTTGCATATCAATTAGTAGATAAACACTGTCAATATTTCATATACTCGTAATCGTTTCTATTATAACATCTTCATTACGTACATACATAAATACAAACATACATACAAACATGATAAAATTTGAATAATATGTTTTAAAGTTACTCATAATTTTTGTTATTTTTTCTACCTACTCTGCATGCAAGTGCAAATTCTTTTCCATAGTTAATTAAGACATTTGAGCTTTCCAGCGTTAGCAATTACTTCAAAGGCTGTAGTGTATGGAATAGTATGTGTGTGTGTGTGTGTGTGTGTGTATGTGTGTATGTGCCAACATTTACATGCTCCTAATTGAGCGTGTTTGGTGGGTGTTGTTAATTATTGCATGGTGTTTTCTCATACATTTCATGCAATCGCAAATACTATGGCGACACCATGTTGAAACATAAATTAAGTTGTTTAAATCTTGGGCTAAATAATAACATATGTAAGTGAACTAACAGGTTCGTACCAGGACATCAGATGTGACGCAAGGAGAGGCGCGACAATGCGGTGTGGTTTCGTCTGCGGTACTGTAGTCGTATGTGCCAATTTGAGCTGATTTTTTGTTTTATGATATCACGTAGTAAATTCAAGCAATTATTTTGCGCACACATACTTACACAGTCAGAGTCGATTTGAAAAATGGGGGACGCATGTAGTTAGGAAGGGAAGTGAGTATTTATTTGGCAATCATAACATTATAGAACTTCTGTTCGGAGGGGGAAGAACGTTCGTAAATGAAATATTTAAAATTACCAACAGCGACGCCAATCATGTATGTAACTAAGAACATAGCCAGAAGCGAGAGAGAGGCAAAAGAGAGAATAAATTTAATTTTAATAGGAAATATTAATTTTATAAGCAAAAACACACGTACCTAGCCTAAAAAATGAACGAATTAATGTCATCTTTATTGATAGAATTTAATTTTTGATGCATTTTAATATGCGAATATCGCCAAGCCAAGCCCACACTTACGTTAAATGTTAGTAATCAATTGGAATGCGTGTTTTAACAGGGTCGAGACGCTCTCGAAGGTAGTGGTCTTCGTAGAGTAGTTCGTAATGAGCCGGATCAAAATATGAATTATTAACGCTGTTCCAGCTCCTGGCTAGCAATGGCTTCAAGTGTGATAATTGCTTAAGCAACCGTATCTCTTTATGATTCGGTTTCCGCATAGAACTCTAGGTCGTTTCCAAGCTCGGGCTGTTCTGCCTTTAAGGAACTTTCTGTAATTTTCGCCTATCGTTAAGGCTTGATTATGAATACGTAACGTAGCGTATCGTAACGTAAATATGAACAATGAATAGGTTGCGTAGAGTTATATCTTCAATAGATTGTTTACGTCAAGCTACGTATGCATAATTAAGCCAAGCAAATTAGTCCAAGAATCTTCCACGTGTAAAAGCGTACTTGGTAATAAAAATAAATGAATTCTTCAGTTTCTCATTGCTGGTGTTATACGGTCAATAAAAGAGTCCCACGGTGTCACCAGACACAAATTGGTTAATTTGCAATCGTCTTGAATGCCGAGTGTATTCCAGCAAAGCCGCTCCTATATCCCTTTGGTTAAGATATGTTTTTTTTTATTATAGTGTATACTTCACATTTTTAAATTAAATTAAAATTCAACAGTCCCACCATTCATATCCATTGTTGCCACTGTGTTCGTACTTTCTAGTACGAAATCCTTACTTTTTTCATGGTCTGGCAGAGCATTGTCGTACTTCGTTAGATGACGCACTTTTTGGTATCAGTCTAAAGTTCCTGAATAAAAACAAAGGAAATGTATCATGGTTTTGGTAAGAAGTTCCTGTCTTGTCGCGATTACGATTTAATTTAGTAAATAATTTTTTCGAAAAAATTTGATTTCGTTTACCTGTCAACATTCTCTAAACATTTTGTAACCCGAGAGTAACCTGAAATAAGCAGCGGCCTAGCGCCAACCTCTTACAACTTCCAATTTTGACAGAGCATTCGAAATTGGAGTTGGCTGCAATAAAGCAGAAAAATCTAATGCTTATCCAATGCAAAACAGTTTAACTCGAAATTTACGATATTTGACTGTTTAAGTTATTTAGAGAATTTAGAACATAAAAACTAATTTCCTAGAAAATCGAACATTTTAAGCTAAATTGTTTTGTCTCGAAGAAAAATTTTATGTTGAAACAGTATTACATTTAAAGAATGATATGTATCATATATGTATATTAGAGATGGGCGCCTGAGCACTTTGTGATTCACGTTTCGCACGCTGACGGATTTGAAATTATTGCTCACGCTCGTTTTCGCACGTTGATATTTTTTCACAAAGAAAAGTGTTCATGCACGTTGACATGTTCCCGTAAAAATTTCACGCAAGTTTACATACACGTACCCGAATTTAAAACGAAAAGAAAAAATACAAAAGTAAACAATGTAAAACTTATGCTACACAGTGAAAGAAAACACAGGTTAGCTAAAGAAAAACACAAATTTGCTTTTACAACTATGAAAATTAACTCATAACCTAAAACACGTGAAAGTTATATCACGCTCAACAAACTATTTATTTATCCTACAACTCGAAGAGGCATACTATCCTGCCTCTCTAAAAAGATCTTCTATTAGAAACATTGTAGCAATAATCAATGGGCATTGTCTGGTTGGAAGGCATGACAGATTAGGGCTGCCTAGTAAAAACTTCTACAGAAGCTGCATCGATGACGAGGGGTAAACAACTTTTCACCTCTTTTGCAATTCTCCAGCGTTTGCCACACTTAGAGTAGCATCTTTAGGTCAACTTTTCTTCAGAAACCTAGCGGACCTTGAATCTGCTGACATTAGGGATTTGGAAAATGGTTTAACACTCCTTCAGTTGAATATGCTGACATCAGGCATTCTGAAGTTTAGCAAACCATATGTGTGTTTTTGTTAAGAGCTTGGTTTTCAAATATTCAAAAAAACACAGAAATTTTACAAAAGTGAAGGAAATGACGCGTTCAATGTTGGCTTTCAAAGCAGCAATCGTGTTTGGCTTGTCCCTATAGACAAGAGACTTAACATAGCTTCACAAAAAATAGTCAACGGGGTCAAATCACACATTGTCCACTAAGGCCAGTTGACTGCACCAAAACGTGAGATTAACAGCTCATTAAATTCGCCTCTCAATTCATGGTTTTCGTGCAGTGTGTCATGTGGCATGTGGCGCCGTCCTGTTGGAACGTCCTGTTGGTACGGCCCAATGATGTCGACTACCCATAAAACGTACAAAAAAGTTCATTTTTCGGAATGGTAGCTGCTGAATTGCGTCTGGCTGGTCTTCACTCCTAATACGGCAATTCTGCTTATTCACGTATCCATTGAGCAAAAAATGAACCCCGTCGCTGAAGACAATTTTGCGATAAAAAACATTTTTCACAGAGCACGAATTTCGATAATAAATTGCAATAATTTGCAAACGTTGTTCAGGTGTAAGTCTGTTCATGATGAAATGGCAAACCAAACTGAGCATTCTTAACTTTGACTTACTTTACTTACTTACTTTACTTACTTTACTTTTAATGGCACAACAACCCATGGAGGGCCTAGGCCGAGCTTTTCGAACCCCTGACACTCTGCGTAGTAGTTCAACGCACTACCACTACATCACAGCGACCACCACTTTACTTTGACACATGCCAAAAATCACGCGTGAACTGTCAGGTTCTAATAAAAGATTTATGTAACGAAGTATTACAACTGACCTAAATGGCCTTAGTATGTCCTACTAAAGAACAGTAATTTTTACCTAATAATATCACGCTCACGCATGCTCACGGGGAAATTACTTTAAGTTCATGCGTGCTCACGCGTGTCACGTAAAATTCACGTCACGTGCCCATCGGTAATACAATATTTATTCCTACATGAGTAGGTATAGGTGTTCTACAAAATTTGGGATTATTTTTTCATTTGCCGTCGTTTAATTGAAATTTTGTGAAATCATTAAACTATAACGAATTGATGTAAGCGGAAAAAATCGCTTTAAGTTGTATATTAATTTTTCTCTTTTATTTTTTTTTACTGCTGCCATTTGGGTTTGGTTATGTTTCGTTGGGTTTTGGGTTGGGCTCAGCTGGACTGCACATACAGAATTTAAATGTAGCAAGCTCTTGGCATTTATGTTTGGATAGGGCAGGTGCAAAATGGTATTGTGTTCGCCGTGAATCTTTTAAGAGCATTAACAGAAGGTGAAAAAAGAAGCACTAGTGGCAAAGGAAAGTGGATATGAGAGCGGATTAACAATGAAATACATAGTTTATGCAAGAGTGTGTTGAGCATAAATATGTGTAAAGCAGCGGAGCTGTTAAATTGTGCGGCATGGGGTTCGATTTCAAATGTGAAACGACACATATTTTCCCATTGACCTAATGACTTGTAAAGAACTTTACTTTAACTTCATTTGTAAGCATTGCATATTTAATAAAAACTAAAAAGGGGGAAATTTAGTCAAAACATAAAACACCTTTCATATGGAAATAGTAAATGGCTTTGATGATATGTTGGGCATGGTTATGGTCGTTAGTTTCTATACCGATCGCGTCTAATTTTGATGGTTGTTATGAACGCAAGAACGAAACTTATATGTTAAGTAGTGAAGTAAGGCTTAATAGTATTAGACTGTCAAAAGTTAAGAAAACTGTTATCCAAAAAAATAAATAGATCTTATAGCTGGATCCAAACTGGTTTAAAATTACAGAGTTGCGAGCCAATTTCATAACTTTTGTGAAAGATTATTTTTCTCACTCCGTGTGTGAACTATTAATACTCCGATAAAATTGCTTGCATTCTCCAAGCAGATATAGAGAATTGTCTGGAATAATACCAAACATCATTCGTTAGTCTTTAAGTTTATGAGATAAGCAAAATACTACAGACTTAAATAAAATGTCAAGTTAAACAAGTTAAGTTCTGTGCCTAACTCAGCTAACAGCCAAGTTATTGAACCGTTTGATTGCATTCTAAGAGTAAACGCAGTTCCAGGTCAATAACAACATGCTGGAATACATTTTAAAGAGAAAATTTTAAGTTAACGCAAATGTTTCATGTTTCAGCGTAATTTATTCTCCTTAAAAAGCATTTATCTCCCATGAACTTTCTTTTCAAACTTTTAGTCCAATATTCTAGAAAGAAAAAATACATTTTGTACTCATGTACATATGTAAGTATGTTGCAGAGCTCTCCTTAACATAAAACTTGTTAGAATTTCGTAGTACAATGAGCCAATATAAGGCGAGCACTGTGAACAACTTTCATCACGTACGAAAAACGTGATATATATTGGTGATACATGTGTACACACATACAGGCACAGATAATGTCATGGACGTACGGGAA
This sequence comes from Palloptera scutellata, assembly GCA_958295655.1. NCBI lineage: Eukaryota > Metazoa > Arthropoda > Insecta > Diptera > Pallopteridae > Palloptera > Palloptera scutellata. The sequence goes on from OY282451.1 coordinate 42,948,326, forward strand.
GGTGGTAGGACCTCCTCTGAGAACTTTAAGTAAATATTAAAAATTTTACTAGAATGCATCCGATATGTTCAAATTTATTGCAATGGGATGGAAAATAGTGATGGTCGCCGTGGCGTTGTTGATGGTGTCCTGGACTGTTGCAAATAGGGCTCGAGTTCGAATCTTGGCACACTCTAAAGTCAAGAATGGAAAAATTTATCCTAATTTTCTTAACGAAACCATCTCTTGGCAGGCAATGACATACAGCCGAAAGTATAAATTTCCTACGAAATACTTTTCATCTCTCCTTCCAATCGTGGGCAAATATCACTTACATAATATGGTCTTCCATTGGCTCGTTAAATTTTCGCCGCATTATCGGAACATAATTATTGACCATCATACCTGCTGCCATATTAGAAGCATTTCTAGAAGAGTATGTCTGCTTATGACCAACTCGAATATTGCCACATTCTTCCTTCTGATCGTTTTTCAGCGTACGCTCGTGGGTGCAATATCTCTACCAAAACTGGCCAGTGTATTCATACCACAAAAGAGGACAAGAGGCACTCCTGTTTCACATGGCAACCTCTCTAATTGGTCTGCTAACGCTTTTCATATTCGCTCTATGTATTCACAGGCATTTGTGCGTACATTTGTCAGCCTAAATAACGAAGTACGGTGGACATAATGGTAAACATTTTTAAATTTGTTTAATGTATATTTAGTTCAATGATACAATACGATCATGGACTTAAAACTTTCATTTTGTGAGAAATATGTAAATATGTAACTAAGATAGATAGACATACGACCGGACGGACATGTTCGGACACTGCTAAATCAACTCAGGTGCTGGTGTTTATGATGTACTTATATACACAAATATTTACCTTTCAACTGGAAGAGCAAAATCAATATAGCCTAAATCGCAAATAAATATGTATATACCTACTGATATATGTATGTTTAACAGGTGGCCCGAATATTGGCTGTATTTCCTATTGGTTTCATTAAAACCCACAATAATAAGAAAAGAGCCACAAAAGTTAAAAAGGATTTGCTATAAGCAAATATGAATATGACACGCAATACTTAAATACTAAACCTAGCTAGACAACGCCCCAGATGAAAAGAAAATACTGAGAAGATAAAAATCTGTTGGTACTCAATGTGCGATAAGTTCTTTAGAAAATAGTTGCCATCAGATATTGGAACCAAAGCTCGGCGCTATATTTAATTTTAATAGATAAAACACTATACTTCAGCCACTGTGATGATGCATTCCGGGCAAATAAGAAAATGTATCGATATTCTGTTGCCAGTAATGGTATCATTCTGGAATCATATAACCAATTTCGGTGTAAACTGATGCGAGTTTCACGTATTTCAATGATACATACTTTTGATATCTGATATCGTATCAAGGAATATGTATGTTTACCGTTGGCGATGCAATGCATGCAGCACAGCGTAATGGAACTCTGCTGACAATCAGTTTTGCTTTTGTTTTCATTTTCATTTCGGCTAACAGCTTTTCGGACTTCTGACTGACTGACTCACTGGCTACATGTAAGAACGTAAGTATGTACATATGTAGCTATGAAAACTGAGCATAATAGTGAGTAAGTCTTTCTGATTGGGGTGGTGAGGCAAAATATGTTGGTGTTTTCCCATACCAATACATACATACATCGCTGTATGTAACTTAAATTAAAAGAACTGAAACCGGCGAATTTGACATATTGCTTTCTCCCAATTGAATACGAAACGAATTGGGTCGTCGCACACTGACCAGCTTACCAGAATTTGTATCCCTATGAAATACTAAGAAATTGTTGTTGCGCCGAACAGGGTATGCTGGTTTTATCGCTCATCGAGCACAAAGTGTTCGCCGAGCAAAATTCTCAATATAACCACGGCCTTGACAGTGATGCAAGAGGAAGTAGCGGAAGGACTGAAGTCCTCTTTCTGACAAATCGATTTTTCATGTTCTCCCCGGAGATCGACCTAAAAGCGAACTCTTGTACATGTCTGCTGCATTGACGCAATTCCGCAAATAAATCAATTTAACAAACATTTTTTGTCGACAACTTATTTTGATTAAAACGTTGACTTGTTTGCGTAACTAAATAAAAATGTATCATTTTATTTTGTATTCATAGAAACCGTAGACATATTTTCCAACTCATTTGATGCTCCTTTGGAGCTGAAGCTGTATCTAAAATGCAAATATCGTTATGCAAAACCCAAAGTCGCATGTGTAATAGTGAGAAGTGAATCCTTGTATTAATTTTTTGTCTAGCAGTGGCGCTGCAATGTGTATAGCTCAAATAAAGGCAAACACCAGCACACACACATAGTTAGACATAAATGCCACATACATACGTACACCACTTTTAGCATCATAGCACATAATGATCGAATGCTAATAAAGCCGTCTGTCTGATGCCAGAGACGATGGCGCCAGCTTGCATAATTCAATTACATCCGATGTAGACTCATAAAAGTAAATCAAAGGAAAACAAAGCGTCACGCTTCATTTATTTTAATGCTCCCGCATCGTTGTTGGAGACATGCCGCCAACTATTGCTTCGGGACTCTACCGCTTTCGCTTGCACGACCGCCCTGCCGTCAGGCGAATGGGCGTGGTAGTGCCAGACCATTGCCTTTCACATGAGTTGAAGTTTGGAGCAATTTACATGACTCTATGATTTCTCATTGTGGGCGATAAGATCTCACAGTTAAGAAGTTTTGTGTCATTGTTGACACCCTCGATGTGGTTGAGCTTAAGAAACAAGTACGATACAATTTACTAGTGACTTTTGGTTGGCATAGCAAAAGTTCTCATAAAAGTAACGCATCAACAATTGTTGAAGCAAAAAATTGTAATAAACTGAATTTTATGCCCTTCAAAGTTGATTATATGAGCACAAAAGAAATGTACACTGGAACACTTTATATCGTAATTATTATAAATGTATTGAAACTCAAATACAGATAATTGAAATTGGTGCCACTCCCAAAAATGTCAATACTTAAAGGGTCTACAAAACACAGTCTACAGCAAAACTGTTATAACCACTTCGATTTTTGATCTATATTTGGTATGACTTTCTGATTGGTTTTTACATTAGATTGCTTTATGTTTTGGTTGAATTTTGTTCGATTTTCGGTCTGTTGTTTGAATTGATGTTTAATCTGATTTTCTTAGTGTACAGTTAAACACTAAGAACAACTTCAACAGAACAGAACGGTCGATTAAAGTTGTGATTAGAGCTTAACCGTACATTGAGAAAACGGTTCTCAGTTTTGGTTTACAATATTATCTGCTGTTCGTCTGACAGATTTATATCCAAATTTCTTTTTGTCTTGATTTTGGTTTTAATTTTTCAAAATTTAGCAACACCAGCTCCTCCTATACCCAACTTTTTGATCAACCGCTTTCTCATCCTAGTTGGAAAATTAAACACTTTTTACTCTAACACTAACTTTCTACCTTCTCTACTTTGATAAGTATATTTCCTCATCGAGTAAAGCTTGTAATTCGGTATCTTCAAACTATTCCGGTGGTCTTCCACGTTCTTCGTTTCTCGTATCAAAATCGCCACTTTTAAACTTATTGAACCACTCGTTGCACTGTGTTTTGCCTAGAGCGTGCTGCCCGTAAGCTTCCACAAGCATTCGATGAGATTCCAAAGCAGATTTCTTCAATTGGAAACAGAAAATCAATGATGTTTGTAGACACAAAATTCGAAATTTTTACGAGCGAAAAAAAAAATTTTGTTGTATGAAACTTGATTGTTTATGAACTGAATATTGTTGACAGAACTAAATGCGAAGAAATGGCGACGATGATTTGGTTTGACAGAGCGTATAGTTTTATCTAGCGACACAGAGACGTCATTACCGGTTTCATACTTGTAGAACTGGTATACCTTTTGGGAATATTTCGTAGAAATTTTTCTAAAAATGGTTATCGAAATAATGATATACTTTCTTTGGCAATTATAAATCAATGATATTTTCTCGAATAGGTATAAAGTAAAAAGTTTAAACTTACTTTTCTTCCTGTTCAATAATGCATATCGTGGTGGAGTAAGTAACCATTACTCTCTCTATGTATTAAGCAACTATTTGGTAATCCTTCCGAGCTAATTCATATTCATGTCTATGTTTTTAAGATTTTTTTCAGTGTACCCAAAGTACCATTTCCTCTACTCTCCTCATTGCGGATGTGATTTCATAAACTCATTTCAAATTAAGTTGAAAAGAAAAAGTTGGCAAGCAGTCGCTCCTTGTCAGATTTGAATATATGCCAAGAGTAAAGTGTTGGCGCATTATTATCTTTAGAACTTCATAACTCCATTCTATTTATAATCATGAAGACTGCGGGCAGACTGTAAAGGAGGAGCGAGGGTAACATTCACAGAAAACATAACGCCGCATCAAGTGGAGGAGTTCATTTCACTGTTGATAGTGCATGTTGTCTGGAAAAGAAAGTGTTTGTATAAATCCTCAAGTATTTCTGAGCATTTATCGTTCTCAATGTTATGTACGTAAAATTTATCACGTGAATGTTTTAAATAGTTACATGAAGTTCTTATTGGCATTGACAGTAATTAACTGGAACTCTTCCAAATATGAAGTAGTAAGATTGCAATGAATTACATTATGTGTGCAAAGATATCATAATTTTTCATTTTATCTACCGGAGGAGGAAAACATTTTATTGTCGACGTACGGAAAGGATGTGCAGCACAAAACTGTAAAAAAAAAGAAACCTAACAAAGAAGAGAAGCATACTTATCAAAGTAAAGAAGATTGCTTTCTTAAAGTTAATACTGCAATAAATGGCTACCGAAATCTCGCTTAATTGGCCCACGCTTATTTCCGTCTCAAAATTTTACCCTTTCAGTTCAAAATGTATTTAAATTCACCGGTTAATTGCATCAAAAATGGTCCGTTCAAAGTAACTTCATAGCCCTAGCCTCACGTTAACGAAGATAGATAATGCGTGGTGAAGAGCCGCAAGGTATATAAGGTGACTCTTCCTTTACGAATCTGGAGAGTTCAAGAAACCACTCTAATCATCTTGGATAGCTCATGCTCATTGGAATGGTTGTTTAATTACAGTCAGCTGCAACAGTACTGCATTCCAACGGCGTATCTCACTGGATATTGACCACCCCAGTGAATAAATATGTGCTTACCGTGGTAACAAGGGCTAAGTGGCGATGGACTTATTTTGATTTCTCTCTATACTCGTTGACTTAATACAGGGTGTTTTCTTTTAGAAGTTAATACAGGGTGTTTTCTTTTAGAAGTGTGGTTTTCAAGAAGAAATAAAACGCATATAATTTAATATTATGGCCAAGAATTTAGCTTTATTATAAATATAATAGATAAGGATTTGCCATTATGTTTTAAAAACGATTTTGGGCAAGTGGCCGCCGCGGCTGGTTCGAGAAAATTTCAGCCGAGATGCCCAATTTTCTACCACTTTTTACAGCAATACATATGGCCCGTATGTCAGTAATAACGCTCCGAATATTCTCTTCCAAGGCGTCAATCGTATCGGGCTTATCTGCGTAGACAAGCGACTTCACATAACCCCACAAGAAATAGTCCTGCGGTGTTAAATCCCACGATCTTGGAGGCCACGCCACAGGCCCACGACGCGAGATAATGCGCTCACCAAAAGTTTCCTTCAATAAATTGATTGTTTCGTTGGCTATATGGCTGTATGGAATGTAGCGCCGTCTTGTTGGAACCAAAGGTCGTCCACATCAACATCCTCCAATTCACAATTCAGGCACAAAATCATGGCTCTATAGCGTTCCCCATTCACTGTAACATTATGACCGTCTTCATCTTTGAAGAAATATGGACCAATGATTCCCTCTGCCCATAGAGCACACCAAACAGTGACTTTTTGAAGATGTAACGGCGTCTAAGACGACTCCAAATGCGACAATTTTGCTTATTAACGTACCCATTCATTCAACCAAAAGTGAGCTTCATCGCTGAACAAAAATATCTTGTGAAAATCGGGATCGGTGGCCATCTCGTTTTGGGCCCATTCACCGAACGTGCGACGCGCTTGATGGTCGTTCGGCTTCAATTCTTGCACGAGTTGGATTTTGTAAGATGGCAAACCAAGATCCAACCGCAAAATCTTCCATATAGTGGATGGGCACAGCTCAAATTGTTGCGCGTGATGGCGGATGGATCATTCGGGTCTTCTTATACTCTGCTCCACAGCAGCAATAGCGTCTACGGTGCGCACTGTACGGCATCTCTGAGGATAATTATGAAATGGCAAACCAAACTGAGCATAAATCAAGTGACAGCTGTCAAAAAGACCAACTCCGAAAAAAGTATTGCCAGATTGAAAAACACACATCTAAAAGAAAACCTTTATAAGTTCAAGATTAAAGTTTTATTCGCAAAATTCGAAGTTAGAGGTTAAAATGTAAGACCCACTTGAAAACAAATTTTATTTTATTTTGTACGGCACAAGCTCCCTTAAGGGACGAAGTCAAAGGAGGAAAATAACGGTGGTTTGTCTTATATTTTACCTCTCTAGGATCACGCTAAAAGCGGTTTCCTTCCGCTTTATTTATTAAAATTTAATTTTATATGGGAGCCCCATTACGGATTGGATATGGAGGGTAGATATGTTGGGAAAACATGTTAAAGGGGCGAAGTCGAAGGTGGTTTGTCTTATATTTTACCTCTCTAGGATAAAGCTGAGAGTGGAAGGAAGCCAATTTATAAAAATTTAATTTTGTATGGGAGAACCATTACGGGTTAGAAATGGACGGTATATATGTTGGGAAAACATGTTAACGAGTAAAAAAGAATGGAGGTCGGTGTTACATTTTAACCCTCTAGCAGCGAATCCTGACCAACTGCATGGTGGCTGTTCGATTTTCATATAAATGTCAACTTTGTGTGGGAGCCCTTTAAACGTAGGAGATGGGGGCTAAGGAAATTGGTGGAAAATGGTAAAGAGTGAAAATTAATCGAGGTCGGTCTTACATTTTAACCTTCTAGAGGCGGCTCGTGACCAGCTTAACCTAAAAGTTTGACAAATCTTTTTCTAACTTAGATTTTGATTTTTTTTATAAAATTTTTTAGCTCACGTTTTTTTTAATCAAGCACTAGCGGGAATTTTTGACAAATTTATAGAAGTCCAGTGTAAACATTTTTATAGAAAACTAGTATTTAATTTCACATATAACGTCATACGAAAAGAAGGACAGAAAAGCTTCTGATGTAAAATTTACTTTATGTCGCTTACGTCAATTTGTCGGTTAGTACTCGATATATTGGAGACATATGTACAATATATGCCCAACAACTTGAATATAATTGAATTCTCGAAAAGAAAACATTACGTCCAAATTTTGTTGCAAACGTAATACAAATACAATTAACAATGATGACGCGAACACAATCGACGCCTTCCCTTGTTATGTACCTAAATAAGTTCTGTCTACAAATATCTAGAAGCATTTAATCGGTGTACTTTCCTGCCACTTGTGTACTGTTCAGCAATAGCAACAGCAACCACTTTCATCGGCTTTTATGTATTATGAATGGTCTTTGTCCGTTGTTGTCGCTCTTGTTCTGGCCAGTTCAAGATGCTGTTTCTGTTGATTCTTTTGTGCATTCATGCTGCACTTTACAGGCCACTTTCTTTATTTTTGTTGGACATATGGACACATGGTTATATCTACATGTATCTAAATGTGTAGCGTAAAAATGTATACTATGTAGTTATGTATGTTCGTTTTGTATATTACGTACATATAGTACGTACGAGTATGTACATATGTGCATGCCTCTGCAACTATATGAGCGAACGTTCGTTCACAGACACAAGACTTAGTCACGTGCTCGTTTTGTTTACATTCCGCATTAAGGGATTTCATTTCATTCTATTTCGATTGCGATTTGATTCTACCTCTATTTGTTGTCCATCACATACACACGCACGCACTCCAAACACTCACACACAAACGTTTACTTTTTCATAGCGCAAAATTTCTCTTGCTGCTGCATGAACTGATTCACAGGAGCGGAGGGTTGGTGTGAATTTTCACACTCTGTTGTCTTCCATTTTGAGAAGGATTTTCCACAAGAACGGACGGACGGACGGACGGACGATGGGTGTGTGTTTGTGTGTTTTCGTCGTTTCATTTTGTTCTTCTTTTGCCCTTCTGTTCAATAGAATCCCTGCATTATATAAGGGGATGGCACACAATTCGATCTACGAGTACCTTTGCTCCTGCATAAAGCCGGAGTATAATGCGTCGAAAGGCTCATTAGAGTGGATGCGCGGCGGCGATGGCAGCGGCAATGGAACAACAACGACGTTGTATGTTTGCTTTACAGATAAATTTCTGTTTTACTGAATTTAGGGTAGGTAGATTAGTGGCCTGTTATCACGAAATAATGCACTGTAGATGGCATGATAGAGTCTTTTGCTAAATAGAACTTTCTTTTCGAGTACGTAGTTTTTTGCCGCCTGTTCTGCGCTCCTTATTGCAGAAAAAATACAAACAAATCACAATTTTATCGCTACCAATTGCCATGAGGATTTTGTAAGTGGTTAACACGTGTATCAGTTGTAAACAATTCTCCACGTTTCATTGGAAATTCTTTAAGGTTCGCATTGAAGCAAGTCATATCTATGTTGTTCATATATGATTAGTTTTCAGGAGACTGGCAATATTCGTTGATGGAATTTTGCTAAAGAATTTTAAGGCTATTTAAAACCAAGGCGTTCGCTTTTCGTACTAAAAAATACGTTCTGGTAACACTTAGATATACTTAGGTGACTCACAATGTGTCGTATAATGTCGTATTGTCGATATGTTGTAAAATTTTGTTTGAAAAATAAGAAAGCAAATTGATTTATCAAATTGATTACAAAATATGCTTTAAAGTTTCGAGCGACACTATGCAATATCATGTGATTTTTGGCGTTTCCTTACTTGGTTCGCCAAGTTAAGGAAGCGTCAATTCATATACATATTTATCGTCCTTAATGTCAACAATAATGTTAAAAATTATAAGATTAGTTGTTAAGTAGATAACGGATACGGTAGACGAACTGGCGAGGCAAGGATGATCCGTTGAAGTTGATGTTGCTGCAATCGCCGCAATTTCGTTCAGTATGGTCAAGGCTGATATATTCTCTCACTACTTATTCCTTGCAAATAGGAGGTGGATGCACCGCATCGAGAAAAACATGGCCAAAATACGACCTTAACAGGACAACCAGTCCACCATTTAAACAGCAACAACAACCAATGGACATAAGTGTTTTCTGATGTTCCGATTTTATGTATTGAACTGATTTCTTTAATCTGGTTTTGAGAGGTGTAATGATTTTCTTTCTTTCTTTCCGATGTGGCAGCCCTGCATAGATACAACTGGTATTCAGAAGTCGATGGAAATGCAATTGGATTTTTTTTGTTGTAAGTAAATATTAATGTTGCGAATATACGAGTACATATACATATTGCTCCACGATTTTTTCCTTATTTCGATCCCATAAGCGCAGTCACCAATAATAAGTTATTCGATTAGGCGGAAGCAATTGACTTTATAGACTAGTATGTATGTGCCCCGAATTATAGGGAATATCAGTTGAAAGCACTAGCAGATTCAAGTGGGGATAAAACCACCCAATTCCTAATAAATGACTCGAAAATCTTTTAAAAGGAACAACAAAATTAAATTCTTAATCTCTGAATTAGGTGGTACGATATACTCCAGAACTTAAAAATCGACATTTTAAGAACGATTAGAGGATGACAAAATAATCTCCATTGAGAAGGCCAAATATATGTATACCCACTGCTGGAATATGATGTTGAAAATTTTTACATTTAAATAGTATTTAACCCTCTACTGCATACAAATCCATATATGGGTACATATAATATTTGTTGTTGATATTTTTCAACGCATTAATTTTTATACGTTGGACAGAAGGCAACGCGATTTATAGTATCAATAAATAAATTTCTAAAAAAAAACCAAAAATTAGGGAAATTCGTCGGCATATTTAGTGATAACACGATACCACCCGAACAACGAGTACCTGTACTCATTACTCGTATCGAATCTACAATGTGATACTGCTCGAGGTACTTGCATTGAAGCATCGATACCTACTTGTATCGGATAAGAAGAATTCGTTTTAAAAATTATGTATACAAGTTTTAATCCTTTAAAATTGAACTTTTCTTTTAATATAGATCCTTAATTTAAGTAAGCTTTTATGCTTCTTTGAGCATAAACTCCATAACACGCATTTCACATTTTCGGTCGTTTCACGCTTTTCTCGCATTCGGCAAAGAAAGCGGTTCATGTCTTGCCGTCGAAGAGCGCAGAACGCGTTTTGAAAAAAAAAACATACTATGAATGTGTGAAAAAAAATGCAATAACCGATAATTGGCAATCACTTTGGCGAGCATTGCCGGCACCTAAAAATAAAATATATGGTTAACTCACAACGGGTACCCGATACCAAATTTTATAATTTTAATTTACTTGAATTAAGGAATCGAGTATAAAAAGTACTCGAATCGAAACAAATACTCTGACAATGTAGTTACTCATATCGTGGTATCACTAGGCATATTCTGCTTTGTAGCAAGTTAAAGTGCTGGAGAAAAGCTAATCCCCATGGTTAAACAAATTTTAATAAATTTTATGTTGAATGAATTTCGCTAATTCTTGATCAAATTCAATTTTATTTCAAGATAGAAATGAAAAGTAGTATTATTAAATATATTTATTAGATTTTGAGGATTTTTTTTTTTTTTTTTTTTTTGAGAACAGTATTTAAACAAATTTTAGCAAAATTGCATTAAGTACTAACGACTAAGCAAAGTATGTTAGTACTACTTATATCAGAACACCTAAAAAATGTTTTTTTTTCTTATCCCTCTACTGTATGGATTATAATTTATGCAGTAGGAGGTTAAGAGCTGTTGTGTTATCCATCAATTGCTGATAGACACGCTGGTAATAAAAACTCATTATTCATAAATTTCTGATTTGGCCTAGCAGAGTAAAAGCTTAAACATAGAGCACATAAAAGTATGTATGCACAAAAGGATCTATTCGTTTCCAAATTGATTATAAAGTTTACACTGCAAAATTAAAATCATTTCCCTGAAGTGAATTCTTTTTACATCTCCATAAATTAATTAACCATCTTAAATTTGTGTTACGTATCCTTTTCTTTCAGCACGACCAAACAAGATGTTTCTACTAAGTGAAAACAAAAAAGGGTTCTCTTTGTCAAGTAATTTCATTAAAATTTTAATTGACGGACATTTTCCGGTAAATCAATTCGTACAAAAATATCAAGGGATAAACGAAAAACTTTATGTCGTCACTGTCAATTTTCAAACTTTGTATGTGTTTAGGAACTTTTGTCTTTTTAGTTTTTTAATGTCCTCCATCACATTTAAAAAGCATTTTTCTTTCACGGGAAGTTTGTGTTTTTCTTTAAAGTGACAAGGAAGATACGGAAATAAGCACAAGTAAAAGTGCTCGCATTCTGCCCATTTATGCATACATTCATCTCGCGACTCCGCAAATAACCCTACTTGCAATTCTCAACACATCCCTGCCACCCGCACAAGAGTGAGTGCTTATCCGCATGCTTGCGGCACCAGCACAACGCACTTATGGTAATACTCACCTTTGCTTAGTGCCCCTTCAAGTAAATCACAGTCAGAAAGAAAAAATGCGCAACAGTTGCATTTACGAGCATATCCGCTGGCAAGGCTTTCTCAACTAAATTCAAGCAACCAGAGTTGCCAATGGCAATTTTAATTCTTTTCTGTATTGTTCGACCACACTTGTAGATTTCTAATCAAAATAAATAAAGGCTCTATTGAAATTGACGCTTTTCGCACTTGGCAACAATTTGTGCTTTTATCGTTGCCCCAGAAACAAATTTATATTATGGTTTGTGGAAGCAGGACAAAATTCCTGCATTTGAATGTAGTGCTAGTATATTCCAGGAGACCGGCATGCGCCGCACAAGGCAAGAGCGATTCACCTCGTTTTGCGCATGTGCCCACTGTGGTGAATGGGTTATGTAAACAATTTGGGCTGGTTTCAACGCTCTGTCGTCCGCCCACTCTACCAAGATAGCTCCTGTGAGACTCTTGGGCCAAATCGTTCAGTCAGTCTATCGCAGCGCCTCGAAATAAACGGACATACATCAAATCGCTGACGAATCGAATTGAGTTGCTTGTGTGCAGCTCCCTTTCCTATACACTAACTACACTATACAAATTTTTAATTTCCGGTTCGTTCTGTCTATTGTTGTTGTTGCTTCCGACAACGTTCTCGTCTCCGTTCTCGTCTCCGTTACCATCCTAGTCATCGGCCGCTATTGTTATTGTTGTTATCGCTGTTATTTCATCGCCGCTCTTGCACTCCTGTCCTTGACACTGAGATACTGTCTATCCAATTTACGGATTTGACGCGCGAGTGACGAAATTTCAATAAATTTGGATTAATTGGAAATTTCATTACATTCACACCGGCGTTTTATTACCCTCATTCACTATCGTCATCGTTCCGTCCATTGACATCAGTCACCGTGAGTGTGTACATTTTCGGTGTCAAAGCTTTGTAGTGTTTCGCTCTTGAAATTCGTTTCGCCACGAGACGCGTTCATATTTTCGATTCGCATAAAACACAAACGATTTTTCGCGGTAATTGTTGTCACAGTTGTATCAGTGTTGCCATATACTCCATAACCTACTACAACACTACGACATTAAAAGGATTAAAGTTTGAGCATTTCGAAGCGGCCCTTTTAATCCCTTGTTATTCATTGTGAATCAAATGAATGAAATATTATCCTGTAAAGTGAAACTGCTGACAGTGCAAAATCATAAGGAGGATACCATAAGTGTGTGTTTGAAGAGTGTCGTCGCCGTCGTGTTAAGTATCAGTAGCAACACTTCCGTTGCCGCCTTCGCATTCATTGCACAAAAAGAACAAAGTTATTCGAAATGAAATGAACGGAACTGAACTGAAGTAAAGTCGAGCAATTCATATTTATGTGTGTACTTTCGGTTTAAGAAACCAACTGCGACTGTAGTACAATCAAATATTTATTTGCTCCAAAAAGGGATAAGTCCAATCCAGAGTACGTGAGTGCGTGTCAAATTTCAAAGGATAAAGGATATATCATTTCGTATCAATTTTAGCTTCGCACAGGCACAAGCAGCACCAACCAACACCATTTAAGCTGATTGCGTTTTGATAAGTAAGGATTTAATGTGTTTTTCATAAACAGTTTTCCCCTAACACTCGTAGTCACACATACTCACACTCATACACACTTAAGTATATAGCACACCACCCTACCGCAAACAAAAGGCAGGCAACAGAAAATAGCACTCAACATTTTTAACGAAGCTAAGAAAATATTTCTCCTAATGTCCTTTTCCGCACATTTACATATGCGTGACCGACACCGCACACACAGTGACGTATGCGTTGTTGATAACCACAAAAAAGGACATTTATTCAAGGAAGAAAGTAATATGTGACACTAATTGGAAATACTTGCATTCAGCTCAAAACTGATAACAAAAACTCTGAAAGTGGGTCGGTTACAAGGGATCACATAAAAAATGCAAATCTGATACTTTTGGGCAACTTTTTTCTTTGCTAATATCCTTTCCTTTGATTTGCTTAATAAGTTGATGAAACTTGGAAAGCGGTTGCTTGTCCGTCCTTATTAAGTAAGTATGTTGCTACGAGCTACGATATATTCACCCACAACTGACTCAATATCACGGCGTTAGTTTTTCGTAGTACTCCGAATTTAAAGCTCAGTATTCTCTGAAGCATTTACTAATGCAATACTTGGAAAGAGTGATTCAAATTCAAATTAATTTATTTCTTTGTCGTTTCCTTGATGTTGCTTGATGTAGAAGTTTTCGGTATAATGTTTTTCAAATACTTAAGAAACAAAAAGTTATTTTTTCTACACATATTGTAGATAAAAATAGTAAATACCTATAAAAGGTTTATACCGTCTCCCAAGTTTAAGGTGCATTTCAGTAGAAATCTCTCTTACGGTTTGGGTTCAGCTTCAGCATATACCACTTAAATACTGTAAACCCTCTTACATGGCAGAATAAGTAAGTAGGTAACCGCATAACGGCAAAAATTCAATGCCTGTTTTTCAGTGTGTCGTGATCAATGGCAACAACAATCTCTTAACTGACAGCTTCGTCATTTGGTTTCAAATACGTTTTCATGACATCTTATAAACTGACACGAACAACTGACGTGAAATTTCGGTGTCAGTTAATTGCTAAGCCATTTTCATTAGCGATATCAAGGTGTAATTTTTTCTACAATTGATCAGCTGCTAAGAAACCAAGTTGCAAACAAAACAAACAGATTTAAAAAGTAAAAAAATTTTAAAAAATTACAATACCTGCATAACTTGATCGACGAAATCGCTGCCACCTTAAAATCCTGACATTTACATGTCATATACCGGTGTACAAAATGCTTTTCACTTCGCCGTTCGGATTCGGCATTAAACTGTAGGTCCCTTCCATTCATGTACAAATATAACACTCACAACATGAGTGGATGCGAAAAGCTCGGCCTAGGCCCTCCATGGGCTGTTGTGCCATTAAAAGTAAGTAAATTTAATAAAAATCGTTATAAGTTCAATATTTAAAGTAATGCCCATTGCTAGCTACATATTTTTTCCATCTCTATGGCAATTTGTGAATGCCTCGCCAAAATGACTGTTCATTTTTTGAGGCAAACCAGTCATCGAGACATTTTTCACATTTTCGTACGAATCGAAGTGCTGTTCCGCAAGTGCGTGCCCCATTGATGAAAATAAGTGGTAGTCAAATGGAGACAAGTCTGGTGAATAAGCCGCGTGGGGGAGGGCTTCCCAGCTGTACGAATCTACCAATTCCCTAGTCTATTTTGTTCGATGTGATATGTAATGGTGCATTGTCATCAAGAAAAAAAAAATCACGTTGTGTTGCCTAGCTTGATATTCTGGGTATTTTGGCGCAAAGCACTGTTCAAATCGACCAATTGTTATTGGTAACTGTAACTGTTTCACGTGGTTTCAGAAGGTCAAACCAGATAAGACCTCGCTGATCCCACAAAACACAGAGCATTTTCTTCTTTCCGAAGCGCTTTGGCTTTGCTGCTGATTTGGCCGGTGTACCGGGCTTAACATATGATCGTTTACGCTTGGGATTCTCGAAATAGATCCATTTTTCATCGCCAGTAACAATTCGATGAAGATATGACGTTCTTTTGTACCTGGCGAGCAACCTACCTTCCCACCTTCAAAATCAATCCCATGGCTTTTGAACGTTGAGAAATGCATTGTTCGGTCACATTGTTCTGCAAGTTGTTCTTGCGTTTGACCATCATCCTCATCGAGTAATGCTTGCAATTCGGCATCTTCAAACTTTTTCGGTGGTCTTCCATGTTCTTCGTTTCTCACATCAAAATCGCCACTTTTAAACTTATTGAACCACTCGTTGCACTGTGTTTTGCCTAGAGCGTGCTGCCGGTAAGCTTACACAAGAATTCGATGAGATTCCAAAGCAGATTTCTTCAATTGCTAACAAAAAGACAATATTGTCCGCATATCGTAGTTTGTACGCACAAAATTCGACATTTTTACGAGCGAAAAAAAATATGTTGTTGTATGAAACTTGATTGTTTATGAACTGAATATTGTTGACAGAACTAAATGCGAAGAAATGACGCCAATAATTTACTTGTACACCGCAACCACAATTACGAACATGTTGGCAATTTCATTTTATGTGTCAAATGTTGCTATATCAACTGATAAACTGAAATTTAACCGCTTTCACTTGGCTGTCATTTTATAAGATAGTACGTGGTCAAAACTGACAGCAAACGCAAATGACACCATATGACAACGTTTTCACAAACAACTTACCACAATGTTATTGAAAATATCATAGTAAAAACCAGCCATTAAAAATTGACTCCTAGGGAGATTGTCTCGATACGTTAAAAGGACTAAAAAGCCAAAATATCACAGTTTAGTTTAGGGATGTCATTAACCGGTTCGTTTATTTGACTGTTCGGTTTTTCCTTTCGTAGCCGAAACGGGATAGTCGAATAATTTCAATATTTAAAATTCGGATATTTTGTGTCGATTTTTCGAAAACTTAACAAAATGTAAAGTTTCTTCGTATTTTTTGGAGCATTTGTGTATATTACACAATTTTTCGAATATTTTAAGCGACATTTCCGAAAACATTAGTTTGCCAGCATGAAATCGTGAAAAACAAAACCAAAAACTTTTT
Organism: Palloptera scutellata; assembly: GCA_958295655.1. Classification (NCBI taxonomy): domain Eukaryota; kingdom Metazoa; phylum Arthropoda; class Insecta; order Diptera; family Pallopteridae; genus Palloptera; species Palloptera scutellata. The sequence goes on from OY282451.1 coordinate 42,964,699, forward strand.
GCAGCTGAAACATTTAAACTGTATTATATTTCTTAAAAACTAAGTATTTTAAAACTGGTGTTGAAAAATTTTTGGACTTAACAGACTGAATTGAATTTTATGTTATGTTTGTTTTATTTTTTTTTTTTTTCTTTTTAACTATATCCTATGATTATGTTTTTTTTTGTTTTAATAATCTACTTCTTAATGCAGGATCTACGAGTACATTGGTTGCAAATTTTATTGAGAATGAATAAGGAGTATTTTTAATACATTGTGTTTGCACATAAACAAAACATCAGATTGAGAGAAGCAATTTTGGTGGCGAAAGACTGACAGTAACTTTCCGTTACCTAGCAAAGTAACGTAATCTAATCTACAAAAAATCTACCACTTTTTCTCTTTGAAATCCTATGTCGAGTATTTTGTAGCAAAGGAAGCAATTAGGTCTCTAATTTTTGTTTTTGCCATTTGAAGAATTCAAGTCTTCTGCATCTAATATTTCAAAAGAGGAGTTGAGCTCCACAAACTGTTATTGACTGAATTATGTATTTGATAAAATAATACAATAAAAATTGAAGCATTTTACTTAACACAAAATCTACATTTTTACGCAATCATAACCATAATGGTTCAAAAGTTCTACCTTCGGGATATTTAAAGTGCCATCTTTACTGAAGGTATTCCGACATTGAAATGACACCGTTAACAGTCAATGCGAGCATTTGCTTATTCAATTCATCTTCGCTTATCACCATTTTATTGACCATAGCCAAAATTTTTTCGGAGGACGCCGTCGTTATATCTATAAAATAGTAGTTTATTGGTCTAATAATGTTTATTTTGCTCGCTTGTGCCATGAGTGCCTCCTCTGTCAACTTCCGATTCTTTACAATGAGAGCCTCCTGTCTATTTTTGTTTTTTTTTTCTTTTGTCAATTTGAAATTTAATTTAAAATGAAAATGCCATAAATTACACGTTATTGCCCATTGTTATAAGTATATATGTTGGTGGTGGCACAAGTTGTGGTGACGTTGTCATAGGAGAATATACATATGTACCATTTTAAATTTTAATATTGTATGATATTTGATCCAACCATAAGTGCTCAAACAAATTTCACACTGTAGTAACAATATCTACCTTTTTAATGTTGTTATTAGAAATTAATTGTTTTGTAATTGAACTTAAATTCTCAAATGCAACGATTACATTTATTTTTACAATAAATGTACATAAATACTACTTACATGTAATAGATGAAGTCAATTTCTAATTGCCGGATTGCATTTGGTCAGCTGATTGGAAATTAGTAGAATTTGATAAATTATTTTAAATAAAGGTTAATAGTTTTTGTTATTACACATAGTTAAGTGAAAAATTATTAGAGAAAGTGGGCAACCACGAATAAGCAAAGGATCCCCAAAAATACGTCCGTCTAACCCCAACACGTTTCTGGTCAGATTTATAGAGCGCACCTAATATCTCTGTCACCCGTCGGATGATGGGAGTGAACAGCTGATAATCAGTGTTGCCAAATCAGTGCATTTTCTAACAGATCTAGTGACTTTATAAAAATAAAACGCGAAAATATTTGTTTACACTTTATGTAGCTTAGGGTTTTGTTATGCAGACGGTCAAATGATCGAAGGTCATGGAACTTATTACGCGCTCTTTTTGTTTTTCCAACCCTGTGCCCAAAGTATTATGCAGACGGTCATTTGATCGCTGGTCACAAGAACGTTTTTGCATACTTTTATTACTTTTTTACTACTTTTTATTTGTACTTTGTAGTTATTGAAACAGTAATATATAAGAATATGAACGTATATTTGTAAAAAGGGTGCGCCATCTTTTATGTCGGTATGTAAACATTGAGTAATTTTAATATTTATCAACCGATTGACTTGAGTAAACATGTTTTTGAAACGTTTCAGTACAATTTTAACCATGACCGAGACAATATGCCGAAATAGTGACGTTGTGCATTGAAAATAGTCGTTCAGTTGTGTTAACTCAACGTGCATATCGTCGAAAATATCTTGGCCAACAAGCACCGTCTGACAACAATATTCGTCGTTTAGTGTTGAATTTTGTTGATCACGGGCAGTGGGACCTCGTCGATAAGCAGTTCATCAACGCCCAAGGGTGTTACCGAGAACTTACATGTATCGTATTGTCATCGCGCTCAGCATTTTGGCGTCAGCGGAACCACCTTGCTAATTTGCATCTGTTTCCATATAAAGTGCAATTGACTCAAAAAATATTGCCGACAGATCGTCCACGTCGCTTGGAATACGGCCAAACAGTCGATCGAATGGTTGACACTGAGCCTGATTTTTGGAAAGAAATTTTGATGACTGACGATTGCACACTCTTTGGCAACGGTAACAAGCAAAATTGCCACGTTTGGAGAACGAAGAATCCACACGCGATCCATAAAACACCATTGCATGGCCAAAAAGTAACTGTATTGGACCATTTTTGTTCAGAGAAGGCGAAATAATCGATAGTAATGGATATCGGTGGATTTCGGCTCATTATGATTGCCCACAAAAATGTAAAAAACAACTGGACGGTTACTGGTTTCAATAAGACGGTGCGCCATGCTACACTGCAAATCAAACAATGTAGTTTCTGCAATGAAAGTTCTCTGAACGTGGGGTGTCAAAACATGGCAACATTGACTGGGCACCCAAATCTTCAGATTTGACCCCTCCGAACTTCTTTTTGTGGGGTTATTTGAAAAGCAAATAAATCATCGCTATACCACCCGAGATGCTCGAAAAACTGATGGAAAACGCAAAAAGGGCACATTTGGCTTTGGTCAATAACGGCGACCACTTGATTCAAAAAGGAGTCTAAATAATTTGTAAGAGACCAAATTAAATAAAAATAAAATACCTCAAAAAAAACATGGAAATCGGTTTTTTTTAAGTTGTTCAATATTCATATACCGACATAAAAGGTGGCACACCCTGCATATTTACGTGATTGTTTTTTTATTTCGCGAAAAACCAAGCAAATATAAATATAAACAAGTGAAAGCGTTTTTATTAAGGAGTTTTATTTGTTTTTCGCATACATTTTCACCAAAGGTGTACTATTATGGTCCTAAAAGTGAATTATTATTTCACAACGCAACCCTGTTTTGATCGCGTGATTTCATATCAAAAATGGTCAAATTTTACTCTCTCGCGCTCTCTCTCACTCAACAACTCGTGCCCATGGTGTGACCGTGACCGTCGGCATAACAAGGCACTTAGTAATATTTTATTTTCTTATGATGCTTGTTTATTTTCTCGTTTGCTGAGTTTTTCAAAACAATATTTTCATTTAACAGACACTAAAATTTCAGCGAATAAAAGTGTCCAATTGATTAAATTTCGAATAGTTCACTTTATAATAAACTAGCTTCGGCAATCTAATTTGATGACATATTACTTCATTATTTTCTTTGGCTTCATAAATGTAAGAGTACCAACAAATTATGTTACGATAGACAAAAAAAAATTATAATTTAAAAAAAATCATTCTCAAAGAGGTGAAAAACAAAACAAATCTTTACAACATATATTAAAATTGACTTACTTACTTTTAGTGGCACAACAGCCCATGGAGGGCCTAGGCCGAGCTTTTTCGCATCCACTCATGTTGTGCGTTTTATATTTGTACATGAATGGAAGGGACCTACAGTTTAATGCCGAATCCGAACGGCGAAGTGAAAAGCTTTACATGGCAATTTTTACTCTTGTAGGTTTGCCATTGCCTGCCAAGAGGTGGTGCCGTGTAGAAATTTTTTTTTTTTTCTTTTTTTTGATTTTGCCTGTGCCGAGATTTGAACCCCGGACATTCTGCGTAGCAGCCCAACACACTACCACTACGCCACAGCGACCACATATTAAAATAAAATTTACACTTCGTTTTATCTCACTCGGACAAAACGAAATAATTGTATCGATTCAATTAAAAAAAATGTCTGAAGTTGTTTTGGGAAATCAATTTTGTAAAATCCAATATTAACATTAAATGTTATGTAATTAGTATAGTTAAAAGTTTTATAATTAAATTTTTTACCTACAATATGGGTAGCTAACTTCTGTTCTCTCTAATTTTTTTTTATTGATTTGTAATAAGAATAATTTAAATTTTTTTAACCATTTTTCGCCATTACGACCTTTTTTTTGGTATATGAGCTACTGCTACTGGAAGCTACGTCTGGGCCATAAAACTCAGTTGGTTGTAACTTTTTGTAAGGTGCTGGTTATACTGGTGTTCGCTGTTCGACGAACACATCATATTTTACTCTCGTGCTCGGCGTAGTGGTTACATTGGTGTTCGTTACAGAGTTGCTTTTTGTCGAAATTCAGATTTTTTTTGTAATGCTATATTGTTCGCAACGACAACACTGAATGGTATAAAAAAAAACTGTAAACGATTTTATTAATATGGAGCGTGAAATTAATAATATAATTTAAAAATTATGAAAATAATATGATTTTTCTACAATAGTTGTATGAATAATATATTTAATATTCACTTTTAAAAACTAAAAACATTTGCAACTTCGCTGTTCTGCATATGAAAATAATGATGTACAGGTTTGCATGTTTTCCTACTATTTTACATACATTTTTGTTCTTTTTTTGTAGAATAACTCATTGACACCCTGAATACTCGTGTACATTTCACACAGCATATCGTGTTCGGTGTGAGAGTGAGTAAAAACTCTTTTTTCGTTTTCGAGCAACAACAATTGCATGATGTTCGCCGAGTAAAATTTGAATATAACCACAGCCTAATTGAACTTTTCTCTGCTTGGACTAACAGTTTCGAGCGGTGGGGTGGTGGCAATTCGTTTTCACTCGGTGGTTTTGCCATTGCCTGTATGATTGTGGTATATGTAATTGTACACTTTCTTATACATAATTATCAGTTCCTTCATATCGACAGTAATGTAAGAAGGTTATGAATGAGAATTAACAACCAGATCAAAACGAGAGAATGGAATTCGCAAAGGGTGAGACCCTAGCGAGCTACCCACTAGACTTTCGAAGTCGTCTAAGATGATTACCTTTCACGATTAATAAGTACTTCGGTTAATTCAGAATTGGATTAGACTCCCATCCAAAACTTTTGTTGCGGCCTTGAATCGATCCATTTTCAAATAAAAGTTTATTTCTAATTTTTTTTTATTCATTCTCATCCGCATTCGAGTTGGCGAATGTTAAATTATGTAGATTTTGATATCCACATGTGCTAAACTGACATCCGTTACATCACTAAAAATTGTTTTTATTTTCAAAACTCTATATATGCTATAATATTGCGGGAGTTGTTGGTGTTTCATCGACAGTAATGGGAGCTGAAATTGGGCTTTTTTATCTGGTATCACCTTTTGTCAGACCATGCTAAAGCTGGAGCAATGAGATGTTAAATTCAACGGCTAAGAAGAGGCTCGAAACCTTAGGTTCTTCCATTTGTATTAAATAATAGCTGCGTTTTATTCGCCATTCGCTCCTAGCTATGTATGTACATATAACTAGCAGTGATAATGGTATCGGAAACTGCAGCAACAAAAGCTGCTGGGATAATGCGTATAATTGTAGCTGTTATCTATAACTAGCAAGCTATTTACCATCTCTGGTTTCTATAACAATCGTGCTGTGAACTGTTAGTAAGAAAGAGTAGAAAAAAAGGTTTGGCAAAAATCAAAGCCGAAATGATGGGTCAAAATGTGTGTGGGAGAAAGATACAAATGCAATTAAAAATGATTTTTGGCAAGCAAAGACTGATTCAACTATTATATAATAAAGAAGCGAAAAGCCTATCTTCATGTGCTGGAAAATCACCTTCAGCTACCAGCTACTTCGACAAACACATGAAAAAGAGATCGCTTTAACTATTCTCACATGTTAAATGAGCTAATTAATGTTGATTAATTGTGTCTAAATTGTATTTTGGCCAGTAAAATAACAACAATGTTCAAAATTTATAGCCCAAATCAAATAATGTATGCATATGTATGAATTAATTACAATGCAGCATTGCCTTAGGTATTCATAATTTTTAATTTATGCAAATTAATTGTACGTGATTAAAGATATAAATTATGAGATTAGCGAACAATAATCTAGGATTTGCTATTTTGGCGAATTACATAATATGATTAATATTAATGTACACATATTCTTTTTATACCATACATATGCATATTTGAGTGTATCGGAAAAAAATTTAAGTTATGAATCGAAAATGTGTGGGACTATCAAGCTAACAACCTTTTACCTCAAACGCCGAAATCGAACAAAGCTTATGACCCTTATTCTAATATCAAATTAATTCTAAGATAAGAAGACATCAAGCATCTGCCTTGTGGAGAGTCTTGCCACTAAACTTTGTGAACAAGTTTTGACCTCGAACTTAAGTGTAAACGTCGGTATAATAATATTAGTTGAGCGCTTTATTCGCAACTCGCTTGTCGTTACGTATAAATAGGGATAATTACAAGGGAAATAACAGCAATGCGTATATTTATGTATAGCCTCACTGTACATAATAAAGAATAGAAATGCTTATGGTTGTGTGTGAACGATCCCCTCCAGCTGCTTCCAGTGCTATTAAGCAATTGCATTGTGAATGACAATAGAAAGTTTTTAAAACTTGATCGTTTTATTCGCACATGTTGAACTACTTGGCAAATAAAACGCAGCTATTCTCAGATAGTCGCGCTACAATCAGTGCACTATGTAGAAGTGCAGAAAGAGAGTTTGCCATCCTACGGCGCTCAGATTACAAAGCTCTGGAAGTAAAAGCTACTAATTAAAGATTTAACCCAAAACAAGCAGCTCTATACCTCAAGCTAAGTAAATATAAATCAAGATGAGTTACGAAATTCATTCAGGCATTGCAAACTGGGAGAACACATTCACAGAATGGCAGCTGCCATTTTCGGCTGAAAGAAAATTAGAACTAAATCATCCTGTACTGTGAGGCACTCGTAAAAGAAAAGATATCTGTGGCACTACTCTCCAAATAGTTGGCTGCGACTTTCACAGTTTTACTGAGATTCCTTAGTGAGTTATAAATGCCGCAGATCACCATCAATTATATCTTCCTATTATATCTACCTATAGTACTAAGGTAATTTCGTCGACCTTTACCGAGGTGATGCAATTTTCAGAGAAGTTGGCATTTTACTCTTTTCCATTTTTAAAAATTACCTAAATAGCAACGATTCGTCATTTCGATGCAAAGCGGAACATTTTTCGAAACATGAAAATATTCTTGCCGATGCATTTTTACATAGTACGAGTATGTATGGTACATACAGTTACATAGTGTAAATATGTATTTGTATACGACATTGCAAGAACAGATATGCATGCATCTCTGTTGAGATCAAGAAATTTTTATGCAGATTATAAAATAAAGAAACTTTCTGAAGTGGAGTATTCACAATATTTGATGGGAAAAACTAAAAAAATTTCAAATTAAAATTTCTTGTCTCTCATGCTTCCGCTTCCGATTCCGTTTCCGAAACCGTACTCCATCTTTAGCAACAACGATGACAATAATTGCATTGAATGAAATATGTAAGTATGTTTGTATGTACATAGGTGCATATTTTGTATTTTTATTAACATTTTTATAACTTCCCTTTGCCCTTCGGGCTACTGAGCTCGCTCACTCAAGTGGTGTCATATACGAGTACATAAATAAAAGAACATTTTGTTGCACAAATATAAATTTTTTGTGAATTTTCCCGATGCTCGCGCTCATGTTTAAATTATTATTCACTTCTACGTTTTCTCAAAGGGCAGCTGATATGAACGTCAGCAACTTTATGTTTGCAGAAAGAACGGATGTTGAAAACAAACAAGCAAACAATCAAACAGGAAACGGAAACACTAAAATACTTGATGCAAAATACTGTTGTTTCCAAAAACAATGAGCAAGCAAAATTAATTTTTAAACTGTTGTTGACTGTTTTTTGATTACTAAAAGTTTTATAATTAAGAAATTTTCGATGGCGTAGTTTGTTTGCTTTGCATCTCATGCGATTTAAGAGATATTCGATAATCTTCAATTTAGTACTTTACTTACTTTTAATGGCACAACAGCCCAATGGAGGGCCTAGGCCGAGCTTTTCGCATCCACTCATGTTGTGCGTGTTATATTTGTACATGAATGGAAGGGACCTCTTCAATTTAGTAGGTACGAAAAATTAGGATTTATTTAAACTTGGAGAAATTCCAATTTAAGAATACATCATAATTTGGGATAAATTTTAATTCTGTGATTGTTAAGGTGCAAACGAAATATTAGTGAAAATGTTGCGAATTTTTGCCTTCAAAAAAACAGCATCATAAGAAACTTATTCTTATTTTATGGCACTACAGCCTCCATGGAAGGGTTAGGCCTAGCTTTTCGGATCATTTCATGTGGTGCGAGTTATACTAAGAAACGATTGGAAAGTACCTACAGTTTTATGCTGAATCCGAACAGCAAAATGAAATTTTATAAAGGTGATTCTGTTTGATTTTTGATTGCGCCCTGCGTAACAGTTCAGCCCTCTACCAACTACGCCACGGCGACATCAAAAACTGTTATCTCAAAAACTGTATTCAGCAGACGACTTTTGGAAACTTTATCACGATTTTATTCTTAGATTTCATACAGGTCAAAAACTGTTATCTCAAAAACTGTATTCAGCAGACGACTTTTGGAAACTTTATCACGATCCTTTTAATGAGCTATTAACAATTTGTATCAATATTTTATTCTTAGATTTCATACAGGTACTTTACATACCGGTTGACCGGCTTTCGCAATCAGTTCAAAAAATTTCAATATGTAGACCTACTTAATACCATAACTGATTGATAATTCACAGCAACCGATTATTTAGTTATCGGTATAATAATTTTTCTATCAGTCCAGTTCTATTCTGAATAATGTTAAGGTTCACTGGGATTTCAAGCGCTAGTGGATCCCGATAAATATATCACGCACGATATGATTGGATGCGAAAAGCTTGGCCTTTGGCGCTACATGCGGTCATAGTCGACACTGATAAACTGAAGTTCATTGTAGTAAAGGCAAAACTCTTGCCACAATGGATGTGCATTTCTTTATCGGTGTCCTGTGTGATTATATTCCCTGTCTCATTCTCCTTCCTTCTTCCTTCCACCTATCAATCTTCCTTCCATTCAACACAATGGTCTGCATTCATAGGGGTACACCCTGTGTGTTAAATGTATAAATAAAAAAATAAAAGTAAAAAATTGTTACTTAATTAAAAGGATTTTTGCTAAAACGAAAAACGAGACCCCTTCTTCGGCAATATCAGATGAATCTTCTAATGACTGTTTTGTTTGTCAAATAATGTCCTGTTTTGTTTGTCAATGTCCGACCATGTTGGAATTATCTCCCTCACCTGTGATATAGTTTAGATCTGATAGAGATATGATCTGATAATTTTCATTTTTATTGTATATAATAGTTTTGTAGGTTTTTGAACCAAACCATTTTTGAACCGACCAAGTGGTGCGAGGATGCGTTGAAACCGGCTCTTGAACCAAATCGGTCGAAAGACCAGAACCGTTAAATAAAACCATACCGCAATTTATGTGTGTGTGTGTGTGTGTGTGTGTGTGTGTACACATCACTGGTTAATGCCTCTGAGATCAAAAACAATGCATGAAAACAAAACAGAAATTATCTAAATAATCGATTTTCGATTTTCGCATAGTGGAAAGTATTTAGCCTTGCAATGTCTAACAATCTTGATACAGACATTTCTTATAATACATACGAGTACATAAGGAGTGAGATCGAAAAAATCTTAACATATATAAAACTCAATAATTTTTAAACGGTTGATCTTAGAGTTTTGTTTTTTTTTTTTATTTAATTGATAATATACAAATTGATAATACAAATTACAGAAAAATATAACTTTTATAGTTCTAACCACTATTTATGAACTCGTGGACCTTTTTTGGTAAGCCTTCTATTAGAGATTTGATAGTTGTTTCAGACACCTTTTTGGAGCAGTTTGCCCATCTCCTTTTAAAATCTTCGATATTTTGGCACACCATACAAGAGAAATTTTTAAAAAGTACTGACTTTGTAATCACGATTACTTCGAGCGGCGGGCTGTTCTGTTTCTATGTCGACATAAATTCAGAATGCTTGCTATTTTCTTTCGTTTCGCTGATGGTCTGATCTTCATTGCTACCAGTGTAGCAATAATCGCTGATGATTTCGCCAAGTCAGTAGTTATGCGGTGAAGAAAACACAGAATTACACTCCAAATCATTTCTATCCGACTCTTTATTTTTCCATTCGTTTATGTTGGTTAAGGCTACTTATTGTCGTACTCGAATGTCGAAGTTGCAGTTCACATAATTCTCTAAAAATAGAATAATTTTTAATGTATTTCATATGAAAATAATGTTGGTAAAAGGTACCTTCTTGTATACCTTCCCCTGTATCTGTTGGCACATTGATTGAATCAAGTTCAAAAACAACACCACATCATTTTTATTTACACAACTTTCAACATTACATATCCATTAATTAATAGCTCATTTGAAATTCTTAAAGGACCTACTTACATGCATGCTTGCCTAAAGCCTTACTAGTAATGCATTCAGTAATGAATTACATTCCAGCAAAAAAAATTACATCGTACGTTAGTTAATATACTTACATATGTATGTACATGAGTAACTGGACACACCCAAAATATAAAAAAAAAAAAAACTTTCTTCTTCTGCTGATACAACGCTTGTAGAGCTGGAGCGGCGCAGCAGCAGCCCTGCAAATACATAAATGTTCAACTCAATCAGCATTACCATTACTGAATACGATGTCGAGTCTACTCATTCCCAGCTTCCCAATTCAATTATAAAAGCCATTTTATAATTGAAACGCTTTTAGTGCTTTGGGCAAAATCTATCTTAATTTACTTGAACGTCGGATACTGTGAGAGTGTATCGCTCGTCGTGCTCCCCGCCCGTTCCGTGCCGTCCCCGTTCAAAATCTATGTAAGTAGCACATTTATAATGGCATGAGTTGTTGCCATTTTTTGGTTCTTGCTGTTTTTTTGTTTTGGTTTTTCCTTCTCCATCGTTCATCGAGATATCGTAATTTGCTATGTGTGTTAGAGCTTGAAAATATTTGTTTGCATTTTGCTCATTTTTATTGTATGTAGTAAGTACAGCCATATGTCTCCCTGTCTGCCTGTCTGCCTGACTGACTGTTTGATGTATGTGTGTGTGAATGTATGTCAATATTTTTGGATTTCTCATATTTGAGGAAATTAGCTCGAACTGGTGGAGATGGCAACGGCAGAAGCGTCGCGAATGAATACTTCTAAGGCTATTATTATACTTATTTATAGTTACTTAGTATGTATATCGGTGCAAAATTATTATTCATTAGTCGAAACGTTTTTGTGTTAGCATCTACTTGCAACTTCGTAAGATATACATAAGTATGTACAATTATAGAGGAAAACACCACCGAGTTTCTATTCACAGCGATTTTCCCCACCCAAAACGGTTGTCACTTGGCGACGCCAGTATTGAGCAGAGTGTGGCGCTGAAGCTGAAGCAGCAGAAAGGGAAAACTACTTAAGGCATGGAATGCGTGGTGGCACATAATGACGGATGTTAAATTTCAATACCACTCATACGCATATTTGAATGATATGCAACATTAGAGCATCAGGAACAACCAAAATATAGTCAGTCATTTCATCATTTCAGTAATGATTGCCATACATGATGTGATGTGATGCGTCTCATTTCCAGCGAGCATAAGTTGTCATTTTTTTAATTTTTTTGGTTTGTTTTTGAGTATACTTGTATATTATAGTTATCGGGGTTGCTAAATGTTTGTGCTTCGCAAACTTATTTTCTCCTCCTCTTCATTTCCTTTTCTTCTACATATCCCTCTCCTCTTGCAGCGAAGGACTTTCATAATCAACAACAAGAAGCAAAATTTGTCTTTTGAATTATTAATGAATTTGTGAATGGGATGGCAGCAACAACATAACCCAGTAAATATTGTATGTACATAATAAAAATCAAACTGATGATCGTTGTAATCATTAGAATTCATTTAAGACAATGTTTTCCGAATTTCATAGTATATTTTCCCAGTATTTTGTTTTCATACACAGTTATAAAGGGTGTTTTTTCCAGAAGTGTGGTTTTCAATCTAACAATACTTTCTTCGGAGTTGGTCTTTTTGACAGGTGTCACTTGATTTATGTTCAGTTAGGTTTCCATTTCATAATGAATAGACTTACGCCTGGACAATGTTTGCAAATTATTGAGATTTATTATCAAAATTCATGCGCTGTGAAAAAAGTGTTTCGCAGGTTACGTCCATTTAGCGACAAGGATAATTTTTCTCTCAATGGATACGTCAATAAGCAGAACTGCCGTAATTAGAGTGAAGACCAGCCAGAGGCAATTCAGCAGCTACCAATGCATCCCGAGAAATGAACTTTTTGGTGCGGTTTATGGGCAGGCGGCATAATTGGACCGCACTTCTTCAAAGACAATTAAGGCCGCAACATTACATAACACTTTTTTTTGGCCGAAAATGCAAGAATAGGAATCGGTCGACATGTGGTTCCAACAGGACGATGCCATATGCCACACTGCACGTGAAACCATGCATCTATTGAGAGGCGAATTTGGTGAGCAGTTAATCTCATGTTTTGGTGTAGTCAATTGGCCACCAAGATCGTGTGATTCGACCCCGTTAGACTATTTTTTGTGGGGCTATGTTAAGTCTCTTGCCTATAGGGACCAGCCAAACACGATTGCTGCTTTGGAAGCCAACATTGAATGCGTCATTGGTGAGATTCCGGCCGAAATGTGTGCAAAATGTGCCAAAATTTAACCTTCAGAATGGACCACTTGAAGCGTAGCCGCAGGCAACATTAAAGTGAAATTATCTTAGAAAAGTAAATGGCAGGAATTGATTTATCGATCCAAATAAAAATCATTCACTTTTGTAAAATTTCTGTGTTTTTTTTTCATGTTCAAAAATTAAACTCTTATAAAAATCACCCTTTACATAAATATAGCAGAGTTTTTCAGCGTCTTGCTTCAACGACGGTTTATTTGAGAATACAAAGCATAAAAAGAAACAAAAGGAATTCATAAAATACAAGAAGAATATAGTGTTGTCAACATATGAGTTGAATGGTTGTATATTTCAATACATTAATTCCAACATTCCTACTCAACTCACGTGTTTACATAACATTTATGTAAATAATACTCTGTTGATAAAAAATCGATTTACACAGTTTAATCTAAAATTTTCAATAGTTTTGAATGAACCGTTTTCGAAAGATTTTTTGTAAAAATATGTGCAACCATATCGCCAGTATTACAATACTCCAATTGTATCTCGCCGTTCTTGTAAACATTTCTAATATGATGATAGCGAATGTCAATGTGTTTGCTTCGACTATAATAAACAGGATTTTTAACAAAATGTATTGCACTTAAATTGTCGCAGTGTATAAGTAGTAATTGGTTCATTACTAAAAAGCTTAAGCTCATTGAGTAACTTCTTTAAATACTTTATATAGCCTCTTTCGCAGCAGATGACAGAGACATATACTCAGCTTCCGTGCTGCTTTCCGGTCGATTGTTTCCTGCATTCCCAAGAAATTGGTCCTCCTGCAAACAGAAACGTATGTATATCCCGTAAATGTAACGATAAAATGAGTATGAACATGAGAAATTATTTTTGAGTATTTTTATAAGATTTCTTAGTGTTTACTGGTAATTTTCTTACACTTTCGGTAGAAGATTCCATTTTCCAAGTAGATTTTTAGTATTTCCAAAAATTTGTTCAAGCATATATCGGCCCATTTCGTTAACTGCAAACATAAAACTAATTTTCTGTCATAATACGAATGGCATTGGAGTTGCCAAACTCAAGATATCTAGTAGCTCAAATTCCAAATGTTAGGTGGATCACCCTTTATATATGTTTTAGCAGTATATATTTCATTTATTGAAGTTTTTCATTCAAAATTCGTTTGAAGAAACTTGAACTCGAACCCCTCAACAAACCGACTGGTTCGGCTTCAAGCTTAGAAACAGGTAGGTTCGTGTATGGGTTCAAGGTGGATTCCGGTTTGTTTCGAAAAACTGCAAAAACAAAAAAATTTGCGATATGATCAAAAATTCCATTAAATACAAATGCTAAAAAAATTAATATTCCGAAAAACAATGATTTTTGTTTTGTTTCAAAATTTGTTTTTCGAAATATCAATTGTATTTATATGAAAAGTCTAGCAAGTGGAATAGATTAATATCATTTTGATATTTCTAATTTAAATTCAATATTAAACATATCAATTTGAGATTTTTACTGTCATGTTATGTATGGTCGCTGTAGCGTAGCGGTAGTGCGTTGGACTCTTACGCAGAGTGTCAGAAATTCGAATCTCGGCACAGGCAAAATAAAAAATAAATAAATAAAAAAAAAGAAACAACAACGACAAAATTTATACACCTCTTGGCAGGCAATGGGAAACCTACAAAAGTAAAAATTGCCTATGAAAAGCTTTTCAATTCTCCGTTCGGATTCGGCACAAAACTGTAGGTCCCTTCCATTCATGTACTCATGTGCAAATATAACACGCACAACATGAATGGATGCGAAAAGCTTGGCCTTTGGCGCTACAATGTGGTCACAGTCGCAACTAATATACTGAAGTTCATTGTGGTAAAGGCATAAATAACACTTGCCACAATGGCTGTCTATCCCTTTATCGGTGTCCTGTGTGATTGCATTCCCTCTCTGATTCTCCCTCCTTCTTTCTCCCACCTATCAATCTTCCTTCCATTCAACACAATGCTCTGCATTCATAAGGGTACACCCTGAGTGTTGAATGTAACAATAAAAATAAAAATAAAAAAACATTTCTGTTTAACATTTCTGTTTTTACATCGAAAATGACATAGCACTTTTTTTTAGTGATGCAATCTGATAGACACATGTCAATACGTATGGAATTTTATTGGTTAGATAGATAGATAGATCTACATGTAACTAAAAATATTACTAAAGTAACAGATATTCCGACATAAATATCTAAATAATTAAAAAATCACATATTTTCCAGAACCAATTTGCATTTTATTTTTGTTGTTGTTGCATTGTGTCATTTTTGCAGCAAATGAACAATAAATATGTTTGTATGTAGTACCTACACACTAGCGTATCAAGAAAGGGGGCCTTTTTTTGTTGCTCCTTGAAAACTTTTTTTTCTTCTCATTCAAGAGCAACCAATGAGATATTTATCGAGAAGTGTTGTTTTATACACAAAACTCCCATAGGATCCGCCAGTGCACACACATACATACGTAATAAGTTAACTGTGTTATGAATTTTTATTGCTATATTCAAACGAGCTCTGTAGTAATTTGTGCATTTCCATGGAAAATTGTTCATGTCAAATAAGAGTTTCTTAGCAACAATACATTCGTTTGGGTTCCTCTTTGCAATTGCGGAAATGTGAAGTACGCTGTGCAGTTTTCATTTTCATTCTTGAGCAATTCTACAAAATTGTATTTTAACTTTGACGAAAGTTTTATTATTGAATTTTTTCTTTACATTTTTGATACATCTACCACAAAAATACTTCAAATCCACACACCCACACACACATAGTTGCGTCTACATACATAAATGTACATATGTAGTATGTACGTTGTGTGTGTATTTGTATTAGGAAAAAAAATTTAATATACATCAAGTATACAATAGAATAGAAATGAAAAGGATATCAACAGAAAGCATTTTCGGGCACACGTTGTTGCTTTGCGTGTCTGTTGAGAGACTGTTAATCTTTTCAACTTTTTAATTACTTTTCCAAGAAGTTTCAAACAATTTGAAAATTGTTTAGAAGTTGGTGCCAATAGCAAACAAATAAACTTAAACATAACACGTACAAACATACACACACACACACACAGTCACACACTCTCATACATACTTTACTTTACTTACTTTTGATGGCACAACAGCCCATGGAGGGCCTAGGCCGAGCTTTTCGCATCCACTCATGTTGTGCGTGTTATATTTGTACATGAATGGAAGGGACCTACAGTTTAAAGCCGAATCCGAACGGCGAAGGAAAAGCTTTTCATAGCAATTTTTACTCTTGTAGGTTTGCCATTGCCTGACAAGAGGTGGTGCCGTGTAGAAAAATTATTTTTTCTACTTTTTTTTTTTTTTTTTTTTTTTTTGATTTTGCCTGTGCCGAGATTCGAACCCCGGACACTCTGCGTAGCAGTCCAACGCACTACCACTACGCCACAGCGACCACTCTCATACATACACCGAATACATATTTACATCGTAGAACAAAGTATAAAAGTTCTTTAAAAAATACGCTGTTTTTCTTTTAATTCTGGCATTTGTTATTATTTAAAAAAATTCTGCACCTAAAAGTATGTGAACTTATAATTAATACCTCAATCATTTGCAAGCTTGCAGAAAGAGTCTCACTTTAACTAAGTTTAAGGTGTTGGGGCGAATATTTTTTATTTTCTTTAAACCCATTTTATTCAAATTAAAGTTATTTCTAGGTGCTGCTGAACGTCTTCCAAATGTTGAATTTTCTTCCAACTTTCTTCCTTTGGTCACCTTGATGTAGTGGTAGTGCGTTACACTGCTAGTGTCCGGGGTTCGAATCCCGGCACAGGTAAAATCAAAAAACCACCTCTTGGCAGGCAATGGCAAACCTTCACGAGTAAAAATTGCCTATAAAAGATTTTCACTTCGCCGTTCGGATTCGGCATTAAACTGTAGATCCCTTCCATTCATGTACAAATATAACACGCACAACATGAGTGAATGCGAAAATCTCGGCCTAAGCCCTCCATGGGCTGTTGTGCCCTTAAAAGTAAGTAAAGAAAGAGATATCCTCAAAACTTCTCTCTCTTACTTACTACTTTACTTTTCTATATGCCTCTCTCGCACAGTCTGTCATGCTTACGCCAGCGTAAACAGCTACAAAGCAAATTGAAAAAAAATTACAACCATCTACGACAAAACTGAATTATCTCAATGACTTTTCATACTCTGATAGAACTTCATTCTCATAAAATAGTGCATTAAAAATAATATTTTGTCAGCTTTAAATTTGACGGCAGATATCAATTTGCTTAGTTAAATTTTATTATACATAAGTCATATTATACATATTATTTACACTAACTTTTTCACAAAGGTTTTCATTAAAACTTTTGAATTTTACTCTGTGAATTGTTTGTGTTTGGCTGCGGCGTCAAGTTCTGGACAGTTTGAAATTTTGCTTGTCAACGCCTAACAACTTGTTTTAGCCAAAAATCATACTAACTCAAGTCTGGCAAAAGTAGTTACATGGCAACTCTGTATTGCTGCCATGTAACTACTGAAAGAGATGCAATCTCTTTTACTTACTTTCAATGTCACAACAGCCCATGGAGGGCCTAGGCCGAGCTTTTCGCATCCACTCATGTTGTGCGTGTTATATTTGTACATGAATGGAAGGGACCTACATTTTAATGCCGGATCCGAACGTCGAAGTGAGAAGCTTTTCATAGCAATTTTTACTCTTTTAGGTTTGCCATTGCCTGCCAGGAGGTGGTGCCATGTAGAAAAATTATTTTATCTACTTTTTTTGATTTTGCCCGTGCCGAGATTCGAACCCCGGACACTCTGCATAGCAGTCCAAAGCATTACCACTACGCCACAGCGACCACATGCAACCTCTTTAACCTAAATTTGTGTGATGATCGCTCCAAAAGTCATTAAACGGCGTTCTCGGGTCTAGAAATACTGAATTTCTCCAAAAACAGTTTAAGCAAAAGTAACACTTTCTTTTTGTAATTTCCTGGCAATGTTCCTATCTGGAACATTTTTGACTTTTTACATCGTAAATGCATCCTCGCTATTGACCCTGCGAATGCCCATACACATTTTTGATGATCTTAAATATTTGAACTTTAGACTAACTAAATTTTTTTCTTCCACCAAATAGGAACGATACAAAAAAAAACTTGCTCAATCGGAGGAAATCAACATCAATGATACATGTCCAACGAAAAACAGTAAAGTAACAGCCATAAAAACAAGACCAACGACAGTTAAGGCACAAGCACAAAAATTTTGTTGTTAACATCATGCACGCAACACTGTTGTCATGTCCATCAATGTACAATTCTCAATGCCCAAAACAACGAATTCAGCTGCCGAGCGTGGACGTATGTTGTGGAGCTAGAGGAACAATAAGCAACACTTGTCCCTTGTCCAATGAGACTGAGAGTGATTGAAGACAACAACAGCAAGAACGACAACGACAACAGCAGCAAATACAAGTCGAATCGCTACCAGAGGCGATCCTGGTGCTGCAAGTGAGGAACAACAAAATCAGTGAAGCTGAGGGCATTTGGTTTGTCATGTGGTTACTGCTTGTCTCGTGCAAGCTGCTGCTGCTGCTGTTGTAGACAGACGGAAGCGTACACAACCAACCAGACACACAAAATCACATATACACACACAAACTCACCCGGCATTCGGAAGTAAAAGGCGAAGGAGGCAGACGTATTTCATGTTCATCTTCTTCTTCATTGCGGTCTTCTCACTTTAAGCTTAAATTGGCAATTTATTTCCTACACTCTCCAACTCGCAGGAATTTGCACTGCGGAGTGCATGAAATTTTTTTTTTTTACAATATCAAAATATCAAATTGAATCGCTTCAGCTTAACATTTTAAGGACATTGCTGCAACTAATTATGGCCAAATTTTGGATATACTTTCTGGGTACGATAATCACGTGGTACCCACTGCTCGCAAGTGGGTATCTTAATGTGTTCATCAGCCATAAAGAAGTCATGAAATTAATGGGTAAGTACCACAATTATAATCAATGGCATTTATGTTTTGCCTGGAAAATATTGTTTCTGCGAGAGAGATAGAAAGAGAGAGAGAGAGAGTAGGAGGTGGGCGAGTCGCACTCTTACATATTGCACTTATCAATTGTTGGTGGTCGAAACAATTCAAATGGAATTAAATCTTGCAATGATTAATAGTGTGGTTCAGTTAAACTTCAAGAAAATGTCATGAATCATTTTCATTTAGATTTGCAAAATAAGGCAAAAACTTTAATCTCTCCCTGATGCCATGCTGCAGCCCAGGCAGCTGCCTACTATCAAAAATAACAAATTACTTTGGGATGCGAACCTTATCTTTCATATACATACATATATATCTACATGTACATACATACGTTCATACGTACTTATGTGTACGTATGTATGTGTCTATATGCCTAAGTTTGTTGTTATGGCCAAAAGCTCCTTTAATCTCAATAAACAAACTCAAAATCAATTTCCGAATCCGTTTCTTTTTTTCGTCGCATTGTTAACACAAAAACAAAAGAAGAAGCAAAAATAACAATAACAACAACAACAAAATCAACATCAATAACAACAACATCAACATCAGTAACCCGCAACCGCAAACAAATTCCATATTAACTTAGAAAGGCTCAATTGTTAATGAAAGGACTTCCTCACTTTGGTATGGTGTGCTGTCAAGCGATTTGTTGTTGTAGTGGTGTAATATAGAATGGTATAGTAGTAGTAGTGTCGGGCGGTATCATTTATCTCTCGACCTTGCCAACGTTTATAGCACGTTAGACGTCACTGCGTCACCGTCGCACGGCACACACAACAACAACGGCAGCGTTCTTCGTGGTTAAATGATTTGATTTGAAGCATTGATTAATGGTGCTCCTTAGTGAATCTAGTGCTGCCAAAGTTTTTCCTAATGCGTTCGTCGCTTGGCAATAATTGCGTGCCACAAAGAGCTGAGCTCTCACTATTTCATCGAGTATGTAAGTATTGTATGAATGTATATGAAGAGGTTTCAATTTCTATTCTGAACTAACTAGCAAAATCGTCACGTAACTCCAATTTGCTAATGGCGCAGCGACATTATGCGCACCGTCAATTTGTATTACTCGCAAGAATAGGTGGCCATTCCTCATCTGTTGGGTAAGTTCACAGTGGAGAAGCTCGATCTGAGGCTTTTTCGAGTTCAAAATCAGACAAATTTTGTTTTTTTCTATAAGGCCTGGTAATATTTTTTTTGTGATTTACCTACCGAAATATATTGAGCCGATTTCGATGTGGCCATTCTTGGCACGAATACACAGTTAAAAAAATTTTTGATTATGGGCCTCAGCTCCCTCACCGTTATTTGGTTCCAATCACGATGCAACGACAGTTTCATGGACTGCAAATTTTTATGGCGTTTAGCACAGGCCCTGGATTCTAAAAAGGAGCATACGCTGCAATCCATCGGATTGATATACGGCGAATATGGTGGCCATTCTTAAGGTGTGATAAAATCAGGAAACAAAAACCCTACACCTTTCACAAATCGCACCCCACACCATGACGAATGATGGTCCAGGAGCCAGTGTTCACCAGCTTCTGTCATTTTGAGGGCTAAGCGCTTGTTCAGCAGTGAACTGCTTTTCATCTGTGAAGATGATTTTTTCCCACCCAATTCCTGCGGCACCATATTAAAGTAGGCGACATCTTTCGCACGCGCTTCTTTTCATCCGTAAGTAACTGGCCTTTTTGGAGCTTATAAGCATTGAGTCCTAGTTCATTTTTTTGCTGTGAATCGTTCTAATTCACGATTGATGCCAGTTTCGTTAGCAACTTTTCTCATGGAAACCGTTGAATTATGCTGCACCCGCTTCCTGGACGACCACCTTCATGATCAAGCTCCTTAAACCGCCGCGTAATCTCACAATTGCGTTTGCCTAGCTGGTGCATTGTTATAATAGCTGGCCGTTTATTTGACATCGTAAAACAAATAACTAAATTAAATCAGATGTAATTTCGATTAAGTAAAATAATACAAATAGAAGAAAATTGCAGAAAAATTACAACACTTTTGCTTTTCTTATTAAATTGTATACACTTACATGGTAATTGTGATGAATTTTTAATGTTTCATGACATTACCCGCTAGATGTCACTGTTTTCATGTGTAATTACCATTAGTTCATTCGTAAATACGCTTTGGGAATTATTTGAAGATAGAATATCTTTTTTGGCTATTGGTGATAGTTGGAAAATGACGTAATAAGTAATATGACAAATGATTGCTTCAGAAAAGCGTACTGCCATGTTATACGGGTCTTACCGGGAATCGAATCTGGGTTCACTGAGTTGATAATACGTATAGCGACATAACGGTTAACTCTAAGCCGCTGGGTAGAGCTATGTTAAAAACTTTGTGCAGCGGTAGATAAAAATATGCAATCCGACCAAAAAGTCTCTATTTGTAGTACATCAATAATCCGTAAGTAATTTCTCAAACGTTCCAAAATTTTTTTACAGATTACAGTAACCTGACAAAATAATTAGCTTTACTTAAATAATAATAAAACTCAGTGCTTGGGAATAGCATTACAAGCTTTTATTGACTTCAGTTGGTAAATTATCCCAAAATTTTTCAACACCATTTTAGTTTAAAGGGTAGATTAAAACGTACATATTATTATTAAAAATGGATATTGAGGTCTTCATTTAACAGCAGCATATCAGCATATAGCTTGACTAAATAATTTCCGCAAATATCGTAGCTGAATTTGGATTGATAAGAAATAATATTGAAAAGCATAGCAAGTATGAACCAAGATTGAGTACTGATATCTTCCAAACTACCAATATTACTATTAAAAATCGGTACCTATTTAGTTCAATATTCAAGATTATGTACAATATCATTGCGATAGAAATTTTGTTCGTTCTTTCTTTTATAATTGAAGAAATTTTAGTTAAATATGAAAATTTTATATTTAAACCTTATTAGCAGTTTTTTAAACACTTATCGTTTATAAGGGAAATTAGTATACCTTGGAAAAATTTTACATTACAGTGCGTTCGCGATAACGAGAACACCGCTTAATGTGAACACTTATTATGGTATTTTACATTGACTGCTACTACTCTAAGACGTGAACAAGAACAAGATAAAAACCCGCATACTGTGAACAGCAAGTAATATAATTAAGTAATTTACCAGGTGTCGTATCATTTCGTATTGTCCTAATTTTGCAATTTTTTGCATGAAAAATGAGATAATTAATGGCACTGAATACGACACCTTGTAAATCATTTAAGTAAATTCTTTTAAGTTGGAAATACACTGAGTTTTTATTTTTCAGAATTTTTGGAATCCCCAAATAATTAGAAATGTCCGTGCTTGGTATAACAATTACTTATGAATGCATAATTACATATGTATTGTCTATTTACGTTATCGCGAAAGCACTATATTTTCATTTCAATCATTCTATAAAATTCTATAAATTCTAAAAAAAATGTAATCCAAAATTTCAAAGAAGTAACATTTAAAATTAAGAATTTTCTCCTCAGCAATAGCGCGAATAAAGTAATCAACTGATTACGTAAGACGACGATATACATTCTATCAAAAAAGTAACGGGAAATAAAGATTCAAAGAGCCCGCTTAAAGGGATTGTAAAAATTATTTTTGTCACTAAGTTGGCACCACTGTCCTCTGAACTCAAGTGTTTCATTTCAAGTGTGTTTTTCGATTTATACAATGAATAAAAATAACGAACAAAGAATTTGTCTCACATTTTGTATTGCAAATGGAGTTACTTATGCCGAATAGCTGAAAATGTTACAGAAGGCTTCGACTTTATTAAAAACACGTGCCTACGAGTGAGTGGTACAGTGCACTCAAAAGCGGTCGAGATGTTGTGGGTCATCAACGTTTTCAACTGAAGTTAACATCAATAAAGTAAAGGAAATGGTGACGGAGAATCGTCATTTAAGTTTAAGAGAAATAGCCGCTGTCTCACGAACTACATAATTTGTCCCATTGTACACGATTGTTTAATTTGAATTTCCTTAAAAAATGGTGAATGAATTTATGGCCAAAAACTCAACAAATATCACAGAACAACCACCGTATTCACCTGATATGGCTCCGTCAGACTCTTTTCTCTTTCCAAAACTCAAATTACCACTTCAAGGCACCCGTTTTCAGTCGGTGGAAGGCACAAAAAATAAATTCGCGCGAAGAACTGAAGTCGATTCTAGATTGATGATTGGATTATTCGTTGACATAAGTGTATTATTTCGGAATGGGCCTGCTTTGAAGGCGATACAAAAAATTTGCATGTACAATAAATATTTTGTCTTTTATTGTCCGGTACTTTTTTGACAGAATGTACATAAGAAAAAATTGAATATCTGTAGATTTAGGTAGGTTTGTACACGTATGTACTCGTACAATAAAGGATAAGTAATTTTACCTACACCTACTTTCAAGTGCTAAAATCACATATTATTTCAATTCGCATTATCGTCATATCTGATGTTGCATCTTCTCATTCGTTGTTAAACCTTAATGTCTGTATTCTCAATTGCTCAATAACAATTTGGATTGCGTTCAAGGTACATTACTTTCTCCTATGTATGAATGGATTAGTGTATGGTTCTCTAGTGTATTCAACAACTCTTCAGTGTTTCATAACTCATAACCCCATACATATGTACAGTGTCGGACAATCAAATAAGAACACCTTGCACTATAAATCTTCCATTGATTTTTTTTTAGTGGACTGCTTATGGCAGTGGTCGCTGTGGCGTAGTGGTAGTGCGTTGGACTGCTACACAGAGTGTACGGGGTTCGCATCTCGGCACAGGCAAAATCAAAAAGTAGAAAAAAAAATGTTCTATACGGCACCACCTCTTGTCTTGGCAGGCAATGGCTTACCTACAAGAGTAAAAATTGCCTATGAAAAGCTTTTCACTTCGCCGTTCGAATTCGGCATTAAACTGTAGGTCCCTTCCATTCATGTACTAATATAACACGCACAACATGAGTGGATGCGAAAAGCTCGGCGTAAGCCCTCAATGGGCTGTTGTGCCATTAAAAGTAAAGTAAAAGCTTTTGGCACACAATTTTTATAGAGAAGAAAATGGTATGGTATATACTTTATAAATTTCTAGGTGGCAACACTACATTTAAATATATTTTGGGGATTCCCAAACAAAAAAGTTGAAGCGAAGTATTCAAAGGCGGACAATACAATAAGAACAGCAGACGAAACAATTTATATTTTAAAAAGAAAACTTATATTTGTTTATAATTTAAATGGTAGCATTGAGGGTAATTCAACAAATTAAATGTAAACTATTCCGTAAAGTCACAGCAAAATGGGTCGAGCAAAGCACTGTTGCAAAGACGACCGTGATTTGGTGAAAAAACTGCGAAATGAGGAACAAAGCATCCGACAAATAGCTAAAACTATTAGCAGATTTAGACCAAAATATACTAAGAAGACGTTTAAGCACGGAGGTGGAAGCTTCATGGTATGGGGATGCTTCTCTTGATATGGTGTGGGCCCTCTGTATTGGATAAAAGAAACGATGGACAGATTTCTTTACGTAAACATCCTTCAGGAGGTTTAAAAACAAAGAGGAATTGTTGCGAAGCATTCAAAGAGCGTGGTATTACATACTCCAGGCTACTTGCGCGTCTCTGGTGGAATCAATGCCTAGAAGGTGTAAGGCGGTTTTAATAACCAAAGGCTATTCCTCAAAATATTAGCATTAGTGAACAATTTGAGTAAATATTTTATAAATATTTTTTTTGTTAATTGAAGGGTTCTTATTGTTTTGTCCTTTTGAAATGTGATTTTATGTATAACTTTTAAATTCCTTTTTTTACACTGAATTGATTTTGTTTTAAGAAAAAATTAAACTTATGGAATAAATAAATAAAAGTAAATACCTTTTAAATTTATCATAAGCCTAGAGAAATATTTTTTAAGGTTTTTGGTTTCAGAACAAGGTGTTCTTATTTATTGTCCGACACTGTATGTATGCAAGTATGTATTAACTAGTGAATACACATACAAACACAAACAATCAAGTATGCATATAAGTATGTGTGTGTGTATCTACATACATACATATTTACTCGTATATGCAAGCGTTTTCTCACAAACGTGCCTTTAGCACTTCGTCGAGCACACCACCAATTTATCCACCACCGAAAAGACACAAATTTACATAAAGTTTAAAGCAGATAATTAGTGTAATTAACTCGTTTTAGTTTTAAACTTAGTTCGAAAAACTTTTTATGTTGACGATAAAAGATTCCGTTTTATTCACCTGAATTAGTAACGTGTGTATTACTGAGAACAAAGCACAACACAACGTGCGGGGTTTTCAATGGGATTGAAGAGCGTAATGAATGATGGGAAAATATTATGTATTCATAACTTTACATTTCTTATTCATTCATTTGCAGCGTACATTTTCACATAATCTAAAGCTTCAACTTATTACAATTTCTTTAAGAGTAATTGTATAGGGTTTCCTCAAGACATTTTTCTAACGAGAAAAACATCAAAGCTAAACTTAACACAGTCTGTTCCCCAGAAAAAAAAATTTTCTCTATTTTTTGTTAATTTTTTTTTCTAATATAACGATAAATAAATAATTGCAAAGAAATCATTTAAATATGTTTACACATCAACGACGTGGGCGACAGCATTACATTATTGCTGGCACACAATTACTTCAAATACTACGTACATACGAGTAAGTTCTGGAATTCGTCAAATAACATTTGCCATAGCAGTTTACGCATTTTCCACATCATGTAACAATATCCAAGGAAACGCAACGGAGAATGGGGGAAGTCATAGGGGAGGAATGGGATCAATTCGATTTATGCCAGTTGTTGATTTCTAAGTAAAACCTTAAATTTGTTTTCAAATTTCTTATAAGCAGAAGTAAACAAGAAGAAATAAGGGGGAGAGTCTGCAGAAATGTCCCATCCAAAACTCATAACAATCAAGAATTATATATATGTATGTCAACACTTTTTTTAAATTTTAATAAAAAACAAACATAAACCTGATCTCTAAGGGATGATTCCAATTAAATTTTACCCGGAAACTTATAATTGTTTCCTTGATATTATTTTACCAGGGGAAGCTAATTAAAATATTATTTTCAATCGCGCACTCATTAATCGGGTCCATTTGAATAATCATACTTTTCCCCAACAGATGTCCAGAATATCATTATTGAAAATTTTTTCTAAGATAGTTTAATTGTTAGTTGCTTAGAAACAATACACAGCACTCAATTGTGGGCAAGGCAACATAACCTCAACTAAACAATAACTCACGAAACAAAAAAATCGATTCGGTCGATAAAATTAGTAATCGACAATTACTAGTATTCGACGATACAATTCGTTGAAGAATTGAATACTAGCCTAGAGCTGATCTTGACCTGACCAATGGCAGATTCAAGAGGGCTAGAATTACAGGGCTTCAACCTCCCAGCCGCAACGCCACCCTTGGCAATTCAAACAAAACATTTTTTAATCTAATTTGGAATTTCGTGTATTTAACCAAAAAAAAAAAGAAGAAATTTGGCCGATGGCAGCTGAGTTACAAAAGGCAGTAAAAATTCGTAGCGAAAAAGAATAAGAACAAAGTAAAAGTTTGAAACAGAAGCCAACAGAAAAAGTTCCGAATCAGGTAGGGCCGCAGTGCTGCCAGATGGCTAACGTACTCTCCCCCCTTATGGAGCAGCATTTCCACCCATCCTGCTGAAAAAGTTTTTTCAACGTTAAAAAAGAAAAATACAGGAAAGAAAGTGGTGTGCGTCATTGGGACTCCCTGCAGAAGTTTCCTTTTGGGTTTTCAGGTTAGGTTTAGTAATCTTGTAAACAACAAAGTCTATCGCAGACATTACAGGCGTGGCCGAAGGAATTTTTAACGAACATGTTTTGAAATTGTTTATGAGCTGATTGATGCAAAAGATAAGCCTTGCATGTTCATTTTGGTAGTTTGCATGTCTAGAAACTTGGCAAATCTTGTTTATTTTTGTTGTACTGATGCGAGTTATTTTCTTTCCACGGAGACAAATTTAGAAAAATTTTCAAGTACATATTCTGCCCTACTCTTTCGTTGAAAAGCTGGGAATCCGGTCACCTCAATGACTGCCTGGTGTAATCTGAGGACCTTCGATGACATGAGAGTTGATGCAATTATTAACTCTAATGAACTCATTTGCCATTCATGCTGTCTTTCCGCATTGGTTTCTGCTAGTTGTTTTTCAATGAAATTCAGGAAATACGATAGCAGGATCTGTATTTTGTTGGGCCTCAATTTTTTGACGAAGTCGACATTCTCGTTGTCTCTCAGCTACATTTTTTGTTGGAGATTTTATCGTAACACAATCGCCATTTGCTTGTGCCTCGCATATTTTTTTCTCAGTCTATACTCGCTTGTTTTTTTCAGCTCTAACGATTTGTTTGAAATGTCATATTTTACTAGAAACTGATGAGCAGCGTCATCCATTAATCAAGTATGATTCTTACTCAGCGCCCCCTTTCAATAAAGTTTGAATCATACGTGAATCAGTGCCCTATATCAATCGAGTTAGATTCATACTTGTGGATACATGTGGATGCATGTATGCTGCCCATAATTTACATATGAGTATATATGTAGGGGGCTTGGGGCGTAGGACACAAGGTAAAGTTCGTGACAGTCGCAGGTGCGTCCATGGTCGATCCTTGCGCTTCTACGTTTCAAGTCGACACACAGCCTCCTCGTGGCGTCCCCTGGATAGCGATCTGACAACCGTCAGTGAGTTAACTAATGTGTGCGGCGGGCTTCTCCATGGCCTTGAATGAATGGTTGTGCGTCGGGCTTGGAACCCACCACGTTAAAATACCCTCCAATGAAACCTCCAAACAAGCCTCGGATAATGAACCCCTCTAATATTGACGACTCCCGCAAACGCCCAAAGGACAACGATTTACGGATATGCACCTGGAATATCCGAACCCTCTACAGGGAAGGTGCCTCTATCCAGCTGGTGGATGTCCTCCAAAAATATAGAGCTGACATCACCGCTGTACAGGAAATGCGATGGACGGGACAGGGTTGCTCCAAAAGAGCATCCTGTGATATCTACTACAGCTGTCATGCGTCGAGACACGAATTTGGTGTTGGATTTGTGGTTGGGAAGAGACTGCGTCATCTAGTCTCGAGGTTCACAGCGGTGAACGAGCGCCTAGCCACTATCCGCATCAAGGCAAAATTCTTCAACATCAGCCTAATTTGTGTCCATGCCCCGACGGATGAGAAGGATGAAACGACCAAAGATGACTTCTACGAGCTCCTCGACAAAGCTTATGAGCATTGCCCCCGCCACGATGTTAAAATCGTGTTAGGCGACTTTAATGCCAAGGTGGGCAAGGAGAGTCTCTTTGGTCCGACGATCGGAAAATTCAGTCTCCACGACGAAGCCACCGATAACGGTATGAGACTGATCGACTTCGCCGCGGCACGAAACATGACAGTTAGTAGCACCAGATTCCAACATAAGGATATCCATAAGGCCACTTGGCTGTCCCCTGATCAAAACACACGAAACCAAATTGATCACGTTGTGATCGACGGAAGGCACGCTTCCAATGTACTAGACGTACGCACAATACGTGGTGCAAACATCGACTCAGACCACTACTTGGTTGCAGCCAAGGTCTGCACACGTATATGTGTAGCAAATCGCGTACGGATAGGTACAAAGAGAAAGCTGGATGTCGAAAAGCTGCAATCACAACAGACAGCCAAAGTCTTTGCCAACCAACTTGCACTTCTCCTTTCGCAAAACACCCCTCAACTTGATGATATATGCGCACAGTGGACGCACATTTCCCGCTCTATGCGTACGGCTGCCGAAGAGGTGCTAGGCTACCACCGTCGACGGAGAAATATGTGGTACGACCAAGAGTGTCGCGATGCTACTGAAGCAAAAAACGCAGTCTATAGAGCCACCCTGCAGTCAGTTGCAACGCGAGCTGCTAAGGAGCGATACAGAAAGTTGAGAAGGGAGGAGAAACGTCTTTTCAGGCGCAAGAAAAGAGATGAAGAAAGACGCGAGTTCAATGATATCGAAATGTTGCGGGACAGGAACGAGGTCCGAAAATTCTTTGAAAGAATAAGACGCCTGACTCTTGGTTTGAAGACCGGGGCCTCTTCCTGCAAGGATGAAGACGGAAATCTGGTGACAGATATCCAGGGCATAATGAGATTATGGAGGGAGCACTTTTCGCAGCTGCTTAATGGCGAAGACGGCAATAATCCCGCCACTGCGGAACCCACTCCGGAAACCCCAATCACTGACGGCGTTGAAGTACCGCCGCCTGACTATGAGGAGGTCTTAACAGCCATTGCTCGGCTGAAAAACAATAAGGCTGCAGGTGCAGATGGCCTGCCTGCTGAGTTGTTTAAGACCGGAGGCGAAGAGCTCAAAAAACGCATGCATGAGCTTCTATGCAGAATATGGTCAGATGAAAGCATGCCAAGTGATTGGAATCTCAGCGTACTCTGCCCAATCCATAAGAAGGGTGATTCCACGATCTGCGCCAACTACCGTGGGATCAGCCTTCTTAATATTGCATATAAGGTTCTATCGAGCGTACTGTGCGAAAGACTGAAGCCCATCGTCAACAAACTGATTGGACCTTATCAGTGTGGCTTCAGGCCTGGTAAATCCACCATCGACCAGATATTCACACTACGCCAAATCCTGGAAAAGACCCGAGAAAAACAGATCGACACCCATCATCTATTTGTCGATTATAAAGCCGCCTTCGACAGCACGATTAGGGATCACTTGTACGCCGCAATGTCTGATTTTGGTATCCCTGCAAAGCTCATTCGTCTTTGCAAAATGACACTGACCAACACCACCAGCGCAGTGAAAATTGGGACAGACCTCTCCGCACCATTTGATACCAAAAGAGGTTTCAGACAAGGTGACTCCCTATCGTGCGACTTCTTTAACCTAATGCTGGAGAAAATAATTCGAGCTGCGAACATCGACATCTCTGGCACTATCTTCTACAAGAGTGTCATGCTGCTAGCATACGCTGATGATATTGACATCATTGGCAAAAACGCTCGAGCAGTCAGTGCAGCATTCTCCAACCTGGAAAGGGAGTCTCGTCGTGTGGGTCTAGTGGTGAATGAGGACAAAACGAAATACCTTGTGTCAACAAACAAAGAGTCACGGCGTCTTGGACAAAATGTCACTGTTGACAACTACACTTTTGAAGTCGTCAAGGATTTCGTTTATTTAGGATCCAGCATAAACACCAACAATAATGTCAGCCTTGAGATCAAGCGGAGACTAACTCTTGCCAACAGGTGTTACTACGGGCTCAGTAGGCAATTGAGAAGTAGAGCCCTCTCTCGACCGACGAAAATAACGCTCTATAAGTCCCTCATCCTTCCCGTCCTAATGTATGGCGCAGAGACGTGGACATTGACCATCAATGATGAGAGACTGTTAGGAGCGTTCGAGAGGAAGATACTCCGTAAGATCTACGGTCCAGTATGCGTGGATGACGTGTTTCGAATAAGATGGAACAATGAGCTGTATGAGCTGTACGCCGACACTGACATAGTCAAGCGTATAAAACTCCAGCGGCTTCGCTGGCTGGGTCATGTTGAGCGAATGGAAGAAAGCGCTCCGGCTAGAAAGGTGTTTTATTCGAACCACGGTGGAGGATCACGCAGAAGGGGACGTCCTAATCTCCGTTGGAAAGACCAGGTGCAGGGCAACCTGACTGCACTTGGCCTTATCAACTGGCGCCAGCGCGCGCATAGCAGAAGTGACTGGCGAAGCTTTGTGGAGGCGGCCAAGACCGATCATCGGTTGTAGCGCCAGCTAAGTAAGTAAGTAAGTATATATGTATTTATACATATACTTGCATCCTCATTTTTTCATTCTTGATTGCTAGAGGGCGCTATCCTTCATTTCCATGACAATTTCCGTTTCGCTACGATTATCTTTTGCTCCCTCGTAAATATAAAAACGATTCTAAAAAAGTAAACTTCGAAAAAGTATTAAAGTATTCGAAAAGTGTTCAAGAAAATAACAACAATTAATAGAAAAGTTGTAATAAGTTTCAAATATGTGATTCATAGTTTTTTTTTTTTCATTTCGGAAATAATCGATCTTTCACAAAGATCACTGATGAGGAACCGTAGCGGGTTCAGAAACGATCGTATGATCTACGTTGTTATTCTTTGGCATCAGAGTTCATTATAACCGAACAAATTTAATTAAAAAATATGTTCTACAAAGCAGCACTTATTACCACATCTTGTTGGCCGTGGTCTAGTCTATAGACTGCTGAACTGCTACGTAGGGTTCCCTGGTTCGAGATAGAAAAACAAATATTTCTACAGGAAACCACCTCTTGACTGGCAATAAGGAATGGTTTTGTTCCACTTTATTCACATTCAAATATAACTTACTAGAAATATTTGTTCCAAATTAGAGTTAAGCGTGATTAATAGAAAGTTCTACCCCCGACGGCTCCCTGATACTTAGATGACATCAGCAAAGTAACTAACGAAGTTACCCGATTGCTAGACCATCAGCATATCCGTTAGTTTGATATTCTCACTTTGTATGTCTAGACAGGAGAACCTTGATGAGGAACTATAATACGTACTGACTTAAAATGTTAATTTTAATACCTTACAGCGGTAGTAGTTTTTGAACCAGAACCTTTTTTAGGTGACTCAAGTAATGCTAGTTGTCGCTGTGGCGTAGTTTGTAGTGTGTTGGTCTGCTACGCAGTTCTACGGGGTTCAAATCTCGACACAGGCAAAATCAAAAAGTAGAAAAAACAATTTTACCACACAGCGTCACCTCTTGGCAAGAATTGGTAAACGTACAAGAGAAAAAATTCCCTATGAAAAGCAATTCGCCGTTCGGATTCGGCATTAAACTGTAGGTCCCTTCCATTCATGTACAAATATAACATGCTCAACATGAGTGGATGCAAAAACCTCGGCATAGGTCCTCCATGGGCTGATGCCATTAAAAGAAGAAATAAGAAGAGAAGTAATGCTAAACAATTCTCCTGATCTGTTTTTTCTTAAATTCAATTTAATTTTCAACAGGCGCCCCTCTCCTACCGCTTACACCCATGCATAAAGACCTTTCAAAGTGATAACATAAGATATTCGCTATTAATATTTGAATAGGCGTGGTATTTGCACTCCTTAATTTTTTTAGTTTTAATTTTTTCATTATCATATTCTTACAAAACAATAAAAGACCATGACAAATGAAAGAAGAAGAGATTGTCACATAAACCATATAAAAGCGTAGTCTTTAAGCTTAAGCGGCAGTTACAAAGGGTCACAATTACACACGCACATATTGACAGAAACACTCGCTCTCGCTCTTTGTCCCTGTCTGTGTCTCTGTCCTGCCGAAAATACCCAACGGGGGTGCAGTAGATTTTATTAGAAAATAAAACGAAAACGAAAATAAACGAAACTGACAAGATGAAAGTTAGCGAAAATGCTTTTCCCTGTTCAGTAATTGGATTTAAAATTGTTTCAAGACCATCATTCCCTTTCGGTGCTCTATTCAAAAATCCATTTCCCATCTCCTTGCCATATTCGCTTGGCAGCATTCTTGTATTGCGTTCTTGTCGCTCCCAGGAAGCTTGAAAAGGATATGCTACGTAATGCACAGAACACATACGCACGCATACATATACACTATAGACAGAGGAACGGACTGACAGACAGAAGCAAGCCAGGCCGTTTGCTAGTGATGCATTTGCTCTTAAAGCTTTTGTCAATGTGAATGCGATGGATTAAAAATGATCCCAATGAGTGAATAATGTAGTAAAGAAATTTAATTTCACTGCTTTTGCGTTCAAAAGATCTCGCATCATTCTCAATTACAACAAAAACTGTAGTACTATATCACGTAATATGCTTACGTTGCAAAAATTTACGAAATTCATAATTTTACAAAAAGAAAAAGACGACAAGCTTCGTAATGGAAATTGGAATAACTCATGACGATGACATGGCGCCAATAGGATCTATCTATCAGAGGAAATCAGCGGCGCTAACCGGTTATACTTGCTACCAACACAAATTGTATGTGAAATAGAGAGAACGTAGACTGAACAGGACTTCTCATACATTCTGAGCAAAGAGTTCGTGATGCATCTCGCGCTCGGTAAAGTTTCTATACGCACTCTGATTTACCAAGGTGGCGCAAAAGTAATCACCCGATTTCTTAAGGTTATACATTTTTTGTAAATAAAAAAAGTCGGTTCTACCTATTTGTGAATAATGCTTATTCACAATAATAACATCAGGTGATTGCTTTTGCATCGGCCTAATACTTTTGCCCCACTTTGTATTTATAGAGTAGACGGTGCTTTTGAACAAGCATCTAACATCAAATAACACTCCAACTCTTTGGGCTGTTCAACGTGGAAGGTAACCAACAACATTACAAGGTTACTCCAGTCGTTTGTGAATAGATGTCTCCAAATTGTTCTCTGATTTTATCTGAAATTTTCAAATAAGTTATTATATAGATGAACCAACCAGGAATATATCGACATTCAAATCAGTTGGCTACAAGGGGAGTCGTTTGGCCACAGTTTGCGCAAACGAGACAGTAATATCGTGCGACAAGCCTAAACGTGGAATGCCCCAGGGGGTTCCACCAGGAGAGTGGGACGAACACGGATGGCTTGGAGAAGGCCGAACTGAATCTGAGATGTGTTCCATCGGATGTGGTTGACCGAATTTAACGAACATTGCAGAACACCGTATTCGTTAGAGATCTGGCATAGTAGATGCCCCACGTCCCACAAGGGAATCAAGGACATAATAATGATGATGATCCAATAATATGTACGTATAAGGTTACCATTCGTCCCGGTTTTCGATCATTTTGGGGACGGAGAGTCCCGGTATGTATTCCGTTCGGATTCAGCGTAAAACTGTAGGGGACGTATTCCATTCATGTAAAAGTATAGCACGCACAACATGGGTGGATGGGAAAAGATCAGCCTAAGTTAAAACCGTTTCCTGTAAAACTATCTTTAACTAAGACTATATTTTGGTTAATTACACCGTACCACAAATTTCTAACTTTTTGCTTGAGGAATGAAAGCGGTCAACGGATTTATATGGATTCGGATTCAAGTCCAGTTTTTCAGATTTTGGCCTTTAGATGTCTTTGGTGCATAATTTTAGCATACCCCTCAAAATTTTTATTTGTCTTGGTTGTACCCTTCCTCCTTTCAGAGGTGTTTTTGAAGAGCTTTTCTTAAATACAATAAAATTTCGAAAACCACACGGTGTTGTTGCGTAGTTGGTAGTGCTTTGGCCCGCTACGCAGAGTGTCCGGGGTTCAAATCTCGGCACAGTTAAAATCAAAAAAGA
This sequence comes from Palloptera scutellata, assembly GCA_958295655.1. Lineage (NCBI taxonomy): Eukaryota > Metazoa > Arthropoda > Insecta > Diptera > Pallopteridae > Palloptera > Palloptera scutellata. The sequence goes on from OY282451.1 coordinate 42,999,096, forward strand.
AAATAAAAACAATTTTCTACACGGCACCATCTCTTGGCAGGCAGGGGCTAACATACAATAGTAAAAATTGCCTATTGAAAAGCTTTTCACTTCGCCGTTCGGATTCAGCGTAACACTGTAGGGGACCTATTCCATTTATGTAAAAGTATAGCACGCACAACATGGGTGGATGCGAAAAGATCAGCCTAGGCGCTCCATGTGCTGTTGTGCCATTAAGAAAAGAAGAAGGAAGAAGACACAGAAAAGAATCAATATGTCTTCGGAAAAAAGAATACACATACAAAATTACCAGGGTTGCCGAACACAGGAACTTTCTTTAACCACCAAATGTAATACTTAATTTTTTTGCATCGATTTTACTCCATCGTGTAAAATATGATTTCCTTATGTATTTTCTCATTCTAAGTATGATGCAGTCTTTTCAGATTTCATCAGGGTTAAGAGATATTTAACAAAATTTAATTTAACGAAAAATATTTAATTTGTTGGCTGTCACATCCTAAATTTTCTCATAACTTCAATATTTTGCTTGGATCGAATTAATACTCTTGCTTTCTTAAGAGAAATAAAATACTGTATGTAGCTCTTATTGAAAGTACAATTCAAAAGTGAGGTAGTTAGTGGAAATATGTATCTACTCGTATTTCCAAGTGAAGCTGAGCATAGCATTGTTCGCAATCAAACTCCAGCTAAAATGATGATCCCTTTTGAAAATTGATACAATGGTAAATTGCGATTTAATTCCATTCGAGAGCTATGGATATTTAATATAAATACATATGTAGTATATGTTTGTATTAATGTAAGAATGTTTCTGTTTTCTCTTTTCACGCAACACTGCCAACCCCTCAACCTTAAATGATTTGAAATATGGCGCTCGCACGGCATGCAGGCTTGGAAGCAGATTTATTTTATGTTCACGAGGGAGCAATAAACACATACGCAATGCATTTTACCGTACCTGTGCCCGCAGATGTTCATGATTTGGAATTCACATGGCAAAGTCTTACAGCGTATCCGGTAAGTTAAAAGTAACCATCTTCCATCTTCCAACATACATACATACACATGAACATTATGTACGTACTTGTTTGTATGTGTTTGGAAGGAAACTTGAAATTCGGCCATTGTACTCAAACACTCAAAATTCAATTTGCACCCCATTAACCTTTTTTCTCTTTTCTCCATCGCCCCACACAGTTGCCGTATACCATCACCATGGATTACGAGCACGAGCAGAAGGCTTTGGCAGCGCCCACATTGAGCATACCACACAAAGGATATGTGCCGCAACAAATTGAGACGTTTCTGGTCCATCTGCCCTGCACCGGCAACGTAACAGAGCAAGTGCCACTTAGCGTCAATATGGTCGTGCGAGGGCCGCCGCGCACTAATGACACCAGATTGCATTTTAAGCGAAATAAAATCTGCCTAAAAGGTTTGTCGCTCTATGTATAGTACTGTTCTTTGTTAATATTTTAGATACCGGATTTTATTCAAAGCAATGTTGATTGAGTTAATGATAATATAATAAATAAATTAAAATAAATTGCTATGTATGAAATAATGCAAAATTTGTGCGACCAAAAATTTACCAATTTGTGTGCTGAGCAACTTAAATTTTGCAAATTGTTTCAGGTTTATCTCCTCTTCCTAATCAATCTCCGGCGCCCGCCCATGCTCCATCACAGGGCCACGCACTACTAGGCGCCACTGCATGCGCCTTGGGTTTGGTTTTAGCGGTGGGATTAATTGCCAGCGCCATGTACGTAAGGGCCCGCAAACAGATTCGCCAGGATTCGCTGCAGTAAGTATCCACTAAGTATGCACTTTTATTTTTAGAAAATATGATTTAAATTGGATAGGACTGGTACAAAAATATTATAGTTGAAAATATGTACTAGCGGATGAGAGATTTATTTCCTTCAAAAAAGTTTTTGTTTTCGAAACAACGATCAATAACAAAGATATTTATTCGAGTTTATTTTATTTATTCGTTCTGCCTATAGATCAAGTTCAATATGGTTTGTAAAAAATGCAGTTTCTTAAATCTATATAATTATTGAAACCTTTTTTGTAGTTTAACGAACACTTCAAAACCTCGTTTAGAATGAATGAACTCAGTTTCCTTAAAGGGCCGCTCAAGCGGTGGCACATGCTCGCAGACCGCAGGTCGTCTTACAACAATTCTAATCGTGTGGACGAAAAAGTGTTACTAATCAGAGTAATATCCACCGTGTGAACAAAAAGCAAATTGCTCATCGTACATCGCCGTCTTCGATCATGCTCGACCATCTGAACGGCTCTTAATAGTTCGAATATTTTCACATCTTAATGGTCAGATTATATGGTACCATTCAATTCCGCTTTTGATAATTGTAGGCTAATAAGACCCCAAAAATATTCTGAAAGTTAAATGCCAAACTCATCAAATTTTCTTTGAAATGCAGCCTTGTTTATGTTTTTTGAGTTTATGTCAAATTGATAATTTAACTTTCCAGCAAAAGATAATGCAGTTTATTTTCTCTTAATAGCACACGATTTACTTCATCGGCGTACGGCAGTCATCAAAATGTGTTTATACGCTTGGATCCATTGGGGCGTCCACCAAGCGCTAATAGTGGATCGTATGCAACAATTGCTAGTTTAAATAAGTATCCTAATGAATCTAAAAAGTCTTGCAACATTTTCGACAGTAAGTATTTCCCTGACAACACTATTGCACAGTGGGCAATATCTGATTAATAATACAGAATATTTGTGTGTTATCAGTAGGGATCGGATTTTGATGCAATATGCTTAATGATTGGATTTAATTAAATGATTGTTAGTAAACACCGATTGAACAGGAGCAGAACCCAAAAACAAATAAATTATTTTCCATTTTTTATATTTCTCAGCATAAATCTTTTCGTGTGTTTTTATTAAAATATTACGGCTTTTTAGACAATTCTCCTTAATTTTAATAAATTCTAAACATAATTTTTCTTTTATAATTATGGATCCACATTTCAAAATCTTTATTCATATACATACATTATCATAATTTCTGGAAAAAAGTAGGGCACAAGGCCTATAAATTCATATTTTTAGATACGTGAATGACGAAACCATCACATTATAACAAATTGCTACCACACCGTTCGGAACCTGTGTTAAAGTGTAGGTCCAAGTGGTATTACAATGAGCCTCCTAAGTATGCATGTTGTACTATAGGATCGCCACTCTAACATAACCGAAGCTGACGTCTGAAGGAAAGCTCTTCGATTCTTTCAGCAACCATTTTTTACTTCTACACAAACTCTCCATCCCCTCCATGGACCCTTCCTTTTGGTTGTTTTGAAACAAATATGTACGTTTAAAAATGGAATAATGTCGAAAGACGCTTCGGCAAAATGCTTCTCATAATAACGGAAAGGAGACGCCTCTAACTCAATCACTAACCTCAACAATTTTCGAGATATTTGTATTATAAACCCACTAACAGTGGAGCATGGAGATTGATTGACGGGTTGGTGTTATATGTTGAACAATTTTGCTTCAGACATCAACATTTTTGGACTTTAAAATAATATCGCTGTGCCAAAAAAACAAATTGACTACAAATTACTATAAAAAAGGGTTTTTAGATTTTCCGTCTTTTCTTCTCGAAAACTGTGAGTGATACCAAAATTCTGTTTTCCGAAACGTTTTCAACATCGAAAAACCTATAAGATTCAAAACCTTTAATCGTTCTCACTGACTTCCAGCTGGACATTTTGCACCCCGTAAAATGGTCTCTCCTGAACTCACACAAATTTCACTAATGTAGCGATATCCGGTGTCTTTTGGAAACCTTAGCGCTACATTCCCTTATACTGGAGCGCCATTTTTAGGCCTACTCATTTTGTTAAAATTTTCTGTATCATGAACTTTTCGGCAGGAACACACTTTTGGTATTCACCCAGCGATTTTTGAGCTTAGGAACACATTTTTGGCCTTTATTCTTGATCTAAAATTTATTCCTGAGGATGTGCAGCTATTCAATGAATTTAAATGACTTAATAAACACTTTCTTTACTTTTTCGTGGTTTTTAGATACATATTTGGATTATGATTATTGAAATCTACGCCCTCGTCACTATTAATTATCAGAAATCAAGTGTCGAAAGACTCTTTTTAGGATTTCGGGTTAGGAGCATAATAAACAAATGTTGCAAACTTTTAGATATAGAAAAGTCATATTTTTTTAAATCTAAGCATAAAAAGCTATTTTGCAATCACACTTTCTGCATTATTGTGTTTTTAAAATTCATTACTGTGCCCACTGTACGTGGTAATGGATGGCCTTATCATTATTGTACAACTAATTATGGTAATTTTATGTTTGTTGTTTTTCGCAGAATTTCGTGATCCACCAACGCCATCCCCGTATGCGACAGCTCTATTACCAATGGGTGATCAAATCACGGAAACTATTTACTCGAAACCAGAGTCGATATGTCCCTCGAGAATATCATACTATGCATCATCCCAGCTAACGCAGGTATGTATGTACATAAAAAAAATATCTATACGTTTAGATATCACAAATTGGGCATGGACATGTCCACGGGTGGTATCTGAAAGTGAAAGCATTATTTAAGTGTAGTTACTCGTAATTTTTTTGCATTTCATGCAACACGTGCTATTGCAATAGCAACGATTTTGTTTTACTCGTGTTGTATGCCGTTTTTGTTTCAACAAAACTTGAAAGAACAATAATTTGAAAAAGGAAACCGCAGTCAGGCAGGGGAAGGGATGGGACCCAGGGAGGCAATTGGTTTTACGGTTATTTGTGAATGTAAAGTTTCGTTTGAAGAAAGTAACATTCTTGTGTTAAAAAAATTTAACTTGTTCATAATTTTATTTTCCATGCATGTGTGTGTACGTACATGCATATGTATGTATGTTTAGTTATCACAAATCTGTGTGTGTGTGTTTGTGTATCTTGATATCTAAACCACTCTTTGTTGTTATGGAGTATGTGTGTGTGTGTTTGTGTGTGTGTAAACTGTAAAAAGCATTAATAAATATGAACATTGTTTTAAGCAGCAAGAAAAGCGAAAGCACCCATGGGGAAATGAGGCAGGGGTTGATATTTCATATTCAAGGATGTGCGATTGTATGTGTACGGGTGGGTTGTTGAGTAGCTCAAGGTTTGGGTGGTAAATTACTGTGTCTGTGTGTGCATTCATGGATGTTCATATTATGGATGTGTAGATATGTAAACTTGAAAACGTTTCGTTGAACAAATTTCAAACTCATTCATCGCTCCATTTTGCCGATAGCAAATCCGGCAAACTGCGAATAATCATATTTTTAATTTGCATTACAATTTCGTATCAGCCACTTGCAGATAGTATTTATATATACGCATACATACATACGAGTACATACATAGTACATATAGTATGTACGCGGAGAAAGTGTTGGGCGAATTTTATGCTAGCATCAAAATGTGCGGTAAACCCCAGATTGCTATCAGAGTTCAAAACTAATCTAGAGCGCGCAGCATTCGACATACTGGTAAATGAAATGTTAAGTATGCGCAATACCATCGGTTAATATCGCCAAAGCAAATCAGTTTTCGAAAGATAAGAAAAATCCCAATGAAATATACACTGAGAAAATAAATGCTAAATGTAGCACTTTTATGAAATTAACATAAAACACGAGTAGTGTAATTTCAGTTTGGTCGCTGTGGTGTAGTGGTAGTGCGTTGGACTGCTACGCCGAGTGTCCGGGGTTCGAATCTCGGCACAGGCAAAATTAAAAAGTAGAAAAAATAATTTTTCTATACGGCACCACCTCTTGGCAGGCAATGACAAACCTACAAGAGTAAAAATTGCTATGAGAAGCTTTTCACTTCGCCGTTCGGATTCGGCATTAAACTGTAAGTCCCTTCCATTCATGTACAAATATAACACGCACAACATGAGTGGATGCGAAAAGTTCGGCCTAGGCCCCCCATGGGCTGTTGTGCCATTAAAAGTAAAGTAAAGTAAGTGTAATTTCAGAGTTTTAAACTCGAAATCGGTCCAACTCTATTACATAAATAGTGATTACTTTTGTAAAAAGTTTATAAATGTATATTTTGACAAATTTCCAAAATTGTTCTCCGAAAAATAGTGCAGATGCAAATTAAATGGGTGAAAATGTATAAAGCTTGAAGAATAAGCTTTACGTACACGTTTCAAGAATAATTGATCATTAGGTTGATCAACTTAATCTTTTAAAGAAATTAATATTGTAATCTGGGTGTGCTAGAACAACCCGGATATATATCTAGTTGGCTTGACGATGCGAACAGTCAGAGGAAAGAAAATGCTTTGGATTGGTTTTAGCGCTGAACGGGGAACAAAATAGGTTGCTTGTGTCAACAAACAAAAGCACCTTCGACTAAAATACATATTCGATGAGAAATAAATTCATTTTATATGTGTATTGCCCCACAAGCTATCACTAGACGCCAGTCATACAAATGAAATAATCAAACCTTAATTAAAGTACCATTGAATTGACGGTTAGGTTCATACAACAACAAGCGACTGGCATGAGTTCCGAAATTTGCCATTAGGATAGAGATGGCACACATTGCGATTACACGAGCTCTGTTTACATGTATCTGCGTTTCGGTTGGTGCTTTAATTGCTCCGTTCATCAACAGTCTGAGTAATATCGCTGGGGACTATAATCTGATTTGTATCTGCCATGAAGCTCATTGTTTGTAGTTCAAAATTATTATAGAACCAATATTCGTAATTTATGAATCTATCAAATGTAATCTGGTAAATGGAATGAAAAGCATCGCATGTTTGAGGAGCTTCGTTGGGGCCATAAGAATTGTGAGATTGTGAGAAGCTGGCTTTTTTGTGAATATCTAAATAGACGGTTTTTTATAAATCAATGGGAAATAAAAAAAGTTATTTCTTCATTTTTCAGAAATAGAACTACTTTTTAGAGGCTTTTAATGACGAGTGCTGTCATCTGCATGTTCTACGGGTTTATCTCCAAAGATTCTCCCTTAAATAAGTCGCAAACAGAATCAAACTTACGACATGAGTTTTTAACTAATTTTGTTTGTGTTCTACCGCTTCATCATAATGCATATAATTTCAATTTCATCAAGGACCCAAACCTCTCTACCCCTGGGTTATAATTAAAATCATAATGAAGACTTCTGAACCATAAAAACATGTAGCTCCATTGAAGCTTAGTCAGTCATGAATATTGGCAAATTTAGTTAATAAACAGGAAAGATTCTATGCAACAACACGAATATTCTGTATTTTATATTTCTGCTCTCCCAGTCCCTGTACTCTGGCGCCCTTCTTTGTGCATGCACATACATAGTACATATTTACATGCATACATACATATGTACATATTATACGCATGTATAAATGTATGAGTGTTGATTTAAAATTTATCAGAGGCTCTTAAACATTTTAGCAGAACAAGATTTAAAAGATTTGCATTTTAAATTAAAGTTTCTTAAAAAGACAATAAAGATTAGATTGAAATAAAAATGGCAAAAAAAAGTAAAATAAAAATAAAAGCGAAGAAGAATCGGAATGTTTAATTTAGCATTTAGATTTTGTTGCAACTCATAAAATTCAGGATAATATCAACTAGGCACATGTTTACTTAACTACATGCATATTATTTGCTTAGACTTAAATTTGTCCCTTGCTATTCTGCTCGCAGCAACATTCGTGTACATATGTACACATGTATGCATGTACGAGTACATATGTATGTATGAAGCATCATCCACGAACCTTCCTTACTCTAACCCGGTCGGTTTACCATACCATATTCCAAATATCATAGTCAACCCAAGTAAAATCATCTCCACCTTGACTAACTAGAGAAGAATCTACCCACGACCCACTTATTACTACTGTAGCACATGAAACATTCCTCTACAAAGGGAGGCTCATATATACACACACACACATACACATACCCGTACTTGGATACCAACAATGTGCACGCACTTTTCGGATTCAACCGGTCGGAAGGGAATTAAATGAATTTCAGGCTGAAGTATTACATACATACAGATCGAAATTAGAGTAAACAATATTGCAGTAATTGTTGTTGCTGATATTATTGTTGTTATTTTGTCATTGTCGTTAACGTTAGCTTTACGAGCGTCGCGCCTTAAGGGTGGAAGGGGTGAAGGGGATAGGAAAGATGGTGAGCATACTCACTCACTCACTCACTCACTCACTCATGCACTCGCCCACTTACTCATTTTCAGTTACTTGTTTTCCTCTTCTCCATTAACTCACATCGTTTATTTTCTATTAAATCAGTCCATAAACGTTGGCAATTGCTTTAATGTGCATAGAGAGTTTAACGCCACACAGAAACACTGCGGCTCATTTCAAAATTATATACAGACAGACACATATAATTTGTACATACACACACACACACACACTAACATACATACGCACATGCATACATATGTACGTACATAGTTATGTTGTATGTGTGCATGTAAGTATAAAAACAAACAAACAAACGAATTGAAACCTAGACTACATCTGTTGAAACATGACTTTGTGCTTGTTTGAAAACACTTACAAGTTAGTGACGAAGTATGGCGTAGGTACTCGTAAACTGGGCCGGATCAAAAGAGTAATGCACAACGCTCAATATCAGATACCATATCAGTAATGCGTTAAGTAATGCGTTCTGCTGCAATTAATTGACGTTTGTATGCATGTAAGAGTTGTTCATAGAGTACTGCTTTTAATTATGCTTCGATTGCCGCCCCCATGAATTGTGCATAGCACCCTAAAAGAAACGGCCCTGCTTGCCTGAACATATAGCGACGTTAGCAGCGACAGCAGGAAGTAAACACAAAAAGACTCAAACTCTAGATTAGAAGCAGCATTTAAAGCAAGCAACGTAGCAGCAGGAAAAGCAGTGACAGAAGTAGTGTTTGTATCACCACAAACGATTACAGCAAAGAAAGAACGAATGTGCTGGGAGAGGGAGCGAGGAATGGCGCTGTACAAGCAGGCAGGCAGGCAGGAGCAGAAACTTTGAAGTACGAGGATGTTATGACTACGTAGAAATGGGTTAATGTTACTCACACCTACTACGTACACATTCAGCATTAATAAAAACAACAATTGAGAAGAAACAGTATTTTCTTTACCATTCGGTAAAGACGGCGACGAAGGCGACAAATTGAAAATTAGTTTTATGAGCCCGTACTGAGTCGCTGTCTACCCTATTCCTCTTCATTACGGTCTGTTCACCTTTTTCAGCTTCATATATATTTATCTACGGATAAACTGCGATGTGGAATAACAGGTGCGCTAATTAAAAATGTTCTCGCCTCATTAAAGACATTTGTAAATCAACCTGTAAATGACGAAAACATTCAAGCAAGTGGTGGATGGGCTGAGGGGAAGGAAGTCGAACGATGAGAGAGGGAAGTGGAATAATAAAACATGAATAAAAGTAATTTTATGAAAATGTAATTATGTACATAGAATAAATTCAAATGCAAGATTTATGTGTTTCTATAAACATTCCAAACACTTTCAAATGTCAAAGAAACAGCAGCAGGCACAACAGATTTAGTTTATGTGGAAACGGTCTTGTAAAAATGCTCCAAACGTGTAAATTTGTAATAGCTTATATTTGGATTAAGATTTTCTTTTGAACACTTCATTATTTTAATTAAAATAGGTATGTATGTATGTACCTCGACTTTGTTTCATTTGGCAAATAACTTAAAAATTTAGAAATCTTTAAGTATGCAGTATGAAGAAGAAAGAGGACATTCACAACATTTTTCCATTGTCACCTTAATAGTGTCGATTAGCGAAGCTTCTACTATTTAGTTACCCATATTTTCCAAGCAGTTATAAAGGTTACTAGTCAAGAGAGTTAAAACAAATTAAATTTTCAGCACTTTGAAATTCGGGACATTTTCGAAACTCAAATACAGAACATTTTTTTTTTTTTTCTTTATTTATTTGAAAACAAAATGTTTCCCCAATACAGCAACTAGTCAATTTCACCAACGAGCTAATATAGCTGTTATATATAATACAGACAATTGACACAAAAATGTCAATGTTTAAAGCGGTTTTAGTTATTTCTACATCGTAAATGTCATATCCTCATTTATTTTTCTGACTGATCTGAGTTTGGGGCTGATTTTAAATCCGATTTTGAACTCACTTTTGATCTGAATATCGGTTTAAGTTTTGGTTTCTGTTCGTTTGTCAGATTTTGAACACAAGTTTTTATCCGTGGTTTACTGTAATGCATCTGTGGATCAACCGATTTTGTTGAAATTTGTGCACCAGAAATTTTTGGGAAAAAATCGTTGTTGCTTCAGTTAAAGTGACCAGACGTACAGCATTTTCATCCCATGTACAATCCATTAAAATTTTGTACAGCAAAATGCAAGAACTTTATCGTACTTTGAAAAAAATTCTATTTGTTCTCAGCCCTGAAAGGGTTAAGTAAACATTTCAGTTTAATCAAAGTGCCCGATATTTACAATAAAGTTCCAGCATTAAAGCTAACACGATGTAGTCACTTTAGTTCAAGTGAATACCTAACTAATTATTTAGGTCTATTAAGATTGGTATTGCCTAAGTTGTTGCCCTTTTTTCGTATGGCACAATGTTCCCGTTTTTCGGTATTTCTCATTACTTTTGTAATTGATTCAGTCGAGCGGTCATTTCTCGTCGACTGTTGGCTTTCAGGGCAGCATAAATTCGCGTTTTGTTAATGTTGAATTGAAGCGACGAAACTTATCAGACGCCAACAGGCTTTGAGTCACCTGAATTTTGTATGGAAATAACTTTGAGGTTGGAGAAAGGTGTTTTGATAAGATGATATGTGTTTAAGCCACCTTAATGAACCTTTTCTTTACTAATGATTTTATCTATCGTTATTTATTTTTGTTCTATATTTTGCTTTCTTTTTCGGTCTCTTAGTTCTTCTCTAGAACAAATTCACACCTGTCGGTTGAGCTCCTCATTATATTTATTGTACAATTTTCCATTTTAATAAATGTTGTTAAATATTAAATACGAATTCTCAGTGTTTAATTTTCAATCTTTTCTTTAAATAATTAATTTCCGAATTAAACATGATGCTTCGAGCCGGATTTATTTTATTCCCGAATTAAACAAAGAAAAATCGCGAAAGGCTTATTGCTTGCAGGAGGGCCGCCAACCCTTTGCAACCAGGAGACGAGGATCGGAGTAGTCCTTCTCCTGAATGTAAGAACAAAAGACAAGGACAATATGCTTTTCCTACGCAGATTTGTAACAGGAGAAGGTTTATTGTGTTGCCACCTTAACCTTTTGCCTGCAAGAGATAAGGATCGGAATTATCCTTCTCTTGAATGAGACCAAAAGGCAAGCAGAGTAAGCTTCTACAAGTAACAAAGTTCGGGAAGTTGAACTTGATTACTCTGCGAGGACTGCCTCCACTCTAAGAAACTGTTAATATATAAACTTGAAGCTTGTTGAAAGCTAGAAAGCAAGATTTCAGGTTCTGATGTTGCTCAAATTATTACCAGTTTGTTTGCCCTATCGTTCCTTTCAATATTGCCATGTCAAGCAACCCAGCAGAGCATAAATACTTATACATATGTATAAAAGGTTCATTTTTCTCATAGAACATGCAAAAAGATCTTTTACGTTGCCGGAAGATACGAGTATATCTTCTTTCCAGGTTATTCTGAGCGAATCTCTTCAAGTGAGTTTAAGAAAATTAAAAATTCATAATTTTCCGTAAAATTTAAAATCCACAAAGGAACTTCTGATGCACTAATGAACTGAGGTTCATTTCATGCTGCAATTTGATTTTCCTTCGACTCAAGTCTAACCTGAAGTAAATTGCAAAGTTTATACCTATGTAATAAATTACATTCAGAGAGGAGAAGAGTGAAGCGAATGAAAGAAATGCAAAACGAATTTATCAAATTAACTTAAAAAAGATTAATTTATTAAGTTTCTTGCTCATAATTTCAGCATGGTTCAAGCGAATTCACTCGCTGATGAGATTTGCAGCCCAAGCGAGGGATGTAACTGAATGTCTGTGGCAGTGCTGACAAATTGCATATTCATTTATTGTTGCTCCTGGCTGGCTGGCGTTTTTTGTTAGCAATTTCCTAGTTACTAGTATATGCGGAGGACATAGACGCAATTGCATCATCCTGTACTCTTTGGCCAGTCTTTTCATACTGCATACCCATGCATATTTGGGCATACTTTTGACAAACGACTGAACGGATGCAACCAATGGCAACAGCAACGGATGTCATTGTCCAACATTACACTATTGATTGCTTCCTGTCAACCACAGACACAGACGGAAGTCATCGGCGGATGTTATTTTGGATGCGGTTTCGATTCAATGCGGCATGAAAGTGTTTAATATCCACACATTTACAACCTTTCTGCCTATGTCGTTCTCTCAATCACAAAACCCCGCTCCTCCCAACTAGCAGAACTGGATGTATTTATATACAACAGAAATTGAGTTCGGAACCAAAATAATGGACGTTACCTATGTTTGTACATATAAAAATAAATATGTATGTATGTACAATGAAGGTGATGGCGATGGTGATGCCATCAATGCATATCAATAGATACTCATACAATGAATAATCTCAGCCCCTTCTATTTATTTGAATGTGTGAGTCTATGTATAGGATACTCGTATTTATATGTTTCTATGCTTTTATATGTTTTGTTTGCTCTTGGATGTTGACTTTATTGTGGTCGAGTGTGTCGCCTTTGCATAAACTATAAATTTATTTTGATTGTGCGGTGCGATGGTTTAACCGCAATAAAACGCAAGTTTTACTACCTGCCAGTATCAATGACAGCGAACAGCAAAAAAAATAACAAAACACATAAAAACAAAATTGATTAGCAAGAAAATTAAGAAAAGAATTTGCAATAAAACAAAATAATATTTTATGGAATTAGGCCAACAAATACGTGCATACACACATATTTACTAGCTATGGTATAATACTTACTACTGTGGGCAAATAGTAGTAAGACTTTGTTCATAATTTCAAATTTTTTTATTCATTCTTCCAAATCTATTTCGTCCCCTTCAAAGTAATCCCCCCGGCCCCAATACACTTGTGCCAACGTTTTTTCCAATTCTCGAAACAGTTGTTAAAGTCAATTTCCGGAATAGCCTTCAATGCGCTTAGCGATTCATGTTTAATGTCTTCAATTGACTCAAAACGGTGTCCACGAAGCGGTTTTTTGAGTTTAGAAAATAGCCAAAAGTCACACGGTGCTAAGTCAGGCGAATAGGGTGGTAGGGTGGTTGCGGAACGATATCAGACGAATTTTTGGCAAAATGGTCTCGTAATACCAATGCAGTGATTTTGGAACCAATCGTGCATTCACTCGTCTTAGGCCCAAATGATGTTTTAAAATGGTTTTCACTGATCCTTCCGATATTCCAACGATGCCGCCAGTAAGGCATCAGTCTCTGACTGTTAATCGTCGATTCTCGAGCACCAATTCCTTGATTTTATTGACCAGACGTGTTGATCATCAGTTGATGTTGATGGCCGTCCTGCGTCCTGGACGTGGTTCGTCGTCAACGCGTTCTCGACCATCTTTGAACAATTTGTACCAATCAAAAACACTTGCTCGCGACATACAATTATCACCGAAGGCCTTTTGCAACATTCTGAACGTTTCGGCACCAGAAATTTGATTCCGCACACAAAATTTAATGGAACTTCTTTGTTGAATAATTTCACTCATTGTGAAAATCGCCGAATGCACTTTTTGTACTTCAGAAAGACAAGCGTATACTAAACACTAATGATTATTTTGATGTGACTTTTGGCACAGATGTCACCGAGTGTCATACCAACCTTAAAAAAATAATATTTTGATGAATGGGTTTCCGCGCGAAATTTAAATTAAAAAGTCTTACTAATTTTTGCCCACAGTAGTATGCATTCAAAGTATACTCGTGTGCAATGAGTATGTTTACATTATTGGTGAGTATGCTGCGGCTTAAACTTAGCTATACAAGAATATTATATCATAGCGTGACCCAATTTTATTGAACAGTATATAACTTCCATATGCAGACGCCCACGACGACGCCAAGCAATAATGATTATTCATTAAAATAATCATTTCGTCGATGTAGTGCAATTATGGGGCAGAAAATTGTTCTTACGATAAGTGAACGCGGCCTCCCCCGGCATCACTTAAATACATACATACTTAGTACATACCTACACCACTTTTCTTTCGTCCTGCGAGGCCTAAGTAATATTTATGCATTGTTGAATTAAAAAAAACGAGGCAGCAACTTATTTATAGTTTCTTAAATTTGAAGTAGGGTATTTCATCGTAATTACCTCTTGTTAACAATACCATTAGTATTAAATTCTTTATAAATTTGATACTACTTAGAAGCCTAGATTATAGAAAATCGATGTTTATATGTTGTTGACCCCTTGTAACTCACTTTTTACCCTTGTAACTCACTTTTAAGAGAGACGAGAAAAAAATGAAGTGTGTGTAAAAATTAGATAAATATTATTAAAAAAAAATTAAAAACAAAATTTGTTCTCTTGAATTTAATAAAACAAAAAACAAAAATTTTAATTATGTACATGTAAAAATTCGGTGTTTTTAAAATATGGTAAGTTACAAAGACTCAACGTTTGACCATCGAAATTCTGGAGGTACAAATTTCTATTTATAAAATTCTACTTTACAAAATACTATGTTAAGTATTTATCAGAATTCTGTATTACATAATTCTTTAAAATAATAAAGAAAAAGCATGTTGATAATGTGAAAAATCTATTTCTACCTTAACTCTTAGACGTTGAAACTTTTCCCTGTGGACCGATTTCAAAATAAATAGGATTTTCGCGATCCGGTTCCTCTATGCTGGCTTGACAAATATATTTGCTTATCAGCGGCTATGCCAAGCAAAATTATAATTAGTGAGGTCAAATAGGATTTACTGAAACTTTTTCTCATCTCGATTTGTAAATTAGGATTATGAGCTGCAACATTCCTTGAAGCTATCCAGGAGCGAACTTCCACCGCCCCTCTAAATTCACACTGAGTATGAAACATTTTTTGACCAACTTTCACCTCATTTGGCGTGGAGCTCGATACATGCATATATACGATGCTGTAGCACCAACTGTCCTCTATAATTTACCTTTGAAGAGACATATTTTAATCCTACCTCCAAATTTATAAAACAAAAAATCCCATTGGCAAGCATATTTGCCTAACGTCATCAAAGGGTTTCTACGAAAGGAATTGATAGGTACTTGCCCAAACCCCAGGTGGTATGGAAACAGAAAGGAGAGCGGATAAAAAGTGACAACTTATAAAGGGAATAATACATTAAAAGAATTATGAAGAGGAACAAAACAGTTGGAGCATTTTTTTTTTACACATTTCTTTGGTTCAGAGATGTACAGAATTTTAACACTAAAACTCCACTTCAACTGGAAAATAAATGTCGTGAAAATTTTGAGCATCTGACGATAACTAACAATAAATCTAAACAGTAGGACTTCCAGCCCTATTGACTCTTTGAAATTTTAAGATAAGCAATAATTACCTGGCGGGTAACTGTGGGCTTGTAGCAGCGGACTAGACAAGCATATCTGGGGTTGAAGTTACAATTACCAACAAGGGCATCTCCTCGAAGCAGGCAGGGCAAAAAGTCTTTTGGTTTTGTCCATGGCTGCTGGCAAAAAATTGTTAAAACCGGGGTTTTCTGGTTTAAACCGGAATACCCTACATCACAGCATGTTAATACCGGTCAAATAAGGTAACTATTGTTAAATCCAACATAATATTCTTTTGCTCGGACATTTAGGCCTCTTCATTTCAGCTTCCACTGAAAGCGTTCTTTTTTCTTCTAATTTTGCTGTCGTTTGAATGAAACTTCACAATAACTTAGGATACGAAAAAGGTCTCAAAGCTTAAATATTATTTAATTTTCATAAGATTTTTACGAAAAACCCGGTTTAAACCATTTTTATCTTGCAGAGCTAACCGGTTTAAACCCTCAGCTGGTTTAAATCAGCCAACCCTACTTCTGACTCTTATACGCTTAACCCTAGTGTGTTGATTGGCTTTCGAAGTGGGCTCTTTCCTATGGGATCAACACACTTGTGAATGTTTATCAATTTTCGTAGTACACTCTGCATATGTATGAACATAAAAGTTAGTCTTAAATGAAATTAAAAGATTGTTAAACTAAACAAATACATACTCGTACACAATAACACAAAATCCCAAAAGGCATAAAATTAACACCTTACTTACGCTCGACGGCGAGTGTAGAGAACGGGGGCGTTCTGCTTCGTGAACGTCATGCAGTTCGTTAGTCAAAGCAAATTGAAATATAATTGCACGACTTTCACGGTTTGGGGCGGAGCAAATGAGAATGCACGAATGGTTGGTTGAGCTAATTTATTGTACTGCGTTGGCAATACTGGCAACACCTGCCTAATTAAAAGAGCACGAGTGAATCAATGCAGAAATGCTAAAGCACGGCACGGCGGCAGTTCATTTTAATTTGTAAATTTTGTTCATTTCATTTTTTATTTTACTTTGTCGAGTTTCACAGCATGATTGATACTCAGCGGTGCGCACATAATTACTCGTAATTGTAATGACAATTTGGAATAGTTTTACATTTCACAGAACACAGCAACAACAACAACAACTAAATGAGATTCTCATCAACATGAGCAGATCTCAGAAAACAAGAAACTTGCAACCGCTTACAACAACGTGTTTTCTGCTGTGCTGCTACTGCCGCTGTTGTTTTCCCTTGGGAAGCCTGCATAGTGCTGGGAATATTTTACATGTACATATAATGCCCACCACCAACAATATGTGTCCACAGTCATCGGTGCATTTGTGTCGTTGCTGCCACGGGCAGTTGGTTTCGTAGTTCTTCGCCACATATTGCAAACATATCTGAGTTAGGGCGACAATATGTGACATAAACAAATCAGACGCCTGTCAAGTGGATTTCGTTTGACTTTAGTTGATTTCTAGTACTCGTGTCGTTTCGCTTGTCATTTGCAGATCCAGGCACAAAACACGAAAGCATTTCAACCCCCTTTCGCTTCTGCTCATGATAACAATTTTACTATTGCACTTTTGGTAACGTTCATATGTACATATCACACGTACCTACACATTCACACATTCACAAATACATACAAACATGCATATTTCCATTTGCACAAGCTACATGGTACTTACGATTACAGTGTCAAGCTCGTGTATACAGATTGCACTTTGCGGCATTCACATGCTGAGTTCTAATTTTGAAGGGTGGCTGCATGCCATTTCGAATGTCACAACAAACCCAGTGGAAATGATGAATGAGGTGAGGTGCGATAGCGATGGGCGAGCGAACAAGATGAAAACTTTAAATGAAGTACGTATATTAACTTTCCTACCCACCACACGCTGCAATATTGGTTGCGTTAAGCCAACGGTTGAGTGTAAGGCCCGCGAGAAGGCGTGGCAACCTAACATAGCCTTAAAACTATCAATCTCAAGCCAAATATCAATAAGGTCCATTTAAATCGCAAATGATATTTAAATGTTGAATTTCATAGTTCCAAGTTAATTTAAATCTAAATGCCAAATATTGGTACCAGTATTGCAAGTAGTGAATTGCAGTTTACTTCATCTATTTTCAGAAAACTAGTACGCAATTAGACGAAAAGGTACGAAATGAATGACGGAGATGGCTAAATCGACTCGGGTATAAAGGCAGAACAAATGTTCATGCCAACGACGCCTAATTATGGGCATTATAAAAAACTGCTACTCGATCAAATTTACCCTGGTGCGTTAATCCAATTGCTTCAACGTAAAGTAAGACCAGTAAGGTCCATCTTGATAGTCTAGGGGATAGCGCACTGGACTCCCACTAGGGAAGTGGCGGGTTAGATAACCGTCTTCGTCTGGTGGTTAGTTCTTATAAAACTTCTAGCATTCCAACCGATAAAAAGTGAATGAGAATTATAATATGGGTAATCAATGGCAAAACCACTAAGTGATAACAAATTGCCACCCCGTTGTTCGCAACCGGCATTAAACAGTAGGTCCAACCAATGACCTCGTCACGCTATACTACTTATCCACTTAACTCTTCTCCACTTATCCCTTGTTAAATCTGGGTAAAGTACAAAGTGAGTGCTATGGAAGGTCTATGACCCTCCCACCCACATCCAAATCTACAAAGACAGCGATTATTAGGCATTCACCTCAAGGCAGTTTTTTTCGGTAATGTGCGAAATCAGTTAGTATCAACCCCAACATTCCATCGAATAGAAATTTAAGAGGTAGAGAGTATCAAAGAATGCAAATATACACGGATACTAAGTAATCGGTTAATTAATGGACACCTCCTATTCGAATCCACCACCTGTTCAAAGGACGAATTTTCAAGAGGAATTGGGACTGGAACTCTAAATGAATACAACTGCTAACATTTTAACAATATCTCGAATAAATTGCACTAAATCTATTGTTTTTTGACGAAAATAAATAAACAAAATACTGAACAAAATACTGAGTGATATGCAGAATTTTTTTCTCCAGCATGTGTTCGTAATTAATTTTCATATGTAATTAGTATTACCTGAGAATTAGCCAACTACAATTTTCCAATTAAATTTGCTTTTCTTGTTTCGCGCAACATTAACATTAAAGCTTAAAGTTATGACAACAGACACCGCCAGACTTTACTATTGTCTCTCCATCTAGCCTATCATCCAATAAACATGCAAACTTCACATACATAGATGCCCACGTATAGTACATATGTGTGTATGCTAGTCGTCGATGTTCGTTATCGTTAGTCAAAGTTTTAATTACACTTTCACTCTGCTGTTGTTGCTACTGTTTTGTGTCGTTGTATTGTTATGGGAGGAGCATCCAATTTCGCTGGTGCCGCTGCTGATGCTGCTGCCGTTGATGATGTTGCTGCTGAATGCAAAGCACCGAATACTTGAATGTGCATATGTATGTATGTATTTATTTGGCGACAAAGATTTATCACCAGGGTACATTGTTGTTACTGCTGTTGTTGTTCCTGTTGTTGCTGCTATTGTTCGCCTTGTTTTTGGAAACTTGCTTCTTCGGAACGTTGCGATGTGGGAACGATGATGGAGTGTGTATTGTTTCACTTTAATTGAAAATTTCTTTGTGTTTGTAACGAAACATGTTGCGACTGTTGCTTGCTGCTGCTGCTGCTGCTGTTGCTACAACAATATTAATACCAGCAGCAACTTCTTTTGCTTTCAGCTTTTATTACTTTACTATTGTTATTGTTGTTGTGGTGGTTGCTATTATTATATTGTAGGGGACTTGATGTTGCCACCACCGCTGTTGCTGCTTTACTCTGCTGTTGGCATTTTGGCCAGTGCCGCCACGGGCGGTCACGACAATTTGTGGTAAAACACAAATGAT
This sequence comes from Palloptera scutellata, assembly GCA_958295655.1. Lineage (NCBI taxonomy): Eukaryota > Metazoa > Arthropoda > Insecta > Diptera > Pallopteridae > Palloptera > Palloptera scutellata. Next base: position 43,018,640 of record OY282451.1, read on the forward strand.
TTTTCCATATTGTGGTTGTTCTCTTTAATAAATGAAATTGTTGTCAATGTTTATTTTTTTTTCACTTTAGATTTTTTCCTCGTGTCAATTTAAGTGGTCGTTGTCGTTGTGTTTTCTTGTTGCTCCTACTTCGTGTTTCGATATTTCATGAGAATTGCACAACGACACTCGCTCGCTTGGTCGTCGACGGACAATGTGCAATTGCGTAATTATACACAAGTAATGTTGTTATTTTTTTGGTTGATGGAGATTTATGACTTTGCCCGAATTGCCACAGGCTGGGGCCGAAGAAGAAGACTAAACTGGTGGTTGGTTCTCTTTTTGTGGTCGCTATATGTAACAACTCTATTTACTCATTCAAATTCTTTTATGGATGATCTCAGCAGTTCAACCCCGCCTAACTTTTTCATTGTACGTAGATTGCATGTAGAAATCAGAAATATTCACATAACGAAAATGTGATACTGTGATACATACTATATTCATTTCCAGAGTCGTGCAACACAAATAATTAGTAGGCAGAATATTTTATCTGACCATAATTTGTTGCTGGAATAAATTTTCATCAGTTTTTTAGTTTTATTCTCCATAAGTTTGCAATACAGAACTAAGTGTGAAGCTTTGCAACGAAAAGCATACGACCTCTGGCTGCATGGTCATCAACATCATGTCCTGAGATATGGGCGTAGTAGGTACTTTCTACACAAGTAGAGTAAATATGTACACACTTACAATAAGGGTATTCATTCAACTGCGTAAGTTTACTTCGACGTAAAAAAAAAAAAATTGTTTACGTCACTGATGCGCAAGAATGCACACAGTTAAAAAAGCGATAAGTGTATGCATGTGTCTAACGTAATTTTTAAAAAAGTTGAAAACAGAAAAAGTTGATTCTGTTGGTACAAAAAAAAAAGAAAACGTTAAGATGCCTAAATTAAATGAAAAAGAAAAATTATTAAAGCGCTTAAGCAAAATGCAAGCTGTTACTTTTTTGTTTGTTGTTTTATGGCCAGTGCAGTCCGGCCAAAAGTACATTTCTATTAATAATTTTTTGATAAATTCGCTTTTCGTGAAATTTTAAAAATTGTTAAATTTTAAAATATTTAATATGAGATCATAATTTCTTGCTTCAAACGTATCCGGTTCGCTTTTAATATCAGCAATAACTGCTTCCAGAAGGGGGTGTGCTTGTTTTTCTATCCACCTGTGTGTTGGCTTCATATATAATATAAAATAAAAGAAAAATTACTCATTGAATTTTCCTTACTGCAATCATGGCTTTTCGATTTGTTTTTTTTTTTGTGAAAGCTGATAACATAGTTGCCACTTACTTACTTACTTTTAATGGCACAACAGCCCATGGAGAGCCTAGGCCGAGCTTTTTCGCATCCACTCATGTTGTGCCGAATCCGAACGGCGAAGTGAAAAGCTTTTCATAGCAATTTTTACTCTTGTAGGTTTGCCATTGCCTGCCAAGAGGTGGTGCCGTGTAGAAAAGTTATTTTTTTTACTTCTTTTTTGATTTTGCCTGTGCCGAGATTCGAGCCACGGACATTCTACGTAGTAGCCCAACGCACTACCACTACGCCACAGCGACCACATAGTTGCCACCATTGTGGTAAAAATCCATTTATAAAAATTTACGTAAAATGCTTAATGTTGTCTGAATTACTTTGAGAAATTTATGCGACTTTTTAACGTGATTACTTCCAAAAATTCTAGGTCTCAAGAGATTTTTTAAACTTTCATTTAAGTAATAAATAATTGTATGAAAACATCATGGCTGGTACAGAGCTGCACAAGTTACTTTTTACGATGTGTAAACGATTTTCACATCAAAATTGAAGAGCATAAGGCGTAAACAATTTTTGATGTAAATTTGTTTTTGCATTATACACCAGAGTTAATATTCATCATAAAAATCACTAACGGCGCATTTACGTCTTTGATTGAATACCCATAATATCTCTTGGCGCTTAATGCGAGAATGTATTTGTAGCACCCACACACAGACACACAAACTCATTTAAATACTCATGCATGCACTGCTCCTGATTGCTTCTTAACTTAATTCCTCTGTTATTCCATAAGTTATTCATAATCAAAGGCGATAGCTATGAATGAAATATAACGGCCGAATCCCTCCCATTTTACTTCATGTTTGGCCAAACATCACAGGATAAATCAAAATATGATAAAAAAGTTTCATTAAATTTAAGAAAATATTTCCTACAATTTGGGATTTTGGCATTTTTACCTTTAACTGCTTATTTGTTGTACTAATTAAACTTTAAAGTAAATTTTGAAGAGCAAATACCGGGGTACAAGTATTAAACCGGTATTTTTTTTAAGCAAATACACTTCTATTTAAGAAAAAGGATTATACATTCTATCTTCAAAGTAATGAAGCCAATTGTTATAGTTAACTGTAACTGTTTCACCTGGTTTCAGAAGGTCAAACCAGATAACACCTCGCTGATCCCAGATAACACAGACCATTATCTTCTTTCCGAAGCAATTGGGGTTTGCTGTCGATTTGTCCGGTGTACCGGGCTGAACATATGATCGTTTACGTTTACGATTCTCAACATAGATCAATTTTTCATCGCCAGTAACAATTCGATGAAGATATGAGTTTCTTTTGTACCTGGCGAGCAACATTTCACAAGTGGTTTTTCGATTTTCTTACTGTCTTTCAGTCAATTCATGCGACACCTATCTTCACGCCTTCAAGATCAATCCCATGGCTTTTAAACATTGAGAAATGCATTGTTGGGTCACATTTAATTGTTCTGCAAGTTGTTCTTGCATTTGATCATCATCCTCATAGAGTAAATTTTTCAGTGGTCTTCCACGTTCTTTGTTTCCCACATCAAAATCGCCACTTTTGAACTTATTGAACCACTCGTTGCACTGTGCTTTCCCTAGAGCATGCTGGCCGTAAGCTTCCACAAGCATTCGATGAGATTCCAAAGCAGGTTTCTTCGTAGTTTGTAGGCATAAAATTCGACATATTTGCGAGCGAAAAAAATTTTTATATAAAACTTGATTGTTTATGAACTGAATATTGTTGAATATTGTCAAGAGGTGCCAGAATCACATGCCAAGGAATTGTGCTGTAAATGCGAATTGGAAAGGAATTGACAGAACTAAATATGAAGAAATGGCGCCAATGATTTGGTTTGACAGAACGTAGAGTTTTACCTAGCGAGACAGAGATACCATTACCGGTTTCATACTTGTACACCTGGTAACTATGCAGTTCGGCGATCATTTTAAATTAAAATTCTGTTCTTAAATTGTTGAATAATTATCTCAAGTAATTGACAAACAAAAATGAAAACAAAGTACACATTTCAGCCAGAATGAAGAAAATTGAACTGTCAACAATCGAAATAGTGATCGCAAAAACTGAATGAAGGCTTGTCCTACCGTCAAGTTGCTAGATTTGTTGGAATTTCATTTGGATATGTTAATAATATTTCTAATCGGCATGAATTGCCTATTCCAAAGCACCACGCCGTGCGCCGGTTTCGCGAAATTGGTGCTAATTGAAGGTAAATGGCCGCCTATATTTCAGTATTGGAGCAAGGGTATTTTTCCTGTTTGGAGAAGTTGTCACTTGCTGTCACCCCTTCTTCTTTTCCTAGGCCTTAAGTACAATGGGCCACATAGCCTGAGTGCTTGAGGAACTATCATGCACTCGTAGGTCAGGTTCTCGGCCTACTTCACATCCATCCATCCATCCACTTCAACAAAAATCTACAATATGTAATGATGAAGGACAACGATCCAAAACATAAAAAAAACGAACCTACCGAAAAATAAAATGGAGTTGTTCGTTCGATCGGTGTGATGATATTTGGGGTTCGATAACCCCAAGACCACGCCTAACAGAATCCAAGCTGTTATTGATGCAAAAGGAGGTCATACTCGATATTATTATTGAAAATATAATTTTGTATCAAAAAATAAGGCAAGTGCCTTATTGAAATAAGTTAGTGATTTAAGTTCCTTATGAATTTGAAAATATTTTTTGTTTTTGTTAAAAATTCTTTAATTTGCAAATAAAAACTTTATGTGAACAATAGATTTCAGGTTTTTAATTAAAAATATAATTTTCATATCAAAAATAAAAATATCGAATTTATTTGCTCAATTTCGTTACATACTTTATATCTGGTACTATCAGAAATTGGATATATAAGTACATACGTAAGCAGTTTTCGCTTTCATCCGATGTTGCGTAACTCTTAATTGAATATTGTAAAAAAACAAACCGAAGCTTTGTCTTTCAAGGGATGATTTCCTCTTAAAATTTAACTTAGGTGTATTTAGCCGCCAACAATCTCAACTACAATAATTTTCTGTTAGAAATATTTTTCACAAAAGCACCATGAGGAAATGAATCTAGGAAGAATATATATCCATTATGTGTACTCCTGGGTTTAACCCGAGCTCAACAATCGACACCAATATTTTGGAAATTCATGCTGAAGGGCCAATGATGACCTCGTCACAGGGGCCAATGTAGACATTGTAGGGTGTACACATATGTAAACACAACCTATCCCACATTCCATTCTCACAACTGCATATGTTCGACAATGCCTCGCGTAACGTTTATGCTAGCGCTACACTGAAACTCGATGCATGCTAATGGTTCTGAACGTTCAAATTCATATGAGTAAGTAGGCTCATGTTTAAACCCATGCGAGTAAGTACAAATATTATAACACGCACAACATGAGTGGATGCCATTAAAAGTAAAAGTAAAGAGTAAGTAGGTAGGATATGATATAACTATTATAATTAGCTTAGTATAACAGTTTGTAAAAACATATATAAATGTCAGCGCGCCGTTAATAAAGTCAGACATGACGGCACTCTTGCCTTGTTTTGTCTGTTTAAAATTCCAAACTGCTTTGGACTTAGTCCAAGTCAGCAGACCAAAGCGAAATCTGGTTCGCTAGTTCGTGTCTGTGAAGGCAAACCTCTGCCTCTGACGTCTTTCGAATTCTTGTAATTCTTTTTCTTCTACTTGGCGATCCTGCCAGGAGAAGTTAATAATTATTATAATTAGCTTAGTAAATAGCTTAATTAGCTTATAATTATATTAGTTTGTAAAAACATATAAAAAGGCCAGTTTCAGTCTTTGGACATATATCCATCCTCACAATTTATTTAAATCGCACCTGTATTAAGAACTAATACAGAACTTTTAACTAAAGCTTTTATAGATTTAAATAAAATAAAAAAATTTTATTTTCTTAAGAACCCCAGATATTGTAAAAGAAAATATGCACAGTTTTTTAAAACATAATTTCAAAACCTTAATTTTTTGTTTAATAAATTGTTTTTTTTATTATCTTTTTGATAAAAAAAACAGCAACGAATTTTTGCCTGAAAAATAATGTATTTTCAACAGATACTTTCAACAAAAGCAATGTTAATAAAATTGTCAATGCAAAAGATAATGCTGTTGATCAAACATACATATTTTCTTAATAAGGAAAAAGTTCTGAACTGTTGAAATCACCGAATTTTGTTGTCTGTGTAGGCTCGACCTTGGCAATCAAATATTTAACCTTTTAAGACCGATTCTAGGCAAGCATTTGACCAACATGTGTAGGCTTATGCTTGGAAACCCATGTATAGGACGCCTATGTTGACGTCACAAGTTGGAAAGGATGCCTAATCCTGTCCATAATATAAGATTTTGGGCAAGCTTGTATATTGGACGCCCGTTTTGAGCCTTCGTAGGGCTTTTATATTAGGTGGACCTTCCGAAGTTCATTTCCACACGGGTTATAGGTTTCGCGAACGCTTAACCAGTATGGTCACATACTTATGTTATGACTTCACATAAGTAAAACCCTTAAGGGCGAGTAAGCAGGCGAAGGAAGCTTTGGATGTTCGGTGTCCAAGTATGGTAATGTACTGGTTTAAGGCAGTAAAAATGTTTAAAAATTTTGATACCACTGTATCTATTTCGTAGTGCTTGTTATTACATAGTATATGATATGGATGGCGTAAAAGGAACAAGTCTCAACTCAAACTTAACTGGTTTTTTGGACAGGCGGATGAGATGACCAGATAAGGGTCTGATATGGACGCCGATTCAACGATACAACCCCCAATTAAATTGAATATACTGTTACGATTTTATGGTTCCTACTGTCTATTTACCCTCAACACTGGATTCTCGATCACTGGATCTATTGTTCACTTAAATTGTGAATCTACTTTAGAATTTGTTCCCATTCAGCTGCTTGCTGCCGTATTTATGTATAACAAGTGATGTGTCACAGAATGTTGCTTATCACGACCTCAAACAGGCATTCCTAGTATTCTAGACGATGCTAGTAGTTTCTAGATGGCCACGCAACCACTTGTAACTGTCAAGTTTCGTTATTAATTATTCTGCCATTCCGATATTTAATCGTGTATTTCATAAAAAATAAAATAATATTCTTGATATTCTTAGTAAGAATGCAAAATTTCGTCTTATCCTTTCAATGCTTTCGATTTCAAATAGAATTTGAAATAGATTTTTTAAAATTGTAATTCAATGCATTTGATAATTTAATTACAAAAAATGCAATTTGGAAATAAACTATCCAAAATAGTCTCGGTAATCGGAGTACTTTTTCTGAAGTGGATACTTACCATGTGTTTCATATCTTGGATCCATTATTTGTAGAGTTCCAAATCAGCATTTAGCTTTAAGGGTTAAAAAAAATCGTTACTTATGTATAATTAATTATTATTAAAAATCATATAAACTTAAGCATATTGAAAGCCTCATGTAAAATACTTATATAAATTTGATTGAATTTTATTTCAGGTATATAGCATGTCCACTCCTAAAAGTAGTCGCGGCAATGGCAGCCTCTTTGGCGGTGCTAGCTCCGGTGGTAGCGCATGCGACCCGAAGGAGAAATGGCGTCGCATTCCCAGTGTCCAACCTGGTACACTTACATGTCAACATCTCATCAAGGAGGGTACTTACGGACGAATTTACGCTGGCCAGTTAGGAGACTCTTGCGATGTCCTCATAAAAACCGTCGTCGATGGAGCATCACTGACACAAGTGGCGTGCTTGCTACAAGATGCCTCTGCATTGATTGGCCTAAGTCATCCGAATATCTTAACACCGATGTTAGCCAACACTGAGCTGCCAGGCCCACCAGAAATAGCTTATCCATATCCGTCCAAGGGGAATCTGAAAATGTAAGTTCTCTAAGATTCGTATTAAGTACCCATTATTATATAATGAGTTTGAAATTTTTCACTAATCAATATCCAATAGACTTTTACAAAAATCACGCGAAATGAATGCTCCACTAAGTACGCGGCAACTAGTAGAATTCGGGCTGCATGTTACTAAAGGCTTAGCACACCTGCATTCTTTGGGTATTGTACATCGGGACATTGCAACCAGAAATTGCTAGTAAGTATCTGTACTGCTAGTGTAGCTGTGATTCTGAAAACGATCACTAAAATTCCACTTTCTGCACACATTCCACACAGTCTCGACTCGGTTTCCTATGTGAAAATTTGTGATAACGCATTGTCGCGAGACCTTTTCCCCGACGATTATCACTGTTTGGGAGACAATGAAAACCGCCCACTGAAATGGATGGCCCTGGAATCGATACAAAAGAAATACTACAGCACTTACAGCGACATATGGACATTGGGTGTGCTATTCTGGGAACTGACAACACTGGCAACGATACCATTCGAGGAGGTTGACATATTCGAGCTGACCGCGTACTTGGCTGATGGCTTTCGTTTGGGCCAGCCGATTAATTGCCCCGATGAATTGTAAGTTCAGTACTGTGAAATATTGAATGAAGTTAAACTTTACATGGAGCGTTCGAGACGCGTTCGAGACGCGTTCGAGAATTTTTAGCGTTAGGAATTCAATTCAATCCTCTCATCGCTATAATAGTGTTGTTGTCGTGTTTTCTATAGCATCCTAAAAGTATGCACCCTTTTTTTCGTTGAAGTTTGCAAAAACAAATAAAGTTAATCTCTTTTTCATGTACCATAATTTCATCTATGTTGTTTGTGTATTTTGACCATCTATGATTTTCATTAACTACGGTTTTTGGACGTAAATTTCAAAAAGCAAGTTGACCATGATAAGTTTCTCTTCATCCACGAGTTCTTAAAATCTCAAGATGATTTTTCCGAGTCTATTCCATTAATAAAGTAATAAATTCTACTACGCAATAATATTTTCATGCAATTACAGTTTTGCAGTGATGACTTGCTGCTGGGCGGTGGATCCTAAGCGAAGGCCCTCATTTACGCAACTCATCGCATATTTGCAGGCTTTTCACGAAGATCTAGGAAAATATATATAAATTTCGCCCAGTTGGACGCAACGCAATTATTGATTAAAAATGACTGAATGATGGTGTACCACGCAAGGTATTTTATAGAAGAAACTCGTAAGGTTTTCTATGTTTCCGGTGTTTTTTTACTTGCACCCAATACAAATTAAAAATTTTAATTGTACGTACATGTCAACTCGTATGTGTATGTGTGAAATACCTGTTTGTAGAATAAATTATAAAATTATAAAATTATAAAATTATAAAAGTAATTAAAATAATTATTATTATTGAATATTATCAATACATAATAAAACACGATAAGAATTTTCCGATGAATTTTAACTATGTATATGTAAAGTAGATAGAATATATGTATGTGTTTATGTACATGAAATTAAAGAAACGATTTTTTTACTAATATCTGGACAACACAATACTATTTTGTTTATTGATTGTCGTCCTTATTTATTGTTATCGTATTTCAGAATAAAGTGATGTAAAATATACATAAAAATTTATGTATTTTGAGTATATAAGTATACATATGACGTAATGAAACAATATATACTTAGTACATATTTGAGTAGTAATTGAATTGTGAAACTTAGTTCAGTCCATTTAACTAATGTCACCTGATGAACAACATTCTGGATTTTACATATAGCAGGAAGTTACTCTAACCTGGAGTAAGAGCACTGGATCTATATGCCGTGATGAATTGGAACAGTGGTTAGTTTTCAATTTAACTGATATCTACCATGTTGACGATCACATTAAATTGTAAAGATGAAACTCTTAGCTTTTCAAACGAAATCACAACAATGTTGCTCGAATATATGCAAATTTAAAGTCAACGCTAATAACTAAGTACTTCTCCCTCTTTCTTTATCAATCCTCCCTCCAATCAACAGAATGTTCTGCATTCATAGGGGTGTTGTGTGTGTTGACCGGATCTAAAAATTAAAAAAAAAACGACTAATCACTGAGCAACTCAAAACCAGTCTTGGAGCATATTTTCTTAAAAATTACCACCCACCGTATTTCCCTTTTCTATTTCCTCAGCCCATAATCCAATGATTTACTTATTTTACTAAATGTTCGTAGATAAATTAATAAGATAAGACGACTTCGATAGTCTAGTGTGCAGACTTTCAACCGAGAGGTTGGGCGTTCGTTTCCCCTTTTTTGGTCTGGTGGCTAGTGCATCTCATAGCAAGTGATAACAAATTGTCACAAATCTATTCGGAACCAGAGTGAAACTGTAGGTGCAACCAGTGTATATAACCTAGTTGCTCTACACTTATCCACTTAACCATTATGTTATTCCTATGGTAGCTGGGCAAAGTACAATGGTCCAACGGGCTAGTTGCTATAGAAGATATATAGAAAAAAAGGAGGCCCTCTATGGCCTCCCTGCCCTTCTCCAAATCTAAATAGATAAAGTACTGATCAGTTGCTGAATTTTAAAACCAAATGTAACAAACCAGTGCAAGCCGGTTTTGATCCAAAACAATTTTGAACCGCACCATCTGCAGTTTGAGTTATTTGAACCGAACCAAGGAACAAACTGTTTTTTTTAACCTTTTTTTATTTTAATTGAAACATTTTTGCAACCCATTAAGTATTTAAATCTCCAAATTCCGAAAATGGTAGTGAAAATGAAGTAGAAGTTCTCTTAAAATCAATTGAGAAAAATTAAACAGAGAACAAAAAAAAAATTGTTTACTTTATTACTTAATTCATTGGATGGCGGAAAACAAGCGATCGCCATCTAATACTGACATATTTTGGTATTTTACAGCCAAACACAAATGTAAACACACGTTGAAATTTGCTATTATATCTTTTTTTGCATTCATTTTCATTAAAATTGTACGATTTTTCTCCAAAAGGGCATGTATTGTGAATAATTTAACAATGTCATGTTCTGGCATCGAAATCCAAATCATTTGATGATCATGATGACCGTATTTTACTCTCTCAATCTTTCTATTTCAATTTTCCATTTTATATTGAATCAACAAGGACTCGTGCCCATGATGTGATCCTGATCGTATGCATAACAAGCCATCATGTACCCCTTTTCAAAAGCTATTTGCCTTTTCTGTGGCCCCTTCTTCCTCCCTGAAACCTTGGAATACATATACATTTTTGCCTTTCCTGGCCAACTCGTTTGCGTTTTCATTCCCCGATATCCCTCGTTAGATGTGGTATCACAATAGGCCATTCCTGCCTAAGGGTCTCCCTGTGGCCAGGTGCTATAGTCAAGGACTATAGAAATGAGAAATACTGATTTAAAGAATTTTATTGTTGTCTGACTATCAGGAATACGAGCGTCGAACTTGTCGCTAAATCTTGGTTTCGTCAGGGTGTATTCAATTATTTTCGGTATGTATCTAAAATGGTTTAGAACAGTAGTGGAAATGTAAGTACAATTGTACCTTTTCCCGACGCAAAACTTAAAACTAAATTTACATTAGGTAAAATTGACACATTTTAGGTATAATTCGTCACTGGTCGAATAAATAAACGAACTGCTCTAATTAATGTATGTTTATGCTTTTGTGATATTTATGATTTTATTTATTTAAGGGATATATATAAGCGATGTTTTTTTTAGAAGTATGGTTTTCAATCTGGCAATACATTTTTCGGAGTTGGTCTTTTTGACAGCTGCCACTTGATTTATGCTCAATTCGGTTTGCCATTTTATAATGAATAGACTTACTCCTGAACAACGTTTGCAAATCATCCGGTAAATGGGGCCCAGAACGAGATGGCCACCGATCCCGACTTTCGCAAGGTCTGCGATGAAGCTCACTTTCGGTTGAATGGGTACGTTAATAAGCAAAATTGTCTCTTTTGGAGTGAACATAATCCACAAGCCATTGTCGAGAAGCCATTACATCCTCAAAAAGTCACTGTTTGGTGTGCTCTATGGGCAGAGGGAATCATTGGTCCATATTTTTTTTCAAAGATGAAGCCGGTCATAATGTTACAGTCAATGGGGAATGCTATAGACCCATGCTTAATGACTTATTCGTGCCTGAATTGAAGGATGTTGATGTGGACGCCCTTAGGTTCCAACAAGACGGCGCTACATGCCATACAGCCAACGAAACAATCAATTTATTGAAGGAAACTTTTGGTGAGCGCATTATCTCGCGTCGTGGGCCTGTGGCGTGGCCTCCAAGATCGTGCGATTTAACACCGCAGGACTATTTTTTGTGGGGTTATGTGAAGTCGTTTGTCTACGCAGATAAGTCCGAGACGATTGACGCCTTGGAAGAGAATATTCGGCGCGTTATTACTGACATACGGCCCAAATTGCTGCAAAAAGTGGTCGAAATTTGGGCCTATCGGCTGGAATTTATTCGAACCAGCCGCGGCGGCCACTTGCCCGAAATCGTTTTTAAAACATAATGGCAAATCCTTATCTTTATAATAAAGCTAAATTCTTGGCCGTAACATTAAATTATATGCGTTTTATTTCTTCTTGAAAACCACACTTCTAAAAAATCACCCTGTGTATATTACAATCTCAATAAGAAGAAATAATCATGAAAGACATTTGTTATTTTTTTTTTAAATTTTTGTTTGTTTGTTTTTTAGTATGTATTCTCATTCACTTAAGTACAGTTTGAAATTTTGAGATTCCATCTCAGGCCAGTAGCCGTCGAGCCAGATCAAAGTTATAGAATATAAATAAAAGAAATAATGAAATGAATTGTTGTTCATAGCGTGGCATCCGGAAGTTTTATTTTTAATAGGTAAATAAGTATTTAATCTAGTTAAAAATTTCGGCGCACTTCTCAGAAGACACACTCAGAAGTACCTACTTTTTTATCATCTATTAAACATTTCCACTTAAGTTTCTGTTTTCACACTGTAACCTGATATTATTTTTAAGTACCTCCCTGCAATTTCGTTATTTTGATTATTTATTTGTAAAAAGCGGTTAATTATTGAATCCTTAACTACCGATTATTAAAATTTTATTAAAAATTTCATTATTTCCATTATTGGAATCAGTTCAAATCAGTTCGGGGTTCAATCATTTCCCTTTATGTCCTATTTATAGTCGTTTAAAATACAATAGGCAAACATCTATTGTTAAACCATTTTATTTGTTGTTTTCTATTTTGCAGTTCAGTAATTTAATAGTTATTTAGTATAAACTCAACAAATAAATGGTTTTCTTGAAGCCTAATCGAACAATAACCAAGTGCAATAAACTTATACAAATTTTTTAACTATACAGAATTTATGCGAGTTTCACTCTGTGTACTTTGTGAACAAATGAAAACTCAAGGAAGTAAAATATTGTAGTGAATAACACTTGGGTGGCCAGAATTTAAATCTGCCCCGGTTGCTGTTAAATGTAAGTAAGTACATAAGGCGGGGAAAAAAGTGTTTGCTACGCCTCCTAAAAATTATCTTTAGTTTAAATTGTAAAGGTAAATAAAATATTTCGGCATTCGGGGGTTGGATTCTTTTAAAAATCTGCTAAATATAGTTAAAATCTCAAGCTATTCGGCAGATTTTAAAAAAAATATGGTGTTGCACTACATTTGGATTTGTATTATTTATGGCCTTTCCTTTGACAAAAACTGGCCTAACGAAATGTTATCCCACACAAACGACGTTATTTTTTAGTCTTTTTCAAGACAATCCAACTCACAAGAGCTTATCGCTAAAGCCCGATATTTTTGAGAAACTTCATTTAATAAAGCAAGTTTTATTTTAGATAGGCGTAGCAAACTTTTTATTTTTTTATATGGAACTCGAGGAGACATAATGTACTAGAACGTGTCGTAACCCAGCACGAAACCTTGCCCAACAGTTAAATGCAATGTTTACTGAAATTTCTCAAAATTATTTTAATAAACAAATGAAAATTATTAATGAAAAATCAATTTTAATGTTGTAACTATATAATTTCTGGCTGGGTTGCATTCTATACAAAGCAACCTTAAGTAGTCATTCACATACTCCTTCGTAAATTCTCTCACATACTAAATATTTACTTATATACAATTGTCATAAAACTCTAATACTCGAATGTTGTCTGTCGGAATCGAATCTAATCGCATCGGATCGAATCGGATCGGATCGGATCGAATGTGGTTGTGTCAATGTCAATGTACGTATGAATGTATAATTAAAAATATTATATATATTTTTATTTCTGATCGTATGTGATCGATATTTTTTATAACTGTACTACTACTACTACTACTACTACTACTACTATTACAAATACTAACTACTCCTAAAACTGATCTAAATGTAGTTTCAACTTGTCGTATCTAAAACTTACTGTGTTTTGTCGTATTTTAAGAATCCCACATATTGTCATTCTCTATAATAGATGTAATTTTGCCACAATTTGCAATTAGATTAAATCAAATCAAAAACAATTAATGAGATTATCTCCTTAATGAAATACAACAACCACAACAACAGCAACAACAAATAAACAAGTATTGTGTTCCTCATCAATAAAATGAGTTTTATTTACTTACGTCAATCAATTGGAGAATTCGTTAATGAAAAGCTTATCGACGGTAGATTGTATCTTATGGTAAGGAAGGAAATACATACATACATACATACATACATACATACATACATACATACATACATACATATATATATATACATACATACATATATATACATACATATATATGTATACATACATACATACATACATACATACATACATACATACATACATACATACATACATATGTACATACATACATACATACATACAAACATACAAACATACATACATACATACATACATACATACATACATATATATATATATACAGACATACATACATACATATAGGTACATACATACATACATATACATACATACATACATACATACATACATACATACATACATACATACATACATACATACATACATACATACATACATACATACATACATACATACATACATACATACATACATACATACATACATACATACATACATACATACATACATACATACATACATACATACATACATACATACATACATACATACATATGTACATACCATACATAGATATATACATACATACCATACATAGATACATACATACATACATACATACATACATACATAGGTAATGTGATAATGTGTTGTGAGCTTCGTGTTCTTCTTCTTTTAATGGCACAACAGCCCATGGAGGGTCTAGGCGAAACCGTTCGCATCCATTCATGTTGTGCGTGTTATATTTGTGCATGTATGGAAAGGACCTACAGCTTAATGCCGAATCCGAACGGCAAAGTGGAAAACATTTCATAGGCAATTAGGCAATTTTCACTCATGTAAGTTTGCCAATGACTGCCAAAAGGTGGTGCTGTGTTGAGAAATAGTTTTTTTTTTACTTTTTGATTTTGCCTATGCCAAGATTTGAACCTCGGACACTCTGGTAAGCAGGCCAACGCACTACCAACTACTCCACAGCGACCACACTTATCACATATCCAGCGTAAATTCCACACCACGCGGTCACTTTTTGTGGATGCAATGGAGGAGTCTCTTGAAGCACATGTTGGTTTGTTGCTATCCAATAATGTATATTTAGCATATTGACAAAGCCATTTAGCCAATAATGAGATTAATCGCTTTTGCAGATTTTTCACTTCTTGTGTTGTTTTGATATTGCAACGATTTATGCCAAGATCTTTAGGCAAAATTTTGCCACAATATGGACTGAGAGATTCCCAACGGCGTGGAATGGACTGATTTGGCTCATTTTGAACTGAAGCACTTACGTATGCGATATATCCGTTACTACGACTGGTGCGTTGTCTCACTGGCACAACAACATTTAATAGTGAATATGTTGCCTCGAATTTACCCACTATTACACGCACAGCCTGTATGTAGGGACGATCGAAAATTGAAGTACTATAAGTGCTTTTAAAGTTGCGTCCACTAACTCAGAATTTCGGTAGTTATTTTAAATAGTTTCCAAACGTTCCTCGTTCTTGAACCTCACCATGATAAAAATGTAAAGCTTGAATGAAGTTTTGACATTGCCAGATCAAAAAAACAATTTAAGGTTGCGTTTGTAACGGGTGTTTTTTTTAGAAGTGTGGTTTTCAAGAAGAAATAAAACGCATATAATTTAATGTTATGGCCAAGAATTTAGCTTTATTACAAAGATAAGGATTTGTCATTATGTTTTAAAAACGATTTCGGGCAAGTGGCCGCCGCGGCTGGTTCGAATAAATTCCAGCCGAGAGGCCCAAATTTCGACCACTTTTTGCAGCAATTTGGGCCGTATGTCAGTAATAACGCGCCGAATATTCTCTTCCAAGACGTCAATCGTGTCGGGTTTATCTGCGTAGACAAGCGACTTCACATAACGCCGCAAAAAATAGTCCTGCGGTGTTAAATCGCACGATCATGGAGGCCACGCCACAGGCCCACGACGCGAGATAATTCGCTCACCAAAAGTATCCTTCAATAAATTGATTGTTTCGTTGGCTGTATGGAATGTAGCGCCGTCTTGTTGGAACCAAAGGGCGTCCACATCAACATCCTCCAATTCAGGCACGAATAAGTCATTAAGCATGGGTCTATAGCATTCCCCATTGACTGTAACATTATGACCGGCTTCATCTTTGAATAAAAATGGACCAAATTCCCTCTCCCCATAGAGCACACCAAACAGTGGCTTTTTGAGGATGTAACGACGTCCCAACAATGGTTTGTGGATTATGATCACTCCAAATGCGTCAATTTTGCTTATTAACGTACCCATTCAACCGAAAGTGAGCTTCATTGCAGACCAAAATTTTCTTGTGAAAATCGGGATCGGTGGCCATCTCGTTCTGGGCCCCATTCACCGAACGATTTGCAAACGTTGTTCAGGAGTAAGTCTATTCATTATTAAATGCCAAACCAAACTGAGCATAAATCAAGTGACAGCTGTCAAAAGACTAACACCGAAAAAAGTATTGCCAGATTGAAAACCACACTTCTAAAGCAAAAACACCCTTTATTAAACTCTTTATTTACAAGAAAGTACATACATACATATTTTTCTTTCTACGACTTTCTACGGCGAAAAACTACAGGGTTAAACTCAAAACTCGGTGATGCTTACCTAAAAAGCATCAACTGTAATCACATTGCCTACTTTGGTTTTTACTGAAACCTGATTAAAACCAGGGATTGAAACCGAAGCAATAATGTTGTGGTACCAGACTGTTTTCTTAAGACAACTTATCAAAAATTTCACGGTGATAGAACATAGATAGCCGGAATCAGGCAGTTGCCTCGGAAGGGTTGTGAAAAATGCTGTTCTATGGAGGTAGGGACCGTGGTGGTATCTATCGGTGTATTATAAGTCGTTGTTGTCCTGACCAAACATTTTTCAATTCTTTTATTCGATACCTTTTTTACACTATCTTTTTTATACTATTTCACGAACACGCACGAACCTACTTAAGTCCATACCTCAACTGGAAAGACTACTTATACATAAGTGATATATGGTACAATATTATTCTATATTTGGTGCTTATAGACTTTCGTGTACTGATTTCAAAATTTCTTGTTCTAGCTAAAGGTTTGAACAGATACACGTGGTAAGTACACGTGTAGTTCGTGATTTAATGTACCTGCGTGTTCAGGTTCGTAGTAATTTTCAAGGCGAACTACATGGAGTTCCAACGTTCCTGGTATCCGGGAAAGCTCTACTTTGTACCTCAAAAATTAAGAATCTCATGCAACAAATATTTAAATTAAAGGTGAACAAACCGAATACAGAATGTCACAAATTAGGAGAAAACGAAAAGGTAATTTAGTTAGGATTAAATTCACAAACGATTGCACATCTTTGCTCGCAGAAGATACTTATACATATGAACAATTTCGTCATGTTGTAGGGCAACATTTTTACGACTTTCGTTCGGCGAAACACAGGGGAAGAAGCGACAACTTAAAAACAATTTATGTAGGAATTTACGTAGGAGGGAAAACTTTCCGTAGCGATTTAATTAAACGGTCATTAAGTCAGCAATTAACAGCAACATCAAACTGTAAACGCAGCTACGATTTCATAACATTTGTAACGCTCACCGCACCCCGCTGTCATTGAATATTGCTGTTGCATGCTGCTGCTGGCTCCGCTCAAGCTCCAGTAAAGCATATCCGTGTGGAACATCAGCTCTGTTGGCATGTACGGGTGCCGGTGTCGGTCAATGATGGCTTGTAGCTTTACTGTTCTTTGGTAAATTCAGATGATGACGCCGATTTCAAAGGACGCACTCTTAACTACAACGCACTTTCAATAACATTTTTCCCTTGCCGCTTGTCAATCACTCGAACAAGACGAACGGCAGCTTGAATTGCATGCAACCAGCACAGTAATCCCGAGATAAAAATTACTAAAATTCGAATATTAGAAATGTAGTGGGCCCAAGACTGGAATCTGGGTTTAATGTCTTTTACGTACACTGATGCACCCTTAATAGATAACTAGGCTGGTGCTGGAACATATTCTGGAACTAATAGGGTGAAAAAATAAATTACATTAGGTAGCAACACCTCGGTGTTTTAAGCCGAGTTCTATGCGAATACGAGCACCACTCAGCTGTTACAGAATGGAAAATGGAGGGGGAACTCTATTTTGCTCAAGCGTTTATTAAAGGCTGTTTCAGCTTTTGCTACCGGCTCGAAAATTATGGACGAAGCGATTATCAATCCCAATAGGCTTGCGAGTAGTACATAATTCAGCAGCGTTGGTATGGGTGCCTGGCCACGTTGGTATCCCAGATAACGATATGGCAGACATGTTGGTTAGAAAAGGATCAGCGATAATTTTTGCTGGCTTGTAAGCCGCCACAGTCAATAATTTTCTAAGGAAAATCGGTCTCATGGAATGGAGTTTATATGAAGCGTGTCTAGAAGATGATGTGACTGTAGGACATTTCATCTGTGAGTGTCCTGCTTTCTCTCGGACGAAATGTGCTATAAGAGGCAAATATTTCTTGAAGATGGAAGACTTAGTCGACCTTGATCTTTCTAAGCTATGCAAGTTTGCAAAGACTTCCGGCAGATTTTGGGCTGTTGACTTAGTTTCAGACTTACTAAGTTAGGAGAGTGTCTCTCTACAGGACGGAGTACAATAGACTTTCTAGACTACGTGCTGCTCGCTCTGCAACGGACTATAACATTATGCAAGACAATACTATTCTACTCCTACGCAAATAACTTGGGATGACTGTACTTGCAACGGTTGCCCTCTCAAACGAGGCGTGATGGCCAGACAACAACGGGTGGCAAATTGAAAAAGTATAAAAAGAAAATTGTATTTCTTGTTCAGCTTCAGTCATTCAACTTTTTTCTTATCATTCGTTTTTGTTTTCGTTGTTTCAGTTTTATTGGCAGAACGTGCAGCATGCTGCGTCAGTGTAAAGGGGATGTGGGGTTGGGGTGGCATCGTGTGGTGTGGCGTAGTGTGTGGGGAGGATGGGGAGGGTTGAAAAACTGTCAAAATTGCACATTCCGTATTTGACATATTAACGTTTCATGAAGTTAAACAGTTTCTCTGTACGCCAGCTACAATTATGTGATATTCTCATATGTCGGTGAGGGTGGCAGCGGCTGATCTCTCCATATGAACCTGCCAGCCTGCCTAAGCCACTCGACTGGCTGTCTGTCTGCCTGCTTGCCTAACGGCATTCACATTCGAATTCGGCATACTCGTCGCTGCATCTTATTGGTTTTAAATTTGCACAATTTCAAAGTATTTTAATGTAAAAACAAATTGCTTATCAAATACATGCAGAAGTATTTCCGTAATTCCCCTTCCCCTTCCCCTTCGCCTTCGCCTTCCATTTCGCCCCTTGCCAACGACATTGTGCTTACACTGGGAACACCCTTAAATTTGGCCAATTTACAAGCTAGTTCCCCTTGGGTAATGGCAATCGTGAAATGTTTTGTACGCTAGAATGCATTCAAATTCCGTATATTTGAGCACAAATGCGATTAACATAATTTCGAAAAGTAAAATAACTAATTTAAAGAGCGATAAAGGCATAGAACGATTATAGAAACCATTGAGCTTGTCTCAATTTAAAAATCATCAAGAATCAGGAATGTTAAAATAATAAAAACGTTATCAATGTTACCACTCTGCAATGGAATATAAATTACACTACTTGACCTTTCTTCCACTCCCAAAGCAAATAAATTCATATGGGGCAGAAATTAATACTTATTGATACTGTTACAACATTGAACATACTTATTCCAATAGTAGAACTGAACATACCCTCTTATTACCACATGGTTTATGAGAGCTAACCTCTATAGCGTTAGTCTGTCACTGGAATTCAAAATTGTGTCATCTTTCACCCTGGAGGGAGTGGTCAGATAATGAGAACCGTATCGCTGTTATAGCACTTTTTAAGTGTAACATGAAAAAAGGCGATATTTTCAAAACGACCCACCCACTTGGGATTAGTCGCATATTCATCTACCGGTGCATAAAACTATCTGAGGAGACTGGAAATATCAAAGACCGCCACCGGTCGGGCCGTCCACGTACAGTTCGCACGCCGCAAGTCATCAAAGCCGTCAAGTCAAGAATTCAGCGAAATCCGCTCCGAAAACAGAAAATCATGGCCCGTGAGATGAATATCACGCAAAAGTCCATGTGTCGAATTATTAAAAAAGGCTTGGGACTTAGTGCCTTCAAACGTCGCACCAAACATTTGTTGACTGCAGCCGTGGAAAAACGTCTTTTGGTGAAGCACGCTGATAACTTGCACAGAAAAACCTGGTTTACGAATGAAAAAATGTTTACCGTGCAGGAAAAAATTAACCAGCAAAATGATAGGGTGTATGCACGGTCATCTAAGGAAGCATCTAAACTGATCCCACGGGTAGAAAAGGGTCATCACGCAGCTTCAGTCATGGTTTGGTGGGGTGTCTCTTACGATGGGGTCACTGACTTGCATTTCTGCTAACAAGGAGTCAAAACTTCCTCCAAAGTTTAGCAAGAAACCGCTATCGAAGCTGTTGCGAAGCCACTTAACCATTCCCTGTCCCAAAACCAGCCGTAGACTTTCAAGCAGGATTCTGCGCCAGCCCATAAGGCCAAGGCAACCCAGACCTGGCTTCAAAACAATTTGCCAGCTTTCATTTGCTCTGAAGAATGGCCGTCTGGCAGCCCTGACCTGAACCCACTGTCCTGAACCCACTGGACCCTATGACCTGAACCCTATGGACAGTTTTAGGGGACATGGTACCTACAAAAGATACCCCAACATTGATTATCTGAAGACTACTTTGATTCGAGCTGTCAGCACTTTTCCAATGCACGAGGTGCGTGCAGCTATTGATGATTGGCCAGTGCGACTTAAGGAGTGCGTGAAGGCCAAAGGCGGGCATTTCGAATAAGTAATTGCTTTTTCTATACAATATACTCGTATATAATAAACGGAACTCATTTCTTAAATATGCTCTTGAGACGAAAGCTTATAATGGACTGTTTCTACAATTACATTGCGAAATTTACAATGAGTTAAGTTTTTTGAAAATCTAGGCCTACTTGATATTCAAATTATTTCATGCGAAAAAGCCGATTGCTTTCTTCTTGAAAGTACTGTAATATAATACAAAAATTGGTTCAATAATTGGTTCAATAATTGGTTAAATAATTTTTAATTTTATAACATCAAATGTGTGTAACAGTATTTATGTCCCTACTATGGTATATCATATATCAGGGATCATTATAGAATTACACTCGTTGCCTCTGATCTATTTAAAAAAAAAGTATTCATTATTGAAAATACATATTTGCTCAAGATTCCACTTTTTTCGATGCAAAGTCCATTTTCTACTGAGTATCGAACCAGTGGCAACCAATCCACCACTTATAAACCAACTCACCAAAGTGACTTACTCTTTATCGGTATGGGAATCAATCTTGAGATTGCTGCCACTAAGGCCACTTAAGTGTGCAGTCTCTGTTTTTGAAAATCAGAAGAAGATTGTACACAAACTTAGCCTTCCTTGAGTTAGATGGAAAGCTAAGAATATTATTGGTAATTGAATATTACAATTATAGAATTATTATCGAATGGTTCGTCGGAGTTACGACTCAGGGTCTGTCGAAAGCTCAAATATGTATACAAAGAATTAGCTTATGATGTTCTACAATGTCTCGATCTTCTGGCTCTCCCATTCTCAACCCTGACGGACCATTCGAACAACGATATAGAGATATCTTTAAAATTCAATGACAATGACTCTTACCCCTTTGCCATTGATTCGTTTTCATACTATGTATTTGTTTTTCAACCATAGATGCTCTAAATGTTCTTCACCACTTTAAGTCACTTGAGTCATTTAAATCTGGGCGCGAAAATATTCCGAGTTGTATATTAAAAAATTGTGCTGAACTTTTATATAAACCGCTTGCAAAAATCTTTGACAAATTTTTAAAATCGGATTATTTCCCAGTTTGTTGGAAAGAATCTTTTACTGTACCTCTTCATAAAAATGGTGTTAAATCTATGGTAATATCTCAAATTATAGGGGTATAGCTCAATTAAGTGTGATACCTAAATTAGTATTTGAATTAATTGTTACAACCGAAATTATGCACTCTCTTATAACATTGGTCAATACATCGCAACATGGGTTCTTTAAGGGGAGATCTACAACGACGAACCTTTTAGTTTTCACTACATGTGTAATGAATGGATTTATTAATAACCAACAAACTGATGTTATATATGTATACTGATTTTAGCAAAGCATAAAGTCAAGTTAAGCATAAAGTCAAATGAAGGCCTCCTGATTAAAAAACTATGTTTGATTGAACTTCCGACCTTGCTATGGTGTTGAATAGAGTCATACATATATACCATATATCACTAACAGAAAACAAAAAGTGATTTTCCGAAATGCCGTATCAAAAGGCAAAGTTTCAAAATTCCGGAGTTCCTCAAGGGAGCCCCGCTGTTTATCAATGATTTGTCATCTGTTATTCGAAATTGCAAAATTGTAATGTATGCTGATGTAATGTGTAAAGTTTTTCTCATCTATAATCCAACAAAAACTTCTGCAAGAAGATTTTGATAATTTTTTAAAATGGTGCCGATTATGGTAAACTTGATGCAACTCAATCTTGATAAATATAAGTTTATGATATTTACAAGAACTCTTTACAGGATCAGACTCTGGGTCATGTATTGATATTTGTTGATTTGGGTGTATGACAATGGACTCCAAATTAAGTTTTAACTTGCATATCAACTCGTGTGTGAACAAGGTTAAAAGTTCTTTAGGGTTTGTTAAACGCTGGTCAAAGGAGTTTAACGACCCTTATACAAAAAAACAAACACTTTCCACTTCACTTGTTAGACTCATCCTTGAGTATGCATCTGCTGTCTAAAATCCTCAATATAACTGCTACTCATATAAATAAAATTGAGTCAGTTCAAAAACAATTTCTTACATATTTTTGCACTGAGGATCTTTTGTTATAATCGTCTTTTGAATCTTCGATTAAAACAAGAAGAAGAAGAAAAATACTGGCCGAAGATCCGTTGGGACTCGTAAAAACAAAACAAATTTAAATATAACACAATAAATCAAGTTACGCTATGTTTAGAGCGCCCGTATGAAGAGTCTTTCGCGACGAAATTGTAGCTAATAAATTTTCATTCCAAACATAGGCTCCGAACAAACAGTAGTAGAACAGTACTGGTATGTAGATGTCAAATTATAATATTCCCAAGCAGTCAAATGCACAGAAAATAAGCGAATGTTATCAGTATTGCATTGCACTATACGTCAACTACATTTTTACTTCTTTTCCCGTTGGTTCCCCCTCCTCCCCCAGCCCTCCTTTTCTTACTTCATTTTCGATCCCGAACGAAAATGTGTTCATTCGTTCGGAGTATGTAACCGTTCACAACGCCTGAACATTGTTGCTGAACATTTTATAGCGAACACACCGGCCGAACGTATGAAGATTCTTTCGTTCGTTCGGGCGATCTAACTTTACTTTACTTGCTTTTAATGGCTCAACAGCCCATGGAGGGACTAAGCCGAGCTTTTCGCATCCACTCATATTGTGCGTGTTATATTTGTACATGAATGGAAGGGACCTACGGTTTAATGCCGAATCAGAACGGCGAAGTGAAAAGCTTTTATATTCAATTTTTACTCTTGTAGGTTTGCCATTGGCTGTCAAGAGGTGGTGATGTATAGAAAACTTATTTTTTCTACTTTTTGATTTTGCCTGTACCGAGATTCGAACCCCGGACACTTTGCGTAGCAGTCCAACGCATTACCACTACGCCACAGCGACCATGGCGATCTTAACTCAGCGTTATTGTAACATCTTGCGGTCGCTTAATTGATAGTATTCTGGACTGGTGTTTGGTTTCGGAAGTAGACACAGAAAAAAAAATCGATTACAGAAAGAGAAAAGCTTTTCTAAACGGAACAATACCTTAGCAGCCAATGGAAAACTTTCAAGAGTAAAAGTTGACTAAGTATAGCTTTTCAGTTCTCCAAAAATACCGAATCTGCATAAATCTGTACAATTATAACTCGTACAACATGAATGGATACGAAATGCTCGGCCCTTTACGAAGTTGTTAAGTGTTTTTTACATTTTTCAGACACGAAGATTCAGAGATACTCAGAAAAATGCCACAATGGCGAAACTGGGCTTGTTAATGATAACTTCTTCTCAAGATCTTTTAAAAAGAAGAAGAAAAGAACCGGGAATATTAATTAAATGAAAACAATCTTACTCTAATTCACGGTAAGGTTTTCGCCTTGTCAATAGTACAGAGAATAACATCATCCGATGAAATAGCTCCTAAAAATGTCAATACAAAGTTAGGAGTTATTTCGCATGAAGAAAAATGCTAGGTTATTTGGAATCAAAGTTAGAAGTTATGTCAGCTATTGTTAGTAGCTAATTCATTACGAAATATCTTCTAAGGTTTTGAAAATGAAATAAAATAATTCCTATTTTATATTGTTAGGAGTTATTTATTTCATCGAAGTTAGGAGTTATTTCATTATCCTAATTTCTATTTAATTTTCTACATATTTACTGCAGCGTGGAAAGTGCATATTTAAAGGAGCTGTAACTTGTCTCCAAAGGTCCAGCCATTGATGCAGAATTCTCATTTCATTTCTTATATTCCTATAGTCAGAGACCCAGATGAGGTCAAGTTAAATTAAGATTTTGTAAAAAATGTCAGGAATTAAACTTACTGCAATCTTGTCAGAACCTGCAATCTCTTAGAAAATAAAATAAAAATCAATTAACCAGACACTTTTATTAACCGAAGAATTTTATATATACTTATTTTGTATATGGGGGGCCTGGGGCGTAGGACACAAGGTAAAGTTCGTGACAGTCGCAGGTGCGTCCATGGTCGATCCTTGCGCTTCTACGTTTCAAGTCGACACACAGCCTCCTCGTGGCGTCCCCTGGATAGCGATCTGACAACCGTCAGTGAGTTAACTAATGTGTGCGGCGGGCTTCTCCATGGCCTTGAATGAATGGTTGTGCGTCGGGCTTGGAACCCACCACGTTAAAATACCCTCCAATGAAACCTCCAAACAAGCCTCGGATAATGAACCCCTCTAATATTGACGACTCCCGCAAACGCCCAAAGGACAACGATTTACGGATATGCACCTGGAATGTCCGAACCCTCTACAGGGAAGGTGCCTCTATCCAGATGGTGGATGTCCTCCAAAAATATAGAGCTGACATCACCGCTGTACAGGAAATGCGATGGACGGGACAGGGCTGCTCCAAAAGAGCATCCTGTGATATCTACTACAGCTGTCATGCGTCGAGACACGAATTTGGTGTTGGATTTGTGGTTGGGAAGAGACTGCGTCATCTAGTCTCGAGGTTCACAGCGGTGAACGAGCGCCTAGCCACTATCCGCATCAAGGCAAAATTCTTCAACATCAGCCTAATTTGTGTCCATGCCCCGACGGATGAGAAGGATGAAACGACCAAAGATGACTTCTACGAGCTCCTCGACAAAGCTTATGAGCATTGCCCCCGCCACGATGTTAAAATCGTGTTAGGCGACTTTAATGCCAAGGTGGGCAAGGAGAGTCTCTTTGGTCCGACGATCGGAAAATTCAGTCTCCACGACGAAGCCACCGATAACGGTATGAGACTGATCGACTTCGCCGCGGCACGAAACATGACAGTTAGTAGCACCAGATTCCAACATAAGGATATCCATAAGGCCACTTGGCTGTCCCCTGATCAAAACACACGAAACCAAATTGATCACGTTGTGATCGACGGAAGGCACGCTTCCAATGTACTAGACGTACGCACAATACGTGGTGCAAACATCGACTCAGACCACTACTTGGTTGCAGCCAAGGTCTGCACACGTATATGTGTAGCAAATCGCGTACGGATAGGTACAAAGAGAAAGCTGGATGTCGAAAAGCTGCAATCACAACAGACAGCCAAAGTCTTTGCCAACCAACTTGCACTTCTCCTTTCGCAAAACACCCCTCAACTTGATGATATATGCGCACAGTGGACGCACATTTCCCGCTCTATGCGTACGGCTGCCGAAGAGGTGCTAGGCTACCACCGTCGACGGAGAAATATGTGGTACGACCAAGAGTGTCGCGATGCTACTGAAGCAAAAAACGCAGTATACAGAGCCACCCTGCAGTCAGTTGCAACGCGAGCTGCTAAGGAGCGATACAGAAAGTTGAGGAGGGAGGAGAAACGTCTTTTCAGGCGCAAGAAAAGAGATGAAGAAAGACGCGAGTTCAATGATATCGAAATGTTGCGGGACAGGAACGAGGTCCGAAAATTCTTTGAAAGAATAAGACGCCTGACTCTTGGTTTGAAGACCGGGGCCTCTTCCTGCAAGGATGAAGATGGAAATCTGGTGACAGATATCCAGGGCATAATGAGATTATGGAGGGAGCACTTTTCGCAGCTGCTTAATGGCGAAGACGGCAATAATCCCGCCACTGCGGAACCCACTCCGGAAACCCCAATCACTGACGGCGTTGAAGTACCGCCGCCTGACTATGAGGAGGTCTTAACAGCCATTGCTCGGCTGAAAAACAATAAGGCTGCAGGTGCAGATGGCCTGCCTGCTGAGTTGTTTAAGACCGGAGGCGAAGAGCTCAAAAAACGCATGCATGAGCTTCTATGCAGAATATGGTCAGATGAAAGCATGCCAAGTGATTGGAATCTCAGCGTACTCTGCCCAATCCATAAGAAGGGTGATCCCACGATCTGCGCCAACTACCGTGGGATCAGCCTTCTTAATATTGCATATAAGGTTCTATCGAGCGTACTGTGCGAAAGACTGAAGCCCATCGTCAACAAACTGATTGGACCTTATCAGTGTGGCTTCAGGCCTGGTAAATCCACCATCGACCAGATATTCACACTACGCCAAATCCTGGAAAAGACCCGAGAAAAACAGATCGACACCCATCATCTATTTGTCGATTATAAAGCCGCCTTCGACAGCACGATTAGGGATCACTTGTACGCCGCAATGTCTGATTTTGGTATCCCTGCAAAGCTCATTCGTCTTTGCAAAATGACACTGACCAACACCACCAGCGCAGTGAAAATTGGGACAGACCTCTCCGCACCATTTGATACCAAAAGAGGTTTCAGACAAGGTGACTCCCTATCGTGCGACTTCTTTAACCTAATGCTGGAGAAAATAATTCGAGCTGCGAACATCGACATCTCTGGCACTATCTTCTACAAGAGTGTCATGCTGCTAGCATACGCTGATGATATTGACATCATTGGCAAAAACGCTCGAGCAGTCAGTGCAGCATT
Organism: Palloptera scutellata; assembly: GCA_958295655.1. Classification (NCBI taxonomy): domain Eukaryota; kingdom Metazoa; phylum Arthropoda; class Insecta; order Diptera; family Pallopteridae; genus Palloptera; species Palloptera scutellata. The sequence continues at coordinate 43,045,878 of OY282451.1, forward strand.
CTCCAACCTGGAAAGGGAGTCTCGTCGTGTGGGTCTAGTGGTGAACGAGGACAAAACGAAATACCTTGTGTCAACAAACAAAGAGTCACGGCGTCTTGGACAAAATGTCACTGTTGACAACTACACTTTTGAAGTCGTCAAGGATTTCGTTTATTTAGGATCCAGCATAAACACCAACAATAATGTCAGCCTTGAGATCAAGCGGAGACTAACTCTTGCCAACAGGTGTTACTACGGGCTCAGTAGGCAATTGAGAAGTAGAGCCCTCTCTCGACCGACGAAAATAACGCTCTATAAGTCCCTCATCCTTCCCGTCCTAATGTATGGCGCAGAGACGTGGACATTGACCATCAATGATGAGAGACTGTTAGGAGCGTTCGAGAGGAAGATACTCCGTAAGATCTACGGTCCAGTATGCGTGGATGACGTGTTTCGAATAAGATGGAACAATGAGCTGTATGAGCTGTACGCCGACACTGACATAGTCAAGCGTATAAAACTCCAGCGGCTTCGCTGGCTGGGTCATGTTGAGCGAATGGAAGAAAGCGCTCCGGCTAGAAAGGTGTTTTATTCGAACCACGGTGGAGGATCACGCAGAAGAGGACGTCCTAATCTCCGTTGGAAAGACCAGGTGCAGGGCAACCTGACTGCACTTGGCCTTATCAACTGGCGCCAGCGCGCGCATAGCAGAAGTGACTGGCGAAGCTTTGTGGAGGCGGCCAAGACCGATCATCGGTTGTAGCGCCAGCTAAGTAAGTAAGTATTTTGAACTTACCTAAAAAGCAACATTTTGAAAAGCAAATAAATGTGAATAACTCCGGGCTGCGTTAGTTATAAATCCGGCTCATGATTCGAATGACCATGATTAATCCCGGGGTGAATTATTTGCAACTGAAAGTAAGTAAAACACAAGGAATTTGTATTTAAATTTAACAAAATTAATTTATTGTAATGAAAAGTTGGAAAAATAAATGGGAAGAGCGCAACCGAACAGTGTGAAAATGTTCGAGTGAAGAACTAAGAAGAGAAATAGAAAGAATAGAACAAAAAGAAGCAATGATAGAGAAAAATTATAGGAAAGAAAAGCTGCATTAAAAGGTGCAGAAAAGGCTTAAACATCCCGGCCCCCTTGCACGAATGCAAAATCAATTGCCTCCTCGAGGCGCTGCAAGGTCCTTATGACGGCACCGAACAACTCCTTGACCCTCTAACCTCGAAAGTGAGACGTCTCGATGGCAGCATTAGCAGGCGGTACCGGATGGCTTTGGCTGGTTGTTGGGGTTGCATTGCCGAACATTAATCTCCTGACCGGGAGCAGCCATCACCAGTGCGGATTACTGCCAAGATGTACAGATTAGTTGGGAAACACTATGATAAATTACAGCGCTCGGGGGGGAGAGCAGCCATACTTTGGGTCCGCATTGTCTGTTCGTAGATAGTACAATTTATTGGTATTTATTAATAGTTGAGGAACGAAATATTCCTTCCTCACAATGCGAAGCATGAGACTGACTTCGGCATGGAGGAGTATATTGTGGAGAAACTCCAAATATAAAATACAATAGCGAGAATTCACTGGAATGATGATAAGTAGGATGTCGTTCGTTGCAGCTAAGAGCAGCGTGAGCGAGACGTCCATTCACTCTGAGAATATTCTCCTTATCTAGAAAAGGATTTAATACGAGAAGAGTGTAAGTAAAGTAAAGAGTTTTTCTCTTTTCTATAGGCTTTGCATCGCAAATGATGCGTTTTCTCCTTGATAATAACGAGATTGAGCCAAGGATATGAGTCGTTTTTAATATATAAATGTATCCTACATGGTAGTTCCAGGGAAGAACAAAGTGCCACAAAGTCGTGTCTTTACAAATCGAATTTCGCCGTGAAGGATGGAGCTTGCAGTGTGAAACTTCTAAGAAGAATGTTAACTTCGGAAGGCTTATGGCTTGAAGGAGAGCACTTATCCTTTTACCGCCAAGAGATGTCAAAAACGGAATTGTCCTTCTCTCAGGTGCGAACACAAAGGCAAACACGATATGCTTTTTCGAAGGAGACTTATAATCGCGAAAGGCTTATTATTAGCAGAAGGACCGCTAAACTCTTTGCCACCAGAGATGAGGATTGCAGTGTCCTTCTCCTGAGTGTGAGAGCAAAAGGCAAGCACAATAAGCATAACATTGAACAAAATGGAGAAACGCAACTAACCGTGGATATGATATATGATAAGATAAAGATAAACAACATGATTTCAAAATTTTTAAACCTTTTTGAGGAATTTCGTTTGGCAAATTAGTGCAAAGTATTTTTTATCTTTTTCAAGCTAGAAATTATATTAAAATCTTAAAATGAGTAGAAATTAAAATGGGAGAGCACAAAAGGGGAGCGTCAAACAGATTGCATGGTGTATTCAAAAGAGGTCGCTAACCCTAACTACGACTGTATTTTAACTTGAAATTCAAATTCAATCAAAACGCCCCTAGGTATACAAATAGAATGAAGAGCAAATAATACTTATACAATGCAAAGCAAAAGGCAAAAAAATGTTAATACACATAAACAAATATTTGTCTAGGTCTAAAATGCTAAAAAGTTGTCAAGTTTAATTCACATAATAGAAATGGAAAATATTTTCTCTTTCCATCATTTTCAAAGCTAAAACATATCCTTTCTAAACATTTACAAGGATGCAACACTGTGACACAACACAGTTAGTGATGGTAAATTACAAATCGAAATCTAAGATTATCTACAAGAAGGTATGCACAAGTATGCAACCGATAAATTATTTTCTTAAAAAAAAACACGTTTATTTAAGAAAAATGGTTATACATTCAATCTTCAAAGTAATGGCCATTGCTAGCTACACATTTGCCCCATCTCTCTGGCAATTTGTGAATGCCTCGCCAAAAAAAAACTGTTCGTTTTTTGAGTCAAACCAGTCATCGAGCCATTTTTTGACATTGATAAAAATAAGTAGTAGTCAGATGGAGACAAGTCTGGTGAATATGCCGCATTGGGGAGGGCTTCCCAGCTGTACGAATCTACCAATTCCCGAGTCTATTTTGTTGGATGTGATATGTGATTGTGCATTGTCATCACATATCACGTTGTCTTACCTAGCTTGATATTCTGGACGTTTTTGGCACAAAGCACGGTTCAAATCGGCCAATTGTTTTTGATAGCGTTGACCAGTAACTAAGTATTTCACCTGGTTTCAGAAGGTCAAACCAGATAACACCACGCTGATCCCACAAAACACAGAGCATTGTCTTCTTTCCGAAACGATTGGCTTTGCTGTCGATTTGCCCGGTGTACCGGCCTTAACATATGATCGTTTACGTTTAGGATTCTCAACACAGATCCATTTTTCATCGCCAGTAACAATTCGATGAAGATATGAGTTTCTTTTGTGATCATCACCTGGTGATAAACATTTCACAGGTGATTTTTCGATTTTCTTGCTGTCTTTTAGTCAATTCATGCGAAATCCATCCTCACACCTTCACGATCAATCCCATGGCTTTTAAACGTTGAGAAATGTATTGTTGGGTCACATTTAATTGTTCTACAAGTTGTTCTTGCGTTTGAACATCATCCTCATCGAGTACAGCTTGCAATTCAGCATCTTCAAGCTTTTTCGGTGGTCTTCCACGTTCTTCGTTTCCCGCATCAAAATCGCCACTTTTAAACTTATTGAACCACTCGTTGCACTCTGTTTTGCCTAGAGCGTGCTGGCCGTAAGAAATTCCGAAGCAGATTTCTTCGATTGGAAACAGAAAATCAATGATGTCCGCATATCGTAGTTTGCAGGCAAAAAATTCGACATTGTATGAAACTTGATTGTTTATGAACTGAATATTGTTGACAGAACTGAATGCGAAGAAATGGCGCCAATGATTTCGTTTGACAGAGCGTATAGTTGTACCTAGCGACACAGAGATGTCATTACCGGTACACCTGTACACCTGGTATGCAAATAAACATTTTCCTAAAAAGTATTATATAAGGAGTGAGATTGAAAAAATCTTAACGCACGTTTTACCTAATAATTTGTTTAGGGGGTAAAATTTAAAAATTTCTTTGATCTAGTTATCTTTGAAAAATATGTTACTATTTTTAATGACAAACATGTTGATTTATTGTGAGTTTGATCAAAATGAGTGAAGAAAAAGAAGTACGTCTTAAAATTACTTATTAAAAATTTTAAAAAAATCCAAGTTGGTCCTACAAAAAACTAGCCAAAGAATTGAAGGTCTGCCGTCAAACTGTTTCTAATGTTATTAAACAGTTTCAGGAGAATTTGACCATAGATAGGAAACCTGGTTCGGGAAGAAAACAAGGACCAGACGATATTGGGAAAGCCAAGAAAATAGAAAGCATATTGAAACGATCTCCAAACACATCTGCTAGAAAAGCTGCCCGGTTAGCCCAGTGCTCTGACTATTTGGTGCGAAAAGTTAAAGCCAATGCAGGTTTGAAATCATACAAAGTCCAAAAAGTGCCAGACAGGAATGCTGCAAGAAATTTTGACGCCATAAGTAGGGCTTGGAAATTGAAAGCGAATTTCATGCAAAAATATTCATGATGCATAATGGACGTTTCGTCGTCCATTATGTATGTACTGGCAAAAGCAGACAAAATTTTCTAGAAAATTCCTGGTATGGCAAGCGGTAAAAGAAGCAAGTCATTTGTTACAGTGGGCTCTATAAATACCGAAATATACATCAAAGAATGTTTGAGAAAAAGGCTTCTTCCTTTCATAAGAGAGCACAATGTGTCCACATATTTTTGGCCCGATTTGGCATCATGTCACTACTCACTACCTCAAGAAAGCTCTGGGTGGTATTACCAAAGTAATAACATAGTTGTTGTACCAAGAGAGGCCAATCCTCCAAATTGTCCGGAGCTAAGACCAGTGGAGAGATATTGGGCTCTTGTGAAAAGAAACTTAAAGAGCACAAAAAAGGTGTCCCAAAATATCGAATATTTCAAAAGGAGATGGGCAAACTGCTGTAAAAAGGTATCTGAAACCACTATCAAATCTGTAATGGAAGGCTTACCACAAAAAGTCCACGAGTTCATAAATTGTGGTTAGAACTATAAAAGTTATATTTTTCTGTAATTTGTAAAATATTATCAATTAAATTTTAAAAAAAATTCAAAACTCTAAGATCAACCGTTTAAAAATTATTGAGTTTTATATATGTTAAGATTTTTTCGATCTCACTCCTTACATATGCATAAAAATGTGAGAAAACGTGTGACATTGGAGCCGACTTACTTCTTCTAATAGATCTTTTAAAAATTGATTATCTTCCTTGAAATATATGGGACTTCTACCGGTTCTGGTGTGAGGAGCTTCGTACAAGAAGCCAAAGCCATATTTCTGTCGATCAATATTAATGTACATATATCATTTGAGCAAGAAGCTCATAGAAAATTTGGAAAATCTCACGAATACCACGGGAACCACGTGAAGTCACGATGCGGCGCAGACGATCGATTTTCATATCCCAAATGAAAGCAGTTCCCTTTCCAACATAAACTATTAAAGTCACAGCAGCTTGTCAATTGCAAAATTATAGATTAGAAAGAGAAAGAAAAAATTACATAAAATAATGCAATTACACCAAGAAATCAAATGTAGCAGTTATTCAGAGCTTTCAAAATAAGGTGCTTCGAAACATTGTTAATGCTCCGTGATATATCCGAAATAGCGATCTTCATCTTGATTTGAATGTACCAACTGTAAATGAGGAAATCTCTAAGCTGGCGGAATCACACCAAGCCAGACTACATCAACATGTAAATGAGGAAGCCTCCCGACTGCTTAACATAAGTGATCTAAGAAGACGACTTCAACGCTGTAGCTGGAACGCCTCTCACTTAGTTCTCTCACTCAGTTCTCTCACTCAGTTTTCGAGAAAAATTTATTTAACTAGAAAACGCCCCAAATAAAATGGACAATTTTGGTAGAATATTTTTGCATTAAATATGTAAGTCCAGAGCCAAGCTTCTTGCTACCGTCGTTATAACGAGAAATACAGGCCACGGGTAACCAAGTTTTGTAACGCCACTGAATGAGTACAATGTCGATACTTTCTTTTCGACATCATGTCTCTCTACTGGTGAGTTTGTTATGCAAATGCAGCTTTCTGGAAATATCACAAGATTTATATCGAAATGATATGCGTACAATTACCGCCGCCTGACTATGAGGAGGTCTTAACAGCCATTGCTCGGCTGAAAAACAATAAGGCTGCAGGTGCAGATGGCCTGCCTGCTGAGTTGTTCAAGACCGGAGGCGAAGAGCTCAAAAAACGCATGCATGAGCTTCTATGCAGAATATGGTCAGATGAAAGCATGCCAAGTGATTGGAATCTCAGCGTACTCTGCCCAATCCATAAGAAAGATGATTCCACGATCTGCGCCAACTACCGTGGGATAAGCCTTCTTAATATTGCATATAAGGTTCTATCGAGCGTACTGTGCGAACGACTGAGGCCCATCGTCAACAAACTGATTGGACCTTATCAGTGTGGCTTCAGGCCTGGTAAATCCACCATCAACCAGATATTCATACTACGCCAAATCGTGGAAAAGACCCGAGAAAAACAGATCGACACCCATCATCTATTTGTCGATTATAAAGCCGCCTTCGACAGCACGATTAGGGATCACTTGTACGCCGCAATGTCTGATTTTGGTATCCCTGCAAAGCTCATTCGTCTTTGCAAAATGACACTGACCAACACCACCAGCGCAGTGAAAATTGGGACAGGCCTCTTCGCGCCATTTGATACCAAAAGATGTTTCAGACAAGGTGACTCCCTATCGTGCGACTTCTTTAACCTAATGCTGGAGAAAATAATTCGAGCTGCGAACATCGACATCTCTGGCACTATCTTCTACAAGAGTGTCATGCTGCTAGCATACGCTGATGACATTGACATCATTGGCAAAAACGCTCGAGCAGTCAGTGCAGCATTCTCCAACCTGGTAAGGGAGTCTCGTCGTGTGGGTCTAGTGGTGAACGAGGACAAAACGAAATACCTTGTGTCAACAAAGAGTCACGGCGTCTTGGATAAAATGTCACTGTTGACAACTACACTTTTGAAGTCGTCAAGGATTTCGTTTATCTAGGATCCAGCATAAACACCAACAATAATGTCAGTCTTGAGATCAAGCGGAGACTAACTCTTGCCAACAGGTGTTACTACGGGCTCAGTAGGCAATTGAGAAGTAGAGCCCTCTCTCGACCGACGAAAATAACGCTCTATAAGTCCCTCATCCTTCCCGTCCTAATGTATGGCGCAGAGACGAGGACATTGACCATCAATGATGAGAGGCTGTTGGGAGCGTTTGAGAGGAAGATACTCCGTAAGATCTACGGTCCAGTATGCGTGGACGACGTGTATCGAATAAGATGGAACGATGAGCTGTATGAGCTGTACGCCGACACTGACATAGTCAAGCGTATAAAACTCCAGCGGCTTCGCTGGCTGGGTCATGTTGAGCGAATGGAAGAAAGCGCTCCGGCTAGAAAGGTGTTTTATTCGAATCACGGTGGAGGAACACGCAGAAGGGGACGTCCTAATCTCCGTTGGAAAGACCAGGTGCAGGGCAACCCGACTGCACTTGGCCTTATCACCTGGCGCCAGCGCGCGCATAGCAGAAGCGACTGGCGGAGCTTTGTGGAGGCGGCCAAGACCGATCATCGGTTGTAGCGCCAGCTAAGTAAGTAAGTAATATATGCGTACAAAGCATAGTCGATCTAGATCTGTCCGTCAACGTCAAAAAAGTCTACGTTTTGTTTTAATATAAAGTTTTTTTAGGGTTGTAGTAATGCAATAGCTCACCTAGCGCTTACATTGAGCAAAAACATTGAGCCGTCCCCCTCAACAAATTGCCAATAATGTGTAATAATGCAAGAGCAACGAATATACGTAAAACATAAAGAACGCTCATGTAATAAAAAAAAATATTTTACTATTTCAGGATGTTCTTCAAAAACCCGCTTGACTTCAACGTCGTCATGCCTTTGTCAAGGAATACTGCTTAATGTTCACTTTTACCTATCTTTTTTTTTATATTTTTTAAATTTTTTTTTTATTTTTTTTGGCAACAGCAGATAATTGCCTAGCATGTTCCATAATTCATATTACAAATTCGCCCCGTAAAATTGAGCAATCGTTTGACAAGCACTGTGAAATATTTTTTGACAGCAGTCTTGAATTAAAATGAATTCCCTTTGACAGTTATTTAGGGCAAAATCAACACTGTCCTGAATGAATGCATTTAACTTAAGAAACTTGACATGGAGATGGCGCCATCACTCACTCGCATTCATGTTATATACATATTTTCTTGTGCAAAAAAGAGAAAGATATTGTCGTCGCAGTTTATCTAACGTGTTAGAAGGAACTCGTAGCACATGGGCAAGCAAATGTACATGTAAGTATGTATGCCGATATGTATGTATCTATAAGACTGATGTCGGTTTATTTGAATGCCCTCTGTGCGCATATACATTTGCAGTAAATGCTTATATTTTTATAGTATACATGCATATGTATTTACATAGCATTTAGCACGAACGCAGGTAAGCTGAACTCTACAGAACTTCGGTTCTGGAAAGCTTTTTACAATTTTATTATTTTTGATTTAATCTTTTCAGAAATATACAGACTCGAATTGCACTATGCCACTCTTGTTGTCTGGCGGTTTAAAGTCTTCGAAAAAAAACTCTTAATGAAATCAAGTACCGTCCGTCTGCATTAGACGATTGAAGGAAGATTGGCATTTGCACCAATCACTTCGACTTATTTCAATTTGAGCTGATTGGGGGGCTATCATGTACGTAGCTCTAGCTAGTGCTTTGCTAATTTATTATAGGTAATTTCATATATTTTTATAAATGTTTAATTAATAAAAATAATAGCAATAATATTTATATTTTAAATTAAATATGACTTTGCCAATTCAGTAATCGAAACTTTTAATTATTCATAAACTTAACTTGATACCATCGACTTAACGCTTGATTATGCATTCGTAACGTTGCCAAATGCCACGTATCGATGTGTGATATGAGCAGTGCGTGCAAGTGATTACCGAAATCGTTGCGCTAGCCTTTAGATTTTGCACCCTTTAATTCTTCATTCAAATAATTCAAATCAGTCACTCAAAGACCAAATAATTAAAACTGAACTACATACAGTAAATCCAGTAAAGTATCTCTCACTTAAGTAAAAAATACAAAAATTCCCAAAATCTCTCTCTCTCTTAAGCTCCTGTAATTTGCTACTTTTCCAGTTTTAAGTAAGGTACTTAACCGGAGTTTACTGTATTTTATTTTATTTAAACAATGCAAACAAATTATCTTCTCCACACTCGTGTCGGAATGTCGGAAACAGAGAACACAACCGGAAGTGACGATTTCTGTTCTCACAACAAAACCGAGCAACGCTGTTTTCAGCTTTAATGAGCACATGAGGGACATAAATGATTTGAAATTATTAAAATATTATATTTACCCCAATTATGAATGAAATGTCCACGGTTTTTTTTCTATTTTTTCTATATTTTCTATTTTTTCTATTTTTTCTATTTGTTTTTTCTCTTTTCTCCCATCTCTCATCTCAGTCAGGGAGATTTTTCTCCTATTCTAAATAGACTTCGAATAAGGGGAAATATCCATAGGGGAAAAACTATGTATTGGTGATACTAATAAAAGTGACAATACGACGTAGGTGTATTCCCTAAGCTAATGTGTGTGTGAGTGAGCACCTTGTCCTAACATTTAAGGGTTTTATATACATATGTACATTTCGAAAATTAATTACGAATAATTTCTTCGATTGAAAATACTTTATTTAAAAAATAAAGTATTTCAATTAAAAAAGCTGATAAACTTAATTGAACTTAATTGGTTGCTGTTTTCAGAAAGGGATGAAAGAGGAAATTGCCTTTTCTGGGTCGAAGATGAAATTAACTCAGCACGACCACCAGTAAATTGGAGAGTATGTCAATTAATTACGTTGAATTTATTATGTTAAGCAGGCGTGGATAGGGAAGGGGGTTGAAGGGATTGAAGCCCCCTGCGTTACCGGCTTCAGGAGCATAATATCGAAAACTTAGAAAAAAAAAACTTCTGTTAAAATTTGCCCATTTTTCCATATGTTGTTTTTTATAAAAATTTGGTCAGCAATTTTCTTTGAAAAATATGTTAATGGGCACCTGTGTGGTTATAGTTTCTACATCAAGTTTGCTATTTTATCTAGATGAATTTTTCATTTCACATGTAAATTGAACCTTCCAAACAAGCATGTTCAACACACAAGGTGTACCCCTATGAATGCAGAGCATTGTGTTGAATGGAAGGAAGATTGATAGGTGGGAGGAAGAAGGAGGGAGAATGAGAGAGGGAATCCAAACACACAGGACACCGATAAAAAGATAGGCCGCCATTGTGGCAAGTGTTATGCCTTTACCACAATGAACTTCAGTTTATCAGTGTCGACTATGACCGCATGTTGCGCCAAAGGCCAAGCTTTTCGCATCCACTCATGTTGTGCGTGTTATATTTGTACATGAATGGAAAGGACCTACAGTTTTATGCCGAATCCGAAAACGGCATAGTGAAGTGAAAAGGCAATTTTATTAACTCTTGTAGGTTTCCATTGCCTGGCCATGAGTTGGTGCCGTGTATAAATTTTGATGTTGTTTTTTTTTTTTTTTTTTGCCTGTGTTGAGATTGGAACCGCTGACACTCTGCGTAATAGTCCAACGCACTACCGCTACGCTACAGCGACTTTTAGCAAGGCTTTAGTGCATATTTCAAAAATAAACAGGTCCAAACATTCTCTTTTCCTAATGAAGGCTAATAATTTTTAAATTAAATTTTTAACTGCACTTTGAATTTTTGAACATGTTGAAATAATAAAAAATAAATATTTTTGGTGAAAGCCTATAAATGTATTTATGAGGAATTTTTAAAATTGCTAACCGAAAACTCATACAGATGAACAAGAAATAAGGTTAAAAAAAGACTCAGCTTGAAGACTAAGCTTTATGTGCATATTTCAAAATTAAACAGGTCCAAACAGGTCCTCTTTTCCCCCCAAGACTTCTTTATCGGTGTCTTGTGTGATTGCATTCCCTCTCTCATTCTTCTTCCCACCTATCAATCTTCCTTCCATTCAACACAATGCTCTGCATTTACCCCTACACTCCTATACACCCTGTGTGTTGAAAGTATCAATAAAAACAAGGCCTATATATCCCATATTTTCGCGCTACTGCCGTGTCTTTAGGTCTGGGCTGATCAGTAGAAATGCATACTTACATACATAAAGCGGCATTCCAATTACAAAACGAACAAGGAACTTTGAGTAGAAGTTTTTTTTTTTTGGCTTTAAAAAGCTACGTTTTCAAATTGGTCGAGATAAAGAAAGGTGTTGAAGGTGTTGCCGTAAAGATATTTGGACTGAGTTCTTCATTGTAGAAGGGCTACTAAAATGTGTTCGATGCTTGTTTTTCCTGCGAATTGGATTGGCCAGTGGAAGTCCAAAAGCGATCTCCTCAGCGTTTATCGTGAACAACGAGGAGAAATAAAGGACGCCAAATATTAGTTAATCATTATAATGTTCATTCTTTCCGGACTTTTGTTGTTGTTTGTTTTCAAGGTACTTTAGGCAATGCCGAAGCATTTTACTCCATTAATCTCCATTGCCACATAGAAGAAAGTTTTCTCGCCCAAACTTAACGGTACGAGCAGGTCTGTAACAAGCCCCCTTTTGCATTTCCTCTCTCGACCACGAAGTCATGGTCGAGGTACAATCGGTCTCAAAAGCTAAATTTTTCACTTTATTTACGTTGACATTTTCAAAAACTACTATAATCGGCTAAGGGCCCCTTATTTTTGAAATTGCGTAATACGCGTAAAGCTTAGGGCCGTTTTCTTAATGTCCAGTTCTTTTCTGGTTTAAGGTTGGCACCAATCAGAATTTTAACCGAAGATTCTGTTCTGATTAGCGCTTAACCGGACATTGACAAAATTATGCTTGGTAATCAAATTGTTTTTAAATTTTAAAGAAATTCTTTTTTTCATTATTCATTCATTTTCTTTACTTTTAATGGCACAACAGCCCATGGAGGGCCTAGGCCGCATCCACTCATGTTGTGCGTGTTATATTTGTACATGAATGGAAGGGACCTACAGTTTAATACCGTATCCGAACGGCTAAGTGAACAGCTTTTCATAGGCAATTTTTACTCTTGTAGGTTTGCGCCATTGCCTGCCAACTGTCAAGAGGTGGTGCCGTGTAGAAAAATTATTATTTTTCTACTTTTTTTTTATTTTACCTGTGCCGAGATTCGAACCCCGAACACTCTGCGTAGCAGTCCAACGCACTACCACTACACCACAGCGACCACTTTTCACCTGAAAGAAAAAATTTGTTTTGTAAAAAATTTCCGCTTTCCACTTTTTGTATTTTATGAACCAAAATTCAACATACTATAAATACATTCTTTAGCTGAAACGAAACGGTTTCCGGGGAGAATGCACCTACCTCTGCCCTCCCTTCCGCTCTCTTAATGCCTGAGTGCTACTACTAGCTCATACTAGCTCATTAAATAGCTAGGCTGAAATATTTGCAAACACTCATATTGTGCCTGCCGCTCAACAGAAAGTTGCATGAAAAGTTAACAAAAATAGCCATCTAATGTGTGCTGATGTGTTTTCTCTCACTACCTTAATTATATTACTTAAAACTTATTTGGCATTACAAAAAAATTACATTATTACAAATTACAATTTTCGACTACCTACGAATTCACCCCGAAATCAATTGAAATTCGGTCCGGTCGTGTTCTTGTCACTGCTAACCCATACACAAAAATCCCTAACATTTCGAAGAGCTTCCAACGAATTGGTAACTCTTGTCTGTATAACGGCGAGCTTGCTTCGTATACATTCGTAAACCACAAAATACTGAATTGTCCAATCAAATCCGCTCTCAATTTACTTCGTACACATTCGAAAGTTTTCTTATTATAGCCGACCAATGAAAACACTCGAACCGCGTTTCATGCTTTCGAATGTGCAAACGAGCAATGGGCAACGACACTCACTGGTGAGTGGTGGTGAGAGAAAAATAACCTCCCCGTATGCAGCAGCAACAAAAGCAACATCATCGAACGAGCAAACATTATTCAAGCAGGTACAGTCGCTCACAATTTCATTTCAGTACAATTCATGCTGTCTGCCGAGCAAGTGGGTATTGTTGTTGCTTTGGTGTCTGCCGGCGGCTGTGTGTTTAAGGTTGGCCGTTATACAAACGCAATCGAAGCACGCTGCCACTGAATGTTAGCCATTTTTTAATTTTTTTCTTTTTATTTTTAAAGAGTGGATAATAAAAATGGCCTTTAATCTGTAAATGTTTCGTTTTTAGCACATTATGAAAAATATCTCGAAATCGTTTGATTCGCTAAATATATAATAATCATTTTTGTATGTATGAGAATTTACGTAATTACATTAATTTCTATATTTGTTTTCTTTCCTTTTTGTTTCACATTTTTCTGCATGCATGCTATGTTGCCAGTTTTCAGTCTTCATATTACGTACATTGTGGTACGTGCAATATCTTCTTCGTGGAAATTGAAGCTAATAGTTAAGTTATAAAAAGCAAGACGGTAATCAATCGGAGAGGGAAACGAGAACATTTTTGAAAATTCGATCATAAAAGCAAAGTGTTTTCAATGGGTACAAAAGTGGCCGCGGCGCCGCTACATGCCACATCCACATCCTTCACATTAGTGAAGTACAGTTGTGCCATGCCACAAGATTACATATGCCCATTTATTGGAGTAGTTTCTGGCAGCCTGCCTCTACAAAGAAATATCAGGAACCATTCCACTGGTTACATAAACTCGAAAGTAGTAAAATTCGGATCCTAAGAGTTCGCTTTCGGATCCTAAGAGTACGCTGCTGAATGCTCTTTAAGTTGCTGTGGCATTGCTGCAATATCACTACGTAATTGCAGAAATCTAATCTACTACATGTGAGCAGACACAAATATAAGTACTAAGCCTATGCAGAGGTTGCTGAAGCGAAAGGAAAAAGTAATGAACAAATTTCTGACTTTGATAACCTTATAATCATTGGTAGAAAGGATTATTTTCTACGAGGGGGCCTTAGTCTAGTAGGTGGAGAACCAAACTTTCAGCCATGAGGCCCTCTTCACATAAACTTCTTATATTTCTACACATATTTAGAGCGAATGACAATTACAAGAAAGTTTACAATTGCACCTCTTCGCACGCAATGGCAAAACAAACAAGTGACAATTCCAAATTGTCACCTCTTGCCGTTCGGAACCAGCGGGGTGGCACTGTAGGTCCAACCACGTGGTATCACAATGGCTCGTTCTGGCCTAGAGAGTCTCTGAACAAACACCAAAAACAACAAGCAACATAAGTATGCAGTTTTCCCACAGTATTGGTGAAATTGACAGTGAAAAGTTCAAAGTGACATCATAATTCTGAAATAGAAATTGACATAAGGACAATCTTGCAACTCCAATTTTGGGGTTAAGGGGAAAATTAGTAAAAAGTTATTTTTATTTAAACGAATTTCTAACTTTATTGAACATAAAATATGCAATAGCAACGAATAATAATAGCCTTTTAAATAGTTAAAAACAATTTTTAAGTAAAAATGCATACATAAGTGTCGTAAAGTTGCTTAAAGTTTAAATACTATGAAATAAAGGGTGACCCAATGAGTGCTTGATTTGATTTAAAAATAAAACGCATGTGTTTTGAGTGAATGGTGATATTTTTATTGCATTGCCAAGTACGAGTAGAAATGACCACCGCGAGACCCTTGCTCTTTGCATGAAATTTTCGATAACATTTTGAGAAAAATGTAGGTTCTATCTCACCGATGACGCATTAGATATCGGCCTTGAGCACTTGAATTGTTTGTGGTTTATTTCACAAAACCGTACGGTGTTAAATCGTACGATTTTGGTGGCCAGTTGACATCGGAATGCCGGGAGATGTTTCGGTGTTGGAAACCGCTGGCTCCAATAAAACGATTGTTTCATGCACGGTGTGGCAGGTGGCGCCGTCCTGCTGAAACCTTCCATAAAACTTGAAAAAACTTCTTACAAATTAAAAAAAAAAGAAAATGTTACGAAATTATTTGAATTTCTATAGAATTCATAGAAAAAACTACTCAAAATGGAAACAAGAACTCATTATCTTTTGCTGAGTTTAATTGGGTTAAAAGCAGCCGACACACGGAATTTCACATACAAAAATCGAGTTTGTAAGTTTTTTTTCAATCAATCACTAGAGCTGAAATACTTTGGAAATCATCGTAAAATAATCGGAGGTTCATTTTTGGTGATATGCTATATACATTTTGTATTTATTTATTTATTATACCATATGAAGAAACCAGTGATTAATCGCTACATTGCAAAGTAAAGGAGCACGAGCACATATCTAATTTACTATGTAAATAAAATGTGAAGCTGCATAAAGAATGGAGTAAATACGGTACGTGCTCTGGGTTTAATAGATTCGTATTAGTTTTTAATCCCGTTGAAAGATTGTCACTCTTTGTTATCAACATTGCTTCATATTAACCATAGTAAAACTCCCTCTTTCTGCCGAGAATTTCCGGTATGATTTTGTTACAGCAGTTTTCAACGGTGAAACCGCAATTGGTAGTTTATTGAACTTGCCTGTGCCTAGATTTGAACCCCGTACACTCTGCTTAGCAGGCCAACGGGAAGGAGCAGGAAAGGGAAGTCTCAATTTTTACAAGTAGAAACGAAATCCAAATGCTTTCAATGGTTTCGGTTCATTTAAACGGGGTGCATGAAACACGCACGTGATTTCTTAACGTTTCACCAGTTAACCAGTTAACCAACCCAGAATAGTTGTCAAAAATGTTCTAACAGGAACCACTTCGTGGCAGGCAATGGCAAACCTTCAAGAGATTCGGCTTAAGACTGCTTGCCCATTCCACAATATGAATGGATGCGCAAAGCTCGGCCTAGGCCCTCCATGGCCTGTTATGCCAATAAAATAAGAAAGAAGTTAAAATTGCAGAAATAATTTAAGTGATAAAGAATAATTGACAACGTCATGGAATCATTGCCGTAGCTAGGCTTATTTCATCGGCGGGAGGGCCTGGCTCCCAGACTAAATCTATATAAATCGCTTAAAGATGCAGCTCTCCATTAGCAGTTAAAGGTAAGATCATGTAAGGAGTTCATGTAAAATGAAAATTCAGCAAAGAACAAAAAATTTCAATACGTGTTTGAGGCTAAAGAAAAATCACCATATAATTTTTTTTAACGACTTTCCAACTTTTTCGAACATCAAATGTGACGTTAAAGCTAATAACAGCCTCTCAAAGAACTGATTAATTTTTTTGTTTTTTTTTTTTGTTTTGTCAAAATAATGGTTTACAATGTTCTAAAAATCTTCATAAGTAATACATTTTTAGTTTATAATTCGAAAAAAAAAAATATAAAACAAAATTAGTATTCAAAAGATAAAATTTAATCGAAATTTTAAAATGCAAAATCAGCCCTTTTTCACTAGATCTAGTGGATTTTTTAGAATAATATGAGAATAAAGTTTCATTTGGGGGCAGTGCTTTTTTTTACTTGTCGACACTGTTTCATTTGAAGGCATTGCTTTTTTTTATTTGATTTGACAACAATGTTTTCGTGGTTCAGAAATATTTTTCTCTAAAAACAACAATTTTAATTTATTAATTTTCGAATAGTTCACTTTTAAATATATACCCAAAATGGTGGTAAAAAGCTGGTTTAAAAATCTTATGGCTGTTCTGTAGGATTTCGAATTCGAAAAACTGGCAACACTGTATATAGAGAAGAGTATTTGTCCGTTATCCATTGTATGCGATGATAGGAAATCGTCAATTGAAAAGTTAAAATGCGTTATTCTCGAATTATACGATTTTTGAGTTGTGTCAGTCTTGCATCAACCGAGCGATATGCATGTATGTATTATATAAGTTTATTTTCATAGACTCCATACCCATTTGAGGTGAATGAGAATTATAAGAAAGTGTGCAGGGCTTGGTACTTCGTCAATGACAAAACCGATAAGTGATAATAAATTGGGAGCCTGTGATGGAAGCCGGAGTTAAACTGTAGGTAGGTCCAACCATGTGGGATCACATTGCACCGTCCTGACCTAAGTGTGTCCCTGGACAGCCAGCGAAAAGAACAAACAACCACATTAGTTTCAGATGGCTAATGAGCTAAGTCAAAACCCCAATATAATGCAGCAATTGCTGTTTTCATTCCAAATGAAAACTCCATACTCGAAACCTGCTCTCATTACAACTTGCATATGTAGCTTTAAAATGAGCATGTACATATTTTCCTAGATCTAATTTATTTCCATATACAGCCTTGCCCAAAATAATACGTACACAGCACACTTTCAATTTTAATAACAAAAAAAAAATTCACATTAATTCAGTGGATATAAATAAATAAAGAAAAATAAACTTCATAAACTTCGTGGTCGCTGTGGCGTAGTGGTAGTGCGTTGGACTGCTGCGCAGAGTGTCCGGGGTTCGAATCTCGGTACAGGCAAAAATCAAAAAAATAGACAAAATAATTTTTCTACACGGCACCACCTCTTGTCTTGGCAGGCAATGGCAAACCTACAAGAGTAAAAACTGCTATGAAAAGCTTTTCACTTCGCCGTTCGGATTCGGCATTAATCTGTAGGTCCCTTCCATTCATGTACAAATATAACACGCACAACATGAGTGGATGCGAAAAGCTCGGCCTAGGCCCTCCATGGGCTGTTGTGCCATTAAAAGTAAGTAAGTAAGTAAACTTCATTACTAGATAAAGTATAACAAAGAATCTGAGTTCAAAAAACATTTTAAGGTCCTTATTCGACTGCTCACAAAAAATAGTTACACTTGTAGTATTACAAAAAAAAAAACGAATAATTAAAAGTGTTAATAAAAAATTCGAAAAGCTCGGCATATGCCCTCCATGGGCTGTTGTGCCATTAAAAGTAATTAAGTAAGTAATAAA
Organism: Palloptera scutellata; assembly: GCA_958295655.1. Lineage (NCBI taxonomy): Eukaryota > Metazoa > Arthropoda > Insecta > Diptera > Pallopteridae > Palloptera > Palloptera scutellata. Next base: position 43,063,988 of record OY282451.1, read on the forward strand.
AAATTATTGGATATTTTGAATCATTTAATTAATATCCTGTGTAACAACCACCATTATGTAATGCTTACGCTACTCTCCTTGGTATACTAGTAATCAAATCCCGACAAGTGTCTATGGGTGTCTCATGCCATATTTTCTGAACGAGCACTCCCATAATTGTTCTTTATTAGAGAAAACTTTTTTTCGCCAACTTCTTTTATAAGTTTCTGTTTCCCCACAGGTTTTCTATTGGATTTAGATCCGCGGATTGACTTGGGCACTCTAAAAGATTGACATTATGGTCTTCAAAGCATTTTTTTTAACAACTTAGTGGTATGCTTTGGTTCGTTCTATCTTGCTGATAGACCCAACGTAAAGACATGTTTTCCTCCGCATAGGATAGCATTGTATTTTCCACAATGTTCTTGTATTCGCCTACTGTCATATGGTTCGTAGTTTGGTGTATAGGATCGACTCCATACCAAGAAAAGCATACCCAAATCATAATATTTCCACTTCCATGCTTCACTGTTTTCTTCGTGAAACGAACGTGAAATTCTTTGCCTTTTGGACGGCGTACATTCCATTCTGAATCGTTTTCGAACAGATTAATTTTCGTTTCATCGCTCCATTAAATATTTTTCCACTTTTTCTCACCCTCAGACCCCACCCAGATTTTGTGTTTCCTTGCTAAATTTAACCTCATGATTAACTTTTTTTTGGCTATTCGTCCTGGTAGGTTACTCGTAACTCACCACGTTTAACCACGTTTCCAATTTCGGCTGTTATTATCTTTGAAGACTTAAATAGATTTTTACAGATAGTTACAATGTGACGATCGAAATTTGCGTTATTTTTTTTGGGCCTTCCTCTAGACTCGTTTTGGGGTTTTCGCTTTAACGCATTTCAAACAAAGTTATGGGTTCACCCCATCAATCGGCCAATGTGTCACGAAGTGATTTTCCTTCTTTTCTTAGATTCGAAACTAACCGGGCAGTGTGATTTACGACGCATCTAAATTATAAATTATTGAATAAATTTTCACTATTTTTAGGTTAATTAAAGCAAAAATTTACCGCTGTTAATTTAAGAACTGTAAGAACTCAAAGAAAATCTTTTTTTAAAAACAAACTTTAGTGAACTTGTAGATGTGGTGCAACTATTATATTGAGCAAGCAGATTTTGACTTTTTTCACGCAAAGCAACAATTCACAGTAATTAGGAAAATCACACGTTTCACTTTGCCAGCAATATGGTAGCATTGCCATATTGCGTTAATTAAAAAACACTTCGATAATGATTTGCAAAAACCAATTCGAACAGAAAGTCTTTCAGTTTTCAGTGTAACTATTCATTTGAGCTGGGGTATATTTACTTATTTCGCTTCTTAGAAATGTGGAAACAGCGGAATTTAGAAATGAGAAGCTCAATTGAAAAGAATGTACATATTGTGCTACTATTTTACACACATAAATGTATGAATGTGTGACAATCGGATTTTGTGCGGTGCGTAAAAGTTGAACAGTTTTTGGGGTTAACGTTAACACTACATACATGCCTATATATGTATATGTAAATACATACATACATATTAGCTCTTGGCCAACTATGAAAAAGAAAGGTAGATACATACATACATACATGCAAACAAAAAATGCGAGCGCACAAATGTGTATGTATAGTATGCCTTGAATTGTTTAAGCCCACCAGCCTCACTCCTCAGTGTTGAAAAGCGTTTCATATACATAAATATGTACCTACAGCCGTGATATACATACACACATACATACATATGTTAAAGCTCCATACGTACACATATCTACACTAGCTAGCTAAAGCGACAGCCAACAGCTACATCATTAAGTATTTTGATTGTTACTATTGTGGTTGTTGCCATTGTTTTTAAGCTAGAAACGTATGTACAATGTGTATGGTATATTTTGCCACAACGATGTGTTCTTGAAATGTTGCAACGTAGCGCAATTTATTTACCGAATTTTGTGACCTTTTCCGCTTGCTTTTAACAACAGATAGACCGAAAAACGCTCGTTCGATGGTTTGTTGGGTTCGTTTGCTCGTTCTCTCCAACGAACAAACGAACAGACCTACGAACAACTGAACTAGCAAACAACGTAGATACAATAATTTATGGAAAAATACGACGAACACACAGCACGAAGAGCGCTCGCTGTGCGCTTCCAACTTTTTTGTTTCATTTAATTTCGTTTTACTTGCCTTGCTTTACTTTAGTGCTTTGTTTTGCTAAATAGTTAGTGCCTAGAGCCAACTCACCCTCGGCCCCTCCTTGCAACAAACAACAACATCAACATCTACGCCAACGAATTGCTACCATTCGAACTCAATATTTTGTTCGAATTTCGAACATTAATCTTTAATTTCGTGTTGAAGATTTAGTGCAAAAAAATATACACAACACACGATATTCATCAATTCGCCGCGCATACTCTCTATTCAGTGTGTGTGTTTGACGATACGATACTGTGTATGTATGCATGGGTGTGAGAGAGGTCAATTCACGTGATAGAATGAGTATATAGTATTTGTGCTGGCGTGTGCATGTGTTTGTTTCAATGCAAAACGTTATGCACGAATGAGAAGAGAAACACACAAAGAAATAAAATAAATGAAAAATATAAAAAATTTAAATCGTGAAAAAAGAAGCAAAAAGAGAAAGACTCACAACAAGAAGAAACGAAATTTAAAGCGCGCGTACTTTATTTGTACTCATTTTAGCGCAATTTACGTACATGAAGCTTTAACTGAAACGTGACAACGTGGTATTCCACATTACATACATTGCAAAAGGCAGAAAAATGTTTTGTATGCATGTGCAAATGTGTGTGCAAAATTATCGCAATTTTCCTAATTGTGCTTTCTTTAGCTCGCTCTGTAGAGGGTGCATACGGAAATTTTCATTTATGAATGCACATATGAATGTTTTTTACCTCGGTACTACGAGTATTTTACATATGTATAAGAAACAAAAGATGTCAATCTTGAAGTGCTTTCAGAATTGATGTGGCGATGGATGGACTGATGGATGGATGGATGGATGGATGGATGGATGGGTGAAATTAAAGCGAAATAACTTTACGTTGAAAGTGTGCTTAAACTGGAAATATTACTACACTTTCTGTCGAAACTTGTGTTTAATTGTCATGAGCAATGTCGGGCAGACTTTTGCACGCGAACATAACTGATTTGAGCATCCCATATGTAATAAATTGCAAGATTGAAGCTCTCTAAGCTCTTTGCCCATCACTGGTATAGTTTAAAAGTTTCCCCATAGGTTTTCCAAAATGCATTATGCAAATCCAGCGAGCTTGTTCCTCCACGTGATGCATGGCATGCCACATTGCAATCTCTAGCGCAATAGTTCAATGTATGGAGGGAATTCATTCCATTCGATTGGAAATGGAACTCAAGCCTTCCCAGCAAACCTCACTATTGAGATCCATTTTACTAGAAAATCACAGACCATGCAAATACCAACTTCATTGAAGGGCGTGCAGGCAAAACGTGATAAGCCACAATTTCGAAATTTTTACAGAAAAACGAAAAAACTATCGTATGTCTTTATATTCTTATATGGAAAGTTAACAAAACTAAATTTTCGTTCAGAGAAACAGATAAGAAACAAAAAAATACATTTTCAAAATGTTGCTTATCACGTTTTGGCCGAATGCCAACTGGCCTTCAATTCATTCCATTGGGTCCTTTTAAGTTACACTTACAATATTTTGTGCAATAAAAGAGTGTAAGCTGAGTCTTGGAAATTTTAACGTATCCATTTCAAAGATTAACAAAAACAAAATCAGAATGTCAATGGCCTTCATGCAATCGCGATCAAGTTTGTATACCGAACTTTATATACCGAACTTTATAAACCGAACTTTATATACCGAAGTTTATATACCCGACACCAATCTCAGAAATGAAACCCCTTTTTGCATTCAACGGTGGGGCTAAATTTTTATGAGTTTAGCATCACTCGCTATATAAAATTTTGTATGAAAATTAGGCGTGGTTATTGCTCAATGATGATAATTTTCGCATCCCATTTGCATTCATAACACGCGCAACATGAGTGGATGCGAAAAGCTTGGCCTTTGGGTGCTGCATGCGGTCGTAGTCGACACTGACAGACTGAAATTCAATGTGGTAAAGGCATAACACTTGCCACAATGACTGTCTATCTGTTTATCGGTGACCTGTGTGATTGCATTCCCTCTCTCATTCTCCCTCCTTCCTCCTCCCACCTATCAATCTTCCTTCCATTCAACACAATGCTCTGCATTCATAGGGGTACACACTAACTGTTGAATGTATCAATAAAAAATAAAAATAAAAGACAAGCAGATATTTTAGAAGTAATTTTAACTATGCTTACCAAATTTGGTTCCATTTCCTTCACTATTTCCTTTAATATATCACTTGTATTGGAAGTAGGCGCCGCTTTTGCCTAATATTGACAATTTTTATTGTCAATCTGTGGTTTCAGAGACTATTTCAATGATGTGTATCGAGTTTTGTTCAATTCGCTTTTGAATTTCCTTCAATATCACTCGTTGTACATTTCACTTGTATGGGAAGTACCACGCCTCCTTTACCGATTTTGTCCATTTCAGCACTTTACCTTTTAATGACAATAACAAATGTCTGTACAAAGTTTGGTCGAGATTGCCTAAGTTTCAGTCGAGTTATCGTGTACACAAGCAGGCGGACATACAAACAGACGGACATGGCGTTAATCGTCTCCGCTATGCACGCTAATCATCTATATATGTATGTACTTATATATGCATACTCGTACATACATTTCACATCTACGACGCCTAATTGTGGGCGTTACAACCGTTACTCGATCAATACCAATATATCCTGTACCCAGAGTGTGTAGGGTATAAAAAGTGCGGCTAAAGAGTAGGCAATTTTTGGGCGATTACGAACCAATCCTGTTCTCATAATTTTAAGCCGATACGATCATTCGGTCTCGGACTCTACTTTTGATCAAACGTAATATGTATGGTGACAGTTGCAAAGTACGCTAGATTGCAAGTTGTGAAATATCCAGATGCTGACTTTTAAGTCACTTACATTTTGACCTTTTGTAGACCTTTTAATATTGTAATGTTGTTGTTGGAAAAATTGCAGGCGACCTCCGTCACCTCGATTTAATTACTTTTTGAAACTTTGCCCACATGCTTTTATGGTCAGATCTTTTCCAATATCGGTCGAGTCTTTTGTCATTGTCTGAGCACCCGTTCTCTTCGGATTTGACAGGAAGAGGTGTGCTTCAAAAGACTTTCCAGATATTTCTTCAGATATTTTTGCCTTCCGCATTGAATTACATTTTTCTTATGGTAATTAAACAAAAAAAAAAAATAATTGTCTTATACATTCACATAAAAAATTTCAAATTAAATTCATACTAATGAGAAAACTTAAATGTAATTAATTTTAAGTAGGTGCAATAAAAATGAAACATTAAATGCTTTTAGCTTTCGCTAGTTTCACACACGATTGCTGTGCTGCAGTAAGAGCATGGAGCATGCTGGGAACAACAACAAAAAACATGTGCTAAACTTTTGCTCCTACTTTTGCTATGTAGCTGCTGGCGAAATGGTTCGCTGGGTGGCAGCCACAAGCAAATCAAATGCAAATTACACTAGCCGACAAAGCAAGCCGCTCAAATATGTAAATAAAATAAATTACACATAAATTCGCGTATATTTTACGAGAGGTTAAAGTTCGACATTTTTTAGCAATAATTTAGTGTGATGAAATCAGAAATATCTTGGTTCGTTTTGCGTTAGCTGTGGTTGCTATTTCGACAATTCTTTTGTGGCTGTTTACACTGGAGCAAGCATGAAAGACTGTGCGAGAGCGAGAGGTAGACAATTAAGGTAGCAGGTAAGAGATAGAAGTTTTGCGCTCTCTTTCTTACTACCCTACTTCTCTACTTGCCCCTCTCGCACAGTCTTTTATGCTTGCGCCAGTGTAAACAGCTACTTTAGTTAACAGAAGAAGAAGAGGAAGTGACCGAGCCGGATTAGCTGTAAGCGGCGAACAAATTCTGGGCATTTTAGATTTTCTATTATATTTGCTTCGTTACAGATTCCGTCAATGGCCGGTATAAACGATTTCCATCCCGATTTTCAAATCCATACCGTACCGTAACGATATTTCCCGATAGTCGGAACTCCTTCCTAGAAAATGAAAGGATATGATTTGTGGTTGTGGCTGTTGGTCAGAATACCTTTGTTATTAAGCGTGAGTGTAGCTGCTCCCTGTCAAAGCACTTCTATGCATGTTGTGTATGGTAAGTACATATACTACATATAGTTTGAAAAATTATTTCTGAATTTGTACGAAGAACTTTTACTTAAAAGCTTGCCTAAGTGGCTTACCCATTCTTGTTTAACCAGTTAGCATCACTTATATAGCGTATTATTCCAAGCTGACCAGGTACCCACGACAAACCTATCGTGCGGATATTCCGCGAGAGCATGAAGAAATTTGCTCCAGTTTCTAAACTGATTGTGATTTTATCGCGTTGTAGGTGCAGCGTATTTATTTGCCGGTTTACTATTATCATATGAAATATTTATACTGGAGCCAACTAGGTATGTACTTTAAAGCACTCTCTGCAGCTTGGAAAATACTGCAATTTTCTGGTAGTGTGTAATATGTAGGGTAGGTGTCAAATACTACAGCGTTTGCTATATGAATTATAATGCTGATAATCGGAAGATGCTGCACAGAGTTTGCCCATTTTCAAAATTAACTGTCCATTGTGATTGCTTTTGTTCCAATTAACGTTTTGCTGGGTAAACTCTAATGGCGGAGCTAGGGAGAGACAAATGAGCAGTCAGTCACCTTTAGCAACAAGACTAGGGAGCAGCAAAATCATACTCAACTTATCCTAATTTCTTTTTCAATGTTATGGTTCAAGTTTTAACAATGCTGGAGGACGCCGAGCGCCCTTAAACGTTTGTATGCGTTTATTTATAAATCGGGGAGGGGGAAGGAGTGAGCGCTGGCAACCAGTTTACTTAAGAAGGTCAATAGTGAGACATCTTTCAAGTGGTAAAAGTGAGGTATACGAGGTTTGATCAATAAGTACCCGTGTGTGAAGACAGGTGGCGTTGCTGAGGGAAGTTTGCATTACCGTCGTGTACTGCATCTCTACATCTGTCACACAACACCACACTAAATTTCAAACTGATTCATAGGTTAGTTTTTATTTGGCAGCCATTAGTATCACACGTGTTTCGTGTTTCGCGATAAAATGGAAAAAGAACAATTTCGATCTGGAATTTGCTTTCTATTTTTGGATTTTGGAAATAAAAGCGAAGTTGGATGCTGTCTATGGGGACCCTTCACCATCTATGACAACCGTAAGATATTGGTTCAACGAATTTAAACGTGGTCGTACATCTGTTTTTGATTAGGAGCGCCCAGGCCGCCCGGCAGACGTGGTTACCGAGGAAATCGTTGAAAAGGTCCGCGACATGATTCTCGCTGATCATCGAACGAAAGTGCTCGAATTAGCAGAGGCCGTAGAAGTGTCGTACGGAACGGTAATTAATATTTTACATGATAGGTTAAGCATGAGAAAGGTGTCCGCCTGATGGGTGCTGCGATTGCTTACGGTGGAAAACAAGCGGATACGGAATTGTCGCAGCCAAAATGCATGAATTGAACTACGAATTGCAGCCGCACTCACCGTACTCGCCCGGCTTGGTTCCCTGCCACTTCTTTCTGTTCCTCAACATGAAAACGTGGCTCGGGGAAAAAAATTCAGCTCAAACGAGGAGGTTATCGTCGAGACAGAAGCGTTTTTTGAAGAGTTTGACAAATCGTATTTGTTGGAGGGGTTAAAGAAACGGCAGAAACGTTGGGAAAAGTGTATTGTAATAAAAGGAGTTTACGCAGCAAAATTAAGAAAAAAACTTGCCTCTTCATTCCTAACACGGATACTTATTGATCTTCCCTCGTTATTCTTCCTAGAAACTGTGAGTAGCATGCCAACGCACTACCAACTACGCCACGGCGATCAGGTGATCTGAAAAAAAGTGCATAATTTACTTAGTATACGTATAAACCTAGCGGGATAATGTCTCCAACCTGGAAAATAAGGTTGAAAAACTAGATGTAAAAAACTTGTGTAAAAAACTACCCATTTTTTAATCAGTTTGGACAAAAATAATTTTTATTTGAACAAAATATATTAAGATGTAGGTTGATATATTATTTGGGTGTAGGGTAATCGGGAGCGATGCATCGAAAATTATATTTTGAGAAAAAAACTACCCATGTTGCAATCAGTTTGGACGAAAAAAAAGTTTTAAGTTACTCATTCTAGTCATTTGGAACTTTAGAGACTTTTGTTAATTAGACTTATCAGTCATTAGTTTGCCATTCCAGACCCACATAGTAGTCCATAAGGTTAATTGTAACCCTCCTCATCAAACTTTTGATAATTTTTTTCCGCCTCTTTTGACTGAGAAGACGATGTTTTTTCTTCACTAAAAATTCTACTACTGCTGATCTCGATACTACTGAATATACCCTACGTAATAATCAGGGTCGTATTTCCCGTGTTGAAGAGGATGATCAGCTACGTGCCCCTTATTTTTATGACCCAAAATTTAATTGGACATGCTTATGTGCATGCTTTTTAGCTGATGCGAAACCGTTTATTATTGCAGTGAAGTCTAACTGGTCCGGGCCCGGAGGGAATACCCATGTTCCTCGCTCCCTCTCCTCAGGCTTAAGTATATTTATTATACTATAACTTTCTTAGTTCTTGAGATATAAAGGAATCCAAATATTCATTAAGCTTACAGCTCTCCATTAACAACAGCAGATTAAAGTGTATTGAAAATTCACCATATAACAATCTTGAAACTCTACTTTTGGTGTTAAATAAAAATCAATAAATAATTAAATAAAAATAAATCAGTTTTCAGGTAACCTGAACCCAAAAGTCTAAAAAATCATGATTTTTTCCTGGTATCTTAAAAATTTATAGTAGATTTTCTCAATTCCTTCGGTAAAGAAATAAACAACTTTGTAACTAAATTGAATTTCATAATTTTATTGAAGCACCTTTTTTTTAAAGTACTTCTTTAACCCCTCCGAATCATAGATTAGACAAGGTTTGCCAAACAACTTTGTAACTAAATTGAATTATTTCTTCGCATCTCCGACCCATAGATCAGACAAGGTTGGCCCTAGTTTCTTTAGGATCTATAGCAATCTGCGCTTACTGTTTTTTTTAACCATTCTTCCTTTTTATTTTGCGACTTACCAGGTGTACACGTATGAAACCAGTATTATTTTTGGAAAATACACGTTTATTTAAGAAAAATGGTTAACCATTCAATCGTCAAAGCAATGGCCATTGCTAGCTACACATTTTTCCCATCTCTCTGGCAATTTGTGAATGACTTGCCAAAAAAAAACTGTTCGTTTTTTGAGTCAAACCAGTCATCGAGCTATTTTTTCACATTTTCGTACGAATCGAAGTTCTGCTCGGCAAGTGCGTGCCCCATTGATGAAAATAAGTGGTAGTCAGATGGGGACAAGCTGGTGAATAAGCCGCATGGGGGAGGGCTTCCCAGCTGTACGAATATACCAATTTCCGATTGATTTTTCATCGTCATTTTCAAATCACTTTGCCTAGCTTGATATTCTGGACGTTTTTTGCGCAAATCGGCCAATTGTTGTTGGTAGCGTTGACCAGTAACTGTTTCACCTGGTTTCAGAAAGTCAAACCAGATAACACCTCGCTGATCCCACAAAACACAGTTCATTGTCTTCTTTCCGAAGCGATTTGGCTTTGCTGTCGATTTGGCCGGTGTACCGGTCTTAAATTATGAACGTTTACGTTTGAGATTCTCGACATAGATCCATTTTTCATCGCCAGTAACAATTCGATGAAGATATGAGTTTCTTTTGTACCTGGCGATCAACATTTCACAGGTGGTTTTTCGATTATCTTACTGTCTTTCAGTCAATTCATGCGGCAATCAATCCCATGGCTTTTAAACGTTGAGAAATGCATTGTTGGGTCACATTTACCATAGCGCCACAGAGATGTCATTTCCGGTTTCATACTTGTACACCTGGTACGCTTGCTTCTCATAATCGATTTAAGGACACTCATAAATGCATTAAAGAAAGGAGTTTGAGAGTTCAGACCCTGCCCATTTGATAGCCATTTCATTTTTATCATATGAAAGCTTGACCAAGGCGAAAATTTGTACATAATCCAATGCACACATCAATTCTTTCATGCAACACCAGCAGCGGAAAACATAGCGTCATAACATTCGCGATACTTCTTCATGCCTTCAAGTGTACTTTAGGTTGAACGATGTTGAACTGTGTGCAAACATTACGAAAGTGTGTTAAAAAGAGATACCAATGCAAATTTGCAAATTTTCAAATTCCCCGATTTCTCTTCGGAATCGCATAAAATTATTCCCCACCGATTCTCCATAGTTAATAAACCTTAATTATAAAGTTAAGTTTAAAATAAATAATTATGATTAAAAGTATGTTGTTTCAATGCTTCAAAAAAAACATAAACATAAAAATGGTGTAAAAAAATAAAAATACAGTGTCGGACAATAAATAAGAACACCTTTCTCTGAAATCAAAAACCTTAAAAAAATATTTCTCTAGGCTTATGATAAATTTAAAAGGTATTTACTTTTATTCATTTATTCCATAAGTTTAATTTTTTCTTAAAACAAAAACAAAATCAATTCAGTAAAAAAAAAGAAATTTAAAAGTTGAACATAAAATCACATTTCAAGAATTTATCATGACAAAAACATAAGAACACTTCAATTAAAAACAAAAAAATTTATAAAACATTGACTCAAATTATTCACTAATGCTAATATTTTGTGGAATAGCCTTTGATAATTAAAACCGCCTTACACCTTCTAGGCATTGATTCCACCAGAGACGCGCAAGTAGCCTGGGGTATGGAATACCACGCTCTTTGAATAGTTTGCTTCAATTCGTCTTTGTTTTTAGCTCTGGTATTGCTAATCTTCTCTTTGACAATATTCCACAAGTTCTCGATTTTATTAAGGTCAGGCGATTGTGAAGGCCAGGTCATAACGGGAAATCCATTATGGGAAAACCAATCTCGCGCAAAGGATTAAGGTGTGCTTTGGGTCGTTATCCTGTTGCATTTGCCATTTCAGGGGCATTTCCCATTCAGTATAAGGAAGCATCATCTCCTGAAGGTTGTTTACGTAAAGAAATCTGTCCATCGTTTCTTTTATCCAATACAGAGGGCCCACACCATACCAAGTGAAGCATCCCCATACCATGATACTTCCACCTCCGTGCTTAAACGTCTTCCTAGTATATTTTGGCTCAATTCTGCATTTTTCGGGCGTCTAACCCAACGATTGCCATCACTTCCAACAAGATTCACCTTGCTTTCGTCTGTCCATAATACGTTGGGCCATATTTTTGCATTAATTGAACCATCCCACTCAATGTGCGCTTCAGCGAACTCTATGGGACACTTTCGATGTTTTTGTGTCACTTTTCGTGCTGTTCTCCCATACATTTTTTTTTTCCACCAAACGTTTCCTTACTGATCGAGCACAAATTTGAACCCCTGTCTCCTCTCTAATTGCGGCAGCTGCCTTAAAAGGATCGCGTGCCGCCAAAATTTTTATGCGATTGTCATCTGCACTTGTAGTTTTGCGGGGCTTACCTCCCTTGCAATGTAATTTTTGAGGTAATAAAGATTGGTAGACAAATGTCGAGGATTTGCTAATAGTTTTAGCTATTTGGCGAAAGCTTTGTTCCTCATTTTCACCAAATCACGCTCCTCCTTGCTGCAGTGCTTTGCTCGACCCATCTTGCTGTGACATTATGGAATAGTTTACATTTAATTTGTTGAATTACCCTCAATGCTACCGTTTAAATGCTTACCAGTACAAATTATAAACTAATTTAAGTGTTCTTTTTAAAATATAAATTTTTTCGTCTGCTGTTCTTATTTTGATTTTCCGCCTTCAAATGCTTCGCTTCAACTTTTTTGTTTGGGAATCCGCAAAAAATATTAAAATGTAGTAGAAATTTATAAAGTATATATCATACCATTTTCTTCTCTATAAAAATAGTTTGCCATAAGCAATCCGATAAAAAAAAATCAATAGAAGTTTTATAGTGCAAGGTGTTCTTATTGTATTGTCCGGCACTGTATATGATTCCAAAAAACCTGAACAAATAAATTTGCCATGTGAAATGTGGAATTATTGAATTCGTTCGTGTAGATTGATCCGTTTGAGTATTTCGTATCATACATATCTAGTTAGGTAGTAGTAAAAGTATACATATTTATTTTTAGTTAATAGAATGCATAAAAATTTGAAATAAAAATTCTCCTTCGAGCCGGATTTGAACCAGCGACCTATGGATATCTACTATTAAATTTGAAATAATTCACCAACTACAGTCCACCGCTCTACCAACTGAGCTATCGAAGGCATACGGCTGACTGGGTCCAAAGCACATGCTACTGTAGCGCAGAGGTTGTACGAGCATAAAGCATTCATTCCACTTAAGTGCGTTGATGTGTGTGCCGGGTGTATGTGTGTGGCTTTGATTAATATTTCATTAAACGCGAAGAAAATATTTCAGTTCGCAAACATTCGAGCGATTGTTGTTATACTCATTCGTTCACTTCATCAATGTCATCAATTTTGTGGGGCGATAAATTCAAAGACGCAAAACTGAAATGTATTTATTCACTGCAGCAGATACAGCGAGCGATAGCAACGAAAAACCAAACGACAACGGCAACGACAACGACAACGACAAGTGTACAAATTTTGTGCGCAGAAGCGTTCAAACACACACACGCACATACACTCATGCACACATATAAACATATCTACTATATAGTTTAATCTATACACGATATCGTTCGCTGTCGTTAAAAACATGCGAAATAACTAAAAATAATACGAACGCAACAACGAACCTAACAAGTACAGATACATCGCTCCGTGGTATTCCCAGCAAAACAAGAAACTGAAACTCATGCTGGAACTCATTCATTCGAAATTAATTAATTGAAGAATGTTGCCACTACCATATAGGTAATTATACTAGAACCCATTGAACCCTTACAGAGTCGAGCTGTCAGCGTATCACCGGCAATATAATAAAGCAAAATCATTGTGAAAATCTAGTAAAGCAATTTATGACTTATTGCATTTGGGCGCAATATGAAAGGATAAGTAGCTTTTAAGAAGCTCAACACTCCACCTACTGAGTTTTAGGCGTGAATGCAGTTACCCTAAATGAATCTTTAACATCTAAGTACTTGAGGTTCGGCTAAAATAGTGACGGCTGAAAGAAGCTTTAAGCTTTATTACGTGCTTGCAAAAAGCTGTTCAGTTCTTTAGTCCTAAATCATGCTAACATATTCCTGTTGTCAATGGTGTGCATAGAATGGCCGACACTGATCTAAAGGATGAAAGCATAAGAAGCTCAACACTCCACCTACTGAGTTTTAGGCGTGAATGCAGCTTCTCTGAATGAGTCTTTAACATCTATAGTAAGTACTTGAGGTTCGGCTAAAACAGTGACGGCTGAAAGAAGCTTTAAGCTTTATTACGTGCTTGCAAAAAGCTGTTCAGTTCTTTAGTCCTAAATCATACTAACATATTCCTGTTGTCAATGGTGTGCATAGAATGGCCGACACTAATCTAAAGGATGAAGCCTTACTTGCTTCGACTATTACTAAACTGAACAAGCGATTCTCCTGTTCTCCTTAGCCACTGGAGTTGGAACTACAGCAGAGCTGTGGGGTATACTATACAAAGTCTAACTAGCAAGGTCTGCAGTTTGCGTCCTAGTAAACGTCCTCCTGTCGATAAAGCACAATTAGAGAATCAATTTTATCAACTTCTTGGAGTGAGGAATTAGAACTGTCGAAACCATTCCCAGTGGGCAAGTGGATAATAAGATAACGTAAAAAGCTAAAGTAAAAGCTATATATCGAATAAGATGGAACGATGAGCTGTATGAGCTGTACGCCGACACTGACATAGTCAAGCATATAAAACTCCAGCGGCTTTGCTGGCTGGGTCATGTTGAGCGAATGGAAGAAAGCGTTCCGGCTAAAAGGGTATTTTATTCGAACCACGGTGGAGGAACACGTAGAAGGGGACGTTCTAATCTCCGTTGGAAAGACCAGGTACAGGGCAACCTGACTGCACTTGGCCATATCAACTGGCGCCAGCGCGCGCATAGCAGAAGTGACTGGCGAAGCTTTGTAGAGCCGGCCAAGACCGGTCATCGGTTGTAGTGCCAGCTAAGTAAGTAAGTAAGTAAGTAAGTAAAAAGCTAACCTTGCGCTACTTCGAAGAAGATTATCTCTCGGCCTACATGCTGCTCGTATTACTAGTTGCAAGGTCAGCGCTTCCACGGTGAAACTAGTTGCATGGAATTGACCAAAACGTTGGGAAGACATGAGAAATAGCCGGGGATAGGCAAAATTGCTCGGCCAGCATTTTGGTGAAACTTTTACACGTTTCTCTTATATATCGAAAGTTTCATGCAACTATTTCACTGTGGAAGAGATACATGAAGCTTCAAATGGGAATGCCAGAAAATCTCTTTCAGCTAATTTCACCACCTAGCCGCCTAGAAATGCACCCTGTGTAGTATACCCTAAATATAATTGAGTCTAACTAATTGTATTGTAATATTTTTTTTAGAATAATTACAAATACTTTTCGCTGGGTTGTTGTTAGTGATGTTGCTGCTGCTGTTGGCATTGTTGTCGTTGTTGATCTCTTGTGAAGAACTTGCCAGATAGACAGACATGCAGACATAGAGGCAAATGAGCTAAAGAACGGACGAGCTACGGTAACAGCAAAAAGTACACACAAACACACACACACACACACGCAAGTAAGTATAACATCGTGTATATGAGGCCAACGAGTGGGTGGCTTTGTTCAATGTTTAGCAAGGCAAATTTAAACAAACAAACGAACGAACAGAAACGCATACACACACACACACACACACATACAACACACAGAAAAACATAGATACATTCGTACCATCATAGATAGGTACATACGTACATACATACATCCATACATACATACATACATACATACATGCATACATACATACATACATACATACATACATACATGCATACATACATACATACATACATACATACATACATACATACATACATATATACATACATACATACATATGTATGTACATTCGTTTTTATGTACGGCAGTATGACTTACGTAAGTATCGTAGCATTGTAAATTTGTATCTGGTGTTTGTGTGTTTCACTCCATTTTTGTTTTTGTTGTTTTCGTTTTTTTTACCTATAGAGTAGTATGTAGTACATACGTATGTATGTATGTGTGTACTTTGGTATACAGTGAGAAGCCGCAAGCCAAAAACAAAAAAAAAACAAAAAACCAAAAAACAAAAACTTCACAATTTGTCGGTCGCATTGAAGCATAAAACTGAAATGAATGAATGAATGACTTAAGTTGAGCTAAGTTTAAAAATAGCTTTCACTCAAAAAGAAGAAAAAAAATTTTTAATTTACCAACAACAGCAACAATTAAAGATTCATGAGCACGAACAAATGGAATATGAAATAATAGATAATTTTATTTTCATTGCTTTTTGTTGAATGGCAGAGACACTTACATAACTTATTTCGATGAGCATATCGAGTTAATATGTAAATATGTACATATGTATATCAAAAACAAAAAAAAAAAAAACCTAAAATCAATAAACTTAACTGATCTATGAAGCTGGTGCACCATCAACATCAAATGAGTGCTAAAAGTTTTTGCAATTTACCCTTTTCAAGTGACAGTTCCATTGACTATATTGTGTTGTACCATATTTTATTACACGTCAAAATGATTATTTTTGTTTTTATTTTTATTTTTATTTAATTAGTGAATGTTCGCATTTAAGATGAAATCTTTTAACATCGCAACATAAATTAACAACAACTTGCTTAATAGACGTGTGGTTTTCAATCTGGCAATACTTTTTTCGGAGTTGGCCTTTTGACAGCTGCCACTTGATTTATAGTGAGTTTGGTTTGCCATTTCATAAAGAATAGACTTACGCCTAAACAATGTTTGCAAATTATTGAAATTTATTATCAAAATTCATGCGCTGTGAAAAAGTGTTTCGCAAGCTATGTCCATCTAGCGATGAGGCTCATTTTTGGCTCAATGGATACGTGAATAAGCAGAATTGCCGTATTTGGAGTGAAGACCAGCCAGAGGCAATTCAGCAGCTACCAATGCATCCCGAAAAATGCACTTTTTGGTGCGGTTTATGGGCAGGCGGCATCATTGGGCCGTACTTCTTCAAAGACGATGAAGGCCGCAACGTTACGGTCAATGGAGAAAGGTACCGTTCGATTATAACACTCTTTTTTGGCAGAAAATGCAAGAATAGGAATCGGCCGACATGTGGTTCCAACAGGACGATGCCACACTGCACGCGAAACCATGCATCAATTGAGAGGCGAATTTGGTGAGCAGTTAATCTCACGTTTTGGTGTAGTCAATTGGCCACCAAGATCGTGTGAATTGACCCCGTTAGACTATTTTTTGTGGAGCTATGTTGAATCTCTTGCCTATAGCCAAACCAGCCAAACACGATTATTGCTTTGGAAGCCAACATTGAACACGTTATTTGTGAGATTCCGGCCGAAATGTGTGAAAAATGTGCCAAAATTGGACCTTCAGAATGGCCCTCTTGAAGCGTAGCCGCGGGCAACATTTAAGTGAAATTATCTTGAAAAAGTAAATGGGAGAAATTGATTTATCGATCCAAATAAAAATTTCATTCACTTTTGTAAAATTTTTGTGTTTTTATATTTCATTTTCAAAAACTAAACTCTTATAAAAATCACCCTTTACAATTTAAGTAAATAACTCATAAACCTACTCCTAGGTGATAATGTTATAACTGATACATACTTTTAAAATAAGTACATACATACATACCGAATGTTCTGCTGATTTGATTAAAAATTTTAATAGTGAATTAAACCGCGAAACTGCCTGAAACCTCCTCTGCTAGAGAAGCAATGTAGATTATAAAGGCAGGGGAGCAGCCCTGATGGAGTTGATGAAAAACAGTCTTGATGTATGAAACAAGCAACTTATTCTAGCGGAATCACGAGATATATACTTTATCACATATGTTAGTATGAAGTTGGCCAGGGCCCTATTGCACCAGCCACTTTGCACTCTGCAAATTTGCTTTTCTTTAAATTGCAATGTCAAATGTACCGACTTTTCAATATTTGGACTGTGTAATTTTAATACTTTAAAATTTTTTTTTGATTATTGCAAATTTGCAGCGTTTCACGAAAAACTAAATTGTCTTTGCATATCTGATTGTTTTCTGCTGAATTGCAAAGTAAAAGAGAATGCAATAAAGCAATTATTTGTTATTGCTTTTGCATTTCTATTATAGGTATCATAGTTTTCTATAGCCACTGTAGCCACTTTGTAGAGTAGAGGATGGTGAAATGTGCGTCTTACACATTGCTTTAATATTATTTATTTATTTAATAGCATATTATTAATGTTGAGAAATAAAAGCAAAGGGCTTGGCATATGTCTGTTATGGCTGATAGATCAAATATTGACTTCATTATTTTTCTTTTAATGGCACAACAGCCCATAGAGAGCCTAGGCCGAGCTTTACTCATCCACTCATGTTGTGCGTGTTATATTCGTACATGAATGGAAGCATTAAGATTCAGTCGAATATGCAAATCACGGACTACTTTACTACTTTCTTACTTACTTACTTAGCTGGCACTATAACCGATGATCGGTCTTGGCCGCCTCTATAAAGCTTCGCCGGGCGGATCTGCTATGAGCGCGCTGGCGCCAGTTGATATGGCCAAGTGCAGTCAGGTTGCCCTGTACCTGGTCTTTCCAACGGAGATCAGAACGTCCCCTTCTACGTGTTCCTCCACCGTGGTTCGAATAAAACACCCTTTTAGCAGGAACGCTTTCTGCCATTCGCTGAACATTTTTTTTTTTTTTTACGCTTGATTTTTATACGCTTGACTATGTCAGTGTCGGCGTACAACTCATACAGCTAATCATTCTATCTTATTCGATATACGTCGTCCACGCATATTGGACAGTAGATCTTACGGAGTATCTTCCTCTCGAACGCTTCTAACAGCCTATCAAATTTGATGGTCAATGTCCACGTCTCGGCGCCATATACGAGTTTTAGGACGGGAAGGATGAGGGACTTATAGAGCGTTATTTTCGTCGGTCGAGAGAGGGCTCTGCTTCTCAATTGCATACTGAGCCCATAGTAACACCTGTTGGTAAGAGTTTATCTCCGCTTGATCTCAAGGCTGACCATCTCTCCTACTAATAAAGTCATTGTTTCTTCTGTATACGTATGTCCTTTTTGCTAATCAAATATTTCCAAAAAATTTTGTAAAATTAATCCATTTTAATACACTCCCTCAGGGAAGTATACTAGTATACTAGGCCCGTTCTTGTACCTGCTGTATACACATGACTTGCCGGTAAACTCAAGCTGTGTTGTTGGAACTTTTGCAGATGACAAGGTAATAATGGCTATAGGTCCAAATAACAACGTGTCTACCACTAAGATAGAAACCGCTCTCCAAGCAGTTGAACAATGGACCAATATATGGAAACTGGAAGTAAATAGCTCCAAGTCTATCTACGTCGACTTTACCAACAAAAGAGAAATCCAAATTCCATTGTTTGTAAACAGTGAACAAATTCCAGCAGTTAATTTTGTGAAATACTTGGGTATGAACGTAGATGCCAAACTGAGATGGAAGGTACACGTCAAGCAAAAACTAATAGAGCTGAACATTAAATACAAAAAACTAACTTGGCTTATTGGAAGGAGATCCAAAGTGTCTCAACAAAACAAACTAATGATATACATTAGTGGTGTTCAAGCCTGTGTGGCTCTATGGCGTTCAAATTTGGGGCTGCGCAAAAAAACATATAATAAATATGATACAAAGATTCCAAAACAAAGCACTCAGGGATGCAGTTAACACTCCGTGGTATGTGCGAAATGATGAGCTACATCGTGATCTTAAAATACCTACAGTCAGGCAAGAAATACAGAAGGTTGCCAATACACATCATGACAGACTGAGTCAACACTCAAACAGCACTACTCCGGCATTACTTTGCGATGTTACACCCAGACGCTTAAGTCGGTTCAAACTAAAGGACCTTTTGAGGCGTTTCAACCAGCAAGGCGATTGACTAGCTCAGATCTACATGCTCACTTTAGATAAGTAGATAAGTAGTATTACGTGGACTATTACAATAAAGAAAAACTCTTGTTAGTCAAATGTGACTAGTTGTTGTTGATTTTTTAATAAATAAAATAAAAAAAACAAAAATTTTAATACACTTAAATTTTAAATAATAAATCATGCTGCACAGCATCAATTAAAATTGACTGTTTTGGGGGATTATTAAATGCAAAAGCCTAAGTCCGCAAAAAACTTTGGATTTCGTAGTATACGAGTATCGTGGATACTGCCTGGCCAATTAGCATTCACGCTATAAAAACATTGATTCGGTCCACACACCATCATAACATTTTACCATTTCGGTTTATAAAATTAATTTCGTTTTCAACAGGTGCATCAATTTCTATGACAGTGCCATCAATACACGCAGTCACCTGAGGAAAACCGCCTTGCCTCAAAAAGTCTGTAGCATTATCGAAGCAGTTGGTCGGCCAGCAAACAGTGTCGTGAAACATTATCTAAACTATTGCTTCTGTAAAGTTGTCTTGCTCACTCCACGCATGTCACCTACATCGTGGTATTGGCTTCTGCTTCCCATCCAGTGCAAAGCAGTTAAGCAGTTGCTCCAAAGGATTTATGGTAATTTGTTAATCGGAATCGCTCAATAGTTTAGTAAGTTTGTAATTTGTTCTAACTCGAACACTCATATTATGGGTTTCCTCATCACTATCTTCAAATAACCTTTCAAAAGGGAGAATTTTTAAGGACTGAAATAGAACTGCAAAGTAAAATTTATCTTTGCATAGTGTGCAAGGAATCCAAATAAGAAACTATGCAAATCACCAACATTGTCACTTTGCCTCGTTTTGTGACACAACAATTAGTAAATTTGCAACTTTTCATAATGTTTCCACTTGGTGCAACAGAAAATTATGACAATTTGAAAGTTTGCAAATTTGAGCGGTGCAAAGTGGCTGATGAAATAGGTCCTTGGTCACAATGAGTTTATGTATGTACCATAAGTAAAGACAATTCCTAGCCTTGAGATAGTCAGAAATAGTGCAACCAAGTAACTAGCGTCTCCTTAGTCCATAAACGTTGCGAGTAGCAGTATTTAACACCACGTCAAGTTTATGAAGTGACTGCTAGTGCAGTTTGCGCTATAAACGAGTTCCGCATAAGTAACTGTGGATAAAATTAACTGTATTACTTACCAATCGTTTCTTACGGAGCTATAAAAATCATGTTACACATATTCAATGCTGTTATCCGAAGAAGATATTCCCCCCAGTGCTGGAAAATATCGCAAATTACGAAGATTACGAAACCGGGTAAAGATCTATGCCCAATCATCCGCATACAGACCCATAAGCCTGCTTCCAACGATAACAAAGCTATTTGAGAGATGTTTACATCAACACTGACTACATTACACCTGCCCTAACATTTTAGAAAGACTTTTCTGTATTTTCCACATCCATGGCGGATTGGAGGAAAAATAAGGTAATTGGGGGCTTTTACATGGAAATCTACACCGACAGATCCAAAATGGGCTGCGGTATAGGGGCTCAGAGTCCCTCCAACTACTCAGAGTCCCTCCAACTATGCTTATCCATACGCCTCAATAAGGAAGCCAGTGTAATCTAGGCTGAATTAATGGTAAAGGGAGGAGTTCAGATCACTTTATGACATTATGCATAATTGGGCCAAGTTAACTATCTGTATAGAGCCTTAGATTCTTCCATTATAAATTCCAAATTTGTTCTGCAATGCATGGAGGATCTTGCTTTACTTGGTGAAGGGCTAGAAATTGGTCTAATACAGGTTCCAGGCCATAGGAACATCGAGTGTAATGAATGGGCAGACGAGCTGGCTAAGTTGGGTTCGGCACTTGACATCGCTACAGCGGAATCTTTCGCAATTCCATTTAGCAGTGTTAAGGGCACTCTTGCTTCTCTATATCCGGGTATAAGTGGAAAAGACTGACTACCTGCGCCACGTCTAGGAAAGCATGGTCAGAATATACTGACCTTAGGGCAAAACAACTGATAAAGTATTCTTGCCCGAATATCTCAAGTATTACCGCTATTTTCACAGGCCACTGGAAGGTGGGAGAACATGCAGCAAAACTTAATCTTCTTTTTAATATTTCCTGTCGGAGCTGCAAGGAAGAGGGAGAAACGTACATAAAGTCTCTTTCACTATTTATGTGCCTGCCCAGCTGTAGCAAGAGCTCATTTGGCAAACCATTCCTCCAAAATAATAATGAAATCTCAGAAATCGAGATAAAAAGCATTTGAACCTCACAAAGTGAACATAACTCTTTGGGGTTCAGATGCAGGGACTTACATTTATTAGGACCTCACCTTTAACCAAAAGACAATTAAATAAATAACAACAATTAATTACACTAATAATGTTTTTCAGATGAAAACAACAACAAGACATTATGAGTCCATTTTATTTTATATTATGCGTTTTCAGAAATATCCCCATTTTTTCTAGGTCACTACGCTATCAGAAAATAGATCGCACAAAAGAAAAAAAGAACGTGATGCAGTTTTTAATAATGTCGTGGAAAAAATTGGAGTTAATGACATTTGCGATGATTATATTGGATATACCATATATTTAACAGTTCTGTAGGAACTTAGCTGATAAATGGGATAAATGTTTTCAGCAGAGTTAATGGTAGTGAAAGGGTTAATTTTTTTATTTTCTTTTTTACAATATTCCTCATTATACGGTATTTTATATTTTATGGTTCTAATAATATAACATTTTAGCTATTATTAATTTCGCACAGTAAAAGCGGTGAAGCGGTCATTTGACCCAATGTGCACTGATGAGTTTTTCTCTTCAATCATTAAACATTGTTTCTTTGCAGTACACACCTTGGTTAAATATGTTTAGAACAAAGTGTTTGTTCGAATACGACCTTTTTTTAAATTTACCGTGAGTGACGACGAAATTTAATGCACGCACGATCACGCACGACATTTCTTTGACTATATCCAAAAATCGCTCACGCTCACGGTTGAATTTTTCGTGACACGCTTTGTCATGTATGGCCATGATTACATTTAAAATAAGACCACATTACTTTCTGTCTGCTATAAACGAAGTGAAACGTGGTCTTCAGCTAAAATATATATCAGAGGTTTCCCCCATCAGATTATACATATGTACACACCTGGACAAAATAATAGGTGCGAACTTAAACATTTTCAAAATGAACGAACAAAATTATTTGGCATGGTCATGGTCTACAATCAAAAGGCAAATTTGGAAGTTTGGTGGCACTGTTTTGGAATGAAATGGGGGAATCCCCGCAACAAAAGTTCTTCTCGATAAATATTTTGGCTTGTTTGTTTGTTCAACCTTCAAATTGATCTGGACAATAAAATAGGTGTGTTTTGGTAAAAATTAAAAGTGCATAAATTTAAAGCGTTATTTAGTTCCAGAAGGTAAGATTTCGATAAAAGTGAACTAAATAAAGGTTTAATTATAATTTTTAATAAAATTAGATGGATCGTGGAGTTCAATGCAGTACAGAGGAGAGAAGACTTGTTCGTCAGCTCCGACACAAAGGAAAAACCTACAAATTCATTGCCAGATCGATGGGACGGTCTCAGAATTTTGTTACAAATGAGCACCTAAAAAAACTTCATTAGTAACCGACAATCGTATCGTTACATTAGCAAAACGTGACCCGTTCAAGTTGCCCAGAACAATTGCCAAGTCAATCCCCAGATCTAAATCCTATTGAGAACCTCTGGTGAGAACTTAAAAGCCAAAACAAAACACGGTTATGAGAAAATATTCCAAAAATTTGGTACAACATTCCTGTAGACCTGTAGAAACTTGTCGGAAGTTGATATCGTCAATGCCCAGAAGAATCGAAAAAGCCATCAAGAATAATGGTGGATATTCTGGGTATTAATGCGTTCTTACTAATTCAGTAAAATACGGGACCATAACTAGCAAAATTTCAATATTTATTCGTAAGTTTTTTGTGCACACTCATTATTCTGTTCAATCGAAAATCTGTGTATTTTATGAATTAACCAAAATTTAAGTTATTTTTTAGAGTTTTTAAAACCTTTTATGTTTTGTTATGACGCTGAAGTGTGTTTATGTTGAAAACATTTTGTCCAGGTGCATATATGTATATACAGCCGTGTCTGGATATAGTGAACTAATTATTGTAACTACTGCTTACAGCATCCAGGTTGTTCACAAGGTTGACATTTTTTGTTCAAAAACTTGTTTTATTTGCTCAAAATAAACATTTGTGTAAGTATGTATGTATGTGAATGCAAGAGATCATTAGAATAAATTTGTAGGAAAACAGAATGGTATGTATACATATGTATGAAGCATACATATGTATGAAGCATACACATGTATGCTTATTGAAAGAAGTCGCAAATACTTAGATGTTTGCTTCTTGCGTTCAGAAATTGACTTTTGGACCGCTTTTTCTCGTAGACTTCGCAGCTTTTACAGGATTTGTAATCTGTATCTCGCCTTGGCCGTGAGATCATCAGATTCTGCAATATTCTCGGTATCTTTCTCAAAATGAAGCGGTTCGTCGTCTTCGATTGCATTCCATTTTTCAGTATCGATTTCAGTGCAGGTTTCCTAAAATTAATAGAGTAACAACTAAATGAGAAAGCAGACGAAAACAAACATCAACAAAATTACACCCGGGATAACAACCTGCAGTAAATGTATCTGTATGTCATGTATCTGTATGTCATGTATCTGTATGTCATGAACTTTCTTTATATTTTTCCTCGAATATTTGTTGTTGAAGTAGGCAGAAAGGAACATTATCGTCTTCATCTTCGCTTTGATTTGGCTCTGTTGCATTGAACAACATTTCGCTATTACATTTGCCTCCAGCTGATTCCAAGCAAACATTAAAAATGATCCAGCATCTTTTAAAGTTAAAGTTTTTCAAAACTGAGTGATGTCATCCTTCCCTACAACAGATATTTTTTGTAGTACAGCTTAGAAACAGCTGATTTTGTAGAAATCAACAGCAAAAGTACAATTTAGGGGAATACCCACATTCATTTCTGATTCTTTTTTGTGTCATTTTTTGGTTGCTTTCTACTTGAATTTGCTTTCGCAATTTGGTTCATTATTTGGAGGATTTCGATTGTTCACTATTTAGAGTACTCCATGTAAAAATGTAGGAGCTCATTATATCGATGTTTTTTTTTTGTTTTTGTTTGGTACAGTCAACACACACGGAGAAAGCAGAGCATTGTTTTGATTGGAAGGAAGATTGATAGGTGGAAAGAAGCAGGAAGGAGAAGTAGTTATGGGCCTTTGCTTTAAAATGGCAAGGGTCATTATAATCGGGGAAAATATTTGTAGGGAGTTTATTCCAAATACGCGCAGTACGAATGGAATACCGTGTCCACGTTGAAGGCATGAATTCCGATAGATATTCACTATACCCAGACACCACTGTACATAAATTTTTTCCCAAAATCCACTACATACCCCAATCCACAAGAAAGGAGATTCCACGATTTGCGCCAACTAGCGTGGGATAAGCCTTCTTAATATTTCATATAAGGTTGTATCGAGCGTACTGTTCGAAAGACTGAAGCCCATCGTCAACAAACTGATTGGACCTTATCAGTGTGGCTTCAGGCCTGGTAAATCCACCATCAACCAGATATCCACACTACGCCAAATCCTGGAAAAGACCCGAAAAAAACAGATCAACACCCAACATCTATTCGTCGATTATAAAGCCGTCTTCGACAGCACGATTAGGCAAAGCTCATTCGTCTTTTCAAAATGACACTGACCAACACTGCGAACATCGAAATCTCTGGCACTATCTTCTACAAGAGTGTCATGCAGCTAGCATACGCTGATGATATTGACATCATTGGCAAACACGCTCGAGCCGTCAGTGCAGCATTCACCAACCTGGAAAGGGAGTCTCGTCGAGTGGGTCTAGTGATCAACGAGGACAAAACAAAATACTTTGTGTCAACAAACAAAGAGTCACGGCGTCTTGGACAAAATGCCACAGTTGACAATTATACTTTTGAAGTCGTCAAGGATTTCGTGTATCTAGGATCCAGCATAAACACCAACAATAATGTCAGCCTTGAGATCAAGCGGAGATTAACTTTTGCCAACAGGTGTTACTACGGGCAATTACTAGACAATTAGTAGGCTCTATAAGTCCTTATCCTTCCCGTCCTAATGTATGGCGCAGAGACGTGGACATTGACCATCAATGATGAGCGGCTGTTAGGAGCGTTCGAGAGGAAGATACTCCGTAAGATCTACGGTCCAGTATGCGTGGACGACGTGTATCGAATGAAATGGAACGATGAGCTGTATGAGCTGTATGCCGACACTGACATAGTCAAGCGTATAAAAATCCAGCGGCTTCGCTGGCTGGGTCATGTTGAGCGAATGGAAGAAGCGCTCCGGCTAGAAGGGTGTTTTATTTGAACGACGGTGGAGGAACACGCTGAAGAGGACATTCTAACTCTCTTGGAAAGGCCTCAGGGCAACCTGACTGCACTTGGCCTTATCAACTATCGCCAACGCTCGCATAGCAGAGGTGACTGGCGAAGCTTTATAGAGGCGGCCAAGACCGATCATCGGTTGTAGTGCCAGTTAAGTAAGTAAGTAAGTAAATAAATGCATTATTGTTAAATACTTTATGTCTCTTCAGAATGACTTTAACTCACTGAAGTGCTCAGCAACGAAAGCCTCTTCAAAGAGACTAAGGGTGAAAAATAAACAGAGGGAGAAGGTATCGTATTAAAAGGCAAGTAATTTCTTCCGTATCTGTATAATATTCAAGCCACATTTAAAATATATCTAACTTACAAAGTTTTCAATTTAGAACCAAAAAATTTACAAGAACAAGAGAGACCATAACTCTCTTTCCGGTACCTCCAGTTGTGGATCATAAACTTAGGCAAATACATGAATGCATGCATGCACACACACACACACACCGACGACTGCATGTACTATACTAGAACGGTTATAAATGAGAGTGTGTACTCATGTTTGCTTTAATCCTTAAAAAAAAAACCGAGATTTGTAAATTTTGCCACGAACAGGCAACCAAAAAACGCAAAAATGTCACATGAGTTCGTGCTTAGCTTAGCATTAATATTCACATGACGTCGTCGCGGCCGTCGTCGCCGATTCTTTCAAGCAGTCCGACTGTCTTTATGTCCGACGCAGCAACGTTAAATGCGCACTTGGAGCGAATAAATTTATTCAGTGCTGTACACAAAATCTCAACTTTAAAACTGGTTTCATTTATGCAAGGTTTTCTTTTTTTTTTTTTTGTTGTTTTTTACATTTCGTATGATTTTTGTTTGCTTGTGATTTTGTTTTTGTTTATGTTTATGTTTTTGTTTTTATTTTTGGTTTTATTTTAGGCAGAGGTACTCGTATCTTGTTTAACTTCACTCTTCGCAGATATTGTGTTTGTGCTTATCGGCATCTCAACTCGAGATGTTGTTAGGTGGACGCGCAATTCACGCTCGGACATTAAATTTCGTATATTCGTTTACTTATATGTATATGCATATGTATGTATGTATGTATGTATGTAGGTAGCATAAGTCAAAGAACATATCGAATTTCATCAAAACTATTATCTTGCAAATTTGCTCGCTTACAAATGCGAACATTTTTGCTTTAAGTATGTAATTTTTTGTTGCGATTCAAATTCCAATGAATTAAACCAAACCAAAAATTTTCAGGCCAAATTCACTTTGAATTAAGAGTAATTTTAAACGAGACAGGAAGGCTTAAAATCTGAGAGTCGCTTGAGTCTGATTTGGGCGCACTACCTTCAGTCATGCATGCAAGTACCGAACCAGAACCAGGCTAGCTGAGCCATCACTCTCATGTATATATAACATATGTACTTATAGGTATATGTATGTACATACAAGCATACATTGTGGTCGCTGTGGCGTCGTGGTAGTGCGTTGGACTACTACGCAGAGTGGCCGGGGTTCGAATCTCGGCACAGGCAAAATCAAAAAGTAGAAAAAATAATTTTTCTACACGGCACCACCTCTTGGCAGGCAATGGCAAACATACAAGAGTAAAAATTGCTATGAAAAGCTTTTCACTTTGCCGTTCGGATTCGGCATTAAACTGTAGGTCCCTTCCATTCATGTACAAATATAACACGCACAACATGAGTGGATGCGATAAGCTCGGCGTAAGACCTCCATGGGCTGTTGTGCCATTAAAAGTAAAGTAAAAGTAAGCATTTAAATGGTAGCATTGAGGGTAATTCAACAAATTAAATGTAAACTATTCCGTAATGTCACAGCAAAATGGGTCGAGCAAAGCACTGCAGCAAGGAGGAGCGTGAGTTGGTGAAAAAACTGCGAAATGAAGGACAAAGCATCCGCCATATAGCTAAAACTATTAGCAGATCCTCGACATTTGTCTACCAATCTTTATTACCTCAAAAATTTCATTGCAAGAGAGGTAGGCCCCGCAAAACTACAAGTGCAGATGACAATCGCATAACAATTTTGGCGGCACGCGATCCATTTAAGGCAGCTGCCGCAAATAGAGAGGAGACATGGGCTCAAATTAGTGCTCGATCAGTAAGGAGACGTTTGGTGGGGGAAAAAATGTATGGGAGAACCGCACGAAAAGTAACACAAAAACATCGAAAGTGTCCCACAGAGTTCGCTGAAGCGCACATTGAGTGGGATGGTTCAATTAATGCAAAAAAATTGGCCCAACGTATTATGGACAGACGAAAGCAAAGTGAATCTTGTTGGAAGTGATGGCAAACGTTGGGTTAGATGCCCGAAAAATGCAGAATTAAGCCAAAATATACTAGGAAGACATTTAAGCACGGAGGTGGAAGCATCATGGTACTTATGGGGATGCTTCACTTGGTATGGTGTGGGCCCTCTGTATTGGATAAAAGAAACGATGGACAGATTTCTTTACGTAAACAACCTTCAGGAGATGATGCTTCCTTATACTGAATGGGAAATGCCCCTGAAATGGCAAATGCAACAGGATAACGACCCAAAGCACACCTTAATCCTTTGCGCGAGATTGGTTTTCCCATAATGGATTTCCCGTTATGACCTGGCCTTCACAATCGCCTGACCTTAATAAAATCGAGAACTTGTGGAATATTGTCAAAGAGAAGATTAGCAATACCAGAGCTAAAAACAAAGACGAATTGAAGCAAAGTATTCAAAGAGCGTGGTATTCCATACCCCAGGCTACTTGCGCGTCTCTGGTGGAATCAATGCCTAGAAGGTGTAAGGCGGTTTTAATTAACAAAGGCTATTCCACAAAATATTAGCATTAGTGAACAATTTGAGTCAATATTTTATAAATTTTGTTGTTTTTAATTGAAGTGTTCTTATGTTTTTGTCCTTTTGAAATGTGATTTTATGTATAACTTTTAAATTTCTTTTTTTTACACTGAATTGATTTTGTTTTTGTTTTAAGAAAAACTTAAACTTATGGAATAAATGAATAAAAGTAAATACCTTTTAAATTTATCATAAGCCTAGAGAAATATTTTTTTAAGGTTTTTGATTTCAGAGCAAGGTGTTCTTATTTGATTGTCCGACACTGTATGTATGGTACTTGTTGTTCAGAATACGTATGCAGTTATATATGGTAAACACCATTGATTTTATGTATCCTTCGAATTGTATTTGTAGAGAGGTGGACAAGTTAAAAATGCATGCTACTTTCTACTTTGAGTTCCGCTGTGTAACCAATGCACATCGCAAACAGTTCATAATATTATCGAAGTGTTCAACGAGCAAGCGACGAATAAATTCTAAAGATTTTTATCGTGAAAATAAGGAATGCAGGATAACCAAAAACAAAGTTGAATATCGATGAACTAAAAATTCGGAATTGAAACAGCTGCTGACAGACGTTTCTTTAACAAAAATATTAGATCGTTGGACAACAAATGGAGAAGCTAACGAAATAAATAGTTGCAGTATAACGTATGTAGCTCAGTTTTCTTTGGCCCCACGGAATAACAGCGAACCATTTCACCAACGAATGATGAATGATAAATGGATCCTTTACAATAATCGCAACCCTGCGATACAATGTTGAGATGAAGATGAAACTACGTTCCAAAAACCTAATGGGTGACATTAGAAACGAGTTACCTTTAACATAGGGAAACTGCCTTGCCGAACTTTGATACAATACATATATTGATCTTTACTTAGTGTCCCACCTTTAAATGTTGGTGTGTCTGCATTAGAATTTGTTAGTAAGATTATTAATCTTGGTTTCAATGTGAACTCGTCTTTAAGTTGTGTTGACCATGTATTTAAATAAGGTCGTAAAAAAGGTTTTCCTAACCTTGCGTAATCTAAGAATGACTGCTGAGTATTTACCTCTTGACACGAGAAAAAGATTAGTAATACAATTGATTCTCCCAATAATTTCTTATACTGAATTTGTATAAGTATAGTTAATTAGATTCTCAATCACTTCATAAGCTGGAAGTAGCTTTTAATAATGTCACTCGATATGTTTACGGGCATACAAAATTTGATCACATTTCAACTTGGATAAGGCAAATATTAGGCTCGAACTTGATGGAATTACCTCAAGGCTAGAAATTGATAAATCTTGATCTATTTGCATAAGCTAATTATGACGAGAAATCCAAGATACGAGCATCTATTTGATAAGCTACAATTTTCTACTAAGCTAATTGATTCTTCTTACACCATTAGAAAGAGATTTCACCTTATGTACCTTTTTTTTCAATTAAATATATAAAATAAATAAATAAATTATAACTGTGTAGGGTGTCATGAGTGTATGAGTGTAGAAGTCTACAGAAGTCATAGCCATACTTAGTAAGAGATTACCGAATTGATTGTGGAAAGTTTAGTTTTCTTTATCAAAGTTGGATCTTTCTCAAAACAATATTTCCGCAATCTATTTTATTTTCAAGCGGGCTATATACGGCCTAAATTGTTCCTTCAATCAGGTAGTACGTCTTTATCAATCAAAACGAAACACACTTAGTATTTCGTCAATCATCAACGTGACACATACACACTTATTTTTCACTAACACATTCATATCAATTAAAGCGAAAATTTTATTGCCTATAGGCTGCTTTAGGGTGTCATCAAATTTTGTATGAGCTAGTCGCAAAGCTAAATTCCGGCACGACCAATCGTTAGTACCCTCTTAACCCTATGAAATAAAACGCATTTTTCCATTCAGCGGTTGCTCACATTTTTATGGTATTTGCATGATATATTTTTTTTTATCATTGCTATGAAAATCTTTTCACTTCGCCGTTCGGATTCGGCATTAAACTGGTAGGTCCCTTCCATTCATGTACAAATATAACACGCACAACATGAGTGGATGCGAAAAGCTCGGTCTAGGCCCTCCATGGGCTGTTGTACCATTAAAAGTAAAGTAAAGTAAGTAATATTTTTTTTATCGGACTAACTAACTAAAGGGTGTTTTTTCTAGAAGCGTAGTTTTCAATCTGGCAATACTTTTTTCGGAGTTGGTCTTTTTGACAGCTGTCACTTGATTTATACTCAGTTTGGTTTGCCATTTCATAAAGAATAAACCTACGCCTGAACAATGTTTGCAAATTATTGAAATTTATTAAGAAAATTCATGCGCTGTGAAAAAATGTTTCGCAAAAAAAAATTTTATTAAATGAGACCATTTTTCAACTTTTAATTATAAAATACGCGCATATCTAAAAAAAAAAACTATAATTTCAGGAACGACATAAGTATGTACACCCTCTATACTTATTATAATGTTACCTTTTAATTAGAGCTTCAATACTTAGTGTTAGCACCTTTAGCGTTAATTACGGCCAAAAGACGTCGAGGCATGCTGTGTAGCAAGTTTTGAAGAACCGTTTGTGGTGTGTTTTTCCAGGAGTCCTTTAATTTCATAGAAATCTCTTTTTTGTTTGAGTGACAAGAAGATCGGTCGAGCTTATCATCCAAAAATTGCCACAAATTCTCAATGGGATTTAAGTCTGGGCTTCGGGCAGGTCATGATTTCAGCTCTATTGATTTCTGACCGAATATATGCTGGTATATGAAGTTATCCTGTAAGCTCATTTTTTGCGTTGTACTCTCTAAATTAGTATTCAGCATTTGTAGGTAAGACTCTCCCGTCATTTTTACCTTCAATCATTATTAAATCTGACAGACCTTTGTAGTTGAAGCAACCCCACACTAAAACATTTTCGCCTACGAATTTTGTAATGCTTTGGATGCATTTACTTTGTAGCTTCTCATGACTTTTCCGCCAACATGTTTGTGTACCTTTCGTATTTTTAAACTAAAATTTGCCCTCATCGCTCCAAATTACCTTCTCCCAAAAACTTAGTGGCATTTCGTAGTACTTTTTTGAAAATTTCAGTCGGGCCTTTAAGTTATTCTTGCTGATGAAAGCTTTTTTGATCTTATAATGGCTGGAATACCACTTTTTTTAGAATTCTCCGTTGAATTGTTCGCTCAGAAACATTGATTGATTAAGACTCTGCTTAATAAATCGGACTGAAACTGTCGGTTTCTTTTTTAACCTCTCTCACAATTTAAGTCTCATCGCGAGCTGTTGTTAATCCTGGTCGACCTGTTCTCGGAGGATTCTCTACTAAATACATTTTTTTTTGTTTATTTATTATTTATTACCTTGCTCCTAGAATATTTTTTTTCGAATTTTTGCTGTATCCCAGTTCATTTAAATGATCCTGGACAATCAATTTTCGCAAATCAATGCTTATTTCTGCCGATTTTGGAATTTCACTGACTTTAAGAGTTTTATTAAGAAAAAGTATAAAATATTTCCTTTCTCAAATATTGAAAGAATAATATAGTTATAAAATTTGATAGGGTTTACATAGTTTTGTCGGACACTGTATTTGTTCTTAATTTTTTTCAAATGAGAAGAATGACGAGAAAAGTGAGTTATTTTGTTAAAAATAAATTCAATATATAAAAGAGTGACAAGTTGTTGCTCAACTCTGGACGCCGGAAAACCTTCTGCCGACTCTGATGTCTACAGTGTTCTCAAATAACTGCTAACATTTCATCTGAACATACAACTAGTTGTATACATACTTATATAAACGTTCATAATTTTTTCATGGTATGGCTCCCCACAAATTCCGTTCCCAACAGGAAGGAAATTGTATTCGTAGCAGTAGTTGATAGTATGCTGGACTGTTGCACAGGGTGCTCGGGTTTGAATCTTCTATTTGTGCACATACATATATGTACCATATGTACTACTGTGGGCAAAAAGTAGTAAGACTTTTGAATTTAAATTTCGCGCGGAAATCCATTCATCAAAATATTATTTTTTAAGGTTGGTATGACTGTCGGTGACATCTGTGCCAAATGTCACATCAAAATAATCATTAGTGTTTAGTATACGCTTGTCTCTCTGAAGTACAAAAAGTGCATTCGGCGATTTTCATAATGAGTGAAATTATTCAACAAAGAAGTTCCATTAAATTTTGTGTGCGGAATCAAATTTCTGGTGCCGAAACGTTCAGAATGTTGCAAAAGGCCTTCGGTGATAATTGTATGTCGCGAGCAAGTGTTTTTGATTGGTACAAATTGTTCAAAGATGGTCGAGAACGCGTTGACGACGAACCACGTCCAGGACGAAGGACGGCCATCAACATCAACTGATGATCAACACGTCAATAAAATCAAGGAATTGGTGCTCGAGAATCGACGATTAACAGTCAGAGACTTTACTGGCATCGTTGGAATATCGGAAGGATCAGTGAAAACCATTTTAAAACATCATTTGGGCCTAAGAAGAGTGAATGCACGATTGGTTCCAAAATCACTGCATTGGTTTTACGAGACCATTTTGCCAAAAATTCGACTGATATCGTTCCGCAACCACCCTACCACCCTATTCGCCTGACTTAGCACCGTGTGACTTTTGGCTATTTTCTAAACTCAAAAAACCGTTTCGTGGACACCGTTTTGAGTTAATTGAAGACATTAAACATGAATCGCTAAGCGCATTGAAGGCTATTCCGGAAATTGACTTTAACAACTGTTTCGAGAATTGGAAAAAACGTTGGCACAAGTGTATTGGGGCCGGGGGGGATTACTTTGAAGGGGAAGAAATAGATTTGGAAGAATGAATAAAAAAATTTTAAATTATGAACAAAGTCTTACTACTTTTCGCCCACAGTAGTATGTAAAATTCACACAACGTGAATGAATGTGAAAAGCTCTGCCTAGGCTCTTAACTGATTGTTGCACCAGTAAATTAGAAAAAGAAATAGAATTGATATGAAATGCGAATGTAAATAAGATTTAACAATAAGTTCTCAAAAGGTATATCTTTTTACAGTCCATAACGTTTTCATGTACAATTTTTCCCATATAAAATCGATATACAATAGATTTTGAATATATTTTTTTCAACATTGGTTTTGCTTGCTTTATATTTTTCTGTTGAATATTGGTTGGTATTTAGAGTTTGTCACGCAAAGCAATGAACTTATGAACTTATGCATTTATAAAAAGCCACCTGACAAAGTTTATATATAAGTATTACAAATTAACATTAAACTATCGTTGGTGTTGACATATTCTATCAGCTATAAACTGATAAAAGCTTCGTAGAAACCTACAAAAGCATATAGAAGATAAGTGTTTATTATCTGGACGTTGTAAATTTCAAAGGACCAATAAAGTAAAAATGTTCATCACTTCCATAGCTGACAGCTGTTTATATCGACCATATCCTGAACTTTCATTCATGATATTGTTTCTAATTCTTTTAGCAGTTTTTATGCTTGCCGAATACCTCAAAACCAATTGAGTTGCACGAGCCAACATTGCGCATTACTTTCCCCAATCAAATGTTTTTTCTCCCTTTTTGTATACTTAAGGTGGCCATACACATACACATACACTACTATACATACAAATTATCATTCTACCTGCACATTAAAAACTTGTGATTTTCATATCAAAAATATGTCGATCGACAAGCCCATACACTTTATGACTTGCTATCCGATTCGAGCAATTCGATCGACAAGTTGAATGCTTAGTGTAAGGCCGCCATTAGAACAATGAGCGAACTCCTTTATTATCTGATATAAGACTTATTAAAAGTTGTTCTCGTGCTAATCCACTTTCTATTAGACTGCATGCTTTCCATCTCAACTCAATTCTATAATAAGTAAACTCTGTTATTAAGTCCTTAAAGAAATTCAAGAGATACCACATCAAGCAATAGATGATTCTGAGCCGTTGTTTCTTGAATCTGCCCTTCTTTCTTCTTTTAATGGAACAACAGCCCATGGATGGCCTATCACGAACTTTTTCGCATCAACTCATGTTGTGCGTGTTATAATTTTTTTGCATGAATGGAAGCGTCCTTCAGTTTTATGCTGAATTCGAACCGCGAAGTGAAAAGCTTCTCTTATGAAATGTTTACTCTTGGAGGTTTGCCATTGCCTGTCAAAAGTGGAAAATGGTTTTTTCTACTTTTTGATTTTGCCTGGGCCGAGATCTGAGAGCTGGACACTCTGCGTAGCAGGTTAACCCACTACTAACTAAGCCACGGCGACCCATTTCTTGAAAAAACTGTGATTTTTGCTTCAAAGCAGAGAGTACTTAGAGGATATAGCTAGAAAGTTTCGTTTTGTATGTGGGCGGGGGGGAGCTATAGACCTTCCATACCACTCAGTCAGCCTCCAAATATCCAGCAAATATTAGCTATACGTAGCTTCTACTAGTTCTACGCTGTACCACAAATTTACATCAATCACAAATATTTATTGCCTGCAGGGGCAAAGAATTTTTGATTTTCTTCTTGCATGAATTGGATGAATTTTTTTTTTTTGCTGTGTCAAATCCAAATGTGAAAGCCTGAAGCTTCTCTGCTTGATATTGTATTTTGCAATTGATATTTACTCGTTTCCGCCAATCATTATTTCGTATAATTGTAATGGTTTCAAGCTTCAATCAAATCGAAAACCATTTAAAGATTAAAGAGAAGAAAAATGAATGAACAAACTCGAAATCTAAATACGAGAATTCACCCCCCTTGCGTGGTGTTTAAATGAATTGTATGGTGTATGCAAGTAGACAAAGACAACAGCAACAGCAATAACACTAACAACAACACTAACAACAACAACAACACTAACAACAACAACAACACTAACAACAACAGCAACTAGAGCAAAAACGAAATAAAAACATTTCAAAAATGAACATTTTTCATGTGCCAGAAGGGAAAAAAAAGAAGTCATGTTCACCACCATAAAAATAACAAGAACAAAAAAAGAAAAAAAAAAAAAACAAAAAAAAAACCAAAAGGAATAATAAAAGGAAAATGAAAATGAAAAAAATCCCCCTAATTCGAAAATGTTCTCTCGGAGAGCACGATATCTATTTTCTTCACACTTTTCTCTTTCCCTTTGCCATTTGGCAACATTACGTGTACACATAGTAAATATACATCCTGTGTAAATGAACCCAGCGATCAAACGATGTGCTTTGTGTGTAGTGGAGCGCGTATCTTGCTTCTACAATGCTCTCTCAAAAGGAGCGCAGTGAATGCAGAATCGCTATTTCGCAATGATTTGTTCGAAATGTGTATTATGATTTGAAAGTAACAGTAAGTAACAGTGCCCGTATCAGAACTTGGTTGTTCTTATCACTGTCTAATGAATACTTTGGATAAATGAAACGTGTGGGTGCGGTAATGTGAGTAATGAAATTGCACTTAATTTTCTGTTGTATGCAAAATCTCTAAAAAATCATGAAGATAATGGAGCTGATCTATTTCAGATTACACTAAATAAACTCTTTGCCGAACAACAACTTTAAACAAAAATTATTGGGAGGCGAGCGCTGAAAGAAGAAATTCTTTTCTTAAATTGATTCTTACATATTTCTGTTATAAATCAATAAAGAGATTCTTTGAAATATAACCCATGAAAAACTTTATAAAATCAATGAATTAGTTTTCATGGACAGTATTTTTAATGAACACAATCAATGATAATGTACAAATTAACGATGAAGTTCATTAAAACTTCTAATGAAAATATGTCAACTTGTACACTTTCTTATAATCTAATTCACTTGATATCGGTAGGAATATAAGAAGTGCTATGTTTTGGCTAGCTCTTCTAGTAAGTACCATACATAATCTACTACTATACTCCGCAACAGCAGTGATAATACTTATTCCACCTTTTGGACAACCTCTAGTTGTATTTGCTTTTATGCTGCCGTTCTGGTAGTTAACATATTGCTATCCATTTCGTTAGAGTATTATTAATCAATTTTAACTATAAGTTTATGTTTATTTTTAAGTTGACGTTTAACGTAATGTTTATAAATACAAAACTACTTATATAAATAAAAGATGTTCATTAGCTGCACATAATTTGGAGAATGTTAAAATAACTGCCGCTGGGTGAAAACAAAAGACGGAATGGTGTACGTGTGAGTTTTTGTGTGTATGCGTTAAAGGAGTTTTGTGTAGCTGAGTGCTATACTTAAAAAAGAAAAGTTTCAAGAAGGAAATGTCAAACATTTTTAACGCAAACAACGCATTTAATGTCAGCCGATACAAATCAATTTAAAGTAGAAACTTAAAGATATTTCCAAATTTTAGGGTTAATTTCTTTTAAATAAAATATTTTAAACTAGAAAAGTTCTTGTAGACATAATTGTATAAAATTTTTCTGGTTCATTGGGATTACCTTATCCTTTCAGCGAATTGCGTACGTCGGTGTAACTGAGTTTTTCCAAGCCCTTCATATTGACACAAGCACAGCACAGACATAACACACTTTCCTAACAGTTAAATTCGAAACCGCAAGACCCTATACCCGCTCTCCTCATATCTAATTTTTGGTACTTACGAGTAAATACACCTTCAAAAGTCCAGTAGGTCAAATGTATGACGAAGCACACTCATTCATAATCTGTAACATTAGCAATTGCAGCGATTGTGAATCAGTTACACCTACTTTTGCCAAATTTTTTTTCAATACTTTCCGAAAATAACTATGCGGCAGCATCTGCTTGAATGTAGCTGCATATACTTTTCTTCTATGCTATAAAGTAAATACATATTAAGGTTTGAAAGGTTTATCTTTTGTCATCAAGGTGGCCAGTGGTGTTAAAGACAGTATCATATTCACAAATGTATTTAAAATATTTTGAATTTATGCCTTAATAATGGCAGCTACAGTTTACAAAGTGAAAACAGTTTTCCCAATAAGGTTTAGCTATCCAAAGGTGGTTCCATTTGAGAATCCATAAATCTGTACAAGTGTGATGACTATCAAATTTAGGTTTTCTGTTCGATTTTGAGTATCGTGAGAGTACTTACTTACTTTACTTTTAATGGCACAACAGGCCATCGAGGGCCTAGGCCGAGCTTTTCGCATCCACTCAGGGTACGCAGTTTCTATTTTTAGGCTTTACGTGCAGAGATATGATTTATAGTGTTTACATAAGTGTTCACTCGTAGGGGCTCGTATGTTTCACTTCAATACGGCAAGTGCTCGCTTACTTTGAGTGAAAATTTATAGTGTTTAGTTGTAAATAACAATAACTGATTACAATTATTTATCGTGACCCTAATTCATAAATGCAGTAATTCAAAATGTTTCCATATTCAGCATTTTAATAAATTCAAATGAACCGTATTCAACCGATTCAGAAAATGACGAAAATCGGTTTCGAAAAAATTTTAATTATTGCCTTTCTACATTAAGCTCACAATGTATTTACTTATAAGAAAATTCTGTACACTTCTTTTACACTTGGTCACCCAAACCAACTGCATACAAAAGAGGACAAAATGGAGATTGAGTTCACTATAAAAGGCTTCGCCGCATGCATGAAACGCAGCGAAAGAGAAGGAAAAGTTTTCAGAGTAACATTTCTACCCTCACATACATGCACATACACACACACACACACACACAAACACATGTATGTATAAGTGTATGTATGTGTACATATGTACGAGTGCATAAAATGAAAAATATGTATGTACGAGTATGTATGTAAGTATGTATGTATATGCACATGTCGCACAAGTACCATATGTAGGGCTCCGTTTTGGTGAGGGTGTGATGGGGTTAAGGTTAATCATACCCACACTCAACCTACCATACTGCAACCCTTTTAGATTCGATCGAGTGCTGTAGCAGTGTAGCAGGAGGCAGCATATGGTAGTGCTATTTTCCAACACTGTAATGTATGCAAAAGTTTTACTGTGCCCCTGGGAATGCGTGTGCCGAGATATAACTCAAACATTTTGTTTACCATATTTTAAATCATAATATTTGAAATCTCATAGATTCGTTATGCTAATCAAACAAAAAATAAAATAAGTGTGTAAAGCGGTTAATAAATGCAAGTATGGAAGAATAAATGCAAAGACAAAACATAATTTATTTTTCAGAAATTTAAACCTCACAAGCCGATATTGAAAGGATCAATTTTAGAGTGTTTATCAAAATGTTTTATTGAATTGTTGCGCGAAACTTGAAATATGTAATTGTGATTTCTGTATTTTCAATTGAAAAAATATTTCCGTCCTTCAGACGCAAGTGTTCGACCATTGACTCATGCGAAATGTAACTCGAAAGTATTCCCTCACACCGAACTCGAAATCAAACTCGAACTCGAACTCTCCAAGGAACAGCCGAATCATTTCATGTCAATGTTATTGCTTCTAAGTGGCATGTTGATGAGGCAAGACTTCGATGTGCGTTCTTTGAGTTTATGTCTCAAATTTCATTCCACTGCATACTGCATATTGTAATTTTGTAATTAAATTTTTTTTTTTTTCAATTGTACTAAGATAATTACATAAATTGATGGTTTCAATTGTAAGTGCGTGACTTTAGCTTTGACTCAATTGAATTTCAATTACAGTAATTTTCGTTTACAATGACTTTAAAAGGAGCGGCAAAAATGGAAATGTTTCGTTAGGAACAAAGTTCGTTTTAACTGAAATAGAGGGTATACTTAGTACTGCCATAAGTTCTGTTACAACTGAAATGTAGTGTAAAAATTTAAGTAACGAGTTTGTTTTTTTTTTTTTGTTTTTTAATATTATTTATTTTTGGGCAAAACAAAACAAATTTTATTAAAAATGACAGCCTTTTGCTTTAATGCAGGCTCTTAAATGTTCCAGCCATTGGCTATAGCGGCACGTAGCGGTTCGCCGCTGCAATAAGTGCTTACTTGAGGCTTTCCAAATTTCTGTGGCGAACTTTGTAGGCCATACTAAGTCCTCTAACTAAGACCAATAAATTAGAATCGAGAGGATGTAAATCTGTTCTTCCCGATGGCCAATACTCAGCAGAAATAAGAGAAGAAATATTCTACAGTAACCATTCTTGGGTTGTTTTAGCTTTATGTGCCGGTGCAGAGTCTTGTTGAAAGACCTAGAGTTCTCCATTTATCTTCAAAACGCCTTCCCATACATCTTGTTAGTATTCTTTTGCTCTAGTTTTTAAGCGCTTTTTGGCAAAAATGCAAAGAAGTGAAGCCGTTATGGGGCACTCCCGACTAAAGCTTAACGTATGCAGGATGATGACCTCTCTAAACCCTTGGTATAGAATTTTTCGCTTTTTGGGATGTTCTAGCATAGACTTAGTCATTTTGTTTATTAAAAACTTCTTCCACCCTACAATTTGTTCATTCGTAAAATGGATATTTTCATGGCCACTGCAAAAGCTTGGTGGTCGCTGTGGCGTAGTGGTAGTGCGGTGGACTGCTACGCAGAGTATTCGGGGGTTCGAATCTCGACACAGACAAAATCAAAAAGTAGAAAAAAAATTTGTTTCTACACGGCACCACCTCTTGTCTTGGCAGGCAATGGCAAACTTACAAAAGTAAAAATTGTCTATGAAAAGCTTTTCACTTCGCCGTTTGGATTCGGCATTAAACTGTAGGTCCCTTCCATTCATGTACAAATATAACGCGCTCAACATGAGTGGATGCGAAAAGCGAAAAGCTCGGCCTAGGCCCTCCATGGGCTGTTGTGCCATTAAAAGTAAGTGAGTAAGCAATGGCTTCTTGCATCTTTGCAATCTCATTTGTTTTAATCGCGAGTTTAAAATATGGCCAGTGTACCTGCGACAAGCTTTCATGTGGAGGTTAACACGGATTAGTCGTGACATAGATCTGGAAAACATATCCAACATATCCACTAGCCATGATATTCTGCTGCCTTAAGGCATTTCAGTGAATTCGCTAACGCACAGCTTTTATAGCTCTACTCGTATGAATAACGCGCAGACGCCCACATTTGATCCTGTCTTCCACTTGAGATTATTCTAAGAAACGATCGATGGTACGATAAACAAACATTTTGATTAAACAGTGTTTTTTTTTTAACAAAATGAATATCTGACTCGCGCTATTTCCGCACTTGTGCAATGCAATCACTTCGATGTAATTGTTTTTGTTATTCCACTCCATGCTAATCAGGTGAAATTTCAAACCAAACTGATTTGAATTTTTATTGGAATAGAACCCAAAACTATGAAAATTTCGAACACTTAATGAGAATGTCATAACTGAAAGTATTCTTTAACCTGTCACAGCCTGGAACAAGGCCGGAACTTTTCAACGCCAATGTATTTACTTCACTTCAACCGAAAGTTGCTGCAAGCGGATTCTGTTTTAAGCGAAACATACTGTATTTGTTTTACATACAATAACATACAATTTTCTTTGTTTCGTTTGCAATATATGTAATAGAGAAACTTTCCTTATAAACTGTTGTCAAGGCAAAGAAGTGACACAAATTATATGTCCATACATATGTATACATTCATACATACATACATACATATATACATACATATATACACACATATATACACACATATACATGTACATACATATCCATATGTGAATCAACATGTACAATGTATGCAAAGATGCCAATATTTACATGAATATGTTTCCTTGACATTCAGTAAATGTCATGGTGATTGGCCAGAGGCTTTGACTTTATGATGGAGGAACTTTTAGCCCCATTCGTACATTAAAACAAGAAGTTAAATACAAGTCAAGCACAAGTTGGCATCTATTTGTTAAAAAAAAAACATGTATCCCTTCCATCTTTTTTCAATGTTTGTACAGATTTTTATTTAGCTTTCGTTTCGTTTCAGCAAATTGGTCGAATAATCCGTAAAATTCTATAGTGGAAATTTTTAACAAAATCGGTCGCTCCATAATTCACAAAAAACTGATTTTCTGAACAACCATCGCTAGAGGACAGAAAATTTGAATTAAACTCAGGTAGAAGGGAGAGGGTACACCAAAAAATGGAAATGAAGAAGTCAACTAAGAAACGAATTAACGACCGAATACCTGGTGGAAGAATACTTTCAATTTCAACTTTAATAAGTTTACCTTCTTGTGGAAAGATCTTTCAAAAAGAGCCATACTACGAGTATTTCTCTTTTCCAAATGTTTACAATGAAAGAGGAAAAAGACGGTCTAAAATTAAGCCCCATCATATACATATATTTGTAACGCGTTCTCTTCTTATTTCACATAATATCGAAAAATCTTAAATTAATAGCGACTGTCTTAAAGCTGAACTGAATTTCTGGATTGAAGACCAAATAATCGCATTTGAATTAAAACAAAAAAAAACCTTTAAACAAAATTGGAGTTTTGACTAGAAAGTAAAGGGAAGGTCTCGGAGAATAAACTGTATAATACTTAATACAGACTATTTTATATATACCCTTCCTGATAAGAAAACAACACAGACGTTCCTTCTTCTTGAGAAGAAACAAGCTCGAATATTAACTTGAATATTCAATGGTTTGGCTTCGAGGATCAGCGAGTCACAGAAAAAATTGAGATCATTCACTGTGAATATTCAAATCTTTAGATCTACTAAATCCATTTATTAGTTCGGACAACAACAACACACTATCTAATAGGATTCATCAAGAGGTTTTGGGTGGCTAAAAAAAAAAGTACCACAAAAAAGAATCGAATTTAATCCTAGAACAAATAATACCGTTCCAATCTTAAAATAAGAACGATCTTGAGCTTGATTCTAGTAAACAAAGGTATTCTTAACTTACTTACTTACTTAACTGGCGCTACAACCGATGATCGGTCTTAGCCGCCTCTATAAAGCTTCGCCAGTCGCCTCTGCTATGCGTTGATAAGGCCAAGTGCAGTCAAGTTGCCCTGCACCTTGTCTTTCCAACGGAGAGTTAGGACGTCCTCTTCTGCGTGTTTCTCCACCGTGGTTCAAATAAAACACCCTTCTAGCCGGAGCGCTTTCTTCCATTCGCTCAACATGACCCAGCCAGCGAAGCCGCTGGATTTTTATACGCTTGACTATGTCAGTGTCGGCATACAGCTCATACAGCTCATCGTTCCATCTTATTCGACACACATCGTCCACGCATACTGGACCGTAGATCTTACGGAGTGTCTTCCTCTCGAATCCATGTCTCGGCGCCATACATTAGAACGGGAAGGATAAGTCACTTATAGAGCGTTATTTTCGTCGGTCGAGAGAGTGATCTACTTCTCAATTGCCTACTGAGCTCGTATTAACACCTGTTGGCAAGAGTTAATCTCCGCTTGATCTCAAGGCTGACATGCATTCTTAAAGTTACATCAAAACAAGCTTAACGCGAAAAGGGTGCAAAATATGTTCAGACTAATTGTGTAATGTAAGTAAGTATATGTGAATGCGAGGTCGCTGTGGCATAGTTGGTAACGCGTTGGGCTGCTACGAAGAGTTTCCGCGGTTCAAATCTCGGCACAGGCAAAATCAAAAAGTAACAAAAAAAAAACAATTTTTCTACAACGCAGGCAATGGAAAACCTACAAGAGGTAAAATTTGCCAAAGAAAAAGCTTTTCACTTCGCAACATAAAACTTCCATTTGTTTACAATAACAACACGCACAGCATGAGTGGATGCAAAAAACCAGGCCTAGGCCCTCCATGAGCTTTTGAGCCATTAACAGAATTAAAGAAGAAGCATTATATAAAATGTTATTCTATTCTGATAAATCCTTTCACCTCCGGATTGCAGTCAAAGTTTCAAAAATATTGGAACATTTTTCGTTTTTGGGGTAAGTTTCTGTATAAAGATTATGGATTTAGAACCAAGTAATACATATAGGTACATAAGTAAATAATACATACTCGTACATATGTTTTTCATCGTATTATAAAGTTTCTATGGCCTTCCTCGTTCCCTTCCACCTACACGAGGCTGCAAGAGAACGAGAATTGAATGTAACAATAATTTAGTAAAAGTGACTAGAATCATTTATTCAAATACTGCAAAAATG
Organism: Palloptera scutellata; assembly: GCA_958295655.1. Taxonomy (NCBI): domain Eukaryota; kingdom Metazoa; phylum Arthropoda; class Insecta; order Diptera; family Pallopteridae; genus Palloptera; species Palloptera scutellata. The sequence continues at coordinate 43,107,743 of OY282451.1, forward strand.
TTTTCACAGTCTATATAATTTATTGAGCCTTAAAGAATAGAAATACCATAGTCAAATGAAAGTCAATCTATTTCATCAGAATCAATGCACTACATCGCATTAAGATGATGAATTCAAGCCAACGAAGAAAATCGAAACAACGACACCTCCTAGGAAATAGTTCCCTTCTGTAAGCAAGGACTTTGCTTTGCTAACAAACCAGGGCAAGGAAATACTTATGCCTTGAAGCGACAAAATTTTCATAGTATCTGCTTTACACTTCGACGTGAGTAAAGGCAAAACTTTTATAAAAGATGGAAAAAAGTACCGAGAGAAGATTATTTCGTTTCATTTATTTAGTCAAAATTCAAAATACTGACTAGTAAGTGACTATATAAAATTTTAAAAAGTGTTGTAAAAATAATTAACAATTAGATAATAAAATTTGTAAATAAAACAATTCAATATACCATAATGCTTGAAATGATTCCTAATTATAGAGAAATCCACATCGCATTGTCTTTAAACTATCATTAGATAGTTAGTTTTCAAAGTGGATACATAAAATGGAACATGGTAGCGCAGATGACGTGAAGGTTCATTAAATGTAGTCTTTTCAAGTATAAATGGGGAATCAATGTTTCCATAAATTAAGTCATACACAACCATGAGGGAATGTATAACTTTTCTGCTCTCAACAGGCTTCAAACTAATAAGTAAGCATCGAGCATTATACGAAGGAAAACGCTCAGCAAAATGTAAAGGAGGAAAGCAAAATGAACAAATTTCTTTTGAATTCTTTCAATACGTGCAGAGTATGGGTATTTTAGAGAGGATTCCCAATGAAGGAGACATATTCAAGTTTCGGACGCACAAGTGTTGTATACAAAATTTTACTCGTATACGGACCTTTGAAATCCCTGCCATTACTTACTTTACTTTTAATGACACAACAGCCCATGGAGGGCCTAGGCCGAGCTTTTCGCTTTTCGCATCCACTCATGTTGTGCGTGTTATATTTGTATATGAATTGAAGGGACCTACAGTTTAATGCCGAATCCGAACAGTGAACTGAAAAGCTTTTCATAGCAATTTTTACTCTTGTAGGTTTGCCATTGCCTGCCAACTGTCAAGAGGTGGTGCCGTGTAGTAAAATTATTTTTCCTACTTTTTGATTTTGCCTGTGCCGAGATTCGAACCCCGGACACTCTGCGCAGCAGTCCAACGCACTACCACTACGCCACAGCGACCAGCAAATCCCTGCCATAACGACTAATAAAGGCAAGGAGCGAATAGGCTTTTCGTGCAAGGCAGTTTACATGGTTAGTGAAAGTAAGCCTTGTATCAAATAGAGCACCCAATTCTAGAAACTCTTCAACCGACTCCAGCGCATTGTTAGATATATAGGTACTATGGGACGAAAGGTACCAACTAGATGATCTTACAAATCTCATTTGAAAACATTTTTTTATGTTAAAAGTCAATTTGTTTCGTTGACACCAATCAACTAGGCGATTAATGTCCGATTGTAACAGAGCAATATCAGTCAAATTTTTGATTCTGCAAAAGAGTTATAAATCATTAGCATGCAGTAGATAATGTGAGTGATATTGAAAATCACCTTTGCGCTGATGAAAGAACCGAAAATTAAGTTATTAGATTACATTTCACCAGTTTCTGGCACTTCTCAATGTATAGAATAAGCAAACACTGACTTCTTCTGAAAAGAAGAAATTTCTCGGGACATATTGCCATCACACAGGGTGTGATTGATATAATTTGAACGCTCGTAAAAAATTAAAAACGATTACTACTACCATTTCAATGGATCATTTATCTTCTTTCCGTGAATGAACTGGCTTCGGGTCACTTGTCCGTGCACATTAATGGCATTACATCCCCAGAGATTTTAAGGAACCATTAATTGGTCAAAATCTACGAAACTGTGAGAAAATGCCTGTTGTTTTATTTCAACACATTACCACGATGTAAAAAAATCTATGCAGAATTATATTAGCGGTGATAACAGGTGAGTATTCTATTAATTTAGGAAACAAATCTCCAGCAGTAATTTTCCCATGCCCGATGCCTTATTCACGCCAATAAAATTATGCGTTTGTATGTTTCGATTGAGTCTCCTTCTGAAAACCTATTGGTTGTTGAAACGAATGTCGTCATGGCTTACGCTCCAAACTGGTTCATTATTAGAACTCACCCCTCCCGTAGAGATGAAGAACAACATCTATAACATACATCTAACTCATACATACAGGGTGATAATTAATAAATGTATAATACAACAGTTGTGAACATAAAAAAATTATTGTAATTAAAATCGAAAATCAAAACAAAGAAAAATATAACATATAGCATAAGGAAAAATATATTCAGCCGGTTTCGAAGTAATCATCCTTGGCACGAATACACCGCTTCAAACGTTTGGAACAATTTTTGACTATTGGCCGCAGCTCCTCCACCGCTATTCGGGCCCATTACCAACGCAACGACTGTTTCAGGGACTGCAACAGTCTGACATTCTGACGTTTAGCACAGCCTCTGACCGCCATATAAGGATAATGAGCCCTGAACTATTCTTGTATCGTTTTGGATCTGTGAGCTGGCGCAGAGTCTTGCTGGAAAATCCACGCTTCACACATGAACGATCATTAGCACCAGGGGAGTACTACAGCGTCCAAATTTTCACGTCGGTACACTTCTCAGTTGATTTTGACTTCTTCGAGTGGGTCTTGCCATTTGCGCAAATACCACCCCCTACCATGATGGATTCCGGATTTTGACGATGTTGAATGACGAATGACGAGCCTGGACGAGCCTCTGTTGACCAGCTTCTGTCATTTTGATGGTTATGCTCTTGTTCAACAGTAAACAGCTATTCATCTGTGGAGTCGGTTTTTTCCCCATCCAATTCCTGCGGCCCGATGTTGAATTAGGCGTCATCTTTTGAGTCGTACCCGCTTGGTTTCATCCGTGACTATCTGTTTGGAGCTTGCATGCATTGAGTCCTAGTTTGTTTTTTGCTATGAGTCGAATTGGTTCACGATTGAGACTAGTTTGGTGACCAACTTTCCTCATGGCAACCGTTGAATTACGATTCTGCCTCTGCCTGGACCATCACCTTCAATGACCCAGCTCCTTAAACCGTTTAATCATACGAGAAGCTAACGAGAGAGCAATACGAAGCTGCTGCGCAATATCACAATTACCTAGCTGGTGCAATCTTATAGTACTTACTTATTTAACTGGCACTACAACCGATGATCGGTCTTGGCCGCCTCTATAAAGCTGCGCCAGTCACCTCTGTTGTGCGCGCGCTGACGCCAGTTGATAAGGCCAAATGCAGTCAGGTCGCCCTGTACCTGGCCTTTCCAAAGGATATTAAAACGTCCTTTTCTGCGTGTTCCTCCGCAGTGGCTCGATTAAAACACCCTTCTAGCCGGAGCGCTTTCTTCCATTCTCACAACATGACCCAGCCAGCGAAGCCGCTTAATTTTTATAAGCTTGACTATGTCAGTGTCGGCGTACAGCTCATACAGCTCATCATTCCATCTTATTCGATACACATCGTCCACGCATACTGGACCGTAGATCTTACGGAGTATCTTCCTCTATCAATAGTAGCGTATGAAAAATTATGTCTATACACTCAGTTTTGTCATATTCGATTGATAGAGGGCTCTGCCCATCATTTCCATTTCTCGTCAAATTTGACATTTCAAACAAAAACTTGGCGTTTCAAACAAAAATCGTTAGAAATTTACACACAAACGTTGTGAAGAAGTAAACTTCTGTAGGGCGTCCCACTGTCGCACACAATTTTTTTTATTATATTTCAAGTTATTTTCAAGTGTGTGCTCTTTTTTATAATCAGTCGCTGTCCTAACTGCTCCTTACCTAAACAGTAAGATTCAAACTACTCCCACTTTCCTCAATTATAAAGAGTCCAACAATGCAACAAAGCCAGTATTAATGATTCCATGTTTACATATTCGAATCGTCCGATAGTTGCAATTTGCACATAACTCGTACTCGTACCCTTGTAACCACTTAACGGCCAGATACATTCAACGATACGAATCAGATATTTACATACAGACATTCCAGATGTGTACGAGCAGTCAGGATATGGCAAAGAGCGAAAAAAGAGAGGAATTACGACTAAGAAAAACAGTTTGCCTTCTTCTCTTTCCTTAGTTTTGAAGTACAAATGCAAACTGCGCTACCGCTACACAAAAGCTGAACATCACTAATTAAAAATAAAAAATACGTGGCATCAAATAAAATTTAATTGCGATTCTATTTGCGATATCGCACGTCCACCAAACTCGCTTCTGAATCAGCAGCAAAGCAGTAGCTCAGCCAGAACATCCTCAGGCAAAACATCCTCAGGCAAGACGACGTTGTATTTCTGACTAGCCGCATACCAACAATACCGTCATACACGTACATACACCTATGTATATGTATATGTATATGTACATATGCATTCGACTACATTTAAAGTTGCCACCAGACCTGCATCTCATTTAAAGCTGATTAAAGATTGGAATGCGTTCGAATGGAGTTGGTTGTGGAGAGGCGCTCGCCTTTGCAGTTGGTAGCCGAGTAGGTAGCATTTCCACCAGTTGATTATTGCTGTTATTCTGTTATTCTTTGTCGTCAGTAGCAAGTCATCACGAGGCCAGCTTATACCAGTTGCTTCAACGAGTAACAACGAGTACATTATCAAGTCATTTAGCACTTAATAATTTAATGGCAGAAATTATGAACGCAATTTCTTGGAAAATATTTGTATTTATTGTAAATTCTATTTATTTTATTTATTACATTGTGTTACATGTAATTATTAACCACTAGCTGCACTGAGTATTTTACATATACGAGGTATGATCATAAAATAACCGTTATTTATTTATTCATCAACAACTATCTTGTCCCCTTCAAAGTAATCCCCCTCAGATATAATACACTTATGCCAGCGTTTTTTCCAATCCTCGAAACACTTCTGAAACGCGCTTTTTGGTATCGCCAACAGCTCCTGTTTCGGTTTTTCTTTTATCTCCTCAATCGTAGCAAAACGCTTTCCTTTCATCGGTGTCTTCAGTTTTGGGAAGAGGAAAAAGTCAGCGGGGGCCAAGTCCGGTGAATACGGTGGTTGAGGCATGATAACGGGTTTGTTTTTGGCCAAAAACTTACGCACAAGCGACGTTGTTTTTGCTCAAAATTTAGCAATTTTGGAACAATGTTCGCTGCCGCACGTTTCATGCATGCGTTTCACTGAAACAATTCAATTGGTCTATAAACTATACCAAAAACATTTATCTTTTAACTAGTTGAAGTTTCATCGGTTTACAAACTATTCCGAAAACATCTATCTACCAACTAGTTGAATAGATATACAAGTCTGGACAATTAATTGACTTGTGCTTAGGATAACACAATGTTAAAATAACCAGTAAGCGATGGGGAAAGGTATGTCCGCTCCTTGCTGGCGTATTACTTTACTTACTTTACTTTTAATGGCACAACAGCCCATGGAGGGCCTAGGCCGAGCTTTTCGCTAGCGTATTACAGCGTCCAATTTTAGGACCTCAACTGTTTTGTTTCTTTATTAATGATATTATAACTGTATGCAAGCATTCTAAGATGCACGCATACGCTGACGATATTCAAGCATATAGTATATCTAATGTGACCTTGCACTCATTGATGACATGACCCGTAAACTTAATTCTAATCTCCATGCCATAAAAGTATGGGCTGACAATAATAAATTACGTATTAACCCTTTGAAATCCAAAATGTTGCCTATCTCGGGGAAGAGTTTTCTCGTTATTCCACCTATTTTTATTCGGTTTCATCTTGAACTCTAAGCTTACATGCTGTGACCACACTAATGATGTTGTCTCTAAAATCTACGATAAACTCCTCCTCCTCTAATTAGAGTTAAACTTGTTAAGCAGTTAATACCAAAATCTTACCTATCTCGAGGAAGATTTCTGGTTCTCCCGTTATTCCACCTTTTTCTGTTGGGGACTCTAAAATTAAACTTGTTTATGGTATCCTGAGCTTGGGTTTCATCCTGAACTGTAAGCTTACATGCTGTGATCACATTAATGGTGTTGTTTTTAAAATCTACAATGTTTTACTATACGCTCAGTTACATTCTCTGATGGATATACTTCTCCTGCAATTAGAATTAATCTTGTAAAACAATTAATACTTACATAGTTCGTTACCGCCGCCTGACTATGAGGAGGTCTTAACAGCCATTGCTCGGCTGAAAAACAATAAGGCTGCAGGTGCAGATGGCCTGCCTGCTGAGTTGTTTAAGATCGGAGGCGAAGAGCTCAAAAAACGCATGCATGAGCTTCTATGCAGAATATGGTCAGATGAAAGCATGCCAAGTGATTGGAATCTCAGCGTACTCTGCCCAATCCATAAGAAGGGTGATTCCACGATCTGCGCCAACTACGGTGGGATCAGCCTTCTTAATATTGCATATAAGGTTCTATCGAGCGTACTGTGCGAAAGACTGAAGCCCATCGTCAACAAACTGATTGGACCTTATCAGTGTGGCTTCAGGCCTGGTAAATCCACCATCGACCAGATATTCACACTACGCCAAATCCTGGAAATGACCCGAGAAAAACAGATCGACACCCATCATCTATTTGTCGATTATAAAGCCGCTGCCGCCTTCGACAGCACGATTAGGGATCACTTGTACGCCGCAATGTCTGATTTTGGTATCCCTGCAAAGCTCATTCGTCTTTGCAAAATGACACTGACCAACACCACCAGCGCAGTGAAAATTGGGACAGACCTCTCCGCACCATTTGATACCAAAAGAGGTTTCAGACAAGGTGACTCCCTATCGTGCGACTTCTTTAACCTTATGCTGGAGAAAATAATTCGAGCTGCGAACATCGACATCTCTGGCACTATCTTCTACAAGAGTGTCATGCTGCTAGCATACGCTGATGACATTGACATCATTGGCAAAAACGCTCGAGCAGTCAGTGCAGCATTCTCCAACCTGGAAAGGGAGTCTCGTCGTGTGGGTCTAGTGGTGAACAAGGACAAAACGAAATACCTTGTGTCAACAAACAAAGAGTCACGGCGTCTTGGACAAAATGACTACACTTTTGAAGTCGTCAAGGATTTCGTTTATCTAGGATCCAGCATAAACACCAACAATAATGTCAGCCTTGAGATCAAGCGGAGACTAACTCTTGCCAACAGGTGTTACTACGGGCTCAGTAGGCAATTGAGAAGTAGAGCCCTCTCTCGACCGACGAAAATAACGCTCTACAAGTCCCTCATCCTACTCGTCCTAATGTATGGCGCAGAGACGTGGACATTGACCATCAATGATGATAGACTGTTAGGAGCGTTCGAGAGGAAGATACTCCGTAAGATCTACGGTCCAGTATGCGTGGACGACGTGTATCGAATAAGATGGAACGATGAGCTGTACGCCGACACTGACATAATCAAGCGTATAAAACTCCAGCGGCTTCGCTGGCTGGGTCATGTTGAGCGAATGGAAGAAAGCGCTCCGGCTAGAAGGGTGTTTTATTCGAACCACGGTGGAGGACCACGCAGAAGGGGACGTCCTAATCTCCGTTGGAAAGACCAGGTGCAGGGCAACCTGACTGCACTTGGCCTTATCAACTGGCGCCAGCGCGCGCATAGCAGAAGTGACTGGCGAAGCTTTGTGGAGGCGGCCAAGACCGATCATCGGTTGTAGCGCCAGCTAAGTAAGTAAGTAATAGTTCCTCACATTTTGATATTGTCTTTAGTAAACTAGACTCCACCTCACAGCGCTAACTTGTACTTGCGTTTAACAATGCGATTCAATGGCCTACGCCGTTTCTATCATATATGTATATCATAAATCTATGTATTTACTTGTATTCTTGGAGTGGAATTAACTGACTATTTGGCTTAATTTTAACGTTTTTTTTATTCTATCCACTCTCTCACTTACATCGTCTTTATTTTTGGTTATTTTTCGTTCTTCCCTATTTTTAACTTTAGATTCGATAAGTAATAATTCAATATAACATAATTTAACACTAATTGATTAAGCTTGATTGTACTTTGTTTCGTCAATAAGAATTGATTCTTATTGTACTACAAATTATAAATAGCTAAATAAAAGTACCTATAATTAAATAAAAATAAATAAAATGTGGCGTTCAGTAAACCAGTTTATCGACTAATTTTAAACCAGTTTGTTACCCTACAGGGAATAAGTATATAGCATTTGTGTGCATAGCTTTCATTAAGGTGGGCGGTGATGTGTGGGCGAAAAAAGTTCATTTTTTTTGTGACCCCGCGATTGTTACACAAAAGTTATCTAAGGAAAATGTAGATTATTCAAAAAGTGCAAAACAATGCAACGTCATTTTTCGTACACGGACTTAAAATTGAACAACTTTAATAGTAACAAAGTATGAAGGCAATCAAACGCATTTAATAATAATCATCATAATCATCATTATCATTAAAATATTCAGGTTTTATGATCGAAACAGGTGGAAAATGTGACACTTGTCGGTCTGAGAACTCGAGAATGTTCAGAGGTTGACCAGAAACTTGGCAAATCTCGTCCATGATTTGTTGTGCTGATGCGTGTTGTTTTCTTTCCATAGAGGAAAGGTGGAGGATCATGCAAAGTTTCAAGTAAATCTTCTGCCCTTTTCTCTCGTTGAGAACGTGGAAATTCGGCCACCTCGATGACGGCCTGGTGCTGTTTAATCTGAGGGCCTTCGTCGGGACTCAATGAGATTAGTATTGATGCAATTATTGGCTAATCTAATGAACTCATATGAATGGCAACATGCTCTTTCCCCCTATTATATTTTGCGAGTTGGTTTTCAATGAAATTCGAATTATGTTGTGCTTAAAGTTTCTTGCGAAGTCTACACTCTCGCGATCTCTCGGTGCTGGTTTTTGGTTTTTTTCTTTAACGATAGCAGAATCCCATTTTCCGTCGAAATCTACATTCTCGCTGTCTCCCAGCCGCAGTTTTTGCTGGAGATTTTATCGTAACACAATCGCCATTTGCTTGTGCCTCGTGTTTGTTTCTTTCAGTCTATACTCGCTCATTCTTTCAGTTCTAGAAATTCCTAACTATTTTAGTTTTAAATGTAAAATTGTTTATTGAAATGTTAAATTTTACTAGAAATACTATATAGTACCTATGTGTATATACTTATATATACCTATTACTTACATATGTACTATCAATATAGTATGAATCATACGCGAATCAGCGCCCTCTAATTCTCTATATCAATCGATAGAGTGATAGAAGGCTCTTGGCAGGCAACGGTACATTCTCTTTATCCTTTGTATTCCTTTCATTGGCGCTACATGCGGTCATAGTCGACACTTGTTTAATTCCGAGATGAATTATTTAATTGATTGAAATTATGTAAAAGACAAGGAATTTGTATTTAAATCAAACTAAATAAATTTATTGAAATGAAAAATTGTACAGCAAATTTATTGAAGAGCCCAACCGACCCGTGTGAAATTGTTCTAGAGAAGAAAGAAAGAATAGAAAGAATAGAACAAAAATAAAAGTTACATTAGAGTGGTTTCAACAACACTGATAAACTAAAGTGGCAAAGGCATGACACTGGCCACAATGGCCGTCTATCTCTTTATCAGTGTCATGCGATTGCATTCTCTCTGTCTTCTTCCCACCTATCAATCTTCCTTCCAATCAACTCAATGTTCTACATTCATAGGGGTACACGATCATGTTGTACCCCCTAGTAAAAATAAAAACGATTCTAAAGAAGAAAACTTCAATAAACCCCAAACATAAGATTTTAGCCAAATTATTTCTAATCATAAATAAACAAAATGTATGAGAAAGACTTCTATGTGACAGTTCTCTGCGACCGGCCTTAACTGCTGCCTCTGCAAAATCACAATAGGCAATGAGATTGTCATATTCTCTGTTCCCAGTGCTGCTGAAAGTCTGAAATGGAAATGGGAAACAGCTTGCAACAAGTAACTAAAGAGTTCTCAGAGAGTGTGCGCAATGCATTTTGTGACAACTGATTTCAGGATGCTACTCGGGAATGACAAACGAAGACGACTGCTACAACTAGATCCCCAAGTCGGAAAGTACAAATTTGCCTAGAATATTTCTCCTACAGCCTAGCCAAGGCTGGTCAGAAACAGAAGTAGGTGAGAGATGGATTCCTTCTCTTCCCATTTACGTCCATCTGAGCGTATACCCATTCCAGTGGCATGTACATGCATATGTCTATGGGGCAGTGACCAGTTATTACTGACACCACTTTATGTAGCTGGTTCCTATCGAGAAATTTTAGCTGCCTTGGAGCGTTCGGAGTTATACTCTGGCCATGCCTGCTTGGTATATTTTTGAAGGAAGATTGTTAGGTGGGAGGAAGAAGGAGGGAGAAGTAGTTGTGAGCGTTTGCTTTAAATTTTCCAATGGTCATAATAATCGAGGAAAATATTTGTAAGGTGCTTATTCCATATACGCGCGGTACGAACGATAAAAGAACTTCCTCTGTAATGCGAAATGCGGTGGAACACTGTGTCTACGTGGAAAGCGTGAGTTCCGCTTGCTGTTCGTGTAGTTCTGGTGAACACACGAACTGACGGCATCAGCCTGGCACATCTCAGCAGAACATCTACCATGAAAGTAACGGTAAAACAGAGAGATGCGAGCCACGTTTCGACGATGTGCCAAGGAGTCAATAGAGCTGGAAACTCTACTGTCTCCTATAAGCTTTATCGCTCGATGTTGGATACGGTCCAGGAGCTCGAGTTGCGTTCGTGAAGCTCCAGGCCATAGGTGCGAATTAAACTCCAATTTAGGACGTATGTAGGGTGATGTAGATCATACGCAGATCAGTCGGAGTGAAATATTTTTTACACAGCCTAAGAAAGCCGAGACACTTGATTGCTTCTTTCGATACGTCAAAAATGTGTTTATTCCAACGAACATCACATTGGATGGACATGCTCAGAACATCAAGAGTCGCTGCTCCGCAATACCTACCCTATCCATATCTAGAGGGTTAACGGGGGGGTTGGAAAACTCGTTTGTGTGATAACAGACAACATTGGGTATAACACGCATTAAACTCAACTCTATTCATGGGACCCCACTTGGAGAGTGACTGGAGATCTTTATTGAGTGAGCGATTCATAACATGCCCTTTCCTCTCAATCTCCAAAGAGTTGGGGCGTTTGGCATCTGAATGAGAAATGGTGTTGTCATCTATAAACGAGTAAATGGGATTATTCGTTAATGACAGAAAGTCATTAATGAAGATAAGGAAAAGCGAAGGGAGACGACCAAACCCTGCGGCACTGCAGCATTAATGGTACGATTTTCCGAAACAATGCCATCTATCACAACACGGATAGAGCGGCCGCTTAGAAAGTTCGTGATCCATGGTGTGAAGTTACTCCCGAACTTGCCGAACTGCCTGAACTTCATGGTTGCCAGGTTGCCTTGTTATGCCCAATCTAGAAAATTTATCTGTTTTGTCGTTACCATGTACCCGAATATCAAATCAACTTAACTTATTTGTTTTTGATGTTTTTATCTTATTTATATAGATGTTTTTCTACAGCAGACGAAAGACGGGTTAAAGAAAAAATTATAATAAAAACAATTATGTACATATGTACTTATGTCATAGTTGTCAAATCTCAGAAGACCTTGGAATATCATATGAATGGATTTTGCTAGCTGGCATGCGGTGCACTGTGATTCAATCAAAAGAATAATGAATGAGGCTACATTTTTGTACATTACTCTTATAAACTATTTACATAGGTCGAGTATCTTGGCAAAAGAAACTGCGAAGAAAAGTGAATTGAGATGAGACGTAGTCATTGCCATTGCAAAAAAAATATAGAAATCGCCGTTTAATGGCGTTGAAAATTGAATGCAATTAACAGGGAAACTTAATTACAATAATTTATTTAAATTTAATTTGAACTGAAAATTTAATATTTCCATTAACCGGAAACCAATTTATTTTAAATACGTAATATTAAACATTGACTGTTTTCAATGCCGTGGTATGAAAATCTAAAGACTTCGGAAAAGAAGAATTAATCGCTTTGGCTTTGTGTGCTTTGGCTCATATGGGAATGAGAGAATGAATGTACATACATACATGTACATACATACATACATACATACATACATACATGCATATTTGCTATGTTTATCTATTCGTACAAAACAATAAGTTTATCGGTTTTCTTTATACTCATTGTTAACTTCAGAAGCTTAAAACATAAATGGAAAAAAATCTTATCTCATGCGGCGAATATCATAATGAATAATAATAATTAATGAATACACTCGTACGTTGTTGATGTCTATATGAAGTTCTTATATGTATGTAGAAAAACATTTGTAAGCAAGCCCAGCAAGAAAATTATCACGACTTCCACAATGAATTCATTTAAAATTCATGTGAATCCCATGCAACTGATTCTAACGCTGCGTTAAAACCAATCAAATCGTCGAATACTCGGATTCGCTATAAACTATGTATGTATGTATGTATGTATGTATGTATGCAGGTATAAAAGTGAAGTAAGTATACGCTTGATTGCAATTTGAAATTTTAAAAATTATTGATGAAACGCTGAGGTACCGGGAAAGATGTGAAGTTCAAAGATTCTTATATTCCAATTTTGACAAACTGGACTTCGTTAGAGAGACAATATAGTCTTAAAATTTTATTTTGTGAGTTCTGAAAACCAAGTCTTTTGACTATCGGTTCTGTTTTGTCTACCCACGGACTTTGCATTAAAAATCAATATAGGTTATTATATTTTTTTCGGGATGCATTGGTAGCTGCGCTGAATTGCCTCTGGCTGGTCTTCACTCCAAATACGGCAATTCTGCTTATTCACGTATCCATTGAGCCAAAAATGAGCCTCTTCACTAAATGGACATAGCTTGGGAAACACTTTTTTCACAGCCCATGAATTTTGATAATAAATTTCAATAATTTGCATACATTGTTCAGGCGTAAGTCTATTCTTTATGAAATGGCAAACCAAACTGAGTATAAATCAAGTGACAGCTGTCAAAAAGACTAACTCCGAAAAAAATATTGCCAGATTGAAAACCACACTTCTAGAAAAAGCACCCTTTATATCACTTTTGTTGGTCTAAACATTTCTTAGATACTGACATTTTCCAGAAAATCTGAGAAGAGACCCAAACTTTTTTCTAATTAATAAATAGTTTGAATAGTCTGAATAAATAGTCAAAATATTGGTAGTTAAGTGGTTTGCTCTCCCCTAATCGAGTCTCGTTACTTACTTACTTAGCTGGCACTACAACCGGTGATCGGTCTTGGCCGCCTCCACAAAGCTTCGCCAGTCATTTCTGCTATGCGCGCGCTGGCGCCAGTTGATAAGGCCAAGTGCAGTCAGGTTGCCCTGTAACTGGTCTTTCCAACGGAGATTAGGACGTCCCCTTCTGCTGTTCCTCCACCGTGGTTCGAATAAAACACCCTTCTAGCCGGAGCGCTTAATTCCATTCGCTCAACATGACCCAGCCAGCGATGCCGCTGGAGTTTTATACGCTTGACTATGTCAGTGTCGGCGTACAGCTCATACAGCTGATCGTTCCATCTTATTCGATACACGTCGTATACGCATACTGGACTGTAGATCTTACGGAGTATCTTCCTCTCGAACGCTCCTAACAGCCTCTCATCATTAATGGTCAATGTCCACGTCTCTGCGCCATACATTAGGACGGGAAGGATGAGGGACTTATAGAGCGTTATTTTCGTCGGTCGAGAGAGGGCTCTACTTTTCAATTGCTTACTGAGCCCTTAGTAACACCTGTTGGCAAGAATTAGTCTCCGCTTGATCTCAATCGTGTCTCGTTAGGATTAAAATTTGAGAAATTAAGTTTTCAAAACAAAGTTTTTAACTGTATAATCGGCCACTAGACCTTCTGGTGCGATATTGGGTATACATATTTACGTGGCCATGTGTTCTAGCGATCCAATGAATTTATGAGTCTAACACTTTTTACACCGAACGGAAAATAAACAAAAAAATAATAATAAAACCAAGTTTAAGGTTCAAATGAATAATCAACAATCAACGTCTTCTTTATTTTTTACTCTCTTTTATATTACAATTTTGTCTATTATTGCATTTTGGAAATATATATTTAAAGTAAATGTCTGTATGATAATTCTTAAGAAATAAGGTTATTAACATTGCATACGATCAATAAAGTTATTAAAATTCTTTGGAATTAATAAAATAGATTAAAACTGTTTGTTAAGTGAAAGTTAAAGTTATTCGGAATTAGTTGTACATTTTGTTAACTATTGCATTTCATTATTGCAAATGCACTTGGACAAACAATTCTTTAGAAAATACAATTAATAAATATATATGTATAAATATAAAGTTAATAAAATTGCTTATTATTAAATAAAGTTATTAATATTATTTGGGTTAAATGGTACATTTTGTTAGCTGTTGCATTTTCATTATTGGATAAACAATTCTTTGGAAAAATATAAAATTCTTTGGAATTAATATTATTTGCAGTTAGTAAAAATAATTGGTAAAATTCTTAATAAGCTAAAACAACATGTGTATGTGTGTATGTGTGTATCAATAACAAGGGAATAGTGGGAGACACTATAACACCCCCACCGTTAGTTTGAGGCTCCGACGAAATTATATTATTTTTGCCGGTTTATTTCGTTTTTTAATTCTACATTTGGAATATATTTTATTTTTTTATTTTTAAAGAAGTATATTAAGATACATATTGATATAATGATTGAGATATCCATACTATAGCTAATTATTTTTGAGTTTTTATCTGTGTATATTACTTGTTTCAGTGTGTCTTCGTATTCTATTTGTTTTAAATATAAAGATTCAATTTTTATGTCTGCAAGTGTTGTATTACTATTGTCTTTAATTTTTGTTATGAGATTAGGTAGGATAAACTTGTCTTGTGGGTGTTTCTGTTATTTTGTAAGGTAGTTTGGGTGGTCTTCTGTCGTACTTTTCTACAGTACATATTTCGCAGTTGTTAATAAACTGGGTTATTCTTATTTTAAGATTTGGGTTATATATTTTTATTTTCAGTTCTTCGAACATTGATTGAATACCTCTGTGATTTTTACTTAAGTGTTCTTCCTCAATTATTCTTGTAAGTTCAAGTTCGTCTTCTACGTCGTCTAGTTTTCTAAAACATCTAACTAATTTGAATCCGTTATTATTCGAGAAAAATTCTTTATAGGTATTCTTGAAAATATTGTAAAATTCATTTTCTATTAAGACTGCATTTACTTGGGTTGGGTGGCAGTGGCTTTTTAGGATAATAATTGCGTATTCTTTATCTAATTCTTTAATTGCTATTGTTTTTCTAATTTTTTTAAAAATGGTTTCTGTTTTTATCCGCGCTGATCCAGAAGGGATTTTTTTTATGATGACTTGGTTCTTAAACAAATTTATAGGCGTATTTGTCTCTATTAAATTTGGTTGGATGGCTTCTAGTGAATTAATGTTGACAGATTCTTTTCCGATTCTAGATAATGCGTCCGCATTACTGTTCTTCGTTCCTTTTTTGTATTTAATTTCATAGTCAAACTCTGACAGTTTTAGCCTCCATCTTACTAATTTCGAGTTTGGTTCCTTGATGGAAAAAAGCCAAGTTAACGGCTTATGATCCGTTTCAATTAGGAATTTACGTCCGAATAGGTATGGACGAAAGTATTTTGTAGCCCAAATAATTGCTAAGAGTTCTTTTTCTATGGTACTGTAATTGGTTTCGTGTTCATTTAGAGTACGGCTAGCGAAGCAAATCGGGTGGTTTTCCTGCGAAAGTACTGCTCCGAGTGCAAAATTACTAGCGTCTGTTGTTAAGGTAAATTGTTTTGTAAAGTCAGGGTAGGCCAGGATTGGATCGTGAGTCAAAAGAGTTTTTAGTGTAGTAAAGCTCTCTTGGTATTCTGGATTTGAGATATTTATTTTTGCATCTTTCTTCAAATACTTTGTCATCGGTTTTGCTATACGTGAATAGTCTTTTATGAATTTACGGTAATAACCCGTTAACCCTAAAAATTGTTTGATCTGCTTTGGTGTTTTAGGAATAGGAAAGTTGACAACGCACTCTACTTTTTTGGGATTGGGTTTTATGCCTTCGGGTGTCACAATGTGACCAAGGAACTCAGTTTCCTTTTTTAAAAATTCAGATTTATCTAACTGAATTTTTAAGTTGAATTCTTGTAACCTGTCAAACACGAGTTTTATAGAATTTATGTGTTCTTGTAATGAAGTGGAAAATATAATAACATCGTCTAGGTATACTAGACATATTTTGTTTACATAGTCTTTGAGCATGTGATTCATTAACCTTTGGAACGTCGCTGGGGCTGTCTTCAGTCCAAACGGCATTCGTAGGAATTCATAGTGTCCTCCTTCTACAGTGAAGGCGGTCTTATGAATGTCTTCTTCTCGAATTTCAATTTGGTGGAACCCTTTTGCTAAGTCAAGCGTGGTAAAGTACTGGCATCTTCCCAGTTTGTCAAGGATTTCTTCAATATTAGGAATTGGATACTTGTCGTCCACGGTTACCTCATTCAGTTTTCGGTAGTCGATGACAAGCCTCCATTTAGTTTTCCCACTTGCATCGGCCTTCTTCGCTACGATCCAAATAGGTGCAGAGTAAGGTGAATTACTATGCCTAATAATATTATTGTCGAGCATCTCTTGAATTTGCGACTGGACTTCCTTTTTATGTATATAGGGGTACCGATAAGACTTAGTATATATGGGGGTATTATTTGTGGTCCTAATTTCATGCTTAATGGCAGAAGTAAAGGTAAGTTTCGAGTTTTCCTGGTAAAATATATCTGAATATTTTTTTATTAATCTAAGAAGTTCGGTTTGTTCTTCGGTGTTAAGATGTTCTGTTCGAATTTGTTCTGCTAGGGGTTTGCATTCTTTATTTTTAATTATGCTGGGATTTTCGTGATCTATTGCTGGAATATCTTTCCTTAAAAAATTTCCACCATATTCTTTCTTAAAATAGCATATATCAGAATTCGGTGGTATTATCTTTTTTTTGTCTAGTTTTTCAATTTCAAAATGCATTGGTAACTTTTTGTTACCGATGGTAATTTCTTTTTTCTTATAATCTATGCAGGCGTTTAGTGGTCTCAATATATCATTACCTATTAGACCATCATAAAAATTGTGAAATTTAACTATATAAAATTCAAGCATTTCGTTGGTTTCGGTTTCAATAAATTCTTTGAAAATGGGTACTACTGCCTTTTCGTTAACAAAAATTTGATGTTGAAGGGTTTTTATTAAAAGTGGGTTTGTCGAATGAATTTTTTTTGGGTCACAAATTCCTGGATTTAAGATTGAGTTTGTGGCGCCCGTATCTATTATGAGTCTTATAAATCCTAGTTTAGTTTTTATGGTTATAAATGGTAGTTTGTTTGTGAGGCCGATTCCTGAAAATTTTCGGCTATTTCTATTTTCCCTACGTCCATTGGTTCGGGTCTAAGATTTTGTCTGTTTATTTGAAATGGAGGATTTTGTGGAACATGGTTGTGTGTGTTCATTTGTTGATATGAACGTGGTGGTTGGAAGTATCTCTCTTTATCTGGGGATGATCTCTGGAAATTTCTCTCATGGTTTTGGGATGATCTTTGGAAATTTCTCTCATGGTTTTGGGATGATCTTTGGAAGTTTCTCTCATGGTTTTGGGATGATCTTTGGAAATTTCTGTATTGTGTGTTGTTTCTAAGTTGATGGTTTTGCTTATTAGAATGTACATTAGGCTGTGCTTTATTTCCATTATTGTTTTCGGTATAAGCGTATCCAGCCTGGAATAAGATATCCATAGCCTCTTCTAATTCTCTTGGGTTTCTACAGAACAATATAGATTTCATGGGCTCGGGGATTTTACTTTTAAAGAGATTGAGGGCAGTGCGCTTGTTGTTCATCGCACTCTCTCTGGTTGCTTCTGATTCCCCTAAAATTACTACCAGTTTATTATTTAATCTGTGTAATCTGCTTTTCAAGTCGTTGTAGAAATCTAACGTATTTGTCTTAAAGGTTACGCTTCGTAATTCGTCGAAGAGTTCCTCGCAGGAACGTCTATCTCCAAAATTGTTTTGTAATATGTTTTTAATCTCTGTCCATGAGGTCGAGTGGCAATTTATTTCTATTGCCTGTCTTGCTTTCCCTTTTAATTTTGATTTAATTACGTCCGAAAAAAGTAATTGGGCTAGTTCGTCGTATGTTTGTAAGTGTGGGTGTATACGGTCGATTAGTGTGGTGAACGTCTGTAGGTCTCTTGAGTCACCACAGAATTCGGGTAAACTGTTCAAATATTTCAAGGGGTTTATAATTAATCTATTCGGTGGGTCTTCTCCTTGAACAGACATTTTTCTAAAAATTTGTTTTTCTTTTTCTTTTTTTGTTTTTAAAAAAAATGGAAAAAGGAAATTCTCTCTTATATTCGAATGCGTTCTTCTCTTTTATTTTTATGTTTTCGGTACTTTTTCTTTGCCTTGGTTTTTACCAAAATTATTTTGTGTAGGAAATCTTGTAATTTTTTGGTTTCTTGGTCCTTAGACGTGTATGGTAATTTTCTTTCGATTTCTGATGCTATACTTTTTTTTCGATTGTGATATAGTTTAACAAATTCTTACTTTTGAAGGATGAGTTATGTTGGGTTTGGAGTTGTTGAATTTAAAGTTGATTAGGTTGATTAGGATGCACTCTTGGATTTAAAGTTGATTAGGATGAGTTATTTTGAGTTTGGAGTTGTTGAATTTAAAGTTGTTGAAGTTGATTAGGATGCACTCTTGGATTTAAAGTTGATTAGGATGAGTTATGTTGAGTTTGGAGTTGTTGAATTTAAAGTTGTTGAAGTTGATTAGGATGCGCTATTGGATTTAAAGTTGATTAGGATGAGTTATGTTGAGTTTGGAGTTGTTGAATTTAAAGTTGTTGAAGTTGATTAAGATGCGCTCTTGAATTTAAAGTTGATTAATGTTGATCAGAAGATGTTTCTGAGGCTGTTGTTGATTTTCTCACAAATATTTGTATGTCCTTTAATCTTTTAAAGGATATTTCACAAATATTGGTATGTCCTTTAATCTTTAAAGGATATTTCTTTTCCTTCAGTGTTTGTTTATTTTCTGATACAATCTTCTGCATCAAAGAAAAAAAACTTTTCGATACCGCACTAAGGATTAAGATCCTGGTTCTATCGCGCACAATAAATAAAATCTTTTTTATTTCTTTATGTTGGATAGGATTTGCGGTATCCTACCGACTGCGCCACTTTTTACACCGAACGGAAAATAAACAAAAAAATAATAATAAAACCAAGTTTAAGGTTCAAATGAATAATCAACAATCAACGTCTTCTTTATTTTTTACTCTCTTTTATATTACAATTTTGTCTATTATTGCATTTTGGAAATATATATTTAAAGTAAATGTCTGTATGATAATTCTTAAGAAATAAGGTTATTAACATTGCATACGATCAATAAAGTTATTAAAATTCTTTGGAATTAATAAAATAGATTAAAACTGTTTGTTAAGTGAAAGTTAAAGTTATTCGGAATTAGTTGTACATTTTGTTAACTATTGCATTTCATTATTGCAAATGCACTTGGACAAACAATTCTTTAGAAAATACAATTAATAAATATATATGTATAAATATAAAGTTAATAAAATTGCTTATTATTAAATAAAGTTATTAATATTATTTGGGTTAAATGGTACATTTTGTTAGCTGTTGCATTTTCATTATTGGATAAACAATTCTTTGGAAAAATATAAAATTCTTTGGAATTAATATTATTTGCAGTTAGTAAAAATAATTGGTAAAATTCTTAATAAGCTAAAACAACATGTGTATGTGTGTATGTGTGTATCAATAACAAGGGAATAGTGGGAGACACTATAACATCTAACCGCATTAGTTATGTAATTGGAATCATAGGGAAAGATTATTTACCCTTTATTTTCCACACTGTCGATAGCGGACAGTTGAAATATAAATGGTTTTTTCCAACTATTGAGTTCTTTCGATAGTGCCGAGCATCGAATCGTCATATCAGTTACATCACAACGACCACTTTGCACAATCACAACACTTCACCATATCAAATTTATCGATTTTAGCATCAAACCGTAATGTAATTGAAAATTAAAATGTCATGTAACGTCATCATCATTTAGAAAAGCCCTAAATGGCATTTTTGTTTTTAATGCAGGAGAAGCAAACACCATTCAAAAATTGCAAAGAGAATGTGCTTTAAAATATTTTTAAATGCAGTTTAAGGAACACAAGGCACCAATAAATTCAATTCCACAACAGCCAAAGACAGCTTAGGCCAAGCTTTTCGCATCCACCCATGTTGTGCGTTTTACATTGGTACATGAATGGAAGGAAAATGCAGTTCTCTGCCGAATCCGAACGACGAAGTGAGGCAATTTTTACTCTTCTAGGTTTTCCATTGCCTGCCAAGAGGTGATGCCGTGTAGGAAATTTGTTTTTTCTCCATTTTTCTCTCGATAACACTTTGCGGAGCAGGCCAGCGTACTACAAACTACGCCACGCCACGGCGACCACACATTTATACTTCTCAGTGTAAGCAAAAAAACAAAAATTTCATATAGGACCGTTGTAAATGATGATGGCGATATGCAATAAATACTTAACTAATGGGAAAATATCACGAAATTAACAGGATTTTCATTTCCATTCAATCGTTGAAGCTATTAAAATTAGTGAATAAATAATGAATTTAACTTATGGTTAAATTATTCAACATGGGATTTGTAGAGAACAAACTTTTTTTGATTACACCCAGTTATTGATTTTATCATTTGCTATTGGGGCAAAGTTAGCATTTATGGTAGGTATATAGTATATGTATTCTCATAAGTATTTAACGAGGAAGCAGCAAGCAGTTGCTCTGCCTAGGAAATGTGTTGTGAAACTAATTAGGTGGAACTCATTACTGATGACTGTGTTCATTCTGGAGTTGATGACATCAATTTTCTGTGGGGGTTTGTATATACAGTGCACTCGCGGTAACGTGAACTAATTACAACCAAGAGAGTTCAAGTTAGTGAAAATGTTCGCGTTAGCGATTGTCGAATTTGAAGACGCAAAATAACTTCAAATTGCTAAATTCAGGATTTGTACACATTTATTTACGCATCTTATAATTGCCATTAGTAAGATATAATTTATTTTTTTAATTAAAATTCATAATAAAACAAAACGAGATCAAAACAAATATTCATGGGTATGAACATACCTATTAAGTTACGAATAAAATTTCACATTAGATATGTTGTCCATATGTTGATAAAAAAGTGTAGAGAACCAAAATTTTGTTTACGTTACTGAGCTTTCTAAGTTTGTTCACGTTACAGAGTAGTGAATGTAAAAAAAAACCGGTGTTCACGTTAGGCGGTGTTCACGTTAGGCGGTGTTCACGTTAGACGGTGTTCACGTTAGACGGTGTTCACGTTAGACGGTGTTCACGTTACCGCGAGTGCACTGTAAGATCAATACAATATTTTGCTTTGCCTATATATGTATTGTTTTTTTTTTTTAGATGTCTTTTTTGTTTTCGACCTGTGCGTCTTAACTGCAATGGCTCAGTGTTGTTGTTGTTGTTGGTTTGTGCTAATACAACAACAACGACTCTTAACATTTTAACCATCACGACACATATTTTCGCTGACTGCGTGTTTGTGTTTGAAGCATTTGCGGCTAACCGCAAACGTGGCCGCAAACTGTAGCAGATACGAGTGCGAGTCGTGTGGGCATTTTTGTTTTTTTTTTTTAGTATGCATTATTGTTTTTTCTTTTACCTTTTGAGAAAAACAAAACATCATTCATTCATTTATTCGATTTGTTTCAGAATGGACAGACTGCTACATGTTAAGCCCACCCACAAGTGTCGGTGTGTGTGTGTGTGTGTGTGTGTGTGTGTGTGTGTAAATGCCTCCTGTGTATGTGCATGTTACTTGGCACCGGTCGTAGCTGTACCGTGGCTGTTGCTGTCGTTCTGACAGTGGCTGCTATCTGTTCGTATGTTTGTTTGTTTGTACACACACACACACACACACACACCGACGTACATACATATGTTTGTGTATATATGAATGCATATGTACATATATACATACATACAAACATACAGTCTCATACGTTGCGTTGTACCTGTTTGTTTTGTATTTTGTTTACTTTTATTTGCTTTTGATTGCTTTGTTACCTTAGCGACTCAGCAGCACCTCGTGGCGCAAGCGAATGAATCAAGGAATGAATGAGTGAACGGATAGAAGCAGAGTTTTGAATTGTGTGTGTTTTTGTTGATTGCCTGAGGTCGGGTCGACTGTCGACTGTCGACTTACTTTTTATTTGAGTTATGTATGTATGTTTCAATTTTATTACCATGATTATCATCGTCGTCGTCGTCGTCGTCGTCGTCATCGTCATCATCAAGATAATCCGCCATTTTAAATTATAAAAAAACGGATTATATCATAAAAGCATCGAAAAATCATCAATTGCAGAAACATGATATTAATGCCTTCAACATTATTTACAACAATGCGCCAATAAATGTGCTAGTTAATCGTATAGGCTGGCAATTTTTATTTTTTTAAAATGGTTTGAGGTTTTCTTTCCCTCCTGATATGAGAATTTTAATTATCATGTTCGAATTTCAAGAAAGCCAACCCAAAAGTAGCTGTAAATTCACTGGTACCCGAACTGCAAGGGGTCCCTGAGCATAACGAGTAACTGGAGAATAAAGGGTAACGGAAGCACAACCGGTACCCGTTACCCGGTACCCGGTAAAGCAGCACACACGTGATATAAACAGTTAACCTAAGAAACACAATTCTATCGCCTACAAAAAATTTAGTAGTATAGCGCTATTTAAGCATTTAGGACTTTCTAACGTTCTTTGTGTGGCTAGGTATAGTTTTTCGCATTCATTCGTGCTGTCCCAAAGGAAAGGGGAACGAAACTTTCACTCCAAAGAAGCATCAATAATATCAAAGAATATTTTGTTTATATTATACATATATGAATAAGTATTGCTGTAAGACTGTCATAATTGAAAAAACATAATTTCGGAGAAAAACTCATCCTTTCAACCTTTCAATTTGCCTGTCACCTCCATACAATTACTTCACTTTTAATGGCACAACAGCCCATGGAGGGCCTAGACCGAGCTTTTCGCATCCACTCATGTTGTACGCGTTATATTTGTACATGAATGAAAGGGACCTACAGTTTAATGCCGTATGCGAACGACGAAGTGAAAAGCTTTTCATAGCAACAGTTTTTACTCTTGTAGGTTTGCCATTGCCTGCCAAATGTCATGAGGTGGTGCCGTGTAGAAAAATTATCTTTTCTACTTTTCGATTTTGCCTGTGCCGAGATTCGAACCTCGGATACTCTGCGTAGCAGTCCAACGCACTACCACTACGCCACAGCGACCTCCATACAATTGCTAACGACAAATACTCGTCTCACGAAGAAGAGTTCATGAGATACAATTATGATTTTTTTACATAAAATAAAACACTAAATAACACTTATTTCTGTATTTTCAAAACTCAAAAATCTTAATTTTGATATGTGACTAGTCTTCCATAAAACGAGTATTTTATGACGCTGAAGCATTGTACTCATCGATATAATTCATCCAATTTAAATACTTAATAGCTGTCATACAGACTACTTCATAGTTGCAGCCAGGGATGTGAAGCAACAAAATATAAATGGTCGCTGACAAAGTTTGGGTAATACTTAACTTACTTACTTTTACTTTTAATGGCACAACAGCCCATGGAGGGCCTAGGCCGAGCTTTTCGCTTTTCGCATCCACTCATGTTGTGCGTGTTATATTTGTACATGAATGGAAGGGACCTACAGTTTAATGCCGAATCCGAACGGCGAAGTGAAAAGCTTTTCATAGCAACAGTTTTTACTCTTGTAGGTTTGCCATTGCCTGCCAAGAGGTGGTGCCGTGTAGAAAAATTATTTTTTACTACTTTTTTTTTTTTTTGATTTTGCCTGTGCCGAGATTCGAACCCCGGACACTCTGCGTAGCAGTCCAACGCACTACCACTACACCACAGCGACCAATAATACCAGTAATACTTAAGTAAATAATAAAAAAAATAAAGATTATCACTTTGCTGGATGTTGATTTGGAAATTTCCCAGCGTGACAGTGGGTGTAAATCGCATTCACATTACAAATAAAATATGAACTTTTTGGATATAAATAATAGCCGACTTCTAGCTTGTAACTGAACGGTTTTTTTTCCAAATTGTCTTTAAAGCTTCGGTGAACAGCAGGTGTGATCTTATTGCATCTTTCCTTTCCTTTGCTTATTTCCTTCTATTCTCTTCGACATTGAAATTAGAATGATGAAGTTACTTTTTCAAGTCAATATGGAAACACAGAACATTATTGTTCAAATATTTCAGCAAGCAATAAATAATGAATTAAGTGGTGAACCAGAAAAATTTTACGGAGACATTAAAAACCAACCAACCAACCAACATTCCGATTTCACTCAAATATAGTTCAGTTTATTAAGCATTTTTTAAACTATAATTCACAAAAAAATTTATTCAAATATTATTAGCGGTTGCAAAATTGTTTAACATTTTTCTTAGCGTTCTTAGTTAGAGACTGGTACAGTATGGTACATTCGGAGCCTACTGCATAGGCTTGATTCCATCGATTTAGGAATTGTTCATCATTTTTGCAAACTTTCTTTGTATTTCTTAGGGTTTGCTTTATTATAGCCTAATATCTTTCAATAGGCCGAAGTTCCCGGTAGTTGGGAGGATTTGCCTCTTTTGGAGTCACTGTGACATAATTTACCTTATACCACTCCATAGTTGACCTATAAATGGTAGAAGGCGTTTTTGCAGGCATTCTTCTATATAAATTTTGAAGTTAATTGTTTATGTCGTAATGAACCGCAGATGCTATGAGCTTGAGAAACTATGAAGCGTTTTGTAAATTTGCTATACTATATTTTACTTCAGAGTATTTTCTGGGTGTTGCATCCCTATTCTTTGTTGTGAAATTGGCATTCCCAGGCAACTGGTTGAAGTTCGCCTTACAGTAGGTTCTCTCTCGAGAATCACGCAATAGAATTTGGTTAAGTAATTGTCGTACAGCTTTCGGGCACGCGTCTTCGTTATTTTTTCCTTTGCTTCCGATCGGTCAAGTACTTTCTGCTGTTTGTAGGTTCTTAATCCTTGACTTCGCTTATATCACATTACAGTTGATTGCGATGTACCAGCTGTAGCTGCAACATCTCGAGTCGACCTAGTGGGATTAACACGATATGTACAAACAACATTTTTCAGGATTATTTAGACCCCTTTTTCTGCCGTACCCTTCGGTTCTACAGATGGAGTTTCCCACGTTGGAGTTGTTTATGAGATTATTAAACGTCGCTAAACTCGCTGTGCTTTCAATTGCAAGTCTAGACTTCGTCTTATCAGTCAAGTAAATGCCCAGCATTAATTTGCGGCGCTGTTCTTGTTGGCTCGACATGTTGACTTAAGTAGATCCAAGATGAAAATGACTAATATAGAAAGAAATCGCACTATTTACAAATACTTTCACTTGAAGATAACGAGGTCCTAACTCTTGACAATTGCGTACAATGGATACGTAAACATTTTTCTGGTTCACATTTTATGTACATACTCATCACTGGTATAGATTCTGTGATAAATACAATGTATTGTAATAGAAACTAAATAATTTATTATCATATTTAACTATGTTCCACATCTGCAAAATAAATTGCTTTTCAGAGTCGTCTTTTGTGAACTGAGAGTGAAATTCTGTTATTATTATTCCTGCATTTTCGCATACTCACCAATTTTACTCACCGTACATACGATTATTTTATACCACCTTTTTAGTGATGAAACCATGATGACTAGATTGGCATCAGACGTTAAAAAGTACTTACGGCACTTAGAAGGTAAAGATATTCAACCCAGAGTACTTTTAAGCAGCATTAAAGTGAGGTGGCGGCTTAATAGTGATCTGTGATTGCTTCTGTAGCAAGGTATTTTCAACCATCGTATTTGTTCACGATTTAAATTTAACAAGCAGTGATTATTGATCGCTGTGGTGTAGTGGTAGTGCGTTGGACTGCTACGCAGAGTGTCCGGGGTTCGAATCTCGGCACATGCAAAATCAAAAAGTAGAAAAGATAATTTTTCTACACGGCACCACCTCTTGGCAGGCAATGGCAAACCTACAAGAGTAAAAATTGCTATGAAAAGCTTTTCACTTCGCCATTCGGATACGGCAATAAACTGTAGGTCCCCTTCAATTCATGTACAAATATAACGCGTACAACATGAGTGGATGCGAAAAGCTCGGTCTAGGCCCTCAATGGGTTGTTGTGCTATTAAAAGTAAGTACGTAAAGTAAGATTATTGATCGTTGATGAAAACGGTATACAGTATTTTTCAGTGGCTGTGTATCGAAAATGTATAATATCGTTTTCGAGAAAATCGAAGCCGTGAAGGCAAATGTTGTTTCCTACCGATGTTTTTAAAATGTTGTAGGTATTATTTATTTAGATGAATAAAGGAACAATTTGAGAGGGTACTGCACAAAATAACTGCAACTTTAACGACGGCTAGTTGAGGGCATTCCAAACAACCATTTCTCGATCAAAACCAATATCTCCTGTAAACAGTGTGTGTAGGGTATAAAAATGTAGTGGATGCATAACTCCTTTGATACGCTCCGGCCGGTTCGGCAATTGTCACATTTCTTAGTCATAGTAAATTTTATTTGCTCGAAGTTTAGCGAAATTCCAAACATTAAAATTACGTTTCCACAAAACAACAACACATTCACATTCATGCACATTCATGGTGTTGGCCACCACGTGACACGTACTAACGCACCTGTCATATCTAAATTAATATTAAAGTATTATGTAATCCCAAGTACTTTCTCCTGCCGCAGACAATTCCCTAATCGAACGCGGCGATAGAAAAGATTATCCATTGTTGAATATGTCAGTCGATTTGTAGGCATACAATGTGCGCCATTTGTCACTCACACTGTCGGCAGAGAGATGGAAACGAGAAGGGGCGAAAATCGTGTGTGTTTGTGTATTTATATAATATTTTGTACCGAAAGTGTTCATGGAAAGGAACGAAAGTGACGCTAGGTGTGACGGTTGGTTTTATTAACTTTAGTTGTGTGCAGGGTTGCCACTGCATGCGACAAATTTTCTAGCATATACTTAAAAGAAATCTATCAAGTTGGGAAAAAACCTACCTTTTTTTTTTACCAGAAATAACCACCAGACCAAGACGATAATCGAACTAGCAACTAGCACGGGTAATAGTCTAGTGCTTTACCCACTAGACTATCAAAGTCGTCAAAGGGTTTGTACTTAATTTAACGTTAGACTGATAATTCTTTAGAGAAAATGATTTTCCCAATACGAAAGACAGATTTTTTTCCCACGCAACACAATAGCGCATTCCAAGAAAATTTCACTAGCCCCTCCGCCCGGAATTTTATTTTCACATTATGATTTCTTTAATTAAGTAACTTTCGAGCTTTATAGCATAATAATATTTCCAATTTCTACCAAAGTGGTAACTCTGGTTGTTTGTTTCTTTATTGTTGTACAACATGATTTTCTCTACTAGTTCGTCTGTCACTCAACCTTCGGCCCTTCACGATGTTCGGCTCTTGTCATCGTTTTTTTTTTTTTGCTATCAAAGCCCCAGTTGTATTGTTGTTTCGTTCGTGCTGAGCTCGTTATTCGCAGCGTTCGCGTGCAAGTAAAAATGTCATTCTGGCCCCATTCTTTTGTGTCTCTTGACGCTTATTGTTATTGCTGGCGTCTATCTATGAGTTCGCTTCACGTGCCACCCCACCTCCATCTCCTCACTTTATGCCACAATGCGAATTGCAATTTTGCTGCTTTCGCTATTTTTCATTTTTTATATATTTTCTTCTCATTGTGATTTTTCACTTTATACTCGTTTTACCCATTCGTACTTTTTGTAAATTTTAATGCCAATGCGGCAACATCGCATACTCACGAGAAGAAGCTGAGCGTTGGCACCAGGGAAAAATTGAAAATTAGTACAAAACAAATTAAGTAGTACAAAAAAAACAAGCTCTCTTGCATGTCAACATCTCATTAAGTAACTGTAAGTAAGAAATTCAATTTAGGTACTAGGAAAAAAAAATCCGTTCACAGGTCAAAGCGATTAACTTCAGTTTTTTTAAATTACAAATTGTACGTTAAATCACGCTTTCGAAGGGAAACTCTTTTTAAATTTATGTACATACATATGTACTTAAACAAAAAGTAATTACCTTGATTTTAGCGTTAGCGCAGCTACTTAATTCACACAAATCAAAAAGGGCGTTCCTTCACATTTAAAGTCAAGTTATTGTCAACGAAATACAGTCAGCTTTTCAGGTTTTTTTTTTTTTTGTTTGTTAAAAGCATCTACGAGCTCGTTTCAGTTCAAATATCAAACCAAGGTTATTTTATTCTGGTGCTCGTATCATACTCTTATAATATTATGTATACATCCATACATATACAATATAAACATACTTATGTATTAGGGAACAATGTAAAAAAGTCGTTTATACGAGGAATGTATATTCGTCAGATACCAAAAAATAAATAAATAAATGGAAAGATACTGAAAACTTAATATTTTGCTGTGTTAACAATTGTCAAAGTAAATGTCCCAGTGGCGTGTGCACAGTGACGTTGCTGCTCAGACGGGTGAAGTCCACTGCGTTAATACGAAGTTGTACGGAGTCTGCACAATTGTACACTGAGGCGATCCACAATTAATCAATACAAAATCAAAAACCAAACGCGAAAAACCTAAATCAAGCTAATGACCCGCTGGGCTCGGGTCCCTTTATACACCCAAACTATCACCAGTTTCCTCTCAGAGCACTGCAAACTAGAGGAATACATGAAATATCTTATCTTGACATGTACTACTTATGTTGTTTTACGCGTCAGAAACGGAATAAGATGTCGGAGGCAGTGATGTAGGTGGGGAGGATTAGCGGGTTAAGGGCGTTAGACCCCGCTAACATAATGTCTCCTTACTTACTAGGGCCTAGGCCGAACTTTTCGCACCCGCTCATGTTGTGCGTGTTATATTTGTACATGAATGGAAGGGACCTACAGTTTAATGCCGAATCCGAACAGCGAAGTGAAAAGCTTTTCATCGCAAATTTTACTCTTGTAGGTTTGCCATTGCCTGCCAACTGTCAAGAGGTGGTGCCGTGTAGAAAAATTATTTTTTCTAATTTTTGATTTTGCCTGTGCCGAGATTCGAACCCCGGACACTCTGCGCAGTAGCTCAACGCACTATCACTACGCCACAGCGACCACCGAATGTCTCCACTAACCATAATTCAGAGCAATGTTCATGTATTGTCATCAAAATGTCCGATGGAGACACCTTATGTCAATGTCATACCAAAAACATTTCGGCAAGAGAGTATCAGGGTTTAAAAACGTATTTAAAAATGGCACAACTATAATTTAATAAACTTGAAATAATTAATTTCATAAATATTTACCGGGAATATGAGTGTTTGTGGAATTATAGATCATGTTCACATTAGCCTCAGTGAGCCGACACATTTTGCCGTATAAAGGCAAGGGAGGAAGTGGAGAGAGTAAAAGTTACGTGAGGTGGAAGTTTTTATTTTGTTAAAAATTTAAGAAAAAATAATCGTTACTTGCAAAAATGAGTAATTGAAATGAAACTTCTTCACTATCACTCGTTGCATAATTTTCTCCTGCAGTAAATATTTGTGCTGCGCGAAAGATAAGCGTGGTAAGCGTCAAAAATGAGGCGACCCTGTTCAGACCACATTTTAGTACGAGCATGAGGGAGTGGACTCTTGTCAAAATGAGTCGGTGCTCTGAGGCTAATGTGAACATGGTCATAAATGTGATAAATATAAAAGAACCAACTTAAAAAGAAAATCATCGGAGGTGATTGGATATAAATTAAACTGGGCAAGAATGCATCTTTGCTGTTTGCCATGGCCAGCATCGTTTTCTGATCTTAACCCAATTTAGTTCAATTTCAAACGTATTTCAGTTAAGATTTGAATTATTTCTCATCATTAACGAATAGCGGCATATTTAAACGAACTGACTAATAACCAAATTGGTGGCCTTTAAAAAAAAAATAAGAATTAAAAATATTTAATATTCAACATTAGCTTTTTTATAAGATATCTTCTTCTTTTTTTTTTTGCAACGAATCCCAATGGACCTTCTACCCTCCCTCTACGACCCTGGGGCGCATCCGTATCGCGCGCGCACGGATCGATGACCGAAACAATCACAGTCCGGACTGCGATGCTTTTCACGAATCAGGTGGAAACGTCAATAGCAGCTACAGATTTGGCTTATCAACAGCTGCGTGGAACATTAATTAGTATTAATTTAAATGAGATAACAAAGATTGTTATAGGGTATTAACGAAGACACAAAAGTCTATTAGCACATCAAGATTATTGAAATCATTGCAAATACAACGCACAGGATCAAACAGTGCCAAATTTGTTTTACAGAGACTTAACTTGATAGGTATAAGGTTTCTGGAAACGCGACTAGGAACACCAATGCCCAGCTCATTTAATAGATATGGAGAGTCTGTCCATCCATTAAACATTTTAAACACAAAACATACATTCAACATATCTATCCGGCTTTCAAGTGAAGGCAAATTTAGTAATTTTAAACGATATTTATAAGGAGGAAGCTTCGTTAAGGGGTTAAGGGGGTGGCACAACAGTCCATGGAGGGCCATGGCCGACCTTTTCGCATCCATTCATGTTGCGTCTGTTACATTTGTACATGAATGGAATGGACCTACACTATTAAGCCGAATCTGAACGGCGAAGTGAATAGCTTTT
The DNA here is from genome assembly GCA_958295655.1 of Palloptera scutellata. Classification (NCBI taxonomy): domain Eukaryota; kingdom Metazoa; phylum Arthropoda; class Insecta; order Diptera; family Pallopteridae; genus Palloptera; species Palloptera scutellata. The sequence continues at coordinate 43,138,824 of OY282451.1, forward strand.
CTTAGGCAATTTAAACTCTTGGAGGTTTGCTATTGCCTGCCAAGAGGTAGTGGCGGTGTAAAAATATTGTTTTTTCTACATTTTGTTTTTTGCACTAGGAACTTAGTCACGGCGACCACGTACATAGCAGGAAAATGGCGCCCAAAAGAAAAATGGCAAACACTGAACAACTTCACAATTTTTTTACATTGATTTTGATTTTACTGTACGGAAGGAATAATCACTTTTCCATTAATCACCATTTTTTTTACTCAAGTAATGGTGAACCTTTCTCTCTTTAACCTATGGGATGGATCCAAGATGCCCCGTCACTAATTCAGCAACCTCTAGGAAAAATAACTACTTTGGAATTACCACTGCTGGAGAGGGAGAGTTCCATCTATATAAATGAACTGCTGCCCCCAAATAAATGGCGTTTTGGTCGTACCATTAAATTACAACGTGGTGCTGATAGACACGGTTCGGATGGTCGATTTGCTTACCCAAAATGGTAAGTATTCGTATGATAACATGTCCCATTGTAAAATTATGTATTTTACCTCTCGCGTATAATCCTGATCCAAATTGGAATTCTCACTTCCACTAAGTTTTAGTATTTACATACTACTTAATTACAATTCTTTCGTCACCAGTGTTCCAGCTGTCCCAATATCAGCAGTTGCATTCCTCACATGTCAACTGACGCCTCAAAGCAAGTCGTGGTCTGAGTCACACATTGTTAGATTTTACTCTACATTTTACACCCAGCATATCGTGTTCGGTGCACCAACAATTTCATGGTGTTCACCCAGAAAATTTGTTATATGTTACCCCGGTCTTACTGAATGTTACTAGCCATTGTTAAGTTTTGACTGATGATTTTCCCCCTCATCAAGAGGGGAGAAAAAGTACGGTGTTCATTAGAAAATACAACTCAAGTATGGTAAATACCAGCTGAAAGGATGATATTTATCTTCAATGTCCATGGGCAACCACGTCTTCTTGGCTTTAACTGTATTGGCTTTATCATGATAAATCATCTTTTCATATTACCATTAATAAGTTTAGTGATAATATCAAAAGCTATGACCGATGCCAGTGATATAATCCAACGTTAAAGCACTTCATTCAAAAACGGAAGAAACTCCACAATTTATAGAGTCGTTGCATCTTTCAAACCAAGATAAATCTGAATCCATCAAATCGTTGATTCCTAGGACTTGATTGGCACAGATTAGCTGAATTTGTAGGATTATATCACTGGCATTGTGCATAGCTTTCTACAAATTTTCAACTCGGAACTCTTTAACAGGAATTCCCTCTTAATTGCATCAATGAAAATGTTATGATGAAATTATGCTTCAATTAACCAAGGAATGCAATTATCCGAGTAATTTGAGTACATTTTGAACTAAGCACGTAATATTTCTGGCGCAATTAAACGACAACTTTGTCGAATTGAATAGTTTTTTCAGACTTTTAACATTTAACATGTCGAAGTCAAAACTTACGAAAAGGAGAAGCAAATCAACGGTCGGTCATCAAGATTTCTTTGCAGTGAGTGACAGCGCCAATCGTAAAGGTCATTTACATTTTATGAATGCTCATTTGCTTTTCTAATCCTTTGAATACTAAGTGAAGGACAAATCCTCAATGTTATGTTTTTTTAACAAAAAAGCTTTACAGGAAATGTTATAATCAGTATTTTTCTTCTGCCTATTAATGTCGGTAGATTAATAAGTTTTAATCGATGTTCATACGGTGGAAAATACAAAAGAGGATTCCAACAAAAGCTCTTCAGTGCAAAAATAAGAAATTGTTTTTGAACTGACTCAATTTTACTTATGTATGTGAAGTGAATAGCGTTTTTTGTTGTATAAGGGTCGTTAAACTCCTTTGACCAGCATTTAACAAACCTTAAAGAACTTTTAGCATTGTTCACACACGAGTTGATATACAGGTTACAACTTAATTTGGAGTCCATTGTCACTCCCATATCAATAAATATCAATACTATACATGATTCAGAATCTGATCCTGTAAAGAGCATTTAGCAGACATAGGTTGCCTCCTAATAAATGATATAAACTTACATTTATTAAGATTAAATAACGTCAGGCTTAATCGGAACCATTTTGAAAAATTATTAAGTTCTTCTTGCAGAAGTTTGTCTTGGATTATAGAGTTGTAAGATAAGAACAACTTTACATCATCAGCATACATTATAATTTTGCATCATTGATAAACAAAAGAAATAATAAAGGTTCCAGATGGAACCTTTATTAGCAAGAAGAAATAGCAATGCTTTTTGGTACGACATTTGGAAAAATCACGTTCTGTGTTCTGTTAGTGATATAAGTATGTATGTATGACTCTAACCATCTCAAAAGCAAAGTCGGAAGTCCAATCAAACCTAGTTTTTTAAACAATAGGGCTTGATTGGTTTTATCAAATGTTTTGCTAAAATCACTATACATATATAACATCAGGTTTTTGGTTATTACACATGTAGGGAATTGTAAAAGGTTCGTCGTTGGAGATCTCCCCTTAAGGAACCTAAATATGTTGTGATGTGTTGATCAATGTTTTAACAGAGTGCATAATTTGGGTAGTAATAATTAATTCAAATATCTTTAGGTATCGCACATAGGTATTAGGTATCTATAATTTGAGATATTACCATAGATTTAACACCATTTTTATGAAGAGGAACAGTAAAAGATTCTTTCCAACAAACTGGGAAATAATTCGATTTCAAACATTTGTCAAAGCTTATGGCAAGAGCTTTAAATGAATGTTCATTACAAATTTTTTAAGTTTTATATTAATATTATATTATATATTATATTATCTGGCCCAGATTTAAATGACAGCTCAAGAGACGTAAGGTGGTGATGAACATCTAGAGCAGCTATGGTTGGAAAACAAATTCATAGTACCTATATTAAACGAATCAATGACGAAGACGTAAGATTCATTGCCATTGAAGCTAAATGTGGAATATGTAGATTTGAAAAAATCAGCAAATAAGTACGCAATTCCAATGTCATCACTGGAAACAAGATCACCAAGACACATAGACGGAGGGAAATCGCTGGTCTCACGTTTCGAATTAACAAAGTCATAAAAATATTGAGGATCGTGATGAATTTTCATTTTTATACTTTTTAAATAGTTTCTATAACATTCATCATTCATCATTTATATACTGTATTCATGATGTAGGCGGGAATATTTACAATAATCCATCATCCAATATTTACAATAATCCATACTTCTGCCAGTTCTTTTATAAGCTTTAAAAACTCGCGACTTCCGATTTTCTAAGATTGTTAATTCTTTTGTGAACCAATTGTGAACCCAGTATTCGTAAAAGAAGTTGTAACTTTAGGTACAGATATGGTAGTTCAGATGCTTTATATAAAATATTATTAAATAGAGATTCGCAGCTGTCAATGTTCGGATGATCTAACGGCCAAGAGGTATCAGAAAGAATATCAATGAGTTTATTATAATAAGTAGTTATGTGGTTCTTTGAAAACACCTCTTTCAATTTAGCAGTTTTTATATCAATATTTAGACTATAAGGTAATTCAAAGAATAATGCTGAGGTAGGATGATGACCATCCTCAGGTGAAGCGTAGCGTTGGGAATGAGAAATGGAAATCTTGGAGTCATCAGCTATGTACATAAACAAGATCCAAACATTTTTCGTTCTTATTTACAATGTTATTAATCTGATACAAATTTAATTCACAGAGTATATTCAAAAAGTTATTATTAAGTATTTGTTCTATTTATAACAGTGCAAGGTTAAAGATGCCGAACTACTTCACAAAACTTCCAAGTAAAACTCGGCACATTAAAACCACCAAGAACACTCAGCGAATCTGTTGTTCTCAATTTAGTTCAAATTAATTGTTGCTAAGAAAGAAGAATGCTTAAGATAAGTTGTATTAGGCGGAATATACGAACTTGCAATAAATAAATACTGCTCATCGATCCTTATGCGGACACATAAGAATTCAATGTCATCCGAAAATCTAATGGGTAAACCTCAGATGGATATAAAAACTGAACGGCAATTAGATGTACCTACTTATAAGACAAATTTTTAATTTACCATAATTAATGTTAACGTATTATTTGTAATTTACTCATTACATTTGATGCAAGTTGAGACGAAAAATGAAAATGGCACCCGAGTTGTTGGGGTTGAAACCCTTGGGTACTACCCTTAAGTGGCATTTTTCAAATTTTAAATTTTTAATATAAGGTACCTAGGTTTTCGCACGACATGGTCCTCCTTGTCAAAAGTGATTCTTAACAACAGTGCATTTGACCACCATCTCCACCCTACACTTTGTCGTATCTTGCCTTGGGTTTGCTGCACTACCATCCGCTATGCTGCAATACTCATTGTATTAACTCACAAGATATCAATCGAATTGCCATGTCAGTTTCATTACTCTTCTCATAACTATTGTATTTAAACCAGCGACAACAGCATTTAGCTTGAAATTGAGAAGATTACGCAACTTTAAGACTTTCTGAAAATGATGGAAATACAGTACTTAATACATATGTAAGTGTAGATAAGGCATAGGGTAGTACTTGTGGCTATGAAGACACCTCTCCCCTACCTACACCCGATAAGCTCGATTAATTGATTATGATTGGGTATGAGTACGTGCTTGGTTTTAGGCAATACGACAAGATCAATTCACTGAGGAATCTCGATGTTATGGTTAGGATGTTACTTTTATCTTATCAGATATATATTTTTTTCTTACGATTGAGTGGCTCGCACTGCCGATGTGCTTGGTTCGATTACTATGCCTAGATTTTTCATGTGTCCCCCCAGCTTACAATCTTACAATGCCCTGAAAAGAAACCTATAATGACTGTTGGTTTGTTTTACCTTAGCGTAAGACAGAGATAAGTTTCGTTTTGGTTTTGGATAAAATTTGAATTAAAATTGAAAGAGAAAAATGTTAGAACATTCCGCATAAGAGCAATTGTCGTCGTTAACCTTTTAAGAGCCACGCCACGCCTCATTTCTAATTTGCAGGCAATCGTATTTCCGTTCCGGGAATTGTTTTCAGTTTCAACGTACGAAAAACACTTTGGAACTAAAGCTACATATGTACACCGCTGCTTAAATTAATAGTTATACTGAAAGACTTTTTGTTCGAATTGGTTTTTGCAACCATTATCGCGCAATCAAAGGTAAAATTAAGTGTTTTTTTTTTAATTGACGCAATATGGCAAAGCTCTTGCTGGCAACTTAAATGGACACTTTCTCGGGAGCTCCACGACCTAGATTACGCCGATGATGTCTGCCTTGTGTCACACAAATTGTCTGATATGCAGTATAAAATCGACCAGCTAGTTGCTGAGGCTCAAAAGGTTGGCTTAGAGATAAACATCTCGAAAACCAAAGCAATGAGAGTCAACAACACCAGCAACAATAGTATCATCATCGGAGGGCAAGCAGTACAATTCGTAGACAGCTTTTGTTACCTCGGCAGCGTAGTCTCAACGAATGGTGGAGCCGAAGTAGATGTGGAGAATCGGCTGCGTAAAGCTAGATCGGCGTTTGAACGATTGCAGCGCATATGGAAAAACTCACAAATCTCAAGAAGAACCAAACTGAAGATCTTTAATGCATGCGTAAAATCTATACTGCTATACGGTAGCGAAAGCTGGTTAATTTCAAACTCCATCACTCAGAAACTACAGGTATTTGTAAACAAATGTCTTCGCATAATATGCAGGGTATTCTGGCCGAATACCATCAGGAACGAAGAACTCTGGCGATTGACGGAGCATGACCCCATTGCTAAACAAATAAGATTTCGTAAATGGCGGTGGATAGGTCACACACTTCAAAAGCCGTTCGAAAGTATTAGCAGAACTGCGTTAAACTGGAACCCTCAAGGTCACAGACGGCCTGGACGCCCGCGCAACAACTGGAAGCGGACCATTGAAAGTGAACTGAGAGCAGCTGAAGAATCGTGGAACATTGTCAGATGAATAGTTAACAATAGAATAAGATGGCAATGTTTTGTTGAAGCCCTATGTTCCCAAGTGGAATAAAACAGGAAGAAAAAAAACAAAAATTGCTAGCAAAGTGAAACGTGTGATTTCCCTAATTATTGTGAATTGTTGCTTTGCGTAAAAAAGTCAATATCTGCTTGCTCAATATAATAGTTACACATTTTTTTTGAGTTCTTACAGTTCATAATTCAACAGCGGTAAATTTTGCTTTACTACTTACTTAGCTGGCGCTACAACCGATGATCGGTCTTGGCCGCCTCCACAAAGCTCCGCCAGTCAGTAAAATTTTGCTTTAATTAACTTAAAAATACTGAAATTTGATTAAATAATTTATAATTTAGATGGGTGGTAAATCACACTGCACTGATGAAGACTGCACGGTTAGTTTCGAACCTAAGAAAAGAAGGAAAATCACTTCGTGACATTGGCCGATTGATGGGAAGATGATGGAAGATTGATGGGAAGAACCCATAATTTTGTTAGAAATGCGTTAAAGCGAAAACCCCAAAACGAGTCTCAAGGAAGGCCCGTCACATTGTGACTACAATTCGTAGACAGCTTTTGTTACCTCGGCAGCGTAGTCTCAACGAATGGTGGAGCCGAAGTAGATGTGGAGAATCGGCTGCATAAAGCTAGATCGGCGTTTGGACGATTGCAGCGCATATGGAAAAGCTCACAGATCTCAAGATCGTCACATTGTGACTATTTGCTAAAAAAGAACCCATCAAAGATAATAGCAGCCGAAATTGGAAACGTGGTTAAACGTGGTGAGTTACGAGTAACCCACCAGGACGAATAGCCAAAAAAGTTCCTTTGATGCGAGAAAACATTTTGAGCATGAGGTTAAATTTGCAAGGAACCACAAAATCTGGGTGAGGTCTGAGGGTGTGAAAAAGTGGAGAAATATTTAATGGAGCGATGAAACGAAAATTAATTTGTTCGGAAACGATTCAAAAAGGAAAGGTACGCCGTCCAAAAGGCAAAGAATTTCACGTTCGTTTCACGAAAAACACAGTGAAGCATGGAGGTGGAAATATTATGATTTGGCGATGCTATACTTGGTATGGAGTCGGTCCTATACACCAAACTACTAACCATATGACAGTAGGCGCAAACAAGGACATTGTGGAAAATATAATGCTATCCTATGCGGAGGAAAACATGTCTTTATGTTGGGTCTATCAGCAAGATAGAACGATTGAATAAAACCATTATTTCTTATGTTAAAGTTGAAAGTGTGCTGTGTACCTATTATTTTGAGCACGGGTGTAGATACTCAATTTGTGTTTTGCATTACCTCTGTGCTTTTTTCCAAATTTCATACAGAACTTGCAATGGAGAATTTGCATTGTGCATGCAAATATAAAGTAAATTAGGCATGTACATTCCAAGGAAAGAAATGTTGAAGTTGTTTGTTCTTCATATTTTCCTTTGTCAAAAAATGCGCAAACATTTAAAATTATGAACAACAACAACAACAACGAGAACGAGAACGACAACAACAGCAAATAAAGATGAAACACCAATACGCCAATTGGTAACTTCAGCCGTTGTTGGCTTGCATATCATTTGACTTTAGCTTCATTCCCCTCTAGCGGCAATATAACTTTCATATATGAGTTCCGCCCACAGTACATGCCCCGATCACAGTCTGCCGCTCCTCTGCCCCCGTGCCGGTCCGCTTCGACCAAGCAATGCACACAATGAATGCAGCCGCTATTTGAACGCAATCGAATTCGAAGACACACACACACACACACACACGCACACGCACACAAACAAACAAACAAACACAAAGAGCCAGAATATACACAGCAACCACAGCAAGAACAGCAAAAACAACAACAGCAACAACAAGCGCAAGCACAACAAGGCATTCATCCAATGTTGCGACCATGCGAACACAATAACAACAACAGGTAAAAAGCAAAAGACAGCCGCAAAGAACAAGCAGCAAGCAACAGACTGTTTTGTTTTTGTTTCTCTTTCAGTTTGTTTTTGTGAATGGTTTTTGTTTTTGTTTTTTTTTCCTGTGTTTCCGATTTCACTGCACGTTCCCGACTTTTCATATTCTCATGCATACAAGCAAGTATACATACAAACATATCTATGTACATATATATAAACAAATACATACATATGTACATGTATACATATATACATATTTATTTATACGGGTACGTGCAGCATTTAGCGGCAGACATTTACTATACTTGTTACTTTTTGCACTACCTTCATGCCTTTGTGGCAACATGAGGAAACATAACGCATTCGAACAACAACACACCATAACCAAACAACAACACGTCGACCTCATTTGGCATCCAATGAAGCCGCAAATTGCCAGCGCTTCTCCGTTCAAAATGGCAAATTGCCATGCAATGAAGTGAAGTGGAGGAAGGAAGAGACGAAGAGGTGACGTGTTCCCCAAACGCCAGAAAGTTAACGAACGAACAAGCGAAAATAAAATTTCAAATACTTGTTTCGCATAATGTTGTCTGTCTGTCTGCCGGTCTGTGTGATTGACTGACTGGCTGACTGGCTGACTGGCTGACTGGCTGACTGACTGAAAGAATGCAGAACTTGAGATGAATGAATGAACGAATGAACGAAGAGGTTATTAGCTGGCATTCCATTTCCCACTTCTCCTTCATATGCCCTCGTGCTGTAAGAAGAACCAATCTACATATTCCAGTTCGTGATTCTTTTTCTATAGTTAGAGCGGGAAAATTGCAATTGAAAGAAACTTTGACTATTTTATAGTCCATACTCGACTGTAGCTAAATTTGTGCATATAAAATTTATATTCTAGACGTGATGTAAAATATGAAGAAGAATTCAGATTTCAATGCAAATAGTTTAAGATTTTATGGTAAGCCGCATGCAACTCAACAGTAACAGTAGATCAAAAATAATACAAAATATAAAATGAAAGCAGCCATATTTTTTCACTATGTGGAAATCAGTTGATACTAATACTTACTACGAGCTCAGTAGGCAATTGAGAGGCAAAGCCCTCACTCGACCTACGAAAATAAAGCTTTATAAGTCCCTCATCCTTCTGGCCTAATACATAGCGCTGAGACATGGACACTGACCACCAATGATGAGAGGCATGAAGATCTATGGTTTAATATGAGTAGACGACGTGTAACGAATAAGATGGAATCATGAGCCGTATGCCCTGTATGCCGACATTGGCATAGTAGTCCAGAGTATAAAAATCCAGCGACTTTGCTGGCTTGGTCATGTTGAGCGAATAGAAGAAGGCGATCCGGCTAGAAGGGTGATTTATTCGAGCCACGAAGGAGAAACACACACTAATTTCCATTGGAAGACCAGGTACAGGGCGACCTGCCTGCACTTGGCCTTGTCAACTGTCGCCTGCGCGAGTTATATATAAGGCAACTTCGGATAAAGCTGAGATGCCAACTATAGCTCATAAATCAATATGTTAAGCAGAAATAAGATACTTTTGTTTTGACCAATTTGATTTAATTGTAAATTGCTGAGTTACATTATTTTAATAAGTCAATAACATATTATATTTCAAGGTAACTCAGCAAATCAAAGGTGTAGGGTAAATTTAAGTTGCATATAATATTTAATAAAAATTTGGCAATCAAGCGGAACGGTTGTTTTTCCTTTTAATTATTAAGTCGCGCGCATAGCAGAGGCGACTGGCGAAGCTTTATCGAGGCGACCAAGACCGATCATCGGTTGTAGGTTCATCCAGAGACCACTGGAAGTTTTTTCTTTCTTTTAATGGCACAACAGCCCATAGAGGGCCTAGACCGAGCTTTTCGCATTCACCAATGTTGTGCGTATTATATTTTTACATGAATAAGGTAGAAAGGACCTACAGTTACGCAATTTTTACTCTTGCAGGTTTGCCATTGCTGCCAAAAGTTGGTGCCGAGTAGGAAAATAGTTTTTTTCCACTTCTTGATTTTGCCCGTGCCCAAATTCGAACTTTTGTGAATAATTCGAAATTCGTGAGAATTGCATCACTAACTCCGAATGAACAGAAATATTGACAGTTTTTCGTCATAATTTTTTGTACGAATGCTCGATCGTGTCGTCGTGCCGAGTGCAAGTAAAAGATGTATTTATTAACATATTTTTATTTAAACTTTAATTATGGTTACACATTTAGAAATATTTCACGTACTAAACGTATTTCAGGTCAAAAATCGCAACGAATATGAAGGATTGGCGGAAATGCTGCGTAAGCGTTCAGACATCGCTCAAGGCTTCCCAAAAACATCAAGGCAAGAAGATTTTCAAAGTTTTTTTTTTGGAAAAGATTGACTGGGGCTGCCGATAAAAGTCGTGACTACATGTCGTCATCAAATAAAATAAAATCGAGAGCAACTGCAGGAGAAAGCAATAAAATGCACACCTTCAAGAATATTGCGGAGACAGTGATTATGCTGACTCTGGCCGAATTCGAAAAATCGTGAAAAGTTTTCATAGGCAATTTTTCCTCTTGAAGGTTTTCCATTGCCTGCCAAGAAGTGCTGCCGTGTAGAAAAATATTTTTATTTTTTTAGAGTTCTAGGTTGGAGCGTTTCAGAAGTGTAAGTGAAGGCGTTGCTTAGGGCTGCCAAGTATGAAATTTTCAAATAACGACTCTCTGAAAATTTCCAAAAAGAGGCTGTCGGTGCTCTCTCTTGTTGTGCTGCTATATCGTTGGCCCAGCCAAAATAAAAGGAACAATAATGAAGTAAAATAAAAGATTATGGAAAAAAGAGTGACATATAAAAAGCGAAATGAGTTAGGGCACATTAAGTTTTTAAATGAATTGGAGAATTGTTCGGTGATGGACTTAACATCTTTTTTTTGTTGGTGTATGATGAATAAAAATGTATAAGGGCTTTTACATAAAGCAACAAAAAACAAAAAGCAACAACCAACAAAAATACAACATCGCTCAAAACATTACTCTTCGAAATCACCTTTAAGAATAAAGTTTGCCCACCATGCTTGTGTTGTGTGTAGGCATCTGGGAGAGGGGAGACTTGTCGACTAATAAAGAAGCATATGAATCACATATATAGTAGGTGCAAGGTCGCTATTTTTATTGATAGTCAGGCAACAAATAGTTAAAAATTGAATTAAAATATCACTCTCACCTGAGCTCCCGGGCATAGGAACATTGAATAAGAAAGATTCTTTTGTCGAATCATTAGGGGTACCAGTTTTAGTTTCCGAGGGGGTCGTCAAGAGAATTATGTATCTTCACTTAATTCAACTGGTTAATCGAAAGTGGAAAGCAATATTATCCTGTTTTACCTAGCGTGCGACATGACTCTACTATAATGTTGGTAGGAGCAGCGAGTACATAAACAGGGATCGTAATGATACTGCTAAGTTACTCCAGTCACTGATGTACAGCTAGCCATCACAATCAGTGTAGAAATTGTGGAACCCCAAAAGAAACACTTATTTTCTTGTAAGGGCAAGAAATCGGTTCTTGTCGTTCAGCACCTCGATAACTAGTCCAATTTCTCGGCAGTTAGTCCGCAGAATTTGGCAGGATACCTAAACTCCACGGAATGGGTTAAGTAAGAGTCTATTAACTATTTAAAGTTCAGTAAAGAAGTAGTCGCTGTGGCGTAGTTGGTATTGCAACCAACCCGCTCCAGTGTAGGCAAAATGAAAATGTAGACAAAATATTTTTCTACACGAAACCACCTCTTGGCAGGTAATGGAAAACCTACAAGAGGAAAAATTGCCTATGAAAAACTTTTCACGATTTTTCGAATTCGGCATATACATATACCATTCATGTAAAAGTGTAACACGCATAACATACGAAAAGCTCGGTCTAGGCCCCAATGGCGTAGCCAGGGGGGGCAGGCGGGGGGCGGTCCGCCCCGGGTGTCACCATTTTTGGGGTGACACCCGCAATGTCCAAAAAGCGGAAAAAATATTATAATTACCTGAGTAGGTTGTGAGCGTCTCTAAAATTATACTTTCATTTGTTTTCATTTATTTTTTGCACGATGTGTTGGAAGAAGTGGATGCTACACAAAAATATTTGCAAACTCCAGGACTAACTGTCGATAAAGTAATAGAGAAATCGAATGCCCTAATTCTCTTTTCACAAGAAAAGCGGGATTGCTTATTGGAAGGTGCATTGGAGAAGGCTAGTATTATTTGCTGAAAGCTCGGAATAAGCATCAGCCGGCGCATAAGGTACACAAAAAGAATGCCGGGTGAAACGGAACGAGATATTGGTTTAACTGCTAACTAAGAAAACAAGAGGACGATGCTTGAATGCATCGATCGTTTCTCGACAGAATTATAGTCTCGAACCATGGCATTCAATGATATAGCCGATATCTTTCAAATTGTGAAAACAAAAGACTTGCTGTTTTGCACGAATGCAGAACTGAATATCAACGCAAAAAAGTTGGCGTCGCACTACGATGAAGTTGTAGAAGAAGAACTTAAAGTAGAAGTACAAAAACTTCGTAGACGAATCAAGGCAGCAAACATTGAATTTAAAGTCGCAAGTAAATAGACTACGCTTGATATTCTAACTTTTATTGTAGAATGTGACTTTATAGCGTCTGTTTCAAATGTATCTTTAGCTCTTCAATTGTTCTTAACAGTTTGAGTCTCTGTGGCTTCATGTGAAAGAAGTTTTTCAAAGTTAAATCTAATTAAATCATATTTACACTCAACTATGTGTCAATCTAGGATATGCAACCTAGCCATTTTATCAATAGAAAACGAATTTTCTAGCAAATTAGATTTCGGCAATGATATTTCAGAATATGCTGCGAAAAAATGCAAAGCTTTAAAATATTTTTTTAAAGCTTCATATAAATATATACTCACATACATTTATATTCATTTAAAAAAAAAAGTTGTATGTGATATTTGTAAACAAATATTTTCCAAGATCTTTAAGAAGAACATGCTGTAAATAAAAATTTCCCTTATTGGTCTCATATTCGTAGAGGTTTTAACTATTTTGTGACTTAAGTTAAGTACGTATTAATTTAACTTTACTCATCTTTATGAATTATCTTTATGTATTATCTACTTACTTTTAAATAAAAAATAATCGTACATACTTACACATAGTATAATTCTTACAAAAGAAGAGGGGAGAGGGGTATTATAGGGTGACACCATTTAGGTCCGCCCCGGGTGTCACCCGACCTGGTTACGCCACTGCTAGGCCCTACGTGGGCGGATGTGCCATTAAAAGAAGATGAAGAATGAAGTTGATTTAAAACGGCGCTATAGCTCTGACTGTGACCCAAAGATAGTACTAATGTTATCGAAGTTGTAGAAGAAGAACTTAAAGTAGAATTACAAAGACTTCGTATACAAATTAAGGCAGCAAACATTAACCTTAATTAACCAGCAAAATACTAAAACTTATTTACCCCTACTGTTTCACTTTTTGTGCAGGTCCAGCCTATTCAAGCCCAGAATAGTTCGATTGTTATTTATCATCGAAACAGATCTTGTCGTTCAGCACAGCACCACTTCCTGGCGCAGCTCGTATAATACATAATTTATACAATAATAAATAAAAGCATCGGCAGACTAGCCATTGACGGCTGACTCGCCTAATAAATTTTGGCTATGTCCCAGCAAAACAAGGAAATAGTATTTGAGAGCCAGTTGGGAGAAGAGGCGTATATTTGAAACAGGTGCATGTAGAGTTGCCACACCATATACATACTTTTCGAATATACCACATAAGTACATCGGTTTATACTTCAGCGCATTCTTTACTCCATCTTTGAGGTAGTTATGTTCGAGCGAGGAGTTGGCTTGATGAAATCTTCATTGAAGAAGGTTAAGTTATTCATTAAAACACAGCCCATAATATAAAAATAGTGCGCTGGCCGGCCTGCTGCGCAGGGTAACCGGGATTCAAATCTCAGCACAGGGAAAATTAAAAAAAAGATATAGAAAAAACAATTTTTCTATATGCCACCAACTCTTGGCAGGCAATGGCAAACCTACAAAAGTAAAAATGGCCTAAGAAAAGCTTTTCACTGCGCTGTTCGGATTCGGCATAAAACTGGTAGGTCCCTTTCATTCATGTAAAAATATAACACGAACAACATGTGTGGATGCGAAAAGCTCGGCCTAGGCCCTCCATGGATTATTGTGTTATAGAAAGAAGAATAATTAATAAGAAAAAATTTTAGTTTAATAATAAAATAATCAATTTTTCTAGTAATTTGTTTCATTAACTTACTTACTTACTTTTAATGGCACAACAGCCCATGGAGGGCCTAGGCCGAGCTTTTCGCATCCACTCATGTTGTGCGTGTTATGTTTGTACATGAATGGAAGAGACGTACAGTTTAATGCCGAATCCGAACGGCGAAGTGAAAAGCTTTTCATAGCAATTTTTACTCTTGTAGGTTTGCCATTGCCTGCCAAGAGGTGGTGCCGTGTAGAAATTATTTTTTCTACTTTTTGATTTTGCCTGTGCTGAGATTCGAACCCCGGACACTCTGCGTAGTAGTCCAATGCACTACCACTACGCCACAGCGACCATTAACAGTATCATCTAAATGATACCGATGGCCGATGCCGATACCGATTAATTGGTCGGACTCTACTTGCGGATTCCATGTACATATGTGCTGGCAAATCAACTCTAGCTGCCAGTGCTGACAACGAAAAATAAATTTAACAACTTGATCGTTTCATTCGCACATCTTAAACTACTTGAGCGAATGGAAGAAAGCGCTCCGGCTAGAAGGGTGTTTCATTCGAACCACGGTGGAGGAACACGCAGAAGGGGACGTGCTAATCTCCGTTGGAAAGACCAGGCGCAGGGCAACCTGACTGCACTTGGCCTTATCAACTATCGCCAACGCTCGCATAGCAGACGTGACTGACGAAGCTTTATAGAGGCGGCCAAGATCGATCATCGGTTGTAGTGCCAGTTAAGTAAGTGCGTAAACTACCTGGCGAATAAAACACAACTAAAGATGGATGCTCTTTGTCATAAGATATCCTTTTATCATCCGTAATTTTATTAATAATCAACTCTACTTACGAAAAAAATTAAATAAAACATTCTTTGCCACATCTTTTAATATTGTAATTCATGCGACCAATATTTATTAAGTGGTTAACAACTGTTTTACACATAAGTAGTATCTATATGCACATTGTGCACTCTGTCACCTTGTCAATAAATGACAATTTCAATGCAAACAGCGCAATTACCAATACCACTGTCACAATTCCTGCGCAACCCCCACCCCATCCTCCACTCTTTTACTTACTTACCGAGACTAATTGTGACTGTATAGTATACAAATGTATGTACATACTATGTATGTATACATATGTACGAGTATGTGTGTATATAAATATGTCTGTATGGAAATACTCACTCGTGCGATTAATATCGCTCAACTCGTGTTGATTTTTCGTTTAACGATTTTGCATATGTTTGTGACGCAAAGCAAGATTTATGGATGTACTTACTTACTATATGTACATATTTATATATGTGCATATGTCAATCTCGTACAACAGCAACAACACGAGCAGAAGCAGCTCCAATAGGAAGAGGAAGGAAATGAAGGGTATCTATTGTATGGTGGGGGAGAGAAAGGGTAGTTCAATTGTAATCCGATATTGTTTGTCAGCGTTCAATTTGAGGTTGACGGGCCAACAGAATTACGGACTGACAGGCATACGACATATGCGTATGTATATATTTTCCTGCAGGGCAACCAACTACCTCAAAAGCTAGTTAGTTAGCTAGCTCCAAAAACCAAAAACCAAAAACACTGCAGCTAGTTCATTCCTCGAATTCATTAGCACGCAACATACTTCCCACGCTGATGTCCTACAAAAAGAGGCGCAGGAAAGTAAACGTCAATTTGACATGGACGCTGGTTTATTTTCTGTCATTTTTATATCCTATCCTCGGTAACTTTTGAGCTAGCTATGGAACTAGTATGTTTTGAACATATGGTCAAACTAGTTTGAAATTAACTAACCATTTGTAAATAAAAATATAAAAAATAAAATTTAACGAAATTAAAAAAAAAGAAGCTTCTTCTATCTTTGTCATAGCTGCCTTATTTCAAAAAATCCATATATGGTATGAAAGAGTAAAAGTATATGAAAATTACAAGACAATATTTTCATTGAATTGTATTATTGAAAGAAGTTCTTTGTTGTTGCATATAAAAGGTTGACCAAATGAGGCGCAGGAAAGTAAACGTCAATTTGACAGGGACGCCATGTTTGTTTTTTGTCATCTTTATGTCATTTTGTTAGTTGAATGTTTGCCATTTATCGCTAGGGAGTCGTATTCGATTGAAGACCGCATTAAAGTTATTGAAGAACACTTCGAAAATGGTGAAAAAATAAAAGACACGTTTCGCGCCTCAATAATTTTCACTTCAGAAACGTGTCACAAATTGCAGTTAGCACAAGATCGATTGAAAGGGTTTGACAAATCCTTTACCTTGGCATGCGCCCTGGAGATAGTCGCGAACGATCTCCCGCCTTAATTCTTTTTGAATTTGACAATTCTCACACTTAACGAGGACTAGTTTATTCTGGAACTTAATTCTGGTATAATAAGCCTATTGATTGAGGAAGCTTTGTCATGGCTAGGTATTCCACAATGACTAGGATCCCAGTGAAGAGAGACTTTAATGCAGAATGTGTTTGCATGAGATGAGAACGCTGATTCACCAATCTAGAGTAAATCATAAAAGAAGGCAGAGTTAGACTGTTTGAAAATATGAACTTCTTTACTTTCATGATACTATACAATAATTTTATTTAAATATTACGTTTTCCAACTCTAGCCTTTCATACTAGGATTTTATTAATTTACTAATTTTCGCCTCTTTCTCCCACTCTTTCTTTTCCACTCTGCTCAACTCTACACCTTCTTCACCTTATTTACTAAATCGCTTAATTTCGCGTAGAGGAAATGTGACTTGGCCGGCAAGATCATGTGATTTAACGCCATTGGACTTCTTTTTATGGGGATTTTTTACAATTGAAGTCTACGTAGATAAGCCAGCCAATATCCAGGACCTAAAAAACAACATCATTACCGAGATAAATGCCATACAAACGTCCCTATTGGAAGATGTCATCAAGAATTTTGACCATCGAATCGGCGTATGTGAAACTAGCCGTGGTGAAGATTTGATTGATACAGTGATATCATTTTCCATACTTACATAAATGGCATTGATGAACCTTCAAAATAAAGTACCCAGCTTGATTCAAAAATAAGATTTTATAGTTTTAATTTGCGTTTACTTTCCTGCGCCTCATCATCCAAAGCAGCAGTCTTAGCAGTCTTCAAAGTGACTCATCCTCATCATCAGTTTTGAGCTAGTATCTTAACAATCTTGACATTGGCTAGCTAATATACTAGGCAATTTGTGAGACCAAGAGGTTAACTCATTTTTGCACTGCAGGGTAATGTGTGTATTTATATCGAAAAGTGTGCTTACTGCATACACACAGAGAACAAGGAATAATGCTTAGTGGGGTCTGATTTTGTAAACAGTTTGGTCTCAATGATCTTAATAAAAATTAAAATTCAGAAAAAACTTTATACGATGTAAAGTAAAGTACATAGTCCAAAAAAAAACACAGCTAGGCCGAACTAGAAAAAACTCAGACTGAATTCTGACTAAGTCTCAATCGCCAATCAGTAGCAAATTCAGTGAAAAAATTTGAATAAACTCAGATTTAAAGTGGGACTTAAATTCCGATCAAGTCTTAATCAATATCAGACACAGTTTTAACCAAAACTCAAACTTAATTCAGACTCCTAGTCTGATCAAAATTCAATACATTTGTTGGCCACACATAGACGAAACTTTAACTGAAACTTAGACCGATGTTTAGATACAAAAAAAACTTGGACCCATATTCAGCCAAATATTCAGACCAAATTCACACAAAACATGTGACTAAAATTTAGACTCAGATATAAATTGGGACCAATCCTAGTCGGACGAAAACTAAATTCTAATCAAAACTTCAACTGAAATTCATTCGATCAAATTCATTTAAAAAATATCTTCAAAATTCAAACCATATTATGACCAATATATCGGGCATAACTTAAACTAATACTGAAGCCGATATTTAGTTCAAAATTCAGACTAAAACTCACGCCAAGTGCAAGTTCAGACCAAAATTCAAACCAAACACATGCAAAAAATTTGATCAAATTTCGAGCTCAAATTCAGAATAAATACTTACTGATCAAGAGTAGACAAAGTTTTAACATTAAAATCGACAACTAAAATCAGAAACAAAAATTCGCCCTAAATTCAGACCACATTTTGATTAAAATCAGGAAAAACTTTGACTAATACTCGGACCAAACCTCACGCCAAGTGCAGACCAAAATTTGAATAATTTCGAAATAAAAAATCTAATCAAATTTCGGACTCAAACTTAAACTCAGACCTAAGTGCAAACTAAAATTTCAAACAAAATCGTTGTCGAAATCAAAAAACAAAAAATGTTTAACCCAAATTTCGATCAAATTCAAATTAAAAAATATGCTTAAAATTCAAACTGAATTTTAACCAATGTCGGACAAAAGTTTGCCTGAAATTCAGACCGATTTTGAGCTCTAGATTTAGACTACTTTCCGAAGAGAAATCTAACAAAATTTCAAACTACCATAAAAACTAGAAATAAAACCAAAATGATTATCAAACTTTTCAAAGATACTTACACCTAAAATTTCACATTTAATGTGTGGGTAGTGTAGTGCAAATAATTTTAAAAGCTTTTACATTTTTGGGAGTGTTGCATCCTTTGAATCAGCCACTGTCATAACCAAACCACGTGTGTGATTCGGCATTACCGCTCAAGTGGAAATCGCAATTCAGCTAAGTAATTGCGGGCATAAAAAGTTTCCCCTAAATATTGTAAAGGGTGATTTTTTTGTTTAGAAGTGTGGTTTTCAATCTGACAATACTTTTTTCGGAGTTGGTCTTTTTGACAGCTGTCACTTGATTTATGCTCAGTTTGGTTTGCCATTTCATAGTGAATAGACTTACTCCTGAACAACGTTTGCAAATCGTGCAAATTTATTACCAAAATCATGGTTCGGTTTTGGCGACTCATCGCGTGCTGCGTCCAATATTCACTCGACATAATCGCCCAGCAGAGTCGGTAATTCGAGCAACCATGGATTGGTTTCGCACCACGTTTACTCTAGTGGATAAAGCGCATCCTCAGAGACACCGCGCACCGAACACGCTATTGCTGCTTTGGAGCAGAGTATCGAAGAAGACCCGAATGAGTCCATCCGCCATCGCGCGCAACAATTGTAGCTGTGCACATCCACTTTATGGAAGATTTTGCGGAAGGATCTTGGTTTGCGATCTTACAAAATCCAACTCGTGCGAGAATTGCAGCCGAACGACCATCAAGCGAGTCGCACGTTCGGTGAATGGGCCCAAAATGAGATGGCCACCGATCCCGATTATAACAAGAAAATTTTGTTCAGCGATGAAGCTCACTTTTGGTTGAATGAGTACGTTAATAAGCAAAATTGTCGCATTTGGAGTGATCATAATCCACAAGCCATTACATCCTCAAAAAGTCACTGTTTGGTGTGCTCTATGGGCAGAGGGAATCATTGGTACATATTTCTTCAAAGATGAAGCCGGTCATAATGTTACAGTCAATGGGGAACGCTCTAGAGCCATGATTAATGACTTTTTCGTGACTAAGTAAATTGGAGGATGTTGATGTGGACGACCTTTGGTTCCAACAAGACGGCGCTACATTCCGTACAGCCATACAGCCAACGAAACAATCAATTTATTGAAGGAAACTTTTGGTGAGCGCATTATCTCGCGTTGTGGGCCTGTGGCGTGGCTTCCAAGATCGTGCGATTTAACACCACTGGACTATTTTTTGTGGCGTTATGTAAAGTCTACGCTTGTCTACGCAGATGAGCCCGAGACGATTGACTCCTTGGAAGAGAATATTTGGCGCGTTATTACTGACTGACATATGGCCCCAATTGCTGCAAAAAGTGGTCGAAAATTGGGCCTCTCGGCTGGAATTTATTCGAACCAACCGCGGTGGCCACTTGCCCGCAATCGCTTTTCATTTCAAACATAATGGCAAATCCTTATCTTTATAATAAAACTTAATTTCTGGGCCATTAACATTAAATTATATGCGTTTTATTTCTTCTTGAAAACCACACTTCTAACAAAAAAAAAAAACACCCTGTACGAGTATGTAAGTCAAATTGGAAATTGATAATCAGTGAAATCGGTAATAATAATTCATTTGCCACCGCTAATGTACTTTATGACGAAAGAAAGAAAACACAGCGTTGTAAATGTGCTAATTTTTTGTATTTTATTTATTTATTATTTTTATTGTATTTCAAATATAATATTTTATTCAATTTTAAACAAATGAATCTACAATCAATGCGTAACTAATACAGTGAATTTTTGTTTGTATACTTTTTTTTCTTTTTCATAACAAATTGAAGGGGACTATTACATAATCATTTATTTAATTGTTTACTTGGATGTGTGTGTGTGTGTGTGTGTGTGTGTGTGTGTGTGTGTGTGTGTGTGTGTGTGTGTGTGTGTGTGTGTGTGAGTGTGTGTGTGTGAGTGTGTGTATACATACCATGTATGCGTTTGTGTGTGGATTAATCTGCATTTACCTTATTAACATATTCATCAATATCTTACAAATAATATCAAAATTTACACTTTTGCTAAACTTAAAAATTAATTGTTCAAAACACAAGGTAATTGCAACTTTCGAGTACTACAATGATTTTTAATTTTATAATATTGCATCATGGTGTATAAATAGTAGATATGTACTTATCTGTATCTACTATCATAGGTTTATTATTTTCAATGAAAAAACAAAATAAAAAAATGAAAAAAAAACAACTTAGTAAGTTATATAAAACATTAACATAATTAATTTATTCATGTGTAACAAAAACAAAAACAAAAACAAAAAAAAAAAACATATTCAAAAGGGAAATTAAAGTAGTAGGAAACTAAAACAAAACAATGCCAGCACAATGCGAGGAACGCAAAGTCACAGGTCAATTATACGAGTATATTATATATATATAATATACGATATATAATATACTCGTATATAAAACATATATATACTCGTAAGGTGTGTGCGTATAGCAAAATTTGTATTTCAGAATGGGCGAGAGGCGAGAGGCGAGAGGCGAGGGGCGAGCTGTTTTGTTTATGACTCGAAAAGGAAATAAACTTATAAACTTATAAATACGAACAAAAGTTTTTACCATCTGCCTCTGGTCCGGGCTTAGTTCTGTATACTTAAAATAGATAATACAATGTATGCATGTAAGTATGTATGTACTCGTATGTGTGTGTGTGTTAAAAGAAATAGCCAAAAATCCAAGCCTCATCAGACCAATCAATTAAAAGTGCAAATACATTGAAACCAAAATACACCCATACCAATGCATACAACCACACACAATCAATTGTGATTTACGCTAAATATACAACATTAAGTGAATAAATAATAATATTACACAGATACAATAGTTAAATACATTTAAAATGTGATTAATCTGTACACTGACAGACTTGTCCCAGCCCAGACTGGCAATGCAAGAGTTCATTGTGTGTCTTAACTTAATGAAACCGCTGTAAAACATATTGGCATTTTGCAAATTCATTAGCAAACAATGTTAGTGAAAAACAAACAGTCAAGCTCGTACTCGCATTAGTTTGAAATTGTGCACGAAAACTTTAAATGCTACATGCAGCATAATGAATTAGAGATTTATACCTAATATCTACAGAAGAAATGTGAATATTTATGTAAGCATACATAATTGATATTAATTAAACAATAAATGAAGGGAAAAAGAGAGAGTGGCAAAAATGCATAGATATCACTTCTTTCTAACGACCTTATAAGCGTTTCCGACACTGTATTGAGCTACCCATAACTGCGAGCATGTGAGTTGTCAGTCAACACGTCAGCAAGAATTTACAATTGCAAGCAAGCAAATATCTTTTCCTATTTCGTTCGCTCTTTTATTTATAATTTGTTTATAAGATGAAAGCGATTTCGTTGTATGAATTTGCATTGCCATCAGATTCAGTTTTGCTTGGGATTTTTGTGCTTGGAAAATAATGGTATTGAAATATTATTTTAATTATAAATGAATGCATTAATTTTTTGTTGATTATTAATACATCTAGAGTAGTGTTTATACTTTTTACTATTCAAACCTTTTTGGGTTCTTCATAAATATTCTTGTTGCTTTCCGGCTCTGCCAGTGTTCGTGTCGATGAAACACTCCGAACCAGGTTGACACCCACCAATTTGTCCCTTAAAAATAAACAAACAGAAAAATTTTTTTTTTATATTATTTACTGAATAACGCAGATACATTTGAAAGAAACTACAGTTGCTACCAAACACTGGTCGATCGAAGAGAAGGGGTAATTTCGTTAAAAAATAATAAGGGAGGATAAAGGGTTAATACGCTCTACAGAAAAACTGTACAGAATATTTTACTTCAATACGTTGAGTACTGAAATCATCTCAGACGTAGACGTAGATAATATTGTAAGATCTCTTGTGCTCCTCCACAGAGCCGTGGAGAGAAAATACGGACTCGTTGGGCAAAAAGATGTTCGTCCAACTTACGGGCCGCTTATTTTTGAAATGTGCATATAGAACTTAATCTTCAGGCTTTATACTTTCTGACCCATTTTGGATATGTGCACGATTTGTCAGGCTGCAATTTTGCAAATTCGTCAAAAATACATTGTCTATCTTTTTCCAAGAGTAAACACTCTTAAACACATTTCTACAAACATACATGTTCTGGCTTTCAAATTACATTCAAATAATTATTAAGTCGCACCTTGCTTAAAGACCAGATAAACAGAAACAATCATGTCTGGAAGCTTGTTTGGAAAATCAACTAAAAGTAGTCATAGTCAAAATAATTGTTTTGATATAAAAATAATAATACCTTAACAGGTACCCATAATTTTAACAGAAGATATTTGAAACAAATTTCCAAACTGTCGTTTTTGCGGCCAAGAAGTACGGGCTCCTCAAAAAATCCTTGCTTGGGGGTAATTACCCCGTCTTCCATCCTCTTATCAGGCCTACCCTGGATCTTCTATAGTGTTTAAATAGACATCTGGTATTTGATGATGGTCACCCAGATGTCGGACCAACTACCTAATGTATGCAACTATACGTGGTTCATTCGCTATGTTGGAGTGTTGTGATCTGGTGGACGGCCTTTTGGATCATCAACATGAGTGTGCTTATAAAAGTTTAACAAACTGTTTGACCCTCATGTTTTCCTTCTGCGAAAAACTTGTTATAAATATCCCTACAATGTGTTTCAGTGGTCGCTGTGGCGTAGTGGTAGTGCGTTGGACTGCTACGTAGAGTGTCCGGGGTTCGAATCTCGGCACAGGCAAAATCAAAAAGTAGAACAAATAATTTTTCTACACGGCCCCCACCACCACCTCTTGGCAGGCAATGGCAAACCGACAAGAGTAAAAATTGCCTATGAAAAGCTTTTCACTTCACCGTTCAGATTCGGCATTAAACTGTAGGTCCCTTCCATTCATGTACAAATATAACACGCACAACATGAGTGGATGCGAAAAGCGAAAAGCTCGGCCTAGGCCCTCCATGGGCTGTTGTGCCATCAAACGGAAAGTAAAATGTGTTTCAGGCACAAGTTATGACAACCAAAGATGTCACATATTGGCTAAGGTACGTATAACTTGTTATTTTTACCAATAGCCAAGTAGCTTTAAAATCGTTTGAATAAGTTTTCTCACTTCAAAGTAGCCTTTGACTGTAGAATCCCGATCCCCCACTGAATCTTTCATATAAAATATTACTGGTGTGGCAACGAGGTAGAGCAGAAAGCTGAAACTTACCACATATGTGAATGACCAGCTATGATTCGGCTACGGGAAGCTTTCGATAGTCTTAAATCTAAGTCTTGAGTGATTTTCAGTTTAGATATTCGATTTTTGGTCAGATTTTTTTTAAATCAAATTAGTCTGACTTTATAGCGGAATATTAGAATATTAGACTGAAAATGGGTCTAAATCCTAATGCTCTATTCACTAGACTATCGAGGTCGTCTAGGAATTTGAGTTTGATCAGATTTTTTCTCTGAGTTTAGTACGAAATTAGCGTGAATATTTGACTGAATGTCGATCTGGGTTTTTTGTTCTAACTATCGGTCTATCTGTTTCAGTTAAAGTTTTAGCTGCTTAGCTGGCCAAAATTTGTACAGAATGGGTTCTTTTTACACGCACGCAGTCATTTGAACGTAATCTATTCTTTAAAGTTTATAAAGTCTCAGAGACTCATTTCACGCATTCAATACGTGTCTTTGGTTGAAACTTTTTATGATGGGACTTCAACGCTATAAGCCAAAATCTCTCTTTTCCACAGTTTAACTCTAAGAATGCTCACGCTCACTTCAGCAGAATGTCTTCTCTCACCTCTATGCATTTCTCTCTACACTTATGTACTCAAAGAAAGTTGTAACAACCGTATATGGTAACTTTAATTCCACCTGTGTATTTGGAAATACATAAGTAAGTGATAAAATACTTTTATTTATATAAACTCTCCGTCTTAGTTATGAGAAACTTATGTATTTGACATATTTTTACATACCCATCAAGTTTTCAATGTGAAATGTGTGAATTTGTTGAGTTTTAGCGTTAACACTTGTCAATTGACATACAGACTCTATCACTAAACCACCGTTGAGAATTTAAATAATTTTGAAGGAAGAAAGAAATCTTGCAATGTTTTAAAATCGAAAACATTATTCAGTTGAGAATGCTCACGCTCACTTCAGCAGAATGTCTTCTCTCACCTCTATGCATTTCTCTCTACACTTATGTACATACACATATGCGAGTATAGCAGTGAATTAGTTGGTGTTAGTGTTCACATTTTTCTACTATGTCAAGAGAGAAGAGTTCAAAGAACTTCTATGTAGAGTGCAAAGCACATTTCGTATTCAAGGAGTACAATGGTTGGGTTCGTTCGTCGCTGGGTAAGTACACATAAGTACATTTCAGTTGGAGTTGTGGTTTTTTATGTACATATTTGAGTTTACTATACTAATGTGAATGTGGTAGCATACATGGAGAATAAAATGTAATAGAAATTGCCTTACCTCGTTAAACGGAACTAGCTACGCTGGATGCACAATCGGAATTTGGTGTTGCGATGTTGCTAATACATGGTTTCGCTAATTGATTTGCTTCCAATAACGAACTTTTGATGCTGCCGGCGGAGGCCGCCGCCGAGATAGAAGTGGTTGAGGAGTCTACAGTGTCGCAGCTTTTGCTTGAGTTGCGCTGTTTTTCTTCAGTGTTGTTGTTAGTTGAGTTAGAAGTTGACGTAACTTGAACCGGTTCCAACTCCTCCGAAGCGGAGGCGGCCTTAGCCGCAGAAGCCTCCGCAGCTGCTGCTCTGATATTCAAATTGGTGGCAACCTGATCGATTGTGGTGGGTTTTTTCATGATTGAACGCGGCGAAGGTGTGATGGGGCTGGATGGTGTGGTTACTAACTCGGTTGGGGCTGTTGCCGCCGCCGACAATGGTAAATGCGCTTTCTTTTGAGGTGGCGACGTGCTGCTGGCCGACGATAAAGATAATGCTGGTAGCGTTGTTGGCTGATTGCGGAATGCCAAAGCTGATGGATTTGGAATATTGCGCACCGATGCATTTTGCTGCCGCACCACGCTTGATTGCTTCAATTTTTGCTTCTCATAAAGTTGAGATTTTATGTCTATCTTCTCACGCGCTGTCGCCGACTCCGACAGCAGGTGTAAGTTCTGCAAATCATCGCTATTGTTTTCGGTATTGTGTAGCTTCTTTGTGGCCGTCGGATGCTTGTTGTCACAGACAACTGTGCATGAGGAGATATTTTGTTTTATTTTATTCAGTGCTGCCTCCAAGCTGTTGCCACTCTGTGGCGTTGACAACGGCGACGACGGCGCCTGAAAGACTTTAGCTGGCTGTGCCGTTAGCTTCTCTTGTATTTTGCCTGGCGACAAGTCAAGAATATCAACGCTGCCGTCTTTGGATGTTGGTCGAAATTCTCTTAAGTTGAGTTTTGGTTTGTCTGCGATGTCGCTTCCGGCCTTCGTGCCAACTTCAGTTTTCTTCGAATTGGAATCTGCGTTTGTGCATGACTTTGATGGATATATGTTATGTAAGTTCACCAAAACAGGCGGAGATGTGCGATAAGTCGAACCAGAAGTAGAGGAAGGTGAGGAAGATTTGTGTTTTCCACTTGGTGCAGGTATTGACGACGACGACTGCGGTTTGAGAAAAGATGCCGCTTGCAATGACAGTGGCACGGTTTGTTGTCCGGGCTTCTTGCTTTTTGCCACTGGCGCTGGAGGTCCCATTAGCCGATGATGGTTGCCTTTTGCGGTGCTCAGTGGCGGCAGTGGCAGCATTTCCACAGGTATTTGGTTGGATGTAATTCGTACTATTTCCAATGCTGGTTTATTGAGTGCGTGCTGTTGGCTATAAGGCATGGAGTTCAGTTGCGTTTGTGACGTGGTTGGCCGTTGCCGCGCTGTTATGGTAACTGCGCCACTCATACTGTTGTGCTGTGCGTGTGCGTTATATGGCGCATCACTTACTTTACAAATGCTTATCGATGAGGGCGTCATGGAGGAGGCAACTTTGCGCTTTGTGTACTCCTTAGACATTGGAGAATAGAACGGCATTTCAAATGACCTGCCAACACCCGAACCGATGGACATTTTTTGCTGCTTATGCGAAGCTTGGCTCTGATGTGGATGCTGATTCTGGTGCTTTGTTGTGTTCATGTGTGTGCTGCCCACATACGAAGCGTAAGCATTTTTTCTCATTGCCCGATCATGTTCAATTTTCTTCTGCTTGCTTGCTGTTGCCGATGAATACGACTCGTCAAGGGATGCCGAACGCTTTAATTGCATGCCCACTTGTTTGTTAACAGCACTTGCTATGGACGAGGGTGCAGAGAATAACCTTTGAATATTCGAAACAGGGCGAGGTGGATTAGGAACAGCAAAATGTTGATTTTTGTGATTTGTGGCGGTGGTCATATTAGTCGTGCTGCTAGTATTTTTTTCAATACTTGTTGAGGATTTTTTTGGATGTTGCTGTGAGGAAGAGAATGAGCACGCTGATGTCGACAACAATGATTCTTCAGAGTCTTCGTGAACCTTTTGCTCTTTAACTGATGCTGCGAGTTTTGGGCCCGTAAGCGTTGATGTTGCAGGCGTGAGTGTGGTAAGAGTCAATGCAGTTGTTTTAAATAGGCTTGGTGGCAAGGGAGGTGATGATGGTATTTTGTTGATGTCTTTAATGGTGGATATCGGTTTCAGCACAAGATACGATTTAGCCGAAGTTGTGGTGATACTGCTGCTGGATTTTAAGTTTGTTTCGTCTGTTGCGGCATTATCTTTCGGCTGTAGCTTGTCTGGTTTATGCTTCATGAGATTGTTAATGCTATTGGACTCTTCGCGAAGTGTTTTATTTAATACATTCAAACTTATGCTATCCAATGACGACTCAGAGCTAGAACTTGATTTCGCAATATGTGCCAAACTCTTCGAGCTTTCTTCAGACTTCCTGCTTTCACTTTTGTGTGCTTTGTGATTGTGTGAAGCTGTGATTTTTACCTTCATTTTTAAGCTTTCATCTGCAGGCTGCGACGAAATCTCAGCATGTAATTTTCTTCGTTTACTGTTTGAGTGCTTCTTTTTCCGTTTTTTATGAACAGATGACGATATTTTAGGCGACGATGTCAATACGAAATTGTTGCCATTTGACGACGATGTCGTAGAGGAGCTGGATGACATCGGTGAAGCATTCGGGCTAAATTTCACCTTTTCACTTAACTCTCGTTCAGATTCGGTCGGTGTCAGCACTTCAATTGGCTTAAGACCAATATTTTTCACATAAGTCTCCAGATCGACCTTATACGCTGTGGGGCCCAATTCGTCCAACGAATGTTTCCGGTACTTGGGCTTTTTACGATCAACATCTTCGTGATGTACATCAGCTGACTTCGGTTTCGGAATTGTTAACTTTGTCTTCAAACTATTCAGCTCGATTTTCAGCTTTGGTACATTCTTCGGCTTCTTTACAGGCTCATACACAGACGACGAATTGGGTGGCGACTTTTTGCTAGCAGTTTTTAGCTGTGCCAATGACACATTCTCGAATTGTTCATCGAATGAATATGGCGACTTTGGCATTTGAGAATGTGGTATACTGACGACAATGTCACACTTCGGCACCACTGCAGCACTCTCACCTCCACCGCCGACTTGGGGCGATTCTTCAGGTGACTTTTGCTGCGAGGACGATTTTGGTTTTGGGTTTCGTGCCGTGGTATTTGATGGACTCGAATTCGTTGTGGTTGTCGTCGATGTTACAGCATAATCGCTGTAGCGTATATCATTGCTACGTAGACTCTTAAAATCGCTGGTTATTGCGTAGGTCGTTGTCTCTTCGCAACTTGAAGATTGCTTTGAAGATAGCCTCTTACTGTCATCTGCTGATTTTCGGGCAATTATCACCTTAACAGGTGCATTTTTGACAAAGCCACCACCCATATCCGCCATTCCAGTATTAACCTGAGATTCGTTTATTTCAATTGTTTTGCTAGCATCAGTTTTGCTGCTACTGCTGCCTATTACAGTTGATTGAGATGTGGTGAGTGATTCAGACTTCAATGTCGTTTTAGTTGATGTTGGCGGAGGTGGAACGTTGGCGTTGTCATTCACAAAACTTACCGATTTTCCCTTAGCATTCGAATTGGCTTTGTCTATTTGGGATGTTATTGATTCTAGCTTTCGAAGCGATTGGTCGCTTTGTATGCATACTTCGTTTACTTTAGATTGGCAATTTTCATCCATTTGTTCTTCTCCACTGTGGAGAAGTATGCGGTACCTGAATTCCATAGGGGCATGCTGAAATTAACGTTTTAAATTGCAAATGAAATATGGAAGAGCGCCAATGGATTAATAACTATACAAAAACGCAAATCAATGAAATCAATGAAATGAAAGCAAATGTGAACTGAAGATTTGAGTTTAATATAAATGCCTACATCAACTCTTACCCAGCCAATAAATATATCCCCGATTCAGACTTAAACGTATTATTTTGGGTCTTATTTCGATAGCATATTGTAATTGCTGAATGGTAATTTTCTCACTTACCCTTTTCCAGTTGTAACAATAGCCGACATCCATTAAAGTAAAATCATTTGGCAGCACTTCTTCCTCGTAGATAACCTCCACCTCAATGCGTTTGTTATCCGGATCAATATCATATTTGGAGCATAGAAAACGTTTCAAGTGAAAAATTTTCAAGCTTGCGGGGCACTGTAAGTAACGCACTGGCGGTACGTGATCAAGGTCTACTTCTTTCGACAGTGCGGGATGGTATTCCAAAGATAAACTGAGTTGTAAAGATAATGCAAGCACATATTTACATAGAATTTAGACTCGTTGCATCTTCTTGGCTTCATATAAAGATTTATTATTAATTATCACTATTATTAAGTATACCTAATAGGTTCTGCTGGTAGAAATAAATCTTCTTCAAGCTCTAATTCTCTACATTTATTTTTCTCTTCCAGCTGTTGCTGAGCAGTACTGATACCCGCCGTAAATTGCACAATTCGCTCACGTTCTTCCTGATAAAGTCCTGGCACCAGTTTAAATATAAAAGTGCGAAGTACATCGTCAGGCCTACAAGCAACAAACAGAAAAGCAAAAAACAAAGAACATCAACACTAAACGAGTCTCTTTGTTGAAGATGTACACATTTCAGAGAACGTACTTTAAGTTGGAAACGGTTATTTGCTTGCCGTCACTTGATTTACATTGCGGGCAAAATGATGCATTAAGCAGATGCTGAACAATACAACTCCGACAATCTGGAATTGAAAAACAAATTTATATTATAAAAAATGACCATCAACTCTACACAAGAATCCACAATTAGCTTGGTTAAGAAGTAGGCATTGCATGTGATTAACCAACCCACAAACAATTAACAGTAAGCAATACAATTATTTAATAGCGTTTCAATGATGAAAAAAATCTAACATATCAATGGAATGAAACTTTAAGTGTAGAAATATTATTACTCTTATGGGAGAAAGCCAAAACTTTTACCGCCTGGCACCTAATGAAAGACCACATAATTGAGTTATTATTATCACAGATACTTGGTAAATAACAGGCCCTTTTTCCTATCCGAAGCAGCTGTTTTCGATACTCTACTAAAAAAAAAAGCAATGGCGACGATGTGCTGACTCAAAGCAAGCAGAATCTGGCAAAAATAAAATGACGAAGGGCACAGTAAAATTTGGCGTCAGCTTTCGTACTCGATGCTTGAAGCTGTACTCGATGCTTGAAGAATAATGTAAAATGTCCTGAGTAAAACCAATGGATCAATCCAGAGTTAATTTTTAGATGTTAATCTTAGGGTTGCCAGTTGTTCGGGAGGTTTTCTGAGGTGAACAATTTATGGAATATAAGTTTCAAACAAGTTCTGCATATTCGGAACCGTTCAGTCCCGGAAACCTAAGTCTTCAAGTTCGGAACCCTAGTTTTTCGAAAGAATGGGTCCGAAAGAATAATTGATATCCAAACGATAGAACGATGGAAACAGGTAATTTTTAATTGAAAATTGTTGGAAAGAAAAATGCAGCCAGGGAAGAAAGCCTCGAGAACATTTTCCTAATTTATCTGCTAAAGATAATAATAAAAAATATTAGTCACCGTCGCCATTGTCCTGATTGCGTTTCAGCTCATTTTCTGGAATGCTTGGTAATGAAAAGTCTTATGAATTGTTTAAACACGGCTCTGCAGCGCGGTACCAATCATTGCCAACACTTTCACAGCAAC
This sequence comes from Palloptera scutellata, assembly GCA_958295655.1. Lineage (NCBI taxonomy): Eukaryota > Metazoa > Arthropoda > Insecta > Diptera > Pallopteridae > Palloptera > Palloptera scutellata. The sequence continues at coordinate 43,169,849 of OY282451.1, forward strand.
TTCGCGTTGGATTAACGACATAAGAAAGATGGTCTAGATTCAGTTACTTACTTCTCCTCTCTGTAGATCGGCGCATTCTAGTAGAGTTAATTATAGAGCACAGTGCATGTAGCCAACACAGTACCAAAATGGAATCAAGCATTTGGATCTTGCCTTGAGGAGGAAAGCGACAATTCAGAGTATTATTTTTTATATTTGCCAATTTTTACAGGGTGAAAGAGACGTGTGATGGATAGCGATATATTGAGTATAAGTTTTGCCTTTTCTATTCTCATGTTTCTTAAAGAAAAAATTGGAATTTTTTGAGCAGGTGTCTTAAGTAACTATTTTCCTTTTCTAAAAATTTCCACTCCCTTCAATTTTTCTCTTAAAATTGTTAATTTCATGTATCCAGAAAATCCTAGCAACGCGTTCATTCCAGCAACCAGTTAAAAAGTTACAATGTAAATTACTAAAAACCTTCGAAACAGACAAAAATGCTTTCAAAAACATTTATGTTCCACATATAAACTTCAGTTTTGATAATATTCGCCTAGTCTGCGTGTGATTTCAAGTGATAAGTATACTATGTGTACATAGAAGAAATGTATTATGGATGAATCTACGACTAGACAAAGTGGAATGTGAGTATACCATAACTACAACAAGGACTTAACTCTAAATTAAATTAAAAATTAGAAAAAACAAAAAAGTACTTACATGAATGCAAACAGTTGTCCACGGTTGTTGGATTTATCATATATCCATTGCATAAATAACATGAAATAACATCGTTGAAATCTCGGACTTTCAGTCCTTTTCTTCTCGTTTTCATTGTCGTTGACTCATAAACTGAACGATCCGATAGGATTTTCTTATAAGATTCGACAGACACTTGCATCTTCACAAAACTATGTGTTGGTGGTAATTTGTAGAAATACGTTCCTTGTAGCCTCTAGATCATTGTATTCCGTTGCATATGGTTTCTAAAAATAGATTTGTTCACAGGAATTTTATATGGTTGGCATGGTTATATCTTTAATGCTTCTACAATTTTCTGCTCAGTTTTGTTTTAACAAAATTCACCTCCGTGAAACTAAATAATAAACCCAGTATTCCCATTTCATTGTAGCGTACAAAACATACTCGTAATATGGAAAAAAGTTTCCATTGTCGATTTTCGATGTAATAAACTAAGCTTTTCTGTATCAAGCCGAAAACTCGTTGAAATTGAGGTTAGTGATTAGGCGAGCGTTGACAAAATTTAAAAACGATTACTGCTCTAGAGTTAATGGTATCCTTATACGAGGGTAGATCAATAAGTATCCGTGTTAGGAATGAAGAGGCAAGTTTTTTTTCTTAATTTTGCTGCGTAATCTCCTTTTATTACAATACACTTTTCCTCCAACAATGACGATTTGTCATACTCTTCAAAATATGCTTCTGTCTCGACAATAATCTCCTCGTTTGAGCTGAATGTATTTCCCCCGAGCCGCGTTTTCATGTTGGGGAACAGAAAGAACTCGCAGGGAGCCAAGTCGGGCGAGTACGGTGGGTGCGGCTGCAATTCGTAGTTCAATTCATGCAATTTGGCCGCGACATTTCCGTATCCGCTTGTTTTCCACCGTAAGCAATCGCAGCACCCATCAGGCCGACACCTTTCTCATGCTTAACCTATCATGTAAAATATTAATTACCGTTCCGTACGACACTTCTACGGCGTCTGCTACTTAGCGCACTTTCGTTTGGCGATCAGCGGGAATCATGTCGGGGACCTTTTCAACGATTTCCTCGGTAACCACGTCTGCCAGGCGGCCTGGGCGCCTTAGGCGTTTCTCATGAAAAACAGATGTACGACCACGTTTAAATTCGTTGAACCAATATCTTACAGTTGTCATAGATGGTGAAGGGTCCCCATAGACAGCATCCAACTTCGCTTTTATTTCTTCGCATGTTTTTCCATCCAAAAATAAAAAGCAAATTCCAGATCGATATTGTTCTTTTTCCATTTTATCGCGAAACACCAAACACGTGTGATACTAATGGCTGCCAAATAAAAACTAACCTATGAATCAGTTTGAAATTTAGTGTGGTGTCGTGTGGCGTAGTGGTAATGCGTTGGACTGCTACGCAAAGTGTCCGGTGTTCGAATCTCGGCACAGGCAAAATAAAAAATAAAAAGTAGAAACAAATCATTTTTCTACACGGCACCACCTCTTGGCAGGCAATGGCAAACCTACAAGAGTAAAAATTGCCTATGAAAAGCTTTTCTCTTCGCCGTTCGGATTCGGCATTAAACTGTAGGTCCTCTTCATTCATGTACAAATATAACACGCACAGCATGAGTGGATGCGAAAAGCTCGGCCTAGGCCCTCCATGGGCTGTTGTGCCATTAAAAGTAAGTAAGTAAGTAAGTAAGTCGTGTGACAGATGGCAGTACACAACGGTAATGCCAACTTCCCTCAGCAACGCCACCTGTCTTCACACACGGGTACTTATTGCTCTACCATCGTATCAGATTCAGTCGTTACCCATTGTCATATTTCTTGCCGTGGTAAACATCATTCATCACATACACCATTTTCGATCGTGGAGATTGAATTCCCAGTTTCTGTGACTTGTATCCACTTTAATATTGGAGTTACCTAGAACCTTTTCAATATCGTAGCAGGGCATAAGTTCAATAATTCTCTCCAGGTCCTAATGAAATAGTCCTAATGAAATAGTTCTTTAGCAGGGCATAAGTTCGGTATTTCTCTCCAGGACCTAATGAAATAGTTCTTTAAGAACTTAGAACTTCTCGTTCATTGCAACAAGGTTGCAGGTGCTTATCTCTAATTAACCGGTACTTTTTCTGATGTTGTCAACATAATTGATTTTTAACTTAATGCATCACATTTGGTTCCATTGGGATATTAGTTTATATGGTGAGTCCAGTATACGATATCATACGTTGCGTTAGACTAAAAGTTACACGCTGCATATGTACGTGAATTTGTTTTTAATAGAGGTCACATTGGGAGAGTGAAGCACAATGAGTCTTTCTGATAAAAATATGTTGCTGATTAATGCCAAAAACAATCTATTTTTATCGTCACGCGAACTCAAGGACACCAAAAGACTTCAAGTCCACGCTAGGGTTTCCAGAAAAGTTCCACTTCTAAAAAAAGGCATGTCCCAAAACGAATTACATGGCCCAAGCAGCATCAAATACCAACTAATCCGTTAAGAGCAAAAGTTCAGTGGCGAAATATACTGTGGACCGATGAGGCGAAGATCAATTTGCTCGGAATGAATGTTAAAATCTTCGTTCGTCATCCCCTAGGCCAGGCTTACAATCCGAGGTATACTAAAGCTACTGTAAAGCATGGAGGTGGTAGCCTAATGCTATGGGGTTGCTTTTTCTGCCATGGAGTAGGACCAATTTTTCGTATTGAAGGAATTATGCGAAAGGAAAGCTACTTAGATGTTTTACAAAATACTATGCTACCATAAAACATCGTTTTCAACAGGATAACGATCCTAAACACACACCTAGCCCAAGTAGACGAAAATTTGATTTCAAACACTAAAACTCGGCATTTTGGAGTGGCCGTCTCAATAAGCGGACTTAAACCCGATTGAGAATTTGGGGCATGACGTAAAGGTAGAAGTTGAAAAGCATAACCCATCAAATGTCAAAGAATTGTGGCAAATCGATCAGGAAGCATGGCACTCTATTCCGATTGCAAAATGTCAAAAACTTGTGGAATCGATGCCAAAAAGTTTGAGCGAGGTTACCGTATAAGAAATAAAGGCTTTGCAATAAATTATTAAAGACATTGATGAATTTTAATACAAAAAAAAAAAATCCTTTCTTTTAAAACAAAGTGTTTATAATTCTTTGTCCAAATAAATGTTGTTGACACGGTAAATAACGGTTATAGTCAGCGGCGGTTTTACCTGTAGGCAGATTAGCAGGGCATAAGTTCCATTCATGTACAAATATAACACGCACAACATGAGTGGATGCGAAAAGCTCGGCCTAGGCCCTCCATGGGCTGTTGTGCCATTAAAAGTAAAAGTAAAGTAAAAGATTAGCCATTAAAACTAAAGTAAAGTAAAGATTAGGCATTTGCATAGGGCCTCCGATTTATAAGGGCCTCCAAAATTACAAAATGAATATATAAAAAAAATAAAATAGTCGTAGAATTTGAGATTTTAAATTTTGGAGAGTTTAAAACCTCCAATTCAAATTTAATATACTAAAAATAATTAACTGAACTATATTTATTTGCAATTGTAGTAGGCCGTTACAAAATAAAATATATGATACACAAAACACAAGATATAAATATAAAAATTTGATCATTCTCAAAAGCAAATAGGAAAAATCGTTTGAAAATTGCAATTTCATTCATTTCATTTCATTGTTTTGTTTCAATTTTGTTGCGTTAACATCAAATTTCCGTTGCATGATTTTGAATATTGAGAACAATTATTTGTGTTTATTGAGTATTTCTATTAGCATATTTTAAATTTTGTTTTGAGATTGATATTTTTTTAAAAAACTACCAAGACCAACGTTGTTGCTTTCATCATTTAATAATTCTTAATTCACTCAACAATTAAACCATTTTAATTTGAAAAAAAATTATTGAAAAATATCCATTAAAATGAAAAGAACTTTCGAGTCAGGCGCACAAAAACGACTACGAAAAAAAATTCAAATGAGGGAAAATGAAAAGCAAAGAAACTCCCTTGCAAAATTTATGTCTTGGAATGGATATGTTCCATCTACCAGTACTGCGGTGGCACATAAAAATGTTTCACTACCAGTAATAAGTAGCTGATAACGATGTTAATCTTTAAAATAGGAGTATTTGTGTAGAAGAAGGTGCAAGTGATAATTGCGTTGCCATTACCATTACCAATGACATAGAGATTGAAATTGCGAGTGAAGTAATAAAATGTACAATTACTTATCCTAACTTTACTGGCATTGGTTTATGGCCAAAAATAATTAGTAATGATTTGATTGAGCATTGTATTTGTACAAAAAGCAAAAATGTGGGAGATTTAGAATCTTCTAAAAAATGTTATAAAGATAAAAGATACCGAAAATTAAATGATGACTAAAATAAACGGAGCCCAAGAGCGAAGGGAATGGTTGATTTACTTATTCTGAAACAACGAAATCTGTTTATTGCTTTGCTTGTAAACTGTTTAGTAAAAAATCTAATGTTTTAGTTTCAGGATATTCCGATTGGACGTTTTGAAAAGACATGATGAGTCGAAAGAACATGAAAGTTGTATGTGTGCTTATGTTCGTCGTGCTAAAATAAGAAGTCGTGTCGATTCCAAACTTTTAGAAGTAATAGAAAAAGAGGCAATTTATTGGCATGAGGTATTAAAACGAGTCGTTGCTACAGTTAGACTTTTGGGAAGTTTGGTCTTAGGGTTTAGAGGACATGTTAATTCTTTCAAAGGCAATTTTCCCAGCTGTATTGAATATTTGGCTGAATTTGATAACTTTTTAAAGGTTCACTTAGAAAAATACAGTAATTGCGGGATTGGACATGTTAATTATTTACCTAAAACCACGTTCATAGACCAATTCATAGAACTTATTTGCAAAAGGGTACAAAACTCCATTGTTGATGAAATAAAACGAGCTAACTATTTTGCTGTGGTCGCTGTGGTGTAGTGGTAGTGCGTTGGACTGCTACGCAGAGTATCCGGGGTTCGAATCTCGGCACAGGAAAATAAAAAAAAAAAATAAAAAAAAAAAGGAGAAAAAATAATTTTTCTACACGGCACCACCTCTTGGCAGGCAATGGCAAACCTACAAGAGTAAAAATTGCTATGAAAAGCTTTTCACTTCGCCGTTCGGATTCGGCATTAAACTGTAGGACCAGTTAACTATCAGCTAGTTATCAGGTATATAGATTTAGATCAAAAAATTCAAGAAAGGTACATATGTTTTATTCCGATCGAACATCATGAAGCAACATATTTAGAAACAACTATTTTGTCTAGCTTGTTCGAATTAGGGTTGAACATTAATAATTGCCGGGGACAAACGTATGACAATGCTTCAAACATGTCAGGCATTTATAACGGTCTCCAAGCTAAAATTAAAAGTTACAACAAAAATGCGGTTAAACTCTTAAACTTAAACACTCCTTAAATTTAGTTGGAAATATTATTAGATTTCTTTGATTTTATTCAAAATGTATTCGTCTTTTTTTCCTCTTCGACAAAGAGAAGGGATCAGCTAATGAAAACTGATCAAAAATTAAGCCATACTTTAAAACGTATATGGTGACACTCGATGGTCATCCAGAGCTGAAGCTGTATTAACTATACGAAAGAATTTTTCTTTCTAAAGAACCGTTCTTGGTGAAATTTGTATTAACCCATCTGAAAAGCCCATAACAAAAATTCAGGCGTAAAAATTACATAGTAGTTTTGAAGATTTAGAGACGGCAATGTTATTGATTTTTTGGAATACACTATTGATTTAATATTTTAAGAATGTGTATTCTCTAGAATCGAAACTGTCAATTCTTATTTTAAGACTGAATCGGATATGAGATAGTTTTCTGATTAATTAAAGAATTCGTTGTTGTTTTAAGATCGTGCCGGTTTAGTCAGATGTTTGGTCAAAGACACCAAGATGTGACGAAAAATGATTCATTCCAGATACCAAAACTAGCTTTTTGTAAGTCGACTTTCCTCTTAACCCATGACTTTAAAGCGCATTTGGACAGTTCTCACACAATTGTTTTCGCAGACTCATACTCGACAGTTCGGCTTGGGATTGGGTTGAGTTGAGTTGAATGGCTGTAAGGACACACATAGATCAGGACGGCCCATTGTTATATCACATGGTTGGACTTACAGTTTAAAGACGATGTCCAAAGGCGGGTTAGCAATTTGATATCACTTTGTGTTTTGCCATTGCCCGCCAAAAGATGTACTTACACACTTTTTTATAATTCTCATTCACTTAATATCGGGAGGAATCTAAAAGGTTTATTATTAACCACCAGACCAAGGCGAAAATCAAAGCTTCAACCTTCTGGCTGAAAGCCTAGTGCGCTTTCCATTGTACTATCGAGGTGGCCGAGGTCCAGCTTATTTACAGAACATATTGGATGAGGTTTTTTTTTACATGCATATGTGTAAATCTGTATAACGTATGATATTTTGTCGCAAGAGCAATAGAAACTAACTTTGGTTTACTTTCAATTATTTCTTTTCAATTGATAATAGTCTCTAGCTTATATATATTTAAGTTGGGCAACCACTCACGAAAATCAGTCACAAAGAAAAGCGCTCCAAATCTGAAAGCTCAGCGCAAACGTTAAACTAAAAAAAAAACAAGAAGAAACTAAACGAAACGTAGATGAAGAAACTATAGAAATCTATGAGAATCGCTGATGCATCTCTCATTATACAAAAGCAACTACAACAGTCGACCCCCATACACGTACAGACATATGTACATATGTATGTATGTACGTTTTGTAATTTACTTTTGTTATTGTAGTCTACTAAAGCATCCATCCGTGAATTTATGCAATTCCTTCTTTCCCATTTAAAGCAGTATCACAGTACTACACTCTACTCTCATCGTTCAACATAAACTTGTGATTGCTCTGCTCCCCTCTGCCGATGTTACATGCATCCAGCGCGTGCGCCCACCATCAAGTACGTGTACTTTATGTTCGTGCGCTTGAATCTCCATAGTTTGGATACACGATGAAGATACAAAAACAACGCAAGCAACTGAGGCAGAGGTAACGAACGAATATTGCGAGAAAACGTAATCTGAAAAAAAAAAAAAAAAAAAAAAAATGTTTTCTATATTCGTTCGTAGTCGTCGTCGTCGTCGTCGCCGTCGTCGTCGTCGCTACCGTCATCATTATCATCTTCATCATCGACATCGAAATCGGCACGGTGGTGCTGCTTGCCGTTTGCTATTTCGCTAAAACATTCACGTTCAAAGTGAACAACAACAACAGCGGCAACAGCAACAAAACCTAAATAAATAAACACTCAAAGGGATCTGCTTAACATAGCCGCCGGCATCGGACAGTATCTGTCAGCATCCAACAGCCACCGGACACCAACAACACTACCGACCCGACAGCAGCAACGGCAAAGCAATTCAATAAATTCTGATATTGTATGTACATATGTATGTATGTATGTATGAAAGAAAAACGTCAATTAAGTGGTTGGTGGTGACGGACAGACGAACGCGGGACCATTCCATTTCGCATTTCCTCATGCGTCTCCATCGTCAGCCCGACAACGGACGCTGATGATGGTGGTAGTGATATTTAATGCCACTACAATTGAAGCAGTTGTTGTTATCGTTGATTTTTGTGTTGGTACGCATTTTCGCGAAACATTCACTCACACACACACACACACACACACACACACACACACACGCGAAACTTTTTGTTGCAAATGCTTTCTTCATTGCTGAATTGTGTTTTTGGATCTCGCTCGTTCGCACGACAAACACACACACACATGCACAACAAACAAACGACCGCAATATGCCGCGTAGCATTTGCCGTAGCATTTGCCGCAGCATTTGCTGTTGCTAAATACGATTTTAAATTGATATGTACATACATACTATATGCAACATGCCGATTTCAAATGATACCGTAACAACATGAACGATACGGCAACAGCCACAACAGCAAGGGTGGCAGCAGCACTGAATATAAGTGGTTGTTTTCTGTCTCTTTTACAATCCGAGTGCTGTTTTTGTTTTTGTTGCGCCAAACACCCAAATTGCTCCAGCTGAAAAATCGCTGTCGTGCATGTCCACATCAGACACCAAAGTCAACTGAGATGTGTTGCAACTGCTGGCTGCGATTATCGAAAACCGTACGTGCACCCAAGGTACTGCCGATTTATATATACCAGTTTTTATTTGGTTTTTCGTTTTTTGTTTTTGTTTTTTCTCTTTCAATCTGTTGTGTATCTGTTGTTCGCCGTTCGGTCGTTCGTTCGGTCGTTCGTTCGTTCGTTCGCTCACTTATATTTTTTTCTTTCAATTTGGTGGTCGCGCGCATTTCTCATATACACAATTAGCCGAAAGAGAGCGAATAGACACAGATATGCATAGAGAGAAAGACCGAGCGAAACTTGTAAACTTTCTACTCTTCAGCGTTCGCCGCGCGCACAGAGCACCGAATTCGCTTCAAGAATTTATGTTTTGGTTTTTGCATGCCGTATCGGCGAAATTCCAATATACGACCAAAATAATAATACATAAATCGCGCGCTACACACACACACACACACACACACACACACACATCCAAGTGCGCACTTATCACGTGTCCGTGTGTACGCTAGTCGACTATTCACTTGTGTCTAAGCAAAGACGAGCATTAGTTCCTACCCAACGGGAAGAAAAACACTCCAAAACGACTTTCGGATTGCGAACAATCCAGATAGGCGCGACTCTCCGTACGTTACACCATTACAGTTTCAACATGTCATTGGAAAAATTCACTCCCTTCAGCTTTGGGTTAACATAACAGATAGGATAATTATTTCTTACTACTTTTTGCTTTATAGTAGTAAAAAACGATAATCACGGTTGCTTTTCAGTAACGAGTGGTCGATAGCAAAGCAAAACAACAAGTGCTGACCTTTTACTCCTCAGAAAAGCTGATGACAATCGGTCCTGTAAGCAAAACAACCATTAGTGTTTACCCAACGGGAATGTTAGCTGTAAGCGTTTTACGTTTTAAACATTGCATTTAATTGAAAACATCAGTCCTTTTATTTTCGGTTAACAGATCATTCATTTTTACTACTCCGTTTTAGAGTAGTAAAAAACGATGATCTTGTAGTCGTGTTCTTTGGTCATTAGCAATCAAAAACAACAAATGGCAACCTTTTACTTACTCTTCAGACGAGCTGCTGACAATCAGGGCCGCTGGGTTATTGCAATATTACCAAATACACTAACACATTCGCACACGCAGAGAACTCACACAAACGAAACAAAAACACAACACTCACACAAGCACACAACACTCTCTGTTTCGCCGCTCTAATCAAATACAAAGTGAAATTTTTCTTATTAGAAAAATACACAAAAAATGTATTCTAATTTCTTATTTCTTTTTTAACTTTACTTTCTCAAAATAAGCAATGAAAGTTGAGATTACATTGTATATAATATCAATAATATGCTGTGTAGTTAGTTAGTTTTACTTATTCTGCACCGCAGTTTCTTCTTATGTCAATCGAAAAACAAACATATTGATTTATGGTATAATAAACCGGCCAAAATATTACCATACTAACTTTTTCTATTGATTTTTAGCAATATGAACTTTTTTCCATTTTTGGCACTCCGCGCGGTTATCTATTGTACTTTTAACGAAGACTGTATACTTCGTTACCCAATCGTTTTTCTTATCGATTTCTCGAAGGATGTCAAAAAAAAAAACGCAAAATATTTACAAATTGAATTAACACTGAGATTTGTAAAAATTGAAACAATGAACGTGGTTACTAGCGCTTACAAAATTTACAAACCAAACGATGCGAATATCACCAATCGACTGACGACAACAATAGCACAGCGATTCGTGTTTTCTGCATTTCATTTTTGCTTCTTTCATCCACATGGAAAACAAATATGAAATCCCACCATTTGTGTAACAACTCTCTTCGTATTTCCTCTTTTGACTTCTGTTTTTCGATGAGAAGGTATTAATTTTTTCGAGAGAAAATATCGAACCAGAGAGCGAGCGAATGGTGTCGGTGGTGTGTGCACTTCGCCATCACTGGCATAACCGCGCCTACCCTTCGGCTAGTTTGTAGCTTGATTGGCTGCAAGTTGAGTTTCACGCCAGTCGTGAACTGCCGACGGCATACGAATACTAACGAAGTGGTTAATTTCACAGAAAATAAAAACACAAAAGTCATTTGAGCAGGGTGTTCTTACCATACGATGTATTTTGATATCGGCAATATGTGTTTATAACTGGCAAACGAGTGCGAATGAGAGGGGTGTAAGCGCTTTCGTTTTTTGCTTTGTTGTTGTTTCGTCGAGCAAAGGGACGCTCTTGTGTATGAGGTAATTAATTTTTTTTACTGCCAATTGATAGATTAATTCATTCCTCACGAAATCAACATGACTATAAGTTGTAATTTCATAAAATGTTTTTCATGCCACAAAATTTATTGGCCTTGACGGACATTAACAACAACCGAAATTAATATACAAAAAAACATATACATACATATGTATATAGGTAATGTATGTAGTACATATGTATGTATGGGCATTTGGTTAACGATTTACGCTATGAATTAATTGATAATTTTATATCTTAGTTTTTGGTTGTGCAATAATTTTCGCTTTAAATTAGGAAAGTGAATTGTCTGTTGTTTCAACAAAATTTAAACCTGGACTTACCCGCGGTCATTGGCGATACACTGCCAGTTGCATGGCACCAGGGGCGAAAGCAGGCAGACATTTTTGATAGACAAGCAATATAGCGAAGCAAAAGTGATGGTTTTCAATTGTACCACAGAAAAAGAAGGGGAGAAAAATCTCTCTAGCACAAACTTTGGATTTCCTCGAGGTCATCATACAAATCCTGACCGTTCACTGACCGATTTTTATTAGTAGCATCCCAAAGTGTTTCGATTTTGACAACTCTTCTACATAGCAAATTTATAGAAGTTGGATCGATAACAACAGAGAGCAAAATGTTGAATTGGTCAAAGAACCAAAAAGAGCAACTAATAAAATTCCAACAAAATTATTATTTTTTTCCGATTTTTTATTGTGTGTGCGTGTGTGTAACAGGGATGCCAATCCAAAGATACAAATTTGCCGAGCTGAAGCAAACAATTCCCAGATTTATCTTCGAATGCCCTACCCACATCAAATTATTCCACATACATAATAAACATGTTAATGTTTAAAATGTTTAAAGAAAAATTAGATGTTCAATGTTTAAAAGTATTGAAAATACGGAAATAACACTGTGCAACAATATGGAATGGAAAGGGGTGAGGATCAGAAAATAACATAGCTTGAATTTTTTAGGTTGGTAAAGTTAAGCGACTTTTTTACCATTAAAGTTATTGATGATATACATATTGCATAACGAAATTAATGAAAAATGCAAACTTCAAAGAAATGTCCTCACTTGGAAAACCAAAAAAATTCAGCTAGAGTACAGATCCTGGATATGTAACCTTTCCGCATTCATAATCACTTGCCCGAGAGATGAAATTGAAATTTGTCTCATAATGTAATATGTGAAAACGGAATGTATTACAAAATCTATATTTCTAACTCTACTTTTTCCATTTATTTTCATATTCAAGAAACTTTGGAGCGAAGTAAATTTATAGCCGGAATATTCTCAGCAGTTTCCAGGGCCGCCGTTTCAAACATTTTTGTGAATCTATTATTTATTTAATCCAATTTCACTTTTCAAAATATTTCAATTAATCATATAGCAATGTTGGGTATCGCAGCAGACTGTGGCTGTGCTACTTTCGTTGTCTATACTCCGGATGATCATCGAATCCCGATGTGAGTCTTATCGCACGTACGGTTGTTCTTTTCGATGCTGGCGACAGGCCTCTCGACCGACATACTCGTGAGAGCACCCTAGTTCATGAGTCTCTTACAATCAGGAAAGGTAGCAAGCAGATGCCGCTTGTTAGAACCCGCTATCATCAAACGGCACCTGGTAATCACCGGAAGTATCACGGATTCGAAATTTGTCTGTATCTCTTTAGTGGATTCATTCCCCAAACTCACCTCAATGCCGGTTTCCAACTGCTGTGTTGTTCCACCTTCGTGTTATTGTCCTTATTGACACCCTATTACGGAGGGAATCTTAACTCACAGTTTGGTTCTTCTTTTAACCGAACAGAAAAGTGAAAATCTTTCCATAGGCAATTTTTACTCTTATAGTTTTGCCATTGCCTGCCACCAGGTGGTGCCGTATAGAAATAGAAATGGGTTTTCTAATACCTGATTTTGCCTGTGCCGAGATTTGAACCCCGGACACTCTGCGTAGCAGGCCAACGAACTACCAACTATTCCACAGCGACCACTCACAGTTTGTTTGCCACCGGCAAATTTGTATTATCGACGGCAACCCAACCGATTAGCTGACTTATAGGTAGTTGGCAACTAGTGTCAAAACTAGGCAACTGCTACTAGCAGTCGCCGTGAGAGTTGGCCGTTAATGGAGCGCCACAAAATATAATTGAAAAATGGAAAAACGTGAGGTAATGCAACAAATATTATTATACATAATATTTTTTAATGTTTAAATAATTTTTAGGAACATACAAATTGCAAATTGTCGCTAGACAATGTTAATGACTTGTCGAGCTTTACATTTTTCCCCTATACGCATTCAATCAACCTCAATGCTTTCGTTGTCGTCAAATATAAAATAGATCGTTGGGCACTTTTTTTTTCAAAAACTTTTTTTTTCACTTTAATGTGTAAAACATTTCATATTTTGTTCGCAGCGTTTTTGTTTTTCCTGTCAGATAGTCACTGTTTTAACCTGGCAACACCATTAAATCGCACCTAAAACTACTTACTATATGTTCCGTTAGGCCAAAAAGTAGTTTGCTTGTCTCGCAGTTGCGTTGCCGCTCCGCAGGCAACTTTAGGCATGCATCAAGCAACGATGCTCGATAAACAGTTTTTATGTGAGTATTTACATAAGCAATTATATATTTTAAAATCATTTTGACAGAGGCTCGAGCACTCATAGTTTTTATATGTTAAGACTTTGTTAGCTTAGCCTGTCATGTCAGTGGTATCATAAGAAATTGAAACACAGAGTGACGGAGAGGAACACAGAGTGACAAGGAAGCTAAACCAATACGACCATGGTTATGCTACCCAATTTATTTGGCGATGTTTCTTGCAGAGGTAATTGTTTCTATATAATTTTATAATAGAAAATATTTGGTCATACGGAAAAATATGTTATTCTGGTAATACAATAAACGACAGAAATGATACAGTTACAAAGTAGATAACTGAGGCGGCCAAGACCGATCAACGGTTATAGTGCCAACTAAGTAAAGTAAGTAAGTACAAATAAAATACCAATTAGACGGCCTCGATAGTCTCGTGACTTTCACCCGCGCAGTTACGGTTCGATTCCTGTGTTGGTATGTTGGTTGAATGAATTGAATTAGTTGGCACAATGACCGATGATCTGTGAGAGAATGCGGAAAATTTGCGGAAGAGAACGTAGTCCCCCTATAACCCCTTTTTCAACTTTTTCCCACTTTTTCTCTAAACCCCTACTTGCTGTCACCCCTTCTTCTTTTCCTAGGCCTTAAGTACAATGGGCTACATAGCCTGAGTGCTTGAGGAACTGTCCTGCACTCGTAGGTCAGGTTCTCGGCCTTCTTCACATCCATCCATCCATCCATCCATGACCGATGATCGGTCTTGTTAACGCCGAGTAGTCCGTTGGTTAATTCTCATGAAAACTTCTTCTATTCCTACCGATAAGAAATGAATGAGAATTTTCAGAAAGTGGACAAGTAAAAGTATACCTCTTGGTAGGCAAAATGGCAAAACTACCAAGCCAACTGATAACAAATTTCAACCCCGCCGTTCGGAACGAGAGTTCCAACCATACAGTATCGCAATGGGCCATTCTCGCCTAAGTGTATCTCTGGACAGCCACCCACTGTGACAGACACAAAAAAGGGGAGTGTCTGGCGTGTTTCACTTGACTTGTTCCACTATCACTCAAAAATGAAAAAACAAAAAACAATATCGATTATGTTGGCATGTAAATGCATGTGTCTATAAAGAATGTTCCCAATGGGATAGAAACGTTTCTTCTTCTTTGTAGTACAGCATGTCATAGGAAGGGAGTTCGAACGTGAAGCTTCTCGGAAGCTCCGGACGAGTGTAGAAGGTAAGGGAAACGCTTCTGAAACCGCTTATAAGCAGCACGCACAATATTTTCATTCAAGACAGAGTTATTCTGACATACCATAAATAATAAATTATCCCTTCTTTGCTCTGCAACTCACTGTAATGTAACTACGACGCTTCATTCATGATGACCATTAATTGTACAAATTTAATACTTCCTAATTGCTCTTTTTGCATTCATACTTACATATAGTATTTGTTTATTTCGATGAAGAACCATTTTTGAGGATTTCCTATAAGCATCCAAAAAAGCACAAAGTCAGCGATGCCAAAGTGCACCTTTGAGAAGCTATGTCCATTTTTCCGTTATGCTGTTTTAATATTGTATTACGAATTTGAATGTGTACAAGGCATAAAAGATTTAAAAATTTTGTTATACATAAAAAACTAATCTGCACTGTCTGCATCCGAGAGTGGGCTAGTGTCAGCTACCTACAGTTACAGGATTAACGCTTAAGCAAAGCAATCACTTGCTTAGCGCATCAAGTTCTTAGGACACCACACAAGTGGCAAGCTACATACATTTTTATAAATGCTTACACTAAAACAATTTTTTATTTACAGTACTTTCAAGAAGAAAGCAATCGGCATTTTCGCATGAAATAATTTGAATATCGCGTAGGCCTTGATTTTCAAAAAACTTGATTTCATTGTGAATTTCGCAATGTAATTGTAGAAACAGTCCAGTTATACGCTTTCGTCTCAAGAGCATATTTAAGAAATGAGTTCCGTATACGCGAAACGTTTTGAAACAGTCTTTCTTTGTTCCCATCCAAAAGGTCCCAAGATGTCCCACTTGAGTGCTTCGAAGTACTTAAAAAAGTCGAAGGCGTTTGTCCAGCATTGGAGCCAACACTTTTTGGTGCACAAAAATGTGGACGACTTGCCAAAACGCGGCATTTGCAGAGCTAACTCGAAATAGGAGGACTTGGTTATAAAGAGGATTCTAGAAGCTAATCCAGCCATATCCTTGAAAGCAGCTAAACAAAAATTGGCTCGAAAGGGCACAAATGTCTCTTTGAATACAATATGAAACCGTTTGAGGGAGTTTCAGATCCAATTTCGAGCAACGACGGTGAAACAGGAGGACTTGGTTATAAAGAGGATTCTAGAAGCTAATCCAGCCATATCCTTGAAAGAAGCTAAACAAAAATTAGCTCGAAAGGACACAAATGTCTCTCTGAATACAATAAGAAACCGTTTGAGGGAGTTTCAGATCCAATTTCGAGCAACGACGGTGAAACAGGAGGACTTGGTTATAAAGAAGATTCTAGAAGCTTATCCAGCCATATCCTTGAAAGAAGCTAAACAAAAATTAGCTCGAAAGGGCACAAATGTCTCTCTGAATACAATAAGAAACCGTGTGAGGGAGTTTCAGATCCAATTTCGAGCAACGACGGTAAAAAACTACTAACTGCAAAGCAATTAAAAAAAAACCAAGAGTGGGCAACTGAACATGTGGACGACGATTGGAGCCAAGTCGTGTTCACAGATGAATCCTCCTTTTGGATGACAAACACTATTAAGCGTGACTGGTCCACTAAAGACGGTAAGATGCTCCAGCGATCAGTGAAACATACAGGAAAGGTTCATGTTTGGGGATGCTTCACAAAACAAGGATTTGGTAAATTAATCATGTTCACGAGGAATTTGGATGCCAACTTCATGACCACGAGATACCGTCGTCGACTTCTGCCATTAACGGATATGTGGTTTGGGGCAGGAAGCCGAGATTGGGTTCTTCAAGAGGACAACGACCCAAAACATCGCAGTCGCTTGTGTAGCAGTTGGAAAGAGGAAAACGGCATAACTTCATTGGATTGGCCCTGACAGTCGCCAGATGCGAGTCCGATCGAAAATGTTTGGGCTCTTATGAAGTTAAAACTCCGTGGAAAAAAGATACGGTCAGTAAATCATTTGAAAAGGCTTCTTAGGGTAATATGGCGAAGTTTAACACGGTCATATGCTGAAAAATTAGTCGATAGCATGCATTTCCGTTGTAATGAAATTACAAAGAATGGTGGCGACTGGACACCATATTAATATATTTGCGCAATGAATAATTAATCATTTCAAGATGCTGTGGACTTTTTTTAAGATACCTTAATTTTTTCATTGACTTAAGCCGATTGCTTTCTTGTTGAAACTACTGTAGTAACTTGTTTCGAAGATATTACACTTTGCAACAAATTAGGGGTCAACAACTTTGCTAGGTTTGTCAAAGTTGGCGAAAAAAAAGTTATGGCTTCTTGTAGGGTTGTTATCTGATCAAGTTTTATTTTCAATTGTTAATTTTGCATCTGAGGTTGTTTGTTGAACATTTGCCTCGAATATAGGCATAAACTCCCTCCTTTATGGGTTGGTTTTGCCCTTTTAAGAACGAATATCTTTTTAAGGGGGGTTATTATATGGTTAATAAGTTCAGGAAAAACTAATTAGCTTGGTTTTAGTAAAAAATAAATAAATCAGAATAAATTCTCTCTGGCAACTCTCTTCACACCACGACCATTTTTTACAACTGCTTCTGGTGTCCTAATAAACTGAATATCATCACTTACACCCCGAGTCCACGATCAAAGTGCACTGTTAGGCAGCCCCTTGTACGCGAACGGAACGGTCGTGGAGCAACCTACATATATAGACTATATTGAAAGAAGCTCTCTATGCTCTTTGCCCATCCCTGATTTAAGGCTTTTACACGATTTTACTAAACATTTTTCACAATCAATTGTGTTTCCTGTCGTAGCAATTTATAATTTTATTCTTTCACCAATCAATGCATTTTTCTGTGACCAACTATTGGCCTACAATAAATGATATAACCATCGAATGGCCAAAGCGAACTTAGCGCAAAAAGTTGACTGCTGGCACTAAGCAATTAGCTTCAAAAATCTGGAAAATACAATGCAAAAACAAATTTACATTAAAAATTGTTTACGCCTTATACTCTTAAATTTTGAGGTGTAAATCGTTTACACGGCGTAAAATGCAACTTTGTGCAGCTCTGTGCAAGCCATAGTTGCCATGATATTTTCATACAATTATTTATTACTTATTTGAAAGTTTAAAAATTCCTCCTCCTGAGCACTAGAATTTTAGGAAATAATCCCACGGTAGCAAATCCCACAAATTACCCAAAGAAATTAAGAAAACATGAAGCATTATTCGTAAATTTTACCCAGGAAACTGACAACTACCATAGGCTAACAGCTGTTCACAAAAAAAGAAATTTCATGGAATAATTTTTACCTAAAAATTTACTTTTGAGTGAACTGGAGTGGCCCACAAAGTAAGGCAAAAAGTCAAATACAATTACAATAAAATAATTACCATTGGTTTTTCCGAAGGCATGTGCAAGTAACCGGTCCTGAATTGCATTTTGCTTTTGTTTTTTCGCACCAACAAAACCAGCTGTTTCTGTTTTCACATTCTTTTTTTTTAAAATTAAGTTAAACACATTCATAAACTTACCATATCGCTTTTCGAAAGTGTGTTCATGCTCATCAGTGACGTAAACTAGGTCGAACTAAACGTACGCAGTTGAGTGAATACCCTTATAAGTTATTATATATAATTACCAAAACATCCTTTTTTTTCGGTCGAACTAAACTTATGCAGTTGAGTGAATACCCTTATAAATCATATATATAATTAACAAAACCTTTGTTTTTTCGGTCGAACTAAACTTATGCAGTTGATTGAATAGCCTTATAAATTAAATATAGGTATAATTACCGAAACCTTCTTTTTCTTCGGCCGAACTAAACTTACGCAGTTGATTGAATACCCTTATAAGTTATATATATAAATACCAAAACCCTCTTTTTTTCGGTCGAACTAAACTTACGCAGTTGATTGAATACTCTTATAAGTTATATATATAAATACCAAAACCCTCTTTTTTTCGGTCGAACTAAACTTATGCAGTTGAGTGAATACCCTTATAAATGATATATATAATTAACAAAACCTTCGTTTTTTTAGGTCGAACTAAACTTACGCAGTTGATTGAATACCCTTATAAATTATATATACATATAATTACCGAAACCTTCTTTTTCTTCGGCCGAACTAAACTTACGCAGTTGATTGTATACCCTTATAAATCATATATTTAATTACCGAAACCTTCTTTTTTTCGGTCGAACTAAACTTATGCAGTTGAGTGAATACCCTTATAAATCATATATTTAATTACCGAAATCTTCTTTTTTTCGGTCGAACTAAACTTACGCAGTTGAGTGAATACCCTTATAAATCATATATTTAATTACCGAAACCTTCTTTTTTTCGGACGAACTAAACTTATGCAGTTGAGTGAATACCCTTATAAATCATATATTTAATTACCGAAGCCTTCTTTTTTTTCGGCCGAACTAAACTTATGCAGTTGAGTGAATACCCTTATAAATCCTATATATAATTACCAAAATCCTCTTTTTTTCGGTCGAACTAAACTTACGCAGTTGAGTGAATACCCTTATAAATCATATATACATATAATTACCGAAACCTTTTTGTTTCGGTCAAACTAAACTTACGCAGTTGAGTGAATACCCTTATAAATCATATATATAATTACCAAAACCCTCTTTTTTTCGGTCGAACTAAACTTACGCAGTTGAGTGAATACCCTTGTAAGTTATATATATAATTACCAAAACCTTCTTTTTCTTCGGCCGAACTAAACTTACGCAGTTTAGTGAATACCCTTATAAATCATATACATAGTTATAAGGAAATTAAAAAATGATTTGATACTTTGTTGAAGATAATTAGGATTCCAAAAAGAAATTGGATTTTTTTTTATACAATTGTGTCTAGGGAAAAGCTTCTACGTGTTGTTATTTATTTATTTAATTGTGCTTTCTGTTTAAAAATAAGAAGCAAAATGCAAAAAATTATAAATATTTTCAAAATACATAAACATGAATTTTTTAACTTCACACTTTTTCGAATTTTCGTTATGTTTCAAACAATAATATATCATCCACATAATAAATGCAGCATTTTATACTTAAAAATACCAATTTTGAAAAATCCGGAGCCTCGAAGTCTACTTTTGACTCAACGTTTCTGTTCCAAATATTTTTAAAATGATCAATAAATTCCATTTTTCGCACCCGATTTTGACCTAATCTAAAGTCTTCTGCATTGAGCAGAAGTTATCGGATCGGTTTAAAGATGATTTAAGACGTAATTCCTCCAAAGTTATTCATTAATAAAAATACTAATCAAACATTTTTTGAATCCGAGCCCACGCCTGAACCCTGAACATTTATTTTGTTCTTGAATCTGAAAATTTAGATGAAACAAGATAACATTAAAGAGATCGTTAAAAATTCCCCGAAATTGTTGGATTTCATCGCACATACATACATATTTATTAAGTTATATCGAAAATACAATTTCGTACTGATCCCAGAAAATCACAGTGGGTCATCTTGGGCTATTTTGCTTACGGCAACGTGTTAAATTTCGAAACTAATATGACAATAATGGGAAAAATCGTTTAAAATCCAGAAGCGAATTTTATTGGCTTTGCCCTAACCTGTTTCCGTCCTTCGGGAAACAAATTTAAACATATTTTTGCTTCAGCTTTCTTGCCGATTTCTTTTGTGTGTTTTTGCTTACGTTGCAACTATTTTCATCGTGTCATTTGGAGTTGCGTCGAAGTTTTTTACGTTTGACAATATTAATTGACACTATGTTACTACAAAATGACGCGTCATCTAAATTTTCAGATTCAAGAACAAAATAAATGTGGGTTCAGGCGTGGGCTCGGATTCAAAATTAGCATTTGATTAGCATTTTTATTAATGAATAACTTTGGAGGAATTACGTCTTAAATCTTTAAATCTATCCGATAACTTCTGCTCAAAGCAGAAGACTTTAGATTAGGTTAAAATCGGATGCGAAAAATGGAGTTTACTGATAATTTTACTACTACAAAAGTATAAGAACGCCTAAAGTATACAGACTATTTTACACTCAAAGAATACCACTTGTTTCTTCAAGAAAATGGCAGGAAGGGAAATTGCACTCCTGATCTACGAAAGACTATTGTTAAGCTGTGGAAGACTAATTTAGCATATAGTCAAATTGTTGCACGCCCAAACAAATTGATCCAAAACCTTGGAACATAATACTGTGAATCAATACAAAAAGTTTCAACACTACTAAAATGTTCCAAAATTCGGTGTTCCTCGGGAAACTTCACCTCCATTGGATAGAGATAGAATTAAAAGAATTACGCAATTGGATCGCAGGAAGAGTTCAACGGACATAAATCGCGAAATTCGGGAGGCATATAATGTAGAACTGTCATCCAGAACCATTCGGAGGCGATTAGCTGAAGTGGGCTTGTATGGGCGAGTGTCCCGAAAGAAACCACTGGTAACAGTTAAACAAAGACGACGCCGTATCGAGGTTAGTCGTTCCCATTCCGCGTGGGCAAGCGAACAATGGCGTTACATATTGTGGAGCGATGAAACTAAGATAAATCGAATGGGTCAAGATGGAAAAAGGTATATTCGTCGTCCAGTAGATGCTGCCTTTGATCCGAAATAAACTATACCAGTAATAAAGCGTGGAGGAAGTTGTAGTTTTTGAGATACTTTCAATTCGTTTTTTTATATTCTTTATTTACAGGAAAGAGGATCGATCCTCTACAGTTTTTCTCCTCTATGTGAGGGGAGTGCGTTGCGTGCATACACACATAGAGGAGGAACTACAGTTTGTCGCCGAATCCGAACGGCAATACGAAAAACTTTACGGCAGAAATACTCTCAAAGGTTTGCCATTGCCAATTTGAAAGGTGGTAACTTATGTTTTGGGAAACGAGATGATCAGTTTAATCATCAAGCCAACTGAACCACAAAGCAACCACAGGTTCGATTAACATCTGGAGCTGCTTCTCATGGAATGGGGTTTGTCCAATTTGTCGAATAGAAGGTACTTCTAGGAAAGAAAAATACATTGAAATATTGAACAATGTGATGCTGCCATGTGCGGAAGAAAATGTTCAGGTAATTTGGAAATTCCGGAAGGATAACGACCCCAAGCATACCGTGCAGTACTTTCTAGACAACTAAAGCACCGTTTTGGATTGGACATCGTCAAGTCCGGATCTTAATCGAATAGAACATCTATGGAGGAATGTCAAAAAAGCGATTGGGAATAAAAATATCACTAATTTGAATAGTTCAACAGTGAAATAGAAACCGCATGGTCTACTACATTGACCAGTCGAACGTTGTCGTGCATTGATAAACTCGATGCCACAACGATGTAAGGAAGTTCTACTGCAAAAAGGATACCCAACACGATATTGATGCATTTGAAGTGAGTTGCAGTCAATTGTTTTCAAGAAATCGCTCCGTTCCTGGTGAAATTGTCATTTTTAATATTTTCTTTTTTGTTTTTTAATTTTGTATTTATATTGGAACTATAATTTTCATTTAATTTTTGTTTTGTAATGTATAACCAATCATTTAAATGATTTTTTTCTTTGAAAAAAATATTGAATTAATGTATTTCATTGTTTCCAAACACTACATCATCGTTCTCACACTAATGACCACAGCTGTAGGTATGCCTCAGTAGTTTGGTGTCCGTATTGTAAGTGTCATGTTAATGCCTTAGAATTGGTCTAAAAACAATATCTTCTTTTTTGCTTACGCAATTTGCAATGGAAACCAAATGTAAACCTTCCATCGTACGAGAACCGTTCGAAATTAATTTCATTACTATCATTATTCTCATCAAGAACTATGTTGAGTTCACCATATACATACATTTCTATGTATATTCCTTAACTTTTCCAGGGCAATGTAAACAGCCCTCTAAGTAAACACATTCTCCAAGAGGTTATATTTGAATAAGGTTGAAAACATAAGTACAATCGCAATTACTAGTAAAGTTTGAACCTTTTACTAATGCCTATATGGATTTTATTAAGGTCTATCATTTAATACTTAAATGTTTCCGATTCATTAACAACAGAAAAATAGAAAATACATACTATTTGTATTTAACAATTAAATAATTAATTAATTTTATCTCCACTAATTAGCCATTTTAGTGCTTAGTGGAGCTCACCCGCTCACTCTAGTTTCTACCTTTCGCCCTTCTGTAGTGTGACACGGGTCGTTGGAAGCTAAGGGCTGTGTGACAGCGCTAAAGAGGTGATTGTGGGTTAAAGACAAATGATAGTGGACTACAATCATATTCAGATTAGAGATCCTAGGGCACATGTTGTGCGACCTAAAAAAAGTATCTTACCATAGAGATTTTCTAAGTAGGAAAGAAGAAGAATAGAGGTAGCGATATATACTTACTTACTTATTTAACTGGCACTACAATCGATGATCGGTCTTGGCTGCCTCTACAAAGCTTCGCCAGTCGCCTATGCTATGCGCGCGCTGGCGCCAGTTGATAATGCCAAGTGCAGTCAGGTTGCCCTGCACCTGGTCTTTCCAACAAAGATTAGGACGTCCCCTTCTGCGTGTTCCTCCACCGTGGTTCGAATAAAACACCCTTCTAGCCGGAGCGCTTAATTCCATTCGCCCAACATGACCCAGCCAGCGAAGCCCCTGGAGGTTTATACGCTGGGGCGTAGGACACAAGGTAAAGTTCGTGACAGTCGCAGGTGCGTCTATGGTCGATTCTTGCGCTTCTACGTTTCAAGTCGACACACAGCCTCCTCATGGCGTCCCCTGGATAGCGACCTGACAACCGTCAGTTAGTTAACTAATGTGTGCGGCGGGCTTCTCCATGGCCTTGAATGAATGGTTGTGCGTCGGGCTTGGAACTCACCACGTCAAAATATTTCACCAATGAATCCTCAAACGAAGCCTCGGAGCGATATATGCATGCTTAAATTATTGCCTCCAAATAAAATAGATACAATCACTTACACTCAATTTATTATCTGAAAGTATGAACATCACTGCTCAGTGTCGCTGATTTTCGCGAACAAGCTTTAAGTGTAATGAACTTTGGCGTTCTATGTAGTTTGCAAGAGTGTCTCTAGACAACCTTCACAAAAACAGGTGTAATTATTGCCAGAACAGTTGTCGGTACGTAGGTCATATCGTTTTGTGGGTTCCTCAAACATTTTATGAAAATTCTTCAGCTATGAGTTGTGATATTTGTTAAAGCAGTTAAAAAATTAATTATCTAAATTGAATTTAGGTATTTGAGGTAAATAAATAAAATACTTCCTGCAATACTAGCGTTATGAGAAATAGCTAAGAATTCGAACTTTTAAATTACATTAATCATTACAAAAAATTGCCATATAGCTTATATATGTTAGGTTATTTTTCTTTAAATGGCACAAAACAGCCTAGGCCGAACTTTTCGCATTCACTCATGATGTGCGTATTATATTTGTACATGAATTAACCTATAGTGACCTATAGTTTTATCCGAACGGCGAAGGCAATTTTTATGTTTGCCATTGCCTGCCAAGAGATGGGTGCCATGTAGAAACACTATTTGTGCCGAGATTCGAACCCCGGACACTCAGCGTAACAGTCCAACGCACTAACACTAAGCCACAGCGACCATAAAAAAGCTTATATGCACATAGTGCTTTTAGAAATTTCGGCTTTTCGTCGTCGTGTAACCACGCCCAATAGTTTTTTAAGGTTTTTGTGTTCGGATTCGTGTTTTTTACACTTACACTGGCTCCAACTCGAAACTCGGACAATAAAGACAATTTTTCTGGGGTTTGGTAAAATAAGCTGAAATACAAAACATAAGTAAATTTTTAAATACTTCAGCATATTTCTCATTGAAAAGAGAAAACAAACATAAAACTCATCCATTATAAAAAGAAATATGTACTTAACAAGAACAAAATAAAATCACAATTTCACGCACAATCGAAAATTAACTGTAGGCAGAATATACGATTTTCATAATCTTTACATTTACATCAATATGTTGTATGAAGTCCTTTATTTAAGCCTCTTCGGCTTTGATTTTACCAGCTTCTCACGAAATACTGACTTTATTTTTTCCCATTCTTCTGATAATGTCTTTTTCAATGTTTCCTTTTGTGAAGTAATTTAATGCAATCGAATTTTGCGGTCGACATAATCACATAAAATTCTTGATTGAGTTTATATCTGGGCGTTAAGGAGGTGTTTCACATGACACATGAGAGCAATTATAAAGTAGTAAGCTTCGGATCATTAGCTTGATAAAAGTTCCATTCCATGTCAAACTTTAGTTTTTCCAAGTATGCATACTGATCCGAAGTGGTCGCTGTGGCGTAGTGGTAGTGCGTTGGACTGCTACGCAGAGTGTCCGGGGAGAGCCAAATCTCTGCACAGGCAAAATCAAAAAGTAGAAAAAATTATTTTTCTACACGACACCACCTCTTGGCAGGCAATGGCAAACCTACAAGAGTAAAAATTGCCTATGAAAAGCTTTTCACTTCGCCGTTCGGACTCGGCATTAAACTGGTAGGTCCCGGTCCCTTCCATTCATGTACAAATATAACACGCACAACATGAGTGGATGCGAAAAGCTCGGCCTAGTCCCTCCATGGGTTGTTGAGCCATTAAAAGTAAAAGTTTTTTCTCAGCATTAATTTTCATCTGGAAAAAACTTGTTATTTCTGTTTTAGTCCTATTTTGAACTAGGTGAGCTAGAAACGCTTATTGAAGCCATGCCAACGGGATGGAATGACTCGTATCAACAATTTTGGCTACCTCTCGAAATGATTTTGAATCGTGAATCTCAATACTCGTTTGACCTCTTTGTCTCCACATTTTATAGATTTTAATTTCTATCAAAAACAATAACTCGCAAATGAACTTTGTTTTAAGTATAATTTCTTTTACATCTTCAAATTATACCATGAAGTTGGCTGTGATGTGAACAAAGAATTGTAAATATTTCTGAAGGCATTGCCAAATGTCCGAGTTTTACGTGAGCATGCGTTTTTTTGCCTTTTTTCCTTTTTTACATAGTTGCATTAAAATTTTTTTTTTTTTTTTTTTTTGACACTGGTTGTACGTGTGTTTTGTTTTTTGTGTAGATAGAGAACAAAATGAAGTATATAAAAACTAGTTTTAACTCTTAATTTATGTCTTACGCTTATTTTATCAAACAGGAGAAAATTGATTCCCTTGTTGTCCGAGTTTCCAGTCTAATAGGTTTTACTTATGGTACATGCATAGATCAAGCAACAATTTGAGAACTAAAGGGTTAGGCAATTCATTTGTTCATTTTCTTAGGCAATTAATTTTTAATATTTTTCTAATCCGTTTCATTTTTGATACTTGAAATTTATTTAACACTTTATGGAAATCTTTTATTATTCGTAGCTTTCAGTGGGCATTAAAACCTCCGTTTAGAACTTTGTGTCCACCATTTTCTCACATCGGACAAAGCAACGGTCTTTTTTGGGAGGTCCATAGCGCAGTAACGGTTTCATGAATCGATGTGGCCTACGGTTGTGTAACTAATCTGTACGAATTGTTGTCGTCAATTGGATATATCTTTCTTTTTTCCACGTGACATGGCGGCGAATTGAGATTAATGTATTAGAAAAACACAAACAAAGTGCAAATTTCTACAATCTAAAAGAGATGCTACAAGACAAAGATTCAAAGAATATTAATTTTTGATATAGCAAAAAAAAAAAAACATAATATTAACGTTAACCTTCAAATACTCGCACTCTACAATGCTAAGTAATGGTGACAAAGAACAAACAAAAATGAATTTGCTTCTTTTTTCATATTTCTTCTTTGTTATTTTGATGGAAATGTGCGAATGTAATCGAAAAATTGGTTCATTCGCTTTACACCGCAATCTCATGAACTACGAATTCGTAATGAGCATTTCTGTATACTCGAACGCTCGCTCGAACACTCGACGATAAATTCACAACTTAACCACCACCATTCCTGGTCTCACTCATTCAACGCAAAACTTGCTCGTTCATCGTTCTAATGTATCGGTCGGTAGGTAGGTATTTAGAATGAAGGCCAGTAGGAAAATATAGCGACGTGTTTCATTTTAGACGACCTACATACATACATACATACATATAGAGTCTAGTGGATAGAGCACTTGACTTTCACTCTGGTGGTTAAATCTAATAAACTTCTTATATTTCTATTTATAATAATAATTTTTGTTAATTTCCTAAGAGTGATGTCTTTATAATACGAGGGGAGGTCGAAAAAGTCGCGTTAAAGCAGAGAATATGATTGAAATTAAACAAGTTATTATTTTTCCTTTTCAATAAGGGAGAAAGTTTAATTCATTTTCACATATTTCAAATAAATTATTTGTCAAGGCCTTCCAAACGTGCTAAAATTTCCGACATCACCTCTTGATCATCTGTAAATATTTTCACCCGAAATCTGTTTTATAATTTTGGGAATAAATAACAATCAGACGACGCTAGATCTGGACTGTGGTGAGGGCAGTTCAGTGTTCCGAACCCACATCTCTGTAAGGCAGCCATTGCAATGGCTCTTGTGAACTGGTGCGTTGTCGTGAAAAAGCAGTCACATCCCCCTAATTTTTTCTTTGAAGAAATATATATATTAATTTTTCTAGTAGACTGGTGGTAGGCTGTAGCGTAGTGGTAATGCGTTGGCCTGCTACGCAAAGTCTGCGGGGTTCAAATCTAGGAACAGGCAAAATAAATAAAATAAAAATTAGGTAGAAAAAATAAATTTTCTACCCGGCACCACCTCTGGTCTTGACAGGCAATGGCAAACCTACAAGAGTAAAAATTGCTATGAAAAGCTTTTCACTTCGCCGTTTGGATTCGGCATTAAACTGTAGGTCCCTTCCATTCATGTACAAATAGAACACGCGAAACATGAGTGGATGCGAAAAGCGAAAAGCTCGGCCTAGGGCCTCCATGGGCTGTTGTGCCATTAAAAGTAAAATAAAGTGAAGTAAGTAGGCTGGCACAGTATTGGCCATTTTATATGTCAAGAACCTGATCGGAAGTTTGTGTAGAGCGGGCATGCATGCCAGTCGTTCCAGGTCTCAGCTCTTCGGGTTTGGGCGTGGTTCCTGCTCTGCACATTTATCAACTATCGCATGAACAAAATAAAATAAAAAAGCTTATGCACTACAAGTAAAAACAAAATTAACAAAAAAAGAAATGAAAATTGAAATCGAATAGAAAATATAAGATATCCAACCCATAGATAAGGAAAGCAGTATAACACATGGACTAAAACTTAATTTCAGCTGCATACTCTAAAAACGGACAACCGGACGAAAGTTGTAGTGAAGAAAAACAAGAACAAAAAAAAAATACATTATTCCGGATGAATTCTTTTTCTTTATAATCGTTCAACAAAATACCTTCTGTATGCCAAAAATCAAGGCGCAGATTTTTCGTTGCGACTTCTTTGTGCCATTGCATTGATTCAGGCTCATAATGATGAATTGAAGTTTCAGCTCCAGTGACAGTTGCGTTAAAAATTTCATATATACCTATAGATATCCAAAAACTCACCTGAATACTCGACCCGCTGTTGCTCTTGAAGCATAGTTGGCTTTTCTCCTCGATAACACAAATGTTATGACCCGATATATACACATGTTCTTGTATTCAGTGTACAGATGGCACGAAGTAAAAAAAGATCCCCGATCCAACCCTTCAATCAACGTACCCTTTGTCCTCCCCTCGTATATTCTGTTCAGTATAGAAGCAAATTAACATAGCTCGAAAACAATTTAAGCGCAAGCCCCGACAAAATTTAACAAAACTTTAAATCCTGAGACCATAGTACCCATACTTTCCCAAAGTTTTTTTGGAGCACTGAAATGCATCACAATCCATTGCTCCATCACATTCAAGATATTCTAACCTAAAGCTGCATGAAATATGGATTTTACCCATATTCGGGATTTATTTTACACCGCAAATTAATTTTTCTCCACTAAACACATTGCGACATCTGAAGGTATCATTTTTCTCATTCAAAATGCACTTTAAATTTTTCGGATATCAAATTTCTTCCGAATCCAGAGCAATTCTGCGATCGAATTTTGATCGTACCAAGAATCATCAGAAATGTATAGTCTGGTTTCAGGGTTGGAAAAATGCTGACCTGTGTTATCAACACGGGATGCTTCATTTGTTATATTAGGTTTTAACTTTTCATTTGATATCAAGAAATTACTCCTAAAATGTATAGAGGAAATACTCGCAAAGCCGAATTGCTGCTGCTGCTAGCACGATGTTAAAAATTTCCACTTGGCATCTTGAACGCTGATATGTATGATTGAATCTATATGACGCGTGTGTTTGGCTCATGCTGCGTTGCCTGCCTGCCTGCCTGCTGGATGGCTGCCAACAGCATTGAATAAGTAAGTAAGTATGTTTACATACATACAAACATACATATGTATATATACATATTTATATTGTAGCATTCTTGTGCGAGTATGAATGTTTTGTCTTTTTATGTAAGTTTCTTTATCGGCATGGAATGAGAGATAATGGTGCTCAGTGCTGTGCTGCTGTTGCTGGTTACCTACAGCTACTGCTGCTGCTGCTGCTATCATTTCATGCATAAATATGGCGAAGTTTTTATGTATTTTTGTTTTCTGCATGTGTACATACAAACTCGTACCGATTTTGCATAATTTTTGTTTTTGCTTTCTTGTTTATCAGCTCGAGAGTCGCGACTCTCTCTCTCTCTGCTGATACGAGTATATTGTAAGTGGATTTCTCATTCGCTTTTACACCTCCCCACAGAGTGTTTAGGTGAAAACATTTAACCAAAGGGGAATAATACTTGATAATCAATTTACTTGTCCGTTAATTCAGTAACAAAATTAACTGATTATTGAGAATTATGCGTTCAAAGAATTAATAAAAATGTATCTTTTTGGAAAGTTACATAAATTATAGCATTTGATTAAAATATTGTATTCGGTTAAGTTTATTTGAATTCGCCGCTTCGTTCCATCGTTGTCGATTGAGTGGTTGCAGTGTGCGCGTAGCATCGCAATCGAAGTCAGTGTGTTGGTGGCATTTATAATGAGGAGGAGAATGTATGACTGATGTATGGAACTGAAAAGCATAATTCGGGATCAGAGTACTAGTAGAAATTCTGAAAATCCAGAAGCCAGAAAACGGTTAGTTTGGTTTCAAGTAGGTAAGGTTTCTGGGTGGTTCAAAGACACCAGGAGCTGACGGAACAATGTAGCTCTTCCTCTCAAACGCATATCACAATTGGCTAAATCGGTTTGAGTTTATGAGTTTAAAAACTTAGTGTCGTTTAACTTTTGATGTCTTTGATGATGCTTGCCTGGTGTTGTAGGTTAATTAAATACATTTTATTGAAGAAAACTAAATACAAAGAAATAAATTCTTAATTTGATAGGTGGAAAATAAGATTAAACAAGCTGTTACAATAAAGCGATATGCTCTTTCATCACGAGTGAGACTGAGCATCACACTCACGTTTTTAGCTTCTGGAGACTTTTTACAGATCGTTAGAATTTCTGTTAAGAGTTTCCAGGAAAACAATAAGTTAAGTTAAGTTCGAAGTTATAAACACTACATTTCGAATTTCCTGAAACATCAAGTGAAAGGGCTTTAAATTGCCAATGGCTTCAATGAGATTTGGCACTTTCCCCATGCACTTAGAGACCTAGACGGAAAACATATTCGGATCATGGTTCCTGCAGTTTCGAAAACAACTTTTTATAACTTTTTTTTTTTTTTTTTAATAACTTTTTATAACTTTAAAGGAAGTTTTGGTATTGTTTTATTTGCGGCAATGCATTCTCATAGCCAATACCATATACACCAATAGCTTAGTCTAAAAAACACTACAATCGAATTGCTTCAATATGCCTCAAGAAACTTACTTTACTTTACTTTACTTTACTTTTGATGGCACAACAGCCCATGGAGGGCCTAGGCCGAGCTTTTCGCATCCACTCATGTTGTGCGTGTTATATTTGTACATGAATGGAATGCTTTTCATAGCAATTTTTACTCTTGTAGGTTTGCCATTGCCTGACAAGAGGTGGTGCCGTGTAGAAAAATTATTTTTTCTACTTTTTTTGATTTTGCCTGTGCCGAGATTCGAAACCCCGGACACTCTGCGTAGCAGTCCAACGCACTACCACTACGCCACAGCGGCCACTAAAAGAAAGCCTCAAGAAACTATTATTATTTAATTCAATGACTTTCTCGGCTGTACATTTTGATGTGTTCCAGAGAATCGGAAATGCTGAATAAATTATAATGTTCATTAAAGTCTCTACATATTCCACGAAAAGTATAATTTTGAGCATAATTTGTTTCGCATATGCTAAGTTTAATAGGAATAAAATAACGTGAGCTTCTACAGGGTATATTAAAGTTTATTTCATTTAGTAAATACGAAGATGATAGAATGCCATTCAAAAGCTTTATAAGAAACTGTGTAGAGCTATACTTGACTGTATGGAGCTATACTTGACCGATGGCTGCACCAAGTTCGTCTTTAAGAGTCTCAATCGTTGATGGCTCGTTAGCGTAACCTACTTACTTTTAATGGCACAACAGCCGATTGAGAGCCTAGGCCGAGCTTTTCGCATTCACTCATGTTGTGCTTGTTATATTTGTACATGAATGGAATAGTTAGCGTAACACTTATCTTTAAAGTCCAACGTAGTCAAATGGCACTTGCCACCATGGCCAAATGGCACATCATCCAAACGGCTAATAACGTGATTTTCAAACTTCCCACGCAAACGATCGATTGCTGCACGGTTTGTGTGACACGGCACACCATCCAGTTGCAACCAAATGTTGTTCAAGTCCATATCTTCTAAAATAAATGTTCAATTCCTGAGAACTCGCCATGAGTTGATGTGGTTGGTTCTTCTGAGTAGCAGCAGTAATTTTTTCGGTTGTGTGCACTGTAGGAATACGAGAACGTGTTGTTTTATCCAATACCAGTCCAGTTTCATTCAATTGATCTAAAAATTCAGCGGAAGGCGATTCTTCTCTACCGAATTTTGAACGTCATGTTCTTAAACTTTCGATAGAAAATTCACCATTTTTCAAGTAAATTTTTAGTATCTCCCAAAGTTGTCCAAACGTTAACCGCTAATATAAAACTAGTTAATTTTCCGTCATAATACGAATGACATTAGTCGTTCAAATTTCAAATATTAGATGATGGACCACCCTTTATATAGTATATGTTCATACCTGCGACGCATAATTGTGGGCGTTAGAAAACAGCCGTTACTCGATCAAAACCAAACCCTTTTCAACAGGGCGTGTAAGGTATAAAAATAATATTAGCAGCTTTTATTGAAAAGCTGAAGATAAAAGAAAATTCTGCGAGACCACAGCAATCCTTTGGGATCCTACATAGATAAGTTCATACTTACTGTGGGCAAAAAGTAGTAAGACTTTTAAATTTAAATTTCGCGCGGAAACCCATTCATCAAAATATTATTTTTATAAGGTTGGTATGACTGTCGGTGACATCTGTGCCAAATGTCACATCAAAATAATCATTAGTGTTTAGTATACGCTTGTCTTTCTGAAGTACAAAAAGTGCATTCGGCGATTTTCACAATGAGTGAAATTATTCAACAAAGAATTTCCATTAAATTTTGTGTGCGGAATCAAATTTCTGGTGCCGAAACGTTCAGAATGTTGCAAAAGGCCTTCGGTGATAATTGTATGTCGCGAGCAAGTGTTTTTGATTGGTACAAATTGTTCAAAGATGTTCGAGAACGCGTTGACGACGAACCATGTCCAGGACGGCCATCAACATCAACTGATGATCAAAACTTCAATCAAATCAAGGAATTGGTGCTCGAGAATCGACGATTAACAGTCAGAGACCCGACTGGCATCGTTGGAATATCGGAAAGATCAGTAAAAACCATTTTAAAACATCATTTGGGCCTAAGAAGAGTGAATGCACGATTGGTTCCAAAATCACTGCATTGGTTTTACGAGACCATTTTGCCAAAAATTCGACTGATATCGTTCCGCAACCACCCTATTCGCCTGACTTAGCACCGTGTGACTTTTGGCTATTTTCTAAACTCAAAAAACCGCTTCGTGGACACCGTTTTGAGTCAATTGAAGACATTAAACATGAATCGCTAAGCGCATTGAAGACTATTCCGGAAATTGACTTTAACAACTGTTTCGAGAATTGGAATAAACGTTGGCACAAGTGTATTGGGGCCGGGGGGGATTACTTTGAAGGGGACGAAATAGATTTGGAAGAATGAATAAAAAATTTGAAATTATGAACAAAGTCTTACTACTTTTTGCCCACAGTAGTAGTACTCGTAAGTATAAATTCTATATCAAATAGATTTATCCAATAGATTAAGAATTTCTTTGTGTACGTATAAATCTGTTGCACAGTGTCGCTTAAGTAAACCAGCATTCAATCTGGTATGCAATGAAATGAAAGATGTGGGAGTCTCTTATGTCTGGATCTTCATTTCCACCAACACTTCAACTCGCCAGAATTTGACGGTTCGAATATAGTTTTAGGTAGAAGCACTGTACTAAAGCATAAGAATGAAAAATTTCTTCCAAAGTGAGAAGCTCCAAGCATCCCGGACGAAGAGTGTCGAGAATTAAAAAGACACTTCAATGAACGGCGCACTTATGCCCTCATATGTACCTACATGCTAAACCGGAAAATGGAACATAAGCGATGACAATGATGACATTCACATATCTTTTGCTCAATTTTTAACTGCATCTCGTAAACTTCCACATTTCGCTGAGCCTTGTGCTGATTTTTTGCGTTTTATGCATGTGAAATTTCAAAATCCATATACTTAAGTAAAAAATATTTTTTAAAGTAGATGATAATATTATCAGTGAATACGAGTAGTCTTCACTGATGAAAGTGGTTGATCAGTCACTTGTTTTCAATCACATTAAAAACTAGATGTTGCATAACAATTTTAAACAATTAGTGGTCCAATTTTAGTGGTCCACATTGGTTTGGCCTTACAGGGCTGTGACTCCTAACAACCGTTACTACAAACAACCGTTACCACAAACAACCGTTACTACAAACAACCGTTACTACAAACAACCATTACCACAAACAACCATTACTCGATCAAAATATGGGCCAATCACATTTTCGCCGTAAATACCGCATCAAACATTGACTTGTGCATTGAGAGAGTGCATGTAATGGCTCTTCGTGCACTATTTGATGATTTTCGGTGCCCCAGATGCGTCATATTTGCTTATGTACCATGTGCTCCATAGCTTATGATGATTTCGTACAAAAAACGTCTTCATCGTTGTGGATAAAATTCATGAGGAATATAATGCATTGGCGTACAACTGTGCAATTTCTTTTCCAATTTAAAGTCTCGATTACAGATGGCGCCGCTTCCAATCGGGTTATTACTTTTGCGTCACCTTGTACATACACACATTGTTGCTATTCTCTTTGGCAAAATAACGTTCATTACGCCCATTTAATACATTAACATATGCAAATATATTCTAATAATAGGAACTTGCCAGATTTGAAAAGTGATTTTCTAAATTAATTATAATAAATTCTCAAGAAGACATATTTAGCCCTGAATTTCTGTGAATGGTAGGCAGTAAGAATAAGTGTAGATTTAGAAAAAGTATTTTATAAACATAAGGAGTGAGATCGAAAAAATCGGATAACTTTGAAAGACCACTGCTTTGAAACTCTTCATCTGAATGAAAAAATTCAAGCAGTAGGCTTTGCGTTGGAGAAATTCTGATGAAATACAATCATCACATGTTTTTTGATTTGTGAACTTTCAGTTGAGTCATGGCATCGGAAGTGGAAAGACGCGATTTAGTTGTTGAATTATTTCGAGAAAATCCGCAGTGGAGCCAGAAAACCATTGCAAATAACGCGTAAGTTGCACAAAACATTGTCAAGATGATTCTTAAAAAATTGAATACAGACCTAACATTTGCTAGATAATATGGTTCTGGAAGGAAATGCGGTTTCGTGTCTCCACAAAAGGCGAAGAAAGTCGTTGCTCTCTTAGAGAAGAATCCAGCGTTGTCTAATCGAAAATTGGCGGAAAAAGCGAGTTGCAGTGAGTTTTTAGTGGTCGCTGTGGTGTAGTGGTAGTGCGTTGGACTGCTACGCAGAGTGTTCGGGGTTCGAATCTCGGCACATGGAAAATCAAAAAGTAGAAAAGATAATTTTTCTACCCGGCACCACCTCTTGGCAGGCAATGGCAAACCTACAAGAGTAAAAATTGCTATGAAAAGCTTTTCATTTCGCCGTTCGGATTCGGCATTAAACTGTAGGTCCCTTCCATTCATGTACAAATATAACACGCACAACATGAGTGGATGCGAAAAGCTCGGCCTAGGCCCTCCATGGGTTGTTGTGCCATTAAAAGTAAAGTAAAGTAAGTGAGTTTTTAGTTCGTAAAATTAAAAAAGATGCGGGCCTTAAAACATACAAAGTGCAGTCAGTACCCGACAGGAACGCTACTAAGAACTTGGTAGCCCAGAGCCGAGCTAAAAAGTTGAAAACAGATTTTTTTTCCAAAATTTCGATTGCTGTGTTATGGACGATGAAACATACGTGTTGTCTAAATTGGCTCAATTGCCTGGTCAAGAGTTTTACACCGCAAAGGAACGAGGAGGAGTTGAGGAAAGATTAAGGACAAAACAAAAGTCCAAGTTCCCGAAGAAGTTTCTGGTATGGTAAGCGATTTGTAGTTGGGGGCTAACGAGTAAAAGTTTCGTAACAAGTGGCACTGTTAACACCGACATTTATGTGAAGGAGTGCCTCCAGAAGAGCTTGCTGCCCTTCATTAGAAAGTACAATGTATCTACTTTCTTTTGGCCTGATCTAGCCTCCTGCCATTAGAGTAAAGTAACCCTTAAATGGTTCGAAGACCAAAACATCAAATTGGTAGCAAAAATCGCCAACCCACCAAATTGCCCAGAACTTCGGCCTATCGCGAGATATTGGGCTCTAGTGAAAAGAATATTAAAGGCAAAAAACAAAGAAGCTAAATCCATGGAAGATTTTAGAAATAAGTGGAATGTTGCCACCAAGAGATTCTAAGAAATGACAGTAAAGGCGCTAATGGCAGGCATACCGGAATAGCTGTCCGAATTCTGTAAAAAACAACAAACAAATTAGTTTTATTGATCATTTTAACAGAAATAAAATTTTCTTTTCAAAACTGTTTACATTTTTTTATTTGCATAAGGGATCTCAATGCTAGGGCAATTTAAAGTTATCCGATTTTTTTCATCTCACTCCTTATTTCAATATAGTGACAAAGCGGACACCTCTTTCCTACTTACATCGATAGATTTATTTTTTGTGCAGAGCTGGGCAAAAAATCGTCTACCCTTTAATCGTTAATTAACGACGTTAAATTTTTAATTAACGGTTAGTTTTTACGTTATTTTGATATGATCAAATTCAAGTTTTCATTGTGTTTTGGTTCGCAAATCTGGCTTTTTGATCGCTAAATTAAAAGGCAAATTAGCTTCGTTTTTGCCTACAACGTTCCACTGAGTTATTGCCAGCTTCTTCAGGAAGATGTTATTTGGAAATCTATGTGCATACATATACTTATATGTACACATGTATGAGAGCATACTTTGTTCTCGTTTGGAAAACAAGACCAACACCAATTTGGTTTCAGGAAAAAGCGAAGCACTATCGACGCTATTGATGCCGTTTGTAAATTGGCCCGCAATGCAATAACTGGAACGAGATGGAGAGGGGATACAAAGCAGTTACCCTAGTAGTAGTTACCCTAGACGTTAAAAACGCGTTTAACTCGGCCAATTGGAAGCAAATATTAATTACTCTCGATGAACTCACTTTGAGTCAGACTACTTACTTAGAATAATAGAAAACTACTTCCAAGATAGAACGCTAATCTACGATACCGATAAGGGTCCAAAACTGTATAAGTAGTGTATCAGGAGGAGTTCCACAGGGATCGGTCCTTGGTTCATTGCTGTGGAATGTAATGTACGATGGTGTACTACGAGTACAGACACAAGAGGATGTCGAAATAATTTGCTATGCAGACGACATTGCCATAGTGACAGTGGCAAAAACGCTCGAAAAAGTCGCATCTAAGTGCATTGATGCAATAAAAAGCGTAAAAACGTAGCTTACGAAGAATGGGCTCCAGTTAGCAGACCACAAAACTGAAGCAGTACTCATGAGTAGTCGGAAAAAAGTCATGCAGCTGTGTATTAGATATGGTGGACACAACATTCTAGCCAGCCCACACATTAAATACTTTGGCGTTCTTTTGGATCGAAGGTTAAATTTTAGAGACCATGTAAAATACGCAAGTGAGAAAGCTGCGCGAGTGAGCGCCTGGCTAGCAAGGCTAATGCCAAACATTGGAGGCGCCAAACAGCCGATAAGGAACCTGCTAGCAACTCTTAGCAAATCTATGTTAATGTACGCTGCTCCAGTATGGGCGTCAGCTACCAACTACAAATCGTATATAAAAAACGCCATATCTGCGGACAGGCTGACTTTGCTCAGGGTATGCTGTGCATTCCGGACCGTCTCAGCTCAAGCTGCTGTCGTAATAGCGGGCCGATGGCCTATTGATATCGATGCAAATAAAGCCGCATCACAGCGTAACTTGCGCGAGGGAGATCGGGAACTCCGTGAAGCCGAATACCTAAAAAAGTGGCTGGATAGATGGAATACCAGTACAAAAGGCCGGTGGACTCACGCTCTTATTCCGTACTTATCAACGTGGATAGGGAGGAAGCATGGTAAGGTAAATTATCATCTGACACAGTTTCTAAGTGGGCATGGGTGCTTCCGTCAATACTTGTTTAAATAAAAGCACGTAGAAGACCCATACTGTTTATTTTGCAACAACAAATACGAGAACGCGGTACACGTACTGAGTGCGCTAGGCATGAACTGGAACAGAACATGGCACAACCAATAACGCCCAGTGGTCTTATACACTACATGCTGAGCTCAGAAGAGGCATGGAATGATGCGAATGCCATCTTGACGAAAATGATGCAACAACTATGACGCGATGAGGAAACTGTAAGAGCCACAGCGGCCTCAACAATGGATAATAGCTAAATAAAAAACTAAATCCTGCCTTGCGAAGGAATGCCTCAATTGGCGGTGCCGCGAGGGTCAATCAGAGTGGCTCAGGAGGTGGTTTTAGTACGTAGGTACACTGGAGTGTGAATCGTGCATGTTGAACAGCACGGGGCTGCCAGTATCTATGAAGAGATTTCCGCTACCTTGTCGCACACAAAAAAAAAAAAAAAAAAAACATATGTATGTATGTAGTAAACAGTGAATTACATACAGTGATCTTTCGAAAAACTTACAAAAACTTGTGTTTTTAACTTACATTTAATTTACAATTACACAATTTAAAATATTTAGCAAACATTAAAATTTTACACCTCAACAAAAACGAAAGTTCATCGACTTAGCGCCACAGTGTACTGATTGTGCATGTTGTCTTTATCTTCTTTTGTATTAGGAGTTTTCGTTACGTGTTGCCGTATTCTTGACGTCTCTAATGCAGTTCTATTTTCAATGGCTAACATTTTCAAAGGCAATTTTCGACAGTGCAATGGGCAGTTTTGCGCCTGCTTTATGTTTTTGTATTCGTGTTCCAATTCCTCTCTTTGTCATTCCAATGTAAATATATGTGATTGCATGGTTTCTTCATTATTCCCTTTGCAGTTTATTTAATTCACCACACTGTTGTATGTTGTTGTTTTATCACAGGGTGGTTTTTGTTTTTGTAAATATGCATGTTTTTAAGAGTTGAATTTGATTTGTATGCAAAGGAAATGTTATCAGCACTAAGTACATAAATTCATTGGAAATTTTTTGCCTATGTTTTGCTACATCAGTGTTGTATTTGTTAATCAATTCGTAAATGTGTAAGTGAGCCTGGAAAGAAG
This sequence comes from Palloptera scutellata, assembly GCA_958295655.1. Taxonomy (NCBI): domain Eukaryota; kingdom Metazoa; phylum Arthropoda; class Insecta; order Diptera; family Pallopteridae; genus Palloptera; species Palloptera scutellata. The sequence continues at coordinate 43,208,760 of OY282451.1, forward strand.
TTTTCATGCGTGCAGCATTGTTGTGTTTTTTCTTGCATACATATATTTTCAGCATGAAGTTGTTTGTCGCTGAATATGATGAATTTACTTATCAAATTTTGCGCTGTATCAATTTTTTGTTTTATGTCTTGGGTAGAATGAAAATTTATTAATCCGCTCGATGACACTGCTTTGCTATACAAATTGAATATTATTTGAATTGAATATTATTTGAATGCCAGTTCTGTGCTATTTTTTCACAAGATATGGCATACTTCCGTTCTTTTCAATTTCGACTGTTACATAACTGAAATTTGTTATGATATCCATTTAACGTAAGAAGTATCGTGTCAATACTGTTTTTTGTTGCTATCGTAAAATGTCATCAACACATTTCGTCAAAAATTTAATATAATATTAATACCCAACTTTCCTAGCTCATTGAAAGCGTGGTCCCAGCATATCGTCCAATATTATGTCAGCTTTTGTGGGAGCTGTGCGGTTGCCCGTGTGCATTCCAAAAGTTACAATTTGTTATTGTACATATGTATGTATGTAAAGTAATTGTTGTCCTTCAAACAAAAATCCAATACTGTTTGAAATTGTTGTGTGAATCGTCAGTTGGTGCCATCTATTTATAAGTACTTACATATTAGTTCCGTTTTTTTCTTGTAGTGTTATCATGTTTTGTTTGTGCAAATCGTTGTTTGTCCTTTGGAGTAGGATAGGGCCCATCCTAGGGGCTTTCTTTGTACATATACATACATAAGTATTACCTTGTATATTTTGTAACATACATTTTTCTTTATTGATCGTCGCTTTTATATTGTCTGGAAATTGTTGGATATTTTCGATATAGCAACGTATTTTTCATTATGGTCTTCTTTTGTTTGTGTGCATCGTTCGATGTCAGCTATTACATGCACACTTACATTTGCTGGTGAGAAATTGTTGCTATGTACAGTGTCGGACAATCAAATAAGAAACCCTTGCACTATAAAACTTCCATTGATTTTTTTTTATCGGACTGCTTATGGCAAACAATTTTCATAGAGAAGAAAATGGTATGGTATATTTCTAGGTGGCAACACTACATTTAAATATTTCTTGGGGATTCCCAAACAAAAAAGTTGAAGCGAAGCATTCGAAGGCGGACAATGCAATAAGAACAGTAAAGGAATAAATTTATATTTTAAAAAGAAAACTTAAATTTGTTTATAATTTGTACTTTTTTTTTTTTTTTTTTTTTTTTTTTTTTTTAATGGCACAACAACCCATGGAGGGCCTAGGCCGAGCTTTTCGCATCCACTCATGTTGTGCGTGTTATATTTGTACATGAATGGAAGGGACCTACAGTTTAATGCCGAATCCGAACGGCAAAGTGAAAAGCTTTTCATAGCAATTTTTACTCTTGTAGGTTTGCCATTGCCTGCCAAGAGGTGGTGCCGTGTAGAAAAATTATTTTTTCTACTTTTTGATTTTGCCTGTGCCGAGATTCGAACCCCGGACACTCTGCGTAGCAGTCCAACGCACTACCACTACACCACAGCGACCACCATATAATTTGTACTAGTAAGCATTTAAGTAAATGGTAGCATTGAGAGTAATTCAACAAATTAAATGTAAAATATTCGGTAATGTCAGAGCAAAATGGGTCGAGCAAAGCACTGTAGCAAGGAGGAGCGTGATTTGGTAAAAAAACTGCGAAATGAGGGACAAAGCATCCGCCAAATAGCTAAAACTATTAGCAGATTCTCGACATTTGTCTACCAATCTTTATTACCTCAAAAATTTCATTGCAAGAGAGGTAGGCCCCGCAAAAGTACAAGTGCAGATGACAATCGCATAAAAATTATGGCGGCACGCGATCCATTTAAGACAGCTGCCGCAATTAGAGAGGAGACAGGGGTTCAAATTTGTGCTCGATCAGTAAGAAGACGTTTGGTGGGGAAAAAAATGTATGGGAGAACAGCACGAAAAGTAACACAAAAACATCGAAAGTGTCCCACAGAGTTCGCTGAAACGCACATTGAGTGGGATGGTTCAATTAATGCAAAAAAATTGGCCTAACGTATTATGGACAGACGAAAGCAAGGTGAATCTTGTTGGAAGTGATGGCAAACGTTGGGTTAGACGCCCGAAAAATGCAGAATTGAGCCAAAATATACTAGGAAGACGTTTAAGCATGGAGGTAGAAGTATCATGGTACTTATGGGGATACTTCTCTTGGTATGGTGTGGGCCCTCTGTATTGGATAAAAGAAACGATGGACAGATTTCTTTACGTAAACATCCTTCAGGAGGTGATGCTTCCTTATGCTGAATGGGAAATTCCCATGAAATGGCAAATGCAACAGGATAACGACCCAAAGCACACCTCAATCCTTGCGCGAAATTGGTTTTCCCATAATGGAATTCCCGTTATGACCTGTCCTGCGCAATCTACTGACCTGAATTCAATCGAGAACTTGTGGAATATTGTCAAAGAGAAGATTGGCAGTACCAGAGCTAAAAACAAAGACGATTTGTGGTAAAGCATTCAAAGAGCTTGGTATTCCATACTCCAGGCTACTTTTTGGTTTCAGAACAAGGTGTTCTTATTTGATTGTCCGACACTGTATGTATGGGTAATGTACATTTTTTGCCCAAAGAAAGTAGAAATATGCTCTCTGCCGGGAAAACTAACATAGTTTATGTATAAACCAATTTTCGTTATTTTTTAGATTATATTTTTTCATGCATTTGTCTTTAAGTATTTGTATTTTGTGTGAGTTTTTCTATTGAGTAATTACCCTGCTGTGCAACCAACTATCTCAAAAGCTAGTTAATTAACTAGGTAAAAAAAAAACACATCTGACTCATTCCTCCATCTCATTTACACGCAACCTACTTGTTTTTTTCACTTTGATATCCTATCCTCCATAAATATGTTTCTACATCTTTAGAATATCCGTACGGACGAAAGGTGGTTTAAAAAAAAGATATATAATAACATAAGATATGTTTCATAACTATAAGATACGTTTTACTTTCAGCTAAAATCGTTTAATAAATTAAATTATGTATGGTATATATAAAAATATGTAGACACCGTTAACCTATCTCATCTCTTGTCATCTCTCTCAATGACAATGTAGAAATTTCGTTTCATTCCCTTTTTTTTTTGTGATATGTTAAACACAGGGTGAACTCCTATGAATGCAGAGCATTGTGTTGATTGGAAAGAAGATTGATGGGTGGGAAGAAGAAGGAGGGAGATTAAGTGAGGGAATGCAATCACAGGACACCGATACACAGATAGACAGCCATTGTGGCAAGTGTTATGCCTTTACCACAATGAACTTCAGTTTATCAGTGTCAACTATGACCGCATGTAACGCCAAAGGCCGAGCTTTTCGCACACACTCATGCTGTGCGTGTTATATTTGTTCATGAATGTAAGGGACCTACAGTTTTATGCCGAATCCGAACGGCGAAGTGAAAAGCTTTTTCATAGGCAATTTTTACTCTTGTTGGTTTGCCATTGCCTGCCCAGAGGTGATGCCGTATAGAAACATTTGGTTTTCTTTTACATTATGAGTTTGCCTGCGCCGAGATTTTAACTCTGGACACTCTGTGTAACAGTCCAACGCACTGCCACTACGCTACAGTGACGACACATTAAGACACATTTCGCCAAAAGATCTTTAAGCGAAAACAAGTGATTTTTCCAATCATATTTTTAACTTACATATATTGAAATTTATGTAATTAAAAAGTAAGATGCCACGTGGTTCCAATTTGACAGAACTAGAAAAAGGACAAATTATTGCTTTAAATGAGGAAAGTTTCCGAGAAAGATCCGTGTGAATGTGACTCAAAAAGGCGTGGAGAACCAAAGCTGAGAAAATGTTAAATGTGCGAGCAACTCGAAACGTAGTTACACCAAATTGGCGGCTCTAGTCACAACAAAAGTCAGCTACTCAACTGTTTGCAGGATACTTCAGGAAGCGCCACACATTTGCCGTCAAAAATCAAGGCTAGCTCCTCGGTTGCTCGCGTTCGAGGTTCGCCACGCCAATTCACATGAGCACTGACTGGTCTCAGGTATGGTTCAACAATCGTTATTCTCTCAATTTTGCACAGACTGGTCTCAGGTATGGTTCAAAACTTTTGTATTCTTATTTTTTTGTTTTCTGATAGATTGTGTTTTCAAATGGAAAAATGGAATCTAGATGGTCCAGATGGTAGTAAAGGATATTGGAGAGACTTAAGAAAAAGGGCTAGAAGATTTAAGCAAGGGAAGGTGTTTTCTTTGTATGACGCGATTTGTAGCTGCAGTTAGTCGCAACAAAAATTTAAAGCTGTTTCTATATAAAAGTGCTGCATTGCAATCTCCTTCCACTCGCTTTTTGATCGCTAAATTAAAAAGCAAGTTAGCAACTTTTTTTCCTCCAACGCACCTGCTTCAGGGAGATAGTTTTTGGAAATCTACTTATAGTAAATATAGCAAGAAATATATACAACATACAGTGATTTTTCGAAAAACTTACATAAACTTGTGTTTTTAAGTCACATTTAGTTTACAATTACACAATTAAAAGCAAACATTAAAATTTTAAACTAAAAGCACAGTTCAGGGACTTAGCGCCACGGTGTACTGATTGTGTATGTTGTCAGCCGTTGGATTCTTATGCGCTTGACTGTGTCAGTGTCGGAGTACAGCTCGTAAAACTTACGATTCCATCTTATTCGATACACGTCGTCCACGCATATTGAACCATAGATGTTAACGAGTATCTTCCTCTCGAACGCTTCTTACAGCTTCTCATCATTGGTGGTCAATGTCCACTTCTCAGCGCCATAGGTAAGTATATTACAATGGGAAGTATGACGGACTTATAGAGCGTTATTTTATTCGATCAAGAAAGGGCTCTGCTTCTCAATTGCCAACTGAGCCTGAACTTATATTGGTGTTAATCCTGGATCCTAGGTAGACGAAATCCTTGACGACTCAAAAAGTACATTTTGTCCAAAACGAAGTGACTATTTTTTTGTCGGCCCAAGGTATTTTGTTTTGTCCTCACTCACCACTAGACCCACTCGACGAGATTCTTTTTTCAGATTGGAGAATGCTGTACTGACAGCTTCAACGCGCGTTGGTACCAATAATGTCAATATCATTAACGTATGCCAGCAGCATGACACTCTTGTAGACAAGTGCCAGAAATGTCTATCTTCGCAACTCGAATTATTTTCTTTAGCTTCTTTAACCTTCTTTAACCTTAAAGAAGTCGCACGATAAGGGATCATCTACCTTGCTTAAAACTTTCTTTGGCATTAAATAGTGCGGAGAGGTCTGTCCCTATTTTCACTGCGCTGGTGGTGTGGTGGTGTCGGTCAGTGTCGTTTTGCAAAGACGAATGAGCCTTGCAGGGATACCAAAATCAGACATTAAGGCTTACACGTGATCCCTAATTGTGCGGTCAAAGGCGACGAATAGATGGTGGGTGTCGATTTGTTTCTCTCTTTCTCTCGGGTTATTTCGGGTTAAGAGATTAACTCAACGGAATTGGTGAAAGATACTAACTTTTCGAGCTAGAAAGTGTTTGGTGAACTTGTTTATCAAATACAACACAGCCATCGTATCCAGTGTTGTAGTTGAATGACGGTTCTATAACGTCGTAACATTTTGGTTTTAATATATTTTTGGGCGATTAACTTTAACTTCCGGTAATTTTTTTACGGCATTAACGATGTTAACTTTTTGGTAAAAAGTTGTTTCTTTATTAACGATACCCAGCACCTCTCCCCTTCTAAAAGCAACCCTGTACAAGGGCGAAAAATGTCCTTTCTTATGTATCTAATAACAAGAGCACTTGCATGATCGAAGAGAGAGGAGATTTGCGCAGAAAATGACAAACGCAAAAAATTGGCGCAAATAGGAATGTTCCATTTTCAAATTGTTCCAATGTAATCGAGATTTGTTGCTGCAAAATGTGAAGTAAGGGGTGAGTTAATCCTCTCTCAGTGATTTGCTCACCGATTTTTTTTTTTTTTCTCAAATAGCCTGTGCCTTAGCAATCCTACACTATGGAGTAGTTTGACTGGTATATGTACATATATGTACATATTCCGTGCTTAAACCCGTCTCCAGGATGGAACAAAGCCATTATTTCTACCTGCTTAAATGGAAAATATTCACTGGGATAATGATTAAGAATTTATAAAAATTTGGAATAGAATGAGAATGAAAATAGTGGATATGGGGAATATGTTGTTCTTATGTTGTTCTTATGATTCAAAGGAAGGGTAAAAGGAAGGAAGTATGTATGTAAGTGTTGGATAGAAACTACCAAGCCCCTACCTCCTTCATAGTATGCAGATAAGGTTAAAATGACAAAATGTTTAACTAAGCAACATTATATACACAGGCGAGTAAATATTTATTTATTCACTTAGAGTCTCCATTTGCGAAATCTGAAAATTTGAATGGAATTTTATTTACTATTTTCTCGATTTTCTTAAAATTCTATATGAAAGAGAGGAACGGTAGCGATGCACATGAGTATTTCATGTTACATAATATAGGGTAAATTTTATATATGTATATGTACCATACATATATCAAAACAGTAGGTACATATGTATATATTTGTATTTATGTACAAAAATATGGTAGAATGACTGTAAGCAAGTAGTCTCTACCCTTAAGAAGAAGTAAAAGTATCTACCTACAAAGTGGTAATTATCTGAAATATTTCCATTATACTCGTGCATACATACATATGCACTTACTACACATACATATGTATGTATTTATGTACATATATGTACATATACTCCTAGGTATGTATGTACCTACATACCACATTTTGAATGCAAGAAACGTATCGACAAACCTAATCACATACTTATGTAGGTACATATATTTTTTCGTATCTACAAGTCTATATATGTACATATGTATACACACTGTACACTGTTATGTACTTTAGTATTTTTGCCCTCAGTTTGTTTTTCTTCTCGAAGTGACTGCACAGTCAGACACGCATATCGCTTTCGACAAAAAACCAAATATGTTTCGAAATGGGCTGGCACTGCATTCAGCTGTGAGCACTGAGCTCAAGTGACGTCATTTATGAATACGAAATATTATGGTATTGGCCAGCTAGTGGGCTATAATATGCTAGGGAGATTCTCTAAGCTGTGTAAGGACGTCTGCTAGACTTAAAGAACCCCCTGCTATTTACAATAAGCGGTACAAGTATTAAATCAGAAACACATGATGCGCCTGAAGTAAATCCAAATATAACAACTTTCCTTTTTATGGGTCAATGAAAAGCTAAACAAGAGAAACATCCAATCACTTCATCGCTGATTCACTTCATTTAAATGAATGTGTGTAGGGTGCATTTCTACCTGGCGTGACTTTCTACCTTTTAATCGACTTCTCTGTTTCGATTTTGGATTTTGCAATATTATGTTGGCGTCATCTTTCGTTCGAAAATGCCGCACTCACATTTTCATGTTCATGCTGACTTTGAAGAGAATACAGCATAGCAATTGGATGGCTTGGAACGCAAGTGCACCAAGTGACACTTTGAGCAAAATCAATCGAAGAGCATTTTTGAGTGCAGTAACATCATGTCTGACATATCGCAGCAATTTAAGTTCATTTAATCGTACAAAAGCATCTCTTAGCATCTGTAATATTTTCTTTTCGGTTATTTTTGGTGTTACCAAAAGGCATTCTCGTAATTTTTTCAGAAGTCGAGAAATGTTACTTGTATCATTTCTGTTATGAGCTGTTCATTTTTGTGTTAATTTTCTGGTTTCGTTTTGTTGTTGCCATTGCGCTTGTAGCATTTCGTATACACAATTTTTACGTATCTATCTGCTGTACATGTTTAGTCTGGCGAACGGACGGACGGACGAACGGACGGACGGACAGACAGACAGACAGCCGGGCACATTACGACTAAATGACGGTGCATGTACATACTTATATCGCATTCGGTTCGGAACGGCTCGGTTAGCTTGCGTTCAATTCATTTCACATCATATGGCTTCATATCGTTGATTTTACATTACTTATTATTTTGTTTTGGGAGCACTTCGTAACCAGTTTTTTGCGCATATCTCCCAACACAACTTATAAATTTGAAGTGCTTGCTGGTGTACGAGTAGATATGTAACTATGTATGTATGTATGTATGTAAGTATATAAATTTGTTTGTATGTAGTACGTAGATATTTCTCGTATCCGTCGAAAAGAAAGAAAGAAAGAAGGAAGGACGGTAAAGCAAACGAGGAAAAATCATTATTATTGCCAACAACACGGAGGAGCTGATATCTGAAAAGATGGGGAAAAAACAAGTCAGGGACACGGGGTAGCCAAGCACTCATACATATGGTATATGTAAATAAAGATTTGGAAAATATAATATGTATGCAAACACAAATGTTTTGCTCAGCCAAAGATAGCCAGCAAATCATTTCATTTCATACTTTTTTATCTGAATTAATCTAAGGCCCCTTTCAAACTGTATTCACCTCGATGTCGAGAACATAACTTGACCGGGTCTAAAACTTTTAGAACTTTCAAAGGATTTCCCTTAACACTTGTCAAAGTAATATGATGAGAAGCTGTTAGGAGCGTTCGAGAGGAAGATACTCCTCCTTAACATCGATGGTTCAATACGCGTGGACGACGTGTATTGAATAAGAGGGAATCGTTAGCTTTACGAGCCGTACGCCGACACACAACTAGTGCAACCGAGTCGATCGCTTCACTGGCTTATTGTTCCAGCAAGGGAAATTGAATGTGCATGCTGGCATCATGGCAACTCTGTTCCATTTATAGCGTTTTTATTTTAATAATAGGCTGGTAGTATGGCAGGCAGCAGGGAGACAAAAGGCAAGAGCTAAAGGCAGAGAGGCTTAAAACGACACAAACATCTGCCACCGCGTCGTCACAGCTTGTATGCTCACTATGCACGTGACGTCATTTAAATTTGTTTTTGCTTCTGCAATTTTTATGGTGCGTACTGAAAGTAATCTTGCACACACACGCACACACGCACACACGCACACACGCACACACTCATACACATTCGCGCTCATTCCCTTACCCTGCAGAGCAAAACTGAGTTATTCTCACCAATTATCTTGTGTACTCTTGTATTATTTAGCCAAAAACGAGCTAATTAAGATACTAGCGCATAACTGATGCAGGATGAGTCCCTACTAATACATACTGCTATTCAGTGAAAATAGTGTCTTGTAGTTCTCTCATATACATACTGTACACTATTTTTTACTTATATGGATTTTTGAAATAAGGAATCTATGACAAAGATATAAGAAGTAGACTAGTTGTCTGCTTTTTTGCATTTTCATTCTATATTTTTTTCTACAAATGTAGAAACAGGCAATGTTTATAATAAATTCTGGAAATATTAAATTTTTTGTTTCATTGACTCTGAACAAAACCGTCTGCAACTAATCAATCAATTTTAAACTAATTTCACATATTACATTGAATTTGATATATCAAAACATATTACAATAGTTCAATAGCTAGCTCAAAAGTTATCAAGGATAGGACAATTGTCTTTTCGTAGGACAATTATCCTTTTGTTGAATCCTTTTGTTGGATAATTGTCAGCGTTGAAAAACAAAGTAGTATGTTTCGTGTTAATGAGATCGAGTAATGAACTTATTGTGGTTTTCTTTGAGCTAGCTAATTAACTAGCTTTTGAGCTAGTTGGTTGCACTGCAGGGTTATACACACAGGCATGCTCAATACATTCAAATTGAATGTTTCGGCATGCGCCTTCGAATTTATACACACTACATACAAATGTACCATACATCAACGAATCTTTCTCTACTGCGAGCTCAACATTGAATTTTTCATTGCACTTACATAATTGCAGCAATAAAAAGAATTGCATTACTCTACGAAATATACACGAAGTTCGTGCAGTTTCCTTCATCTATGATCAATTAACTTCAACTGGAACTCAAGTAAGAAGTTTGACAAATTTTATATGCGTAATTCCCGGACTGATTTTCTTTCGTGTAAATACCATCGGAAGAAAAGCAATATAGGGAAACATACCGAAATTCCTAAACTATAGACATACATACATACAGTGTCGGACAATAAATAAGAACAGAACACCTTGTTCTGAAACCAAAAACCTTAAAAACATATTTCTCTAGGCTTATGATAAATTGAAAAGGTATTTACTTTTATTCATTTATTTCATACGTTTAATTTTTTCCTAAAACAAAAACGAAATCAATTCAGTGTAAAAAAAGAAATTCAAAAGTTATACATACCATTTTCTTCTCTATAAAAATTGTTTGCCATAAGCAGTCCGATAAAAAAAATCCATTGAAGTTTTATAGTGCAAGGTGTTCTTATTTGATTGTCCGACACTGTATTTACTTTTCCCCGCTAGAAAATTATTTATAAGTTTGTAGGGCAATTGAAAATGACCAAAGTCGCGCCGGCCTTCTTCTCACTTTTGGTTAATGATCTCTCGAAATCAAAGTACAGCATTCCGATGCGAATTCAGTAACCAGCCAATGCTTGTACTCATTAAAAAACTAGTTATCACCTTGATTACCTTGATTACATGGCCGATCAGGTCTGAGAAGAGTGGAAAGGATAGGATGGAGGACATGGCGATTCCCCCCAGTGCAAAAATTCAAAAAGGGTTAAAGAAAGATTTTTACGTACTAATATTTTTATAGATTTGTACGAAAATGGGCTAGTAATAGAATGAATTTCTTCAAAATCTAACAACATTTTGAAGACTAGGCTTTATGGCTTTATGTGAGAGACGTTTCGAAAATAAAGGTCCCTTAGCTGGTTATCCTCTTCTGCGGGAGCCGTCCATGACCAATTTTAATTTTGTAACAAAAGTATTTAATTTAATGTTATTTTATTTTTTGTTTACATTCAACACACAGGGTGTACCTTTTTGAATCCAGAGCATTGTGTTGATTGTAAGGAAGATTGATAGGTGGGAGGAAGAAGGAGGGAGAATGACAGAGGGAATGCAAACACAGGTCACCGATAAAGAGATAGGCATATAAAGAGATTTGGGGTATAAATAAAACTTGAAATACATATGTAAGTATATGCTTGGCACTTCAACCGATGATCGGTCTTAGGCGCCTCGATAAGGCTTCGTCAGTCGGCTCTGGTATGCGCGCGCTGGTACCAGTTGGTAAAGCCAACTGCAGCTAGGACTCCCTGTATCTGGTCTTTCCAACGGAGATTAGGACGTCCGCTGGATCCGCGAAGCCGCTGGATTTTGTATGCTTTTGACTATGCCAGTGTCGGCGTACAGCTCATGATTCCATCTTATTCGATATACGTCGTCCACTCATATTGGACCATAGATCTTCCCCTCGAATGCTCGTAACAGCATTGAGTCGTTTAATTTATACTTATTGACCATGACAAAAAGACAAAAAAAATATTTCCAATGCTCTACCAAATTTTAAATATTTCTCAAATCATATCTTCATCGAATTGTTACTGGCGATGAAAAATGGATCTATTTCGAGAATCCCCAACGTAAACGATCATATGTTAAGCCCAGTACACCGGCCAAATCGACAGCAAAGCCAAATCGCTTCGGAAAGAAGACAATGCTCTGTGTTTTGTGGGATCAGCGAGGTGTTATCTGGTTTGACCTTTTCAAACCACGTGAAACAGTTACTGGTCAACGCTACCAACAAACAATTGGCCGATTTGAACAATGCTTTGTGCTAAAAACGTCCAGAATATGAAGCTAGGTGATACAAAGTGATTTTTCTTGATGACAATGCACCATCACATCGAACAAAACAGACTCGGGAATTGGTAGTAGATTCGTACAGCTGGGAAGCCCTGCCCCTTGCGGCTTCTACACCAGACTTGGCACCATCTGACTACCACTTATTTTCATCACTGGGGCACGCACTTGCTGAGCAGCACTTCGATTCGTACGAAAATGTGACTCAAAAAACGAACAGTATTTTTGGCGAGGCATTCACAAATTGCCAGAGAGATGGGGCAAATGTGTAGCTAGCAATGGCCATTACTTTGAAGATTGAATGTATAACCAATTCTCGTAAATAAACGTGTACTTTCTTAAAAAAAATTTTAAAAAAATTACCGGTTTTAACGATTCTGAACTTCAAATTGAAAAATAATTAAGTGGAAATATATTTTATTGTTTTATATATACGAGGTATGATCAGAAAATAACCGTTATTTTAAATTTTTTCAAAAAGTATTTATTTATTCATCAACAACTATCTTGTCCCCTTCAGATATAATACACTTATGCCAGCGTTTTTTCCAATCCTCGAAACACTTCTGAAACGCGCTTTTTGGTATCGCCAACAGCTCCTGTTTCATGTTTTCTTTTATCTCCTCAATCGTAGCAAAACGCTTTCCTTTCATCAGTGTCTTCAGTTTTGGGAAGAGGAAAAAGTCAGCGGGGGCCAAGTCTGGTGAATACGGTGGTTGAGGCATGATAACGGGTTTGTTTTTGGCCAAAAACTTACGCACAAGCGACGTTGTTTTTGCTCAAAATTTAGCAATTTTGGAACAATCTTCGCTGCCGCACGTTTCATGCCTAAAACATCCGTAAAAATAGCTTGGCATGAGCCGAACGATATGCCAACATCATCAGCAAACCTCTCTGATAGTGATTCGACGACTATCCAAAATCATTTTCTTCACTGCGTCAATTTTTTCATCAGTTGTTGACGTGCTCGGGCGACCAGGACGAGCATCGTCATTGACATCTTCTCGGCCTTCCTTAAACCGGTTATACCACAATTGAACTTGTGTTCTGCTCATAGAAGACTCGCCAAAGGCCACAGTCAACATTTCAAATGTCCTTGCGCTTTTAATTTCATTTTTTACACAAAATTGAATACAGTTTCTTTGATCCATTTTTTCGAATAGTAAAAAATTGAAGAGCACACCAAAACACGACTAACCTTTTTATCTGTCAAAAACAAACTGACAATCCAAAATGGTTGGTATTGCCAACATATATAACAGACATGTGTACCAACATAACAGAAAAAAAATGCGAAAATCGAACATACGTAACTCACGAAATTTGAAAATAACGATTATTTTTTTATCACACCTCGTACGGTATATGTACTAAGTATGTATAAGTACATTCTCCAATGCCTCTTTTGTTTATATGTGGGTACATAGGTATGTACATACATAAGTACTTAAGTACTTATATATATATACTGTACATATATAGAACAGAGCGGATTTTGAAACAGAAACAGGATTACACTCGAAACACTGTGAATACAAGAGAAACCGAACAGAGCAGTAAATCACAAAGGGGACATATGTGGTCGCTGTGGGGTAGTGGTAAAGCGTTGGACTGCTACGCAGAGTGTCCGGGGTTCGAATCTCGACACAGGCATAATCAAAAAAAGGAGAAAAAATTATTTTGCTACACGACACCACCTCTTGGCAGGCAATGGCAAACCTACAAGGGTAAAAATTGCTATGTAAAGCTTTTCACTTCGCCGTTCGGATTCGGCATTAAACTGTAAGTCCCTTCCATTCATGTACAAATATAACACGCACAACATGAGTGGATGCGAAAAGCTCGGCCCACTAATTGCCCATTAATTCAGTGGATATAAATAAATAAAGAAAAATAAACTTCATTACTAGATAAAGTATAACAAAGAATCTGAGATCAATAAACATTTTAAAGCGCTTATTCGACTGCTCATAAAAATAGTTACACTTGTAGTATTACAAAACAAAAAAGAATAATTAAAACTGTTAATAAAAAATTATTGGATATTTTAAATCATTTAACTTATATCCTGTGTTCCACCATTTTGAATGACCTTCTCTACTCTCTTTGGCATGCTATTAATCAAATCCCGACAAGTGTCTATGGGAGTCTCATACCATATTTTCTGAACGAACACTCCCATAATTGTACTTTATTAGAGAAAACTTTTTTCGCCAGTTTCTTTTTTAAGTTTCTGTTTCCTTACAGGTTTTCTATTGGATTTATAACCGGACCGATTCACTTGGCCACTAGTGAAAAGATTGAAATTATGTTCTTCAAAATATTTTTTTTTAACAACTTAGCGGTGTACTTTGGGTTGTTATTTTGCTGATAGACCCAACGTAAAGACATGTTTTCCTCCGCTTAGGGTAGCATTGTTTTTTCCACAATGTCCTTGTCATATGGTTAGTAGTTTGGTGTATGGGACCGACTCCATACCAAGAGTAGCATCCCCAAACCATAATATTTCCACCTCCATGCTTCACTGTGTTTTTCGTGAAACGAACGTGAAATTCTTTGCCTTTTCTTTCCTTTCTGAATCGTTTCCGAACAGATTAATTTTCGTTTCATTGTTCCATAAAATATTTCTCCACTTTTTCTCACCCTCAGACCTCACCCAGATTTTGTGGTTCCTTGCTAAATTTAACCTCATGCTCAAATCGTTTTCTCGCATCAAAGGAACTACCAGGACGAATAGCCAATTCGTCCTGGTAGGTTACTCGTAACTCACCACGTTTAAGCACGTTTCCAATTTCGGCTGCTATTATCTTTGAAGACTTAAATAGGCCCTTCTTACAGATTTTTACAGATAGTTACAATGTGACGATCGAAATTTGCGTTAGTGTTTTTGGGCCGTCCTCTAAACTCGTTTTGGGATTTTCGCTTTAACGCATTTCTAACAAAATTATGGGTTCTTCTCATCAATCGGCCAATGTCACGAAGTGATTTTCCTTCTTTTCTTAGGTTCGAAACTAACCGGGCTTCTTCATCAGTTCAGTGTTATTTACCACCCATCTAAATTATAAATTATTTAATCAAATTTCAGTATTTTTAAGTTAATTATAGCAACATTCACCGCTGTTAAATTAAGAACTGTAAGAAGTCAAAAAATCTTTTTAAAAAAAAAAAACTTTAGTGAACTTGTAGGTGTAACTATTATATTGAGCAAGCAGATTTTGACTTTTTTCACGCAGAGCAACAATTCACAATAATTAGGGAAATCACACGTTTCACTTTGCCAGTAATAGCATTGCCATATTGCGTTAATTAAAAAAAAATAATTAATTGCGTGATATTGGTTGCAAAAACCAATTCGAACAAAACAAAAAAAAGTCTTCCAGTGTAACTATTATAGTAATTTGAGCAGGGGTGCAGGTATATAAATCATTTAGTTTAGACCTGAAACCAAAACATCATCATGTTTTACTTAGTACATTATGGCACAGCGAATCGATTATGTGGTCATTTAAATTGTTTATGATGCTTCAGATTTGAAGCCATGCATAACTAAAGCTCAAAAATAGTAAGAACTTGTAAAGTTCTTGTAACTCAAGCCTATTGTTTTGGTCAGAACATATTCTGGGTATTCAATCAAAGACGTAAATGCGATATAAGTGAACATACGATTACCATTTTTAGAAAATAACTTAATAACAAATATTTAGTATTTTGTATGGCCTGCTTTGGCCTTAATCACCTCGGATAGACGAGACGGCATGTAGACAAAGATAAAGTTCGAGTAGGTTCTGGTGATATTTTTTTCCATTCATCAATCTATATAGTTTAAATTATTATAACATCGATTTTGACGTTACATGTCTTTTCTTAATCTGTTTCTTCAAATGATCCCATAAATGCTCGATAGCATTGAAGTCAATAGTTTGTGGCGGATGATCCAACTTTGATTTCACGTTTTAGAGCAACCATTCATTCCTTCACTAAAACAGAAATGTGCTTCGGATCATTGCCTTGAAGCATGATAGGCTCACCTGGCAATTCAAGTTTTTCGAGACTTGGGATGTATGGTAGGTAGGTGCCCTTAAGAATATCAATATTCCTATGTTTATCCTTTATTCCATCGTAAAATCGTATGTTTCTGACACCACTGGACGCCATGCAACCACGGTGGGAATAATATTTTTGTGTGACCATCGTTGGAGAAAACATTGTAAGGGTGATTTTTTAAGAGCTTGGTTTTTCAAAAAAATAAAACACAGACATTTTACAAAAGTGAATGAAATTGGTTTGTGGTCGCTGTGGCGTAGTGGTAATGCGTTGGTCTGCTACGCAAAGTGTCCGAGGTTCAAATCTCGGACCAGGCAGAAATAAAAAAAATGAAAAAAATTAATTTTCTACACCTCACCACGTCTTGGCAGGCAATGACCTACAACAGTAAAAATTGCCTATGAAAAGCTGTTCACTTCGCCGTTCGGATTCGGCATTAAACTGTAGGTCCCTTCCATTCATGTACAAATAAATATAACATGCACAACATAAGTGGATGCGAAAAGATCGGCCAAGGCCCTCCATGCGCTGTTGCGCCATTAAAAGTAAAAATAATGAAATTTTTATTTGTATCGATTAATCAATTCCTGCCATTTACTTTTTAAAGATAATTTCCGCGGCTAGTGTGGTCCTCAAGTGGTCCCATTCTGAAGGTCCAATTTTCGCACACTTTTTCACACTTTTCGGCCGGAGTCTCGGAATCTCACAAATGACGCGTTCAATGTTGGTTTCCTAAAGCAGTAATCGTGTTTGGCTTGTCCCTATAGACAAGAGACTTAACATAGCCCCACGAAAAATAGTCTAACGGGGTCAAATCATACGATCTTGGTGGCCAATTGACTGCATCAAAACGTGATTTTAACTGCTCACCAAATTCGCCACCCAATTGATGCATGGTTTCGCGTACAGTGTAGCATTTGGCACGTGGCACGTGGCATGTGGCACAGTCCTGTGTGAACCACATGTCGGCCTAGTCTAATTCTTGCATTTTCAGCAAATAAAAGTCTGTTATCATCGAACGGTACCTTTCTCCATTGACCGTAACGTTGCGGCCTTCATCGTCTTCGAAGAAGTACGGCCCAATGATGCCGCCTGCCCATAAACCGTACCAAACAGAGCATTTTTCGGGATGCATTAGTAGCTGCTACAGCAATTCTGCTTATTCACGTCGCTGAAGACAATTTTGCGAATAAAAAACAAAACGGATGCTCATTCAGCTTTTCTAAGGCCCATTCACCGAAAAAGACTTTTTCATGTTTTCGGACTAAAATAAATAGCTATTGTTAAACAATAGGAACAATAGAAACACTTTTTTGCTGGACATAATTTGAATCATCTGCTGAGTTTAATTGTGTGAAGCAGTGGTAAATTTTGAGCTGCGTGGATGGAAAACAAAAGTTGCTGATAAGCGGAGTGACTCAAGATAACCAAAAAAAATTATCTGTCATCTCAAAATAGCATAGAAATGAGTAATAGCGTTGTTGGTGGTGGTGCCAGCGGGTGATGTGCACAAGGAGATTGGAACCGTTCTGGTCTTGGTGGAGAGGATGAAGGCGAATTTGCTGCAAAATTTCGTGAACGTGGTGCAAACACAGGTGGTTTTGTTGATCTGGGCATTGAATACACGTATGCCTCAGGTGGACATCATCTGGGGCGAATGAAATATTTGCTGGGGAACAGGGAGATAAACCATGGTGTCGCTCCAACTTCTTTATAACCCAGCTAGTGCTATTTGGCACATGGAATGGTATTTTCACATCCTGCCTCATTCATGTTTTTGTGGTCAGGTTGGATTGTAGCCCAAGCTGGATACAATCAGCTATGGTTGATGGAAAAGTGTGCCACGCATTAACCGAAATAACGTCCACACAAAAATACTGCATATTTACTTATGTGGCGCTACCTTGAAAGATTTCAACGAATCGATTATATGATAAAGAGAGTTGTAAAAACCGAAAACTTATAATTTGGCCTCGCAATATTTCACGGGTGGGTTCGATTTCTTGAATGCCTCCTCCTCCACCTGTCATATAAAATGCCGATCAAAGAAATGCCCAGCTCGATCGGTAAATGAAAAACTATTATCTTAAAGAGAAAATTGGGCTAGCTGTTGGCAAGCCGAAGCCGAGATGTCAGCAACAATCACCAAAGTTGACATAGATTTAATTAAAAAGATGCACACAATTATGATATAATGGTTGTTCCAAGTGGCCATCAAATCGATCATCAAATCGATGTGGAAAATTTTCGCTTTTAAAAAAGTTTAAAAAAACAGCGAAATAGTTTGTTGAATGCTATCCTTGGTGCAACATGCACCCTACACTTAACAAATATCCCTCGAGGGATAATATCCCTCGCTGTGTTACCAATCGGGCAATTTTCAGAAGAAGTTCAGGAAGCTCGAAATAAGGATTTTAAGAGCATTTTTCTCTAAAGCATTTTTCTCGTAAGTGCACCAGAAAAAAAACCAATTTAAGATGTATTTAATAGATTTTTGATCAGGGTCCGACCCTGTTGTATCTAATAAAACAAAACTACCGCAAACAAATAAAACTGCAGCATATGCCGAAAGAATCACTGGAGTTGATAGTAATGAGGAGTGAGTATCATGGTGAAGGAGATTATGAAAATGATGATAATGATGATGATGTAAGCGAAGGTGAAAGCCAAAATGATTATGGTGATCATGTTAATTTTTGTAAAGGCGTAAGAGATCATATTTTTAAATGAGTTTCTAAGCTTAAATAAATGCAGAAATGTTAATGAGAAGCTTTTGTACAGAAACAACAAAGTTCAAAATCAAATATTTGTATCGACTTAGATCGTTCACAAAACAAAAAATGAAAGTAAACAGAAGATATTGGGTGCATAGGATTCATAAAAGTAGGGATTCCTCCGGAGAGTTTCTTAAAACTTGTGAATGAGAAACTGGAAACTGATGAACACAGATTTTTCATGTGTGTATTTTCGTATGTCTAAAAAACAATTTGTATGTGGATCAAGTAAGGACATTCCAGGAAGCAATTTGAAGTAGAGAAAAACTAGCAATTTGAAGTAATAATATGTATCTTCTGTTTTTTTTTTTTTATGAATGCACAGTGTTGATTGGAAGGAAATTTTTTTTTTTTTGAATGCACAGTGTTGATTGGAAGGAAATTAATTAATTAATTAATTAATTAGGTAACTTATTCCAAATACGAGCGCGACGACAGATAAAAGAACATTCTCTGTGATGCGAGGTGCGGTGGAACACCGTGTCGACGTGGAAGGCATGAGTTTCGCTTGCTGTTCGTGTAGTTCTGGTGAACACACGAACTGGCGGCATCAGTTTGCGCATCTCAGCAGAATATCTACCATGAAAATAATGGTAAAACAGATTGACGAAAGACACGTTTCGACGATGTTCCGAGGAAACTTTACTCTAATAGGATTAGCTTTATCGCTCGATGTTGGATACGGTCCAGGAGCTCCAGTTGCGTTCGTGAAGCTCCAGGCCATAGGTGCGAATTATACTCTAATTGTATATACTTACTCTATATACTTATGTATGTAGGTGGTGTACCACAAGCTCATTGCAACATTGCTTAGGAATACATTCTGGAATGTTATCAGGGCTAGGATTAACACAGGTTTTAAGGTTCCTCATATATTCAAAAACAACTGTTTCATCAACAAATGAAAACGAAATAACCACTGGAGATAACGAATAAGGATAATGATCGATTTGGTAGGGAATTTTTGAATAAATATGTTGAGATAAAAAAGTCTGAGAAGAGATTATGAAATGTTTGTTCACTTTTTGATTCAATTTCATTAAATGAAATCACACAAGTCTAAAAACGATTTAACATCCTGTTTTAGTGAATTTTTAACCTTATTTAGATATTCTTTATAACATGTTTTGCACTGGAGTTGATACCTGTAGCGAAGATTTGTATACGTAGAAAAATGTTGCCAAGCTATTAAATTTCTTATAGCGTTTGTAATTATGGGTCTCTTGGTTTCCCAGCTTGCTGAGATTATTATTAAACCAATTCGGAAATTTTGGTTTATTCAGATTACATTGAGGGACTGAAAAACTAAAGCACTTATGGATAGTATTTTTAAATTGCTCAACTGCTTTACTGAGTGTACGAGGTGTGATAAAAAAATAACCGTTATTTTCAAATTTCGTGAGTTACGTATGTTCGATTTTCGCATTTTTTTTTTGTTATGTTGGTACACATGTCTGTTATATATGTTGGCAATACCAACCATTTTGGATTGTCAGTTTGTTTTTGACAGATAAAAAGGTTAGTCGTGTTTTGGTGTGCTCTTCGATTTTTTACTATTCGAAAAAATGGATCAAAGAAACTGTATTCAGTTTTGTGTAAAAAAAAAATGAAATTAAATGCGCAAGGACATTTGAAATGTTGACTGTGGCCTTTGGCGAGTCTGAGTCTACTATGAGCAGAACACAAGTTCAATTGTGGTATAACCGGTTTAAGGAAGGCCGAGAAGATGTCAATGACGATGCTCGTCCTGGTCGGCCGAGCACGTCAACAACCGATGGAAACATCGCTGAATCACTATCAGAGAGGTTTGCTGATGATGTTGGCATATCGTTCGGCTCATGCCAAGCAATTTTTACGGATGTTTTAGGCATGAAACGTGCGGCAGCGAAGATTGTTCCAAAATTGCTAAATTTTGAGCAAAAACAACGTCGCTTGTGCTTAAGTTTTTGGCCAAAAACAAAACCGTTATCATGCGTCAACCAGCGTATTCACCGGACTTGGCCCCCGCTGACTTTTTCGTCTTCCCAAAACTGAAGACACCGATGAAAGGAAAGCGTTTTGCTACGATTGAGGAGATAAAAGAAAAATCGAAACAGGAGCTGTTGGCGATACCAAAAAGCGCGTTTCAGAAGTGTTTCGAGGATTGGAAAAAACGCTGGCATAAGTGTATTATATCTGAGGGGGATTACTTTGAAGGGGACAAGATAGTTGTTGATGAATAAATAAATACTTTTTGAAAAATAAATGAAAATAACGGTTATTTTTTGATCATACCTCGTACATCATGCGGAGATCAGTCGGAGTGAAATATTTTTTACACAACCTAAGAAAACCAAGACACTTGGCTTCTTCTAAGTAGTACATCAAAAATGTGTTTATTCCAACGAACATCACATTGGATGAAAATGCCCAGAACATTAAGCGTCGCTGAATCCACAATAGCTACCCCACTCATATGTTAGCGGTTAACGGTGGGTTTGGAAATTCGTTTGTGAGATAACAGACAACATCGGGTTTTACGCGCATTGAAAAAATCAACTCTATTCGTGAGACCCCACTCGGAGATTGACTGGAGATCTTTATTGAGTGAGTCATTCGTAATATACCTTTACCTCTCAATCTCCAAAGAGTTAAATCGTGGTTATGCTGGTGTTCGCTGTTCGGCGAACACATAATATTTTTCACTCGTGCTCAGTGTGATGGTTACATTCGAGTTCGTTACAGAGTTGCTTTTAGTCGAAATTCAGGTTTTTTTTTTAATATTATGTTGTGCGCAACGGCAACCCTAAAATGGCACACCAAAAAACTTGTAACAATTTTATCAATATGGAGAGTGAAAACAATAATATAATAAAATGTGCAAAAAATTGGTTGAATATAAAAAATTATCACAATTCTCTCCATTCATAGGGGTACACCCTGTGTGTTGAATGTATCCATAAAATAAAAAAGAGTCGTATCAACAACATTTTGCATCACATCGTGAATACAGCTACTTAATATGTTGTACTTATACATAAATACTTTTCATACTTACTTCAATAGTTTTATAAATAACTAGCGGGACCCCATGCACGTTTCACTGTGCATAATTAAAAAAGTAATTCAAAGCAGTTGAAATATTTGAAGTTTATATTTATTGTGAAACTCCATGGAAGACCACATTTTTAGTTTGCTTATTATCTTGGCAATAAGTAAATGAATAATACTGATGGTTTGCCTACACGTGAACAGGCTACGTATAATTTGTCCATGAGAAAATACTGGATATTCTAAGTTGATACCACAAATTTCCGAATATTGACCTTGCGCCATATTAATGGTAATTGCGAATGCAACTCGCACTGGAAATTGTACACGTTTGAATTTGAAAGGCAAATCGGTTGGAGCCATCGGAATTCGTGGGTATTAAAACGTCTTCACCTTTGAATTTTCCAATCAAAATAGTTCCTATAATAACATGGACCATAAATTTTCTCACAGCAAGCCTCGTACCATTGCAAAGTTTCGGTTGATTCAAATTACGAAGCATAATAATAGTCGCACCGTCTTTCAATTGAAGGTTATGCCGCGGTAATCCGGGTAAATCATCGGGTATCGAATGAGATGGAACGATGAGCTGTATGAGCTGTACGCCGACACTGACATAGTCAAGCGTATAAAACTCCAGCGGCTTCGCTGGCTGGGTCATGTTGAGCGAATGGAAGAAAGCGCTCCGGCTAGAAGGGTGTTTTATTCGAACCACGGTGGAGGAACACGCAGGAGGGGACGTGCTAATCTCCGTTGGAAAGACCAGGTGCAGGGCAATCTGACTGCACTTGGCCTTATCAACTGGCGCCAGCGCGCGCATAGCAGAGGTGACTGGCGAAGCTTTGTAGAGGCGGCCAAGTCCGATCATCGGTTGTAGTGCCAGCTAAGTAAGTAAGTAAGTAAGTAAGTAATCCGGGTAAATCCAAAGAATTCAAAAATTCTGTAGGATAGTTAACCGCATCTTCTTCATTGGTAGCAGTATCAATAGACTTATATGAAACCAAAATACCAGGTATTTTGGATTGTATAACAAAATTTAATTCATTGACATCTTCATTCTTGGCTGCCAAAATTGCTCTTTCGCTTAACCAATTATGATTTTTGTAGTGCTGTACTATGTTGGGAAATACACTGTCCATCAATTCTTCTTTCGATGGTGTAATTCTACAAAAAGTTAGCCGGCAACGTAATCAATTCAGTCTCATCAATTGGCATTGCACCATTTCCAATTGTCATCAATCGATTTGAAAATTCAACAGCTGATGCATCATTATGCAATTGAACACGAACATTTGTTGAAAGATAGGATATTTTTACATGTCTCCACAAATACGATGATTTCAAGCAAGCATGTATTTCATCGGCAGGTGTTGACCTTGGTTTTAATTGGTCGGGAAATCTCCTGACAACAAAATTAATCCTCCGCCAAACAAATTGGAATTTTCCCGAATATCTCTCATTGTCCGTTCCAAGGCTTCAACTGATTTTTTGTGAGCCATGGTGGCTTCATCCCAAACAATAAGCGCAACACGTTGCAACACTTTAGCCATTCCAGATGTCTTCGATATATCGCATGTAGGTGCTTCGATGATTTGCATATTCAAAGGCAACTTGAGTGCGGAATGTGCTGTACGGCCACCTTCCGACAAAGTTTCTGCGTTGCCAGAGGAAGCAAGTGCCAATGCGATTCGATTTCGAGAACGCATTGTTGCTAAAAGCAATGATATTAAAAACGTTTTTCCTGTACCAGCAGGAGCGCATCCAAGAAATGAAATCTACCGCTTCCATCGTTAACAGCACGCATAATTGTTTCATGTACTCTTTTTTGCTGAACATTTAATTTCGGAACATTTGCTTGAACGTATGAATTCAAGGTATTCGAGTCATATTGGTTTTTACGTTCTAATTCTTGATTAAATTTGTCATGCATGGATCGATTTCGATTTCGAATTGGGCTAATGCTTTGTTTGCCATCACCATACACAAATCTTCAATCATAATCAATGCCTCGTTATAAATAACTTACATGAGCTGGCACCACAACCGATGATCGGTCTTGGCCGAGGATTCATTGGTGGGTATTGTAACGTGGTGGGTTCCAAGCCCGACGCACAACCATTCATTCAAGGCCATGGAGAAGCCCGCCGCACACATTAGTTAACTCACTGACGGTTGTCAGATCGCTAAGTAAGTCCCACGCCCCAGGCCCCCCCTCGTTATAAATTGCCGGCGTAAAATCCATTTCAGGATAACGCCCTGGGTGTCACCATATATGGGGGGTGACACCCGCAAAGTCCAAAAAGCGGAAAATATATTATAATTACCTAAGTAGGTTAGTGGTCGCTGTGGCGTAATGGTAATGCGTTGGACTGCTACGCAGAGTGTCCGGGGTTCGAATCTCGGCACAGGCAAAATCAAAAAGTAGAAAAAATAATTTTTCTACACGGCACCCACCACCACCTCTTGGCAGGCAATGGCAAACCTACAAGAGTAAAAATTGCTATGAAAAACTTTTCACTTCGCCGTTCGGATTCGGCATTAAACTGTAGGTCCCCTCCATTCATGTACAAATATAACACGCACAACATGAGTGGATGCGAAAAGCGAAAAGCTCGGCCTAGGCCCTCCATGGGCTGTTGTGCCATTAAAAGTATGTAAAGTAAGTAGGTGTGAATGTCTAAAATTTTACTTTCATTTGTTTTCATTTGTTTTTTGCACGATGTGTTGGAGGAAGTGGATGCTACACAAAAATATTTGCAAACTCCAGGACTAACTGTCAATAAAGTAATAGCGAAATCGAATGCCCTAATTCTCTTTTCACAAGAAAAGCGGGATTGCTTATTGGAAGGTGCATTGGAGAAGGCTAGTATTATTTGCTGAAAGCTCGGAATAAGCATCAGCCGGCGCATAAGGTACACGAAAAGAATGCAGGGTGAAACGGAACGAGATATTGGTTAAACTGCTAACTAAGAAAACAAGAGGACGATGCTTGAATGCATCGATCGTTTCTCGACAGAATTAAAGTCTCGAACCATGGCATTCAATGATATAGCCGACATCTTTCAAATTGTGAAAACAAAACACTTGCTGTTTTGCACGAATGCAGAACTGAATATCAACGCAAAAAAGTTGGCGTCGCACTACGATGAAGTTGTAGAAGAAGAACTTAAAGTAGAAGTTCAAAAACTTCGTAGACGAATCAAGGCAGCAAACATTGAATTTAAAGTCGCAAGTAAATAGACTACGCTTGATATTCTAACTTTTATTGTAGAATGTGACTTTATAGAGTCTGTTTCAAATGTATCTTTAGCTCTTCAATTGTTCTTAACAGTTTGAGTCTCTGTGGCTTCATGTGAAAGAAGTTTTTCAAAGTTAAATCTAATTAAATCATATTTACGCTCAACTATGTGTCAATCTAGGATAGGCGACCTAGCCATTTTATCAATAGAAAACGAATTTTCTAGCAAATTAGGTTTCGGCAATGATATTTAAGAATATGCTGCGAAAAAATGCAAAACTTTAAAATATTTTTTTAAGCTTCATATATCGCAATGTAAATTTGGTCTTTAAATATATACATTTATCACATACATTTATACTCATTTAAAAAAAAGAAGTTGTATGTGATATTTGTAAACAAATATCTTCCAAGATCTTTAAGAAGAACATGCTGTAAATAAAAATTTCACTTATTGGTCTCATACTCGTAGAGGTTTTAACTATTTTGTGACTTAAATTAAGTACGTATTAATTTAACTTCACTCATCCTTATGAATTCCTGTATTATCTACTTACTTTTAAATAAAAAATAATCGTACATACGAGGTATGATAAAAAAATAACCGTTATTTTCATTTATTTTTCAAAAAGTATTTATTTATTCATCAACAATCAACATCTTGTCCCCTTCAAAGTAATGCCCCTCAGATATAATACACTTATGCCAGCGTTTTTTCCAATCCTCGAAACACTTCTGAAACGCTCCTGTTTCGATTTTTCTTTTATCTCCTCAATCGTAGCAAAACGCTTTCCTTTCATCGGTGTCTTCAGTTTTGGGAAGAGGAAAAAGTCAGCGGGGGCCAAGTCCGGTGAATACGGTGGTTGAGGCATGATAACGGTTTTGTTTTTGGCCAAAAACTTACGCACAAGCGACGTTGTTTTTGCTCAAAATTTAGCAATTTTGGAACAATGTTCGCTGCCGCACGTTTCATGCCTAAAACATCCGTAAAAATAGCTTGGCATGAGCCGAACGATATGCCAACATCATCAGCAAACCTCTCTGATAGTGATTCGACGACTATCCAAAATCATTTTCTTCACTGCGTCAATTTTTCATCAGTTGTTGACGTGCTCGGGCGACCAGGACGAGCATCGTCATTGACATCTTCTCGGCCTTCCTTAAACCGGTTATACCACAATTGAACTTGTGTTCTGCTCATAGTAGACTCGCCAAAGGCCTCAGTCAACATTTCAAATGTCCTTGCGCATTTAATTTCATTTTTTACACAAAACTGAATACAGTTTCTTTGATCCATTTTTTCGAATAGTAAAAAATTGAAGAGCACACCAAAACACGACTAACCTTTTTATCTGTCAAAAACAAACTGACAATCCAAAATAATTGGTATTGCCAACATATATAACAGAACCAACAGAATGTGTACCAACATAACAGAAAAAAAAATGCGAAAATCGAACATACGTAACTCACGAAATTTGAAAATAACGGTTATTTTTTTATCACACCTCGTATCTTCACATAGTATAATTATTTCAAAAGAAGAGGGGGGTAGGGGTATTATAGAGTGACACCATTTAGGGCCGCCCCGGGTGTCACCCGACCTGGCTACGCCACTGCCTCCATGGACTGTTGTGCCATTGAAAGTAAGTATAAATTCGCCCTACAGAATCAGTTGAAAACAGATTTACATGGCCATCAACTGGATTCCCTTGCTTACGACGTTGAAATTCTTTCTTTTTTTTGTTGAATTCCATGTAAAATATCTTGGTACTTCTGCATACAATAACGTTTTAACAAATTCATCAGTTTGACACAATTTGGAAAATGCTGTCAACGTCGTTTCTGGTGGCGTTTCCGCTCTTTGCACTGCATTCTCCGACGTAAAATCCTCACGCTGTCCGTTTTCAAGATGAACAGCTAAATGCTGTACGTTTGCGTAACGTTCATGTATCGAAAATGAAAAATGATTTCGTTAAAAATAGGACAATAAAAATATGAAATAAAAATACATTCCTTATGGATGTGTTTTCAATTTGAAGTGAATGCATTGAGGGGTTCAAAAGTTATAGGCATTTTACTCATTTTGCGGGCGTGGCAGTGGGCGGATAAATAAGGACTGCGTCGAATAAACTTGTCCGTTACATTTCTTCCCATACTGTGCTATTGAAAGATTCAAAATCAAAAATTTTTATCTTAGTAGCTGTGAATTAAATGCCAGAAAATATTATGTGTCAGTTAAAGACAATAAAAATTTATTTAACGCAAAAATGGCAAACGAAGTTGAAGTGTGAGAAAATATTATTAAAATTTTTCAAAAGCAACCTCACTGGTCATTCAAAAAAATTGCCAAAGAGGTAGGGGTTAACCCTAAAACCATTTCTCGCGCTATTAAACGTTTTAAGAAAGAACTGCGTATTGATCGGAAGAAAGGTCCGATGACTGTGAGAAGGCGAAAAACGTTGTGACCATTTTAAAGAGAAATACAAACATTTCGGGAAGGAAATTGGCGGGGAAGGCTGATTGATCAGAGTCTTTCGTGCGCAGGACTAAGAAGGAAGCTGGGCTGAGGACGTACAAAGTTCAAAAAGTTCCGGATAGAAACGCCGTGGAGAATGAGAAACCGCAAAACAACGAGCGAAAATGTTGAGCCGAGATTTTGTCAAGAAATTTGAATGCTGCATAATGGACGATGAAACTTATGTTTTAGCGGACTTTTCCCAGCTACATGGCCAGCAATTTTATACAGCTGATTCTCGAGGAAATGTCGCTGATAAATTCAAAGCCAAAAAAATTACAAAATTCCCAAATGAAATTCCTTGTTTGGCAGGCAATTTGTAGTTGTGGCAAAAGGAGCAGCACATTCGTGACATCGGGTACAATCAACGACGAAATATATTTGAAGGAATGCTTGCAAAAGAGATTGCTTCCATTTTTACGCCAACAGTAGGTCATTAATGAAGACAAGGGAAAAGGCAGGGGAGAGAATCGAATCGTGCGGCACTCCAGCATTAATAGCAAGATCTTTCGAAACAATGCCGTATAAATTCGCCCTACAGAATCAGAATCACAACACAGATAGAGCTTTTTACTTTAACATTTAATGGCACAACAGCCCATGGAGGGCCTAGGCCGAGCTTTTCGCATCCACTACTCATGTTGTGCGTGTTACATTTGTACATGAATGCAAGGGACCTACAGTTTAATGCCGAATCCGAACGGCAAAGTGAAAAGCTTTTCATAGCAATTTTTACTCTTGTAGGTTTGCCATTGCCTGCCAAGAGGTGGTGCCGTGTAGAAAAATTATTTTTTCTACTTTTTGTTTTGCCTGTGCCGAGATTCGAACCCCGGACACTCTGCGTAGCAGTCCAAAGCACTACCACTACACCACAGCGACCACACAGATAGAGCGGCCGCTTATAAAGTTCGTGATCTAACGGGTGAATTTACTCCCGACTCCATGCGCACTCAGTTTTGAGACCAGTGCTTTATGCCACACTCTGTCAAACGCCTTTGAAATATTCACAGCAACAGCCTTGCCTCGCCTAAGCCATGGATACTATGGTACCAGTGCTCGGTGAGAACCGCCATGAGATCGCCCGTAGAGCGATTTCGAAGGAAACCGTGTTGGCGCCATCATTTATACCATCATTCTGTAGAGGACTTGTGTATTACAATGCCAACTAGACTAAACGAGCTTATTGCAGTTAGCGGCGGCACTACTGACTACTGAAATGCATTTTCATACAATTTTGTTATATCTTTTACATATGTACATACATAAGGAATAAAACGTTTGAATTGAAGTTTATTGATTTTTTCTGAATAAATTCCAAACCACTCATGAAATCAAAAGCAACTTCATTTCATAGTGTACAAGCTTTTGAAACGGAGTTCGCATTTGCATTCCGAAAATACCCAGAAAACATTCTCTGAACTTTACAACAAACTGGCTGTTTCTAGTGCCTTTTATTTTTAAATTTACTTAACAATAGCTGCATTTTCTTCTGACGCGAATACAAGATAATTATCGCAGTGGCAAAAGAAACGCGCATCCCTGCTTAATTTTTTGCGAACAAAACTTGGCAGTACTAAATAAATTCAATTTTGACTTCTAAAACAGCACAAAATAAAAGGGATTTGTTTTGTTTTTTTAGACATGATTTTTTTCCTGTATTCAAACTACAAGCTTTCCCAATATGGCAAATATAATATGTTCGTTAAAATATAATATTTAAATTGGAAAGTATTTCATATTTACCTTTTCACTGTCACTTTTCGTCTCATTTCACTTCTTTTTCGTATTCACAATAATATTAATGGTGCCATTTAGTACACATGAATACACGCGTTGACTACACTTTTTTTATCCCGGTTATAATTTAGCAGGGATAGATATCGCCGCGGTATAAGCATATATAAGATTAATTTCCCTGGCTGGAGTTGGTGGTGCGTTGGCCTGCTACGCACAGGGTTCAAATCTCGGCACAGGCAAAATGAAATAAAAACCATTTTTCTACACACCATTTTTCTTGGCAGGCCGAAGGAATTTTTCTTACCATCATCATCATTATTATCATCAAAATAATAATCAAACCGACAAGAGTAAAAATTGCCTATGAAAAGCTTTTCACTTTTCCGTTCGGCATATAACGGTAAATCCCTTCCATTCATGTACAAAACTTTAACACGCACAAAATGCGAAAAGTTCAACCTAAGCCCTCCATGGGCTGTTGTTCCATTAAAAGAAAGAAAGAACGATTCATTTTCAGTACAAACATTTTCATAAGCCGGTATAAGCGACAAAAGACTCAGCTAATTTTAGCTTTAATTTTGTTTTATATTAAGTCGTTGTTCGTGTTCAAATTTCTCAACTATGGCATAAAATTATATTTAAAACAAAAATTATGTGCGTCAGTGGGACGACCTGCAGAAGTTTTCTTCTTCAGAACGTTTGTGGTTTGGGTTGTCAGGTTAGGTTTAGTAAACTTGTAAAAACCAGATTCTATAGCAGACATTACAGTGGTGGTCGAAGGAAAGTTTCCTTACCATCATCATCATTATTATCATCAAAAGAATAATCATCCTTATCATCATCAAAATATTCAGGTCAGGTTGTATGATCTCAATAGGTGGAAAATTTGCCACTTACCGGTCTGAGAACTCGTCAATGTTATGAGGTTGATTAGACACTTGGCAAATGTCGTCTATGTTTTGTTGTGCTGAGGCGTTGTTGTTTCCTTTCCACGGAGTTGAGATTTTCAGGTATATTTTGAAGATGGGCAGCGCGCTCTATCTATCAAGTTTGAATTATACGCGAATCAGCGTCCTCTATCAATCAAGTTTGATTCATACTCGTGGATATGGTACATGTGGATGCATTGTGGGGATTTATGTGCTGCCCATCATTTATGTGTATATTGAAAAGCATCCTAATTTTTGTTCATTCTTGATTGTTAGAGGGCGTTGCCCTTCATTTCCGTTTTGCCACCATCATCTTTTGCCCCCTCGTAAGTATACAGACGATTCAAACTAAAAAAATAAACTTCAAAAATGGACAATATTTTCACTGAACGGTATTTTTGAAAGGAGCTATAAAGAGAGAAAGGAGTTGTTTTGTTTATTAACTTGTACATAGACAAATTTAAAGGAAATGCTGAGCGCTGTTCGAAACCACGACTCGTAACTTTTTTTTTTGCTGCTCTTTTTATGCTTTTTAAAATGAATTTAGTGATTTACGTTATATACTTAGGTATGTTACTTATGTACATATATATATATATATATATATATATATATATATATTCTCATGTACCCTCATTAATTTATAAATAAAACAACAATTATGCCTGCACATATGGACATAAGAAATATGTGTGAAAATATTCATATATTATTCATATACTTACTAAAGAATATATGCATAAATACATAACGAGGGGGTACATACCTATATCTTATACATACATATATCTACCATACACAATGAGCATAAATTCTGTAATACAGAAAAAAAAAAATCTCTCTCGCACACGTAGTGTGCTTGCTTACTCCGAAAAAAAAGACAGTAAATATAAATCGAATACGAAGGTTTAATTCAGTAAATGAAAATTATGTGATTCAGTGAGTGAGACTTTGACTTCATCATCGTTTGTATGAGGTTTGCTTACTTGGTTCTACACTCAGCGTCAAGCATAAGACGTTACACAAAACCGAAAGAAGTGCGCAATTTTTAGACAAAAGATAAGCTGTATTACAACAATTCACATATATCCGCATGCATATATATATATGTATATGAAAAAGGAGAAGAGAAGCACGTATACATATTTGTATGTATATAATATAAAGTGCTTGATAAATGGTACAAAAAATGTAAATATGTATGTATGTATGTGCTGGAAAAAAGAGAACGTAAAACGAACAAACGACTAACAATCAACATACATACATATGTACATATTGGATATACATACATACATATAATATAAATACATGTTGTTTCATCGAACAACTGCCTGCATGCAATTGTAGTGTATAGTGAGTGCCCTCAATTTTCATTAAATACTTTACAACAAAACGAAACTACACCAAGCAAAACCAACTACAATCCCACGACCAGCAGCGGCTAACACAATATATATCTTTATACTGCTTTGTCATACAAGTATATGATGTGAACGTATGCTTATATACCCAACGAGTTTGCAAACTGAGACATTACAAGCGAGTGTGAGTGAGTGAGCGAGTGAGAGAACGAATTGCTAATCGAATGAAAATAAACTACGCGGGAGAGCGACCGAGAAGTAAATAGACTCAGCCGCACCAGATTGAGAGCGCATAGATGTGAAAAAAACAACACAAAGCATATATATAAGAACAATTTTATAGTATATAAATATGAGTATATCAGGGGAGGGCAAGTAAATAAGTATATTAAGATAGTATATTGTTTAAGGTTAACATGGGGATGTCTGCTCATTTCGAAGCGATATGCTGAATCGTTTGGACGTGTGAGCGGGTACTTTTTCGTGAAATTTTGTAGAGAAGATGTACTAAATATACAAACACTCAAGAAATATATAAAAGATTAAATATAAATATTAAATATTTTGTATTCAATATTATTATTAAAAAAAAAAAATTTTAATTGCACAAGTGCATTGGAATATAATTTTACCTTCCTGTCCGCACATTGCATATTGTGAATGTTTATACATTAACGACAACAACAACAACTACAATATATACATTGTTATCGCCGCTGCTTGTCGCGCCGTCGCAATAGCAACGCTGTGCTGTTCTGTTCTGTTTCGAAAAAACGGACGTTTTCGAAATTGTCATAATATTTTCGTCGCCTTAACTACATCATATAGACGAATGTATATACCGAAGTAAATGTGTGTGTGTGTGTGCGTGAGTGTTTTTGAAGCAGAATTACAAGAGAAAAAAAATAAGTGGATAAATGAAAATATATACGAAAGCGTACGAAACAAAAAAAAAAATGCATTAATATTGTATTAAGAGAAGAGAAAATTATTTGAATGAGTGAAAAAAGAAACACATTTTAAAGGTTTCGTTATATATAAAATAAATATATACTCGTATAAATGCCTATGATGCTAGTGCTGCTTTTCTTATTTGTATAATAATTTATTATTGTGTAAATTTTAACAAATAAATAATAAATACTAGTATATATGCATATTATAAAACATACTGACATGGTGTTGAATTAATATCTTATGAGCAATGTGTATTTTGAGAAATTAACAATATTATGGATTATAATTATAAATTCTTTGGACTGCAATCTAATCTGCTAGATAAAATTACTTTCTACATAAAGGTAATTAGTGTGTGTTTTGTTGTTATTTAAATCTTGTTTATAATGCATTTAGGCATCATATTTACATTTGTATAATTGAGCAGTGTACATATTAGTTTTTACCAAGTTTCTCTTTTGAACAGATTTTTACCCATAAATGCATCAGATTTTGAATTTACTTATGTAGTAATTTAAGCATTTTCTTGATGCTGTTTTCCTTTACTTCTTTTTCTCTCTTCGCTCTCTCTCCCTCTCATTCGTTCAGATCCCGTCTTTCGTAAATACAGTGCTGATCAAAATAATAGATCAACTTGAAAATGTAAAAGTAGAATAAATTTCTCGTTTTGTTGTAAGACTGGTTCGACTTAACAGAAATAACAATATTGTGTAAAAATATCACATCTGTATCTTATAAACTGAACACTTCACGTGGGTAGTGTATTGCTATTGTTGTTTATTGTACGTGAGTGATAGGTAAATTTAATAGTTTAATTGCGTTTTTCGCAAAATTTATGTTCTGTTTTATGCAATCACATTTTTG
Source organism: Palloptera scutellata (assembly GCA_958295655.1). Taxonomy (NCBI): domain Eukaryota; kingdom Metazoa; phylum Arthropoda; class Insecta; order Diptera; family Pallopteridae; genus Palloptera; species Palloptera scutellata. The sequence continues at coordinate 43,241,991 of OY282451.1, forward strand.
TCTTGCAGGAAACGAGCGAAATGAATTTATCCATTATTTAAATTTATCGTCTACAAAAAATTTATGTCTTTCTTACCTGATTGATGGCAACCTTGATGCTCTAGGACAGTGTTCGGCAAATTAACACATTCAAACAATTGTCGTTGAGTGAGTCGCTGAGTGAGAGTCTGCTCGCTTTGCGGTCAGATGTGGAATGATACGCTCTTTGGTTTTGCATTTCCACATACGTGTGAATATTTCGGCAGCCATAATGTGTTGTTCGTGCGAGTTCGGCTACTTAGTTTTCTGAGAGAGCGCTCCGCGAGCTGAGTGGTGCCGAGCGCTGCTCTAGGAAGTAGCAATTCGGCTTAATTTTTGAGTATTGCTTTAAAAACAATTGACTTAATTTCTGGTAGATTTGATGGTGGACTCTTCGATTTGAAGATGGAAATAGCATATTTGGACTGAAATAAACTGAAAAATATTAAATGGTAGTTTTTGATTTTCAGACTTAGTTACCTACTTTTGGCCTCATTCGTCTTTGCAAAATAATATTGACCGACAGCACCAGCGTATCGAAACCTCTCCGAGCCATTTGATACCGAACGAGGTTTCAGACAATCTGATTTCCCTATCGTGCGACTTCGACTAACCTTATGCTGGAGAAAATAATTCGAGCTGCGAATATCGAATGCTGCTAACATACGCTGAAGATACTGACATAATTGACACAAATGCGCGAGCAGTCAGTGGATCAGTCGTCGAGTGGATCTAGTGGTGAACGAGGACAAAACGAAATACTTTCTGTCAACAGAGAGTCAGCCTCGAGATTAAGCGGGAGATTAATTTCTGGTAACAGGAGTTATTACGGGCTCAGTAGGCAATTGAGAAGCAAAACACTCTCGACCGACGAAAATAACTCTCTACAAGTCTCTCATCCTTCCCGTTCTAATGTATGGCGCTGAGACGTGGACGTTGACATTGACCCAGCCAGCATCTTTGCTGGCTAGGTCATGCTGAGCGAACAAGAGTGTTTAATTTGAGCCAAAGTGAAAGAACGTCTGGAGAAGTTTTATCGAGGCAGCCAAGAACGATTATCGGCTGTAGTGCCAACTAAGTAAGTAAATAAAACTATGTAATTGTTATAAAATTTTATATTTTTACAAAATTATTGGATATGGCTTGACCACTTTTGTGCAGAATTCCGATTTGACTTCGAAACTGTAACAGCAAGAAAGTGAATTTCATACTGGATACGATTACCAATTTATTCTGCTGTGACCTGATTGCAATAAAATATATTATATAAAAAAAAAGATTGCTTTGAATGGTTGTTATGCGATTTTGATGGTTGACAGCTTTCACAATATTAAATTCACAAGATATTTCATTAAAGTATGTATAATTCGATTGTTACTATTTCAGTATTTCTCACTTTTGTCGTGGGAAGTACCCGCTCATATGGATTTCCTGGATTCGTGGGGCATTTCGAACATTTCAGAAGTTTATATTTTACTGGCCATAAAAGGTTTTTGATCTAAATTACGTCAAGATTGCTCAAGTTTTACTCTTGGAATGAACTCTTAAGTTGAGCTGTGATGTGCTATTTACGCGAAAACCACTGTATATATGTAGTAATACATGTATAGATAGGTATTTACTCCACTTTTTCACTCTCCCTTTGCTTCCTTCTTCTTTTTATCCTCACACTATGCTCTTCTACTAAGTTTAGTATTCCATCTCCATGCTACGTATGTAGATTTTATGTATAGCTATACATTTGAAGATACACACTGAAGTAAATGTGAGCACGATTTTATGTACAGTTAACTCTCAGTGAGTCTAACGCTAAAAAAAAATGCAACTCTTCAATACAACAGCAAAGCAAAGCACAGCTTTCAGAAATTTGATCTCAGTTATAATGCACCTACAACAAAAGAGTTGAAATTTACAGAGAAAATATCCCATGCCAATCACAGTGGTTGATTTGACTGAAAATACCAGTCTTTCAATGCACCAACTCAGGTGAATTAAACAATAATTTAATACTCAGATACAAGAATAATTGAAATAAACTTGGCAGCGTTATTTGAACATTGTTTCGTTTTAAGTTCATATAAATTTTAGAAAGCAAAAGAATTATCCTTTTGATTTTGAAAGCAGAATAAGAATAACAGCCCTGCTTATGTTATTATGCTACTATTATTTATTTAATCAAAACCAATATCAATGGAAGTCACCGGTCCCAAGACATATTTTCTTTTGTACCATATGCGTCTAAAAAGGCATTTCTGAGAAAATAATAGAAATTTTATATAACTTCGGACTTAATTAACTTAAGCCTTCTCAAAAAAGTTAATAAACCAAAAAAGTAGCATATGTAAATGGGAATATCAAAAGCAGTATAACTCAAATTTCGCTTATCATTCATAGGGGTACCCCCTGTGTGTTGACTGTATCAAGGAAAAATTCATCTGTATCATCTTGACCAACTTCGCCCAGTTTCCGGCGACTACGTTTTATGGTACACAATAAACTTACAACACGCATACAGCTTTTTTTCTGCTTGCCTATTTGGTTTGTTGCGATGACTGAGAGCGTGCTGTCTTTATATAAATTTATATAGCTCAACTTCAGCTGTTAAAGCAACAGCAGAAACATTCCGTTTTTTGTCACTACTTCACACGATATTTGTATTCTCTCATTCGCCATTGCTTTCTCTCTCTCACTTGTTTTTGTTGCAACACCAGAGCTACCGTTGAAAAACTCTGAAAAGGGACGTGGGCGAAACGAAGAAACACACATTATTTTCATGTTTTCAGGCTTGATTATGCATTCTTAACGTAGCGGATCGCAATGTTTCCAACTGTCACATATCAATCCACTATTATATGAGCAGTGCGAGCAAGTGATTATCGAAACCGTAACTCATCGTACAAAAAAATAGCATTGTTTACGTTGCGCTACGGATGCACAATCAAGCCTTTAATATTTGTATACCCAACACCCTCACCTAAAAGAGAATAGAGCCAGTTTATTGAGTGGTTTCTTCTTCATTATTCGTGTTAACCCGTCCACCTGCATCAACCCATCAATGTTCCTTTTCAACATATGTACCATAATCTATGTTATGGAAATTCTTCAAAATTTCAAATGGTGTGAACATATAACATAACTTTCGTTTTTTCCGCCTCAATCATGCTCGTATAGTTCTTTTATATTAAATATAATGTTTCAATATTTCACCGTTAAAATGGTTTGGTACGAGTTGTTCTGTAAAATTTAATATGTATCATATGTACATTATAAATACCGAATAAATGATTGCTATTTCTTAATAGTTTTTAGGAGAAAACTCTATGATCTGACTATAGATTTTTGAACAGCTTAACATAGCTTCTAGCTCATTTGTCGATGAGATGAACACCGACCTCTGCTATGGACATCTGCCAGCACTGCATCTATTCATCGAGAATGGTGTCCGAAACTTATGTATCGGTCATTTTTTGGAATTAAAATATTTTTTGACGAAATATACAGGTTTGGTAGGATGCGGAGCTTATTAAAAAACGACACCATTATCGCGGAGGGTGCCAAGTGGCAAAGTGTCCGATATTGGTTGCAACCAAAATGAAGTTAAGCCTGCACAATCAAGCCTGCTTGACACACTGCTACGCAGAGTGTCCGGCGTTCGAATCTCGGCACAGGCAAAATCAAAAAATTTAAAAAATAACTTTTCTACACAGCACCACTTCTTGGCAGGCAATGGCAAACGTACAATAGTAAAAATTGCCTATGGGTATTTAACTTTTCTCACTGCGATCATTGGCTGGGACTGGATTACTTGCCACTGCCGACAATCAAAGTTGTTTATTGACTCTCCAAGGCAATACAGATCTAAGTATCTGTTAAGCCTGAGAATGTTTGGCGTGAGATCCATTGTAGTAGTGCTTTGTTACAGTTAGGGACTTTCTCAGGAAAGTCGATATCAAGGAGTCGAGCCTATGTGATGCATATTTAGATGGTGATGAAATTGCAAAACGTTTTATCTATATATTCTGCTTCTTTCGGACTATATATGATATTCTAGGCAAACGTTTCTAGAACATGGCAGATTTAGGGCTATTGACGAAGTTGCAGACTTTCCAAGTGTCCTTCTACAGGACAGCGTAAAATGGACTTTCTAGTTTTAAGTGCTTTTCGCTCTTGGGGACTCTAATTTTCTAATGCAATGCACTAACTCTTTTTGTGGTCGCTTTGGCGTTGTGGTAATGCGTTGGACTGCTACGCAGAGTGTCCGGCGTTCGAATCTCGGCACAGGCAAAATCAAAAAATAGAAAAAATAACTTTTCTACACAGCACCACCTCTTGGCAGGCAATGGCAAACGTACAATAGTAAAAATTGCCTATGGGTATTGAACTTTTCACTTCGCCGTTCGGATTCGGCATTAAACTGGTAGGTCCCTTCCACTCATGTACAAATATAACATGCACAACATAAGTGATTGCGAAATGCTCGGCCTAGGCCCTCCATGGGCTGTTGTGCCATTAAAAGTAAGTAAAGTGAAGTAAAGCACTCACTTTTTAAATATTTCAATTGAAAGCCGTAAAACCTATTCGACAAAAGAATATGCTGATGCGATTTAAAAACGTAAAGATTTTGAATGAAAAGGACAACCCAATACGGTCAAATTGCCACTTTACTCAATAACAGTAGCAGCCCTGGGTGGCGCACACTCATTCCATTATTCCATTGCTTGCTGTGTACGCTTGATTCTCTCATCTCAGTTACAGTTTGTCTTCATGTGTTAAAACACACTCGGGGTTGGATTGGATGTGGATGAATAAATGAATGAATGAACGGTTGGTTGGTTAGTTGTAGCGCCGCCAGCTGGACTGAATGACTGACAGACAATCTGACTGTCGAATTGTTTGTTCGTACAACTATACGAACGAAATCTCTGGTTTCTCTTCTTTGTATTTATAATCACATCCTATTTTCCCTCCATCCCAATAACAATTTAGTCTTCACGATGACTGTCTCTACTGCCTGCTATTGCGTTGTGTTTTTTACCTTCAATGCTTTCATCTGGCATTCTCATTTTCCCGCTTTCTTGTTTTCCTTTTTGTTGGTATTTTCGCAATTTGTCTTCGAATGTTTGTTGTGTTGAGTTTTCTTTTCAATTGGAATGGTGGAATGATGGAATGGAAAGATTTTTTGACATTCCGTGGAAATTTGTTCATAACAACTTCAACTCAGTCACTGTCTGTGAGTGACGCTACGCTCACCGTTATTTCACATCATCTACACGAATGTATGTACTTTTATGCAACTACGTGTGAGGGGATAAGAATTAGAGAATAATAGGATGTCATCTCTTTAAAAAACTTCGTAAAATATTCTAGAGACGTACTGATATTATTTACGTGCATCTGTATGTACATATGTAGCTTGGATTGTTATCAACTGAATTGTGTGTTGAAATTTTTCACAGGATATATTTTTTATATAGAATTTGAGTTTTTCATAGTTGAAGTACCATTGCAGTACATTGAAGAATACTTTTGTCAAGATTGTTTCAATTATTTAAGGGTTTAATTTCATAATGTAGATAATTTAGCCAATTTTCGCACTCACTTGGAGGGGAATGAAATTATTGAAGAATCTATGATTCTATGATATTTCGTTCAATTTAGAAACTTAATCTCTTTTATCTCCAAAATTGCCTGCGTATCAAATGGAAACAGGCATCATTTTGAATTGGAGGCCCTGTTTGTGAATGTCATAAGCAACTTTTTCCATTGGAAATAATTCTGGAATATGGAAACAATTAAAACTTTAATATACCCTGCAGAAGCTCATTTGCATATGCAGAACAAACATTGGCTCAAAATGATCCTTTTCGTGGAATATGAGAGAGATTTTAATGAACTTACTTACTTTACTTTCAATGGCACAACAGCCTCATGAAGGGCCTAGGCCGAGCTTGTCGCATCCACTCATGTTGTGCGTGTTATATTTGTACATGAATGGAAGGGACCGGGACCTACCAGTTTAATGCCAAGTCTGAACGGCGAAGTGAAAAGTTTTTCATACGCAATTTTTACTCCTGCAGGTTTGCCATTGCCTGCCAAGGCAAGAGGTGGTGCCGTGTAGAAAAATTATTTTTTCTACTTTTTGATTTTGGCTGTGCCGAGATTCGAACCCCGGACACTCTGCGCAGCAGTCCAACGCACTACCACTACACCACAGCGACCCCTCGGTCGCGTTGGGCGGGAGGAGGGTACGTTGGGATTCGTTAATTAATTGTGAGATACTCTTATATTTTAGTACTATTCTTACTACTTTATTATGCAACTGTGAAACATAAATTTTAGTAACTCAGAGAAAATTAAATGATAAGAGAAAGCAAGAGTTGCTACTTGAAGTACTATGTGCATTATACTATGCTTTGGTTAATCAAAACAATGAACAAAAGAAAAATTTGGCAGCACTGCTGAATTTGTGGATTCTGTTTGTAGAACGGTGGTAGCCGTGGCGTAGTTGGTAGTGCGTTGACCTTCTACGCAGCATGTCCGGAGTTCAAATCTTGACACAGGCTAAATCTTGACAGGCAATAGTAAAAATTGCCCTATGGGTATTTAGCTTTTCACTTCACCGTTCGAATTCGGCATAAAACTGACACTGATGTACAAATGTAACACGCACAACATGAGTGGATGGTAAAAGCTTTGTTGTTTTGCCATTAAAAGAATAGAAAGAAGTTTGCAGAACACGGTAACATCATAAGTTTTTTCTTTGTTTTGTTTTTTCACGGTATGTATTTCCAACACTTGCCACGCCACTTCTCTTTACTCGAAACGAAATTCCATGGCGTTTGTAGTTTTGGAAGAAATGCGGGTGATTTCTAAAAACTTGTTGCCGACGACCAATAATAATATTTCGTCAATATCTGCGTCGTTTAATAACAAACTCAAAAGTTTCTGGGTCTGAAAGCATCTTTTTAGAATTTTCACAAAACGAATGTGGGATCTATTTATTCGGCATCAGCTGTTAATTAACCAATGGTATTTGTGAGATTGCCAACTGGTTAATTAAATACTAAAAATAAAATGTTATTGGTTAAACCTTTGTCATTAGCTAATAAGGAGTGAGATCGAAAAAATCTTAACATATATAAAACTCAATAATTTTTAAACGGTTGATCTTAGAGTTTTAATTTTTTTTTTTTTATTTAATTGATAATATTTTACAAATTACAGAAAAATATAACTTTTATAGTTGTAACCACTATTTATGAACTCGTGAACCTTTTTTGGTAAGCCTTCCATTAGAGATTTGATAGTTGTTTCAGACACCTTTTTGGAGCAGTTTGCCCATCTCCTTTTAAAATCTTCGATATTTTGGGACACCATTTTCGTGCTCTTTAAGTTTCTTTTCACAAGAGCCCAATATTTCTCCACTGGTCTTAGCTCCGCACAATTTGGAGGATTAATACCACCCCAGAGCTTTCTTGAGGTGGTGAGTAGTGACATGATGCCAAATCGGGCCAAAAATATGTGGACACATTGTGCTCTCTTATGAAAGGAAGAAGCCTTTTTCTCAAACATTCTTTGATGTATATTTCGGTATTTATAGAGCCCACTGTAACAAATGACTTGCTTCTTTTGCCGCAACTGCATGTAGCTTGCCATATCAGGAATTTTTTAGAAAATTTTGTCTGCTTTTCGATTCTAAATTGTTCTTCGACATTTCCTCGAGCATTAGCAACTTAAAAATTTTGACCTGGAAACTGCGTAAAATCTGCCAGTACATACGTTTCGTCGTCCATTATGCAACTTGAATATTTTTGCATGAAATTCGCTTTTAATTTCCGAGCCCTACTTTTGGCGTCTAAATTTCTTGCAGCATTCCTGTCTGGAACTTTTTGGACTTTGTATGATTTCAAACCTGCATTGGCTTTAACTTTTCGCACCAAATAGTCTGGGCAGCACTGGGCTAACCGGGCAGCTTTTCTAGCAGATGTGTTTGGATATCTTTTGAATATGCTTTCTATTTTCTTGGCTTTCTCAATATCATGTGGTCCTTGTTTTCTTCCCGAACCAGGTTTCCTATCTATGGTCAAATTATCCTGAAACTGTTTACTAACATTGGAAACAGTTTGACGGCAGACCTTCAATTCTTTGGCCAATTTTTTGTACGACCAATTTGGATTTTTTTAATAATTTTTATTAATTTTAAGACGTACTTCTTTTTCTTCACTCATTTTGATGAAACTCACAATAAATCAACATGTTTGTCATTAAAAACATTAATTGACATATTTTTCAAAGATAACTAGATCAAAGAAATTTTTAAATTTTACACCCAAAAGAAAAACCATTAGGTAAAACGTGTGTTAAGATTTTTTCAATTTCACTCCTTAATTTACTGTGTATCCGGGCCTCAGTAATCTTAATATACATATTTTGTACTTTAATATTACATATAGTATGTATGTCTACCTACTATTATTTTGGTTACAACTGTATTACCACTTTCTATGAATTTTTTCTTTTGCAGATAAACAGTGTCAGTGTAAAATGAATACAAAGATATCAACATCACCTCTATCCGGAGCCACATCGCTGACGATGACTTCTGAAACCAAAGAGTCTGCTCCACAGCAGCAGCAGGTCACAACATTAAATTCACTTAATCCATCAACAACAGCGGAAAATGAGCATAATAAAAATAAAAATGATGAAAATAAGGACACACTTGACCTGCCAAATAAAATCTTGAGTGTTGCGCAACAGCAGCAACAAGAACAACCAAAGCTTGCTGCAGTTATAACAATAAAAAGCAACAAATCAGAAGTTGATTCTGCAAGCAAATGCAGTGGAGCTGCAATTGTAGAAAAGGAAAAGCGCACTCGGAACAGTAGTCATGTTGCAGAGTGCGATAGTAGCAGTAATAGTAACAGTAGCAGTATTATTGGGAGCGGGAGTGGTAACAGCAGTAGCTGTAGTGTAAATATCAAAAGGGAATGTGATGAAAATGTTGTTATTAAATCGGAAAATTCTACGGAGGAGCAGCAGAATCAAAGTGTACCACCATTAATAGAAAATACGAAATCGGCCGAGATTGAAGATTTGAATGTAAACAAAGAAAATGTGATCCTCGCTAAACATAGTGCCGTACTACTGACCTCAGTGAATCCACATATAATTTGCTTTTTGTGCAAAGGTTATCTCATTGACGCCACCACAATCGTTGAATGTCTTCACTCATGTAAGTATCTGATTACGTGCGACGATTTTTTATCTTGTAAAATGAAATAGTGAATGAATAAGGGTAATTTAGGATCGCTGATTATGACTCTGTACTTAGATTTCCTGTATCACATCTAGGATTTCTATTTTGGAAACATAAAGCATACAGCTGTGGACATTAGTGTGAGAACGACATATTTCACATTGCTTTTTTCAAATTTTTTTCGTTGTATATTAAATAATGGTATTTGTCTCATTGCGAATTTTGGGAACAAAGCGTTCGGGTGATGTACATGCTTTCAGTGAGTAATTATAAAAAAAAATTCAGCTGAAGTGAAAATTTTAGTCGGATAAAAGTATAAGAACGCTTAAAATCTAAGGTCTAAGAAAATAATAAAATTTGTTATTATAAGTTTCTGGTAAGTATATACAGTATACAGTATATTTTACACTCAAAGCATACCACTTGACTCATCAAGAAAATGGCAGGAAGGGAAAATTGCACTCCTGATCTACGAAGGACTATTGTTGATCTGTGGAAGACTAATTTAGCATATAGTCAAATTGGTGCATTCCCAAATTGATCCAAAACCATGGTACATAATACTATGAATCAATACAAAAAGTTTCAACACTACTAAAATGTTCCAAAATTCGGTGCTCCTCGGGAAACTCCGTCTCCATTGGATAGAGATAGAATTAAAAGAATTACTCAATTGGATCCCAGGAAGAGTTCAACGGACATAAACACCGAAATTTGGGAGGCACATAATGTAGAACTGTCATCCAAAACCATTCGGAGGGGATTAGCTGAAGTGGGCTTGTATGGGCGAGTGTCCCGAAAGAAGCCACTGGTAACAGTTAAACAAAGACGACGCCGTATCGAGTTTTGTCTTTCCCATTCCGCGTGGGCAAGCGAACAATGGCGTTACATATTGTGGAGCGATGAAACAAAGATAAACCGATTGGGTCAAGATGAAAAAAGGTATATTCGTCGTCGAGTAGATGCTGCCTTTGATCCGAAATAAACCATACCAATAATAAAGCGTGGAGGAGGTTGTAGTTTTTGGGATACTTTCAATTCGTTTTTTTATATTTTTTATTTACAGGAAAGAGGATCTTCTACAGCCTTTCTCCTCTATGTGAGTGGAGTGCGTTGCGAGTGCATACACACATAGAGGACGAACTACAGTTTGTCGCCGAATCCGGACGGCAATAAGAAAAACGGCAGAAATACTCTCAAAAGTTTGCCATTGCCAATTTGAGAGGTGGTAACTTATGTTTTGGGAAACGAGATGATCAGTTTAATCATCAAGCCATCCATGTGGATCTTACCAACGCACTAAACAACTGAGCCACAAAACTGCCTCAGGTTCGATTAACATCTGGAGCTGCTTCTCATGGAATGGGGTTGGTCCAATTTGTCGAATAGAAGGTATTTCTAGGAAAGAAAAATACATTGAAATATTGAACAATGTGATGCTGCCATGGGCGGAAGGAAATTTGCGGGTAATTTGGAAATTCCGGAAGGATAACGACCCCAAGCATACCGTGCAGTACTTTCTAGACAACTAAAGCACCGTTTTGGATTGGCCATCGTCAAGTCCGGATCTTAATCGAATAGAACAGCTATGGAGGAATGTCAAAAAAGGCGATTGGGAATAAAAATATCACTAATTTGAATAGTTTAACAGTGAAATAGAAACCGCATGGTCTACTACATTTACCAGTCGAACGTTGTCGTGCCTTGATAAACTCGATGCCACAACGATGTAAGGCAAAAAGGATACCCAACACGATATTGATGCATTTGAAATGAGTTGCAGTCAATTGTTTTCAAGAAATCGCTCCGTTCCTGGTGAAATTGCCATTTTTAATATTTTCTTTTTTGTTTTTTAATTTTGTATTTATATTGGAACTATAATTTTCATTTAATTTTGGTTTTGTAATGTATAACCAATCATTCAAATGATTGTTTTCTTTAAAAAAAAATATTGAATGAATACATTTCATTGTTTCCAAACACTACATCATCGTTCTCACACTAATGTTCACAGCTGAGCTGTATGTATCTGGTCTATGAGGAGTCAATATCAATTACCGAACACCAGTCTGGCTGCATAAAATATAAATACTTATTTTCGTAGTTCTGTCGAACAGAAGCGGGGCCCATATTGATTAAAAATAAATGTGGCCACTTTTGCACTCGCTTCTTATAAGAACGCCGGAGGTCCACTTCACTACTGTGACATACGATTATATTTACCACTTGTTTAATAGCTTTTTGTTTTTGTTGTCTTTAATTACAGTCTGCCACAGTTGTATAATTAAACATTTGTTGAACACTGAGCAGTTCTGTCCATGCTGTGAATTGATGATCAATACGGCTAAGCCAAATATCAAGTGAGTATTCAATGAGTATAAAACTTTATATTTTTGCAATTCGTTCATTTTGTGAATATAAAGTTTAGGATTATATATTCTTGAGTAATTGAATGATGAAATGCATTAAGTCCGGTAAGGCCGGTATGAAACTTAGAGGGGCTTTTGGGGAATCTGACTACTTTTTTTCTCATATTTCCCCAGTGAAATCAAGTATTTCCCTGCCAGACAGCGCTAAGGCAAACTCCAATACAGTAAGAAAAATTTTGATTTTCACTAACTTTTACTTTTAATGGCACAACATCCCATGGAGGGTCTAGGCCGAGCTTTTCGCATCCACTCATGTTGTACGCGTTATATTTGTACATGAATAGAAGAGACCTACAGTTTAATGTCGAATCCGAACGGCGAAGTGAAAAGCTTTTCATAGGCAATTTTTAGTGCGAGGCAAAGTCAAAGAATATAGAAAAACAATTTTTCTACACGGCACCCACCTCTTAGCAGGCAATAGCAAACTTACTGGAGTAAAAATTGCCTATGAGAAGATCTTCGCTTCGCCGTTCGGATTGGACAAAAAACTGTAGGTTCAAAACACCTTCAAAACACCTACAACATGACTGGATTCGAAAAGCTCAGCGTAGACCCCCCCCCCCCCCATGGGTTGTTGTGCCATTAAAGGAAGGAGAATATGCTATATAAGGTTGGATGAAAAGAAAGTTCAGATAAGGTAGTTGACATCTCTGAGAATCATAAACAATTTTTACCCATTGGCATTTCTTCATTAGACGCACCCCAATCTGGGCGACCATACACCGAAAGAGTGGACGAAATTCTTGAAAAGATGGGGGGAAAACCGACACATAGATACTCGCGACATCGGTGTGGATCTTAGCATTGCTCACCAAACGATTTTCGATTTAAAAAATAGTCCAAAACCACATAATCTGAGTGAAAAAATATCTTACTAACCGCATGTCAGTATGTGAAACTCTTCTGAAACAGAATGATCTCGAATCATTTTTGCACTGATTGGATACTGGTGACGAAAAATGGATAAAGTGTGATAATAATGTGCGAAAAAGATCATAGTCAAAACGAGGTGAACCTGCCCAAACCGTCGCAAAGCCGGAATTGATACCAAGGAAGGTTTTACTTAGAATTTGGTGGGATTGCAAGGGTCCTGTGTACTTCGGTCTGCAGGATTAATTCGGAACTGTACTGTCCAGAATTAACAAGATTGAGTGAAGTGCTCAAGGATAAATGTCCGGAATTAGTCAACAGAAAAGGCGTCGTCTTTCGTCACAACAACGCTAGACCACATACTTCTTTGGTGATCCGCCAAAAACTGAGGGAGCTTCGATGGCAAGTTTTAATGCATCCACCATACTGCCCAGGCTTTGCACCTTCGGATTACCATTTGTTTCACTCGTTGCAGAATTATCTTAATGGCGGAAAGTTGAATTCCCAAGAGGACTGCAAAAGGGTCTTGCCCGAGTTGTTCGAGACACCCCAGGAATTCTTTAAGGACGGTATTATGGTTTTGCCAGAAACATGACGAGAGGTGGTCATTAACAATGGAAAATATTTGACTCAATAAAGTTAGTTTGATATATGAAAATTGGTTATACTGAGTTCACTTTTCTGAAATTTCTTTTTATCCAACCTTATATGTACATATATGTACACACCTGGCCAAAATAAAAGGTGTGTCCCTATTAATTTGGCGAATTTGGAAGTTTGGTGGCACTGTTTTGAAATGAAATGGGGGAATCCCCGCAACAAAAGTTTTTCTCGATAAATATTGCGGCTTATTTATTTGTTCAACATTCAAATTGATCTGGACAATAAAATAGTTGTGTTTTGGTAAAAATTAAAAGTGAATAAATTTAAAGCGTTATTTAGTTCGAGAAGGTAAGATTTCGATGAAAGTGAACTAAATAAAGGTTTAATTATAATTTTTAAAAATATATGATGGGTCGTGGAGTTCATTGCAGTACAGAGGAAGACTTGCTCGTCAGCTCCGAGACAAAGGAATAACCTGCAAATTCATTGCCAGATTGATGGGACGGTATCAGAATTTCGTTACAAATGCTCTCAAGCCAGAAAGAGCTATTGAAACGCGTGGAGCACTTAAAAAAACTTCATTAGTGATCGACAATCGTATCGTTACATTAGCTAAACGCGACCCTTTCAAGTTGCCCAGAACAATTGTAAGCGAAATTGGAAATGTTGTATCATCACGAGCCGTTCCAAGACGATTAGTAAGAGCAAATCTACCCGGTAGGATTGCTCGCAAATTGCTCTGCTTAGAAGTGCAAATTTGAAGAAGAGGAAAAATTTTGCATTAGTTCATAAAACGTGGTGCGGTTCACAGGGAGAAAACAAATGGCGCAATATTCTCTCTGGAGCGATGAAACAAAAATAAATTTGTTTGGTAATGATGCGGAAAGAAACGTTCGTCAAAGACTTCGACGTCCGGTTCACAAAGAAAACAGTGAAGCACGGAGGTGGCAGCTTAATGGTATGGGGCTGTTTTTCTTGGCAAGGTATTGGTCCGATACATCGAATTAATGGCGTTATGAATAGATTCGTGTATAACGATTTGTTGGAAACAGTAATGTTACCATATGCCGAGGATAATATGCTGCTTTTGTGGAAATTTCAGCAGGACAATGATCCTAAACATTCATCGCGAATTGTGAAAGCATGGTTCCAAGAGCATAATGTAAACGTCCTTGAGTTGCCAAGTCAGTCCCCAGATCTAAATCCTATTGAGAACACCTCTGGGGAGATAAAGAACCCCTCTAATGTTACCGCCGCCTGACTATGAGGAGGTCTTAACAGCCATTGCTCGGCTGAAAAACAATAAGGCTGCAGGTGCAGATGGCCTGCCTGCTGAGTTGTTTAAGACCGGAGGCGAAGACCTCAAAAAATGCATGCATGAGCTTCTATGCAGAATATGGTCAGATGAAAGCATGCCAAGTGATTGGAACCTCAGCGTACTCTGCCCAATCCATAAGAAAGGTAATTCCACGATCTGCGCCAACTACCGTGGGATAAGCCTTCTTAATATTGCATATAAGGTTCTATCGAGCGTACTGTTCGAAAGATTGAAGCCCATCGTCAACAAACTGATTGGACCTTATTAGTGTGGCTTCAGGCCTGGTAAATCCAACATCGACCAGATATTCACACTACGCCAAATCATGGAAAATACCCGAGAAAACCAGATCGACACCCATCATCTATTTGTCGAATATAAAGCCGCCTTCGACAGCACGATTAGGGATCACTTGTACGCCGCAATGTCTGATTTTGGTATCTCTGCAAAGCTTATTCGTCTTTGCAAAATGACACTGACCAACACCACCAGCACAGTGAAAATTGGGATAGACCTCTTCGCACCATTTGATACCAAAAGAGGTTTCAGACAAGGTGACTCCCTACCGTGCGACTTCTTTAACCTTATGCTGGAGAAAATAATTCGCGCTGCGAACATCGACATCTCTGGCACTATCTTCTACAAGAGTGTCATGCTGCTAGCATACCCTGATGATATTGACATCATTGGCATAAACACTCGAGCAGTCAGTGCAGCATTCTCCAACCTGGAAAGGGAGGGAGTCTCGTCGAGTGGGTCTAGTGGTGAACGAGGACAAAACGAAATACCTTGTGTCAACAAACAAAGAGTCACGGCGTCTTGGACAAAATGTCACTGTTGACAACTATACTTTTGAAGTCGTCAAGGATTTCGTATATCTAGGATCCAGCATAAACACCATCAATAATGTCAGCTTTGAGATCAAGCGGATACTAACTCTTGCCAACAGGTGTTACTACGGGCTCAGTAGGCAATTGAGAAGTAGAGCCTCTCTCGACCGACGAAAATAACGCTCTATAAGTCCCTCATCCTTCCCGTCCTAATGTATGGCGCAGAGACGTGGACATTGACCATCAATGATGAGAGGCTGTTAGGAGCGTTCGAGAGGAAGACGGTCCAGTATGCGTGGACGACGTGTATCGAATAAGATGGAACGATGAGCTGTATGAGCTGTACGCCGACACTGACATAGTCAAGCGTAAAAAACTCTAGCGGCTTCGCTGGCTGGGTCATGTTGCCGGACGGCTAATGGAAGAAAGCGCTCCGGCTAGAAGGGTGTTTCATTCGAACCACGGTGGAGGAACACGCAGAAGGGGACGTTCTAATCTCCGTTGGAAAGACCAGGTGCAGGGCAACCTGACTGCACTTGGCCTTATCAACTGGCGCCAACGCTCGCATAGCAGAGGTGACTGGCGAAGCTTTATAGAGTAAGCCAGTTAAGTAAATAAGTAAAATAAAAACATAAATGAAATCTACATCACACAAAAATGAAATGTACTTTCGATTACGTGGAATAATACAAGAATGAAGACAATTGCAGAAAAATTACAATAGGGCTGTTCAGAATCTTGCGCAAATGGTCTTGCATCCATGCAATTGCAAAATGGTGAAGCATATTTTTGCTTTACACTAACAAAATATACAGTCGTGCACTTACTACACTTTTGCAAAGACACAACCCAAAAAACCCGTAGGATTGTGCGCAACACTGAATTGCAAAATGTCAGCTGAAAAACAAAAATCAAAAATGGAAAATAAAAAATTGAAAAAATTATTAAAAAGAGAAAAACCAAACAAAAAATGGATAGAGGATGAGGTAAAGAAAATACTGAATTATCTTCAGGAAGCTGCGGAAGTAGAGGTAAGTGAAAATATCACATTTATTAAGGTGACCACTAATTAGCAAAATATATGCGTGCTGCTGCTCCGGTCGGCTTAATTAGGAGTACTCTTCCAAAGCACTTAGTGGTCGCTGTTAGAGATCTTATTCCATTTGTTGTTTATTTGTATTTATTTATTTTTTATTGTTGTTTATTTTTCTAATTTTAATAGGCACCAACTGCATCCACTGCGTCATAATCACTTTCCATTTCTACAAGAAAAGTGTTATTGACTGAAATTATGCATACAATATTTCATACCTTCATTAAACATAATTTCTGCAGCAGCTTCGTCTATTAAAGAATCGATTAATTTATCCTTACAACTTTTTTCGGCATGTTTTTTTTATTTGCGTGAATATCTTATTCGAAAAACAATTTGGTATTTCATCAATCAGCTGTGATTTGTGCGATTTGCAACAAGTGTTGCACAGTAAACCAAAAAGGTTGTTTACAATTGATAGGAAATATTTGCAATTGCACAAATTTGCAATGTCAAATGCACAAGATTCTGAACAGCCCTAATACTTTTTCTATAGCGCAAAGAAAGTTGCATACATTTATTAATTGTCACCCTGTGTAAACCTTTTTTTTTTTTTTGCTTTTGTTAACACACCATTCGACTTTCAACATATTTGCTTTGAAAAAAATATATATTTTTCACGTCCGACCTTGAAGCGTCCTTGACCACGCAAAGTTTGAAACACACAGCTTTTGGAAAAACTCGTTTAACGTTAAATGACGGATTAAAATATGATTGGAGAAACTATAACTAATTATCAGTTATACCGGGGCTGTAGAGTTCCCCTTCCTTGCCACAAAGATGCTCATGGTTCCAGCCACTTTGCTGGATCCTAGCCCTTTTCGCTGCGTCACTGGTCCTACGATTCACGCGGCCGTTACGTTGCCCGTCCATGGAGTAGTTCACGAATCTGATTTGGCCGTACAGGGATGCCCCAAACGTTCATAGTCTTCTCAGTATCGCTACATATCCATCGTTCAACGCAAATTTCTGAACTAAGCAACGACCAAGATGATTTTTGACTTGAATTTCGGTGTTAAACAAAACCAGCCAGAGGCTCCGATTTGGCAACGAACCACATAACGAAGATAATACAACTCGCTAGCAGTCCGGAAAGAGTAGAGTCACAATCACCTGCAAGAGGCGCGTAATATTACAACGAATAGGACCGTAATGTTCCACAACCCAATAACTAAAATCTACTCATCAAATCTATTTTGATTATCTTCTAGACTCGAAATATGGAAGAAAAAAAGAGATTTTTCAAAACGCCGAACGTGGCGTGGTTTATTTAATGGGAGCAGATTTACTTACAATGGGCATTAGTTGGAAATCATATGTATAAAATTTTAACTCCGGAATAAAAAACTTACATACTTACATATGTGCAATAAGAACCTACATACAAATAAAAAGAGGCATTCTTAATTATGTAAAAGGCGGGCGGGTCCTAAGTTTGCCGTCGGCATATGAAAAAATTAAACAGAAATGAAAATGTATGCATTGAATGCATGCTCCTCACCACAAATGTACATATATTCGTTACAAAAGAATAACAAAAAAAAAAAAATAAATAAAATAAAAAACGAACGTTGGCGCAGCAGTGCAGCTACTGCAGCAACATTCGAACGAAGCGAAACTATAGCATAAAGTATTGCAATGCAAAGAGAAATATAAAATGTCGTTGTCGTCATTGAATCAAACATTCGCTGGAATACAAACACACACACACACATGCATATATGGATGTAGGTATAAGTGCATAGTAATACTCCGAGCCAGGGATGCCAACTCATATTTTCACATTTCTGGATTTTTACTTATGAACAAATTTCACGATTTTCCTCACCTTTACCCAACGTAACTTAAGAAACAAAAAATTTTTAAGTTGTAACTTTGAAATTTTCCAAAATTTGGTTATTTCCCTCACGTTCACAGCTCCTCCATTCTATGTTGATGGGAGAATTCCCTAAGCGTTGGCTTCCCTGTTGCTGCTGGTAACTGGTACGTACGAGAGTAAATTTGAATGGATTTTCTTGAGTATGTCGGTATGTTAAGAATGTAGAGAATGAGCGAGCGGAAAGACGATTACGAGTGAGTGGCAAACGGTCCCCCTTCCCTTGGCTGACAGTAGTTGAAAAGTAAGCACACCACATTTCCTTGAATATGTTTATCACATCTGCTGTTATGCTTTAAAATTTTCACATTGCTTGTTGTTGCTGTCTTTTAGACGTACATAACATAATTTGGTATGCCTGGTTCTCTTCTAAAGAGTCGGTGGTTATAAACATGCGCAGAGAGAGAATATCACACAATAGCCGCATATTTTTTTTTTCCAAGTATTTTACGTAAATGCAAAACAAAAACCAATTGTGCAATCGTATTACAATTTAAATTCTTTTTTGGTTTTATTAAATTTTGGTCAAAATAGCAATAAATAAATCCGCTCAACTGTCGGCCAGCTATCATGAGCGTATTTTATTTTCACAGCAAATTTTGTTAGTCAGCTTTTCTCCCCTTTACATACCCAATGCGCTGGTGTTAAATTTTAGATATTTATACTTTCGAAGGACGTTCATCATTATGACGTCATTGGCAGTACCAAGTGATTTAGTTGCATTATCTTCTGGACAGCAAAAGGTGTCAGTAAAATCGATTAAACGACAAAAGGGTAAGAAAACTCTAGTGTCCGATGGAATATTCGGCCGAAGATTATGATAAATTTTACTTTAAATTGTCAATAAAGACATTTTATATAGAATTATTGATACTTATACATAAATAAATTCAAAGTTTAAATTTGATTGGGGAAAATGTGGACAAACTTCGTTTTTTTAGCGTACAACATAAATTCATCAATTCAACTTAACATAAAACATTAATTCTATGTTATTTGGAATATTAATGTTTTTGTTTACGTTTGTGTTTTTTTTTTTTGAAAAGAGAGAATTAGCTCTTAAATGTTCATTTAATTTCGTTATATATTAAAAATATTGTGCTTCAGTTTCATCCGAAAACTGAAAATAAAATCAAATTTCGGCTTCGGCGAAAAAATCAGATTTGGTGGAAAGTTTTATAGGGAACACCCACCATCTGGTTGCTTTAAGAATAATCACAAAGTAAAATAAGTTTACAATCATTTATTCAGATGAAAGAAGTAGAGAAATAAAAATGGAAGGAGAAAGAAATAATAGTGGCGTTTTATTCGTTCAATAGTTTAACAGTTGCGAATAAAACGATCATGCCAAATATTTTTTTCTTTGTATGCCATTCATATTCACAATGTTCAATAGAACTGGCAGCTGGAGCTGATCTTGCAACGCATGAGCATAGGTAAGTATTTCCCTGCTTCCTTATATAGAATTACAGTTAACTTTTTGGTTAACGGTTTTCAAGTTAACGAAGTTCATTTCTTGATTAACGATTTCTTCTTCTTGGGGGCGATTACTTCCATTGCCGAGAATATGCAAAATTATATCAATTAAAGAGCATTGCGAAAATTGATCCTAGTCTTGCCATAAGTTCTGTTACAAGCTTTTCAAAGTAGTAGGCTTTGAAATTTTAAATTGTATGATCCCGTTATTCGCATTTTTTGGTACAATGTTCTAGTGCAAAACAAATTCAAATCAGTTTGTTTTCAAATTTTGCGAAATTAATATGGAGTGGGGCAATAACGAAAATCGCATCGCGGTGATTGCATAGCACAAATGCGGAAATAGCGCAAGTCAAATATTCACTTTGCTTAAAAAACTCGAAATATCGAAAATGCTTGTTTATCGTACCATCGATCGTTTCTTGGAATCGTCTCAAGTGGAAGACAGGTTGAGTAGTGGTCGACCATCGCGTTGTTCGCACGAGTGGAGCCATAAAAGCTGTGCGGGAGCGGATTCGCCGAAATCCCTTAATAAAGCAAAAGATCATGGCTAGAGAAATGGATATGTCTTCCAGATCCATGTCACGACTAATCCGTGATGACCTCCACATGAAGGCCTTTCGCAGGTGCACAGGCCATCTTTTAACTCCACCGCTAAAACAAATACGATTGGAAAGATGTAAGAAGCTTTTGCAGTGGCATCCTTTTTACGGATGAAAAAATTTGTACGGTGGAGGAAGTTTTTAATAAGCAAAACGACAAAATCTATGCGAGAACATCTGAAGAAGCGAAATTTATTGTGCCAAGAGTTCAGAGAGGTCATCATCCCACATCCGTTATGGTCTGGTGGGGAGTAGCCCATAAAGGCGTCAGTTCCTTGCATTTTTGCGAAAAGGGCGTTAAAACTGGAGCAAAAGTGTACCAACAAGATGTTTTGGAAGGCGTGGTGAAAGACTTGACAATAACCCTCTTTAATGGAGAGCACTGGGTCTTTCAACAAGACTCTGCACGGGCACACATAGCCGGCACACAACTCAAGAGTGGCTACGTCAGAATATTCCAGCCTTTATTAGTGCTGAAGATTGGCCCTCGGGAAGCCCAGATTTGAATCCCTTTGATTACAAATTGTGGTCATAGCTAGAGGGTGTGGCCTGTAAAGTTCGCCACCGAAATTTGGAGAGTCTTAAGAAAGCTCTTATTTCAGCAGCGTCATCAATACCCATCGAATCCATACGTGCCACTATAGCCCAATGGCCTGATCGTGTAAAGGCGTGCATTAAAGCGAGATGCGACCATTTTGAATAAGATGTTGATTTTCCGAAACTTTACTTTTTACTTTTACTTTTAATGGCACAACAACCCATGGAGGGCCTAGGCCGAGCTTTTCGCATCCACTCATGTTGTGCGTGTTATATTTGTACATGAATGGAAGGGACCTACAGTTTAATGCCGAATCCGAACGGCGAAGTGAAAAGCTTTTCATAGCAATTTTTACTCTTGTAAGGTTTGCCATTACCTGCCAAGAGGTGGTGCCGGTAAGAAAAATCATCTTTTCTAGTTTTTGATTTTGCATGTGCCCCCGATACGAACCCCGGACACTTTGCGTAGCAGTCCAACGCACTATCACTACACCACAGCGACCGAAACACTATAATTTAATAACAAAATAAAAATTACAACACATTAAAAAAACTCGTTTTTTTAATTTTTACACTATATTCAAATAGTAACAGAACTTATGGCAGGACTAGGTAATCACCGAGTTTGGGAGAACAAGAACAAATAAGGTGTGATGAGGTCGTGTCCTGCTTATTTTTAGGACAGATTTTGAAATAGTTGCAACCATATGGTATGGATGGCTGTTGAGGGAACACAAATCCAAATCTGGGCATATTGAATTGAAATACAAACCGGAAATGCTTTGTTAAAACGTTGAACTGGGGCACGCCCCAATGAGGAGCCTTCCCTGAATCGTGGCCCTTTCACAGGGAGTGTTTAGTTTATGATAGTGACAAGTATGTATGTACTACATTGCGTTTGAGCTTATGAGCTTATGCGTGTAAGAGATTTGTGCAAATTTTTTGTGGCGATTTTGAGTCTTAATTTTGATCCGGGACATCTATTTGCTTCTTAATCGACGTCCTTTGATAAATCTGCTGATTGATATTAACTGCCGTGAGGTATTATGAAAGATTGCAGGGCTGGCATTTTACTTGGATCCGCAGGCCAATATGTTCGCCTTCCCGGAGAAAAAAAACACAAGATTAGTGTCGAAGTGACTCAAATTAGGATTGTAAAGCAAAAAAAAAAAAGGAAGAAGTTTTCACCGTGGCCGAAAAACCGGAACCAAAAAAGTAAATACTCAAAAACCGAAATGTAATAAAAGAAAAACACATCTACATATAAATAGCTTAAAGTAGCTTAGAAAGTATAAAACGAAAAATAAATAAAATCTCTCTCTATTCACGCTGCAGATTAAAATGCTTGGGTAGCATGTTTAAAGGTTTGTTGTAGATGTAGATTTTAAAGGTTTGTTTTATTTTTCTAACCTGTTACTCAAAATTTTATTGAACAACCAGTTCTAAGCACTTTCCATCCGTACACCGGTGTATTTACGTTAAAAAAAAAACTGCATAAAAACCGGTTTTTACCGCGATAAAATCACTCATTCGGTTTAACTTGACGGTTTTTTGAATTCCTATCTCACATGTGGAAAAGTGGGGAGTGGGCAGCACACCGCAAATTGGGTTATGCTTCCTTCGGAGTTGAATAGACACTTTAAAAGGCAATATTAAATAAAATATACGAATGAATACAAGGTAATCTGTGCACAGTCAAAATTGGCTAACAATTGCAAAACCTCAAGAGTAAAAATTGCACAAGCAAAGCTTTTTACTTCTTTTACAATACATATCTTTATATTTACTTCAATAGTTCGTTTACAAATTGGGCTCTGGCTTTATAACAACCCTTAAAGAGCTAACTTTGATAAGGGGGAGGGGGACATATCATACCGCATCATAAGTGCAATGAGTACTTTTCTACATATTTTATCTACCTTACGATAGCTAATAAGGCGTTAAACATAATCTCTTATAACTTCTTTGTTTATTCACACCACGAGTATAACGATGTTTGTACTAAATTTTGATAACAGTAAGAATTTTTCTATTGCTATTTATAGACCTGACACTACACTCCAGGCGATTGTGTATAAACTTGTTCCGGGCTTGTACGAAAGAGAATTAATGCGTAAACGTGCTTTCTATAAAGATAGACCCGAAGAAGCAGCATTGGCGACACCGGAACAGAGAGGAGAAGATACGGAACATCTGATATTTAGTCCCTCAGATTACATGTCACTTTCGCTGGAATATGCAGATATAGAGTATGTATATTTAGATAATGTTTGACTATTTAAATAAATAAGCTAGTTTCCAAGATTCTTTCTTCTTTGAAAGTTTCCTTCGCATACAAATTAACACACAGCTTAATATAATACTTACTTATATTTTTTCTGTAAAATTCAAATATATAATATATATACTTATATTAAAAATATATAAAAATCTTTCCAAACAAATCTGGGCACCTCTAATGTGCTTCTATAATCTTGTGACGATATTTCCAGAACAAAAACATTCACCTGCCTGCATGTATGTACCTAGTCCTGCCATAAATTCTGTTACAATTTGAATTTAGTGTAAAAATTAAAGAAACGAGTTTTTTTAATGTGTTGTAATTTTTATTTTGTTATTAAATTATAGTGTTTCTGAAAATCAACATCTTATTCAACATGGTCGCCTCTCGCTTTAATGCACGCCTTTAGACGATCAGGCCTTGGGCTATAGTGGCACGTATGGATTCGATGGGTATTGATGACGCTGCTGAAATAAGAGCTTTCTTAAAGACTCTCCAAATTTCGGTGGCGAACTTTGCAGGCCACACCCTCTAGCTCTGGCCACAATTTGTAATCAAGGGGATTCAAATCTGGGCTTCCCGAGGGCCAATCTTCAGCACTAATAAAGGCTGGAATATTCTGACGTAGCCACTCTTGAGTTGTGTGCCGGCTTTGTGTGCCCGTGCAGAGTCTTGTTAAAAGACCCAGTGCTCTCCATTAAAGAGGGTTATTGTCAAGTCTTTCACCACGCCTTCCAAGACATCTTGTTGGTACACTTTTGCTCCAGTTTTAACGCCCTTTTCGCAAAAATGCAAAGAACAGACGCCTTTATGGGCTACTCCCCACCAGACCATAACGGATGATGAACTCTTGGCACAATAAATTTCGCTTCTTCAGATGTTCTCGCATAGATTTTGTCGTTTTGCTTATTAAAAACTTCCTCCACCGTAAAAATTTTTTCATCCGTAAAAAATATGCCAAAAAAAAGCTTCTTACATATTTCCAATCGAATTTGTTTTAGCGGTGGAGTTAAAAGATGGCCTGTGCACCTGCGAAAGGCCTTCATGTGGAGGTCATCACGGATTAGTCGGGACATGGATCTGGAAGACATATCCATTTCTCTAGCCATGATCTTTTGCTTTCTTAAGGGATTTCGGCGAATCCGCTCCCGCACAGCTTTTATGGCTCCACTCGTGCGAACAACGCGATGGTCGACCACTACTCAGCCTGTCTTCCACTTGAGACGATTCCAAGAAACGATCGATGGTACGATAAACAAACATTTTCGATATTTCGAGTTTTTTTAGCAACGTGAATATTTGACTTGCGCTATTTCCGCATTTGTGCAATGCAATCACCGCGATGCGATTTTCGTTATTGCCCCACTCCATATTAATTATGCAAAATTTGAAAACAAACTGATTTGAATTTGTTTTGCACTAGAACATTGTACCAAAAAATGCGAATAACGGGATCAAACAATTTAAAATTTCAAAGCCTAGTACTTTGAAAAGCTTGTAACAGAACTTATGGCAAGACTTTACTTTACTTTTAATGGCACAACAGCCCATGGAGGGCCTAGGCCGAGCTTTTCGCATCCACTCATGTTGTGCGGGTTATATTTGTACATGAATGGAAAGGACCTACAGTTTAATGCCGAATCCGAACGGCGAAGTGAAAAGCTTTTCATAGCAATTTTTAGTCTTGTAGGTTTGCCATTGCCTGCCAAGAGGTGGTGCCGTGTAGAAAAATTATTTTTTCTACTTTTTGATTTTGCCTGTGCCGAGATTCGAACCCCGGACACTCTGCGCAGCAGTCCAACGCACTACCACTACGCCACAGCGACCACAGCAAGACTAGGTACATGTATATGCATAAAGATAAGCGCATACGTTTATGTATGTATGAATATGTGTAGTGATCTGCGCCATCTAGCGACTTCGGGATGTATCAGAATAAAAACTACCTAAAAGCTTCGAAGTTCGTGGCCATGCAAAAAAGTTGTGGTCACCGTTTTGGTCGTAGTTGGTAGTGCGTTGGTCTGCTACGCATTGACCCTGGGTTCAAATCTCGGCACAAGCAAAATAAAAAAGATTTTGAAAAAACCGTTTTTCTACAACGCAAGTTTCACAAGAGTAGAAATTGCTTAAGAGAAGCTTTTCACAAATATAACACGCACAATATGAGTGGGTGCGAAAAGCACGGCTTAGCGCTTCCATGCGCTGTTGTGCTATTAAAAGAAGAAGAAGATGTTAACTAATGACATAAAACATAGCATCATAGAGCTCTGGAATGTTCTGTTCGTGACGGTGATGAAATCTTATCTATAAATACGACTACAGCATAGGAATACAATCAGTCCCAGTTCGACAGTCTTAGTGAAATGTAATTTTAAGTGTTGTTAAGCGGTGAATTTAATAAAGTTGCAATAGTTTGCTTTTAACACAATTCAATGATTAAAATTTTTCATTTGTTCAGAATAAATAAACAGTAGGAACTACATAAATAATCAATCGTAACAATATGTAACTAAATTGTTAATTTCACTGTTTGTTTTTTAATTTCTTATGATTTTAGCGAACATGTTGGCACCAACAGTGATTACAGTGAACTGCTGAAGCCTCGATATTTGCAATGCCCTTCGATGTACACTGTCGCTCTTATGAAAAAATATGTACATGGTAAATTCAATATTGACATAAATAAGTTCAACATCGATATTATGTATAAAGTGAAGACAATAGTCCTACTTGATCATTACACGTTGATGGATGTCGCCTACATCTACACATGGAAACGAGATGCACCAATGAGATTTTACTTTCGCGTCAAGGAATCGCTTAGGCCTGTGCGTATTGTCAGGAAGGCGCCCGTAGCAGTTGTAGCGAAAAAGGAGGTTTTAATAGAGAGTGCAGAAACAAGCGGTCCTTCAGCAATACCGGATATAATGACTATCGTTCACGAAGCAACAGCCTCAGTAACTGCAAACGAACAATTATTGCCGGTAGCTGAGATAAAAGTCGAAGATGATACAGAAGTGTGTCAACCGTCGACCAGTCAAAAAGCAAAAGATATTTCAAGTCCGCCACAACTGGAAGATGATGCTTCAACTTCAAGCTGGAAAAACAATAAATTGAAAATAACGTTAGTAAGCAAAAGTTCAAAGGAGAAGATTTTACAAACTTCACCATCACCATCATCATCGACATCGAAATCACCAAAATCGCCAACAACGTCACTTCAATCCCAATCGAAACATGTGAAGACAGTAAAAGATAGAAGGGATTCGGTTAAAGCTGATCCAAAAGAGGAACGTAAAGTAGAAAATATAAAACTCAAAATAGATCTTTCGAAACAGAATAGCGTAACTATAATTAATATGTCGGATCCTCAACGGAGAGAAATCGTGAAACCGGTTAAACCCGAAAAAGAGTGGAAAGTAAAGAATAAAAAAGACATTGAGGGAAATTCGAAATCCTCAGCGAGTTACGACAGTAAAAGCAAAACTTCTAACAATTTGACTGTACCACCACTGACCATTAAAGCCGAACGAATAAATCCTTTAGCAAGATTTAGTTCGAGCACACAAAAGTCCACAGCCCCAAAGGTTGTAAGTACCATCAGTACCGAAGAAGAAAGAGAGAAGTCGCAGTTCTTAAAATCATTTGCTTTAGCTCCAATTAGCTCAGTTAAAATAGAAAGGCCCCCGGTACCTGCAACAGCTGTGTCGGCAATTGATTGCAGACGACTAATCGACAATGTAAAACCAATTATTAAACAATCACAACAAACACATTCAGCCTTCACAAGTTCCGTAGCGTCCAAGCGTAAGAGCAAAGAGCCGGTTAAAACTATTGCCAAGAGACCGAAAACATCTCCGCCACTATCCAACACAGACTTCAAAATCAAACTGCCACCAAATCCAAACAATGTGACGCGGTCAAACCCAACACAAGGAACTAGCAAAGCCACAGCTACAAATACTATTACAACCAGTACCACAACTAATTCAATTACTCGTTCCGGAACTACCAATATCGCGAACACTAGCTCAGCGACTGCTAGTGCTGCATCTCCTACTATCACCACTACTACTGTAAGTGATAAACCTCTTATGCCACCACCTCCAACAGCATCTTCATCCATCATGCGACCTCCAATTGGTCTGCCAAAGAAATCAATCGCAAAAACCTCAAATAAATTTGCGCCGCCTGGGTCGTTGACGCCGCATCCTTCGTATGGAATACAGCTAGCTGCACCAGGTAATCGCACGCCAATTGCTAAGCGATATCAGCCCATATTACCAAAAGGTGCACGCCCCAATCCCTTCGCCAATATTCCCAGCGAGGTAAACAAACTTCTCAAGGATGCCGGCACCGAGATAAAATCGATTGGGAACAACACAAAATCATCTAAAGTATATGGACCAAAATTGGAATCTACTATCATGGGACCACCGCCGCCTCCACCATCAACATCAGCAACGTCTTCACCATCATCCTCGTCGTTCACGAAGCCACCACAACCACCATCACAAACAGTATCATCATCCCACCGCATGAACTCGAATAAGTCTGCCAATTCAAATAAACCAAACAACACAAACAACTTTTTAAATTTAGCTCTTTTCAATGCATCCAAATCGAAGGGCAATGAAGTGCCGCCTGGTTGTCGAACACCAATGTATTCCCCTAATTCACCAATTTATTCTCCGAGCTCTCCGCAATATGTCTCAAATTATACCATTCCCACAGTACCCACATACAAATACACACCTAAACCAACAAACGGTGGCAGCAATTATTTGCAAAACGTTTTGTTATCAACGAATAGTCAGCTGTCTAGTCTGTTTCCCGCACCCCCCACCAAGAGAGAGACTCCGTCGTCGCCTTCCTCCAGCACTGCCACTAAGCCGGAATCGCACCCGAAACGTATCCATTCATTTGCACGAAGCCCTAGTCCCGATGAGGATCAGCCAGAAAACAAATTAAAAGTGAAATCCCTTCTAACACAATGCAACATTAACATTCCATCTTCACTGTCAATTACTATTACACGCGAGGACAGCGAATCGCAATCGAGTAGCGCTTTGTATCCAAAACATAAGAGTCCAGTCAATAACTATATCGAAATTCTGAAGCTACCTGATCAGACGTCCGATAATAATCACGAAAACAAAAATCATTCATCTCCATCCGCGAAAAAACCATCGCTAGTTACGCTTCCGTTGATCAAGAAGGAACACTCCGATCAAAAGTCGGCATCAACTTCTCAACTAATGGCTTCACAAAAAGCGAGTATGATATCATCCGGGGGAAACGCAAATCGCCATTCTTCTTCGCTATCCAATGGAAGTAGTGCCAATAAGTCCAACGTAAAATCTCATAATTCAGATACACAGGCATCCTTTTCGAAACTTTCAAGTTCACTGAACAATAATGCAAAAGGTTCAACTACCGACTGCTTGACTGCTGCAACAAGCGAAATAACATCATCCAACCAAAAGCTGTTGCAAACATCTCCCAGCACAAAAGTTCATGAACAACAAAAGCAGCTGAACAAGAAAACGCCGAGTCCAGAAAAACGACCATCCCCGTCCTCAAATGAAAGCAAGTCACCAAAATCGCCAAACAGCTTTGCCGCATCCGATGCTGCTGCTCTTGCACAGGGAAGTAAAAAGTTTCGCCATATACTACCACGGCAAAACCTAACGCCCACGGAAGTTGTACCACCTAAAGTGACAACTGCTAACATAATTGGTACGTACTCATCACCAAGCGGTGTTGCCGTAAAGGTACACGCTAATAAAAAATTATCTCCATCGAAAAAATCGCCCGGTCAGTCGCACCAATCCAAGATACAGGCTCATAGCTCACCGTCGTCATCGTCCTTAAAGACATCGTCAATTAAAACACTTACGCCACCCTCGTCTCCAAGCGTTACTACGACGAATGCTATCAATAAACTAATACCGCATCCGTCTTTTGCAACAATGTCGAGTTTACCACATGCAATGCAAGCCATGGCCGCCGGAATGCCTAATATGGCCTCTCACCTCGGTGTTGCATCTAGCGCAGCCAGTCAAGCTGAATTCAGTAAGTTCTTGAAAGATAATTTGGTACGCGCACAGCTACAAGCGGCGGCAGCTAGCCAGCCCAATATGTTCTGTCCATATGCCAGTGCAGCTTCTGCAGCAGCCGCCGCGCAAATGAACCATTTCCAACCGTCAATGTATAACTACCAGCATGCCTACATCATGGAGCAATTAACGCGAATGCAACGCGCCGGCAATGAGGCCTTCACAGATTACATGACGAAATTGAAAAGCGGCCTTGACAAACCTCCGACCGCCGAAGTTAACGAAAGCCCAAAGCATACACCGAAAACATCGCAGCCACTAAATAGCGCCGCTTCCAAAGGGAGTTCAGCTTCTAAGGCCAAGTGAAATGCGGCGTCTGGAATATAATTCCATTTTAGTATATTGCATAAATATAATTATTTTATTTATAAAGTGTCAAATAAGTATACATACATATAAATATAGACATACATACATACATAAGTATATTATTTACTTATAAGACGACTTTGCATTCATTAGATTAACTTGTAATTAATTAAAATGTGGTTTTTTTTTATCATATTATCTTATTGTTTTACCACAATCCTTGTTTTTTAATAAGCATACATACTTTAAGAAATCAAATAATTAATAAGAGTACATGCACTTTAATTATGCTTTCATACATGCGTACATTTTATATTGAATAAATGGCATCTTGCAGATGACAATAAATAATATCGTATAACCGATTATGTCTTTTATTTTTGTGTGAAAATCGATTGTGAAAATCGGGATCGGGATCGGGATCGGGAAATTCTTCCACAACAAGAAGTACTTAGCTAAGTGCAGGTATGGCTGAGTATTAAACCGCAAACAAACAAATTTTTATGCAGAAACATTATACATAAGTGGATGTTTACACTGACGCAAGCATGCGTGGTGGTAGTAAGAAAAAGATAGAAGCTTTGCATCATCAACGATTTTTGCACGACAACTTCTTTCTTGGTTATGATTATGTGTCACCTTTCCTTGATCCTGTGGATCAATTCCTGTGGACCATTCGCTTTCACTTTTTATCACACCTACCCACTACGGTGTTTAATTAGACTTTTTGCTGTAAACATAATGCTAATATGCATGAAGTAGTCATATCGAGATTGTATATTTTTAGTGTTCCACTACTTAGAAGAAGATCAATTTTCAAAATTGAAAAGCAATAACCTAGTGAAAGAGGATAAGGTGAATAAGAGGAGAAAATGGAAATCATTAACCGGAAAAATAAAAACTGAAAACACAGTGAACAAAAATTAACAACCTGCAATTGAGAAAGAAAAAAAAAAACAGGAATCCTGTTACTACGTGCATACATATATACTCGTATGTATGTACAGTTGCGGTCAAAATAATAGTAGTTCTGCTACTGAGTATAGTTTGGCATGTTGAATTTGCTTATTTGCTTAATTTTTTGCGCCGTCCTATTAAGATACTGTTATGTAGACAAAGCACAAGAAAACAATTACCGTTATAATTGCATGAGTTTGCAGCTGGTATTAGAAATTTATTTATTTCGAAACTCATTGGTATTATGGTCAGTCAAAATAATAGTAGTGCCAGGACCGAGAGCGCAGAAGTATTAATTTGCAGCAAAAGTTTACAGAAAGGTGAGTATTGTGTTGTTGTAGCTATTTCTATTGGATTTAGTAAAAATCTACTTGAAAATTGTTCAGCAATGGGACGAGGCAAGCACTGTACGGCTGATCACCGTGATCTTATTAAAAACTGAATTTCAGAAGGGGAAAACGTACAAAGAAGTTTAAAATCTTGTCGGTTGCTCACCGATTATGGTTCGTAATGCTCTTAAATATCAAACGCAACCTGAAACAAGTGGACGGTACCCTGCAATGTCAAAGAAATTAATTGAGCGTGCGGTTAGATATTTCAAGAAGAACCCATTCGCGCCTGCTGTTGAAATAAAGGATGTGTTACAAATGGAGGCAAGCATAGAAACTGCGAGAACATAATTTAGCAGCTCGTAGCCCAAGAAAAGTGCCATTGCTAACCAAAAAGCATGTGGCGAAGCGATTAAAGCCCACAGAAAAATGGAGAAATATTTTATGGCCTGACGAATCCAAAATAGTTTTATATGGTCGAAAGGGATCAAAAGGAAAACGGATCACGCCAATATGTCTGACGACCACCCAACTCTGAGTTCAACCCAAAATACTCAACGAAAACGATTAAACATGGATGGTCAAGCATAATGGTTTGGGCATGTTTTTCGTATTATGGAGTTGGCCCTATTCACTGGTTTAAAGAAACGATGGATTCATATGAGTATGTGCGGATCCTGCAAAAAATTATGCTACCGTATGTCAGTGAAGAAATGCCACTGCTTTGGGTCTTCCAACAGGATAATGAGCCAAAGCATACAAGCAAGGTCGCGCAAAAATGGTTTCGCAAGAATAGGGTAGTAAGGTTATGGAATGGCCTGGACAATCACAATCACCATTGTAAGCCAGCAAATAATAATCAACTTTGGGAAGCAGTAGAGCACGCATGGAAGTCAATACCTAAAGAAAGATGTGAAAATTTGGTTAATTCGATGCATCGGCGCTGTTCTGCAGTAATATCGAACAACGGCCACGGAACAAAGTACTAATTTGCAGAAAATTTACCTTATTATTTTTTAATCACTAAATCTTTTGAAATGTTATATTTTTGCTGTTTTATTTTAAGTAAAGTAAAGCGTACTACTATTTTTTGGACCATCCTTATTTTGGAGCGTTTGCAAAATTTAATTTAAATCGCATTAAAATAAATTGAGTTCTTAAGTTTTCTTTTATGATTATTTTGTTAACACTTATAACGTTTAAAAAGTAATACAAAGTAAATCTTTGTAAAAAAAAAGCAGATCGGGTTTCTCTTTAGTTTATTGCAGAATGCGTACTACTATTATTTTGACCGCAGCTGTATATAAAATCGTGTTGCAATCTTGAATTTTTATGCCTCGTTAATGCTATCAGTAAGCACGAAAAACAATTTCTCTTGCAATGGACCGAATCTGAAATGTTTGCTTTTCTTGCATATCGATCTGTGTTCCTTTAAACGAGCTACATACATTCACGAATCATAGGGCTGATATCACACTGGCAATATTTGCCGCCGTCGAGATAAGATTTTTATTGTTTCTCATGTAAAATGAAAAAACGAAAGAGGACGATACTCAGATTTCGCTACAGATTTGCACACGTTCAAGAGAGCAGAACACTTTTGCTCCCGCATCAGCATCACCTGTTGCCAGTGTGATACCGGCCTAACTGGTAATTATAAGTTCAGTTACTATGTATGTATACGATTAAAATGCATTACTTGAGTTTTAGTTTTCGTAGGGAAGAGGTTTGTAAGTTGCTGCAGCGTGGTTTCATTATGTTCCACAGGTGGCAGCACTGTGCCAACGAAAGAAAACGTCAAGAAAAGAATCACTTTACTTACTTTAATAAAGTCGTTCGGACGCGTGACATTTCTAACAAGTGAGAAATTAAAAGTGGATGATTTATTTGAGGAAATTTCTTAAAAAAATTAACGGTAAATTGCATGCAATTCTTTGTTTTAAACAAGATTTTAAGAATTTAATAGCGATTGGGCAAAAATCGCGATTCAGTACAATTTTGTGAACATCAGAAGAAACTGTAAGTGGCCGCACCATTTTTGCCCCCATTTTTTGTGTTTCTTCGCGCCAATTGTTATGTCAAATCGCGCAAAGCTCTTTTATTATAACGTTCCGAGAATATTAAGCCGCTCTCCGGCAACAACAAGAGAAGCGAAATGCTGGAAAAGCTCAATAAGAACTCGGAAACAATATGCATCTAGAAGCAAGCGCAAATCACCAGCAAAAGTAAAAGAACTACTAAAGAAGAAGCGGCAATCATCAAGTGAGGAGAGTGATGAGTTTTACCTCGTTTGCTGTGAACAAATGCCACCCAAAATTACAGCCATGAACGCAGACCGATTCCATAGATAGCTGTCGACAAGTGGCATCCACGCCACCACGCATACTGGACCGTAGATCTTACGAGTATCTTCCTATCGAACGCTCCTAACAGCCTCTGATCATTGAGAAAACAAACACATTATATTTTTGCCCAAATTGCGATTCCGGTGATGAGAGCGATTAATTAAATTTCCATTTGAATTTGTTTTTTGTTAAACATTTTTTTAAACCTAATATTTGTCAGATTTTTTTATCTATCCTTTAAATTCAATAAAATAGCATAACCTCAAGAGATTTTTTACTATTTCAGTGTATTTTTGTGGTGCGGCAACTTACAATTGCTCTTGATTTTTGGCAAGCAAACAAGTAAGTCGTGGTTATTGTAATATTAAGTACATTTAAAATAAATTTGTGAAATTAAGATAAGTAGCACATGTGTGGTTCTTGCATTTCTTTATAATTGTAACATTGTTTGGTTTTTCGGTAGACATTTCGGTAACTTTTTCCTCATGAATCCAATCTACCAGTCCATATCTTCTGAGCTGAGGCTTGTAGCTGAGACGTCCCTCTTTCCAAGGGAATACCTAAATTTAAATATTTTTTTATTCTACTACGAGTTATCTGCCTTCGAAAAAAAAAGTGCGGCAACTTAGAAACCTCTCCCATACACGTTGCATTGCCAATTTCACATATCCTTATGGGTTAGTAATGGGCGATATATGTTTGTACATACATATGTGCATCGATTCATCGAAAACATTGTGTTACATCGAAAACAGGTGTCGTTACATCGAAACTTTTCGATGCAATGTATATGCTGTCAATAAGTATTGTAAATTGGATTTGAGTATAGTTTTAACACTGGATTTATTTAAAGAATTATATTCCTTA
Source organism: Palloptera scutellata (assembly GCA_958295655.1). Taxonomy (NCBI): domain Eukaryota; kingdom Metazoa; phylum Arthropoda; class Insecta; order Diptera; family Pallopteridae; genus Palloptera; species Palloptera scutellata. The sequence continues at coordinate 43,276,109 of OY282451.1, forward strand.
CATATGTACATATACAAATTTCTTACAATAAAATCCTATTCTAAAAGGAGACATACACATGTTGACTATGTGCGGGGGTTGTTTTTCGTATCTCTTATTTGTGCTAAGCTACATAGAAACTAAGTACACATGCTGTGAATTCATATTCATGAAATATTCTCGGTTATATTTTCGAATATGAATAACTTATATGGATTATTTAAACACAAAAGGCTTACCACCAAGTTCACTGATGAGGAACCATGGCTGGTTCCGAAACGATCGTCTGATCAGCCGGTTCTATATATGTATGTATGTACATAGTTTCTATTCTCTCTATGGCAAACGTTCATTAAGCCTGTTGTTTAATACACTAAATATAATCTCACAAGATGAACTTGCCAAATTCGGTTTACTTCTTCGAACGTTTGCGTTTTGGATTTTCAGGTTAGGTTTAGTATTCTTGTAAAAACCAGAATCTATCGCAGACATTACAGGCGTGGCCGAAGGAAGGAATGTTTAACGAACATGTATTAAAACTGTTTATGTGCTAAGCTTTGTATAGTTCAGTTTGGTGATTCTCTGATCCCAGGTGTGCTACATCTGGATTAACTTCATTTTGATCGTTTGAATTTCCAATGCATGCAACGCCCTCTGCAAAATCATCATCTCCATCAAAATATTCATACTCAAAGCATGCGAATTTGTTTGCTTATTTACTTACTTAGCTGGCACTACAACCATCATAGAAAGCGTTGCCCTTCATTTCCGTGACAATTTCCGTTTTGCTACGATCATCTTTTACCCCTTCATAAATACACCAGGTGTACAAGTATGAAACAAGTAATGACATCTCTGTGTCGCTAGGTAAAACTATCCGCTCTGACAAACCAAATCACTGGCGCCATTTTTTCGGATTTTGTGGTAGTTCTGTCAACAATATTCAGTTCATGAACAATCAAGTTTTATACAACAACATATTTTTTTTCGCTCGTAAAAATGTCGACTTTTCTGCCTACAAACTACGATATGCGGACATCATTGATTTTCTTCCATTTTTTCCAATTTAAGAAATCTGCTTTGGAATCTCATCGAATGCTTGTGGAAGCTTATGGTCAGTACGCTCTAGGCAAAACACAGTGCAACTAGTGGTTCAATAAGTTTAAAAGTGGCGATTTTGATGTGAGAAACGAAGAACGTGGAAGACAACCGAAAAAGTTTGAAGATGCCGAATTGCAAGCTTTACTCGATGAGAACGATGGTCAAACGCAAGAACAACTTGCAGAACAAGTATGGTAAATGTGACCCAACAATGCATCTCTCAACGTTTAAAGGCCATGGGATTGATTTTGAAGGTGGGAAGGTGGGAAGATGGGTGCCGCATGAATTGACTGAAAGACAGTGAGAAAATCGAAAAACCACCTTTGAAATGTGGCTCGCCAGGTAAAAAAAAAAAATCATATCTTCATCGAATTGTTACTGGCGATGAAAAATGGATCTATTTCGAGAATCCCAAACGGAAACGATCATATGTTAAGCCCGGTACACCGGCCAAATCGACAGCAAAGCCAAATCGCTTCGGAAAGAAGACAATGCTCTGTGTTTTGTGGGATCAGCGAGGTGTTATCTGGTTTGACCTTTTGAAACCACGTGAAACAGTTACTGGTCAACGCTACCAACAAACAATTGGCCGATTTGAACAATGCTTTGTGCTAAAAACGTCCAGAATATCAAGCTAGGCTATACAAAGTGATTTTTCTTGATGACAATGCACCATCACATCGAACAAAACAGACTCGGGAATTGGTAGTAGATTCGTACAGCTGGGAAGCCCTGCCCCTTGCGGCTTCTACACCAGACTTGGCTCCATCTGACTACCACTTATTTTCATCAATGGGGCATGCACTTGCTGAGCAGCACTTCGATTCGTACGAAAATGTGAAAAAATGGCTCGATGACTGGTTTGACTCAAAAAACGAACAGATTTTTTTTTTTGGCGAGGCATTCACTAATTGCCAGAGTGATGGCATAATTGTACACCGGTATTTTCAATACAGGAAAAAACATGATTCAGAAATAAAAATGGTTTCTTTTTGATTTTATGTTGTTTTCTAAGTCAAAATTTTATTTATTTATGTTATAAATTTATTTCAATTAAAACTGTGTGCTGCCAAGTTTTGTTCACAAGAAATTCAGCTAAGAAACACGTTTCTTTTGTCACTTACTTTACTTACTTTTAATAGCACAACAGCCCATGGAGGGCCTAGGCCGAGCTTTTCGCATCCACTCATGTTGTGCGTGTTATATTTGTACATGAATGGAAGAGACCTACAGTTTAATGCCGAATCCGAACGGCGAAGTGAAAAGCTTTTCATAGCAATTTTTACTCTTGTAGGTTTGCCATTGCCTGCCAAGAGGTGGTGCCGTGTAGAAATATTATTTTTTCTACTTTTTGATTTTGCCTGTGCCGAGATTCGAACCCCGGACACTCTGCGTAGCAGTCCAACGCACTACCACTACACCACAGCGACCGTCAAAAGAATCGTAGCTATATTTTAGAAAATTTTACTTAAATTTCCCCTTATCCAGGTAACTTTCCTTAAAACCGAGTAACTTTAAATGCGTATAAAAAATTATTGAGAAGTGATCTGGAAAAACCATAATACGATTTTGTTGCGAAAGCTGTTAACTTTCGATGGTTAGTTTAACAACTCTCCTTTTCTACACAGTATATGGGCGTTCTTGGGGTGCCACAACTTGAGGATGGGTATAGTATATTTGGGCCGAAATAAAATCAAAAAATATTAAGTGTTAATTTTTGATGTTCGGCTTTGTTTTCGAGTTAAGAGCAATTTTGTAAGAAAAAAAAATTTTACTAAATTTCCCGAAGATTTGAGTGTTTCAATCGTTTTTTTCTTAGACACTTCTGTTGAGCAATGCAGTAGTCATTTTTATGGGAAGCCCAAAACAATGTGAAGGTGTTCAGTCTTTTTAGAAATACGATAACTGAACCATTTTTTCCCCCATTTTTTGTGTAGCTTCGCGCCAATTGTTATATCAAATCGCTATTTTATCAATTCTTAGTAATTTTAAATGCACTTGGACGAAAATTACACCGATTTTGTACGATTTTTTTTACATTTTCCTGCGTTTCTTGGCTTTTTTTGCGATTGTTTATTTAACCTAATGTTACTGTGTCTAGCATGGCCGCTCGCCCGCAGACTGCGATAAACTGATTTCAGTGTGCAAGATTATGAGAAATTGTTGGAAGCAATTAAAGAAGTGAAGGTTGAGACGAAGGTGCCTCATTTGCTGTGTACAAATGCCACCCAAAATCATAGCCAACAACTCAGACTGATGCTATAGCTGTGAACAAGTGGCGTCCAAGCCATTATATGTGTTTTTGAAAAAAATTACGATTCCGGTGATGAGAGCGATTAATGAATGCATCAAATGCATCTCGGCTGCCCTGTAAATTCAATTAAATGAAATAATTCAACGAATTTGGCCTTTTTAATTGTGATTTTTTACTATTTCAGTGCATTTTCGTGGTGCGGCAACTTACAAGCCAAAATTCGAAAATGGCCATTTTGGCCCATTGCGTTAAATGTGCTAAAACTTTTTTCTCGTGAGTCCTATCCACTTGGTATCTTCAGCAAAATTGTAGCTGAGACTTCCTTCTTTCCCAGGGTATACCTAACTAAACATGTTTTCATATTCTACTCCGAGTTATCGGAGTTATCGGCCTTAGAAGAAAGTGCGACAACTTACAACGCATACACTGTACATACTCGTATGCATACTTTTCCTATCCAATTACATACATACATATATAGAATTATTTACTTGCTCATGCAGCATTAGCTATCAATGCTTTATATATCGCCTGCACCCTCATACACAAATTACAGCACATCTCATCGACTACGAGAGAAATGCTTATTAAATTATCACGAAAGAGCACAAACAATAACCAGACTCTTCATTATGCTGCAACGACAAACAACACCGAAATGCACCCTGAAAGCAGCAACTGGCAACGACAGTCAAATATCATGCCCATATGCATATTCATATATTCTATATATATATATATGTATGTATATAAATATGTGCTATGTAAATAACAAACACCAAGCATTAAAACTAACAAGGAGTTTTCTTCATTTACATACGAGTATCTACATTCAAATGTATGTATGTATGTATGTACATAGTTCAAAGTATTCATGCATATACCATGTATGTTCATATTTCTCTACGCTTACAGATACATATATAATACATAGTTATGTATATATCTATGATTATAATTGAATAAAAAGTTCAAACAAACCCGAGTCGAAAAGGCAAAGGCGAACCATAGCTACGCTACAGCAACTACAAAAACTCACCGATAAATAGCCACAAGAAAAAAGTCTGTCTATCTCAAGCAACAACTGAAAGTACTCATTAAATCGGTACGTGAAACAAACTTGAATCCGTACTATCGACCGGCATATGAATGAATGTGTGTGTATGTATGTAAGTATGTACAGCAACGTACATTGAGCTGAGCTACGTAAATAACAACTCCAACACAGAGTCGCCTACTGTTCAAAAGGGGTTGTTCTACAGGCATACACATCCACATAGCTTAAGCCGATCCTGCTCAATTGCTTTAAAACGTATGAGACGCTATTTCTTTTTAATATTTTTCCATTATGGTAAAAGCACGATTGACCTCCGAAATGGAAACGGATTCAACTTTATACCAAGTTTCAACAAAATTTCTTTTTATTTTACTAATATTTCACCTACTGCTGTATAAGCCAGCTACGTAAGGCCCTCAATAATATATTTTGCCAATGTTCCGCCAATTTGAAAGTTTGTTACAAGTAACCTTTAATTTAGCTCATTGTGAAACATACATACATAGTATATGCATACATAAATATGTGTGTAGTTACATTTATTTAGTATCACAATATCACAAAATATAACGAGCACCCTTTACAGGTAACTGTCTATCTCCCCGGTCACCTGCTTCTCTATGGGTTTTAAGTGAAGTGTTTACCTTCTTCAATGGCTGGTTTACGAGTCCGAGTTATGAGTCTCAGAAGCTAGTTAATTAGCTAGGTCAAAAAAACACAAACAACTAGCTCATTCCTCCGTCTCATTTACACGCAACCTACTGGTTTTCCTACGAAAAGACAATTGTCCTATTCTCGATAACTTTTGAGCTAGCTATTGTACTATGTAGTATGTTATGATAGAGTGTTCCGCAAAATGAACTAGCTGCGGAAAATAGTAGGTACAATTGAAACTTTATTGTATTCAGAATTTATTATAGATATGAAAAAATAATAAAAAATTTTACTAAATCCAAAAAGTATACAACTACTATGTACTCTACTCTTTTTCTATCTTTGCCACAGATCCCATATTTCAGCAATCCATATACTCGTATGTATGGGATCATATGTAAGAGGAAAAAAATAATAAATTATATGAGAATTACAAGACAATATTTTCACTGAACAATATTATTGAAAGAAGTTCTTTGTTGTTGCTGACAAAACAGTTAACATAAAATTGATTCTTTTTTCTTTTTAGACATACATATTTTTGTTTTTCTGTATTCAAAATACAAGCTTACCAAATACATATTTTCGTTAAAATAAAATATTTAAATTGGAAAAAATTATAAAAGAATCTTTTGTTTAACCTTTTCCTGTCACTCTTCTTCGTATTTGTCTTCTTCCACACTTGCAATTAGTCAAAATTAAAAACTATGGCTTGGCTACACTTTTTTATACTGGTTATAATTCTTCGCAGGGATAGATGTCGCCGCGATATAAGCATATATAGGATTAATTTCCAGTACAAATTTGGTTAAGCCGGTATACGCGACAACAGAAACACAGCTCTTGTTAGATATTTATCTATAAATACATACATGAAGCTTGTTTTTCATATGAGAATATACATACGATAGGTTTTGATTTTCATACCTTCTTTGAGTTGTGAAATTTGAATTCTTTAGTTGTTGAATTTGCCATAAAATCTATAGGTCCTTTCCACTCGTGTACAACTATAAGTCGGACAACATAATTGGGTACGAAGAGTTCGGCCTATTACCTCCATGGGATGTTGCGCCCAGTGGTGTTAACTTTTTATCATGAAATTGCTGCATGAGCTGCCAAAAATTACTGTAGATTACTGGAGTATTATAAAAGGAACTAAATGTAATAAAATAAATATTGAAAAAATTGAATATTTTACTAAAAAATTTCTTTTCAATTTCATTTAATTGTTTAAAATAACAATAACAATTAAAAACAATTTAATGTTAAACAAATATGTTGCATTGCTGCTGTGGCAAAATATATCTTTGATTGATAATGCAAAAATCGCTAACTACTATTTTGAAAACAATGAGATTCTTTAATAAATAAAAATTAACAAGTTCGGAAATAAAGTTACACTAGGTCAGAAAATGCTACCTTGCGGTGCACTCATGGTAGTCGTGTAATAATTGTGATTAGACATGACATTGGCAATATCCATGTTATTACTGAGGTATAATTCAATCCACAATTGAAAAGTAGAGTGAAAGCTTATTCTATCAAGTTTAATCATTTCATGCGACACTTTATCAAACGCTTTGAAAAGATATGTATAAATAGTATCAAAGTGAAAATAATCAGAGAATGCTGAAATCCAACAATTCGAGAAAACTGTCAATTTACTAAAACAGAGATTTAAAAAATTTTATTTTAATAAATCTATACAGTGAAAATTACTGGAAATTTCGAATAATTTATTGTATGACATTTCGAAATTGTGTAGAGTTAACATCACTGGTTGCGCCAGTAAAGAAGAAGTAGACACGCACTACACGAAGCCATTTGCTGCTTTATCGCCGTCTCTTCAATAGCAGTCAAAAGTTTGCCGTATTTGACCTTTGTGTGGTATTGGCCGAAATTATTTCCTAGAAATTCACGTCTTACGTTGTACGACTGTTTGTTTTTGAAGTTTGCTTCTTTAGAAAAATTTTTATTTTTGCGAGGTGGTACAGGATGGGCAAAGCGGACATTGTCACGGAAATGAAAGGCAGGGCCCTCTATCATCAAGTATGAAAAAAAAGATGCATATGTATTATATACACATAAATGACGACAGAACATATGTATCCACTATGCGCCCTCTATCAATCGATAGAGGAGCCTTCTATCCTGCCCATCAGTTTCTATTAAAATTTGACTTTTCAAATGAAAATTTTACATTTCAAACAAAAATTGTTAGAAATTACTAGAGCTGAAACAATGAACTAGCATAGGACTGACAAAAACAAACGCTAGGCACAACCTAATGGCGATTGTGTTATGATAAAATCTCCAGCAAAAACTGCGTCTGAGAGAAAACTGGAATGTAGATTTCGCGCAAAAATAGAGGATTAACAAATTTCAGATTATGTGATTCAGAAAATGTGATTCTCGAGAGTGTAGACTTCGCAAAGAACTTGAGGCACAACAGAATTCGAATTTCATTGAAGAAGAACTCACAAAGACTAATGGTTGAGGACAGTGTGAATGGCAAATGAGTTCATTAGACCGAATAATTGCATCAAAACTCATCTCATTGAGTCACGACGAAGATTCTCAGATTAGACAGCACCAGGCAGTCATTGAGGTGACTGAATTCCCAGCTTCTCAACGAAAGAGAAGGGCAGAAGATTTACTTGAAAATTTTATTACAAATCTTTCCACCGTGGAAAGAAAACAACTCACACAACTGGGGCAAAACATAGACGAGATTTGGCAACTTTCTAGTCAACCTCATAGCATTCGCGTGTTCTCAGGCCTGAACACCTGAATGCAGTTAATCCAAATGTAGAACACATGGGATCAGAGAATCATCAAACTGAACTATTATAAGGCGTATCGTAAAAAATTCCTTCGGCCACGCCTGTAATGTCTGCGATAGAATCTGGTTTTTTCAAGATTACAAAACCTAACCTAGAAACCGAAAAGGCAAAAGTGCCACTGACGCACACAATTTTTTTATAAGCACACTAACGTGTGATATTGCCTGTGGTTAAGCCTCGATTGTGCATTTTTAACGATGTGCAGGTACTTACCGAATGTATCTTAAATCGCTGACAAGAAATCGAATTTGATTTCTTTTCAATGAACTGTATGAGGTTTACTTGAACAAATAATGTGGCGCCACTGGCTTATGTACTGAGAAAACTTTAGTGCTGCTCATGATAAATATATGTATGTATACATAAATTCAGAAATATGTATGCATGTATCACATGTATCACACATACAACATTCCCCTTTTTTAATTCACTGTATATAATATTGTTCATTCAACTGATTTGCAGGGTTTTATTATTGCTCGAAACAGGAATGAGTTTTTTATGTAACATTATCTTTAAACTTTTTGAATTCAGGAATTGAGATGAATTAATTAATAAGGTTTAAATTGAAACTAAGCAATCCAAAGCAAAATCAGTGACCCATTTGGGTCTAGTTCTTAATCTTGCAGATTGATTAGTTGAATCACACCTATTAAGGTCACTTAACAAGGTTATGTATGATTGAAATAAGGTCCTTGAAATAAGGTTTCCAACACTTTAGGTTCGGGTATATCGATTATACTTATGTCGAATTATGAATTTATTTAAATCTCACTCATTCTGCATAGGATGTGAGCCCAGCACTTTCTCGTTCATTATTTTCAGCAGCTCTTTCGTCTCGCACATCACCATACATTTCATTGATACATACTAACCTAACGTATGTACTTCCCTGTCTCTATACCTACCCCCGGTGATTCTAACCCCTGACACAAACCCTGTGACATCTACTTGAAGAGACATTTTGCCCCTGCCGTTGTGACATGTACTATACAAGCATACATACATACATAGATAAACACATATATAATCGTACGTATATAAATGTTGGTGCGTCTGTTTCTTGGCTGCTGTCGATGTTTTTCTTGTTATTCTATTCTCTCACATATACATACACACATACATACTTGTTGGGAATAGAAGTGCTATGAAGTGGAAATCGTTAAAGCTGCTCTGCGACTGCCACTGCTGCTGCTGCTGCTGCTGATGTTGTTCCTTTTTCTTTTCTCTTTTTCGTCGTTATGCTACGTACGGATTAAGATGTAAATGCATGTGGATGAAATTACCTACCTACATTAGCCACTGCGCTACGTTTGCTGTCATTTGTGAGGGTTATTTGTTGTTGTTATAGCTGCTGCTCCTGTTGTTGTTGTTTTTGTTGTTTCCTCAATTTAATTTATATACTCACAACAATTTTTGTGATTCTTCTTTCTGTGCTACTTCGTATTTTAATACCCTACACCCAATATCACAATAGATGAACCATACCATATACCATATTATATTAATTTTTGAGACGTAAATATATTTTCTCTATTTGCGTGACATCCAAAGTCGAATTAGTAATCTCCGTTGCTTTTCGCACGATAACATCAAGTTGCAATCAAGAATGATAGAAATAAACATTTTGTCACAAAGTTGCGTATGCTACGTCACTTGCCTTTCGATATGTGTAAACTGCCAACTTGGTGTGCATGTTTTTTTTTCTAACTTACCCTATTGTCATTATCATGTTACAAAACAACAAAATACCATATTATATATGTAGGTATAAGTAAAATTCTCAAAGGATAACATTAAAGAAACTATTGACCCGCACAATAAATAAAATAATAAATACATTTGCAAAAATAATCGCCACATGCCATGCCACGCCACATGAGTAAGATTACGTGTAGGGTATTTCTGTTCAGTCACAACCGAACTTAATTTAACATCTAATTTTTTGTATTTGTATTTATGCCACACTGTCCGTCCGTTCGTTCGTTAGTTGGTTGCTGAACAAAAGATGGGTACAAAAAATATAACGACAGCAACAACTTTGTCAACAATAATGCCATGAAATGTGTTTGTGCGAGGCGAATGGATTTATTGTAAAGCAAATGGAACTGCAATTTAAAGTTGAGCTTTACTTGAATGTGTGTAGACAACAAAGCATGCAAGCAATTCGACAATATTAGTAACTTTTTTCCACACGGCAAGTTTTCCTCAAAGCACATTATAGCATTATAGCACATTTTTCAACTTTTTTCACTTCATAAAGGAAAGCAATACAAATCTTCTCATTAAATTCTTTATTTACTAAACACTGCTCAACACCCTGAGTTTTGCTCTTGCTCTTTAGCTACCTACATTTGAAAAGGGAAATTTGAGAAGTGAATGTTCAGTGCTTAATAAGCGACCGCATTCAAATTGTGTCGTAACAAGCAACAACGTGTATGCTTACAATTACAGTGCCGTAGTAGCAGCGACAGATTCGATGACACCCTATATATCTATCTATACAGGCATATGTACGTAGATATGGCAACGACCACAATAATACATACACTCATGATGCGATACATACTGCATGCAGAGTTCTACAGCTCAGGTAGGTTTTTTTTTTAATATTATTTCTGGTGTAGATATGTATGTATGTATTTATCAGATACGAGTATTTGTGGATGTGTATGCCTCTGTATTTCTGAGCTACAGTTATGTGTTTATGTACTATACATGGGGCGACAAATATAGATTGCGTATATGCTTCTTTACATAGTGTACGTTGTAGGTTGTAGTTATGTGCATATCTATGCACATGCAATTTCTGTGTATGTGTGGAGTAAGTGCGTAGAAATGAGGAAAATTCTGATTTGCCTTTCTCTTTGTTGTAAGGAATGTTTTGCAGTGTTTATTGTTATTGTTGTTGTTGTTATTCTTTTTATTGTTGTTGATTCTTGTTAGCATTTGTTAGTGCTTTTGATTATCTTTATTCTTCTTTGCTTATTTTTCCTCCCCTTTGTAATTCGTTCGTTTCGTATTACTTTTTTCCAAGCAAGCACTCAACACTCAAATTTACGGACTGATAATACTATATTCCCAATGCATTTAGCAAATTTGTATATCTGTGTAACGTCAAGGAAACAACAGTTGAGCCTTTCATTCACTCTTTATGAAAAAACAACAGAAACATTCGCGTATTTAATAAGCGTCATTGTTGGACGAGTGAAAAGTTCTGGGGCAATGTTGCGCATTTCTTTGCGCTCATGCAACAAACATTTTGACTATACCATATCTAATACATTGCAGATTGAAATGTATTGAATGTTTCTCCATATTCCTGGGATAAAATGGCAATAAACAAACACTTTTGGTATCGCCATAGCAGTCGCGGAGCAGCGCTGTAATTTATTGTTAGCGCCTACACAAATGTCAATTTTCTTGAGGTAAGCTTGGATTTGCCCCTGGGTTATAGTCGATTTTGTTTTATTCACGCGCTGAGCATTAAAATGAAGCCTCTAATCACCCAAGCAAACGTGCGCCCCTTTTTTTTGACATTTGTTGTCTGTATGTTCTTGTACAAATTACAAATAATTGTAATAGAAATAGTTTCTATTACAAACTATTTCCCTTTTAAGAAAAGTTTAATTATTTAAAACAAATTTATTTGTAACAAAAACCGTCATTTACCAAGAAAATTTATCAACGTATCAACTTTCGCGCGCAAATGTGAGCGAAATTGGATAAAAGAAAATGGGAAAAAACGTCAGAGACACGCTAAGAAAACTGAGCTCACACTCTATCTCTATCCTCTTTAGGCCCCTTTTCCCCACGGCAATTCTCTTTTGGTCTTGCCACTTCCTTTTCCACACAGTAAGATTTCTTGATTTTGCTTTTAGTTTTTTTAACATTCTTGTTGTGAAATAAAAATGAATTTGGTAAAATAGAAATAATCTTAAATTAAATAACATTGAAATTATTAACTAATTTTTGTATTTACAAATTTATTTAAATAAATGGTTCTTAAAAACTAACGTTCAAACCCATGCGCAGCCAACTTTAATTGACAAATGAGAATATGAGAAATGTCAAAGAATCAAAGAATGAAATCATGAATGAATTTTAGTATTTACTTATTTATTTAAATAAATTATTCATTCTTAAAAATTAACGCTCAAATCAATGTGTTAAATTGACAAATGAGAATAAAAGAAATGTCAAAGAATCAAATAATGAATTTATGAATAAATTTAAGTATTTACTTATTTATTTAAATAAATTATTCATTCTTAAAAATTAACGCTCAAATTAATGCGCAGCCAACTTAAATTGACAAATGAGAATAAAAGAAATGTCAAAGAATGAACAGCACCAGTCCTTCTAATTTTTCCTCACTCTCCCACAAACGTAACTTTCTTTCAAGAAAACATGTCCGTGTGGGAAAGGGTACTTACAATTGCCCTCCCTCGTCTTTACAATCAGTCAAGCAATCTAATACCCGTGTAAATGCCAGCGATTGGATAGTATAGGAATTTCATTTATTTCTTGCCAAGACCAGTCTTCCTTTGCCACATTTCGCCAGTGTTGCCAACTCAGTTGTTTTCCATCAAATTTGGTAGCAGTGCTTTCACTCTCTTTTTCCATCTTCATCGGACTGTTAACAAATGGGTTAGTAATTTCATTTGAACGAAATCAAAATACAGTACTTTTCGCTTAAAACGAACCCGTTTAAAACGAACTTCCGCCTAAAACGAACTAATTTCAAAAGTACCCGCTTTATTTCTAATAAACCATGAAATTTTTTTCGCCAGCGATTTACATTTCTGCAGGTAACAATTTCCCAGTTATTCGCAATTTAACAATGAATTCCGAGTATTAACAATGTTTTATTGCCAACCATTGCAAAATCGTATGCATTGGATTTCAGTAGAGCAAATCGAAGAAATAGGATTTTGTTAATTACAGCGCCATCTACCATGATGGCGTTGTAATTAACGTATACCTCGTTAAAAACCGAGAAAAAAAAATGTGATACATATTTTGGCTTTTTTACGTAACTATGCTTAGCTTATATCTCTTCTATAACTCACGATATATAAAACTTACAGATCGACTAAAAACAAAAAAAGATGTGACCAAAAATATATACTGTGACTTTGCAAAAATAGGATTTTGGTCCTAAGTCCAGATTTTGAGGGTGTATGAGAAATTTGGAGTATGCAGTTTTGTAATGTCTGCCTAGACCAACAACGTGCACTATTCTTTAAGCAAAGTAAACCCAATTTTTTTATCACACAGCGTAATTCATTTTTATTTCTAAAGAAAAGTCTTTCTACAAATATGTGTGTTAAAGACCTTCCCAGAGGAAAGGGAGTGAAGAAACTTGGCGTGCAAGTAATCTTGCGGAGCAATGGGGAATCCAAAGGCTATAGGGCAGTGGTAGATCTAGCGGGAGTGCAGTGCATTCAGTCCTTTAAACAAAACAGTATTTTAGTCGAATTTACAATTTCGTATATTTTCCTAAACAGCTGCAACCCTGCATACTTAACTCTAACCTAACAAATTGTAACTTCTTTACTGCGTCAGACACCTCATACCTTATCTTTATACCTATAGTATAATTAATTCACCATCTCTCATCACAATGGCTTACTCCGTTTTTCGCCACCACGTCATGGTTTTTAATTGGAATAAAAATTATGGAAAATTCGGGTCAATTTAAAAAAAAAAAACAGTTTTTTTAATGTCATCAACACCAACATTTAAAAATATTTATAAATGTTACCTTTTAGTGGATTCTAGATTTGCGCATTAATCCCTGGCAATCGAAGCAGAGCGAAATATAATCAGAATCGTACATAAATTTATAATTCATAAAAAAACAACAAAAATTTTTTAATGCCATGATCCACCATTTATTGTATTCTTGGAAAAAAAAAATGATCAAACCAGAAGAGGCTTCTTCAAGAAGACCTAAAGAAGAAATATGGATAAATATTAAACTTCGATCGATAAGAAATTTTTTTTTTTCAGCAAAAATTGAGGACTGAGGCGATGCCGATGCAAATAATCAATTCTTAAAATTTTTTTTATGTTTTATTTTAATATTGCATAACAACAATTCTATCGTCCGCAATCTCTGTATGCGCTATTATAATTTTTATTGTTAATATTTCCTCAAAATACAGCCGAGATTATTTTTAATTTTCCCCGCCATGGGGAGCATGGCCCCGTTCCATATGTGTGTACATTACATACACATGCACAGTATGTAGTACAATAGATGAAACTGCCGTCGGCATAATGAAAACTGAATCCCATTTGATGAACTTGTTAAAGCCCTAACACGAATTTTTCAATTTTTCAATTTTTTCGGGAGAAGTAAAAAACATTTTGAAACTGAATTATTCTTAGTATTGTTTTCAAAAATTATAATTTAAAGTAATTGCAAATAACTGTAAGATTTTGGTGTGTGAACTCAACATTTTTGGCCGCGTTGCAGATTGATCCGTTTGATCATCATAATCCATTAAAAATTCGATTTTGAAAAAGGCGATGTTAGGGCTGTAGCAAATTAAGACGGCGATATGATTGCGTGTGCATTATTAATACATGCATATTTATATTCTCACATTTATAATAGAAAGATGCATGCCCTAAAGTTCCGTTGAGTAAAATTAGAAATTAATTTACGTTATATTATTTTTCAGCTTATCCTTTTCATAAAATGCTGTAGAATTTTAGGATTTTACTTTAAAAAGAATTTTAAAATTAAAAGTAGTTCTAGCCCAAAGAGTAAAACAACATACAGTATAACTTTTCAAGTTACAAAGGGCATGACGCAGTCATTTTAATTTATATGTAATTTCAGTATTAATTAAAATAATTTGTTAAGTCTGATGGCGATTCGGAACATCAGTTTAACAAGCAATTTTAATTTAAGATGCATATAGATTACACATATTTAATGTGAAATTAACTTATATCCTAATCTTACGGTCAGTAATAAGGTCTTTTAATGTGGCTATATGAAAGAAATTTACTCTACAGAACCTCAAAAATGTTTGCTTTTTTGTGTTGTTGTGGTTGGTGGTGGTGCAGCCAATGAAAATCGAGTATGTCTCATTAGAGTGTGTGTAAAAGAGTAAAGTGTGTTCGTTGCAGAGCAGTATTGCCAGGCTTGGATTTTAAAATCAAATAGAACTAAAGGCAATAAAAAAAAGATTTTTATACCAGCTTGTGTAACATACCAAATTTGTATAACAGATTTTATAAAAAAAACACCCGATTATTTATTAAAAAGGGAACTATTCGAAAATTAATGAGTTGCACACTTTTACACGCTGAAATTTTAGTCTCAGTTAAATGAAATTGTTGTTGTCAGAAATAAACATTGAACAAACTTGAAAAAGAACAGGCATAATAAGAGAATAACATTTCTCTACGTGTTATTAAAAATATTTAAAAAATAAAAATTTCTATACAAAATGAAACAGTGTCTTAAGCAAAAAAAAAAACAAATTATAAAAAAAGCACTGACACTAAATGCTATAATTTATATATAAAAACCAATTTGATCTCTTGGAAAGCTAATTTGGCAACATTGCCCAGAAACTACTTTTTAGAACGAACCGCATACTTTTTAATGGTCCGTCATAACCACTGATGGTTTTTAAAACTATTTGGAATTCCCTCCAATTCCAGCATTTTTACGGTTTTTTAAACTCCCTGCCTTTTTCTTCTCTTTTTTTTTTAATGGCACAACATCTCATGGAGGTCTTAGGCCGAGCTTTTCGCAGCCACTCATGTTGTGCGTATTACATTTGTACTTGTTTAGAAGAGTCCTTAATCCGAACGGCGAAGTGAGAAGCTTTTCGTATGCAATTTTTACTCTTGTAGGTTTGCCATTGCCTGGCAAAAGGTGGCACAACTTTGTCATTTAAATTAATTACATATGTACAGGGTGTTTTTTTAGAAGTGTGGTTTTCAAGAAGAAATAAAACGCATATAGTTAAATGTTATGGCCAAGAATTTAGTTTTATTACAAAGATAAGGATTTGCCATTATGTTTTCAAAACGATTTCGGGCAAGTGGCCGCCACGACTCCTTTTTTTCGACCCCTTTTAGCAGCAATTGGGGCTGTATGTCAGTAATAACGCGCCGAATATTCTCTTCCAAGGCGTCAATCGTCTCGGGCTTGTCTGCGTAGACAAGCGACTTCACATAACCCCACAAAAAATAGTCCAGCGGTGTTAAGTCGCACGATCTCAGAGGCCACGCCACAGGCCCACGACGCGAGATAATTGTCTCATCAAAAGTTTCCATCAATAAATTGATTGTTTTTTTGGCTGTATGGCATATAGCGCCGTCTTGTTGGAACCAAAGGTCGTCCACATCAACATCCTTCAATTCAGGCACGAAAAAGTCACTAATCATGGCTCTATAGCGTTCCCCATTGACTGTAACATTATGACCGGCTTCATCTTTGAAGAAATATGGACCAATGATTCCCTCTGCCCATAGAGCACACCAAACAGTGACTTATTGAGGATGTAACGATGTAACGACGTCTCAACAATGGCTTGTGGATTATGATCACTCCAAATGTGACAATTTTGCTTATTAACGTACCCATTCAACCAAAAGTCAGCTCCATCGCTGAACAAAATTTTCTCGTGAAAATCGGGATCGATCGGTGTCTATCTCGTTTCACTATGAAATGGTAAACCAAATTGAGCATAAATCAAGTGAAAGCTGTCAAAAAGACTAACTCCGAAAAAAGTATTGCCAGATTGAAAACCACACTTCTAAAAAAAACAGCCTTTATATTTACAAAAACGAATAATTGTTTTACTTTCCCAGTTCCCACTAACGATTTATGTAAGACATTACGTCTTCGTGCACGAAAAATGTAGTTTTGCACAAACAGTTCATGCATGAAATTTTCATACAAATGTCGCAGGTTTCACCGACGAACACCAGTCAAAAACGTTCAGGAAATTTCTTTGATGAACACAAGAAAGAAAGACAGAAATATGTACGAATTTTCTATGACGAACCAAAGAAAGAAAAGTGAGCGAAATTTCGTACATGAATAAAAGAGAGAAACGTTAAGTTCGTGAATGAAACATATGTGGCATTTTTTATATGAAATCGGTAAGGCCGTGGTTATGTTTGTGTTCGCTATTAGGCGAATACATCACATTTTTCTCTAATGATCTGGTGGTTACACTAGGCTAGTTGCAGAGTTGCTTTTGGTCGTTTTTTAAGTACTTATTCGTGCACAATAAGTACTTATAAATGGCAACACTAAATGGTATACAAACAAACTTTAAACAATTTTATTAAGATGGAGAGTGAAGTTAATAATTTGCTATGATGCAAGGCCATTTCTATCACTATTAAATAGTTTTCATAGTTTTAGAAAGATATTAATATCCGTTTTTAAACAATTCAAATATTCGCTTCGTTTTCTACAATTGGAAACAATGGTTTTGCATGCTTTCGTACTAATTTACATACATTCTTGTTCGGTGTGCTCGGTGTTCATTTCACCCAGCATATCGTGTTATTTGTAAGAGTGAGTAAAAGCTCTCTTTGCGTGCACGGCGCAACAAAAATTTCATTGTGTTCTGCAAGCAAAATCTGAACATAGCCTCGGCCTAAGGTGCTGGTTATACTGGTGTTCGCTGTTCGACGAACACAACATATTTTACTCTCGTGCTCGGTGTAGTGGTTACTTTCGTGTTCGTTACAGAGTTGCTTTTTGTCGAAATTCAGTTTTTTTAGTTAAACTATATTATTCGCAATGGCAACACTAAATAGTATACCAAAAAACTTTAAACGATTTTATCAATATGGAGAGTGCAATCAATAATATAATTGAAAAATTATGAAAATAATATGATTTTTCTTCAATAGTTTTATGAATAATATAAAAAGTGATTTTTTAAGAGCTTGGCTTTTGGAAATCCAAAAAATACAGAAATTTAACAAAAGTGAATGAAATTGTTATTTGGATCGATTAATCAATTCCTGCCATTTACTTTTTAATGATAATTTCACTTAAATGTTGTCCGCGGTTACGCTTAAAGTGGTCCATTCTGAAGGTCCAACTTTGGCACACTTTTTCATCCATTTCGACCGGAATCTCACTAATGACATTGGCTTCCAAAGCAGCAATCGTGTTTGGCTTGTCCCTATAGACAAGAGACTTAAAATAGCTCCACAAGAAATAGTCTAACGGGGTCAGTGGTCTAGTGGTAGTGCGTTGGACTGCTACGCAGAGTGCCCGGGGTTCGAATCTCGGCACAGGCAAAATCAAAAAAGTAGAAAAAATAATTTTTCTACACGGCACCACCTCTTGTCTTGGCAGGCAATGGCAAACCTAAAAGAGTAAAAATTTCCTATGAAAAGCTTTTCACTTCGCCGTTCGGATTCGGCATTAAACTGTAGGTCCCTTCCATTCGTGTACAAATATAACACACACAACATGAGTGTATGCGAAAAGCTCGGCCTAGGCCCTCCATGAGCTGTTGTGCCATTAAAAGTAAAAGTAAAAAGGGGTCAAATCACACGATCTTGGTGGCCAATTGACTACACTAAAACGTAAGATTAACTGCTCACCAAATTCGCTTCTCAATTGATGCATGGTTTCGCGTGGAATGTGGCATGTTTCATGTGGCACCGACCTGTTGGAACCACATGTAGACATTTTCGGCAAAAAACAGTCCATTAACATCGAACGGTACCTTCTCTATTGACCGTAACGTTGCGGCCTTCATCGTCTTTGAAGAAGCTCGGCCCAATGATGCCGCCTGCCCAAACAGTGCATTTTTCGGAATGCATTGGTAGCTGCTGAATTGCGGCGATTCTGCTTATTCACATATCCATTGGGTCAAAAATGAGCCTCGTCGCTCGCTGAAGACAATTTTGCGATAAAAAAACGGATCCTAATCCAGATTTTCTAAGGCCCATTCACCGAAAATTCAACATTGTGGTAGGATGCCTGGCTTCAGTTCTTGCACCAGCTGTATTTTGTATGGCATTAATCCGAGAACTTAAAGAACTTAAAATCTCGTAAAATCTTCCAGGTGGTCGAATAATATAAACGATCGGCGCCGGATGGACATATCGCGATCTTCTTCGACACTGGCGGCTACAGCGCCAATATTCTCTTCGGTACACACTCTATGGATACGATTTGTTGGATTGATGTCCAATAAAGTGAAAATGGTGCGAGATTTGGTCACAATGAGCTGAATAGCCTGCTCTGTCGATTATGACGACCATAAAATGGACGTAGCTTGCGAAACGCATTTTACACAGAGCACGAATTTTGATAATAAATTTCAATAATTTGCAAACGTTGTTCAGGCGTAAGTCTATTCATGATGAAATGGCAAACCAAACTGAGCATTTTTTACTTTGACACATGTCAAGAATCACGCGTGAACTGTCAGAAATATAAACGTCAAAAACTAAGTAACAAAACAATCACCCTCTATTTGATATTCACTTTTAAACTAAAAATTAAAAACATTCGCAACTTCGCTTTTCTACATATGAAAATAATGATGTACAAGGTTTGCATGTTTTCCTTCTATTTTACAAAAAATTTAGTTCTTTTTGTGCTCGGTGTACATTTCACACAGCATATCGTGTTCGCTGTGAGAGTAAGTAAAAGCTATTTTTTCGTGTTCGGACAACAAACATTCCACGGTGTTCGCCGAGTAAAATTTGAATATAATCACAGCCTAAGAAACTTCGTGTATGATATTAAGAAAGAAAAGTATATAAATGTATTCATATTATACTTACATATAAATATGTATGGTAAAAACGATACATATAACTTAAAGGCTTTTGAAAATAAAATATTATATGTATTTTGTATAAATATGAAAAATAATATTTATAAATAAGAATTTGATATTACAATATAACGATGGTTAACTTCACAGATGTGTTAAGTTAAAATATATAAAACTTTTTAGGTACATATTTGCTTTACAATGTAAAGATCTTATCTGTTAAATTTTGAAACACTTTCTACAGCGGCTTTATCTGATTTTATGGGTTAGTCTCTTTCAACAACTGTGCGCTAGATAGTTAACATGTTACTGGAAAACCAGTTACAAACTTTCAAACCAAATTTCACTTAACACATTTGTGAGTCTAATCATCGATATTTCTTTTGAAAATTTCGTAATGGAAATATTTTTCATGGAAGTTAATGAAAAAATAGTCAGTATTTAATTTACAATACATAGTATATAATTACTTAAAAACGAAAACTTCTTCGACGAAATGTCGAATTTTGTGCCTACAACCGACGATATGCGGACATCATTTTCTGTTTCCAATTGAAGAAATCTGCTTTGGAATCTCATCGAATGCTTGTGGAAGCTTACGCTCTAGGCAAAACACAGTGCAAGTGGTTCAACGAGTGGTTCAATAAGTTTAAAATTGGTGATTTTGATGTGAGAAACGAAGAACGTGGAAGACTACCGAACAAATTTGAAGATGCCGAATTGCAAGCTTTACTCGATGGGGATGATGGTCAAATGCAAGAACAACTTGCAGAACAATTAAATGTGACCCAACAATGCATTTCAATCGTTTTGGACATTCTGCAAACAGGTGTAAATTTCTTCGTATAAGGATCATTTTAACTCTGCGTTTCATAATTTCGGCGTTTCTTCAAAATGTTGATTCCCATTCCTCGTCGGCTTCCAATTTGTTTTTAATCTGACTTATGTAAATCTGAATAAAAAAATAAAGTAAGTGTTTGTATTTTATTTTTAATAACCTGATAACAACGGATTGAAAGACATTGTCATTGTGTTTAATTAAACCTAAACTAATTTTCAGTTAGACCTTAATCTTGCAATGGAATGAGTGCATCGTAAAGATTTTTTTTATTTTGTTATTGGTGCTCCATAAATATTTTCATCTTCAAAACCGAGAATAACCATTTCTGTATAGAACAAACATTTTCGGTACTCTGTCGCTTTCCAACTACACAACTTTTGCAAAGATCGTTGACGACGTTCAGACTCCTTCGGATTAAAACCAATTAAAGTGGGAACGGTATTTTTACACAGACTGGCTTTCCGGTTCCACAATAAGCGTCTATAAGAAACAAGTAGTGTCCTGTTAAGTTTATGGTTCTACCAGAAATGGGCCACAATCCGGTGGCACTACTTTTAATAAGAGGCACGCAATCCGTCAAGGATAATATTTATGTATTTGAATGCAATTTGTACAAAGAGGCAAATCGCCTAACTTTACGCGTAAAAGCTGATTTTCTATTCCAAAGTGAAGATATTGCTCCAGAACCACGGTTTGTTTAATTATTGGGGTAAGTTTTGTGTGGGCGCCATGCGGCTGCTGTTGTTTTGTCACATCTTTTCCGCGGCTAAAATATCGTCGCCAAGACTGACATGTGTCTCACAAACCTATGACAAACACACAATATCAAATTCGTTCTTATTGCTAGAAACCTTTTCGTAGTATGCTTCGAACTTTCAAGATCATGCTCTGGCAGACAGATACCATATATAGACTTTGACCTTCAACTTTCGCTTCCTTCGACCCATCACAACTGTTACTCGTTCTCAGCTTTCTAGCCCATGTTCCAAAAATCTTCTGTTGAACGTGCCGGTGAATGGTTTTGAGGATTGTCCTTTTTCGATACAAATTGAATATTTTGTTCATTGATACAATCTATTGTTTTTTTTGAATAATGACTGCTTTTAAGGTCCGGCCAAAACATGTGTTCGTCATGAGAGTGATGTTTTTCGATGAACTGCTTCAATTTTGGCAAGCATTGGCCGATATAAATGTCAGCATTGATCGCTTTTGCTTTGTTTGGACGAATAATTGGTGGTGGAAATATCTTCTGACGAAATTGCACACCAAACCAAACCTTTTGCTTCGATTTTGCTTTACCGGCAAATTTAACATTGTCTGGTGTTGCTTCAATGTTGAAGCCATCATTTCCAAGTGTTTGTCACGAAGTGCACGGCAACATTTTGGTGCTCGCTTACCTTTTCGATAGATCACGTCGTTTTGGGTCAAAATGCGACTGTTTGTGGCTTTTGAAACACAACATTTTCTCGACAATCGCCGTGTTGATTGATCAATTTTGTTTGTAGCACATGCCAACAGACTTTTTGTTGTTCTGTCACTAAGTTTTGGTTGTCGACCAGATTTCTTTTTATTTTCCGGCTATTTACCTTCATGAGGATCTTTGACGGCACGATAAATACCATAGCTGCAAGTGAGATTGTTTTGTCTTTCAACACTTGAAGAATTTCGCCAAAGTGGTGCGAAACACTTTTTCGCAATTCTAATTTGCGATGTATTACACAATAATGTGTTTGACAGCAGCTTCAAGGTACCGTTACACACACAGAGTGCATTGGATGAAATTTTTTAACTTGTTTATGCAATTCAATTAACGTCTGAATGTCGTCTCAATACTTTTGTTTTCTTGCTTTTCGCTGTACATTTGGGCTAGTCCTGCAAAATGCGAAAACGCGTAAACCTCATAAGTTTATGACCTCGTAAATCAACTGAAAAAATTTGTATGGAAAATTCTTTATTAAATTTCGTCACAGTTCTTACATCAGTTTGCACCAAGAATTGAATGCGCAAATGACTTCGCGAACTTGCGCTATTGAATTTCCAACCCTGTGAGTGACACAGATTTTACTTTGCTGCAAAATGGAGTGAAAAAGATTGAAATGGCATAAAGTGTTATGTTATTTCTTTGAAATTCACAGCCAAAGTCAGATCGTCGTCACTTTGTTCAACAATTATTGTGAGTCCAACGCATGATTGCAATGCATTATGCGATTTACGTTACGATTTACACGTTTGTCGAAAAAGCTTGTCCCCGCAAAACATGCAAAAATCTTCACGGTTTACAAGTTGAGCGTTTGCAGGAATAGCCTAATTTACTTTTTTCCTCTTAAATATTGTTAAAACTTTAGTTATTCTGCGCTTTTCAGAAGCACAAAGTTTTCTGACTCTCTTTTTCTGGTTCGAATGTTCTTCACTTTGTCGAAAACTGTAAAATTATTGGGATAAAAAGAAAATAGGAAAATAAAAATTGGAATGCAATTAATAAATTTTTTATTAACCAGAAACAAGGTGTCGTATTCAGTGTCGCATCCTCTCAATAGTAGTAATTTAACAATACGACATGATACGACACCCTGTGAATCACATAATTATACCATATTTGCAAAATAAAACAGGTGAATTGTTTATGGTATTTATATACCATAAATATCATTAGCAACACTGCTTTGTTGCGATTATATTCGGCTATAAATCGTACGTTTGCCGTCGATCGACTCAGTAGTTTGTATGTTGGAAATTCTTTAGGAACGCTATCATATGCATGAAATTTTTGTAAGAAGTCATGAATGGAATTTCGTCTGGGATATGTATGCAATAAACCCCGGTTAAGTACCTCTCTCATAAGTGCCTTTCCCGCTTAAAAGCCTGGAATTTGTTTCTTTTGCAAATATAAATTTGCTTGAAATTTCTCCTTTTAAGTGCCTGCCTTACTTAAGTATCTTATATTCCTTACAAAAGTCTGACATCTTCAGCTTAGGTACTTAAACGTGGTTTACTCTACACTTGATCCTCGTTTTACACGGTTTTTTTCGCACGGATAATTAATCTTCTAAAGACTAGTGTTTAACACGGTTTTATTTAATTTTATTGCAAAATTAAAATGGTTTTAATCACTTACACTTTTCCTCTTCACATCAGAAGAACGATTTATATCGGTTCCAAAGCCCTAACGAACTCTTGGAGAACTTTAAGATTTAATTAATAATTTAATTATATGTTAATTTTAATTGCTTTAAGTTAATTTTTACTAATAAAAAAACCAATTTTCATATATTAAAATAAAATTAAAAAGAACATTTCTAAAAAATAGATAAAAAGTAAAATTGTTGTTTACTTGGAACACATCACAGGTTTTTATAGAAGATCCATGTATTTTTTTACACGGTTTCAATTTGCTCGGTTTATTTCAGGAACGGATAAACCGTGTATAAAGAGAAGATCAAGTGTGCCTGCATACAAATAGAATAAAATTGAGCATAACTACGAGTACATATTGTTAATGTTTTAAAGAAGACAGGCTCCATTCATATTTTCTGAAATAATAAAATATATTATCTATCTTCATCTTTATCTACATTCATTATCTTCATAACATATCTGGTCTACAACCACTTCAGAGGGAGCAAATATGATATGTTTTCATTATGCCTAAAAGTATGCTCTGATAATTGAGACATCACAACAGTGTTCAATGACTGCTGGAAAAACCATCCCCAAGATTATGCAATTTAGTGTACAATTTAATGAGTATACAATCCTACAAAATACAATTTTTAACAAATTTTTTTTTAATGAAACAAAAAATTAAAAAGATAAAAAGTTAATTTTTTATATTTTTTATAACAACCTTACCATTTTATTGTAAAGTGTGTTTTTGTTAGAAGTGTGGTTTTCAATCTGACAATACTTTTTTCGGAGTTGGTCTTTTTGACAGCTGTCACTTGATTTATGCTCAGTTTGGTTTGCCATTTCATAATGAATGGACTTACTCCTGAACAACGTTTGCAACTCGTTCAAATTTATTACCAAAATAATGGTTCGGTTCGCGCGATTTTCCCAAGAAAATTTTGTTCAGCGATGAAGCTCACTTTTGGTTGAATGGGCACGTTAATAAGCAAAATTGTCGCATTTGGAGTGATCATCATAATCCACAAGTCATTGCTGAGACGTCGTTACATCCTCAAAAAGTCACTGTTTGGTGTGCTCTATGGGCAGAGGGAATCATTGGTCCATATTTCTTCAAAAAATGAAACCGGTCATAATGTTACAGTCAATGGGGAACGCTATAGAGCCATGATTAATGATTTTTTCGTGACAGAATTGGAAGATGTTGATGTGGACGACCTTTGGTTCCAACAATACGGCGCTACAAACCATACGCCAACGAAACAATCAATTTATTGATGGAAACTGTTGGTGAGCGCATTATCTCGCGTCGTGGGCCTGTGGCGTCGTGGCCTCTGAGATCGTGCGATTTAACACCGCTGGACTGTTTTTTGTGGGGTTATGTGAAGTCGCTTGTCTACGCAGACAAGCCCGAGACGATTGACGCCTTGGAAGAGAATATTCGGCGCGTTATTACTGATATATGGCCCCAATTGTTGCAAAAAGTGGTCGAAAATTGGGACTCTCGGCTAGAATTTTTTCGAACCAGTCACGGCGGCCCCTTGCCCGAAATCGCTTTTAAAACATAATGGGAAATCCTTATCTTTATAATAAAGCTAAACTCTTGGCCATAACATTAAATTATATGCGTTTTATTTCTTCTTGAAAACCACACTTCTAAAAAAAACACCCTGTATAAACATCGTTTCAAAATGAGCTCGCTCAGTATATCAAAAATTTTGTCTTTGACTGCTAAAATTCATATAAGAAATCGAAGGTATTCACTGAGAAATAGAACATATACATATGTATATTAAAGCGCCACAAGTTGACGACTTGTCAAATCGTGGTGTTGCATCACAGCATATAACGTGCTCAAATCTTACTATTAAGATGCAATAGATTGATTCATATCGGCGATGCCATAACATCATGAATTTAGCAAATGCTTAAGCACTATTAAAACAAATTCTTTTGCGAATATGTTATGCCACTCACAACAATATCCACACGACCTATATACTCCCCATAATCTGCTTCTGTAAAATTCCAACATTCGAATCAAGCTTGTCAATCTTAGTAGAAGACTCTACATCGATATTCTAGTTAGCCTTGGTTCAACACTCAATCTAATTTTTGACATCCTTAATTTGCACGAAAAATTTGTTCTTGAATGATATAAACTCATCAAATTTATCGTTCATGACAAAGAATTTATCAGCCATGCTAGTGAATTTCGTATTCATGCCAGGAAAACTACGGTTAAGTACCTTACGAAGATTGCCTCCATTTAATAGATTAAGAGATTGTGGATTTGAAAGGCACATCTTAAAGGTGTACCCAAGCCTATTATATTTGGCAATGGCTTTGAGAAAGTTGGTAATTAAGAAGATCTGTGGCAAAAAATAAAAGTTGATTGTCGAAGGCACTAGCTTTACAGTTAGTTAAATAATCATATTTCGATGAGGTACTTTAACAAATGTCTAACAAGTCTCCATTTATACAAATTCAGAAAGTGTTCCAGCCTGCCATTTCACTTCCTGGGCGAGAGAGGAAAGATCCCTATTTCATCGTATTGGTAAGTTTTCTTTTCATCGCTCGTTCTTTTGAAATTCCTCTTTGTTTTATGCAGAGGTGCTAATGAAATCTTGCTGGGTGGAAATGCAAACGGTAAGACAAAAAGAGTTGTAAGAATTGAGGAAGAAAACTTTCCTACCTTCATACTTCATATGCACAATGCTTTGGTTAACCAAAGAACAAAAGAAAAATATGGCAGCACGGGTAAATTTGTGGATTTTGTTTGCGGAATACTGCAAAACCAATATGTTTTTGTGTTTTTTTTTAACGTATACATTCCAACACTTGCCACGCCATATCCTTACTCAACCGAAATTTGTAGTTTGAAACTTGTTGCAGACTATGTCGTTTTCAATATCAAACTCAAAATTTACTAGGTCTGGAAACAAGTTTAGCATTTTCACAAAACGTATGTGGGCTCTATTTCATCAGCATCAGCTGTTGGTTAACCAATGGAATTTTGGGGCTTATACTAAAGGTTAACTAAAGATTGAAAATTTAAATGTTATTAGTTAAACCATTGTCATTAGTTAACTAATGACTGCGAATCCGATCCTTTCAGATTTAAGTATATGAACAATTCCTTAAATTAAGAATTTTAACAACTTGGAACGAAATAGGATATAAATTTTAAAACATTAAGCTTGATTTATTCACATCTTGTAACATTTGAGCATTTTTCTTTTTAATTATCGATATAAAATAGAAAAACTAGTCCAGAATGCTCCTTCTTATCCTTCTTATCCTTCTTATCCTCCTCCCAATAACATATGTACATTCATCGATAAATGGTGTCAATAAATCTGGTCTTCGTATAAAAATGTATTTATAAAGATAATAAATTTATTACGTTAAAATTAATTAATTAATGCCATTCAAAAGCTCGTTTAAACGATTTCATGTATCTTTTTCAACTGTTACCGTTAGGCCCTCACTAGAACCTCATAGTTGTTAAGACGTACTTCCTGTCCGCCAAACGGAATATAAAGACAACCGTGCGAAGGATGAATTTTTCCAGGTGTCATACTGCCGCCGTAGTGTCCACGGCCAATATATAAGGGTTCACCATCGCTGGTGCGACCACAGACGACTGCACCTGGGGGTACTCCACCGTTTTGGTCTGGAACCCAGCCATAACCATAGCCGGCCAACAATTCAAAATCGTATTTCACATGCTCCATGCCGCCGTAGGCAACATAAGCGCAATTCTTATTTGGTATTACTTTAGCGGGCAACAAGTCACCTTCGTGATAGGCACGACCGACGTAAATGGTATCACCGTCAGCATCGACACCGGCTTGAATGGTGCCAGGAACGATATTACTACCGGATGAGGAAACCCATGTCTCTGGCTGTACGAGCACCTCATAAGTTTCCAATTTATGTTCTCCGCCACCATACGGTATATACAGGCAACCATGCGATGGATGAA
Organism: Palloptera scutellata; assembly: GCA_958295655.1. NCBI lineage: Eukaryota > Metazoa > Arthropoda > Insecta > Diptera > Pallopteridae > Palloptera > Palloptera scutellata. Next base: position 43,303,744 of record OY282451.1, read on the forward strand.
TTTTACCAGGCGTCAAGCTACCATTCCAATGACCACGGCCCACATACAGCGGCTCACCGTCCGCAGTTTGACCAACACGCAAAGCATGTGGTGGCACATGACCACCACTGCTGGGGATCCAACAGTAATGGTGACCAGTTAAAATTTCAATATCTTGTTTGTTAATCTCCTCTCCACCCCAGGCGATATATGCTTGACGTTTGCTGGGAACCACTTTTGCCGGCAACATATCACCGTTGTGATAAGCACGACCCACATAGATTGCATCACCGTCCGTATCGTGGCCAGCATGAACGGCAAATGGTGGCAAATCGGAATAGACATTCGTCGAGACCCAAGTGTGATCTGTAAAAGATGGTGTATACTATTTGATGAGTTGCGAATTATTGATCGTTATTATGATTCATTATGGTATAGTATAATATTGTATATGCACATATGTACATAGGTACATAGGTACATAGGTACTTATTATATAATGTACTATATACCATACTTCAATTTCACGCGCTTGTTTACTAAAGCTTACACTTCTTAAAACGCTACCCATTTATCAGTTTCCTGTTATTAAAAGCTCGCACCTGGCGGCAGTAGCAGATTATTTACTTATTTGGTTTAGTTAACGCTAAATGACGATATCTATATATTTTACACTGGCAATATCGCCTGACAATCTTATCATATTTGGTTATAAAATCTTCGGCATTTCGAAATTGATGAAGGCAAATAACACAATGACTAAAGTATGTACAGATTTTCTGGGTAATGACCATTTTTATAAAACATATTATTTTTTTTAATGCTGTTTTTAGATACTGCTGTGCAGAGCTCACGCATTATGCATTATAGCACATTTTGTACTATGGTATTTATGTATTGGAAATGTATGTACTATATGCTGCATAGTACTAACATTAATATTAATTGCTATAAATCTTTACTAATATAAGGTCAAAGCACCCGATCCTATTTTCTATATCGTTTTGGGTTGTACAGGAATGTTTTTATCTGACTCCATGCCAAATTGAACTTGGGACCTTTCACACAGAAGTCGATCTCACTACCCACTGTAATCGTTAATGGCGACCACGTATATTCTAATTACTTATTCTGCATTGCAAATCTTAATCAAATTTCTCATTATCAATAGATTTTAACGAAATCTGTTTGTAAGTGCAATCAATATATTTTTATTATGGTATATTTCACTTTTATCATGATTATTTTACTCACCCATTTTAAAATTTTGCTTTGTTGTTTTTTTAAATTGAATCAATATGAAAATATTTAACCTCCGTCAGGTGCGAAGATTCAAATGAAACTGAATTCTCTAAAAATTTAAGCTTAGTACTTTATAATAATTTATTAAACACGTTATCATTTATCACATTTTCGCTGCAAAAGATAGCATTCTTTTTTACTCTGGAAAGCATTTACAGAACCTCATACAAAAGAATTAAAAAAAAGGGGTGAAAAAACCGTGTTCTTTGTTTAAAAATCGTGAGCGACAGTGAATTATCGAGAGACCGACCACGTTTAATGAAGCATATATTTATAGTATGTAAATAATATTATATTATATTATATTTTATAAAAAAGATATTACACTTTTATTAAATTTTCTTGTGATTTTGTTTTAAATAAGAAACTCATCGAGGAGACAAACAGAAAAAGAGAGGAAGAGTTTTATGTTTTACTATATACTCTATCTGAAATGAGTCTAGTTGTTATCTTATCGCAAGTTGCTGTTACTAAAATTTAAAAACAAGCTCATAACTACAGTATAGATATCGAATATCATGAACCATAAGTACATATTTTGATATATTGTTTTTATATTTATTCATTTATTTTTTGTTGCATGTATTACTCATATATTCTATTACATTATGTGGGTGGTACTATATACTTATGTAGTAAAAACAAAAATCAACGCAATATAATTTTTTAGTTCGATGTATTTTTTACAAAGTGAAAAAAAAACAATACTATTTATGTTTTTTAGATCGGTGTTTTCATTTCAGAAATGACATTTACTTTCCCCTGATAGGTTCTCAAAAATGTACTATTATATAGATTAATATTTTTTTTTTTGATACATTCAATACATAGGGTATATCCCTACGAATGCAGAACATGGTGGTATTGTGTTAATTGGAAGGAAGATATGTAGGGGGGAGGAACCTTGAGGGACAATGAGAGAGGGAATGCAATCACAGGACACCGATAAAGAGATACATATACTAGTTGCAATCGCTTGTGGTTTTGTATAAGTATATACTGGGACTCAGTCCACATGTTTTGATGTTTCTCAAAAAAAAAGTTGAAAAGTTTTTTCACTGTGAGATGACCTAAAGTATTGTTGATTGTTGTTGCATTTCCATAACACTCTGACCGCTGCACCATTGTACTTTCTCTTGGTTGGATTTACATTCCGAACGGCGGAGTGGCCATTTGTTATCACTTCGTGATTTTGCCATAGCTTAACGAAACTGTATACCCACTTGCACACTTTCTCATAATTCTCATTCACTACATATCGGTAGCAATATCAGAACCATATGAATGAGAGAATTAACATATCGGTAGCAATATCAGAACCATATGAATGAGAAAATTAACCACCAGAACATCAGACAAAATCGAACCCGCAACTACGCGATGAGAGTGCTCTACCAATAGACTATCGAGGTCGTCAAAAGTATTTACAGTGTATTATCATATGAACAGAAAAAAACTTAGTGCACTCGAGACGATATTTATATATTGATCGAATCACGACGCCACTTACTTACTTTACTTTTAACAGCCCATGGAGGGCCTAGGCCGAGCTTTTCGCATCCAGTCATGTTGGGCGTGTTATATTTGTACATGAATGGAAGGGGCCTACAATTTATTGCCGAATCCGAACGGCATAATGAAAGGTTTTTCATAGGCAATTTTTACTCTTGTAGTTTTGCCATTGCCTGCCAAGAGGTGGTGCCGTGTAGAAAAATTATTTTTTCACGACACCACTCCAGTTTGAAATCAAAATAAATTTTTTTTTGTTAAATGTATCTACTAAGTAGTCGCAGAAGTAGTTTGCAGAAGTTATTTTTGATATTATATTTTAGAATTAGCTTAACCAGTTATGGTAAGCTCATTTTAAATTGATATATGGTATAATATGATATGAGAGGAGGAGTTACACGAAGAAATGAATGGAAGATAAATCTTGAAGAAGATAAATATTGATATCCGTTATTCAAAATCTATTTCTAATTTAATCAATATTTATTTGAGTTAATTTCGTTTTTGGATCAGATCAACATTTTCTAACACTGAACAACACTACCCTTATTTCTCAGACAGCGTATGGTGAATTTTATAGATTTTAAGATGCTGAACAGGAGACCGAAATTTTGCATCACTCATAGTTTTCGAGAAATTTGAGTTCAAAAATGTCAAAATGGCTTCCAAAATCTCAATAAAACCGTAAACAATGGCTTATATGATGTTTAACATATTCCATTTTATAGCTTTCAAATTTGAAGTCAGAATAATTATTGTGAAAAATATCATATTGGAACAAAATAAGGCTTCCAAAAGAAGGCTTTGGTATCCTCCTCTTGAATTAAAACGAAGGCTTCTATTTCACCACTAAAGGTCGCTACATGTAAGGCTTTTCTATACCTTATACCAATGTAGCCACTTCACTTTACCTTCCCTAGGCATCTTCGAGTAAACTTTTCTCGTAGCTGCTTGGAGTAGCGTTAAGTACGTCTTACTCCCAATGACATATGTATGTTGAAAAAAAATTATATGGAGTGGGATACAGAGATCAAGGCTTCCACGCGGTTCTTGAAGACTTCTGAAGCTTTTCTAGAAGCCTTAAATGAAATATTTCTTCTTCTTTCTTATTCATTTCTTTCCCATATAATTAAGCTCTAGCTACTACTATTTAGATGCATCGATTCTTACATTCCATACAAATATGGTACAGTTTTATGCAATACTGTGCACTGCAGCATAAACATATGGTTTCCTACAATCTGTCATTCATCTCTTTCTCGCACATAGTTTCAACCGCCAGTGCTGTAACCACCTGAAAAGCTAGTATACTTTTAGGGTGTACAAAACAGCTGGAAATTTCAAACACATCGTTTGACATATTTCCGTTTCAATGCTTTCGTTGCAAAATAACTGCCTTCCCGATTAGTTTACCCTCAACGTGACCAAAGAAGTTTTACTTCAAAAAGAAACATTTTTTCTATAAAATTCCTGAGAAATAGTCGAATTATCACGAGACCACGTATAAAATAAAGATATATGTACATACCGTATAAAGGTATACCGGTATACCGTTAGTGATATCATTTCGTTATCGTTATCGTTACCGATAATCGTTTCAGTTTCAATCCCTGGTATATATGAACTGAAGCAAAACAACAGAATGTGGTCGCTGTGGCGTAGTGCTAGTACGTTGGACTGCGACGCAGAGTGTCCGGGGTTCGAATCTCGGCACAGGCAAAATCTAAAGTAGAAAAAATAATTTTTCTACACGGCACCACCTCTTGTCTTGGCAGGCAATGGCAAACCTACAAGAGTAAAAATTGCCTATGAAAAGCTTTTCACTTCGCCGTTCGGATTCTGCATTAAACTGTAGGTCCCTTCCATTCATGTACAAATATAACACGCACAACATGAGTGGATGCGAAAAGCGAAAAGCTCGGCCTAGGCCCTCCATGGGCTGTTGTGCTATTAAAAGTAAGTAAAGCAAAACAACAGAATTGCACTAAGTATAATTTTGTATTCTAGAAATGAATGACTTGCTCTGTAATCTATCACATTTTCTTTGGTTTAAATATTGACAGAAAAGTTCAACTCTATCAAGTTGAGTGTTGACCAAAATATATTTAAGAAATGTTAAAAGATAAAATACTTAATTATGACAAAAAGGAATAATATAATAAATGTTCAAATTTGACACAGAGTGAGTTTTATAATTTTGAATAATAAATATGTACAAATATGAAGAAAAATAATGGCAATATTTTATAAGGAAGGTTGGCCTTGCAAATGACTTTTTCATTTCATAATCATTTCATATTCACAGTCCTGACAACATAGAAATCACAAAATAAAGTTCTCGCTCATTGTGCTCTCTTGAGACACAGAAGATTTAAGAATATGTAGAGTTATTGCAAATTTGTATTTCATGGCGGTGCGAAAAAACCCCCCTTCTAGAAGCTAAGTATTTTCACATATAAATTGACTCACTTTCTTATATTTATTACTTGTTAGTTATTGATTAGATACTAACTGATATAAGGTAACAGTGAACTCTCGAATAACAAGATCAGGTAAATGCAATTAATTTTGAGTCGGGGTGGAGGGCAGGTGAAGACTATAATTTAATTTTGCACTTATTTAGCAATGGAATCGATTAATTAAGGATTTATGTTAGAGATGGAGCAGATGTGAATGCAAATGAAAACTCTTAATTTTTTACTGTGAATGTACACAGAAGAACTAAACGTTTAAATGCATAAATATAAGCACAAAGGCTTAAGTTTATTACCAAAGGCTGAAGTTATATTTAGGTATTAAAAAAAAGGGCCCTTTACCTTATTTCTTTACATATTGTATAGGCAGGTTTCGGACTCAACCACGTACATAACTAAAATTTTTTCAACTTTAAGTTTTGGAATGAGAATAGATTAGCAGGGCGCTAATGAACTGTTTCCTGTCATAAACATATGACAGGAAATAAATTTAAGTTACTTGGTTGTTGTCACAAACCAGTCGGTTTATGCTCGTTTAACATGTGCAAATAAAACGATAAAGTTGTTAAAACTCATCTTCGTTGTATTTTTATTTATAACACTGTATAAAAACTGTAGGTCCCTTCCATTCATGTACAAATATAACACGCACAACATGGGTTTGGATGCGAAAAGCTTGGCCTTTGGCGCTACATGTGGTCATAGTCGACACTGATAAACTGAAGTTCATAATGGCTGTCTATCCCTTTATCGGTGTCCTGTGTGATTGCATTCCCTTTCTGATTCTCCCTCCTTCTTTCTCCCACCTATCAATCTTCCTTCCATTCAACACAATGCTCAATGCATTCATAGGGATACACCTTGAGTGGTGAATGTTTCAATAAAAATAAAAAATTTGGAAATAACTTTTCGTTTGGAAAGTAAACGTTAATAATAGAAAACTACGTTCTTAGTTCTCACCATTCTCAACCAGCTTACAAGTTATACTGGTCAGACGCGTGACGGCTCCGACGGCAGTTTCTAAGTCGCACGATGGATACGACTGCAATTTCTAAACCGTGTGAAAGATTCCAGCGAACCTAGAGAAAACCATTCCTTCATAACCCGTAAACTAGATGAGAACAGCAAAAATCTGAGAAAATTTTTAACGTTTACTTTCGAATAAAATAGATTTCATTCAATGCCCAGCACTTTGGCGGCCTGTATAATAAAATTGCTCAATAGCGCTGGTAGCTGGAAGCCATCTCCCAGGACATGATCGTAAGCTTTCCTCTTCTTTTTTATGTGGATTATGAACCGAAGAGATTTTGACCCTAGCCATTCGCATTTTCAGTTGCTTGAATCGAACCATGAACCAAACAGGTTTTGTTTTTTCACTTGAACCAAACAAAAACTTAACCAGTTTTGTTCGTAGAAAGAATCAACATAATAATTTTTGTCCGCTTTATAAGGCTACTGTGCTCACGGGGCACTGCTTAATGACGAGACATGGTTTAAGGATCAACGACTGGGCTTCCATTCAACGACTTCTGCCGAGATTGTGCCTCTGAGAAAGACGGGGAAACCATCCTGTTCTTCCTGTGTGAGTGCCCATATTTGGCTAGGAGTTGACTAAAATTCTTAGGTTCACCTTTTTCAACACAAGTCTGTCTGAGCTATCATCCATCCATAGGTATTAAGGGCATAGCCAGATTCATTAGCCAATTCGCCGTACTGTGGTATCACAGTAGTTATGCTTAAATGTGCAGAAGGCCTCCCACTCCATTCTCTAACCCAGACGAAATGGAAGTTGTGTTAACAGCTGATTTATTATTTGTTATAGCAAAAGAAAAGACTTTGTAGCTAATGGTTGACAGGCGGCCTCTCTCTTTTAGGGACTAGTGTTGGGTAGAATGTTATTGGAATGATATCACTAGTGTTTCCACCTCCGGTAACATCAAGGATAGAAACGCCATTGGTTTCTCATAAACTCGGATCAATTTGAGTTCAAGCCATTGGAGAATTATGCATTCTTCTTCACCCCTTATATAATGTGCCATGTTCTCGCTGTAGGTTTACATTAAATGGTTTGTTTATTCTATCCGGAGTTTTTCTTTCAGACACTTCCTTGCTATTATCATTGCTGCTAAAAGCTTTTATTAAAGGCAATGAGTGAGACGTCGTTGCTAAGATATGAATAATAAATGGCATATGTTTTCTGTGAGTTCACTGTACTTTATGATATTCTTTTATTTATAAAGTATGATAATACCTCTTATCTTGTCGCCATTAAATTCATTTTCTATTTTGCTTATTTATTATTGGTTTCGATATAATTCAGTCCGATGACAAATCGAACATATTTGTAATATTATAATTGTTTGCAGCCAGCACCAACTCAGTACCGAGAAAGCCATCGCCGTGATAATAACACGAATTAAATTCGCTAGTAAAACAGTATTTTTCTACATACTATTCTTTTTTTTTTTATTAAGTTCTACAGGCTGCAATACAGAAAATGGGTAAGAATTATTTGTTAATGTGATAATTTGTGGAATATTTTTGTGAAATCTTTTTCTGGTAATAATTGTATGAAAAATACATAAGTATGTGTTGAAATTAGTTATTTTATTGGGATCTTTCGCTAAATGAATGTCCTGAAAGTTGAAAATGAACAAGGACTCATTTAGAAATGTTAAGCAGAAATATTGAAATATAATTTTTCTGATTCCGGTTGGTTCTACAGGTGCAGCAAGATATAACAAACCCTTGACAAATCGTCCAATTTTATCGCCTTATCTCAGTCACAAGAGTGACACAAAATTTATTACCTTCTCGCTGCATATGTGCTGAATTTTATGAATAGATGGGACGGTAATTTTCCCACTGTCTTGCAGTAATCGAGTACTGCATTCTTTTAGGCGCAACGCTTCGGTGCAATCTGATGGGTGCCGCAATCGGCAAGGGTAATGCAAAGTGAATGTTTAGACACACACATACACTCTCGTACACGGATATGTAGACAAATATCGAGTTATCAATTTCGTCGCATAACTCGTAAGTGATTTGAGTATGCATGTAGTTGTGCCATGACTAAGTACATACATATTATGTCTTCTGAATGGTGTTCGGTTCGACTTTGTAACTCGTATATACTTTGTGCTTCAAAATTTACATTTCCAACTTTTTTGTTGGTTTCTCTTCCTTCTTGCAGACAATACCTGGGTGCATTCATCTCCTTTCGCTCCGATGCCGCCATTTGCCGTCATTGGTGGGCATGATAGCGATGGCTCACCAATCTATGTAGGCCGTTCATTTCATGAGGGCGACAATCTCCCCGCCAAGGTTGTACCTAGCAAGGGTAGCGCATATGTCGCCTGGGGTGGTATGGAAATCACGAAGACTCACTTCGAGGTGCTTGTTGGAGATGGTTATGCATGGGTTCCGTGTTACGGCGGTAGTGTACCTCCAAACGCTGTTATCAGCGGATCTACTAGCACAGGCGAGCCTTTGTATGTGGGTCGTGGCAATCATGCCGGTAGTCTTACAGTTGGTAAAATTCATCCATCACATGGCTGCCTCTACATTCCATATGGTGGACATGAAGTTCGCGTTAATACCTATGAAGTGCTAGTGAAAGAAGTTCGAGATATGTGGGTGCCAACGTCTGTTTCGTACACTCCCCCAAATGCAGTTATTGCTGGACATGATTCAGATAAAGCTGTCATTTATGTAGGCAGAGCCAATCATAATGGTGAGATGATTCCAGCTAAAATTATACCCAGCAAGGGGTGTTCATACATTTGTTATGGTGGATATGAGGTCGCGAAGCCCCAATTTGAGATCCTTACTGGATATGGATACACTTGGGTCAAGGTGCATCACCACAGGATTCCACCACACGCTGTATCGACTGGTCGTTCACGTAACGGTGAGCCAATCTTCATTGGGCGTGGAACACACCATGGTAGTCTAACGCCGGGAGTGGTCTCCGTGAGCCAAAGATGTCTCTACATTCCGTTTGGCGGTCGTGAGATTCGTGTCGACTCTTATGATGTGCTCTGTAAACAATAAAATTACAATTCCAACACAATTGCAATTCACATAAATCCAACCCTATTGAAAATAAAGATCAAATTGTAGTATTTTTGGAAATAAAGTTACATATTTTACCCTGAAATCCAGTATATTCGTTGTTAATTTGAAAGTCTAAGAAGTAAGGTTCACATGCCAGAAAAAGATTTCGAATTAGTTAAGAAAAAAGAGCATATCAATTAAGTGTGGTTTTTATTTGCATTCTAGAGTACAGATGGGTGCACAGTTCAGCTTATTCGTCTTTGCCACCCAATGCGATCGTCGGTGGAAATGACACGGATGGGTCCATGATATATGTGGGACGATCGTTTCACAATGGAGATATGCTAGTGGCCAAGGTTATTCCATCGAAGCATAAGGCTTATGTCTCGTGGAGAGGAGTAGAGATACCCAAGGACCACTTCGAAATGTTGTGCGGCCAGAGGTTGGTCTGGCGCCACTGCTATGATCATATAATTCCTGAAAATGCCGTACTCTGTGGCAGAACAGCACTAGACCAACCAGTTTACATAGGTCGTGGTCACTTTGAGGGCAGCTTAACCGTTGGCAAAGTTTCCTCAGTGCATCGTGCGCTGTTCATTCCATTTAATGGCATTGAGCGCCGACTGGAAACATATGAAATATTATTAGAAGAACGAAGTTCACCGGGATGGTCGGTCACTCCATCACCACCTGTGTCTGAGAAACCATATCAGCCGTTGGATATGAAGCCATATCCGCCATTGGATATGAAACCATATCCGCCACCATTGGATGAAAAGCCATATCCACCGTTGGATGCAACAACGTATCTACCGCCATATCCACCACCACCACCACCATTCGGACCATCAGCCCCATTTGTTCCCGTTCCCCGGTTTGATCCTCCTCCACCATATGCCACCTTTCCACTTATGCCAAATGTACCGGCTATGCCATCTATGCACACGCCACCCCAAATACGCTCTCATGACATGTGGATATCGTCCAATTCAAGCTATATTCCTCCCGGTGCTGTACATGCCGGCCACGATACTGACCTTTCTGCGATATTTGTTTGTAGAGCATTTCATCTAAGCGATTTGATACCGGGAAAAGTTGTATCAAATAGATCATGTGCCTATATATCCTTTGCGGGACAAGAAATACCTAAATCTAATATTGAGGTGCTGGTCGGAGAAAATAAATATCAATGGGTTCACGCTCAAGATGGAAGAGTGGTGCCTGGAGCGGTCGAAGGAGGACGAACAGCAACCGGTGAGCCTCTATTTGTGGGTAGAGCGCATTATTGTGGTAGTTTGACACCTGGAAAAATTCAACCCTCCCATCATTGTCTGTATATTGCATTTGGTGGTAGTGAGCGGCGCATTACGAGCTACGAAGTACTTGTGCACAAAGAGGATTTCTATCGCGACCAAGCTCTGAAGTTGCATTATTGATGACTGTTTCGTATGCAGGACATTGTAAAAAGATATAAGATATTAAGTTGTCAAAATGATTGTAATAGCTTGAAATAAACTTTGTAAGAATTATGAAATAAATTTTAAAAAATCCTGTTACGAGTAGAATGCGGTTTTAACAAAGCGGGTACGGGGTAAGCTAGGATCGCGAGAAGTAAAACGTAGACGACAAGATGTCCAAAATTAGAAAAAGTATATATTGTAATACAATTTTTATATGGTTCATATAACAATTTAATACCAAGAGCGTGCTTCAAATGGCACTTAACCCGTTTCACACCAAACTACACTTCCACAAGGGCTATGTTTCGAGGCACTCGTCTAGGAATGATCAAAATTCCCTCACAACTACCAACTTAATTACAATAGTTTAGATTTTTCATTACATTGTCGAGACAAAAATTTCCAGGCATAATATTTCCAATAAACCAGTCCTTAAAAAATATATTTTGGAGGAGTGAAATACAACTGACCCACTTTGAATGAATGAATAGTCTTGTTATATATATTTCATTACTTATTAAGTAAGTAATAAAATAATTTTAAATCATTTTCGTGATACATACAGAAAAATCATTAACAAACTTTGAAAATCAATACAAATTATTGACTTAAAAATATCAATACTTTTGATAAAAATCGATACTTTTACTAATGAATTCAGAACGAATGGCAACCCTAAAGCCTACCCTATATTTGATCTTAACACAGACGTTTCGATGTAAAAGATTTTTTCACATATATGTTCTTACTTACTCGACAGATTGTTAAAACGCATATTCATTCACTCGCCTGAGTCTGATTTAGAGTATCTGAGGCATTAATTTTTGGATCCTGGATGCTGGGGCAAGCTTTGGCATATTCACCGAATGTAAGTGCTGCTATTTTATCGGCTGGAAAATTGATAAAGTGGTTTGAACGTGTTCCAGCGATGTACAATCCAAGATGAACCTTACAATGCTTTTTACTTTTTAATGGCACAACAGACCATGGAGGGCCTAGGCCGAGCTTTTCGCATCCACTCATGTTGTGCGTGTTATATTTGTACATGAATGGAAGGGACCTACAGTTTAATACCGAATCCGAACGGCGAAGTGAAAAGCTTTTCATAGCAATTTTTACTCTTGTAGGTTTGCCATTGCCTGCCAAGAGGTGGTGCCGTCTAGAAAAACTATTTTTTCTACTTTTTTTATTTTGCCTGTGCCGAGATTCGAACCCCAGACAATCTGCGTAGCAGTCTAACGCACTACCACTACGCCACAGCGACCACCTTACAATGCAGCAGAGGTAATATCGCAAATCTTTGCAAACATATATATTTCAATCGAAACTATTGATTTGTCGTTTGTTTTATTTACAGAAATCTGAGGGTGATATAACCTATGAAAATGTCGATTTTCATTATCCCACACGTAAATGTGTCCCTATTCTTCAGAATCTAAAGTTAGATATCAAGCGCGGAACTACTGTAGCCTTGGTTGGTCCATCTGGTTCTGGGAAATCGACATGTGTTCAACTTCTATTGCGATATTACGATCGCATCAAAGGTTCTGTTAATTTGAGTGGAATACCAACAGTCGATTTTTCATTAGACACATTGCGTTCAAGATTGGGACTTGTTTCTCAAGAGCCCGTACTTTTTGATCGCACTATTGCAGAGAATATTGCGTATGAAAATAATTTTCGCGAAGGCATACCTATGGCTGAAATTATTGAGGCGGCGAAAAAGTCAAACATTCATGAATTTATAGCTTCACTACCCCAAGGCTATGATACGTCACTCGGCAGTAAGGGTGCACAGTTGTCGGGCGGTCAAAAGCAACGAATAGCAATCGCAAGGGCATTGGTGCGTAATCCGAAAATATTGATTTTGGACGAAGCAACTTCAGCTTTAGATATGGAAAGTGAAAAAGTGGTGCAGGAAGCATTGGATGCTGCCAGAAGTGGAAGAACATGCATCACAATTGCACATCGACTTACTACAGTGCGAGATGCGGACATGATCTGCGTGTTGAAGAAAGGCGTTGTGGTGGAAAAAGGTACACATGAGGAACTAATGTCGCATAACGGTATCTATGCTGAGTTATATATGATGCAACAAGTGTCTTAAGTAGTGATGTACCATAAGTAGTGCAAATTGTCTAAAATATTATTAGGCACAACATCGTCAGTATTAAGTTTGTCGTCTTCTAGCAATTGAAAGATTCCTCTTCAAATTATAAAATTCAATCTCTGAACATTTGTATTTTTTACTACTATACGAGTACGGATGTATTTTTATTTTAAAATTGTAATATGTATTGATAAAATCTGTGATTTCTATTACTTTGTTAAAGATAAGATAAGAATTTTATTTTAATAATCTTGAAACTCAATAACATTACTTAGTAATTCATCACGTTTTCGTATTTATAAGTATTTGAAGTAGCAACTTCCAAATGATACACGAATCGAAGCTATTTATGAATATGTAGGTTACATAATCATTGATCTGAAGTTTTACAATTCAATTTGCATTCAATCTACAGCATACAATCGCGCATTGTCCTTGGACTCGCTAACGAATTTCGTCTTTCTTGTATTGCAAAATTCAAATTTCGAAATGGCCCCAATGGCAATACTAACTCATCTAAGCGACCCTCAAATGCAGCACAGAGAACTGGAGTCGTCGAATCGTCATCTTTGGAATTAGCTTTTTTACGAGTCGCATCCTTCAAAACGTCAAGGGGCCGGCCTTGACAGTTAAGTGGATAATAACAAACGAAACTGGATAATTTTTCTTTTTCAAGAATACGTCACTCAGACATGTATTACGTGATGTAATTTACGTCCATTGACGTAGTATTCATTCAATCTACCCGATTTATTAATAAATCTGAGTAGATCATGCGGCGTCAAAGAGCTCAGGTTTTCGTCTCTTAACACTGCAGTGCCAAATATATTAACTCTGGTCCTACAGAAAGTTGGGCTGACACTGAGAAAGTGGTCTGTGGTCTCTTCACTTTATTGCTCCGAACCACAGGCAGCACTGGCCCCAATCGTATTTAAATGTTTGACCCAAAAGAAGTGACCTGTGTATAATCCCACCAGCCGCCTATATCTCTTCATATTAAGTGATAACAGAAACTCTATTCGACGCTTCGAGATGACAGGTAAAAAAATCTTTGTCTTTCTACAGTCCCTCAGGTCAGCCCCTAGATCCACAATCCTTAATGGGCCAAAACCACTGGACCCAAGAGACCAGTTTCCTAACCCTTTTATGGGCAGGAGGTTAGTGCATCCATTTTCTGAGATAACAACAATAGGCTATAAAGTTTTCCAATACAATTAATTAAGGATTTAAGCACATCCTGGCTGTCACTATATACACAAATGCTCCTTTCTCTCTAATCGCTGTCAATAGCAACATGGCCCATTTCATTGATGATTGCAAAAATTGCTACTTGAAAAACAGAAATATTCAACCCAAGAGGGGAATGAAGGAGAAGGTCATTTTCAACGAAAACGCCGGAACCCAAACCGTTTACCTTTTTGGAGCCGTAGGTGTAAATGGGCTTTCAATTACAAGTGTCCATTGCGTTTCACCCTACAAATGGCTTTGACAGCCTCTCCTTTGGCAAAATCGACTAGGGGTGCTAAGTTGAGCAATGGGTCTAAGGACGGGTCAGGTGTTGTCGGAAAAGCTCCCTTACAATAAATGTCCAACAAATCTGCTTCACAATAATACTATAGATGCATAGCTGATAATGGGATAAGGCTATGATTAGCCTAAAACCCAAATTTACTTTGCTACATCCTAAGGGATACGGTGATGTTATGGTGGGAATTGGTGGACAAGTTTAGGAGCTTGAAGTTCTATAATATTGATACGAAGTTATTTTACTAGATCGTTTAGAAATGTGGGGTAGTAGGGTACTAAACATTTTGATATTTTCCTGACATTGTACACAATTTGAATTGTTCGTCTTCACTAAATCACCTAAACGACCTCGATAATCTAGTGGGGAGCATACTGACTCTCAACCGGGAAGTTGTGGGTACGATTCCTGTGTTTTTTGCTGGTGGTTTATTATCATTCATAACCTTCTTACATTCCAACCGATATGAAATGAAAGAGAATTATAAGAAAATGTACAAATATACCTCTTTGGTAGGCAATGGCAAAGCCATCAAGTGACATTGTTGTCATTATTGCCACCCTGCCGTTCGGAACCGGCGTTAAACTGAAGGTGCAACCAAGTGGTTCCGTCATAAGTGGACATCGTAATGGACATATTTGGGGTCCGTGGACACATAGATCTTTGTGAGTACTTCTTTTCAACCTAAACCTTCTACTATAACATTATTTTACTCGTATTTAATTTAAAGAATCATTAAAATATGTTCATCGTTTTGATAAAAATCTTCATACCACGTTTCATAGCTTCGTGTCTTAAATATGATAGTTGTAGCTAGTTACTTACTTTCTTACTTACTTCCCTGGCACTATAACCGATTATCGATCTTGGCTGCCTCTGTTACTCTCTCCGTAGCTAGTTACATGTATGAAATGGATTTACTGTTTGCATATTTAAACACTTTAATCTAGCGCATATCTTTAAAGTATTTACATTGACAGTGTATAAAAATAAGTTCAATAAGATATTCATAAGTGGATGTTTACTACACTGGCGCAATCATAAATGACTATGCTAGAGAGACAGGTAGAAAACTAAGGCAATAAGAGAGTTTCGCGTTTTTTTTGTCAGTGTAAACATCCACTAAAGACGCAATGATAGACTATATTTTGGACGTACAAATTGAATTTGCCAAATTTATGTTATCACACCATGTGACGTTGTTGTTATGTTTTTCTTTCAAAATCGTTTAGGATGTCCTATCAATAAAATATTTAGTCCTTCAGAAGTGGTTTTATAAGTTGATGAGACTAGTCACACCATAGGTGCATGCAAGATTGTTTAACATTTTGGCATTAGTATTTGTAAATTAAGAAAAATTAATATGATGTAACTCAGCCAGACTTCGTAGATATGTAAGTATCTACTTACTTTATAGTTTCAGACCGAAAAATAAACATTAACTATTTTTAATTGCACACATTTAGGTACTATTTGAAGCAAATATCCAGTCAATAGTAAAATGTTTAACTGTCGTGTACTTGAATTAATTGCACCACAATCTTACAATTTTTGCCTTTGTTCACATTTTTAATAATAATTTTTTTTTTTTTTTATTATAATATATTCAAACACCAGATCAACTATAAAAATTATCTTTTTTCAAATAAAAATTTGCGACTCTATGATAAGACTAACGATAACAATTTATTTTTTCAATATCCCAGCAAAATTTTTTTACCAACTCCTCTGCTACCAACAGCAGGCTTTATGGCGTATGTTTTTAGTCAAAGAGACCGCAAATATTTCAAGTCCATGCATACTAAGTAATAAACAGACTAGTACAATGTTTAGCTAAACATGACTAAATTGGTGAAATAAACGTCGTTCTTGTTGATACAAGAACGCAATTTGGAAGCGCTGATTGCTGCCGAATTGTTTTAGCCGAATTTTATTTCTTATTATTTTTTCAATCAGTCATCTGAGGAATTTTCTTTTTCTGCTTTGTCCGCTTTTTATTTATAGTTTTTATGGTTAAACAATTACAAGCACATTACTCATGCGGCTCAGCTAGTAAAAACTGTGCTCCATAATCCACAGCTATTGGTTCGAGCCCAGTAAACTTCATAAAATTTAATAGTGTGATTCATATAAAGTCATAAATGCCTCGCAAATCGTATAAACTTATAAGTTCGTATGCAAACTTTCACATTTTATACAAATTTTGACAAATTTAGACACTTGTAAACTTATGAGGCATTTATGAATTTATATGAAGCGGCCAAGATCGGTTTTAGTGCCAGCTAAGTAAGTATGAATCCCTCTTTTAAGTAATTTATTTGTTTAAATAAAATAATAAATAGTATAAATAAA
Source organism: Palloptera scutellata (assembly GCA_958295655.1). Lineage (NCBI taxonomy): Eukaryota > Metazoa > Arthropoda > Insecta > Diptera > Pallopteridae > Palloptera > Palloptera scutellata. The sequence continues at coordinate 43,320,511 of OY282451.1, forward strand.
TAAATAAAATAACAAAAATATTTTTTTCTTGTGCCACGAAATGGTCCAATATCACTAATTTTTGGACTAGTATGTAAAGACAATGCAGAACCAGTACTGGTCAGGTCGAATGACAAGCCTGTATAAATATAACTAGTCTGTTCTTATATCTGTGGCCACAAGTCATAACCGCCTTAGTCTGTTTTCTAATTTTTCCACGAGATCAGTTTAAAGTTTCAAATCCCTGCAAATTAGAGTCGATTTTTTTGTTTAACTTTCTTGCAGATAATTGACGTCCTAAAAAAGATACAAACATGACAAATTGATAGCAAATCGATTTAGACACGCTGAACACGATGATACCAAAAAATCAATTTTGGTTTGTGGCCACTGATACATATGTTTAGACTAGACACTAGACCCATTTGTTATCTCACGCGGTTTAGTATAATACTACTTAGTATAGGACTAGACCTTATACTAATATTATTATTATAAGGGTCGTATTACACAAATCCGCACATGCATACTTTTAGCATTTGTGTAAAGTAACAATCTGCTCTCGATTGTGATTATCAGTAAATAAAGGTTAAAAGTCACCAAATTAATTGCCATTAATTGACAACGAATATCTTCTTTATTTTAATAAAAATATAATGACGACAAAGTAAATAATGCAAAATTTTCAAGACGGGATTATAGTTTACCACTAATCTTATGAGAGTTAAGGTAAGGGTTCTTCGGGATGAATGACTTCTTCCACTGGGTTCTGAGCACATGCAGATGAATACATTAAATTACACTATAAACAGTTATGGTTTTGTTTTATGGACTTAATAAAACTATTGTTAAGGGAAATGGTATAAAACAATTCTTTTATATTATATTTCAGATTGCGCCTTGAAGTAGCAGATCAGTACGATTTCAAATATTGTGAAATACAGTCGAAGTTGCGGTGTTCTGAATAATTTCGTAATGAATATTAAAAAAATGTCATCTTAATATATTTTTGTGATTTGTGTTAAATTAAACGGAATAAAAAGTAATTAGCAATGTAAATTATGGATAAACATATACATACTATATAAAATCTTCTGCATATTTGGGAAAGATCTCAGAAGAGTTTAAAACCAAAAATTTTAAAAAATAATAACCATTTGAGTTTGTGCCTTGGTTCATAACTGATGAAATGTCAATTATCCTCTGGCATGTGTAAGGATCTTTAAGTGTCTGCGAGAATCGTGAAAACCGCTTACATATTTAAATAGTGCGGAATTACGGGTATTCATATAAGTGGACTGCTGTTTATACATACTCGTGTACTATACATATATACTTATGTACATAAGTACTTATATTGTGAGTGCTGCAAGAAAACAAATTTTTTTTAAATATTTTTTTTCCGTGCATGGCTTGTAAATTTTAGGTCGTAAAGTAAGTCAGCGTGAGCGAAAATTTAAGGCTTATTCGTGAACGTCCGTGAACTTAGAAATTGAACTTAGAAAAAAGAAAGTGTAGCTCCCGGGAGTTTGGTGGATTTCTGATTTCAGAATTCTTGAATCCTGAAAGATTTTCCCAAAATAAAATATTTTGGTAAGCAACATGTTGGCCTAATTGGACTTGTAACGACCGTTGTAAAATTATATATATATATAATATACCTTTGCAAAATAATGTAATGACTAGGGAGCGGATTAATCCTACATGATGACCAATAAAATATACAATATATATGAATATGTATGTGTTTCATGCAGCGTTGCTAGTGTGATTTATACATTAGAACGACTGAGTTGGTGAAATAGTACGAAATTAATGAAAAACATTCCGGAATAAAAGAAAAACGAATCCATTAATCATGGAAGACATATTTTAATATATCCAATATCAAACCGAACCACTACAACTGATAACATAACAATTGACTTCTTAAAGACTTTCCATAGAATAAGCAAACTTCCATAGAATGTACTCAATGTGATCGGTAGTTAAATCTCTGATTTTTGTGGAATATTTCTGACAAAGTTAGTTTAAAATATGGGTCTGGTAACGCGAAATAATTATTGTTCCCCATTAATTTCACTCGAAATTAAATTCAGACTGTTTTACACATTTCTCTGGCTTTGACTCAGGAACTAAAGATTGATACAAAAAAAGTACGTCATCTAACGAAGTACGTCCATTTTACGTACAAAAACTGTAGACTAGTACGCGTTTCGTACGTTCTGGCAGCACTGGTTTCAAACACTCCTGATTACAAATACATATAAGTTTTATTTTGCATTTTTCGCAAGAATTTTATATACATATACCATACAATATATACATAGAATATATTTTCAAATGCGAATATTGAAACTTACTTATGTGATTAAACTAAGCTAAACTGCTCAAAAATCCATTTCAAACTGCTGTGGCCACAAGGAATAACAGCTAAAGTCGACTTAAAGTCGATATTGAAACTTATTGCATATTTTTCATTATTAATATTAAAATGTTGAGTGTTCTTGAAAAATTTCTCCAATTTAGCAATTCTCATAGTTTTTATTAATTAAACCCCAAACATTGTTTAAGAACTTTCAATGTTTTCGGATTTATAAGCAATTAGTTTTCAATTTTCTTAACTTGACTTTAGCTGTCATCAAAAATTTGAGAAAGTCCTTGGTTGTGGCCGGAGGCAGTGTTGTCAAATCAGATCACCAGATCTTATGGATCTTTTAAAATAAACCGCTAAAAATGTTTCATTTGGTGAGTTTGCTTTTTTCCCCGGATTTTTTTTTTTTTCGACCTGAAGACATTGGTTGATGGTCGCTGTGGCATAGTAGTAGTGTGTTGGACTGTTACGCAGAGTGTCCGGTGTTCGAATCTCGGCACAGGCAATATCAAGAAGTAGAAAAAAACAATTATTCTACACTGCACCCACCTCTTGGCAGCCAATGGCAAACCTACAAGAGTAAAAAGTGCTTATGAAAATCTTTTCGCTGCGCCGTTCTGATTCGGCATTAAACTGTAGGTCCCTTGCATTCATGTACAAATATAACGAAAAGCTCGGCTTAGACCCTCCATGGGCTGTTGTGCCATTAAAAGAAAAGAAAGAAGACATTGTTTCATTTGGTGGCAGTGCCTTTTTTCTACTTGGCAACGCTGTTTACTTAGCTCAGTAATATTTTTCTTTTATGATGCGTGCTCATTTTCTCGTTTGCTCAGTGTTCATTTCTGAAAACAACAATTTCATTTGACTTGACAGACACTAAAGTTTCGAAGTGTAAAAGTGCTCAATTCATTATTTTTCGTATATTTCACTTTTTAATAAATATTTTTTTTTTATTACTTTTGAACGCGTGTTTACTCTAATTGTATATAAAAAGCTGGTGTAAACATTTGGTGAGCTGGTATAAAATCTGTTGGGTTTTTAAAACAAAGCGCGTTTTGTAGGAGTTCTGGTGGATTTTGAAATTTAAAATTTAAGAAAAAAGAAATAAGGGAAGTCGTTACTTTAGAATGCCGAAAAACAGCAGATACCAATTTTTTTTGTGTTTGTTCTGGGTTGAAATTTGACAAATGCCAACAAACAAAAACAATTTACACAAAATTCTATAAATCCAAAAAAGAAGAAAATATAAACAAAAACAAAAACAAAATTCATTATTATTTTTATATTAACAACTGTTGTCATTCTATTCATACGAGCTATTGTTATCTTCATTTTATAACTGACACTTTGCATCTTTTAATCTAATGAATTAAACACTAAAAAAATGTAAGAAAAACTAAGTATAGCTGGAGTTTAGGCTGATTTTTGGCATTTCATTGTGCCTTTTTCTTAGTTTTTATGTAGTTCCACAGAATCCGCTCCGTGGTAATGACCATTACAAATTAAAATAATGACCATTACAAAATAATGAAACAACCGTTACAAAATAATGAAATAACCGTTACATTTTCTTGGTTTTCTATGAAATAATTGCAAACTTTCGTGACAATTTTATTACTTTTACCATTTCGTACAATTTGAAGTTATTATATTATTTTTTTTTTTTTAAATTAATTTATCACAATAAACAAAGTTTTACTTCTTCTCATTGAGTTCGAAATGTCACCTATCCGATCCTTGTAAATTTATAAAAAGTGCGAAATTCTATTACACATTATAAGAAATTAAAAGCGGTCAAACTGAAGAAAATTCCAAAAAAAAAGAGATTTAATGTAAAGAAAATGGAAAGAAACCAATAGTCCTTTAGTCAATCTTTAGAGTAAAGTGCTGGGTTGTCAAAATATACTACTCTACCATAACAAAAAAAAAAAAACACGCCATTTGATTTTACTCCCACTTTAATCTTACACTCACGATTATTTTATCCATGGCAAAATATTTCTTACACTTTAACTGTGAGTAAAAGAAAAGTTCGGTGGTACCAATTTATTAATTTATTCGACAGCAAAAAATTAAAAACAATCTTAGTTTTAGATCCGTTAGCACTTTGCTCTCTATGTAAAGAGTGAATAGGGCTAATGTTTCTTTAAATTACTCTAAGTACATATAGTAGAGTGTAGTGGTCGCAGTGGTGTAATGGCAGTGCGTAGGACTGCTATGCAGAGTGTTCGGGGTTCGAATCTCGGCACAGGCAAAATCAAAAAAGAGAAAATAAAATTTTTCTACACGGCACCACCTCTTGTCTTGGCAGGCAATGGCAAACCTACAAGAGTAAAAATTGCCTATGGGTATTTAACTTTTCACTTCGCCGTTCGGATTCGGCATTAAACTGTAGCTCCCTTCCATTCATGCACAACATGAGTGGATGCGAAAAGCTCGGCCTAGTCTGTTGTGCCATTAAAAGTAAGTAAGTAAAGTGTCAGATCAAATGATGTGATAATCAGAGTTTAATCAGTTTGGTTGGATAGTCGAGACAGGTTACAGAATTCTGGTCTAAAACGGTTTAATACGTAATAACAAGTGTAATAGAGAGTTTGTTTATACAGCATTTCAATACACTTGACTCAATGTGCTTTGACTCAATATGTTTTCTTTCCCTGTGTTTATATTTAGGGCGTGTTTATATTGATAATTTTTCCGGCGAACACTTTTTGATTGGTGTCTCATATCGAGTTCGGTGCAACAACAATTTCATGATGTATGATGATTTATCAAGGCAAACGATCAAAATGAAGTTAATCCAGTTGTAACACACCTGGGATCAGAGAATCATCAAAATGAACTATAGAAGGCTTTTCACTATGCTGTTCGGATTCGGCATAAAACTGTAGGTCCTTTCCATACAAATATAACACATGCAATATGAACGCATGCAAAAAGCTCGGCCTAGGCCCTCCATTTGCTGTTGTGCCATTAAAAGAATAACATTAGAATTCAATGTAGTATCTTTAAGTTGAAATATCTTTTTTAGTTTTTTATTGATACATTCAACACACAGGGTTTTTTGTTTTTATTATTCGGTTTCGACCAAGTAGGTGGGAATCGTCATAGATATTAGTAGCACCGCACTGCTCACATGTACGATTCGCATCCCTGCACCTACGGACTTAACCCACCTCCTACGAGCGCTGTCCTGTGTATCCCCGCGGCACTTACCAGTAAAGGATTTACTTCGCGGGTCAGGAAAAAGGTTTCGACCCACTTCTCTATTTAATTATTTGCTCGCCTCACCGCTTGCTCGTCTTTTCTAACTTGCGTCATCATGTGTGCCATGACGTCGCTGCATTCATGCCATTTCTCTTTTGCCAACAACATGGAGTTCACCAGTCCCTCTGGGCTGAGTACCTCGCCAACAATCATCCGGAGCTGATTTCTGGCATCCACAAATCTGCGGCTTTCTAGTAAGATATGTTCAGCATTCTCGATTTTACCATCACAAAATATACTGTACGAATGGTCAACGTGGATGTATTTGTACAGATACTGGCGACAGCATCCGTGTCCTGATAGAACACACAGGGTGTACGCCTATGAATGCAGAGCATTGTGTTGATTGAAAGGAAGATTGATAGGTGGGAGGAAGAAGGAGGGAGAATGAGGGAGGGAATGCAATCACAGGACACCGATAAACAGATAGACAGCCATTGCGGCAAGTGTTATGCCTTTACCACAATGAACTTCAGTTTATCAGTGTCAACTATGACCGCATGTAGCGTCAAAGGCTGAGGTACCTATATATTTACGTACGACGTATTAAACTTACTGTTTATGGCTGGAAAGAGTACTGAGTACTAGTATTGTTTCTACATACATATACTGAGTATTTTTGAGTACCCAAAACCGACACTTTCTAGAATCGAATGGCATCGATTCTTTTCAGAATTATGTACAATGGGTTCTTCTGAGAATGGAGCACTTATGAAGTACTTTAAGTATTGATTTTACCGACTTAGGCATTTCCAGACTTAGGAAATGAGTTTGGGCCTTTGTCATGGCAATGCCAACATGACAATGCTTCAATCCATACCAACTAAAATGTTAAACCCTGAAATCAAGCCCAGAACGTTGATTTGATAAATTGGTCTGCATATTCTAAGAGTGTGGAATAACAGAAAACATCACTGGTACAAGCCATTAGGTCAGGCTGGTTTGAAGTTTCACTGAATTATACTAGTAGTCTTCATGACTCGTTGCCTAATCGTGCGTATGAGATAATGTTCAACACATCAGGATGTACTCATTATTGAATTATTATAAATACTTTTTAAAAAAATGGGGGTAGGCGGCGATGGCGAAATGTAATTTTCCAAACGGCGGATGGGAGCACGTCGAATTATGCCGATAAATTAAATAAATTTTGTTTTGTTTTTTGTTCAATAGTTTCTTATTTCTTTCCAATTGTTAGAGAGTAATACGCTGTAGAACTGGAAATTTACCATAGGCCCCAGAGTATTCACTGACCAACAAAACCCACTTTTTGCTAGTTAGAGAGCGTACTTCTATTTTTTTGTTGTTGAAATGTTGCTGTAATTTTAATAAAATTTGAATTTTCTTAAAAGTCATAAGAAGTGTTAAAAACTTTGTACTGCAAATATCTCAATAACTGAGGTAATCAGAGCTTGGTTTTTGATAATTAAAAAAAAAGAAGAAATTTTACAAAAGTGAATGAAATTTTAATTTGGATCGATAAATCACTTCCTGCCATTTACTTTTTAAAGATCATTTTACTTAAATGTTGCCCGCGGCTACGCTTCAAATGGCCCATTGTGAAGGTCCAATTTTGGCACACTTTTTCACAAATTTCGGCCGGAATCTAACCAATGACCGTAATGTTGGGGCCTTCATCGTCTTTGAAGAATTACGACCCAATGATACCGTCTGCCCATAAACCGCACCAAATAGTGCATTTTTCGGGATGCATTGGTAGCTGCTGAATTGCCTCTGTCTGGTCTTGACTCCAAATACGGAAATACTGCGAATCACATTTTTCACACAGCGCGTATTTTGATAAAAAAAATTCAATAATTTGTAAACGTTGTTCAGGCGTAAGTCTATTCATGATGAAATGGCAAAACAAACTTTGCCATGTCAAGAATCACGCGTGAACTGTTTTGAGTTAAATAAACTGTCAGAAATATAAACGTCAAAAACCAAGTAGCAAAAAATCACCCTTTATAATATAAAAATGATGTATGAGGTCTCTGAAGCAATTTTCGTGTTGTTGGTATTGTTGATTTATATTAACAAACAATTGATATAAAAATACGAGTAGGAACATTGTGAATTGAAAAAATAAAAGCACATAAAGGGTGTTTTTTTTTAAGTGTGGTTTTTTCGGAGTTGGTATTTTTGACAACTGTCACTTGATTTATGCTCAGTTTGGTTTGCCATTTCATAATGGCAAACCTCACGCACGGTCGCACGTTCAGTGAATGGGCCCAAAACGAGATGGCCACCGATCCCGATCTACACAAGAACATTTTATTCAGCGATGAAGCTCACTTTTGGTTGAATGGGTACGTTAATAAGCAAAATTGTAGCATTTGGAGGGATCATAATCCACAAGCCATTGTTGAGACGTCGTTACATCGTTACATCCTCAAAAAGTCACTGTTTGGTGTGCTCTATGGGCAGAGGGAATCATTGGTCCATATTTCTTCAAAGATGAAGCCGGCCATAATGTTACAGTCAATGGGGAAAGATATAGAGCCATGATTAATGACTTTTTCGTGCCTGAATTGGAGGATGTTGATGTGGACGACATTTGGTTTCAACAAGACGGCGCTACATGCCATACAGACAACGAAACAATCAATTTATTGAAGGAAACTTTTGGTGAGCGCATTATCTCGCATCGTGGGACTGTGGCGTGGCCTCCAAGATCGTGCGATTTAACATCGTTGGACTATTTTTTGTGGGGTTATGTGAAGTCGCTTGCCTTCGCAGATAAGCCCGAGACGATTGACGCGTTGGAAGAGAATATTCGGTGCGTTATTACCGACATTGCTGCAAAAAGTGGTCGAAAATTGGGACTCTCGGCTGGAATTTATTCGAACCAACCGCGGCGGCCACTTGCCCGAAATCGTTTTTAAAACTTAATGGCAAATTCTTATCTTTATATTAAAGCTAAATTCGTGGCCATAACCTTATGCGTTTTATTTCTTCTTGAAAACCACACTTCTAAAAAAAACACCCTGTATTAAATAAAGATTTATGGCTGCGTGCACACAGCTACAAATTGAAATATGTACGTTAATTTTGAGTTATGTAAATAAATAAACAATGATTGAGATAATTTTGAAAGATACGGTTTCATTAAAAATATATTGTATATATATATATATATATATATATATTGTGTATATAATCACAATATATTGAGACGCTTTTTAATTAATATTTAAGTGCCAATTTGAATACATACATACATACATACATAAGTACATTGTGCATAAACTTAAAAATCTCAATAGATTCGTAAATACTTAATTGTTTCCAAGTACAATCAAAAATATAATAACAGAAGTATTGAAGATTTATGGTATTTCTTTTTACTCGTCGTCCAGTCGCAAATTCATAGATTTCGGAAAGCTAAGATTTTGTATACCCCTTTAATTGTCAATTTTAAATGAAGTGCCAGAAGCATGAAACCATCTACAGTAAACAGCGCCTCAGCTGAAACCTCAGCTGCAAATGTCTGGCTTTTGCGGTGCTGAATAGCTAGGAAGGCACTAATAAGGGGAAATTTCTATTGATACTTACAGGCCCTTAAGCGGGTGGGTATAGTACTTAAGAGGGGACGCACTTAAGTAGGGGTTATGTATTTTTGTTATACCATAAATCGAAATCAGTAACTGTTATATTAAAATACTTAAAACTCTAAATTTCATTAGTATCTTACAGATAACAAACCAAAAACGAAAATGGTAAATAACAGTTACAACGTATCACCAAGTACAAACGAAGCCTGGGTTAGCCGTAAAACTAAAATCAACGTACTTCCCGACTCAAGCTATTTTCACAAAACCAGCGATCAGTATGTGATGGAGTATGCAGAATTGTTAATTCTATTTTGAAATTCTTATTCTTTACAGGGCTGATGTGCAGGAACCAGTCGTAACAAAACAGAAAAAATTCTCTTATTTCCAACTCGTATGTATTTGAAATATTATAGGTAGTTCCACTACTTATATTTATTTTAATTTCCCTTCATTTGCATTGTATGCATTTAGTTTCGATATTCCTCAACGTGGGAACGATTCTTAATTGTAGTTTGTATTATTTTGACATCGTTGGCCTCATTCGGAATACCATATTCCGTAATTATATATGGGGAGTTCACGTCGTTATTAATAGATCGGAATGTAGGCTTCGGGACTTCGTCTCCTTCATTTATATTACCGCTCTTTGGTGGTGGAAAAAAATTGTATGTAACGTTTTATTAGTTTAAATATATGCTATATGCACGAAAATTGGAAATGTTTAGCTTAACATTTTCAGAACTAATGCCACTCGAGAAGAAAATATGCAGGCGATTAAAGATGATTCCTTGGCTTTTGGGGTTGGAAGTTTGGTTGGTGCTCTGGTGCAAATGGTATTGCTTGCTCTAGCTGTGGATGTATTGAATAGAATGGCTTTGAAACAGGTATAAAATAAAAGACACACCACCATAGAAGTATCGAGGAAAGAGTTACAAAATGTAATTATCTTCTCATTAGATCGCACGAATACGCAAGCTATTTCTGGAATCAATATTGCGCCAAGATATGTCCTGGTATGACAAATCATCTGGAAACAATTTCGCCAGCAAAATGACAGAGTAATAAGCGTTTCCCTGTACACTAAGATGCCTCAAATGCCATACAAAAAAAGTTGTTGCTGTTCCTTCCGAGTCACTGGGCGGATTTCACAAAAACGTTGATGCAAACACTAAATGCAGTTTGGACAAAAGTAGCCTAACGAAAACATTATTAAATAAATCGAGGTTTATCTTTAGGAGGGACAGCAACCACTTTTCTTTCTTAAGGCTCCTTAATATAAGTACATACATATGTACATTATTGGTAAATTTTAATTTTGGCTTTCTCATGTCATCACAGAGATTTGGACAAAATGAAAGAGGGAATCGGAGAAAAACTTGGTATCTTCACCTTTCTTATAATGACATTTATTACTGGCATAATTGCTTCTTTTATCTATGGCTGGAAATTGACATTGGTGGTCTTGATCTGTGCTCCATTCATGATTATTTCATCCGCTATGGTTGCGAAAATTCAAAGCTCCCTTACCGAGAAGGAACTGAAAGCATATGCAGGAGCAGGTTCTGTAGCTGAGGAAGTTTTCGGTGGCATCCGTACAGTTTTGGCATTTAGCGGCGAACAAAAAGAAACTGAGCGTTTTTCCAAGCTGCTACAACCGGCTGAGAGGACTGGTCGCAAAAAAGGTCTCTACTCCGGTATCAGTTCTGGTATTATGTGGCTCATTATTTATTGCTGCTATGCCACTGCTATATGGTATGGCGTGAAGCTAATATTAGCTGACCGTGCTGAAGAGGTACGGCACTATACACCAGCGGTCTTAGTAATTATATTGTTTGGAATCATAATGGGTGCACAAAACTTGGGATTTTCTTTGCCACACATGGAGGCGTTTGCGACTGCTAAAGGTGCAGCCCAAAATGTTTTTTCCATAATTGATAGAAAGTCTGCTATTGATCCTATGAACGACGAAGGAGTTAAGCCAGCCGAAGTTGCTGGGAATATTACATTTGAGGGACTGTATTTTCGGTATCCAGCGAGATCGGATATTGAGATTCTGAAGGGTTTCACATTGAATGTTAAAGCAGGACAAACCGTGGCATTTGTAGGTGCATCGGGCTGTGGGAAATCTACAACAATACAATTAATGCAACGTTTTTATGATCCCTTAAGTGGTTCCGTTCAGTTGGATGGCCATGACATACGCAACTTGAACGTTGGGTGGTTACGGTCGCAAATCGGAGTTGTTGGTCAAGAACCAGTACTGTTTGCAACGACAATTGGGGAAAACATTCGCTACGGCAATCCAGCAGCAACTCAGGAAGATATAGAAAGGGTGGCGCGCATGGCAAACTGTCACGAATTTATTGTTAAATTTCCCAATGGTTATAAGACCTTGGTGGGAGAACGTGGTGCCCAAATGTCTGGTGGGCAAAAGCAGCGCATTGCTATAGCACGAGCACTAATTCGCAATCCGAAAATATTACTTCTTGACGAAGCCACATCAGCGCTTGACCCTACTTCAGAGAGGCGAGTACAGGATGCACTGGAAGTAGCCAGCAAAGGAAGAACCACGCTTGTTGTTTCACATCGTTTATCAACTGTGACTAATGCACATCAAATTATTTATGTCAAGGATGGTATTGTGGCGGAACAAGGTACTCACGATGAGCTAATGGCAAAGCGCGGTTTGTACTGTCAACTGGTAAACATTACTAAACGAAAAGAGGAGAGCGAAGCGGATGCGATTACCCCAAAGACAGGTAACATTAAAAAACACAGCAATGCCACAAGACAAGAGGATTCTGACGAGTCCGATGACGATGAGGAGAGTAATGACGACGGTGACGCACAACCTGAAAGCACGAAAAGTAAGTACAAACTTTTTTTAAATGGTTTAGTTACATGTATTTAGATATTTTAGAGTGTTCCTTAACTAAACTCGCAGTTTTTGCTCTTCTCGTTGTTAGAAAAATCTCACAAAAAAGGGGGAAAACAGAAGGAAAATTATAAAGTGAATTTTAAACAATTAATGAAGTTGAATGCTCCTGAATGGCGTTATATTCTTTGTGGCTGTATAGCTGCTATGTTCCATGGAGCAACATTTCCAATTTGGGCTGTGATATTCGGTGACTTCTTTGGTGTAAGTTTAAGTTTTGAAAATTCTCACTTGATATCCAGCGTTTTCTTTTATCCGTAGGTCATGTCGAGTGATGATAACTCTTACATACAATCGGAAGCAAACTTTTTCTCATATATGTTTATTGTTATTGGCCTAATTGCTGGCTTCGGAATACTTATTCAAACGTATATGTTCAATGCAGCCGGTGTAAAAATGACTTCGCGTCTACGACAGAGGGCATTTACAACAATTATCAATCAGGAAGTGGCGTACTTTGATGATGAAAAGAATTCTGTTGGCGCTTTATGCGCACGCCTGGCAGGTGATTGCTCTAATGTTCAAGGAGTAAGTTACACTTGTATGCACTAAATTGTGGAAGGGTAGAATTAAAGTTGTTATTTCTGTAAAGTGTTATTTAATTTAGCAGCAACGTTCATCAAAAAAAAAAAACTTTAAACCTTATAGTTGATCATACGGCCAAGAATTTAGGCTGGAACGTTACAATTGTACGAATATTTCTTCACGTAATACTCTTATATATAGTACACTATATAATTAAGTAGGTACTTACTCTCTACATCTTATAGCGGTGGAGTCTATATATACGTTCCAAAGAGGAACGTTCCATGATTGTATACTGAGTTCTGAGAAGAAATTAACCAAATTTCACTTCCATATCTCAGAGTTGACTTTACACATTCGTTGAATATTTGGATTTTTTTCTCCTGGAAGCTTCTGAACTTCGCTATACAGACTGTAATTGTTTCAACTCAGCTCTGGCTTTGTTAAGTCTGTTGTTGACGTCCTCCTTAGCTGTTCATAATAATTTTCACACGTATTCGTAAACAATTAACGCTATTGTTTTACTTCTGCGTTGGTGGTGAATGGCTCGATGATGCTGCCAGTTCAGAAGTCTCATACATCCTTTTGTTGAGACGAATGAGCTTCTGGAGGACTCGCTTTCTTTGTAGAGATCGCCACGCCTAAGATTGTTGTAGCTTTTAAGTATTTTATAAATTGTATTAAGATATATACCTCCTCTCCAGTTCCGACAGTCTCTTAAGTCGTCCTTCTTTGGCTCCTTAACAGTGATGCCAGACGTCCACAATGAAGGTAGACTTTCATTTTCCCACGCTTATTTTGATGTACAATTACAATACAATAGCCATATGCGCAATATGATCTAAATTATCTTGCATCATTGCTGCAACAAAAAGCATATTTTTACGATTATTTAGTTTCTACTATTTATTTATTCCCAACAAATACTTTACAAGTATCTTTCACCCTCTGTGTTGTTACTAATACCGTCAAACTGTGACTGTATTCCGCTGCTGCAGTCGTATTTATAGCACAGATTTCATCGCCATCACGAACTGTCTCGAAGTCTTCGAAGTTTCCAGATGATGCTAAGTTTTATGCCATTTGTTAACATTGCCACGAATTATTAGCATAGCTACGAACCTCGAAGATTTCATGTAATTTCTATTGTATTACATTCCGGAGTCGCTAGATGGCCTAGTTGTGTAATACCATATGCAATTACATATGTAGTTCTGTAGATCTGCAGATCGCTACACATATTTGAGCTTGCTTTATGCATACATACATGCATGCATGCGAATGCGGTTGTTCGGGTAATATCGCCGCAATATGCAACATGCCACAAAACATTTACATTTCCAATAATAAAACATTAATATGCATATGCAGAAAAAAAATTATAATATAATTTTTCAATATACTAGGCAACGGGAGCTCGTATTGGTATCATTGTTCAAGCAGTGTCAACTTTAATAGTCGGAATAATAGTGGCGTTCACATTTTCATGGAACATGACTTTAGTCACTTTGGTGACCATACCATTTGTATGTCTTTCAATATTTCTTGAGGCTAGATTCATGGAGTCTAGTGCTTATGCTGAGAAATTGGCCATTGAGTCGGCATCGCAAGTAGCAGTGGAGGCTATTGCGAATATTCGTACTGTTACGAGCTTAGGGTAATTGAATTCATATTTTCATATTGACTATATTTTTGTTAATCTAAAACCATTTGTATGATAAGGCAAGAGCAACACGTCTACAAACGCTACTGTGACCAAATCGATTTAGCCGACGATGCTTGCCGTAAAAAGATAAGATTTAGAGGATTCGTTTTCGCGCTGGGGCAATCTTCACCATTTATAGCATATGGAATTTCATTGTATTATGGAGGAATGCTAGTCGCGAATAATGGAATGCCTTACCAAGATATAATCAAGTAATTAAATGACTGCATGAAATATTTCATATGCCACATTCATCAATGTAATGTAATTTTGAATTTTGTGTTGATAACTTGTTGATTTCCGCTACGGTGAGTTGATGAGATTTTGGAAGAAACCACTGTCCTGAGCAATTCCTCCGAAGGCACTTACAAACTGCTACGTCACTTTTTTTTCGGAATAGGAATTGAGTGGACATTAATCGGTTTTAGATTGGAGGTTTTTTATTTACCTATATCGCATGTGAAACAACAATAAATCGGTCCCGGCTGTTTAATACCTATACTTTTTAATAAATATATTAATTAATTTATATTATAAAAATTGTGCTAAATACAACTTTCAACAAATCAAAGACGCACTGCCTTTCAGATAACTGGAATCGTGTGGAGGACCCACCGCTCGGCTATAAGCCATGCCTTTTTATATGCAATGTAAAAATTAATAATAATACTCAATAAAATTAAAAATAATAAGTAAAGGAGTAAAAATATTCCCCATAATAAGGAGAAAATTAAAACATCAAAATTACTCTCTGACTCAATTAATTGGAAATTTGTTTAGACATTTGTACCAAAAATTTAGAAAAACTTGTATAGAGAGGAGGTGGAGGATTGGTGTAAAAACCAAAAATGTTCAGCATTTCATAACGACATTTGTCGTTTTACACATCAATGCTGTAGGACTTTAAAACAAAAATTATTTTTACCAACTCCCATCAGCCCTGAAAGGAGAATATAAACTCCTCGTAAAACAAATTTGTACGTGGCAGTCCATATGTGTAGGAGATATTGATCATGGCAGAGTCTTCTATCAAAAAATCTTTCATTCATCGTCAGGGAAATTCTGGTACTGTGTTATACTGTGTTATTTATGCAAAGAAATCGGAAATTGTCTAATGCTAAATTTCAAGTCCAATATTATATTTTTTGTTTCGTAAACGCCACTGTTCTTAACACGGAAGTTTTGGCTTGAAGAACCTTTTCTCATTCAAAATTTTGGCATTTACTTACTCGACTAATTGTAAAAACGAATATTTATTCACTCGCCTGTGTCTTAATTAGAGTATCTGAGGCATTAATTTTTGGATCCTGGATGCTGGGGCAAGCTTTGGCATATTCACCGAATGTAAGTGCTGCTATTTTATCGGCTGGAAGATTGATAAAGTTGTTTGAACGTGTTCCAGCGATGTACAATCCTCAAGATAAACCTTACAATACAGCAGAGGTGATGTCGTAAATCTTTGCAAACATAAGTATGTATTTCAATCGAAACTATTGTTTTGTCGTTTGTTTTATTTACAGAAATCGGAGGGTGATATAACCTATGAAAATGTCGATTTTCATTATCCCACACGTAAATGTGTCCCTATTCTTCAGAATCTAAATTTAGATATCAAGCGCGGAACTACTGTAGCTTTGGTTGGTCCATCTGGATCTGGGAAATCGACATGTGTTCAACTTTTATTGCGATATTACGATCCCATCAAAGGCTCTGTTAATTTGAGTGGAATACCAACAGTCGATTTTTCATTAGACACATTGCGTTCAAGATTGGGACTTGTTTCTCAAGAGCCCGTACTTTTTGATCGCACTATTGCAGAGAATATTGCGTATGGAAATAATTTTCGCGAAGGCATACCTATGGCTGAAATTATTGAGGCGGCGAAAAAGTCAAACATTCATGAATTTATAGCTTCACTACCCCAAGGCTATGATACGTCACTCGGCAGTAAGGGTGCACAGTTGTCGGGCGGTCAAAAGCAACGAATAGCAATCGCAAGGGCATTGGTGCGTAATCCGAAAATATTGATTTTGGACGAAGCAACTTCAGCTTTAGATATGGAAAGTGAAAAAGTGGTGCAGGAAGCATTGGATGCTGCCAGAAGTGGAAGAACATGCATCACAATTGCACATCGACTTACTACAGTGCGAGATGCGGACATGATCTGCGTGTTGAAGAAAGGCGTTGTGGTGGAAAAAGGTACACATGAGGAACTAATGTCGCATAACGGTATCTATGCTGAGTTATATATGATGCAACAAGTGTCTTAAGTAGTGATGTACCATAAGTAGTGCAAATTGTCTAAAATATTATTAGGCACAACATCGTCAGTATTAAGTTTGTCGTCTTCTAGCAATTGAAAGATTCCTCTTCAATTTATAAAATTCAATCTCTGAACATTTGTATTTTTTACTACTTACCATTATATGCACTATATGAGTACGGATGTATTTTTATTTTTAAATTGTAATATGTATTGATAAAATCAGTGGTTTATTTTGCTTTGTTAAAGATAAGATAAGAATTTTATTTTAATAATGTTGAAATTCAGTAAAGTGTTGTGATGAATTACTAAGTAATGTTTGTTTTCTTATTTATAAGTATTTGAAGTAGCTATATTCGAAGCTATTTATGAATATGTAGGTTACATAATCGTTGAGTTTAAGATTTACAATTCAATTTGCATGCAATCTATAGACGACTATCGCGCATCGCCCCTGGATTCGCTAACGCATTTCGTCTTTCTTGTATTGCAAAAGTCAACTTTCGAAATGGCCCCAATGGCAGCCCAAGCGATTTTAGGTCTGCCTCCGTCAATAGCATCAAAGTATCTAGATCGATTTCTTGTTTTTGAAAGCTGGAATCAATTCCAATAAAAATAAGTATCGGCTGTTAGTTATTCAAAAAATATACAACTTACACCGTTAAATACTCATCTAAGCCCCAAACAGCTAGAAACCTTTGAATTGGACTACCAACAATGTCTTGATCATCCTCGCTATAACCGTCTGCTGCATCAGAGTCACTGTCTGATATATTAAGAAAAGATCTGGAATGATTGCCGGCACGTGATTTTGTCATTGTCAAGTTATTACGCGTTGTGGTAGACGTTGAATCCGATGCTATATCAACCGAGTAGGATTCCGGATGTAATTGGCTGAGTGCGGCAGTAACAGAACGGCGAAAAGCTATGCTTCCCAGCATTGGTCTATCAAACAGACCAGCTGGACGTTGCACAGGAAGTTCTCCGTTAAATTCCCCATCATTCGAGCAGTCCGCTAGGAAATCTGGCTGGGAAAATGATCTGGAAAGTGTTCCTTTGAGTTTACTAGTGTCGCGTTCAGTTTCACTGAACTCCTCTACCTCGAACACATCACTTATTTTTCCTCGTTTTCCATTATCTTCGTTGGAACTGAACGTTCCAACATAAAGTACTTCAGAATCTCTTTGAAATCCAGCCAAAGGGGTTACCATACGCCTGCCATCAGCCTCAATTTCTCCAATCTTAAAGCTCGTATTATCTTCAACGCTTTTGCAGCATTGAGACTTCAATTGCTTCTGCATCGTTCCAGTACGGCTAGATACGGATCCTCCAGCACTGCTTCCACTGCCAGATCCCACCAAATCACTAAATTTTGTAACGCAACTCACATTGTCTTTTGTGGGCTTATTTAAATTTCCTTGGCTCGACCATATTTTTTGTTTCAGAGTGAACAACATATTTGTTGATTTGTTAGCAGATGTTGAAGGCCTTGTATCAGTATATTGATTTTCTAATCTCTGCTGTCGCTTTACGTATTCTCGCATTCGTTTCTCACAGTTTTTCTCGGCCAATTCCCGGAGTGCTTTCGCTTTTTTTCTGGAAAAAAACACCCAGCTTGAATGTTATTAAATATGTAAAGGACATGCTTCATTGCATACCTGTCGTTTGTCTCAAAACTTGCTGTTGTTGTATCTAAATATCGTAATATATCATCACGGTTGTTTATAGCGGCTAAGTCTTTCGCGCAATGCTTATCGATATCCAGCGAATATATATTCACTCCAAATTTAACAAGGAAATCCACACAATGGAGATGCCCTTTCGCAGATGCCAAATGCAAAGCGGTATTGCCGAACTGATCACACTTATCTGGATCGCCTCTAAAGATATACAACGTTTGTATTTATGAGTAAGTATTTATGAAATATACGATTTATCTCTGAGCCACTTACCCTCGTCCACACAAAAGCCTCAAAGCATCTAAACGACCCTCAAATGCAGCCCAGAGAACTGGAGTCATCGAATCGTCATCCTTGGAATTGGCATCTTTACGAGTAGCCTCTTTCAAAACATCAAGTAGGCCGTCCTTGGCAGCCCTATTTCAAAATATAACATATAGTTAGTCCAAAAAAAATTTCATAGAAAACAAGATGTGGTACTAAGGATGATATGAAAACGACGCATAATGTTTACGAAAACACAGTTAACTATTTTTTTAGAAATGTAAAAGAATTGTTTAAGAATACAGCAGTCAAACATATGTTACGTGGCCTAATATACGTTCATGGTTATTCATTAAATCTTCAGATTTATTATAACAATGCTCTGAAGTCTAGCAAGAGCAATCCTATCAACGCTATTAACGTTAAGACTGCACTACCAGACTACGGATGCATAGCTGATAATGGGTATAGTCATAGCATTATAGAGCCACTAGACTTTATCAGGTGATGACCCAAACTGACTTTGCGACATCATAAGGGTGACATCACACGGTGATGTTATGGTGGGAATTGGTGGAATAGTTTAGAACCTTGAAGTTTCATACGAATTTATTATGCTAGATTGTTTACAAATGTGGGGGATAATACATAGGGTATTAAACATTTTCATGTAAGTCTTTTCCTAGGCTTTAAGTACAATGGGCTACATAGCCTGAGTGCTTGAGGAACTGCCCTGCACTCGTAGGTCAGGTAGGTTCTCGGCCTTCTTCACATCCATCCATTCATCCATCCAAACATTTTCATATTTTCATGACATTATACACAATTTGAACTTATCTTCTTCACGGAATCACCTAAACGACCTGGATAATCTAGAGGATAGCTCTCTGGTAGACGCTCAACCTGGAGGTTGTGTTTTCGATTCCCATCGTGGTCTGGTGGTTAATTCTCATTCTTTCATTCCTACTGGTATGAAGATAATGGGTAGTAAAACCAACAAATGATAGCAAATTACCACCACGCCGTTCGGTGTTAAACTGTAGGTACAACCAGTGTAAGTATATGGTATAACCTCGTTGCCCTTTCTTCCCTCCCATATCCCTGAGAGGACTTAGTACTATGGGATGGCCATAGCCCTCCTACATATCGTTTTTGTATGCATGTGTAAATTATATTTCGGAAACGTTTTAAACAAAAAAATTAAGAAAATGGAAATGATATTTTTTGTATAGTTATGAAAGCCTAGGCCCATCTGATGTGACGCCACATGTTAGTAAAGATTGGATTAGTGAGAACCTACATTTTCTAAACCGTACCCAAAACAACTGTCACATATAAAATAAACGAATTGTTAAAGTCAGAAGGCCAAATTTAGAAAACTTTCAAAGAGTTTTACTAAATTAAAAAAAAAACTTTAGGTGTACCTGCCCTAACCTGCTGTCGATAAATACATTTTTTTTTAGAATCATCTTTAACGAAAGGTAGTACTTTTGGAAATGAAGTATCTGGTGGACTGGAGTACTAGTAGATGAGCTTACAAATTTTATGTTGTAAACTCTAATATATAATCCAAACCACAATTGCTACATTACTTTGTAATGAAAATCTAAGCATGGAATTTTACCTTTTAACTGTCATGTAAAGCTTTGGTTAAGTATTATGAGATGAGGGAATGGCCGTTGTCATATTTGTCCAATTTTTGGATCATGTCCTCTTATGACCATTAGAACACTGTAATTTGGTTGCTCTACGCCAGCCTTTCCTATTTTTTTTTTTCGCAATTTGTGGCGTTACACTATGCGTCAGGGCGAACACATTAAAAGAATGAAAATAGCAGTTAGAAATATATACTGAAATTAATCCACAAAATACAACGTTTTTTGTAGACATTGCGTTATTTTTAGGATTTAGGCAGCTTTTGGTTTGAACTTAAGACACAATAATATTTCTCCTTGAATATGGTCCAATCTTTCGAAAACTGGTTTTGATTCTTCAAATATAGATGGTAGGTTTTTGGTACGAAATGTTATGGTTTAGAATGTTCGAAGATCTCCAAGTATTTTTTAATTTCAAAGCGATATGAATTGGTCGCTGTGGTGTAGTGGTAGTGCGTTGGACTGCTACGCAGAGTGTCCTGGGTTCGAATCTCGGCATAGGCAAAATCAAAAAGTTAAAAAAACAATTTTTCTACACGGCACCACCTCTTGTCTTGGCAGGCAATGGCAAACGTACAAGAGTTAAAATTGCCTATGAAAAGCTTTTCACTTCGCCGTTCGGATTCGGCATTAAACTGTAGGTCTTTTCCATTCATGAACAAATATAACACGCACAACATGAGTGGATGCGAAAAGCTCGGCCTAGGCCCTCCATGGGCTGTTGTGCCATTAAAAGTAAAGTAAAAGATATGAATTTGTATGTACCATGTACTGATAAGATAAAAATAAAAATGATGTAAATTTATCATTGTGGTACTTTAATTTGACACTCACTTGTGAAACCGATTAGAAGACATCCTCCAAAATGTTCATTAAAATTGTTGGCTTTCAACTTTCACAGTAAGTACCCGTTGCTTTTTCTTATTTTTCATGTATTGCTTTTATTGCACGGCCGATAATATCGCATTGTTCGCTATGTACTCGTGTGTATGTATATATGAAGTCACGGAGTCTAGTTAATGGAAGAAAAAATGCAAAATGATTATGTATGTACATGAAATCGAGAATTTGGCCAAATTCACATTCTCAATACAACAAACACTATGCAAAAATTTAAATACCCAAATTTTATACTGGTAAGTACTTAAATTTGACTGAGCTAAAACCAACACATTTCGATTGTAAGAAGTTCGTTTGTGTGAATGAAAATTATGATATTTTATGCATATACGAGCACGACTACATATGTATGTATGTATGTATGTATTAATGTGTAGGTACATATGTTTATAATTAATTTTACACTGTAGCCAGTTAGTTAGCCATCCAGCAAGATAGGCTCAAGTTCACTCAACCTTGTTTGTTTGCTCTTAAATTTACCAAGTTCATATCTACGAGTATGTATGTAAGTATGTAGCTATGTATACTTATACCATACTATATGTATGTACTAATGTAAGTATGGTTGGTAAATTTTTCTTTTCAAAATAATAATAACAAGAACAAATGACAACTAAACCACGTTTCTATAGTTAAACTAGTGCTTGTTCATCCGCCAAGTTGAAAATGTAAACTAAAGTTTAAGTGCA
Source organism: Palloptera scutellata (assembly GCA_958295655.1). NCBI lineage: Eukaryota > Metazoa > Arthropoda > Insecta > Diptera > Pallopteridae > Palloptera > Palloptera scutellata. The sequence continues at coordinate 43,342,300 of OY282451.1, forward strand.
ATCAAAAAATTGTTTTGAGTTTGGAGTTGGCAATTGGAAAATATCACAAAACAGAGAGACATGGTAAGAGAGAGATACATAAAGAGAGAGAGATTGAGAGAGGATCAAGAAAAAATGCTTATAAGCCGAAAGTCATATGTGTACATAAGTATGTATGTACGGTTTTAGATAATGAGCCTAGTCTCATGTAACTTTTTTGCCATTCTCTCTTGAAGTTTCATGTAGCATGAGACTACTCTCACGAAACTTCGCTATTTGTTTATATTTTTAACCAACCAAAAAAAAAACACATTTTTCAATAACTTTTAACTCACTATATTCAAACTATTCAAACTCTAAATAATTATTATTCGATACAATCGGCTTGATGAGAGTTTTAAAATAAAGAAATATTTTAAAAGCTACAAACATGTACAAAGAGAAACGTCAAAAAGTTTCAACAAAATGCTGCCCGAGAGATTTTGTCTATCCCCTTGACGTTTCTCTCCTCGTCCCAACATTTGTCTGATTTTCATGAGAATAGTCTTATCGTCTAAAAGCTGACTACGCATAGATACATACACACCATATGTATGTATGTACAGTGGCGAATGGTTTACGAGAAATTTACGCGATCCATGAATATTCCTTACTTTACTTTTAATGGCACAACAGCCCATGGAGGGCCTAGGCCGAGCTTTTCGCATCCACTCATGTTGTGCGTGTTATATTTGTTCATGAATGGAAGGGACCTACAGTTTAATGCCGAATCCGAACGGCGAAGTGAAAAGCTTTTCATAGCAATTTTTACTCTTGTAGGTTTGCCATTGCCTGCCAAGAGGTGGTGCCGTGTAGAAAAATTAATTTTTCTGCTACTTTTGTTTTTTATTTAAAACATTTTTTTTTGTTATTTTGCCTGTGCCGAGATTTGAACCCCAGACACTCTGCGTAGCTGTCCAACGCATTTCCACTACGCCACAGCGAACACCACCATGAATATTCCATAACTAATGAATATCTTGGAGTTATTAACCGTTGAAACGGATCTTGAATATAGCATTGCAAAATAGAAAAGGTAAATTGAAAACTTTACGTTTTCGAATTGTAAGATACCGTCGAATACGAGCATAAGAAATTGCATACTTGTATATATTTATAAACGAGTAAAATATCTATGACGACAAGGAACAACAGCTACTTAAATTGTATTTTCTTGTTAGGTGAGTTTGATTGTTTTGAATCATAGTGAAATCAATAAAGTGAAATAAATAGAAAAGAAGTGACACCCTCTTTGTTGTTCCCTGACAACTGCCAAAACTAAAAACGGCTCTCAATTTTCTCTTTCCAAAATTATTGTCACTTCAAAAGTATATCAATATAAAAAAATGTTAAGAAATAACTGTTGCTTCTGCAAATGTACATTGGGTAAGGAGATCTCTACGTTCTTTATTCCTAGTGCTAAAAACATAAAAAGGAAGGCTGCTTCCCATTCCTGCAATAAGTCACTCAAGAGCACACTCAGCGAGTGGCAACTGCTTTCAAGGCGCTCGGGATGGCAAACAAAGACGGCTAATGGAACAATATGCAGATATGTGCTGTTTTAGTTTAATTTTTCTAAGATTTCTGATTTAGTGTCGTATATACTTCATGAAACTCCACAAAATTTTTAGAGCTAATTTTGTAAATACTTAAAAATAAATAAAATAAATAAAATAAATAAAATAAATAAAATAAATAAAATAAATAAAATAAATAAAATAAATAAAATAAATAAAATAAATAAAATAAATAAAATAAATAAAATAAATAAAATAAATAAAATACATAAAATAAATAAAATAAATAAAATAAATAAAATAAATAAAATAAATAAAATAAATAAAATAAATAAAATAAATAAAATAAATAAAATAAATAAAATAAATAAAATAAATAAAATAAATAAAATAAATAAAATAAATAAAATAAATAAAATAAATAAAATAAATAAAATAAATAAAATAAATAAAATAAATAAAATAAATAAAATAAATAAAATAAATAAAATAAATAAAATAAATAAAATAAATAAAATAAATAAAATAAATAAAATAAATAAAATAAATAAAATAAATAAAATAAATAAAATAAATAAAATAAATAAAATAAATAAAATAAATAAAATAAATAAAATAAATAAAATAAATAAAATAAATAAAATAAATAAAATAAATAAAATAAATAAAATAAATAAAATAAATAAAATAAATAAAATAAATAAAATAAATAAAATAAATAAAATAAATAAAATAAATAAAATAAATAAAATAAATAAAATAAATAAAATAAATAAAATAAATAAAATAAATAAAATAAATAAAATAAATAAAATAAATAAAATAAATAAAATAAATAAAATAAATAAAATAAATAAAATAAATAAAATAAATAAAATAAATAAAATAAATAAAATAAATAAATAAATAAAAAAAGAAAGCAAATTAAGTTTAAATTTGTATGGTTTCTGCGTCAAATATTCAACCTGATTTACTATATAATTAATAAAATGAATGGGAGATAGGTGTGGTTATCGCCCGGAATTGATAATTTTCGTAGCAGCTTTTTTTAAAGTTAATTTTACTGTGTATACCCAATTTGGTTTACTATTTCCTTTGATATTGTACTTGTATAGGGGAAGTAGACTTTTGCCGAATGTTGACAATTGCTCAAGAGACTATTTTAGTGATGTGTATTGACATTTATTGAATCCGTTTTGGAATATTTTTAAATATCGCCTTTCTTTTACTTGGTTTTTGACGTTTATATTTCTGACAGTTCACGCGTGATTCTTGACATGTATCGAAGTAAAAAATGAACAAATTGGTTTGCCATTTCATCATGAATAGACTTACGCCTGAACAACGTTTACAAATTATTGAAATTTATTATCAAAATTTTTGTCTGTGAAAAAAGTTTTTCGCAAGCTGCGTCAATTTTATGGCTACGTCCTTTTTGGCTCAATGGATACGTGAATAAGCAGATTTGCCGTATTTCGAGTGACGACCAGTCAGAGGCAATTCAACAGCTACCAATGCATCCCAAAAAATGCTTTGTGTGATGCGGTTTATGAGCAGGCGGCATCACCGCAACATTACAGTTACTGGAAAAAGGTACCGGTACCGTTCGATGATAACAGACTTTTTTTTTGCCGAAAATGCAAGAATTGGACTCGGCCGACATGTGGTTCCAACAGGACGGTGCCACATGCCACACTGCTCGCGAAACCATGCATCAATTGAGGGGCGAATTTGGTGAGCAGTTAATCTCACGTTTTGGTGCAGTCAATTGGCTTCCAAGATCGTGTGATTTGACCCCGTTTTTTTTTTGTGGAGCTATGTTAAGCCACTTGTCTATAGGGACAAGCCAAACACGATTGCTTTTTTCGAAGCCAACATTGTATGAGTCATTGGTGAGACTCCGTCCGAAAAGTGTGCCATAATTGTACTTTCAGAATGGACCACTTGAAGCGAAGCCGCGGGCAACATTTAAGTGAAATTATCTTTAAAAAGTAAATGGCAGGAATTGATTTATCAATCCAAATCAAATAAAAATCACTTTTGTAAAATTTGTGTTGTTTTGAAAAACCCAAGCTTTTAAAAAATCACCCTCTACAACAAAATTTGAATATACTTATACATACACACCTGGACAAAATAATAGGTTTTTCATAAAAGGTTTTAAGTAAAAACTATAAAAAATAACTTAAATTTTGGTTAATTCATAAAATACAGAGATTTTCGATTGGAAAAATAATGGGTATGCACAAAAAACTTAGGAATAAATATTGAAATTTTGCTAGGTTTGATCCCGTATTTTACTGAATTAGTAAGAACGCATTAATATCCAGAATATCCGCTTTTATTCTTGATGGCTTTTTCGATTCTCCTGCGCATTGACGATATCAACTTCCGACAAGTTTCTACAGGAATGTTGTACCAAATTTTTTGAATATTTTTCCATAACTGCGTTTTGTTTTGGCCTTTAGGTTCTCCTCAGAGGTTGTCAATACGATTTAGATCTGGGGATTAACTTGGCCACTCAAGGACGTCTACATTATGCTCTCGGAATCATGCTTTGCCAACTCGCGATGAATGTTTAGAATCATTGTTTTGCTGAAATTTCCACAAAAGCAGCATATTATCCTCGGAATATGGTAATATTACTGTTTCCTACAAATCCTTATACACGAATCTATCCATAGCAGCATTAATTGGATGTATCGGACTAATACCTTGCCAAGAAAAACAGACGCATACCATTAAGCTGCCACCTCCGCGCTTCACTGTGTTCTTTGTGAACCGGATGTCGAATTCTTTGCCTTTCGGGCAACGAACGTTTCTTTCCGAATCGTTACGAAACAAATTTATTTTTGTTTCATCGCTCCAGAGAATATTGCCCCATTTAATTTCTCCCTGTGAACCGCACCACGTTTTATGAACTAATGCAAAATGTTTCCTCTTCTTCGAATTTGCAGTTCTAAGCAGAGGAACTTTGCCAGCAACCCTACCGGGTAGATTTGCGCTTACTAATCGCCTTGGAACGGTTCGTGATGATACAACATTTCCAATTTCGCTTGCAATTGTTCTGGGCAACTTGAACGGGTCGCGTTTAGCTGACGAACAAGTCTTCTCTCCTCTGTACTGCAATGAACTCCACGACCCATCTAATATTATTAAAAATTATAATTAAACCTTTATTTACTTCACTTTTATCGAAATCTTACCTTTTGGAACTAAATAACGCTTTAAATTTATTCACTTTTAATTTTTGCCAAAACACACCTATCACACCTCCAAATCAATTTGAAGGTTGAACAAATAAACAAGCCGCAATATTTATCAAGAAGAACTTTTGTTACGCGGATTCCCCCATTTCATTCGAAAACAGTGCCTTCAAACTTCCAAATTTGCCTTTTGATTGTAGACCATGCCAATTAATTTCTTTCGTTCATTTAAAAAATTTTTGGGTTCACACCTATTATTTTGTCCAGGTGTGTTCATATGTTGAAAAAAAAATATTTCATGCAAAACCATAAAAATTTAACCCACCGTTGAATGTAAAACAGTTTTTACTTCAGGAAGTCCTACATCGATAATAGTTAATTTTATTCGAGGAGGCGCGGTTTGAATTCGAAAAAGCATAAAACGTTTACACCAATCGGTGTTGAAAAGTTTACTTAAAAAATCATAACCATTTACCCGATATTAATTAATTACAATTTCTGGATTCAATTACACAAGGGAGCAGAAATTCCTCAGTTTCTAGTCCTCAGCTATCTGGTATGTTTGTAGGAAAATCCTTTCGGATGGCAACGAAGTTGTAGGTACAAAATTATATTTTGCAGCAAGTTAGTATAAAAGTGGAAAATTATTATTTTGTATTTATCAATCTTATTATTATTATTTGTCCAGCGTGTTTTCCAATCTTTTGGCATGGGGTTGTTGCACTAGAAGGTCACCACAATTTTTTGGATTAGTGTTTTCGGAGTAACTAGAAATACACGTGCCAAAATGTGATCATATTTCACATTTGTTCACTCTTTCGTCTATTGTGTTTCTTCTTGTCGATGCTAATGTTTGTTCAGCAGACAAAATGTTTTGTATGGTATGTGCCTGAGAAACTTTATCAAACCTAACACTTAAATATCATTCATTCTAATGAAGACGAACTTAATGGCTGCGACATTGCATCATTGCGCCACTTTGCAAATTGCCGCTGTCGCCTTACTCTTGTTATTGGAGATTTGAGAAGCAGATATCGTTGTCTTGTGTACTTGGGCCTGTCATTAGTTTTAACACAAAGCAATTTTGTCAAAACTTATTTTCTGCAGATAGTTTTTAGAAAAAATATTGTTTTAATCGATTGGCTAATGTTTTCATCTGTTTTCGTGCACAACTATTGAATAATTATCGCTATAGAATTTCAATCTGAGCCAATTTTTGGGTTTGTTGGCCAAAAAATAGGTTTGTGGGTGGCAAATTTAAAAGAAAATATCGAAGCTTGTCGTTCAAGTATTGAAAGCTGTAACTGGGGATTAACCTAAAGTTGGTTGTATTGTTGTGTCACGCAGTCTCTTTTTTTAAGCAAAAGGTGAAACCATTTTTAACGCATTTAAATGCAACACTGCAATGTGCAGGGGGTAATGTCAAAAAGTAGATAAATAAAGAAGTAAAAAATACAGTTTCATCAGGAAAGCACAAATTTAGCATTTTAAACATTAACAACTTGCCATCCAGAAATCAGCATTATCTCCACTATATCTGCCAAAAAAAAGTACTTATAACTGGTCGAACCTCAGCCCGCCACGGATACTGCCCTCTGCGATAGAGAAACCAATAAGAAAATTATATTTTGAACGCTGCTTGCGTATTGCGTTCGTTCGTCCGCCTCTTCCCATCAAGAATGGGAAACTGCTTAAAATGCTTCCAAACGCAAACATCATCTGAGCTAACGAGTGTAGCGACACCAGAGTCGGCAGCCGGTCAACACACAAGCGTAAGACTCGAGGCCACCACTTTCTCAAACGCCAATGAAACTGACGAACTGCTCTCTCCACGTAGTCCTCTCAAAAATGCAAATAATTGTGATACTAAGCGAAATAGTCTTAAGAAATCTATAGTACTGCTGAATGGAAATACTGCTGCAATGAGTGATATAATCACAACTGGTTGGTATATGCCATAAATTCATATAGTTTTCTTTTAAACATAGCACATATCTATTATTATTATTATCGTATTTTAGTGAAAGAAGTGGTGTCTCTTGAAGTGTCAGACAACACACTAAATTTGCTATTCGAAGAGTACAAAGACCCCGAAGAGGATATGATACTTACTGATGGCATCGAACGCCTTTGCCGAGACCTCAATTATCAGCCAGATGACTTCCCAATATTGGTGCTAGCTTGGTGTCTGGATGCATCGCAAATGTGCCGATTCACCAAAACTGAATTCATTGAGGGTCTTCACAAAATGTGTGCCGACACAATTAAAACAATACGCATAAGACTGGAGCAAACAATCGAAATGCTTAAAGTGGACAACGAAATGTTCAAGCAGCTTTATAGATTCACATTTCGGTAAGTTGTTTGCCCTTGGTATTTTCTTTATTGAATCAAACTTTCATTGCCTTTTAATCTTGCACTTTTCAGCTTTGGCTTAGAGCCAGATCAACGCATTCTTTCGCTGGACATGGCGATAAGCTTGTGGAAACTGGTATTCACAGTGCATGCACCAGATCTCCTCCATGATTGGATACACTTTCTGGAGCAACATCCGAGTATTCGTGGTATACCAAAGGACACATGGAATATGTTTCTGAATTTTTCTGAACAATGTGATATCAACAACTACGATGATACCGAAGCTTGGCCAAGTTTATTCGATGATTTTGTAGACTATGAAAGGTCACGTATGACTGCCACAGTAGCAGCAGCCGTTGCAGAAATGAACATAACCACCACTGCACATGATGATGACAACAACAACGATGATACATTGCAGTCACAGTCGAAAATTGCATCAAATCTACGGAGTACGAACGATACATTATAGTATTAAAAATTCGCCTCCTTTATCATGATTTGGGTTCACTAGTTAGTTCGTTGATATCACATTATTTCAAAACTTGCACAAGAGTATATCTTCAATTTGCATATGCAAATTACAGTGGCTTACCATTCAAATAATGCAGTCAATTTTGAAACAAAGTTTGCAAATATTTCTAAATTTGGATGCTTTTCTTGTAGAAAAAAACGAACGGTTTCTTTAATATTATCGAAATTCTTACTAGAACAACAGACATTAAAAGATGAAAACGCATAAATGATGCAGTGCATTAAAGCCAAACTGTGCGAGAATAAAGGACCAAAAGAAACAAAAAATATATTATACAGTAGAAACAATGAAAGCCCAGAAAATCGGTAAATCAGTTTCGAAATAGATACTTAGGAAATAGGGCCCTAATTGATTGTATGGGAAATGTGATGAGACCAAGTTTGAAATGCATTATCAATGAGCCTGAAAAGAAGTGACACCATAAAATAATAATGCGGAAAGAGCAGATTTTTATTATTTTCCAATATTTTGTCTTTTACTGTTAAACTACTTAATAAGAATTGCCTTAAGTTTACAGAATCAAATGGCGTTTCGAACAACATAAATCCAGACTTTGAAATATTTGTTAATTTGACTGTAAAAGCCGAATGCACCATTTACGTCATTGGTTGCTGTACTGCCGATCTCTTCTCAATCGCAAATATTTTTGTATTGGTCACCGCTGCTGCTGATGGTTAGTGGTTCCATTTTGCATTTTATGTAACATTCCCTGTTGTTCTTTTATAGTTTTATTTTTATATATGTACATACATAACTCATGCTCGTACATCATAAAACATTGATTTAACCTTTTCCGATCCTCTTATACACTGTTGATTTGTAAAATAATCAGTTCTTTCCAAAAGACAACAGAAAACAAAGACTAACTACAAGGTTTTCCTAAAATTTTAATTAAAAGCTCAACCGTTCGATAAATTTTGTAAATACATATGATAATGTTGTTTCAACGTAATTAATTGTAAATGTATTTAATAATTAAATAAAAATATGTATTATTCCACACTATTTCAAAACATTTTACATACATACATATAGTGCAAAAACACATACATACATGCATAAATTCATTAACTTCAAAACATTTAATTTTAAGTAGTCGATGTGAATTGATTTAATACAAAACAAAAAATTATAAATAATACAATACTATGAAAATAATAAAAAGAAAGCAACTATGTCACGTCTCTACTCTTCTGAACTCTTGTGAACTTTTCGTTTTGTGAAATTGTAAAACTGCATACTTTACTTAGCTCAATCAGTTCAATTCTATGACATATGAACAAGACAAGAAAATTAAGCGCTTACAACTTAAAAAGAAACACTTGTACCATACAAGCACAGTTAAACGTTTGGTTTTGAATGCTTACGTACTATATGGACGTTTCTTTACAATTTCATCAGTTCGCACATCGGCCTCGCATAACCCAATTGCATATGTATTTAGTTCTTGGGTATGGATTTCAAAATGTAGGTACTAGATTTAGTCATTTATCGCTATTGTAATAACGGAGATAACGGAGTTATTTTTGTTATTAAGAATGATTTGAATTTTTTTACAGTGTTGAAATGGTGTGGTAGTGTGGTATTGTATGTATTTGTAGTTGTTATGAATGGTTAGAATGTGTAGAATGGAAAACGAAATGTTTGGCCGCGATAAAACGTGAGCCTCTTTAGCTCAGTGGCAGAGCACTGGTCTTGTAAACCAGGGGTCGTGAGTTCAATCCTCACAGGAGGCATCGAACTTTATTTTTCTTACTCTCGACTGTATTTTGTAATTGTTTAATTTTTTTATTAAGGATAATATACATATGCACAAATGTGACAAATGCGAATAATATTTCCTTATTATGTATATAACTTCAGCTTGTATAGTACATGTACCAGGTGTACAAGTATGAAACAAGTAATGACATCTCTGTGTCGGTAGGTAAAACTATACGCTCTGTCAAACCAAATCATTGGCGCCATTTCTTCGTATTTAGTTCTGTCAACAATATTCAGTTCATAAACAATCAAGTTTCATGCAACAACCTATTTTTTTCGCTCGTAAAAATGTCGAATTTTGTGCCTACAAACTACGATATGCGGACATCATTGATTTTCTGTTTCCAATTGAAGAAATCTCCTTTGGAATCTCATCGAATGCATGTCGAAGCTTACGGCTAGCTCGCTCTAGGCAAAACACAGTGCAACGCGTGGTTCAATAAGTTTAAATGTGGCGATTTTGATGTGAGAAACGAAGAACGTGGAAGACCATCGAAACAGTTTGAAGATGCTGAATTGCAAGCTTCACTCGATGTGGATGATGCTCAATCGCAAGAACAACTTGCAGAACAATTAAATGTGACCCATTAATTAATTTCTCAACGTTTAAAAGCCATGGGACTGATTTTGAAGGTGGAAAGATGTGTGCCGCATGAATTGACTGTTTTTTTTTGGCGAGGCATTCACAAATTGCCAGAGAGATAGGAAAAATGTGTAGCTAGCAATAGCCATTAATTTGAAGATTGAATGTATAACCAATTTTCTTAAGTAAACGTGTATTTTCATAAAAAAAAACTATCGGTTTCATACGTGTGCACTTTATAGTACTCGTTTATATGGAACGAATATGGAGTTTTCACACTTCATGCCCAGGGCATCAGAAGCAGAAAAGGTAACGATATAAAAATATAGCAGATCTTATCTCGAAAAAGTTATTTAAAAATTAAATTTTAAAGCAAACCGAATCTAAACAAACTCATAGTACTAACTTACATAAATGTTTAGTGGTAGTGGAAATAGAATCCAATTAACAATACTAATTCAGTGATTCAGCGGCAAAGTTCAATTTGCAACTTAGTAGAAGAGCAAATTTATTGCACTAAGTAAAACTCGTACAATATAGATTTTAAGATGCATTTAGTGGTAATGGAATTTTATGCCCACTACCACTAAACGTTTATTGGTAATTGGGATTAAGATGTGCACTACCACTAAACGTTTAGTGACAGTGGAAATTTGGCTTCCACTACTACTAAACATTTAGTGGTAGTGAAAATTATGGTTCAGTCAAAATTTATTGAATAAATCCCCGGTCTGATGTAGATAAACTACAGGGAAGGAATAAGTACATACTGCATACATACATACATATGTATAAAGGGTGGTCCATTTAACATTTGGAATTTGATCTACTCAATATTTTAAGTGTGTTAAATCTAATGTCATTTGTATTATGACGGGCAATTAGTTTTATATTTGCGGTTACAGAAATGGATCGATAATACAACAACGTACAACAAGAAATACTAAAAATTTACTTACAAAATGGTGAATCTTCTAAAGGAAGTGTAAGAAAATGACATTCAAAATCCGGTAGAAAAGAAGCGTCTTCCACGCAACTTATGGATTAATTTGTGAAACGTGTGCATGAAACTTAATTATTATTGAATAAAACAAAATGTTCTCGTACTCCTAAATGAGCACAAACGAAAAAAAAAATGTCTGCTGTTGCTTAGAAGAAGGAAGATGCTTTATAGTGAATGGTGTGCGCTACCGCACAATGGTAATTGATTATTTGCGGCATATTTTAGAAGATATGGCCTTAGACAACATTTAAATTCCACAGGTTGACGTGCCGTGTCACACAAGCAGTGCAACAATCGATCTTTTGCGGGTCAAGTTTGCAAATCGCGTTATTAGCTCTTTGGGTGATGTGCATTGGCCACCACGCAGTTTGACCGTGGACCATTACTTGTGGTCAGCCGTTCAAGATAAGTGTTACGCTAACCTTCCAGCAACGATTGAGACTCTTAAGAACGAAATTGGTGCAGCCATCGGTCAAGTACAGCTCCATACAGTTGAAAATGAACTGTGAAATTGGGTTGATCGTATAGGCAGAAGGAAGAAGGAATCTACTTTAGAACAATAAAAACTACATTGAAAAAAAATTCAAATTCCCAAAACTCCACCCTGTTTATTACGAAATTTTTTTTATTATACGATTATTTATTTACAAATGGTTGAATTTTTTTAAGTATTTACACTTTATTCGAAATCTGAGAACAAATAATTTATTTCACGTTGCCCAGAAATTTTTTTTAACAAATTAATTACTCAAAAATCTTAATCATCTTATTGAAATAAAAAAATATTTCACGTAAAAAACTAAAATGAAATCAATCAAATTCATCAATCTCCCTACTTTGTGTTCCGACTGCTTTTTGACACTTTCGTCCAAGCATACTGTTATTAATAAAATATATTGGGTCTTATAAAAAGTATTAGCGGTTTTTCGTTACAAGATGATTTCGTTGGTACCCACAAATCTGTCATGTGGTTGATGTTTAGTGTCTCCGCTATCTGTTGGCAGCTTGCGTGTCGATCTTGCTCCACCAGTTGCAAAATTTCATCGGCTCTATCAGTAACTTTCAGTGCATCTGTGATATCGAAATTTCCGAAACGGAATCGGGCAAACCACTCCTGTGTCCGGCGTTTACTTACAGCAGCCTCACCACCTTTCAAATATGTGTCCGTTTGACGTAATCGGACTAGTGTTGCCAGATTTGTGGGTATCAACATCATCTTGTAACGAAAAATGCGGATACTTTTTATATACTCCAACATGAAAAAAAATATTTCAAAATATTTACGTAAGTTATTTTTAAAATTTTCACGATTTAAACTTCCAAACTTAATTCAGTTCTTCAACTTTGATTCTCTCTTTTTTGTATAAAGGAAAAGTATTTGCCATTGACAGAAGAAGAAAAGTACCTGTCAATATAACTTTTGAGAATGTAAAATTGAAAAAACGTTTGTAAATGTAATACTTTTTTAAATACAAGAGAAGATAATAATTTTTGAATCGTTTTCATACGTAAATATTTCTTCAACCTTTATAAAACATTTACAATTTCGTTTGGATACAAGCTTATTATCCATCTCAAAGATAAGCGGACTCGCCACTGATGGCGTAATATGTTATATTCGAATCAATACTTTTATAATCAATATAAAATCTACTTAGAATTTCAGGTGTACTGTAGTGTACTTGTGACATGTCACAAACTGGGTGGCTTTCTGTAGAATCTTTCTGTAATAAACAGGATACTTAACGAGTGGAAAAGCTTAAGGATATATTTTATATCGTATGATATAAAAAAAATCAGTGATGGGTACACAAGTTCAACTTGAAGTATTCTCTGTATTTGCAAAAAATTACGCAAGTGCTAAACAGTAACTGATTTGATTTGCTTCGCCGAAATGAGAACAATGTGACAGCCGAACGCGCACTATCGAAAGCCACACGAAGAATTATATAATATACGTTTGTAGCCGTCGCGCAAGCCTATACACGCGTTTTATGGTAATTAAAAATTTGACCATCGCTGTGCTGAAGTAATTGACGGAACGAATCCGGAAGCAAAAAAATATTTTTTATTTTAATATAAATTGCTTTTCTAAACTAAATCTTGACGATAAAAATAACTTCCTACCATTCGAGAATATATTTATTGGATTCAAAGTAAGAATACAAGATTAGGCATTGCGGAGGGTCGCCATTTTTAGGCTACGTCATACCAGAATTTTGTTTCATTTTGCATAAAAGAATCTCTTGTTTTTATTTTTCTCCGTCAAGTGAAGTCGTAATACAGCCAATCAGATCACAGCATAGGGTGTGCTATGACAAATGAACATGCAGAGTAGATAGCGAGAAAATGCGCGAACTGTTTTCATTCATTCTTCATACAAACTGAAAAATATTTTTAAAATCTCACAATTACAATGCCAAAAAAAATTTTAAATAAAATCTAACAATTTATTTTGAGAACTTGAAAAATTTTAAAAATGCTAGTAGCAGATTTATATGTACATACATTTATATTCAAATACTTAAAATAAAATTTACATATACTCGTATGTTTGTGTTAAACAGTTTTGATTTTACAGTAGATTTTTTGTAAGACTGCGCTAGATTGTTGATGCTTGTTTTGTGGAAACACTCTGAAACAAATTGGTTATACAAAGAGAAAACGAATAAAATTTGTGGTGGGCAATATGTAAACTATAATAATAGGTAGGTATAGCAGTGTTAAGAATAACCACATTTTAAATGGAAACTTTGCCCGAATTATGACATGAGCCTCTTTAGCTCAGTGGTAGAGCACTGGTCTTGTAAACCAGGGGTCGTGAGTTCAATCCTCACAGGAGGCAGGAATGGCTTTCTGTTTTAACCGCAAGTTTTATTTTTCTTCTTTTTTTCTTTCCAATTTTACCAATTTTTTAAAAAAAAAAAAAACCTTATACGGTTAAACACAAAATATATACATACATAGATACTTATTATATCGTAATACAAGTTGCTTATACATATTTATCAAGTTTTTCATATTTGGACTTCATTTATTTATGAACATATGTATGCATGTATCTGTTGTTTTTACTTTTTGACTTCGCGTCTGATTCGGATTGTTATTATTTTACCTTAATTTAACAGAATATATGTATGAATTTATGTAGTTTAAAATCAGGGCGCCACAGGAACGCAAATCGTCACTTTTGGTCATATTTATCAAAACGAGTCACGACTCGAAACTCAAAGTTTTGCTCCAAGTAAGAAAAATTACTTAAACGTCAAACTCAAAAGAGTAAATGTTATTTACATACATACATATGTACTCCAATCAACTGCTGACAGGAGAGCACTTCAGTGTAGGCAAGCAAGTGCTTTTTGTACCGTTGGATAGTATGTAATCTGCAAATGAGTAAAATCACTTGTCTCTATTACTAATCACACAGAAATTATTGCTTGCATTTAGATAAAGTAAATATTTAAAATTCAACGAGTAGTTCATGTGTTCTACATTTAGGGTTAATTTGACAAATGTAGGTAAGTTTTATTTCATTAATAATATTTAAATGCACACATTTAAATAAAGTTTGTTCACTGGTTTACTTTGTTCTTGAACTCAAATATTTAAATTTGTTTGTAATACAAACCCTTATGCATACTTATATGCATTATAATCGTTGCTGTGAGAAATAATTTGGTTTTTAATTATGTAGCAAAAGATTAAATTGAACTTTTGCCACGACGATGACACATGCCTCTTTAGCTCAGTGGCAGAGCACTGGTCTTGTAAACCAGGGGTCGTGAGTTCAATCCTCACAGGAGGCAATGACATCTTCTTTTTACTTCAACAACAAATAATTTGCACGAAACAGAAATGCACTGTATTTTCAAGAACAAAAAACTAGCAAGTCTTATATAAAATAAGCTTTATGTGTAGCGTAGCTGGAAAAGATAAAATGCAGCACTTAATTTATTATTTGTAGAGCATTATTTGTAGAGGCTAAAAAATAGAACCCGTGTGCAATTTATGTAGTTCTAATTTTTGATTGGTTCTATTTTCTGGCCGTTTTTTAATTTATATGGAAATAAATGTACAGTACAAATGTAGCTTTATTTCAATTTGTAAATATGTAGTAAAGTCAAATCACAAATTAATTAGTCGAACCTAACATTAAAACCTAGTGTGCCATATAATCAGTGATGATTATTTATGTATTTGTTATGTTCCGGTTATTCTAGTGAGTTTTTGATTGTCTAATCAAAATACTGTGGTTGTTACTAATATAAACATATATACTTACGAGTAGATTGTTTAAGTTTTCTAATATTTTAAACTCGCCAGAATTACATCGTTAGGAAGAAGTACAATAGATTTAACGTGCTCATAGTTAGGTGAAAAGTCACAGTTCTAGTATTATAGTAGTTTTAGTATTATGTATAAAGAATATTCAAAAATTTTGAATTAGAAAACAGAAAAAGGTCAATTACTTTCCAACGACATCATATTTGTCAGAATTGGAATTAATGTGGCAGAATTCAATAATTCCTAACATCAAACCGTCCTTTCGTTAAAAAAGAAATTTCAGTTTCCCTTTCGAATTAAGTTTTCAAGTGAAGCACTTCTTTCACCGCGTTTTGAAGATTAAATTAATATAAAAAACAGCCGATGTGTGAGAGAAAGATATTTAATCAGGACGTTAAAAACTATGTATAATATTTTTTGGAAAGCTTGAATCATATTAAGAATATTTCGAAAAAAAAGACAGTTATGAAAAAATTCCAGAAATTGGTTTTCTATTTATTATTCAAGCTTTAAAGTTAAAGCTCATTCGCAACAATATACAAAATATTGAATTTTCCTAATTGAATAAGGTATCGTTTAAAAACTAAAACTTTTAACATTGGAAACAATTCTGAATCATGAGATGTATTATCCTGACAGCAATAGCAAGTCTGATTTATAAGATATAATTCCCTAATGCAACATTTCATACATAGACCATGTTCACATTAGTCGTATTAAAGTAAAACGTTGTGCGATTGTTTGTAACGCAAAAAACTAAAAAATAATATGAGAAATTAAATTTATGACCACGAAACCCCCTAATTCTACAATAGAAATGGAAAATATGTGGAAATTAAATAAATTGTTCGACAGCGTTGTTACTAGATGGAAACATTAACAAAAATTAATTTCGCGTACACAAAATCGTATAGAAGCTTCTTATATGCAAATATAAAATTTGTACGGTTTTCACTAATAAAAGTTGAATAATTACAAAAAGATGTGTGGAATTAGCAGTTGTTACTGGAAAGTATTTAAAATGTAAGAGTTTTGCATGGGACAAACTTTCAATATATTCGTCAGTTATTTTCGAATTTTGCAACATTTTTGTTTAGAATTTTCGAAGCTGCTAAAACTTTTTTGTTACGGTCTAAAACAGCATTGAACTTTTTTAAGATATTGGTTTAAAACTCGAAAAACTCTTTCACATATTGAAATGTCGGTCTTAGACTGGTCAATAATAGACCGAAATTATCGAAATATGCCAACAACTGCATGATTGCCTCAAATATGCAAAATATGAAAACAAAAGTAGAGAAATATGCAAAATAAGCATTTTTAAACAACAAATTATATTTATTAGCTCTGATAATTTTTCTACACGGCACAATCTCTTGTCTTGGCAGGCAATGGCAAACCTACAAGAGTAAAAATTGCTATGAAAAGCTTTTCACTTCGCCGTTCGGATTCGGCATTAAACTGCAGGTCCCCTCCATTCATGTACAAATATAACACGCACAACATGAGTGGATGCGAAAAACTCGGCCTAGGCCCTACATGGGCTGTTGTGCCATTAAAAGTAAGTAAGTTAGCGCTGATTACTGGACAATATGTGTCCTATAGAAAATGAAATTAACCAAAACTGAGGCAAAAGATTTTAAAGGAACTTTGAAAATGCGTAGAAGCCTTCCTGTATGCATATCATCCCAATTTGGTAGGTTTAAGCTCGCTTTTCAGCCAAACAGTTCAACATCCACATCGGAATCATACTCGTATACATAAAAAATTGTAAATCTAAACCAATTCAAATTACGCCGTTGCAAACGCCTCAGCAAACGGCGCAGTGAACGTTGACAACACTCGACTATACGAATAAACGTATCAAAAGAGAATGCGAAAAAGATCAAAGCTGTCATTTTGTTTGAATTGGCCGATATCACACTGGCAACAGTTGACGCCCAAGACACAAAATTGTTGCTGTTTTCCATGTAAAATGAAAATATGAGAGAGTGATATGGAGAAATAATTTAAGTCACTGGTAAGGTCGTGGTTATGCTGGTGTTCGCTGTTCGACGAACACATCATATTTTTCTCTCGATACTATTTTGTGGGTAACAGTAACACTAAAATAGTATACCAAAAAACTTTAAACGATTTTATCAATATGGAAAGTAAAATTAATAATATAATTGAATGTGCAATAAATTATGAAAATAATGTAAGTTTTTGGGCCGACAGCCACCGGCTGCATAAAAAAACAACGATTGAGGTAGTGGAGTATTGGTATAAGGCAACTTCAAGACAAGAGTCGTATCAACACCATTTGCATCACATCATGAATATAGTACAGCTAAGACGTTGTATGAATACTGTTGATACTTCAATAGTTTTATAAATAATATATTTAATACATAAAATATTTCACTTTAATATGTAACTAAAATTTTGTTTAAAAAATATTCTTCACTATATAATAAACCTCCCAAAAAACTTCTTTTTAGAAAAATTAACCTCCTTTTGATGAAAATGAGATGGGATTTTTATTTATGCATGACACTTCATATTTCCCATTAAGTATTGATCTTTAACCAAAAATGATTTGGTTCAAGTAAAAAAAACTAAAATGGTCTGGTTAAGTATCTCAAATTGCGGATGGCTCGGTTCAAAAATGGTTTGGTTCAAAGCCGGTTCCCATCTCTAAAAATAATAAATGTGAAATTAACAAAGCGACATTTCATAGTAAGCAATAAATTGTAAAATACCTGGTATGAATATATTGTATAGTTTGTAAAATGAGCGATCTCCATTTGGAATTTATTTCATACTCTGGAAAGAATGCTAAGAACAATTTGTTGTCTCTGTATTACGTTGGACTGTTACGTTGGACTGTTACGAGTGTCCGGGGATCCAATCTCGGCACAGGCAAAATCAAAAACTAAAAGAAAACAAAATGTTTCTACACGGCACCACCTCTTGGCAGGCAATGACAAAACTACAAGAGTAAAAATTGCTTTTCACTTCGCCGTTCGGATTCGGCATAAAACTGTAGGTCCCTTCCATTCATGTACAAATATAACACGCACAACATGAGTGGAAGCGAAAAACACGGCATTTAGCGCTACATGCGGTCATAGTCAACATTGATAAAAAAAACTGAAGTTAATTGTGGTAAAGGCATAACACTTGCCACAATGGCTGCCTATCTCTTTATCGGTGTCCTGAGATTGCATTCCCTTTCTCATTCTCCCTCCTTCTTCTTCCCACCTATCAATCTTCCATCCAATCAACACAATTCTATGAACTTAGAGGGATACACCCTGTGTGTTGAATGTATCAATAAAAAAATTAAAACAAAATTGCTATGAAGCAAATACAGAAAAAGTATTGCAACACAGTTTCTGATGTATTGCTGTGTGAAACAGTGGTTATTAGTGTATCGGCGATTTCGCGATTGCTCGACGCCGCTAAAGTGAATCGGCCTGGAACTCTGTTCTTTCCATAAATTTTGATTATTTACGTTTATATCTGGCAATATCGTTTTTCCAAAATAATATAAAATAAATATAAAATAAGCAAATAGTTTGAAAATTTCATGAAAGGGTAGAAAGTGCAAAAAATTCGATTATCAATTCGATTTTAAAAACGTAATGTGATAAAAAAAGAAGATATTCCGCATAGATAAAATTTCGTAGTTACAAAGACGGAATATCGAAGCGCAGAGCATCTGACTCGTTTCGGTGATTCATAATTTGACATTGAAACTGAGACCCTCTGGGAAATCAATACAAGTGATAGATTATTTGGAGCAGTAGTAGAACCTGCAGCATGCCGTGTGAGTCCTGTCATGTGCAGTTCACGGTGTTCCGCCGCAAACGCAGCTGTTTTGACTGCAAGTGAGTTGTTTATTAATTTGTCGATTTCCTATTAGACAATAACGAACCTTGAAAACAGAAACGTAAAACAATGAGTTGATAGAATATCTATTTGGTTTAAGTTATAGGTTGGTAAATATTATTAAAAAATGACAACTTGTGCTATTAAGGATGCTTCATTATTTCAGAAACTAAGAAGTGATGGCTCTTGCAAACGTAATGTAGAATTTGTAGAAAACCTGTTTAGTAGTTTGAACAATTTTTTTTTTACTTATTTCTCCACAACAATTTATTCATATGGGGGTTTCCAAGACTTACATTTGGCATTATTACGTTTCTATTTTTGTATCACTTATGATTTCTATGTTGGGTTAGGTACACTGCAACGTTAAACCATTTTTAAGTGGGTTTGGAGGTGTTACACCATTTTACCAGTATATTATAGCTCAAAGTTGATAGTAAAAATAAAGTCCTTTTCCTCTACATATTTTTTGTGGGTCTAGAAAATATTTGTGGATTTGTCCATGTACAAATTCAGGCACAAATTCTTCTTTTATTTCTTCTTTCTTTTCTCAGATCCGTTTAAAAAAATCGATCATGTACCTAAATGTCAGTCATTAAATAATGAGACACAATTTTTGGATACATATGGAATAGAAAATAATACATTTTCTGATTAATATTAAAATTTGTAATCGTTTTTTTATTTTATTATTACTATTTTTTTTGATTGATACATACAGGATGTACTCCTATGAATGCAGAGCATTGTGTTGATTGGCAAGAAGATTGAAAGGTGGGAGGAAGAAGTAGTGATAATGAGAGAGGGAATGCAATCACAGGACACCGATAAAGACATAAACAGCCATTGTGGCAAGTGTTATGTCTTTACCACAATGAACTTCAGCTTTTTTTAAAATCAATTTCGACTATGACCGTATGTAGCGCAAAAGGCCGTGATTTTCGCATCTACTCATGTTATGCGTGTTATATTTGTATGTGAATGGAATCGGTACGCGATTTATATCATATTATATTGCTCAATTCAATTGTTAACCAAGCTAAAAAACAAAGATGCTCCTTAATCGCAAATTATTTAATATTGTTAATGATATTGCTACAATTTGTAATGCATTAAATTTATAGATATAAACGTAATTCAATTCAAACGTAATATCCGGCTTGAAGCGAAATTAAAATGTATGTGTCTATTAATAAATAATTTATGTTAAACTTTCCTTAAATTTACAACTTTTTTGTTTAGCTACTTTTTTATGTGATCTTAGCTAATTTGGGCCCAAGGAATTCAATGGTACCAATCGTTTTGTTGGTTCGAGTTTTTGTTTGGTTCGGAGAATTGTCAAGTTTGAGCAAATTTACACACATTTTTGAATTCAACTTTATGCTTTTGCGTCAGATATTAATTTTTTATTAGCCTGCCTCACTATATGTATATACAGATTTGTATAGGAAATAGGCGTGCTTATCGCCTATGATAATAATGTTCGAATCAGATATTCTGGAACCTATTTTACTATTTCCTGCGGTATTCCAATCTTACACTTTTATGTGGGAAGTAGGTGTGACTTTTACATACAAAATTTCCTTTTTTTTTACGAAATGAAGCATGGGTCGGTCTTACGACCCCCATTAATTTTCAATGAACATAATTTTTCGCCAACATATTTACCCTAAATCTCCAACCATTAACATTTTCCTTTCCCAAAGTGATTTTAGAGGGGTAAAATGAAAGACCAACATTAATTTCAATCTTTTAACATTTTCCCCTATCTTCTGACCCCATCCCCAACCCCTTAGGGAGGCTCCCATACAAAATGAAATTAAATCAGTTTTAAGGTGTTTTTTACTTGATATGGGCTGCAAATCAATTCCAAATTGAGGTAAGCCTTGAATTTGAACTTTCAAGATAGAGCCGCAAAATATATTACATGCATTAAATGCTTAATCAAAATATTGCAATTCAAAGGCTCATAAATAAAATCTGAATGCATGGACAATAGACACATTTCTGCATCGCTTTTTGGAAAGTACTCAGCATGAATTTTTTTAAAGAAACACATTAAAGTTTACTTCATAAATCATTACTCATGTAATAGGGCGAATATTTCTACAGAAAGTTTGCTAGGTTGTTTTCTCCACTATGGTTTGATCTACTTACTAAAGATAATAAATGAAATGTGAGTTATAAACAAGTATTGTGATAATTTTTGATTATTTATTTGTTCTGTCCCGCAGGCGATATTATTGTAACAGCTGTCTCTCTTCCTCGAAGCGAAATCTACACATTTCTCCATTATGCGAACGATGTGCAATTTTTGCAAAACGCCCTCTGCTTAGAACAGATCTTCTGCAGTTGAAACCCAAGGACCTAATATTCTACCTTCAATCGAAACACATTTCGACAACCGGGTGTGTCGGTAAGTAAATGAAAAAATATATTTGCTAAAATTCTTAAAGTGATACTTACATGCATATGTATATTGTTTACATATTTTATTCACAGAAAAAGACGAGCTAGTGGGTTTGGTCCTAAATCATGTGCACGAGGCTGATGGCAATAGTTTTCACTCCGATACAGATCCTACTACTTCTTTTGATAGTCTCAAACAAACTTGCCAAAATTTTTTCAGTAATATTACCGAAAATATAAATGACTCTTTGGCATCCTTCGATAGTAAACCAGCTACTAAAAATTGTAATCCAAGTCCTCCGTCGACGAGTCACAATGATGGCACAATCCATATTGTTGAACAGCCTAGAGTCTCCACAAGAGAAATTCCAACATATGCTAGTTTTCAAAATAATTGCCTCCGCACACAGTCGCCTCACGGCTCTTCCAGCAGCGCTCACCAGGGACCATCAGAAGCTGAGAGTCGAAGTCAAACGACAAGCACTTCCACTTTCAATTGCAGTAGTCAAATTGAAGTGCTTGTGGTTAGTCATAGCTCTTCCACTACTACGTCTCATTCAGCGTTGAATGAAGATTTTCAGGAACGCACTTCTACAAGCTGCGAAGTAAACAAAAATGAAACTGCTGTATCAGATTGCGAATGTTCCGATGATGAACTCATTACTACCTTTAGTGAACGAGCCTCTCTTCGCAACGATACTAGCCCGCAAGTGGATTTGTTAAAGGATTTGAATCACGTTAATAACGGTACATCTGCATCGAGTACTGATGCAGGCTGTAAAGCAGAATCATTAAGCTCAAAAGTCGATGCTGTTGATGTCGAGGTATCATCGCAGTCTTCCTTTGAAGAATTAGGCGCCATAGGAGGCATTTCCGATGATAGTAAAGCTACCACAGATACAAACAGCAACAATATGGAGCAATGGCAAATCTTGGATGCGAAACGAATAGAAAATGAAAGCGTTGTGGAACAACCTAGCGTAAGCACGAAAGATAAAGATATAATTGTCGCGGAGGGATTGCAAGTAGCGCTGCTTAATTCACCGCAGCAACCAACGGTGCCACAAAGAATAAAGAAGGTAATACGTCGACGCTCAGATAGTTATATTAATAGACGACCACATATAGCCAGCGATGACGACTCACCAACGAGTAATGCTTATACAGAAAAGGCTGAAGTTTTTACACTATACGAGCAGGCCGAAGGTGACGAAGAGCCTGCAGAAAGTGCGGCATTGCATAGACGGCGCATTAATTGCCAACGATGTGGCAAACAAAAATTTAATCTAAAACGTAAAGTGGAGAAAATGCGTCGCCATCTGGAGAGTTCGCAAATGTCAGCTTCAGATATTAAACGTGAGCTGCAGGAATTCTTAGCGTATTTGGAGAAGCGCAGCAAATCTGTAGATTGCTCCGATACGGAGACAGTTGCTTCATCACTCAGTGGCACAAATTACGTTGCAACAACTACACCGACCTCAACTGATTATATGAACGATAATGAAGGCATTCATGTATATGGCGCCAATGCATCCGTAGACGACAACGGGAAAGTATCACGTTTTCTAAACTTGGAAGATTTTACTACATTGTGAGTATTTACACATTATGTTCTCCACTCGTCTACAGTCTTTCAATGAAAAAATCATGGTTCTATTATTTATATGTTAATCGTAGGAATATAAATTATCAAATTTAAAAAGGAGTTGTGGCGAACAAATTTCAACGCCACTCCACATTTTATTTGCAGATACATTTCCCCAAGTCATCAGTTGTTTGTGCGTACAGCATATTACGATTTCAATGAGATTTGGCGAAGCATATCCGGATGCGATTGAATTAATTAATCAATATCAAGAATTTCAGGCATGACATTTTCAAATTCACTTTGTCAGTTACCCTTAGCCTTTAGTTTATTGGATATTTTTAAATGAAAAATTAAGTTTTTCAAAATATTGGCTCGAAAAATAGAATTGTTGAGAATAACTCAAAAGGGATTAATGCTTCACTAGAGTGTGGCGCATGAATAAGTTAAATGTTTCACGAATATGTTTAAAAGTTTCTTCGAAGTTTTAAAGAAACGGTCATCTCTGCTGGGATATAGAAATGGGATGTCAATAGAAAAGTCGTGGTGAGGCGTTATGTAGTCCGAATGTTATCGTAAAACTTTCGGAGGTGAATACTCTCTACATATCTTCCATTGTTTTCAGGATTGCTGCATGTCCATACTTGGTTCTCTTAGGCAAGGTAGATTCCCTTCGTTTAAGAGCTCTTTTTGCAGCCACTCCCCTTATATACAGATCGAGGGGTAAAAGATGAAGCACCATTTGCAGTCCCATTTGCGATGCGCTCCTCACTTTTCTAGTTGTGCCCGTTGCAGGCAAGTCTTTGCTTCCAAGTTTAGTCATGTTGGTTTTTACTCATGTTGACATTCGCCAGACCATGGACCCGTCGGAAATAATTAGCATTGTGATTGCATTATAGATCCAATGGGTATTATATGGTTGGAGTACCCATTTCTTTCCAAAAGGTTCTTTTACCATACATGCATAGAAAGCATTTAGTCCGCTTTTTCTCCTTCTACATTTCGGCTATACAATAGTTCAAAATCAAGAATGATTCAAATCTATTTGGCCTCAGTGTAGAAGTGGAGCGTTACTCCATCTAGTTTCGGTAGTGTGAAGCCAAGCACTTTGTTTTTAATAAAAATATGAGAGGCTTTTGTGTTTATACTCTTTTGCAGTAACGTGGCTTTTGTTTCCCGTCTTTGGGAATGAAAACCACTATAGCTCCACTGCTTAAGCTGGTACCCCTTTAGTGAAAATGCGGAATAGCTTCTTATTAGGTGTGGTACGATGTTTGTGAGGATTCCTGTAACATAGCTGGTACGATTTCATCAGGTCCTGCCGACTTCAATGGCTGAAATGGTTTTATTCGCCAGTTCCCGAGATGTGATGTGTTGTGTTGATGCCTGAATTTGTTAGAAATTATATTGTCACATTTTCAGCGTGCATTCAAAGTTCGGAAAATGGGTTTCCATTAATATTTCTAACGATTCTGCATTTGATTCTGTCCATGAGCCATCATACCACTTGATGTAACTTGGGACAGTCGGGTCTTGATAGCAACTTCCGTAGTCATGCTGCCTCGTTGAATCCAAACAAGGATTCACAATAAATTTTCCATGAATCTCTTTTTGCATAAAGCGTGCAAATTAGTTGAAACTGGTTGGGTATATGTATGTGAAAGCCTGTGCCAGAATTTTGTTAAAAAAAGAAGCTTTTAATGATTCAAAATTTAATCTGTTGTGGCCTTTGTACCTAAACTGCATCTAAAAAGTATTTAAAACACTATGTTTTTGGAAGATTTGCAAAGTTTTTTTTTGCTTCTTCTGTAAAAAATGCCAATTAGGGCCTTTCTGAATGATGATGACGATATGTAGCAGGCTGAACTCTTTGTGAATAAAGCGAAACACTTGTAGAACCAATTAAAAATATATACAATTTGTTTCTATTCCATAGGAAAGAGCTTGAAAATTTATCTGTTAAGCAGCTTAAGGAGGTCCTAATGCTGAATCGTGTAGATTTTAAAGGATGTTGCGAAAAGCAGGAACTATTCGAACGTGTTGAGAGACTGTGGAAAACTCTGAAAACTGCACCAGGTAATAAAGAACACCATTTGCAAATGAGCACAGCTTATCAAAAAACTGAATTTCAGCCGTCGACAAGCTTCAAACGGATGAGTTGTGTAAAATATGTATGGATGCACCAATCGAATGCGTGATCTTAGAATGTGGACACATGGCTACTTGCACGAACTGCGGTAAAGTTCTAAGCGAATGCCCAATTTGCCGACAATACATTGTACGCGTAGTACGCTTTTTTCGAGCGTAAGCCAAGTTGTAGCCACTCGATTTTAATTGTGGCTATCATCGTCTTTATCATTATCGTATTTCAATAACAAGTTGGCAGTAAATTGAGAAATTTTGCAACTACAAGCATGTTTCGATTTTATTCAATTGTTATTTATATTCAAAGTACATATGTATTTCGGAGAAACCGTTAATTAAATAGTTAGTAACCAATAAAAATTTTAGATGTAGGCTTAAACAAACAATGTCAAGAGAAGAGATAATAAGTAGTTCTGGCAAATCACAATCATATACCATATTTATTAAATAAACAAAATATCTTCCATTTTACTAGGTATACTATACGGAGCAGTTTTCGAATCGATAACACTACGAAATTAAATAATGTTTATTTTGACTTTTTTTTTTAATTTTGAAAATTGTTTCCGAACCGGCCATGGTTTCTCATCAGTGATGTTAGTGGTAAATCTTAGGTTTCCATATAAGTTACTCATATTCGAAAAGGTAAATAAGAATTACCATTACCACAAGAATTTTTCACTATTTAAGTAATTTAATACATATTGTAGTAATCATGATTTTGAAGCCAAATGGCAGTTCTGATAGTCCCAACAGCTTTCAAACCATTTAATAATTGTAAAGTCGATGCGACCGAGGCTAAATATTTACACTAAGTAGAATGCACTACTTGCACAAACAAAATTTTGGCTTCTCTAGCAACAAGATTTTTATAATTTTAAAATCAAATGTACTATAACATATTGGAGAGATTCTCTAAGTCTATCATATGCCCTTGTACAGTTCGAGAATAGCAACAGTTGTTGAAGTTTTGAAATTCTACCACTATTCAACCTTGCAGGAGCATATGCTAGACAGATAATCGATCTGTTGATTTGAACACCCCATCTACAATACAGTGCCGTGCAACTAATTAGAAACATTTCACTTCTTTTTGACACGCTGCCCTGCCATATGTTCTTGATTGCTATTAAATCCGGACTACATGATGGTCATTCTAATACTGTCACTAAATTTCCTGTGAACCATTTTCTGGTGACATTTGCTGTATGTTTTGGATAATTATCCTGTTGGTATTGTTGTATCCTCAGCATATGACAAAAGAGTATCATTTAATATAGAGAAATATTGGAATTCATCTATAATTCTTTTTATTTCGCGAATTGGGACGACACCTCTCCATATCATGATGCTGGCACGTGTGTACTTTGGGCCGTGCACATAACGTTTTGCATCGTAAGAAACTCTATTTTAGTTTGGTCGGAATAAAGTTAATTTTTCCACTGCTAATTTCGATCAATGGGCATATTTTCAAGCGAACTCCAAGTATTTTTTGAGGTTTCTTTTGGAAATGAATGGCTTCTTCTTAGAAATATGATCAAATAGTCCTGTTTCTTTCAATCGGAGTTTAACGGTATCAAATAATGGCCTAGCATAATTTTTACCAAAAACAGCAACTCTCATTTCCTTTACAATTTCATGGGAATATTTTTTGACTCGCGAACTAAAAGATTATACTCACGATCAGTTGTTTTTTCGAGGTCTACGCTTACGTGGAGCATTAGACGTGGTTGAATATATTTTGTAATATTTGATAACGTCAAAAATTATCATCTTCGATATCTGCAATGCTTCTACACTACCGCCCTGTATGATTTCCAGGATAATAATATATTAGGGTACTTTCGTCACAAGATTTATTTTTTTCCATAATTTTATATTTTCCAAAATATTAAATAATAGACATTTTCAAACTCAACCGAATTTCTAAAGTAGCGAATACTCGCGTTTCTAATTACGTGTATGACTTTACGATAATTAGAAAAAACTTTGACCAATATAAGTATGAGGGGATGCGAAAAGCTCGGCCTAGGCCCATCATGGGTTGATGTGCCAATAAAAGATGAAGCAGGGGACATAAAAAGTTGTCATTGTATCTTAATAAATTCAGTAATTCCCGGTTAATTGAATCACGCTCAATAGCTTTTCCCGTTTGATTGTGCCAGAAATATTAAATTTTAAGTTTAAAAATAATGCGTTAATTACATTCCCCGGTTAATTGAACCATAAATTGTATTTTATTTATTTCATCAAACAGACTACTTAATGACTAAAATGGCTGCCTATCGGTTTAGCGGTGTCCTGTGATTACATTCCCTCTCATTCTCATCCCTCCTTCTTCCTCCCACCTATCAATCTTCCTTCCAGTCAACACAATACTCTACATTCAAAGGGTTGTGTGTTGAATGCATCAATAAAAAAAAATAGCAAATGCACAAATAGAAAATAGAGTTTATGATTGATTATTGTTTTTAAAAGACTTTCTTGATTCATTGTGAAAACTTTCAACGTTAAACAAGTGATTAATCGATGCAATTAAGCGGGGATTACTGTACCTGTATATAAACTACTATTCATTTTCCAAAGTGATTAATACAACAGAAAAAAAATTGTAGAACTTCAAATTTTATAAAGAAAAGTAATTAAAAATTGGGAGAAAAAGTAAAGTTATTTTTGGTAAGATATAAGAAAGTCAAGGAAAGGAGGGTAATTTTTAATCAGGTTTTATTGAAGTTGGTAGAGAAATCTGACAATAGAAAAACGTTTGAAAGTCGAATCCTTTACATATTTTCTACAGATACTAAGAGTAATCTGGAAGATAATTGAAATTTGAAGGAGAGAGATTCCCAATTAATATTCGTGTTTGTTTGCATATGTTATGTGCTTTGTGTTGGGTTTGCGAAAGTACATATTTTTATCAGCAAAATTTATTCATCAATTCTTTAACAATTCGAAAAATTAACGCATTTCGTCTCATCGACATTCTTCAGCAACTTTTTTCGTTGGTGCCAAATCCTTTGAAGGTATCATAAAAATTTAATCGCATACTGAACACGAATTTTTTTTTATGAAATCGATAAAACCTTAAGTTTTGTTTAAACAAAGTCGCGCATGTTCAAATTCACACACGTGTAGACCTAATTATAATTAATTAAGAATTAAATAGTACATTAAAAATCTATTACTAGAAGTTTACCTTTCTACCAATCCTTTTAACTGTAGGAATATGATATGCCAAATACTTCAATAAGTTACGATTGTGAACTGAATGGATTTGCTTGTCCCGTATTTGGTTTAAGCTTGCAATGTTTTATTTACATTAACTTCTAAATTAAATGGAGCTAATTTTGTGATTATTCTAGAATATAAATATAGTTTACTCGTGTATTAAATCTGCATTCCAGTATAAATCGAGTGTTTGAAATTATAAAATACAAAAATATTTAAAACAAATAAATGAAATAATTATTTTTAATTTGATCATTTTCATTCAATGTTGTTCAATGATTGGGAAACAGTCAATTTTAATCTTGAAAGACGAAAAATTGTTTAGTTTGGCAATGTTAGGTTAGATTAAGATCAGGTCTACTCCTCCACTCGGAGAGCTGTAGGTTTATTGCGAATGCCTTCGTTTATGAGTGCCAGGGAGGTGGCACTTTGTCTAATATGTCCAATCAGTTACAGGTCAAGGGTCATGTCATTAAAATATTAAATCATTTGGTTCTCCATACGAATGCGAGAAGATCCGATATCATCACTTTTGTTATCTTTGTTAGTCCTGCGAACATTATCAAATCCCATGCCTTTTCTTCTGCACCGACAAATAATGACGGTTACTTTCCCGTCGTGACAATTTCTGCATGAACTGCTTGTTGGAATCTACCAGTGCTGGTGCATTGGCGCAATCACATAATACCTGAGTTGACTGCTGTAAGCACTCGAGCAGCAAACTTGATATGCGCTAATAGAGCTTTGTTCACACATCGGGTGTTACATCGTGGTGTCGGCTATCACACCATTTCCTGGCCATATCGTCTGCTATCTCGTTCACTTCGATATTACTAAGTATGTCCGGAAACTCAGCATAGGGAGATAGTATGAGGTCTAACAGCCATGAGTAAAGAAAGCCAGTCTCTGCTTCTTTAATAGTATCGACTGATTGCTTAACTTTGCCAACGCTTTCCACCCTATGATTGACCCATTGGTAATAATATGCAGGTCAGATTATTGTGGTGTACATTCCAAAATATACGGTGACAATCCCCATCAACTCCTGAAAGTTCCAAGAGAACCTTTGGGCATGGAAATGCATTGGGGCAAGCACGCGTATGAATTTGCAGCCTGTGCAACTTTAAAGAAGATCAGAATTTAGTGCATAATAAATAAAACCACAAGAACAAGAAAACAAAACAAGTGCAGAAAAAGAAATTAGAAAAAACACCATGAAATTACTTTTTTATTTAATAAATTATGTTGTAAAACAAAGTATCGTGAAAATACGTATTATAATAAATAAATTGAGATACCGCATATGTTAGAATTCCTCAGCGTATACCGTTACCGCAACACATGCATACGTGATTGAATCGTTCCGCAACTGTTTTGAGCAGGCCTTAAATCATACAATCATCGTCAATCATGTGCATGCTCTTTATGCATGATGCAAAGTTAAAAAATCGACTCGGCAACACTATATTTTTTGTGTTTACTATTTTTTATAACGTATTATTTAATGTAATTTCATTTGGTACCTAAGCAATATTCTTCATTCTAATATTTGTTAAAACGTTATGTCTTTCGAAGACACAGAAACTGTGATTTCTTGCTACCAAAAGTTTATTCAGCAGCAAGCTCAGGCGAGACCCACGCTGGAATATTTAGAGGAAAATGTTTTCCCTTGTGGCGGCCCGACACCAAAGTCATTAATTGAGATTTCTGGCGCCTCCGGTTCTGGAAAGAGCCTTCTGCTGTGCCATTTGATGGCACGATGTCTGGCACCGCACGAAGTTGGTGGGAAACAATGTGAAATTATTTTTATTGATCTTGGCCATAAATTCAACGTGCGGCACTTTTTAAGCCAAATAACTCGTGTGATATGCGACTCTGGAATTGAATTTTCTTCAATGATGGAACGTGATGTAGTACTGGAGAGTTGCATGAACTCCATGACCATATTGAGTTGTTTTTCGGTTGAGGAATTTGATCTAGCTTTCGATGTTGTTAAAGATATTTTGTTTGAAAATCGTAAAGTGGCTCTTGTTGCAGTGGATAATCTGGATGCACTCTACTGGCTAGATGAGCAGAAAAAGCTTACACGAATGCATGTTCATTATGCCAACATTATTGATAAATTAAGAAAAATCTGTGAGAAACATAATGTAAGTTGTGCCTATACGGTGAATTCCAATTACCTTGATATGACAAATACTATTCCTAATAAGCTCATTGTTAA
Source organism: Palloptera scutellata (assembly GCA_958295655.1). Lineage (NCBI taxonomy): Eukaryota > Metazoa > Arthropoda > Insecta > Diptera > Pallopteridae > Palloptera > Palloptera scutellata. The sequence goes on from OY282451.1 coordinate 43,373,038, forward strand.
AATTGATTATGAACTTAAACTAAATCTACTAGCTGATGAAAGAAATGTCAGTCTCAATGGAAAAAATATAGTATTTGATGGTAATGGAATACACTTCGACAAATAAGGTAAATTATTAAATGTGGTAAGCTGGTGTTAGCTTTTTCACCAATTATCGAGCCAACGGCAGATGTTCGCAAGTCAATCTGAATATGATAAGCTTGCTCTAATTATTCTTCCATGAGCGATAGGGGCCAATTATTTGAAAATTTTAGTAAACATTTCGATTCTATTTATGTTGTACGAGTTATATTTGCTCATTAATAGATGGGACCTGAAGTTTTATACCAAATTCAAAAGGGGAATTGAGAGCCCTAGGTAATAAAACTTTGAATTGCGTCGAGAATTAAAGATCTAATCTACAAAACACAACCGACCTTAGTCAATATATTCAACCTAATTATGTATAATTTGAACTTACAATAATTATTAGAACAAAACTTGACCTGAGTTAAGATGCTGTCGCTTAATTAAATCTCGGATAATCGTGGCCTGAATGCAATTGCTGTTTTTAGGACCGATTTCATCATTTTTTTAATGTTCTACGTAAATAAGGTTTATATTTTAAAATAAAGTTAACATTACTGAACTAATTTATAAGTTAATTGTAAAATTTATTATGTACATATTGTAATGAAAAACAAGTTTGTAAAAATTTAATTATAATTGATTTAAAATTTGATTGAAATTACACACCATAATCTTTTAGCAGCATTTACATTTTTGTTTGCTATAATTTTGTTATTTTTCATTTTCATATGGAATAAATCATGTGTATGTAGGTTTATGTTATGTTATAGTTCTGTAACATCACAATTAGGTATATGAATTGTATAACTTTTTATAACGTATACAAAAAGAAACACTGCCACTAGCATTAACAGGAGTTTCTTTCCTAATTTTGTACTTGCATAGTGAAACAGCGGAGTTATAGTTTTCAGATGTCACGAAAAACGTATAAAGTATGTTCCTTAACATTTTTAAGAGTGGCTTATTTTTTCTGTTGTCGAAAAGCTGCAATCACAACAGACAGCCAAAGTCTTTGCCAACCAACTTGCACTTCTCCTTTCGCAAAACACCCCTCAACTTGATGATATATGCGCACAGTGGACGCACATTTCCCGCTCTATGCGTACGGCTGCCGAAGAGGTGCTAGGCTACCACCGTCGACGGAGAAATATGTGGTACGACCAAGAGTGTCGCGATGCTACTGAAGCAAAAAACGCAGTATACAGAGCCACCCTGCAGTCAGTTGCAACGCGAGCTGCTAAGGAGCGATACAGAAAGTTGAGGAGGGAGGAGAAACGTCTTTTCAGGCGCAAGAAAAGAGATGAAGAAAGACGCGAGTTCAATGATATCGAAATGTTGCGGGACAGGAACGAGGTCCGAAAATTCTTTGAAAGAATAAGAGACGTGACTCTTGGTTTGAAGACCGGGGCCTCTTCCTGCAAGGATGAAGATGGAAATCTGGTGAAAGATATCCAGGGCATAATGAGATAATGAGATTATGGAGGGAGCACTTTTCGCAGCTGCTTAATGGCGATGACGGCAATAATCCCGCCACTGCGGAACCCACTCCGGAAACCCCAATCACTGACGGCGTTGAAGTACCGCCGCCTGACTATGAGGAGGTCTTAACAGCCATTGCTCGGCTGAAAAACAATAAGGCTGCAGGTGCAGATGGCCTGCCTGCTGAGTTGTTTAAGACCGGAGGCGAAGAGCTCAAAAAACGCATGCATGAGCTTCTATGCCGAATATGGTCAGATGAAAGCATGCCAAGTGATTGGAATCTCAGCGTACTCTGCCCAATCCATAAGAAGGGTGATTCCTCGATCTGCGCCAACTACCGTGGGATCAGCCTTCTTAATATTGCATATAAGGTTCTATCGAGCGTACTGTGCGAAAGACTGAAGCCCATCGTCAACAAACTGATTGGACCTTATCAGTGTGGCTTCAGGCCTGGTAAATCCACCATCGACCATATATTCACACTACGCCAAATCCTGGAAAAGACCCGAGAAAAACAGATCGACACCCATCATCTATTTGTCGATTATAAAGCCGCCTTCGACAGCACGATTAGGGATCACTTGTACGCCGCAATGTCTGATTTTGGTATCCCTGCAAAGCTCATTCGTCTTTGCAAAATGACACTGACCAACACCACCAGCGCAGTGAAAATTGGGACAGACCTCTCCGCACCATTTGATACCAAAAAAGGTTTCAGACAAGGTGACTCCCTATCGTGTGATTTCTTTAACCTAATGCTGGAGAAAATAATACGAGCTGCGAACATCGACATCTCTGGCACTATCTTCTACAAGAGTGTCATGCTGCTAGCATACGCTGATGATATTGACATCATTGGCAAAAACGCTCGAGCAGTCAGTGCAGCATTCTCCAACCTGGAAAGGGAGTCTCGTCGTGTGGGTCTAGTGGTGAACGAGGACAAAACGAAATACCTTGTGTCAACAAACAAAGAGTCACGGCGTCTTGGACAAAATGTCACTGTTGACAACTACACTTTTGAAGTCGTCAAGGATTTCGTTTATCTAGGATCCAGCATAAACACCAACAATAACGTCAGCCTTGAGATCAAGCGGAGACTAACTCTTGCCAACAGGTGTTACTACGGGCTCAGTAGGCAATTGAGAAGTAGAGCCCTCTCTCGACCGACGAAAATAACGCTCTATAAGTTCCTCATCCTTCCCGTCCTAATGTATGGCGCAGAGACGTGGACATTGACCATCAATGATGAGAGACTGTTAGGAGCGTTCGAGAGGAAGATACTCCGTAAGATCTACGGTCCAGTATGCGTGGATGACGTGTATCGAATAAGATGGAACGATGAGCTGTATGAGCTGTACGCCGACACTGACATAGTCAAGCGTATAAAACTCCAGCGGCTTCGCTGGCTGGGTCATGTTGAGCGAATGGAAGAAAGCGCTCCGGCTAGAAAGGTGTTTTATTCGAACCACGGTGGAGGATCACGCAGAAGGGGACGTCCTAATCTCCGTTGGAAAGACCAGGTGCAGGGCAACCTGACTGCACTTGGCCTTATCAACTGGCGCCAGCGCGCGCATAGTAGAAGTGACTGGCGAAGCTTTGTGGAGGCGGCCAAGACCGATCATCGGTTGTAGCGCCAGCTAAGTAAGTAAGTTATTTTTTCTGTTACTTCATTCACATATGTGTTTCTGTTTTTGCAATTTGTAATGAATGGTGTAATTTCTTGACTTTTGAATAAAACCATCGAAAATATCGAAAATTGACTTTTCATCGTCATAAATCCATGGTTCTTATTCGTAGCTTCAAATACGAACACCGTTTTCATTATAAAGGGTGTTTTTTCTAGAAGTGTGGTGTTCAATCTGGCAATACTTTTTCCGGAGTTGGTCGTTTTGGCAGCTGTCACTTGATTTGTGCTCAGTTTGGTTTGCCATTTCATAATCAATAGAATTACGCCTGAAGAATGTTTGCAAATTATTGAAATTTATTATCAAAATTCATGCGCTGTGAAAAAAGTGTTTCGCAAGCTACGTCCATTTAGCGACGAGCCTCATTTTTGGCTCAATGGATACGTGAATAAGCAGAATTACCATATTTGGAGTGAAGACTAGCCAGAGACAATACAGCAGCTACTAATGCATCCCGAAAAAGTGCGGTTTATGGCCAGGTCAATGGAGAAAGGTACCGGTACCGTGCGATGATAACACTTTTTTTGGCCGGAAATGCCAAATTTGGACTCGGCCGACATGTAGTTCCAACAGGATGGTGCCACATGCCACATTGCACGGGAAACCATGCATCAATTAAAAGGCGAATTTGGTGAGCAGTTAATCTCACGTTTTGGTGCAGTCCACAATTGCCACCAAAATAGTGTGATTTGACCCCGTTAGACTATTTTTTGATTACTGCTTTGGAAGCCAACATTGAACGCGTTATTTGTGAGATTCCGGCCGAAATGTGTGAAAAATGTGCCAAAATTGGACCGTCAGAATGGACCACTTGAAGCGTGGCCGCGGGCAACATTTAAGTGAAATTATCTTTATAAAGTAAATGGAAAGAATGGATTTATCGATCCAAATACAAATTTCATTCACTTTTGAAAATTACTATTTTTTTTTTCATTATAATATAATTATAAGCGACGTCCACTGAATAGTATTAAATATAATAAGTATTAATTATACCAGATTAATCGTGAGATCAAGCGGAGACTAACCATTGCCAACAGGTGTTACTATGGGCTCAGTAGGCAATTGAGAAGTAGAGCCCTCTCTCGACCGACGAAAATAACGCTCTATAAGTCCCTCATCCTTCCCGTCCTAATGTATGGCACAGAGACGTGGACATTGACCATCAATGATGAGAGGCTGTTAGGAGCGTTCGAGAGGAAGATACTCCAGTATGCGTGGACGACGTGTATCCAATAAGATGGAACGATGAGCTGTATGAGCTGTACGCCGACATGTTGAGCGAATGGAAGAAAGCGCTCCGGCTAGAAGGGTGTTTTATTCGAACAACGGTGGAGGAACACGCCGAAGGAGACGTCCTGATCTCCGTTGGAAAGACCAGGTTCAGGGAAACCTGACTGCACTTGGCCTTATCAACTGGCGCCATCGCGCGCATAGCAGAGGCGACTGGCGAAGCTTTGTAGAGTTAAGTAAGATTAATCATGTCAAACAAAAATATTTTTTTTAGTTCGACCTTATCATTTTAGATTTAGCTCAAACTCTGTCTATGCTTTTTTGTTTCACTTTGGTACGGTAAACGCTCTGAAACATAACCAAGGGTGTAATTCAAGTGAAATCTGGTGGACTGTCCGTAATCAAGGATAGGGGTTTAGATAAATATATATAAGTATATTTCCTATTAATTTGACCATATTTGTAAATTAGTAAGCTTTGGGTAGCTTAATTACAACATGTTTGTTAATGATTTGAAACATTAGGCCTCATATATAAATATTAGTTATACCTGACTAATGGTTTGAAGACCTCAGATATCAAAAGTAACAGAATTATAATTAAACTAATTCCGCCACTGGGAAAGCTGTTCCGGGAACTTAATCAAGTTTGACATACTATCATATGGTGACGTCTTACAGTCGTAAAACCAATAAGACGGCAAGTATTGAGTTCTTTACGGCCGGAGGCTAGGAGCTCACAAAAGTCATGCATGATTGGCGTTTGGAACCTCAGCTTACTCTTACCTATGCATTTACAAGAAAGGCGATGTTATGATTTGCTCCCAACACATTCTTCTTAATATCCAGTAAAAGGTTCTATATAGTGTAAAGTATCAACAAACTGATTGGCAAGTTCACAATTGCCTAGTTATTCTTTCCTCAGACAAATCGTGAAAAAACACCCGAGAAATGATAGCAATACACGTCACCAATGTGTCGGTTATAAAGTCGTCTCCTCCAGAATGATTATGGATCTTGTACGCCACAATGTTTGATTTTTCCCCCTGCAAAGCTCAGTAGACTGACCATTCGGTGTCATTGAATAATAAACGAGGTCTGAAACTAGCCTATTGCCTAACGGCCTATCGAAGAAGTCTCGGAGTTGGCACCCATGCTCTTAGTAACTTTTAGATTTTCGAAATCAAAAATGTATTTTCATAGAAAAATAACAGTCTTTATTTTAATTGCTTCTTAAAGAATGAAGAAGTCATATCTGAACTGAATTAGTGTTCCATCAGTGCCTAGAATAATAATAATTACTTACATCGGTATTACATACATTATAGGACTAGAATACAAAAAATTAATTTCTGTGCATGCAGAGGCAATAAGGCAATACCGGTTCATCTGCGGTTCACTCTTAAGTCGAGTGGTGTTTCCACATCCATACTGAATTCATCTCTGTGAATTGCATAGCCATTACCACTTCGATAGGCTTCTGAATCGACGACAGCTCCATTCGAAATCCAATACTCAACCGCTCTCGGAGAATCTTCAGCAGTATAGTAGCATTCAAGTTGAGTGGCCTTTATATGACAAACATCTTCCGATTCCATTCCCATGTAATAATGTGTAGCATGAGTTGGCGAAATAATACTTGGTGGCCTCCCGAAACATCTGTGATACATGGGCGGAGATGTTTCCATTGTGTCATGATGATAGGTATTCCGATTGGCAGAAGGCAGTGTATTTACAGAGTGTTGGTTAGGGATGACGATGGCGGTGTCGTGTATCAATTGTTCGGCGTGTTTAAAAGTTTTGACATGCTTTCTCAGAGACGATGGATCAGTGTAACGCTTCTGACAGCCTTGGACTTTACACTTGTACGGTTTCTCCATTGAATGGGTGCGTGTGTGCTTGAAGCGATCAGATGAATTCGAATAAGCTTTGTGGCATCCTTCGAAAGGACATACATAAGGCTTCTCTCCAGAATGAGAACGGGCGTGTATTTTTAAGTTTTCAGCACGAGAGAAGCTCTTTTCACACAATTGGCACTGATGCGGTTTCTCTTTAGTATGCGTTCGTACATGTACGAGCATCTTGTAGCGGGCGTTGAAACCCCGAGTGCGGATACACCCCGACCAGCGGCAGTAATACAAACCATCTGTCAGTGAGGCTACGGCATGCACTTGAGTTACATGGCCCGCGAGGAATTCGAGGCTTTCAAAGTATCTAAAATATATAGTATATTAAATATTTCGAACAACATTTTAAAAACAGCGCAGAACTCACCTCCCACAATCGTGCCAATCACACACATATTCACTGCTCGGAGTAGAACTTGTGCTGCTTGTTGTAGGTTCGTGGCTGTTAAGCTGTAAATCATCAGTTTGAGGGGAAGCTTGTCCTTGATTAACCCGCATTATCACGGACTTAGTGCGTATTTGAGCAGGAGAAACATGAAAAAGCGAAGCTTTATTGCTGGTATACGATGACGGTGGCGTTGTTGGTGGAGTTGGGAACCTCAGATGTTGAATTTGAAACGCGTCATCAGGCGGTGGGGGATAAGACGATGACAATGTGTCTGATTGATGGTAGATACTGCAGTACACAGACGACAGACCACCTGAACTGGTAAAAATTGAATTTTGTGTTTCCATTATTAAACTTTGTATTTGCAACGTTTAGTTAAGTAGTACGAGAACTGAACTCTTGCGAGATTTTTCGACGACTGAGCGTTTTGCTTGCAGACACTAGTGTAATAATGGAAGTGAGTTTGCGATAACGTCTTGTCTTATCAGAAACCTTCGGGTTTCAGACAGGGCAGACGGCTCGCTGACGAGAGGCAATCACACCTCAATGAATGGCCCACAAGCCACCAGGGGCTGTGATTGTTTACACAATTTTTCATTTTTCCGCTGCGAACTAAATACATGAAATACCAAAAAACTACGTGAGCACCGATTATGACTACACTACACTTTGCTTAGGCTCTTATCTTTTCTTATTTGCCATGCCGAAGAGCAAATGCGAATCAGGGGCTAATTTATAAGTAGGCAGTCAATGGCCAATGACGACGACAACCATGGGGGCGATCGATGGCGGAATAAGTTCCTGTGCTCTCATGTCACATGCACTTCGCACTCTTTGGCTGGCAAGTAAATCGCGTCCACGAGAGCAACGGCTGTATCGCAATTAAAAGTCATCATCATACCTCTCCGCGAGGCACAGAGACGAGACGAGCAAAGGGGAATAGGTGCTGATAAATAAAACTCGAAAGATAACTGCACTGTGCTTGTTTCATACGTACTTTTGTACACATGATTGTACCGCATGTCTTCCATCCATTCAGCCATTCGCAGAAAATCGGGGTTTTTTGTCGTTTTTGTAATTACAACAAATACCCTTATCTGTGTGTCTGTGTTTATTTTTCGTACATAGAATTTAAAGTCCATACAGGTGGAGGAACTAGTTAACAAGTGAAAATGTTTCGTTGAAGAACGGATAAGAAAATGTATGCACATAAGGAAATGAATCATTTCGAAAAAACTGTTTTCAATTTCAGGTTTGAATTTAAATTTCCAAATTTGGAGTTTGATTCCTAACATTTTACACATACGTATGTAGTATGTAGAACAAAAATTTTCTAAGAGAAATATTTATTTATTGAAATATTTCCATACTTAGTACAACACTTCAGAGAAGCTGAACCGGTTTTTTGGAAATATTATTGTTATTATTATTGAACTTTGCTTTAATTAAGGAGATAAAGCATCTTATGTACATATTGCAGTGCCAACCAATGATTTGAATTCATGATGAAGCATGTTCGAGAGTGATTAGGGCCTCCCATCGCTTTGTTCAACACTTTGCGAAACATCTATCCATTTATTACATATGAATATGTAAGTCATTGCAATGTAAGTGAATAACATTTTGTGATAGCTTTTAGCGCCTTATAACCGGAATATGTGTCATACACATATTCAAAAATAGTTTAACACAGCGAAAATGTAGTATTTCTAATAGTTGTTAAGTATTTACAACATAAGAAGCAGATATAGGTTTAAATGGCAGCCAGCGGCTGCCAACACACTTAAGCCAAAAAGACCCAATGTGTTATCACAGGGAGCTAGGTCCCTATTCTTCTTTGCACCATTGGGTGTCTTTTAGTTACGTACTCGTATGTGTCTTATTTTGTTATTAGTCAAGGCTGTTAGGTCATCGAAGACAAAGTTGGCCAGATGTAAGTGTCGAACTTGTCATTAAAGATTGGCTTCGCAAGGGTGAAGAATTGCCTGTAGGCCATTCCGCGATAGACTTTAGTCTTGGCGTAGTATTTGCAGCGCAATGCTTGATGTAGGTGAAGTATTGTGAACAAAGATTTGGTGGTCGTGCTTCTCCAGTGTTGACCAGTGTTGTAAAGTGAATCAGTTCTTTGGACTTTCTTTCATAAGCATGTTCATATGAATTGCCTTGTCTAAAGACGTCGACCAGACCGCAACATCATACATCAAAAGAGATCTCCCCTACTGAAGCGTAGAGGCAATTAATCATGTAGTATGTCTGCATACCCCATTTGTTACGTACTTTTGTCTACATGAATAGTGCTGTTATTGATTTGTTTACCCGCGATCGGGTTCTAGCCTTTCAGCAAAGCTTTTTGTCTAGGATGAGGCCTAGATATTTTGGCTTTTCTACAAAAGCGAATATAGTACCATTAAATGAAGTGGGAATAACAAGTGGTATCTTGTATTTCCTAGCACAGAGGGTCATTTCGATTTTCTTGGGGATCCAGTCTGCACTTTCCGCTCCATTTGGTGAGAACGTTTAGAGCATATAAAAAGTTGAATAGTAAATGGGAAAAATTGATCTAGACCAGTAAAGGTCTAGTTGAGTGCTATGTTCATTAACCTAGAACTTATCTGTCCAGGAGACATTTCAAACAACAATTTTGAAAACGAATTACAAAAAGAAACGTGTTTAATATGACTTAACATCAATTTGATAGCTTATTTTTAAAATAGTTTAATAGAGTATAAAGGCGAAAACTTTTAATGGCGTTTTGTTTTAGTTTCAACCATTAAATTTTATGGCCTTCAGAATAAAGTTATGCAAGTAGCGGCTGCAAAAATTTCAGAATGTCCAGAATGAGCTGAATGCGGCCATTTCTATTAGTATAATCTTTTGTATACATATTAAAGTAGCATGATGTTTTCCCCGTAGTGGGTTTCGAATTTAAATCCGCTTATAAGCGGTTTCTCTACGGACAGATTAAAATCGTATAAGTAGCTAACTAGTGAGTGATTTTTATAGGTTCGCTTCACATAGATAAGAAGTACTAAGTACAGTGAAACCTTCAATAGCAAAGCCAGAATTTTGTTATTAATTGAAATTAGTGTATTTCTTTTGGCCAAATAAATTAAGAACCACAAATGTTATGCCCCAGGAAACTTCAAGTGAAATTTGGCGTGCAATTCTGGGGTCGCAAAATCGTAACTTTCTAGAACTGATTAAAGCAGTGCAGCCTTATGTGAAGTGCCAGTTAATGGATATTGAGGAATTTTTTTATTTTAAACTACAAAATGACCGATAAACTACTTATATTATCAATTATAATTATTTTGTCAATGTATAAATATTTTGTCTTTTTCACTGGTTAGCGCCTTTTTTTACAGTTTCTAATTCCTTTTTCTAAGTAACAAAATTCAGTTGTGGGGTTTTCTATCCATTATACCGTTCTTTTATTTTTTTATTAAAGGGTGATTTTTATAAGAGTTTAGCTTTTGAAAATTAAAGAAAAAAACACCGAAATTTTACAAAAATGAATGAAATTTTTATTTGGATCGATAAGTCAATTCCTGCCATTTACTTTTTAAAGATAATTTCACTTAAATGTTGCACGCGGCCACGCTTCAAGTGGTCCATTCTGACGGTCCAATTTTGGCACATTTTTCACACATTTCGGCCGGAATCTCACAAATGACGCGTTCAATGTTGGCTTCCAAAGCAGTAATCGTGTTTGGCTGGTCCCTATAGACAAGGGACTTAACATAGCTCCACGAAAAATAGTCTAACGGGGTCAAATCACACGATCTTGGTGGCCAATTGACTATACCAAAACGTGAGATTAACTGCTTACCAAATTCGCTTCTCAATTGATGCATGGTTTCGCGTGCAGTATGGCATGTGGCATCGTCCTATTGGAACCACATGTCGGCCGAGTCCAATTCTAGAATTTTTTTTGGCCAAAGAAAATGTTATCTTCGAACAGTACCGGTACCTTTCTCCAGTAACTGTAACGTTGCGGCCTTCATCGTCTTTGAAGAAGTACGGCCCAATGATGCTGCCTACCCATAAACCGCATTTTTCGGGATGCATCGGTAGCTGCTGAATTGCCTCTGGCTGGTCTTCACTCCAAATACGGCAATTCTGCTTATTCATGTATCCTTTGAGCCAAAAGGCTCGTCGCTAAATGGACGTAGCTTGCGAAACACTTTGAATTTTTAATGAATTTTGATAATAAATTTCAATAATTTGCAAACATTGTTCAGGCATAAGTCTATTGATTATGAAATGGCAAACCAAACTGAGCATAAATCAAGTGACAGCTGTCAAAAAGACCAACTCCGAAAAAAGTATTGCCAGATTGAAAACAACACTTCTAGAAAAAACACCCTTTACAATAATTTAATATTAAAATTTTCATTATTATTTTAAAAATTTACATTTTTGTGATAATTTTTTTCATTGTATGCAGTCATGATTATTAAAATCGCTAACCGAATAAAGGCGCAACTGCTCCGAAACTTATTTAAAATTGTAAATTTTAAGCAAATTGAAATTTATTAAAATTAAGAAAATCGTAAGGTACTTTTTTCTTTTGCATCGCAAAAAAAAAAAATTTTTATTTAAGAATGCCGAGAGCAAAGTGCAAAACAGCAAATTCTATAAACTTTTTTTTTCATAATTGTGTGTCAATATTGGGTCGCTATGGCGTAGTGGTAATGCGTTGGACTGCTACGCAGAGTGTTCATTTCGAATCTCGGCACAGGCAAAATCAAAAAGTAGAAAAAATAATTTTTCTACACGGCACCACCTCTTGGCAGGCAATGGCAAACCTGCAAGAGTAAAAATTGCCTATGAAAAGCTTTTCACTTCGCCGTTCGGATTCGGACTCGGCATTAAACTGGTAGGTCCCTTCCATTCATGTATAAATATAACACGCACAACATGAGTGGATGCGAAAAGCTCGGCCTAGGTCCTCCATGGGCATTAAAAGTAAGAAAAAGTGTCAATATTTAACAAATTTAAAAAGATCTAAACAAAAACAAATCAATTTATTCTAAATTTGACGAATTTTCCAAAATATATAAAGAAAAAAAAAAAAATTATCTATTATTTTTATATTACTTACTTAGCTACCTTCCGTTCACACAAGCTATAAACTAACACTTTCTTCTTTCTGATTGAAACTTTTTAATAAAAATTAATAAAAACTAAGTATAACTCATACATTCTACAAGTTTTATTTTATTACTCCTGTTTTTTTTTTTAATTTTCCCTTTTTCTTAGTTTTCAAGTCCTTAAAATTGCTCCCTAATTATCATGATTATACAGCTCTGGCGAACTAATTAGCACACCCTCACCAATAATCGTCATGACCATATTTTTAGTTATGTGGCAATTTTTTAAATTTATTATTTTAACATAATTTTGAAGGAAATATACTTTATTAATGTTTATAACAAAAATAAATGAAGATAACGTAGGTTATTAAAATTTTCTGAGAGTCCCTTTTCTAAATGAAAAAATTGTAAACATTTTTCAAACAACAAAATATCAGGTAATTCTTAAAAATTTGTTTTCATTTATTTTATTTTTGTCACATTATACTAATTATTTGATTTTTTTTCTTTTCAGATTACGTCTATTGGAATTTTTGCATTGAAATGTCAATCGCACAATTTTTGTTCAGTTTCTCAAAATGCATACAAAGAAATATTTAATGAAGTATTCGATTGAATGAATAAATAGTTTTCTTCAAAATAATAGTTTTCTTCAAAATTATCGGGTTTTCTGTAATTGCTTCACGACATGCGAGTATGTGTTGAAAATGGGGTGCGCTAATTAGCTCGCCCGAGCTGTATAAGTTTCTATGTAAATCTCGTTAATTTTTTGCACATATGTAGGCAGGTACATACTCGTATACTATATATTTAAGCCATTCCATTTTCTAAGCTATTCTATTTTAACTAATTGCGATAGGGTTCCAAGAATTGAAGACTTGTACAAGCTTTTCTTAGGCAATTTTTACTCTGGAGGCCTAAATTAATTAAGCATTTGTACAAAAATGGGAATGTGTGGAAGACTGGTAACAGGCCAAGTTTTGACCGCTTGTTCGCAGAAATGCAAGTCAGTGACCGCATCGTAAGAGACATCCCACCAAACCATGACTGAAGCTGGGTGATGACCCTTTACGACCCGTGGGATCAGTTCATATGCTTCCTTACATGACCGTGCATACGCCCTAACATTTTGGTTGTTAAATTTTTCCTGCACGCTAAAAATTTTTTCATACGGAAACAAGATTTTTCTGTGCAAGTTATCAGCGTAAAAATGTCCGGTTTGAAAGCACCAAGTCCCAAGTCTTTTTTAATAATTCGATTCCTGGACTTTTGATATTCGTCTCCCGGGCCATGATTTTCTGTTTTCGGAGCGGATTTCGCTGAATTCTTGATCTGACGGCTTTGATGACTTGCAGCGTGCGAACTGTACTTGGACGGCCCGACCGGTGTCGGTCTTTCATATCTCCAGTCTCCTCAAACAGTTTTATGCACCGGTAGACGAATATGTGACTAATCCCGAGTGAGCGGAGCGTTTTGAAAATATCGCCTTTTTTCATTTCACACTTAAAACGTGCTATAACAGCGATACGGTTCTCATTATCTGACCACTCCCTCCAGGGTGAAAGATGACACAATTTTCAATTCCAGTGACAGACTAACGCTATAGAGGTTAGCTTTCATAAACCATGTGGTAATGATAGGGTATATTCAATTCTGCTATTGGAATGGGTGTGTTCAATGTTGTAACAGTATTTATGTCCCTACTAAGTACATATTTTGAAACGTATGAAGCGGTTCACTTTAATTTTTTAAAGTTCACAAGGCATGAAGCAACTTAAGCTATAGATTCCACCGATTGGCCAGCATTGACGAGTATCGGCCTAAAATTATGGGATCGTCATTGGTTTAGCATCGGCCAGAAATAACCGATCCCTTAACCGAACGTTTAATAAAATATGATATATAAAAAAAAGTTCTTTAATTTTTAAATTTAAATTGTAATTAGCTTACATATTAGCTTTTGTTTTTTCGTTAATGGTACAACAAGTACCCTAGAGGAGGGCTTAGGACAAACTTCCGCATCCACTCATGTTGTGTGTGCTACATTTGTACATGAATAGAAAAGACCTGCAGTTATAAGTATGCCGAGTCCGAACGGTGAATTGAAAAGCTTTCTTAGGCAAATTCTACTCTTGTAGTGAGTTTGCCATTACCTGACAAGAGGTGGTGCAGCGTAGAAAAATTATTTTTTCTGCATTTTGATATTTTGCCTGTGCCAAGATTTGAACCTGGGTACACTGCGTAGCAATCCAAGACACTAGCAACTATGCCACGGCGAACACTAATACATCGTTGGCGTTTTAAAAAACAAAATGGTCAGCAAAATGATTCGTCTCTCGGAACATTTTCAGCCGATTTTATTAATCTTTTTTTTATTATTATTATTGGGGGAACGCACTGCGACCTAGTTCATACTATGTATAAGATCTATCGTGCCCCAACATGGACCTCCCCAGTGTGTTTATAAGTCCAACCTCCGATCGAAGCTACTTAAATGGAATTCGAATCGTTATTTGGCATTGCAAACTTAAAAGCTTTGCTGTCTTTGCCCCCCGTAGTCGTGCAGTTTTGCAGCTTCCTGTGTTAGAACCAAACGATCATTATTATTGAGTCCATATTCTTCTTGATTGTCCAGTTAAGATGCGGTATATATATATATAATATATTATACTAGTTTCTTAATACTTGTGATATATTCATTCGCCGATTCGTGGTCGCTGTGGCGTAGTGGTAGTGCGTTGGACTGCTGCGCAGAGTGTCCGGGGTTCGAATCTCGGCACAGGCAAAATCAAAAAGTAGAAAAAATAATTTTTCTACACGGCGCCACCTCTTGGCAGGCAATGGCAAACCTACAAGACTAAAAATTCCTATGAAAAGCTTTTCACTTCGCCGTTCGGATTCGGCATTAAACTGTAGGTCCCTTCCATTCATGTACAAATATAACCCGCACAACATGAGTGGATGCGAAAAGCTCGGCCTAGGCCCTCCATGGGCTGTTGTGCCATTAAAAGTAAGTAAGTAAGATATTATGTATGTAAATCAACGACAAAGGTCTAACGTAACGTTGCTCCCATCATCACTATAGGGCTCATAGTTACTCACCGAGTATGCACTAGCGAGATACGCCGCCAGAATACAAAACTGTTACTCCTGACTGCAACAACGCCTATGAACAAGAGATATCTACTATCGAATAACCAGACCAGATCCCTAGACTATGTCTCTTCACCACAAACTATCAGTTCTGGTAAACGAGAGGCTAGGATGCTATAATCGCACCAGTTTATCTTGACCCCTTTAATAAACTTAATGAAACTTCTTGAAATACTCTTTCATAAAAAAAATTAAGGAACATATTTTTATTTTTTTCACTGCAATGGCCATAGTGATTTTAGTTTCAGCCAAAGCTTTAAGATTTATTTTCTAAACACTTAACGTGTTTTACATAGATCGTAAAGTTAAATTACACTTTCGGAATCCGTACCTCAAACCTTGAGATGTTACGTAATAATCGACTTCATTGAATTCTTGCGCTGTTTGTTTGTTTGTTTAACTATCTCGTTATAGTTATTAGGGATGCCTGTACACATGCGCCAGCGTATTACCATAATAACTAGTGCATGTGTTCGCAGGGTGCTGAGTACGTTGTGCATCTGGTAAGGAGGTGCTTCAATTTATTGTTCAGTATTTAGAAATGGCAGTTAATCTTCATTTATTGTGGAAGCATTCATAGTAGAAGCATAGTGATTGTAGATTGCTTTGTTATCTGCTCTTATAGTAGTGTACTACTGTTCAATATGTCAACTCAGACGTACAAAGTCCACTGATGGCCTCTTTGCCACAATGTTCTTCTACACATATGTTCGTTTGTGTAATTAGATCCAATATTTGCACACAATCATAATGAACTTTTAAGACAGTATCCCATGTACTAAATGTAGTATTTTTGTTGGTATTGCTAAGCTAAATTCAGCAAACTTATAAATAGGTAAATAGCTTTTTATCAAATACATGGCTAGACAAAACCATGACGTGCGAATTATTCCAATTTGGCAGTTTAATGAGTTTGTTTTGCCTAAATTATCAGTTTTTCGTCTGGTTTTAAGATTATTATCGCTTATACATATTTGGTTTAATAAACAAATGGGAAAAATTCCAAATAAATCAAACTTTGCCATTCATACATATGTATGTACATACATACATACATACAAATGTATTAAATATTATATATAATTAATATTTTTTAATTCTTTAATAATTTTTGTTTGACATACTAACCTAACAAAAATTCCTCCTACTAATCCTATTCAAACTCCTGGTCATGAGTTAGAGGATACTGTAATTAAAGTTCCTATATCCCCCTAATAAGAGCTTCAAATATATATACATACATCTGTATATATCTAGTGGTCGCTGTGGCGTAGTGGTAGTGCGTTGGACTGCTGCGCAGAGTGTCCGGGGTTCGAATCTCGGCACAGGCATAATCAAAAAGTAGAAAGAATTATTTTTCTACACGGCACCACCTCTTGTCTTGGCAGGCAATGGCAAACCTACAAGAGTAACAATTGCTATGACAAGCTTTTCACTTCGCCGTTCGGATTCGGCATTAAACTGTAGGTCCCTTCCATTCATGCACAAATATAACACGCACAACATGAGTGGATGCGAAAAGCTCGGCCTAGGCCCTCCATGGGTTGTTGTGCCATTAAAAGTAAAGTAAGTATATATCTAGTCTTGCCATAAGGTCTGTCACAAGCTTTTAAAAGTAGTAGGCTTTGAAATTTTAAATTGTAGGATCCCGTTATCCGCATTTCTTGGTACAATGTTCTATTGCAAAACAAATTCAAATCAGTTTGTTTTCAAATTTTGCGTAATTAATATGGAGTTGGGCAATAACGAAAATCGCACCGTGGTGATTGCATTGCACAAATGCGGAAATAGCGCAAGTCAAATATTCACGTTGCTGAAAAAAAATTCGAAATATCGAAAATGTTTGTTTATCGTACCATCGATCGTTTCTTGGAATCGTCTCAAGTGGAAGACAGGCTGAGTAGTGGTCGACCGTCGCGTTGTTCGCACGAGTGGAGCCATAAAAGCTGTGCGGGAGCGGATTCGCTGAAATCCCTTAAGAAAGCAAAAGATCATGGCTAGAGAAATGGATATGTCTTCCAGATCCATGTCACGACTAATCCGTGATGACCTCCACATGAAGGCCTTTCGCAGGTGCACAGGCCATCTTTTAACTCCACGGCTAAAACAAATACGATTGGAAAGATGTAAGAAGCTTTTGCAGTGGCACGCAAGAAACGGTCATGAAAATATCCTTTTTGCGGAAGAAACAATTTTTGCGGTGGAGGAAGTTTTTAAACAAAACGACAATATCTATGCGAGAACATCTGAAGAAGCTAAACTTATTGTGCCAAGGGTTCAGAGAGGTCATCATCCAAAATCCGTTATGGTCTGGTATGGAGTATCCCATAAAGGCGTCAGTTCCTTGCATTTTAAAACTGGAGCAAAAGTGTACCAACAAGATGTCTTGGAAGGCGTGGTGAAAGACTTGACAATAACCCTCTTTAATGGAGAGCACTAGGTCTTTCAACAAGACTCTGCACCGGCACACAAGCCAAAACAACTCAAAAGTGGCTACGTCAGATTATTCCAGCCTTTATTAGTGCTGAAGATTGGCCATCGGAAAACCCAGATTTGAATCCCCTTGATTACAAATTGTGGTCAGAGCTAGAGGGTGTGGCCTGCAAAGTTCGCCACCGAAATTTGGAGAGTCTTAAGACAGCTCTTATTTCAGCAGCGTCATCAATACCCATCGAAACCATACGTGCCACTATAGCCCAATGGCCTGATCGTCTAAAGGCGTGCATTAAAGCGAGAGGCGACCATGTTGAATAAGATGTTGATTTTCCGAAACACTATAATTTAATAACAAAATAAAAATTACAGCACATTAAAAAAACTCGTTTCTTTAATTTTTACACTACATTCAAATTGTAACAGAACTTTTGGCAGGTCTAGGTAGTAACATTTAGCTTGGGGCTGGAAAACATATTTTTGGCAACCAATTGCTGGATTAGGGATTTTCGAGAAGAGAAAATCCCTAAGGTTGAAGTTTAAAAATCGATTCACTATATTGTGGACATATCAAAATTTAAGTTTTTTTATTATCGTTTTTCTGACGTATAAATTGGTTTTTAGTTGAACAAAAAAATCAATTTATTTTGTGAAGGTTTTTTATCATAACCCGTTTTTTATAGAAACCTGATTACTCAAACTATTTTCTCTTTATGTTGTATTAGTAGATCCCCTAATTCAACTGACCAAAAGTTGGAGAAGTCAGAAATTACTGACCTTATTTCTACCATTAAGTATTTTCTAGTGATTTTTAATTAATTCAAATTTAAAAGTGTTTCATTCTCTAACTCGAAATGTATTAATCAATCCATCTTTTGAAATATTGATGGCAATGGGATTATGTAGGCTAACCACTCTCGACACACAAAAATTGGTATTTGCTCAAAATAAAATCCCTGATAATAATCAACCGATGTAAAAAAGCACCATGCAAAATGAGTGCAAGTTTATAAATGCAAGATGAGTAATGTGTGCTAAGTACCTAGGGCAACACAGGTATTAATAGTTCAACAGAACATTTCATATATCACCGCGCGATATTCCTTTCGGTTTCAATCCCTGCTTTTAATCTTAATATGGCAAATACTCAGTTTTGCTACAACACGTAGTTAAGCGGTATTACATTTTAACATGAACTGAAATACCTTTAAACTTTAAAAACAAATACTTCTCTTTGTATTGAGCTTTTTATATGGCGGGACGAGTAGCTGTGGTGTCCCTAGCAAGTTTTCGCTATTTTAAAATTAATTAATCAAAAGCAATTGGAAGCAAAAAATGTGTATGTGATTGTAATTCAAGTTTTAAAACAGTTTGCAATTTTTCAGTAACATAAATTATACCACTATTGGGTATTTGTCCTTCAGCAACTAATAATTCACTTCACCTCATACCGTTTACTTTGCAGTTGTAGATATTCTAAAGCACTTTTAAAAACCAATCGCTACTCATTTCCAATGCAATTTAAATTTTAACGAATTTTAAAATTATACACAGTTGCACTTTAAATTAACAATTACCCAAAAAGTAATTATAATTAAATTAGTATGATCACTTTTGCCAAAGATGTGTCCAAGTGGTATTGACGCTGTAGTAGCCTCGATTAAATTCTATGTCCGTGGGGTCCTTGCGGGTACACGTGAATGCCCATTGTTAAAAATAATTGCAAAGCAAGTGTAAAAATAGTAGCAGGTCTGTTCATTAAGACCCTCCACGGCGAAGATTCATATAGAAGCAGAGAAGAAGCGGGAAGCTTAGCATTTCACACACAAGCACACTTTTATTTATTAATCATTTTACAATAAAAAACTACACAATTATTACAATTTTTCATATACACTCTGATTCGTGGCTGCGCAAATAAGCGGTTATATGTCGTTCGATGAGTGGAGAAGTCATACGAGCTGTTTGGATGTTATAGCTGACGAAGATCTGACGTTTAAAACGTTTAGTCAATTTTTCCGCTAAACACTGCGAGTCCGAGACGGCATGTGGACCAATCAAAGTTGAACTTAAGGCTAGGCCATCTGCTGTGGGCATCGCCACTGCCACTTCGTCTAGGCACTCAGGTTCTGCGTTGCAGATAAATATAAGCGTGGAGTCAGTCATTTTAAGTATACGTAGGGTTAGCTTCTGCTCACCAACTTGTAGCTGGGCAGTGCTGGAGGTGAAAGTGCTATTTGTTGCAACATGGACATTATCCTCGCCATTTTGCGTTGAAGTTGTTTGAAGTACTGGTAGTGAATACTGAGCTGCGTCCATGATTATCCTTCTAGTGATCCAAACACAAATACTGTATTTTCACGATATATCTTAAGTCTTTATTCCAAATTTAAAATTTCTGTCAACAACAATGAGTAGCTGAATATCCACCATTGCAGCTGACATTTACAAGGTTGTATTACGATTATGTATGCATGCACATGCGCCTCAACTTGTGCACGCTTGTCATGCTTAAAGCCATTCAAATATGCTGTTGGTCGTGCGACAAACGGTTCCAACTTATGCAAGAAAACATAAATAGGGACAACAAAATAAAATTGTAGACAAGTATCTCTGCTGAAAAAACAGATCTAACGACCAATTGTACGGGTGCCGATCACACTCCAGATTTTGACAATGTAGACGTTTACAACAAGAGAGCAACCACAGTAAACAGTATATTTTAGAGATGCTGCATATTATTAACACACCAAATGAAGAGAGAATGAACTATACTTACTTACTTTTAATGGCAGAGAGAATGAACTTTAAAACTAATACCTAATAACTGCGGTCACAGCTACAGCCATTTGCTGACATAAATGTTATAATATATCTTGATGTCATAATTATATGTATGTACTTATGTACGTTAGAGATATTTGTAACATTAATGTAAGTTGTGTTTATTAGTTGTTTTTCTTAAATATTGTTTGTTGTTTGTTTTAATTTGAATATATTTTATTGATTTAGTGTCCTGAATATGACTTCTAATTGATGTCGAAATATTGACAAAAGTAAATAAAAGTTTTTATAAAAACGTTTGTTTAAAAACTTTAAATTCTTGGCTACAGCTAGTTAAAAATGCATCTATTAATTGTTTTCGATTTAATCTGAATTACATATGCTCAATTTACACTTTCGGAATCCGTACTTCAAACCTTTAGATGTTACTTCATTGAATTCTTGCGCTGTTTGTTTTTTTTTTAAATATCTCGTTATAGTTATTAGGGATGCCTGTATACATGCGCCAGCGTATTACTATAATAACTAGTGCACGTGCTCGCAGAGTGTTGAGTACGTTGTGCATCTGGTATGGGAGTGCTTCAATTTATTGTTCAGTATTTAAAAATGTCAGTTAATCTTTATAAGCATATACATACATACATACCTACTGTTCAATATGTCAACTCAGACGTACAAAGTCTACTGATGGCCTCTTTGGCACAATGTTCTTCTACACATACATACTGTGTTTATACATATGTGTAATTAGCTCCAACATTTGGACATAATCAATATGAACTTTTAAGACAGTATCCCATGTTCTCAATTTATTACTACTATTTTTGGTATTGCTAAACTAAATTCAGCAAAATTATAAATAGGTAGGTAGCTTTTTATCAAAAACATGGCTAGACAAAATCATGACGTGCAAATTATACCAATTTGGCAGTTTGTTTTGAGTTTATTTTGCCTAAATTATCAGTTTTTCGACTGGATACTTAAAATTATTATCGTTTATATTTGATATTTAAAACAAATGGGAATAATTCCAAATAAAACATTCATTTCAGCAACATTTCCATTCATTCATACATACTTAGTACATATGTAGTATAATTTAGCTTAGGGCTGGAAAACATATTTTTTGTAACCAATTGCTGGAAAACGTTGTCAAAATTTTTTAATTTTAATAAAGAAAATAATTAGATTACCCTCTCCTGCTAGTAAATCCCTAAGGTTGAAGTTGTAAAATCGATCCACTCCATAGTGGACATATTAAAATTTAGGTTTCTTTCATTCTCGTTGTACTGACATATAAATATGGAAATTGGTTTTTATTTGAACAGAAAAATCAATTCATTTTGTGAAGGACCATTTTGTTTGTAACGATTTTGAATTAACAAATTCTATCATTTCCAAATCCCTTACGTCGAGTCCCTTTTATAGAAAAGTAGTATTTTATTAGTAGATCCCCTAAATCAATCGACCAAAAGTTGAAGAGGTTAGAAGTTATTGGCCTAGGGTATTTGTTCTAAAGATAAAGATTTTAAAGATATATAGATATATGGTCGCTGTGGCGTAGTGGTAATGCGTTGGACTGCTACGCAGAGTGTCCGGGGTTCGGATCTCGGCACAGGCAAAATCAAAAAGTAGAAAAAATAATTTTTCACCACGGCACCACCTCTTGGCAGGCAATGGCAAACCTACAAGAGTAAAAATCGCTATGAAAAGCTTTTCACTTCGCCGTTCGGATTCGGCATTAAACTGTAGGTCCCTTCCATTCATGTACAAATATAACACGCACAACATGAGTGGATGAGAAAAGCTCGGCCTAGGCCCTCCATGGGCTGTTGTGCCATTAAAAGTAAGATATATAGATCCATTCATATCACAATCACATCACTTTACGGTCATGTGTTTTTCATATTGCGGTAAGGTCAAATGCTGCACATACCGCAGGCGTATATGCTAGAGTGTCTATCTACAAAATTAGTTTAAAAAAAAGGATGGATAACAATAGTAAAAAAGAGTCAGTGAAAGTAGCAGAAATTAGTATTAGAAATACACGCTTAATATCTTTAATCACATAATAATAATTTTTCAAAATACTTGTTGTATTGTTTCTAGACGAGACGGCGGCATTGTATTGAGGAAAATTTTCTTGTGACTGTAAAATTTTGTCTTTGCTTGAACATTTTGTCAAGTTTGTTCTTGTACGATAAGAAATGTCTTTATGACAGTAAGCTCAAAACCTGGATAAAGGTTTTGATAACTGATCTAACCCAATTCGGGTCCAAGGAATTCAATGATACCAACCGTTTTGTCAGAAAAACAAAAATTTGTTTGCGACAAAATATTGCCATTCTCTTTTGTTGGTATTATAGGTCAATAACTTCGTCGTGATTTGTAGCTACTACCTTACATATTTCACTGCTATTACGTATAATGAACAAGACATGATTGTAGGTGGCAGAAAGGTTAATATTTTGCGTGATTACTAAACCTCATACAGTGTCGGACAATTAAATAAGAACACCTTGGGGTATGGAATACCACGCTCTTTGAATGCTTTGCCACAATTTGTTTTTGTTTTTAGCTCTGGTACTGCCAATCTTCTCTTTGACAATATTCCACAAGTTCTCGAATGGATTAAGGTCAGGAGATTGTGAAGGCCAGGTCATAATGGGAAATCCATTATGGGAAAACCAATCTCGCGCAATGATTGAGGTGTGCTTTGGATCGTTATCCTGTTGCATTTCCCATTCAGCATAAGGAAGCATCACCTCCTGAAGGATGTTTACGTAAAGAAATCTGTCCATCGTTTCTTTTATCCAATACAGAGGGCCCACACCATACCATGATGCTTCCACCTCCGTGCTTAAACGTCTTCCTAGTATATTTTGGGCTCAAATCTGCATTTTTCGGGCGTCTAACCCAATGTTTGCCATCACTTCCAACAAGATTCACCTTGCTTTCGTCTATCCATAATACGTTAGGCCATTTTTTTGCATCAATTGAACCATCCCACTCAATGTGCGCCTCAGCGAACTCCATGGGACACTTTCGATGTCTTTGTGTCAACATTGGTACTTTTTTTCCCCACCAAACGTCTCCTTACTGATCGAACAAAAATTTAAACCACTGTCTCCTCTCTAATTGCGGCACCTGCCTTAAATTGATCGCGTGCCGCCTCCCACGTTATGCGATTGTCATCTGCACCGGTAGTTTTGCGGGGCCTACCTCTCTTGCAATGAAATTTTTGAGGTAATAAAGATTGGTAGACAAATGTCGAGGATCTGCTAATAGTTTTAGCTATTTGGCGGATGCTTTGTCCCTTATTTCGGAGTTTTTCACCAAATCACGCTCCTCCTTGCTGCAGTGCTTTGCTCGACCCATTTTGATGTGACATTACGGAATAGTTTACATTTAATTTGTTGAATTACCTTCAATGCTACCATTTAAATGCTTTCCAGTACAAATTATAAACAAATTTAAGTTTTCTTTTTAAAATATAAATTTATTCCTTTACTGTTCTTATTGCATTGTCCGCCTTCGAATGCTTCGCTTCAATTTTTTTGTTTGGGAATCCCCAAAAAATATTTATATGTAGTGTTTTCACCTAGAAATTTATGAAGTATATAACATACTATTTTCTTCTCTATAAAAATTGTTTGCCATAAAAAGTCCAATAAAAAAAAATCAATGGAAGTTTTATAGTGCAAGGTGTTGTTATTTGATTGTCCGACACTATATATGTTAATTAAATTGTTTTTCGTTCCCCAATTGATTGCGGCAAGAAATAAAAACTCCGTAGAAATTTAATTAAGAAAGTCAATTGTAAATATCTACAATAGAGTATGTTCGTCTATTAGTAATCCAGAATATAACTGACCACAAAATATCTCATTCCAAACTTTAAATAAAATATATACACTTTTTTGCGGCTCGCTGTTTTTGCTTTATTGATATTTTTGACATTTGTTCATGATGTTGAAATTGGATTCAATTATACAGTTTTGCACAAAATTTTAGGCTAATACATATTTGCTGCATGATTTAAATTATTTTGTAAATTGAAATGGTTTTTTAAGATACTTTGCAATATTGAAACAAAAAAGACTGGATTCACACATTCACATTAGTTGTTAACTTTCCAAATGTGTTTTCTTTACTTTGTTTAATTCTGGAACTACATGCATGCATTTTTTTCAGATTTACTTGTCATCTTTGTTTTTGTGATTTAAACTACTTATTACTTATGGTAATTGATTTAGTTAATGAGATAAAAAATTCGCTAAAAGTTAATCAGTTAAGAATTCAAAATCGAAAAATGAGAAAAATCGTAATTTTTTACGTTGCACAATTGCTGGATTCTAATTTTGTATTTCAATCAGCTAGTTGCTTTGCTTACTGTTTTATAATAATTAGGATGTTTTGAATTTTTTAGATTTTCAATTTAATTTTTATTGACTGCTGTTCCACAATTTGAGGTTTTTTTTTTTTGTTTAATTTAATGGTTAAATTCAAATAGTACTGATTTTTTAATGATATAACATATCTTCTTTTTTATTTTATTTTTATTTTGTTTTCCAATCAGTAAAATTTTATTATGGTAGTACTTATTTTTTATTTTAATCTTCATCATCTTCTGACTCCGCTTCTTGTAGCCAAGTCAACCAATTGTTAACTTGAAATAGAGCCGATCCCTTTCCAGGATATTTGTCAGAAATTTCCTCCTTCCACAGTATGAACGTCTCCTCCTCAATAACCTCTGCTTCGTATAAATATTTGAACCAACGACACAACATGCCTGTCAGAAAATAAGAAACGCATTATTATCACTTGCAACTTACGCGCCAGATTGTTTGGCGTTCTTACCTTTGGGGAAACTTTCATTATAGCAGAATACCTGCAGTGCGTAAATTGCGATCAATTGCAACTCGGTGTTTCGTACCAAAAAGTTTTGCAGAATCTGACAATATTTCAGCAGTAAATTCTCCTCCTTCTCAATAATGTTCTTTTCTGGATGTTTCTTAATATCAACCCCCTCCGCCAAAGTTGTTTCCTAAATCACATTAATTAATAGGCATTGTTAAGCATTTTATTCAAGTCCTACTTATTTAGGCGTTTTGGGCTCTTATTTTTGCTTTTACAATAAAGATTATAATAGATAGTCACTCCCCTATGAATGCAGAGCATTATGTTGAATGGAAGGAAGATTGATAGGTGGGAGGAAGAAGAAGAGAAAAAGAGAGGGAATGCAATCACACAGGACACCGATAAAGAGATAAACAACCATTGTGGCAAGTGTTATGCCTTTATCACAATGAACTTCAGTTTATCAGTGTCGACTATGACCGCATGTAGCGCCAAAGGCCAAGCTTTACACATCCACTCATGTTGAGCGTGTTATATTTGTACATGAATGCGAAATAAGCAATTGTCACTTACCTGTGTTACAAACTTGAGTAGCACCGTCATAAGAGCGCTGATGAATCCTGGATCTTTGCAGTACTTTTGGTCAACGTTTGATTTGATCCATTTGTACAGAACAGAAGGATTGGGATCAGTAGTCAATTGTTTCATCATTTCCGCTTGTACCTTTAGTAGGGGATAGAGGAAGGCCAAATTGCGATCATCGAGTATTTCGGCTAGACGAGTTTTGTTACGATCTGTTTCGGGTAAGCTGTTCATAAGATCGATTTTGCTTGCGCGGAACTTCTCCTCGAGCGCTTCCTTGCCGATGGTTTTGTGAAGTTGCTGCAACACCAATAGGAAGAGTGGATAATGTTGCCCGTTATCGGTGTAATTGGCAATATCAGTCAATTTAAGCAGAGCGATTTTGTCATTGACCGCTTTGCAAAGCACACTAGCGACAAGCGTCGTTATACGTGGATTCAATGCTTCGCGCTCGTTCATTTTATTGATAACATGCTTGAAGATTTCGACCAAAATATTTGATTTTATACTTCCTTGCTTTCGCAGGGCATACAGGAATGTCACAACACGATCCAAGTAAGTGTCATCAGCTTTATCCAGCACATCCATTACAATGTTGAAGCATACATCTTTTATGCATTTTTCTGGAACTCTGAGCTCAAGGAAACTATCAATTAGATCAGCGAATTGCTTGGAATGTCCAGTGCCGGTATCATTACTAGTTTCCTCTGCTGCCTCATGGCTATCCGATTCGACGTTGTTCTCTTCTTCCTCTTCTTTCTCTTCATAGAAGAATTTCTCCTTGATAAAAGTTACGGTTTTCTTAAGCACCTCCTCTTTGTTAAAGGATTTATCCTTTTTCTGTTGCTTTGTCGATCCAATTGCACCAACACCAAAACCAGACTTTTCCACTGATCCATGTTTGGTTATTAATTGACTTGCAGCGGTGGTTGTAGAGGCGATGTTACATTTATTCTCTCCAGTATCCTTTGCATTAGTCTCATCAATGTCAGGGTTGTTAATCTTCTCACTGGCAGGAATGGATACGCCAAAGTTGGGGGACGAAGATGTGGCTTTCAAACACTTTTCGATTACCACAGATGCAGCTCCAAACTGCTGTGCCTTAACATCGTATTCGGCAGAGGGTGTTGATGACGGACGTGCTGGGTTGGTCATATGCGATGTTGGTGTTCCTAGCAATGGATATTGCACATTCGACAATTGCTGATCTTTGTTTTGCCCGCTGTTTACATTTAAATTTGCTGCTCCATTTCCACCATTTGTAGGGGCCGACATGGGCAACATGGTTGGCATCTTTTGGTTTTGTGATGCAGCTTTAAATAGCAGTGAGTTGGCTGCTGGTCGCATTTGTAGATTCTCCACTGAATCCTGATTGGTGGACATGAGATTACGTTTGAATCGTGGAGCCAGCTCCTTACTGTTTATCATTGCGCCGCCTCCAAACTGGGATCCTCCTGATTGCTCGCGGTTCATGTGCTGCCCTGAACGCATGTCGTCGCGGTTCCCGCCAGATCCATTCTGGTTATTATTATGCTTATAGCGATTGTTATAATTTTGTGGATTTCTTTCCCTGTTATTGTATGGTCGATTAGCGATATTGCTGCCAAATCTGTAATGAAAAACAAAATTCTATTAGATTAAAAACGCAAACTATCATCACACCCTCCGCTATTACTTACGGAGAAACGATTGGTGAAGCGCCCGTTACTCCGAGGCTTCCAAACATATCATTGTAACCTGGCTGCAAATTCAGATGGAAACGGTTCATCCATCCGTTGTCGCCATCACGATCGTTAATACGCATGTCACCTCTATTCCTATTAGCGAACGGTGTGCGAATGAGCGAGTCGTCATCCGTGCGTATTTGCTTAATGGGCACTGGACCCTCAGTGGTCGCCACTTTACGGGGTACCCAATTATTTTCACGCAGTTCAATGACATCCTTTAGCATAAAACGAATCCTGGGCGGATAGTCGGTAGACTTTGATCGGCGTTCCAATTTTTCAAAGTACTGATTCATCAGCTCTTTGCCCTGTTCTGAATCCAGGTTCTTGCCGCACGTCTTGAGCAACTGTGCCAAGCACTCCATGTCCTCGCACATCTCTTGCGGCGTGGCCGAGCGTTTCTTCTTTTTTTCCAATAATTCCATAATGCACTGGTGCAGCACATTCTTGGACAGCATGTCCAGCTTATTGAGCTCACCGATAAACTTGACATTACCAAGCATACGCTGCTTTGCCAGATGGCGACGTTCCTCTTCGTCGGTGTCATTCTCGTTTGTGTTGGTGTGTGGCCTGTGTACCTTATTAAATTGGTTATTATTATCGTTCTCAGTGGTGTCACGTTTCAAACGATTGTTGAACTTATCGCGACAAACGGCTATTAGTAAGCGGAGAAAAGTGCACAAACTTTGAGAGTCCTTTTCAAATGATGGCGCTTCTTCTGAAAGACGCTTGCACAATTGTGCGTACATAGACGAATACTTGGGCTCATCCAAAGCTTTGTCGAATATCAACAGAATAACTCCATTCAAAATAACTATCGAGTTCAAATCGAGTTTGAGTAAATCGTCACTGAGTTCCTGAAACTTTTCTGGCGTCAATTTGTTGAGTATACCACGAACCTATTTACGTGGGTAGAAATGATATATAAAGATAAAAGACAGTATAAGTGATTTGTGAATTTACCACATCTTAGAACTTCTTTTTGGAATTCACATAAATAGTTTAGAAGCATTTAAATTATATTAAAAAAATTTACAAAATCAAATTCCTAAAAACAAACTAATCTTCGATTAATTCTTATAATTTGAGAATTTATTTTAATTTATATGAAATTAGAGTTCTGGATCAACTGAGGACTCGACTGCAGTCGTCGAAAGAAATTACGAATGATAATTAATTTTTTATTATTACATTTTGGTCACTTTTGGATGATCAGATTTTACTTAGTTGTAAGTATCTACTCTATTTCGTTGCTTCATGTTGAAGATGAACGAACAGAGCTTTTTGCACTTGGAGCGAAATAGAAAAACAAAACAAAAAATACCGACAAAGAAATATTGACTCTATACAATGAATGGAAAATAGCTTTATATTTGATAAAACTAAGGTATGTAGACTCACTCTTAGATGATGGTAAAATGGAGCAGATATAGAGAGAAAGTAGAGCGAAAGTGGGGACTTAAGAGATTTAAAGATATTCTACTTATTTAGTGTGTAGTAGCAGCTAGACGTTTTAACATATTTATCTTAAGATATCCATATAACATATGCGCAATGTAATCTGCAGTCGCTTGCACACGTACATAACGGTTTTGAGCATCCCATGTAGAATACCTTGAAAAACAAGCTCTCTAAGCTCTTTGCACATCTCCGGTGTACGGACATAGTATAAAAGTTAAAAAACTAACGAAGAAAACCCAAGCTCCGAAAAAGGCAGAACCTTGATGGGCTCATCAAAGCGATTGCAGATACAAAAATTGTCTGAAGGAAAAGTCATACCGTCACATTGAAAGATAGTAGACCTAGTGTGACGGAAAAATAAGTAAAAAGTATTTATAATGGCGATACCAAAACAAAAAAGGAGGAAGAGAAAGCCAGCCATCTGTCGCTGAAGCTCAACATATTCGACTTAACACTTTGGTTAAAAATGTGTTCTTCACAAATGACCTCGTTTTCGTTATAGACGAAAAGTCGTATTTATATTAGGCAGTAGGAGAGTATAATTAGGACGGCAATAAGGCTGATAGTAACAAAATAAAGTTTCCATATACGCACAACTCCATAAAAAGGTCGGTAGACTTTGGCAAGTCATATCCAGTTTTCTTTGAATCCGGTTTTGCTTTCAATACAGAATTATCATCTGTATTTAGAATCTTGGATATGCGAATGTATACGCCAAATTACACAATGACCAACAGTTTGCACTGTGCTGCAGTTTCAGTTATTTTTTTGATGATTTCAGGATGGTTCATAGACGCAGTTCCACCAGGTCACTTATCTATTTTACATGAATTTAGGAAAAATTTAATTTTGTAATTTTTGTAGGGCCTCACTTGAGCCTGAATTTTTACCTAGATCCTTTTTTTAAATGAGTTTACAAATCAAGAGAAAAATTGTTAATATAAGTATTGGCTTCAACAACAACATATTCGCCCATTGTTGCAAATACTCATGTTGCTAAGTAGTCTGGTTTTATTTAGCTTCTTATTTTTTTTACTTATTGCTTCATCGAAAATATGTATATTTTTCCGCTAAATAGCTACTTTCAATTGCTTATTTAATAAAATGTTGGCTAGAAAACTAAATTCTTACCTTTCTAAAAACTGCGTCGTTCTTTTCACTTTGACTAAGTCCATGCTGTGGTCGTAGCGATGGTGGAACCCAACGACCAGCGGCCGGTGGTGGTGTGGGAGATGTTGTAGGGTTCTGTGTTGAAACTGCTGCACCTGATGAGTTCGGTGATATGCCACGCGATGATGATGATGAATTCACGGAAGATGATGGCGTTGTAGAAGCGATTGCAGCATTTCCAGCGCGAAGTGGTGGAGTGCGATTGCTGTAACCTCGACCTTCTACTGAAGAACGTTCGTACCCGTCAGTTCCACCGCCCTGGCGTTGAACTGATGAGGATTGTGCGGAGTTGCCAGACTCCGATGACTTGAAACGAGTGTTGTTGTTACGTTCGCGTTCTAAGCTATTGGTATTGCTGCCGCTATTGGCACCGCCGCCAGTATAACGTGAACGTGGAGTGTCGTCGTAATCTCGATAGTAGTCTTCCCTTTGTGATGATCGTACGTTTACATTGCTCTCAGTGGAACCTCTGTGAGCGTAAGATGATTTGTTGCTGTTGTTGTAGCCAGCGTTTGTTGCAGTACCGTATTGCCGTTGTTGTCCGTTTCCATTGCCGTTCTCGTAACGTGAGCCCTGTTGTTGGCGATAATTGCCTCCAGAGGCTGAATTTAGATTGCGATTATACCCGCCATCTGCAGACTGATAGTTACCACGTCTGCCGTCCGAATTGTGCGGTCCACGGCCGCTTGTTTCGTTAATTAAAGAGCGTCCACCACTGCTGCTGAGTTGGCCAGTACCGGGTCCTCCAGATTTAATGCCCTGACCCAAGATGTCACTATTTTTATTATAGTAACGCGACGACGACGAATCACTCTGGTAAGATCGTCGAGGCCGTGGGCTTACGTCAGAATCGTGTTGACGAATTTTGGCGGAATTTTTACCGTAACCAGTGGAAAAGTGTCCCGAAGCGACAGATGCTCCAGATCTACCGACAATAGGGCCGTTGGAGATGTTCCTTCCTTCGCCGGAAGTGGGTGAACCGAGATGGGCTCCGCCGCTCTTGTATCCACCGCCGCTAGCTTTCGAGCGATAACCACCACTGTTATTGCCGCTGTTGTTGCTGCTGCTGCTGCCTAAAGACGGTGATCCCTTGTCGATTTTAACCAAGTTTTTTAAATTGTTGAAGGTGTCCGAAGCGGTAGTGATCGGTAAAAGGTTAGGACTGGTATTAAGCAGAGTTTTCCCAACAGTGGGTGTCGGCGGAGATTGACCGCCGCAGCTGACGCTAACGCCGCCGCCTCCTCCTCCTCGGTTATTAGGGTTGTCGTTAAAGCGCTCAGTATCGGTTTGATGAGCCGTTATTGCAATGTGTAAATCGCTGCTGCCGATGTTAGTGTCACCGGTGCTATTGCCTCCCTCAATGGTGGTGGCGGTTGAATTACCGTACCTGTCGTGCGCTATGATGCTTACGTGATGTCCGTTGGTCAAATTCCAACGATGCCTTGTGTCGTCGTAAGACTGCGAGATGTTAGCGTTGAACGTTGGATGAGGAATGATGACAAATTTTATGTCAACGATGGGTTAAAAATTAAATTATTTGCTTGTATTTTTTCGGAGCTTGTATTATTTGTTTTTTGTTTTTTTTTTATTGCAATTCGTACGCTGTCACAGTACCTAAAATTTATTTTATGAACTCTGACAAAGCGTGATAGAAAAATCAGAATAAACAACGAAACTAATGAAGCTAACAAAAATGCAGTAAATTGCGATTTACGTAATAAATTCTGAGAAATTGCTGATCTCTCAAATATACGTATACTGGAGATTTACACGGGTGCGCGTTTTTGCCGATAACGTAGAATTTAAAAGAATATTACAACAGACTTTCAAAAGGGAGTTTCCACTTTCTGGAGTCTCTCTCTCTTTCAATTTTTGATTTACTGGAATATAATTTTAACAATCAATGATATTTACTAACAAATGAAAGAGTTAGTTATTTGTGTTCAATTGCCTTGTAGTAATGTCCTGTAATAAAATAATAAAATGATTTGATTAATGTGTATACGTACATAAGTGTTTATTTTGTAAAAATTCTTAAATATAATAAATGTCTTAAAGTAGCAGTTTACAACTACTGAAATGAAAGAAATACTTAAATATGCTTCAACTAACTTCAACTAAAAAGTACTTCAAACCAAAATTTTATAAGTTCAGGCCACACTTTTCAGAGTAAATTTAATTTTCATGTACGTTTTAAGTATATATCTAAAAGTTTGTATTATTCTTTATTAAGTAAATACATTATCCGAATTCTTTCCGTTTAAAGAAACTTATCAATTGATGGCGGCGTCGAATTATTATAGAGCGGCGAAAGATAGCCTGAAGATCAAGATACAAATTTCTTATAACTTTATACCCAATGGACTTGTTTTACAATTCCAAAAACTTTATAGGGTGGAGATCTTCACTTAATGATGGACTATCACGAACATCACTTCAGTTGTTTTCAATAATTGGCCTGGATGATTGCATTAAATTCGTTAATTTTCAGGCATCAGGCATCATCATGTAAAAAACAAGCCTACTGGTATTTCCTGTGTTTAAATTAGTCAAATGTTTCTTGGTGACACCATCTTAATACAGCTTTTTAAACTCAAATTTTCTGATTTACATCCGAACTTATTCTAGAGGTCAAAAAAGAGAATTTGTATTAAATAAATCCGGTTTTTTTACTTTAGGTGTAGTGTAAAACGATAATATTGCACTGAAAAATATATCCAAAAATTCATTGGGTAAAGTAGAATGAGCTGATTATGAACTAAAAGTTAACTTTTAACTTGACTAGAAATAAATAAATAATAATAATGCGTTACATTTTTTTTAACTGATTATGCGAATTTTTTACACGGATTTAAGAAAATAAAGTTACACGATATGTATCTCATAAACGACAAAACCTAACCGCCTTGTATGAAAAATGATTTGCAAATTATTTGAATTTAAAGAAAGAACAAAGAAATTTAGATGAATAACAATTTGAGTTTCACTTTTGTACGAGTATTCACAATCTACGCAGAAATTTTTTATAATTTAATGAGAGACAAATAACTTTGGAGTATTTTTTTCAGGAAATTAAAAATAAAATATCTTATTTGGAATCAATTCAATAAAAGCGGAAAAACCTTGATTCTTGAAATGAAAATTTTAATTACAGAGTATCTATCAATTTATTAGTAGTAATGTTACTGAAACAAGTTTTCACTTAAAACGGCACAGAGAAAAGAGCTATGCACTCAAAATGTTCGTCGCCTTCTACTTTTCTCTGTCTACACTCTCACATTATTTATGTTTATTCAACCCTGCTCTTTGTGTTTACTTATGTAGAGTGTTACCACCTGTGTCAAATCGGAATGGAACTTATATTTTGAACGGAGATAACCACTTGATTGTAAAATTCGCAATGTGTTATTTTCAGCTTTCGAAAAAAAAAAACCCGAACCCTGAACCCGCACCGGTTTTTCAAGTCTTTTTCAAAAGTATTTTAAACGAAAACTTTACTTTACTTACTTGTAATGACACAACAGCCCATGGGCCTAGGCCGAGCTTTTCGCATCCACTCATGTTGTGCGTGTTATATTTGTACATGAATGGAAGGGACCTACAGTTTAATGCCGAATCCGAACGGCGAAGTGAAAAGCTTTTCATAGCAATTCTTACTTAATTCTTAGGTTTGCCATTGCCTGCCAAGAGGTGGTGCCGTGTAGAAAAATTATTTTTTCTACTTTTTGATTTTGCCTGTGCCGAGATTCGAATCCCGGACACTCTGCGTAGCAGTCCAACGCATTACCACAACGCCACAGCGACCACCAAAGCACAAATAAATATAAAAAAAATACAATACAAAATACGCACGATTTTGATCTTAATATCACGGAACAGATTGAAGTATGTATATAGGTATAATTCCGTAAGAACAGATAGTATCCGTAGTGATAGTATCACAAAAATGAGCTAGCTTTATTGTTTGAAGCTTCGCAAGTAATCTAACTGTTCCAGCGGAACAACTGAGTTTAGACAGTGTTTTTCTCTGGACTAAAATACGTATGTAATCCTCAATGTTTAATAAATAAGTATATACATCTATTATCAAATATTAGAAAATGATAACGAAAGGTAAAATGCAAATTGCTATGTGCAAATGTTTTTTATTTTTTGAAAACACTTTTGCTTTCAGTTGAACATTATTTTATATATTGAACCTGTACTTATTTTAAGCCCATGAAGGGCCTAGGCAAAGCTTTTCGCATCCATTCGTGTTGTGCTTGTTACATTTGTACACGAATTTGGCAATTTAATGCCGAATCCCAACGACGAATCGAAAAGCGACTTGATTAAAAAGTCTAACAATATTAAAAAAGATTTTATTATACAATTTTAGGAGGTTTTCCAATCCTTGCCAAGAGATGTTGTGTAGAACACTTTATTTTTTCCTTTTATTGATTTGTGCCTGTGTCGAGATTTAAAGCCGCACTCCCTGCTTAGCAAACCAGCATGTGCCAAGTGCGTCACGGTGACCACTAAACCTGTACCTGTTTATTTAGTGATTGAATCTGAACTCAAACCCAAAATTTCGCCTGTTCAAAACACCGGTAATTATTATTCAACAAACGTATTTAGGGGCGTAAAACAAATACGTATAACCCACATTATTCATAAAAATACAAATGTACCAAAGTAAAAAAATTTAATTTGCGTAAATAAAACACAGATTTTTGTAATAAAAATTTAATAGGCGTTGTTACAGTTCCTCCTCAATTGTTTCCTTTTCAGTCTCAAGAAATTTGTATTTTCTTTTCGACCGCTACAATTTTTTACTAGAACTAATAATCCAAAGAGAATTAAATTGCCTGACAGTTTTGCGTGAAAGTGAAAATTTTTTCATTATAATTATCCTTCTTAACGGACTGTTAAGAGGTGGTTCCAAAAAGAAAGCACTATTAAATTTTTAATTAAGTGGTCGCTGTGGCGTAGTGGTAGTGCATTGGACTGCTACGCAGAGTGTCCGGGGTTCGAATCTCGGCACTGGCAAAATCAGAAAGTAGAAAAAATAATTTTTCTACACGGCACCACCTCTTGGCAGGCAATGGCAAACCTACAAGAGTAAAAATTGCTATGAAAAGCTTTTCACTTCGCCGTTCGGATTCGGCATTAAACTGTAGGTCCCTTCCATTCATGTACAAATATAACACGCACAACATGAGTGGATGCGAAAAGCTCGGCCTAGGGCTGTTGTGCCATTAAAAGTAAGTAAAGTATTAAAATTTAAATTGTAGCAATATGAACTGCACTGTTGCGATTTAAATTTCGTTCGAAAGTGAAATTCAGAACATGGCTGATAATTGGTAATTAAAACATGAACAAGTTAGTCTGACATATGATATTCCAAAGAGGTGGCAACTTATTTCATTAGTAATGTCACTTTATGGCTTTCTTTGTTCTTCATGCAGCTTCAATGCGGCACAAAGTAATTTTCGTAATTCTTTTCAACATTATAGTATAGATAAATAAAAAAAAGTCTATACTGCAAAGTGGGTGGGTTTAAGTTAAAGCATAGTATCTTCCTGAAATTTCCTTTTGGATTATTTGGATATGCCAAAAACATTCTTTCTACTCATTCTTAAATACTGCTTTGATATCATATAAAGACCCAATTTTTGTTGATTTTGACCTCAATTTCAATTTCTCGTTTTACATATATGTACCTTCAATGCCTTTCCTTCCGTCTGAACCACCCTCTTCATCCACAAAATTTGTAACTTGATTGTGCAAACAAGTTTCTTTCTTACGAGCGATGGAGATTTCCAAATTCGCGAAAACTACCATATGTATATTTTATGATAATGTATGATGAATAGAAGCTCATGGAAAAAAGACTGAACAGTTTCGCATCGCATTTTTCCCTTTTCATCAGAAATATTTCTAAATTATGTAGAGATGAGTTCTAACTAAGATTGTAAAATCCAAAAGTTGAGCACAAAATTATTTATGTATGTATGCAAGAGAGCACGCCCGCGGAGACAAGGAATGGTATGTGTGTTGCGCTCTAACTTTTCCGTCGCCATCTTGATTACGACGTATTTCACTGTGATTCATTGGCGTAGCGATCGCGAATGTTGGTTTCTTTTTGCATATTCCAAACTTTTTTAATGTATTGTATATTAATTAAATTTAAATTTTTCGAGTTGTATTGATTCTTTTCAAGGCCTATATTAGAGGCCAAGCCCTGGAAAAAACAAATTGATATACATATGATATATATGTACGTGGGAATGTATGTACTCAATTTTAATTCTGCGTTTTATGTTCGTGAAAGTTTTCGTGTTAATTGCACTTGCCTTTATTTATATTATTTTAATTTAAAAACACAATTACATTTGCAAAATACATACAAAAAACAATTAATTAAATATTTTTGCACCTACCTCTTAATAAAAATGTATTTCACTGCAAAATTGATGCACAAAAATTAAACTCACTAGCAAGGGCAAAACGAAAATCATTTGTCACTGAACCGAAAGCAATACCACTGTTGCATCACTTCGTACACTCAGAAAATAGTACTAGAGATACTTTTTTATACCTAGAGAATTGCATACTTTTTATCCCGGTATTTCCTTGATTTATTCGTTGGGTCGTTATCATACTGGTAACAGTTGCCGCGGGACAAATATGTTCTGCATTCTTCGCCGTGTGCAAATCTGCCGCTAGTGACTCAATTTTCTCTCTTCATCTATCTCTTTCACTGTTCCATTTTCCATGGCAACAGTTCCTGCGAGGAAACAAAATGGTTGTTGGTTCCCATGTAAAAAGAAAAACGAAAGATAAAGATGGAAAGAGTAATTTTAGTTACAGTTGCCATTGTGACATTGGCCTTGGTAACCGGTCATTGCCACACCAAGTGTACAATTATCTATATATTTATACATATAAGTACGACACCTTGGTAATACATTTTTCACATACTTGAATTCTTTTTCTGTAAAATAAATCACTACAAAGACCAAGCAGAATATAAAAAGTTGGGAGATAGTTGATGCAACTCTGGCTTTGATAAGGCGAAAGTGTTATTTTATTGTAATATATTTTAGTTGAGTTTGTAGGAAGTGTTTCGAAAGGCCGATATCACACTGGCAACAGTTGCGCCGAGGAGACAAAATGTTGTTTCCCATATAAAATGATAAACACGGAAAAACGAAAGATAGAGATGGAAATAGTAATTTTATTTACTAGCGACAGATTTGCATACGCAAATAAAAGCAAAACTCATTCTCTCCACTGCAACAATTTCCAGTGTTAAATCGGCCTTGGTATCCGGTTATTGCCACATCAAGTATATAATTATCTATATATACATAAATATGATAGCTTGGTAATACATTTTTCACATACAAGCGACTTGAATTCTTCTTCTGTAAAATAAATCCTAACAAAGACCAAAAAGAGTAGAAAAAGTTGGGCTCAGTTGATGCAACTCTGGATTTGAGAAGGCGAATGTGTTATTTCATTGTAATAGATTTAAGTTGAGTTTGTAGGAAGTGTTTCGAAAGGACGATATCACACTGGCAACAGTGGCGTCGAGGAGACAAAATTATTGTCGTTTCTCATGTAAAATTTAAAATCACAAAAAGATTCTCTATACACTTTGAAGACGGTCAGTTGCAAGACCACAACTGTCAAATTATACACACGTTCTTATGGAGACGATTATTTTGGCGACGACACGGCAACGGTGACTACAATTGTGCCTGTAGCCAATTTAAATCTATTTCTAATTTGACAAGCAACAAGAGGAAGAAGTAGAGTGAAGAAAACTGTTTGTGCTGACTACACGGCCACTGCATAGTACTGAATTTCTTAGGCAAGAAGGGGAGAAAACGTGTTTGCAATATTTTATGCCAGGCAGTTGCTTGTTGCAAAGAGACTAAACTTTGCTACAGGCTCAATTGCTCTCGTATTGGCAGGCTCGGAGTGTGCACTGGTCTACTATGTCCGGTTTAATAAATCGGCATAGTGAAAAAGGTCAAAATAGGAAAGTAATTTTTTTCTAAACCACTTCAGGAGAGAAATTCAGAATTGCTAAATTTCGTGTTAAAAATAGTAGAGTGGAAGTGTTTCGCCTTGATATCACCAGTACAACAAAATTCACCAGGGCAACAATAACAGAGCTTTGTTGTCGTTGCCATAATGGCGGTAAATGCGAATGTTAAAATCAGCTGACGAAAGCACTAGTAAAACAAGTACAATAACAACATACATATATTTGTTGTTGCGATCATAATGGCAGTATAATTAAAATGTGAAAATCAGTTTTTCACTGCAAAGGAAGCAGAAGAGCGTATTGGTGAAACCAAATTTGTTATGGTTCGATTACTTAGCCCAGGTAATCCCGAATTATTATTTTGTGATTTTTTTAATTCTATGGTGTAAGATTGCTTAAGTAGACTTCAAATAACTAGGAGATCACATTTTTAAAGATTTCACCTCCACCCCAAGATCACAGCACCCCATCCTTCTGGACGGTCTTTAGGATAATACCACAATAATTTTCCTGTAGAATAATTTTTCTTCAGAAATAAAAATTAATTAAAAATAATGAATAGGAAAAATTAAAAAACTTCATATATTGGTGTCTATTAAATTGGTTATATTTTCTCAAAATAAGGAACAATTGACTCGTCTACAGAATGATTTTGTTCGTGTGAACGCTTGTCTAATAACTTATTTACCGAAATCTCCTACAAGAAATGTTTTATAAAATAGAGAGATTCACCCGCAATCCTTCTGAAAGGCTGTCAATATTTGTGAGGCTTCTGCAGACTTACCTATGAACAATAAGATCTATCAATTCAGCCATCACAAGTGTAAACAAACTTCACTTGATAAACTTTCAATTACCGAATAAAAACATATAAAACTAAACGACATCTGTCGCCCTGACTTTGGCATTTATGAAGAATACACGCCAACAAGTCATGAAGCGTTTTACTCCTGAAGATCGTTTTGAGCAACAATTTTAATTAAAAATCATCATGATCGACGAAGCACATTTTCACCTATACGTTTAAAAGCAAATTTCTCGCTCCTTGGGCACCGAAAACACCCAAATAATGCACGAAGAGCCGTTACGGTCTTGGCCGTTGAGGCGGCCAAGACCGATCATCGGTTGTAGCGCCAGCTAAGTAAGTAAGTAAGAGCCGTTACATGCTCTCAAAGTCGCCGGCAGTCGAACTGCTACTATGGTTAGCGCCAACAATTTATGAATTGGGTTTAGAGAATGGTTTTTTCAGCACGAGCCACAATGGATATTATGCGCAATGTTCTAATAGCAGTTTGTCGTGACTTTATTTTGACATGTCGCACAATGTAACGAGTTCATATAAGCAGTGGCAAAATATAGTAAAAACTCTTCGATTTCGATGAAATTTGGATCATACATTACTTGAACGGAAAACATTCCGAATACCAACATTTATCAAAAATCTGTCAAGTGACAGATGACTCCCATATAAGAATTGTTATCATACCCAATTATTTCACGTATCTTAAGTAGGAAAACGGTAAAATTTAGTAACTACTGAATATAATGACAAATACTGTTCCAAGATGGCGTATTATGAGCCGTATTTTAAAATTTTTGAATGAGTTTACCAGCTGAATTATTATTATCTTGCGCTATAGAACGAGTACTGTAATTTTTCTGTAATTTTCTGCATTCTTGTACAATATTATTTTATTCGGTCAGCTATTGTTATACGAGTACATACACATAGCACCAGGTAGACAAACACAATTGTGAGATTGCACGTTAGCTTCGCATTTCTCGTTCATTAGTATCTCGTGTGATTAGACGGTTTAAGGAACTGTGTCATGAAGGCGATCGTTTAGGAAGAGGCAGAAAAGGAACCGCAAAATTGTTCAAAAGCGAGTGCAACGTAATTCAATGGTTTCCATGAGAAAAGTTTCAATCGTGAATCAGTTCGACTCGTAGCAAAAAACGAATACCATCGGACTCAAAGCTTACAAGCTCCAAAAAGGCCAGTTAATGACAGATGAGAGCAAGCGAGTACGTAGGGCAGTAATTGGATGGGAAAAAATTGTCTTCACAGATGAAAAGCTGTTTACTGCTGAATAACCGTCAAAAAGACAGAAGCTGGTCAACAGAGGCACCTGGAGAATCATTCGTCATTCAAAAACTCCAAAGTCCGCAATCCGTGATGGTATGGGTTGGGATTTGCGCAAATGGTCGCTGTGCCGTAGTGGTAATGCGTTGGACTGCTACGCAGAGTGTCCGGGATTCGAATCTCGGCACAAATAAAATCAAAAAAAAAAAAGAGTAGAAAAAATAATTTTTCTACACGGCACTACCTCTTGGCAGACAATGGCAAAACTACAAGAGAAAAATTGCCTATGAAAAGCTTTTCACTTCGCCGTTTGGATTCGGCATTAAACTGTAGGTCCCTTCCATGCATGTACAAATATAACACGCACAACATGAGTGGATGCGAAAAGCTCGGCCTAGGCCCTCCATGCGCTGTTGTGCCCTTAAAAGTAAAAAGTAAGTAAAGGCAAGACACCCTTGATTTTTTTTGTATTTGTGGGGCTAGGAGTGAAAATCAATCAAGAAGTACTTCGCTGTGCCCGACAGCACTTTGGTGATAATGACGTTGCAGCAAGACTTTGCGACAGCTCACAGAGCCAAAACGGCACAAGAGTGGTGCAGGGCTCATTTTCTTTATTTTATCACATCTCAAAAATGACCACCATATTCGCCGAATCTCAATCCGGTGGATTACAGCGTATGGTCCATTTTAGAGGCCAGGGACTGTGCTAAACGTCATAAACATTTGCAGATCCTGAAACAGACATTGCGTCGTGAATGGGAGACCGAATAACGGTGTAGGAGATGCTGCTAGCATATCTTTTAAGACTCTTCCCTGATCTATGCCTGCATAAAAAGTGAACATTATAGTTCAATACATAGGAAATAACTTAAAGCCTATCCTCATGCGAATAGGACCTACAGAGAAATGTTGCACTTCATAACAATTAGAACACGTGTGATGTTTCTTTTATTTTCGTTTATGTAATATTTTGTAAAGCAATACGTCAAGTAGGTATCTAGAAATTTAATTAAAATTTTATTGCTCCCCAACCTCGACTTCCTTTTTCATCCCTGACACTGATGCTATGGCGATTCGGTTTTATTAAAAAGCCAAATATGCACAATTATTATACTGCCAGTATGTTTGACTCATCTCACGCTCCTCACGCTCTAACCCTCATACCCACTCATCATCATTCAACATTTATTTGCTTTTTAATAAAACAGGTGCTCGAC
Source organism: Palloptera scutellata (assembly GCA_958295655.1). NCBI lineage: Eukaryota > Metazoa > Arthropoda > Insecta > Diptera > Pallopteridae > Palloptera > Palloptera scutellata. Next base: position 43,414,399 of record OY282451.1, read on the forward strand.
CTTTCGTCGACCGCCACACATACACATCCATACGTTTTTCGCATAACTTAGTCTTTTATCATTTAATTTCACATTTCATTTCGCACCCCATTCAAGGGTACCCCGTAACTAAGGTTAAAATCTACACACACACACACACACACATACAAACACTTACAAGCTTGCACACTGCCTCACTCTAGAGCGTGCGAAATCAAAGGATGCAAAGGACAAACAAACAAATCAACCCTCCGCATACATGGACGGACATGCATAACATAAAGGAGCACGTCGATGTGTCTTCAACTCAAGATTGCTGTCATTTTTCATTTCGCGAGGTTCAAAGATACTCGCACAACAATAACAGTAACACATTTGACAAAACGACAATTATGTAGAAAGCGTAGGATATTTTAAACTATTTTGAGATTGCGAATGGTGCCAGTTTGCTATATTGGATTTCCGCGAGATTTCCTATACACTCAAAATATACATGAGATACAATACCACATCCGGAATATATAAAGTTCTACTTGCGTATCTAAAAGGAGAATGATAATTGATACTTAACCGTTTCAGGACGGAAACTACGGGGCAGTGCTATCGAAATAACAGAAACAAGATGTTTCAGATAATAAAAGGTTTTGCATTTTTATGATTATTTGCTTTAAAGCAATATGATTTTGAAGTTCGCGTGTTCCATCCGTACCAAAACGGATATAACATTTATGTAAATAAACATGCGGACACACTTAATTCTAGAGAAAGAAACTCTGATGAGCATATATCAATAGGTCAAAGTACAGATAATTTATGTCAACTTTTTTTTCGATCTTTGTCTCATAGTCCAAATATCCGACGAAAGGTGCTGCAAATATAATATGCTTGGAAATACTAATAATTATTTTCCATCAAACATAATATTTTATAATAACATAGGCTGTTAATCCACTATCTGCATTTCCATGTATATTATTGGACCATATTTGAGAACACTTTTTAAATTGCATACTATATAATGAACAAAATTGAGACCAGATATCAGACTTATGTAAGTATACAGATCATTCAAAAATTATGATTAAACTATAATTAAAATTTAAATCAAAATTGGGAAATTCAGACCAGAACTAATTATAGGTAGATCAAAATTCAGGCCAAAACTCTGAACAAAATTCAAACCAAATTCACTTCAAAAATCATATCTTACACTAAAAATTAATAAAAATTTGTCAAAGAATCTTGCCAAAACTAAAACCAAAAATGGCTTCGATGTTAAGTGAATCAGAAGTGCAGTGGCAGATTTCAGAGTCTACCGAATATGAGAGGGTCATAAATTATTTTGACAACATAATTATATAAATTACAATAATTCAATTTAATAAACGTTAATTTCTTATATAATTATATATAATAGTAATAGTAATATTTGATTGTCTATTATCGATTTTATTATTATATATAAAATTATTTGTTTATTTTTATTTAACTTAATTGTTATTCCCGTGAGGTCTATACATACATACTTCTGAGGAGCTTTAACTATACCACTCGGAAGTTCTCTCTGTTTTCAAAACTCAACAGAGGATTTTGAGCAAGAGTAATACGGATGGCTACACTGAGCGTGCAGCTACATGGTTTTATGTTTGTCCTAAAAGGTTATTCCACCAGGAAAATGATACTTAAAATATGCGTGGGGAATCCATTTAATAATTTAGGGAATAATTTGTTTCTTTTGGTAATAATAGAATACTTTATATAAATATGTACTTATCAGCTAATGATATAGCATTGGTTCGTCTCCATTTAAACTTATTGAACGTTTCTTACAGAGACAGTAATCATTATCAGCCATATCAATAAATCCAAAACTATTAATTATTTTGTGATATTAATTATTGCCTAATTTTTATACGATTTTTTTCGATTTAATATAAAAATCATTGCTTTATTTAAATGTTTTTGCAAAACCCTAAAAATTATTTTAAAGTTCCTATTATTTCCTCAAAATTAAAAATTATTGTTTGAGTTGTGGTCGCTGTGGCGTAGTGGTAGTGCGTTGGACTACTACGCAGAGTGTCCGGTGTTCGAATCTCGGCACAGGCAAAATCAAAAAGTAGAAAAAGTAATTTTTCTACACGGCACCACCTCTTGGCAAGCAATGGCAAACCTACAAGAGTAAAATTTGCTATGAAAAGCTTTTCACTTCGCCGTTCGGATTCGGCATTAAACTGTAGGTCCCTTCCATCCATGTACAAAAATAGCACGCACAACATGAGTGGATGCGAAAAGCTCGGCCTAGGCCCTCCATGGGCTGTTGTGCCATTAAAAGTAAAGTAAGTTTAATGTTTTACCTCAGGAATAAAAATTATCTTCTGAGTTATATTTTTTACTCAGCAATAAAAATTAGTGTCCTCGCTATTATTTTTGTTTTCATTCAGTACTTAAAGCTTGAATACATTTAAAAGCAATTCGTTTTTGGGAGAGGCCTTTATCTAAAATTTAATTTTTTTCTCAAGGAAAAAAAAATTGGTAAAATATTTTTTTCGGTTAAGTAAAAACAGAAAAATCAAAAAACATTATTTTCATACCAGATCGAACAAAAAAAAAAAAAATTAATAAAATCAAAATAAGTATAAGCACATCACAAATAAATAACAATAAGCTTCAATTTTTAACTTAACAATAATGTTTCCTGGTTACAACTCATACATTTTTGTTTGGAATAATCTTTATTATCAGTCTCTGGTTTTCTATAATGATACATATTTCTCCCAGTGTATGAAGAGGGAGATCTAGATTCCCGTGGCCTTGATCTATATCAAAAGCATGTCAATAATACAATTTTTGTTACTGGCTTTTTAGTAATTCCTAGATGACAACATTACGGAGAAAAATTTAACACAGTTTTCACAATAACAAAACTGTGTGACATCTTGAGATTTTGTTTGGAATAAAAATTAAAATGGCTTAATTTTTATTAATGAATATGCAAATTTAACTCTAAATATAACTTTTATTCTTTAATTAAAAATAGTAACATAATTTATTCGATTGACCCTAAACATAAAAATCAAAAAAATTATTTTGATACCAGATCAAACAAAAAAAAATCAATAATATCAATATATACGAGGATAGATTAATAAGTACACGTGTTAGGAATGAAGAGGCGAGTTTTTCACAATTTTTTTTCTTCTATTTTTCAACGCAATCTTCTTTTAGTATAATTCACTTTTCCCAACGTTTCTGCCATTTCTTTCAAAAATACAATTTGTCAAACTCTTCAAAAAAAGCTTCTGTCCCGACGATAACCTCCTCGTTTGAGCTGAATTTTTTCCCCCCGAGCTACGTTTTCATGTTGTGGAACAGAAAGATGTTGCAGGGAGCCAAGTCGGGCGAGTACGGTGGGTGCGGCAGCAATTCGTAGTTCAATTCATTCAATTTGGCCGCGACAATTCCGTATCCGCTTGTTGTCCATCGTAAGCAATCGCGGCACCCATCGGGCCGATACCTTTCTCATGCTTCACCTATCATGTAAAATATTAATTACCGTTCCGTACGACACTCCTACGGCTCCTGCTACTTCGCGCACTTTCGTTCGGCGATCAGCGAGAATCATGTCGCGGACCTTTTCAACGATTTCCTCGGTAACCACGTGTGCCGGGCGGCCTAGGCACTCCTCATCAAAAACAGATGTACGACTACGTTTAAATTCGTTGAACCAATGTCTTACAGTTGTCATAGATGGTGAAGGGTCCCCATAGACAGCATCCAACTTCGCTTTTATTTTGTCGCATGTTTTTCCATCCAAAAATAAAAAGCGAATTACGGATCGATATTGTTCTTTTTCCATTTTATCGCGAAACACGAAACACGTGTGATACTAATGGCCGCCAAATAAAAACTAACCTATGAAGCAGTTTGAATTTAGTGTGGTGTCGTGTGACCCTCAGCAACGCCACCTGTCTTCACACACGGGCACTTATTGATCAACCCTCGTAAGGACATCAAAACTAAATAACAATAAGTTTTAATTTTTTGGTAACTCTCAAGAAAAATATTTTCTGATTCCAACTCAACTGTGTCCTCTTACATTCAGAACATGTAGTTTTTTCTCTGGATTTCTATGATTTGTATGTATTTCTCCCAGTGTAAGTTGAGTGAACTTCCGATTCTTATGGCTGCTATTTTCGCATCTACGAAATATCAAATGTCACTGGCACCCTTTTTTATTTATTTGTTTTTCTATATGTATGTATGTATGTACTGCATGTATTGGTGCGTAAATCTACTAAGGAATCCAGTGCTTCTGCCTGCCACTTGTTCTAATGCGATTCTGAGCGATAATTTGACAACAATACCATGAAATAAGGATTAATGGTGTTCTGGACTATTTATACGCAGAAATGATATTAATAAAAAAATTGTGCATCTTCTTCAATACGATATTCGGTCATTCAGGCAAGAGAGCAGCAATTACGGGGAGGGGTGTTAGGCTAAGAAGCTATTATGCGAATTTAATAAAACGTTTTTCTGATGATTGCCATCCATGTACGAGTACCATATTAAATTTGTATTCATGAGGGTCGCGCAAACATACGTGCATAATGAAAAAATAATATCTAGATAGATGTATGGTATTTGACTTGTTGAAAGAAAAACAACAACAACAACAATAACAACAACCAAACAACGCTTAACATACCGTCAATTGTACAACACTATTTTCAAGGGTAGATTTTTCGTAGATTATTACAGCGAATGACGAAGAAGCTGGAAGGGTATCGTTTTTGGCACGCTTCTGTTACGAGATAATGTTGAGTGGAAGAGGATTCACTTGTGTGTACAATGTGTACTAGTGCTTGTTCGTGGTATGTATGTACAATGTGTAGATGAAATTTATTACAGAATTAAGAAAACAAATTATTTAATTTCGTTTACATTTTCTTTGTTTCTTTGACTTTTTCATCAGGTTATTATTGCACATCAATTTTGTCATTTGCGTGAACGGAAAAGCTTCAACTTAAACTTCTGAAAGGATATGAACGATTTGAAGATATTTATTTTGTGTAATTTAGCTCATTTTTCTAACAATGATTTATGCTTATTTGGGAGAGAGTAAGCTATTTTTCAAGTACAATCAAACTTTCCTGATCTTAAACCATGTGATTATAGCACAAATGCCATGGGATGTTATGAGCAAAAAGACACAATTTTTATATCCCAAAGAGTGAGTCCAGGAAAGATTCTAATGGGTAGCTATTTTAAATATTGCCTGGAAGCTTCGATGATTGTGTGTTTGCAAATCTTATACAATTTAGATATTCCACTTTCATTTCCAGTTCGTATTCATATTTACATATATGTGCGAGTATACAGGGTGTACCATTTATAATTTGGAATTTGATTTTGGTGAAAATAAGAAAAACCTAAAAGCTCGGTCTAGGCCCTCACGCTCCATGAGCTGTTGTTGTGCAATTGAAAGCAGAAGACGTAGATTAGAAACGAATAATTTTTATTCAACGTTGATTTTATTATTCGTACAATTCTTCCATTTAATTGTGGACCACTATTTCATTCAAATGACTCCCTTGGCTGGCATTGCAGTAGCCCATACGAACAACTCAATTTTTCAGTACATTTTCAACTATATGAAGCTGTACTTGAGCGAGGGCTGTACCAATTTCGTCCTTAATACCCTCAATCGTTGCTGGGTGTTTAGCTTAACACTTAATTTTAACGGCTCCCCTCTCCACAAATAATAGTCCAACGGAGTCAAATCACAACAGCGTGGCACAACACCAAATCGGCTAATAACGCGATTTTCAAACTTCCCAAGCAAAAGATCGATTTTCGCACGGCTTGTGTGACACGGCTCGCCTTCCTGTTGGAAGCAAATGTTGTCTAAGTCCATTCCATTTACTGGAACGCATATTCGTTCCTCATTTTCAAAAAAAAAAGGCCCAAAGATACCGCCGGTCCAAAAACCACACCAAACAGTTACTCGTTGAGGGTGCACTGGCTTCTCAACAATCGCCTATGGATTTTGTGAGTCCCAGATGTGACAATTTCGCTTATTAACGTATCCACCATGGTTCGATAAAAATGCTCATCTTCTTCCAAGAGTTCCAGAGCCCAATTAGCGAACTGAAAACATTGCAGATGGTCATGTAGCTTCAGCTGTTATACCAATTGTATTTTGCACGGCTTTATACCGAGGTTTTTATGCAAAATTTTGCATCAATGAAATGCATGAAATGTTGAATGCCTGAGAACGATGACGTTCTTGCTGATTCTGAGCTACAGCAGCAAGTTTTTCTCTTTTACACACTGTTGGGTTTATCCAACACAGATCCAGTTTCACGCACTGGAAATCACTTCCCTTCTACCGAATTTTGAACGTAATTTTCTTGCAGTTTCGGTAGAGAAGGTTCATCATTTTGCAAGTAAATTTTTAGTATTTCCCAATGTTGTTCAAGCCTATATCAACCCATTTCGTTAACCGCAAATATAAAACAAATTTTTATCCATAATACGAATGACATTAGAGTACACATACTGAAAATAACTAGTAGACCACCCTATATATGTACGCATAAGATATTTTCGTAGTGGAAAATACTTCCTATAAGGTAAAGGGTTGAAAGAATCTGTTTGTCGCATGTTCCTTTTGCATTTTATGCCTTTGTAATAAACATTCCGTTGGGTACACCAACTTCATTTCTACTTTTGTTTTATATCCTTTTCATTAAGCAGAAAAACCCATTGCGAGAAACTTTTTGTATAATTTCTTCGAATCGAATGTCCTATTTCAGAAAGGGCGATCAAGATTATAGTGCCTGGAATTTTTATTACGTTAAAGGGATAAGGAATACAAATAAAGAGTTGAAGTGTTGACATGGCTCATGCAGAGCAGCGTACAATTCGCGGGGAGGCGATCGAAATGAAAAGGACACCATTTCCATAAGGAAAGGAATATTTAGTTAGTTTATGCTTGTGCACCTACTTAGAATTTATAGCTGGCTGTAAGAATTCAACATTTGGTAAATGAACAGGAGCTTATCATATTGAATCTAGTATGTATGTACACTGTTAAGCCACAATATTACATTGTAGATATACGAGTATGATTTAGTGTTGATTTTGGTGTATTTTTCTTTATATTTTTATGGTAGATAGCTTCTCTTCAGCTGCGAAATATACATATTTAATTACACATTTTACAACATAAATGACATGTCATCGCTAATTAAAATGTTAGGGCTTATAATAAACAGTTTATTTGAAGAGTTCAGGTCAAAAATTGTAAAGGGTAAAAATTTATTTAAAATAGTTTTGATATATGGGTTTTTAAAAATTTATTGTACTTATAAAAATTAAGAATGAAGTTATACCTAGGATCTAAGTAATTGGGCAAAGCGTCCTACCATATTGGATATTTTAAAAAGTAAATTTATTATGAAATTTTGCGTACGTATCTCGAACTAATACAATAAAAGTGAAAATTAAAAAAAAATATATTAATAAAGGAAATAATGAAGCAGATTGTGCGAAATTTGGCACACTTTGGTGAAATAACTGCTAGAAAAATAACTGGAAATTTTCAGTATCGGAAAATAACCACGTCTACTTCCATTACAATTTAAATAAATTAATTAATAAATTTGTCTGTCCATCTGCCGTCCATATGCCGTGACCGTCATAACTCAAACCAATCGGAAGAAAATACAGGGTGCGGTAGGTATTCACATATGTACCTGCCACTTCTCAGCATCACGTTTTTACCTTTTTTTTTCTCTTCAGATCATAAATGAAGGACAAAATGCTAACTCAGGAAATGAAAAAACACACTATTATTGTCTTTATGTTATTGTTTTTTAATATCGCCCGATCGTTTGTTCATAAAGCTCAAAAGTATATGTGGCTATGTTTGAATCCTTCAGATGTTCCCATGTTATGCACACAAAGTTTCCAGTAACTGTCATGGTTTTGGGGGAGGTGAGCAATGAAGGACACGTCATGACCTCCCCACTTCTTTCCTTAAGGACTTCGGGTAAATGTTGTTGTCTACATTGAGGTTTTGGGAACAATTGTGAAACCCTGGATAGATATCGTATTTCAACAGGACTCTGCTTCTTCTCACAAAGGGATGAAGACGCAAAATCGGAAGTCAGAGAATCTGCATGATAACATAACCCCAAACATGTAGCCACTTAACTCCCTGGATATTAATGCTTTTGACCCTACTACGTATGTGGCGTTGTTGAACACGAGACCAATAAACATCCCCATAACACGCTTGATTTGCTAAGAGCAGCTATTACCATAGTAATGACGGATATGGATGAGAATCATTTGATTCGGTTATGCATACGTTGAAACTGCAGACAGTTGAAACTGTTATTACCGCTAGAGGTAATAATCGAATAACTTAGATTTTATCGAAGTATAGTAAATAGTATAGCCTAAACGTCACTCAATTTGCTGTAAAAATTTCATTAAAATACAATAAGTTTTCTAAAAGGTATACAAATTTTAGTTTTAAAGTTTCGAATACCTGCCACACCCAAATAAAGGATGCTTCATTGTAGAGACAAATCTCTTTAGTTTGAGTAGTAAATGGGTTATTGCCCAATATTTTATTTATCCGCTTAGCTGAACCGTGAATCGATTCTCTATTTTCTTTGATAGGTTGATATCAAAGCTGGTATTCAAGAGGTGGTTATTCTAGCTCAACGAATTATTTACGGCTGTCTGTTCTCCGAATTTGAATAAAATGGGAGGAGCTAGTTTTTCTTACACTGTCGAAAAATCACAGAATAACTTCATATTTGCTTTTCGTATACCCTTCGCCCTTCAGTGTTTTATTTTGTCCGACTAAGATTTTATGAATAAAAAGTAAAAGTATTTGTAATTGGAAAAATTTAAAAAAAAAGTTTCGTCTCCCTAACCTGCGAGATTTCATAATTTCGACTTCTTAAGTCCGTCTGCGTATTTAGAAGCGTCGCGTCTCATTTTCCACATAAATAACGCTTCTTTCATTGAAATGTATCCTCCGTAACCAAAAAAAAAGATTAATAACTTAGCTGATGATGTATGTTTTCTTATCTTAGATTTTAGTCAGAATTATTAAATATGAAACACTCTGTTCAGGAAGTTATATCCCATTTAGATAGAACAAATTCTGGCTCACTCTACTGCAAAGTTTTCGAAGTTTAAGCAAATCCATTTCTAGTTCAATATTCAGGAACAACGATGTATTATTTTACAATGTTTTCCTAGAATTTTTTTTCACAAATTCGGGCTATAGCGTACAGTTATTCTGAAGCGAGCCATGGTAAATGTAATCTGAAGAAGCAGGATGATCATGTCGTTCTACATGACCAGAATATTCTAAATTTTGCTTTCTTTGTAGCGGTTATAAGACAAAAAATTCAATATATCCATTCAAAATTGATGATTACAACCTTTAGAAAAATTTTATGTATTAAAAAATTACAATCTGATAATGGAATTATGAAAGTTCATAATTTTTCATGGTACAGAGAATATTCAAAGGTTTTCCGATTCAATGCTCTAAGTTGCTTCGAGTGCCTAAAAAGCAAAAATGCAAAACTCTGCAATCCCTGCAAAGAAGCAATAACAAAAAAATTTGGTACCGTGCAAGGGCATATGCTAGACTTAGAGAATCCCCCAATTGTGTGTACTCTAGTAAAATTTTTGATTTTGTGATGTCTCCGAAGTCGTGCGATTTCATCATTTCGCATTAACATTTTCCCTGCGACTTTCCACTGTGGGTTCATAAACAGAGCTAAAAATAAAAACAGCCAAAAATAGTCTAAAAATACTAGAAATCTATGAATGTGTATTCGGCAAAGTTCTACATAGAATTTGTTTTAATGGAAACATATGTAGTAAACATTTCATAGCAATCTATGTACATAATATCTAATTTATTATATTTTATTATTATTTCGAGGTGTAATAAGAAATACCTACCCTGCCCCTTTCTTCTAATGGTGCAACTTTTTCCTCAAGCATTTTGAATTCTAAAAAAAAAATGCATTTCATTAAAATATGCAAATATGTATTCAATTCAGTATATTTCATTTATTCATCCAATGAATTTCCCCATCTTTTGCAATATTGTGTTTGTTTTCAGGTGCCTGCATCTGCCTGTTCTCATTTTGATCAAACAATTCTCTTAGCCAACCGCCAACTGAACCACTAAACAAGTAAAAATGACAATGTCAAGAGTAGATCAATCAAAACTGCAGCATCATCGGGGCTGATTAAAAGCTATTTGCTGCTCTTTGTTGTTATTCGCATTAAAGGCGAATAATATGAAAAATGAATAAAAAATGTCATGCTTCAATAATGACCAATCGGAAGAATCTTAAATGCATCGTCGTCATCATCAGCATGTTTGTCGTCCCAAATATCCGGTCTAGCAGACAAATGCTGAAATGATCAAATGCTGAGCGAATGAAACACAACACGCGCAATTTTCCAAAGTGACCACCGCGATAAGAAAAACTGAAATTAATTTCAAAATATTTCATGTTTGGCATTTCGATGTTTTTCTCTTTATTTTTGTTTTTTCCCCGAAGCTAGTCAGCCTTTGTGCAACGCACAGATGCCGGCCGACCGAGTAGAGTAGCAACTTGTGGCCCTCTTTTCAGGCAGCGTGGAATTTATGTCAGCTGCAGTACGAGTTCTGAGTACTTATGTACTTATGTACTTGCTGCGTACCCGCTACATCTTACATCGTACATAAGTACATATATCCTATGCATACGACATACATATATATATGTACAGATATTTGTCTGAAACCTGTTAAGAGCATTTAACTAACTAAATGTATGTATGGTTTGAGAAGGTAAGCAACCATTAACCAATAGTTGCTGTTTCTGTATGTTTGTGCACTATGGAGGTAGGGAAGATATTTGCTCACTTAAATTGTGTTATTAAAGTTAGTTAGTATTTTAGGTTAGATTAGAAATTACTGCTTCTTTTTGTTTTCTTAAAAATATATAACCTGAAAGTAAATGGCTATTGGTCGATTGACAGCATTGGGCGAGTAAGTTTGTGAGTGACGTTCGTCATTGAGCACGTAATAAGGCAATTTGCTTTCACTGAAGTAACGTGTAAAAGCCGTTCGCATACAGCCGCTGATCTGCGCTTTCAAATGATCGATCTGTGTCTAAAATTGCTTGCGATTAGGCATAAATGTGTGTTCCTTCCGACTCATTATTGCCAGCCATCTTCGCAGCAAATGAGCAGAAGCTTTTTAAATGCCAAAATATGCAGTTCTTGCGAAGACTAACACAATAAGTAATAACAAATTTTTAACTTCCCATGTTTGTGATGTGAATTTGGATGCGAAGGTTGTGCTCTTATGTACTTTCTGCCTTGTGCTTTTGGTCGATCTGACTTTTTCGGTGACAAGTCGTAGTCGTGATGAGAGTAATCGAAGTCGATGAGGGACGCACAGCTGTAGTGAACGAAGAAAAACAAAGAACAGCAGCAACAACAACAACAACCACAACCTAACTTACCAAGAAAAACAACTTAAAAGCATTTCGAGATCAAGCCGACAACTCTCATCGAATGCAAGCTGACAAGCAAGAAAGAGGCAGGCCCGCTTAAAACTTAAAAGCCAAAGCAAAAATCTGCTACGATTCTACCGGCCGCTGCGATTTGCGAATTGCATGGAAAAATTTAACGCGCTACTGGAGCTGTGGCGGTGATGATGGTGTGCATTTTGAGTTGTGAGAAAAAAAATTCGATTGCTTTGCTGAGCAGCAGATAAAAAAATGTCAGATTACAAACAACAGCGTCCGCACAAGAACAAACAGTCCCAATCGGAAATGTCTTCAAGTCGCAGTCATTGAGGATTGTAGCGTAGCATTAGGACTGTTCCCTTACTTTTTGGGCAACGTCTGGTAAAATGAGAGTAAACACCAAATACTCTCTGTGAGAGACTAGAATGCACAAAAGTACGGGAATGCAAAAAACCACATTTATTGCCAAAAAAAAAAACCAAAACTTTGAAACTTGTTGAGACTGTTCCACCAATTGCAGTAAAAAAATTAACAAATGTACAAAGACATAAATTCTCAAGTATTTTTAAAACATTTTACGTTCTAAATATAACTTATTTTTTCAGAAACTCTTATTTCTTAATTTCCAATTTATTTTCATTGTTGTTTGCCACTTTTAATTTTTTTACCCGAAGAAAAAGTTCGAGCTATTTCGTGCAAGGAGAAATCTCATTGTCGCTCTCATCTTCAAGTATGTCGAGTGCCGGAAAGCTTTTTGAACTGGCAATAGTTGCCGCCGAAGAGATAAAATGGTTGTTGTTTCCTATATGACATGAAAAAATTAAAGAGAGTGAGTTAGTCACTAGCAACAGATTTGCACACTTTGAAGATTGCAGAACATATTTGCCACCGCATCAACTGTTGCCAGAGTGCTACCGGCCATAGGGACCACAAAAATATTAATATACTTTTTTTTTAATAAGGTAAGGATATAATCAGTGGTTGTATGTTTTCAGTACATTGACAAACTTCCGGAATTTAGGGGGTTTATCTCCAAAAAAAAACTTTGAATCTACAAGTTTCTTGTACTCTTCAAGGATATCTAAGAAATCTGAAAAATTTTAATTTTGTATTTAAAATGATATGAAGTATCTTGATTTTCTACGGTCTTCCATTTTACTTACAATAAGCAATGTTGCGTGTGGTTTGAGATTGACGTCTGTGGCCGCCGTGGCGTAGTTGGTAGTGCGTTGCTATGCAGTGAGTCCGACGTTCAAATCTCGGCACAGGCAAAATCAAAAAATTACTTGTTTGAACTGGATTCAATATTTCCTATTGGATCCGGGTATTGAAAAACATTGTGCACACTACACACGCGATAAATATCATAATCGTATATATTTTTAGCTTGCCGATATAATTTCCAACTTGGATAGTCTCTGAGCTCACGTACACATTTTCATATGTGCGTATATGTGTATATATACTCATACATATACATATATGTATATATTGTATATACCATACATATCGAGAATTACATATCCCAGTGGCCCAACGATATGCATTAAGGGTGCTAGTTTGCTAGGAGTGACATCCCCTCCCTCACAATGGTATTTACTTTCGTTTGCAAAAAAGTTTTAGCCATGGCTAAAACAGGCATTTCCGGCACTTTCGGTTAAGAATTTAAAAAAAATTATTTTGATATGACAGAAAAGTTTTACTGACAATTTCAAATTCAAGGCATTAAAAAACATAAGTAATTAATATTCTTACGTTTGGTTGGTCAGTTTACTTACTTACTTAACTGGCACTACAACCGATGATCGGTCTTGGCCGCCTCCCGAGGCTTCATTTGAGGTTTCATTGGTGGGTATTTTAACGTGGTTGGTTCCAATCCCGACGCTCAACCATTCATTCAAGGTCATGGAGAAGCCCGCTGCACACATTAGTTAACTCACTGACGGTTGTCAGATCGCTATCCAGGGGACGCCACGAGAAGGCTGTGTTTCGACTTGATACATAGAAGCGCAAGGATCGAACATGGACGCACCTGCGACTGTCACGAACTTTACCTTGTGTCCTACGCCCCAGGCCCTCCTCCCCCGCCCCCCATATTGGTTGGTCAGTTTATTCATACCGTAACTGGTAAAAATCTCATGTATTTTTAACTCTTTAGTTGACAACTTGTGTAATTATCTTTCGTCGCTTTACTCATATAACGTTCTGGTTATAAAACGCATAGGCAAGCAACTCTAAGGTGTAGAAAACACAAGGACGTAGTTAGGTGTTTTATCTGACAACTTTTCCAATCTTTTGATGAAATATCGCTGCAGAAGATCCGACTCATCAAATCAGTGAATCTCTCATATTTCTTCAGCTGTAGCGTAGCGGTAGCGTGTTGGACTGTTACGCAGATCCATAAAGTTATGCCATATTAAATTTATACTTGCCTTGGCATCGGCTCTTCTTTTATTTATATGTATGTTTGGTGAACGACATGGTTGGCGTTAGCATGACTCCTAGGGATCTGTATTCAGCTTTGACCTCCTCTCCTTTGAACAACCATTTCGCGCTTGTTGCATGCCTGCCACCTCTACGGACTCACTAAGAGATATTACTTCATGACTAAGAGGGAGTACCTCATACATCTATCCTTAAGACGACATCCATTAGAAAAGTGAAATAGTATTGAGAGCGCTTAATATCATTTTCAGATCCCCTGGGTAAGTAGTAAAAGTGTACATAATCGTATATAGTTATTATTGTAATATTCATGAAAAGAAAAAAAAAGAAGTTTTTTCCGAAGTTCTTTCGCGAGCACCCCACTCCCTGAATCGCGCTATAATTGGTTTTATTCCTATTACTATTACATTGGTCAATTAACGGCAGAAGGTGGATTCGTTTTCCTTTGACGTAGGAAAATAACATTTGAAAGTACACCATACATTTTCTTATCGTTGTGGATACGAGAGAATATCATGATTATAGTATGCGATATCCTCAGGGTACAATATCCTAAGTCAAACTATTTTGTTAGCCGCCATATTTTCAGTACGGCGATCGTTTTCTTTATATTGAAATCTGTGTAAAAAGTTCAAAAGAAATCCCAACAAAATAACACACTCGCTCACACATATTCACACACACACACACACACACACACTCACTCACAAAGAAGTACAAATTTTTAAGAGATGCCTTGCAAAACAGAAGCATTTGTGGAATGTGAAAAGTTGGTTCCCATGGCTACAGCTACAGCCGTTCAAAGATACCGAATGGAAGATTTGAACTTTTTTATTGTCGAGGTTTTTCGTTATTGTTGTTGTCGTTTTTGTTGTTATAGTTGTTGCTGTTGCTGCTGTTTTGTTTTACTCTTTTCATTTGCGGTTTTTGTAGCATTCATTCTATCTCGGGACGTATGTATGTACATATGTACTCGTACATGTGTGTGTGTATATAATATACTATGTATGTGTGTATGTAGGTACGATACACACAAATGCTGGTATGGAACATATTAAAACATTTAAATCTGATACTTAGATAAAAGTATCTACAGGACAAAAGAATATGTACTTGAGAATATTTTCGATAACTTTGAAATCTTAAAATAAATACCGAATATTATAAGGATCAGGATAAGTTCGGATAATTGAAATCTCAAACGTGCAAACAGTGTATTGCACCTTGGCAAGGATCTTTACGTGCTAAGCAAATATAATGTGCAGTAGTAGATATACTACATTGACAAAGGGAAGGCAAGTTGTATATATTTTTATGTAAGTAAGTAGTTAGTAGAATATGGTCGGATGAATGCGTACTGAGTGATTGGAACCTCTACCCAATCCACAAGAAAGGCGACCCCACGATCTTCGCCAACTACCGTGCGATAAGCCTTCTTAATATTATCCACAAGGTTTTATCGAGCGTACTGTGTGAAGGACTGAAGCCCATCGATGGCTTCAAACCAGTAAATACACCACCGACCAGATATTCACACTATGCTAAATCCTGGAAAAGACCAGAATAAAGAAAAAGCAAATCGACACCCACTACCTTATTCGTCGATTATAAAGTGGTCTTCGACAACACGATTTTGGTATACCTGAAAAGCTCTTTCGTCTTTGCAAAATGACACTGACCGACACCACATCCGCGCAGTGAAAATTGGGATAGACCATTTTATACCAAAAGAGGAAACCTCAAACAAAGTGATTCTCTTCTTTAATCTTATGCTGGAGAAAATAATTCGAGCTGCGAACATCGACATCTCTGGCACTATTTCTGGCACTTTCATAGTGTGTCATGCTGCTAGCATACGCTGATGATATTGACATCATTAGCACCAATGCGCGAGCAGTCAGTGCAGCATTCTCTAACCTGGAAAAGGAGTCTCGTCAAGTGAGTCTAGTGGGGAACGAGGACACAACGGAATACCTTATGTCAAAACAAAGCATTTTGGAGAAAGTGTCACTATTGACAATTATATTTACTTTTAAAGGATTTCGTTTACCTAGGTCCACCATTAATACCAGCAACAATGTGAGCCTTGAGATCAAGCGGGGATTAAATCATGCCAACATGTGTTACTACAAGTTCAGTAGATAATTGAGAGTGGGCTCTCTCGGCAACGAATATAACTTTACTTACTTTTAATGGCACAACAGCCCATAGAGGGCCTAGGCCGAGCTTTTCGCATCCACTCATGTTGTGCGTATTATATTTGTACATGAATGGAAGGGACCTACAGTTTAATGCCGAATCCGAAAGGCGAAGTGAAAAGCTTTTCATAGCAATTTTTACTCTTGTAGGTTTGCCATTGCCTGCCAAGAGGTGGTGCTGTGTAGAAAAAATGTTTTGTCTACTTTTTATTTTGCCTGTGCCGAGATTCGAACCCCGGACACTCTGCGTAGCAGTCCAACGCACTGCCACTACGCCACAGTGACCCAACGAATATAACACTCTACCATATAAATCCCTTATCTTTTCCGTCCTAATGTATGTATGTATGTCTCATTACATGGACATTGGCCTTCAATGATGAGAAGCTGTTAGGAGTGTTCGAGAGGAAGATGCGCAACAAGATCTATGGTCTAATATGAGTGGACGACGTGTATCGAATAAGAGGGAACTATGAACTAGAACTGACATAGTCAAGCACGTAAAAATCCAGCGGCTTCACTGGCTAGGTCATGTTGATGGAATAAACGAAGACGCTACGGCTAGAAGGGTGTTTTATTAGAGCAGCGATGGTGAAACGACCAGAAGAGGATGTCCTAATCTCAGTTGGAAAGACCAAGTATAGGGAAACCTGATTACATTAGGCCTTACCAACTGACGCCAGTTCGCACATAGCTGAGGCGACTTGCGAAGTTCTATCGAGGCGACCATGACCGATGATCGGTTGTACTGCCAATTTATGTATGCACCCTACTTTCATACGTTGTTAGGTAATCCACCTCTATTTATTTCAGACGTTGCGCTGTGATAAACAACATCTATCATATTTAACAGAAAAATTATTAATCTAGGCATTTACGAGCAATTTAAATATTTTTGTTTGTCATTTTGTTTATTCTGCAATAAACGACGACGGCGCCATCCCCTTCTTAAGCACGCAAGCAGAAAATGATATAAAAGCATCCTTCATTTCGAAATCATTTTCATTATTCCAATTTGTCGTCGAGGTATATTTGTAACTTAAAGAAAGGCAAAAGGTATTGCGAACTCTGAAGTTTACGTTGCCAATGGAGGCCAATGTTTTTGATTGTAATATATTTGTTTTTGTTGTCATCGTTGTTGTTGACGCTGCTGTTGTTGTTTGCTTTCAAGTGGTGGGTAAATGGTTCGGTTTTCCTTAAGTGTTTCGCTTTGATAAGTTATTTTCTGCTACTTGTCCTTTTTTATTTTCATAATCAATTAATTCAAAAGAAAAAACAAATATCAAAAGAAAATAATTGTTAGATTGCATAAAAAATTCTTTTCTATGTTACTTTGCATATGCAAAGCAGTTAGTTATAACTTACGGGAGACATTAGCGTCGCTCAATTAACAGTTTACATGTTCACTAGGATCCTTGGTGTGGCCACTCAAAGTGTTCACCTGTCGTTATCGGCAACGCGTGCTGGTGACTCTAGGTACGGCTGGCGCATCTGATTGCCTTTGAATCAAACGGATGTGTCTATTTTCCGCTCCTTTTTACTGCACTTTCCCGTAATTTACTATCAGGATGTATTCATATTATTTCGATTGTCCCATTTCAGTTTGTGTGAGCGAGTTTCATCATTATCGGTTTCACGAAATTCCCATAAGTATGTACATGGGCAGTCTTGTATATTGTGAAAGGTACTGTTGACATCACTCTCACTGTCCGCCACTGTCCGCCACTGTTCGCCACCTTGACCACAGTGTGCGATCGAGCGATCAGTAAAAAATACTATGGATACATATTTATTTATGTGCGAACGCTGTAAATGACTTATCTTAATTGCAACTGGCCTGCGGCAAAATATTTAAGATGCTGTTCTGCTAATGTTAATGTTTAAGTTGTGTGGCTATTCGATTTCAACGTGGCTGAATACACAGAAAAAAATAAAGCTAAATTAAAGAAATATTAAAGTCAAATATTAAGTACCTACATGCATAATTGGACAAAATGTTGCAACCTGATAAAAAATAGAATATAATTTATGTGGATATATCGCCTTAGGCCTACAGATTTTCTTCTGTGTTTTGCTCTACGAGTATAAAGGAACAACGAAAATAATTCAAATACGACAAATGTAAAATCAAGTATCCTTAGTCACCTGAAAAATAAAAAATTATTAATCAAAATGACAGTTGTGCTGGACCATAAAGGAGATCTAATCCAGATTTGCGTGATACAGCCCACGATAGCATCGCTATCTTTTATGTCGTTATGTAAACCTTGAATAACTTTAACATTTATCAACCGATTGACTTGAGTAAACATGTTTTTGAAACTTCAATTAAGTACAATTTTAACCATGAATAGCTTCACACCGAAACAACGAGCCGAAATATTGACGCTGTACATTGAAAATAGTCGTTCAGTTGTGTTATCTCAACATGCATATCGTCGAAAATATCGTGGCCAACAAACACTGTCTGACAACACTATTCGTCGTTTGGTGTCGAATTTTGTTGAGCACGGGACAGTGAGAGATCGTCGACAAGCCGTTCATCAAAGCCCAACACGTTCCAATGAACTGGTTTAAGCGGTAAGGCAGAGTGTTGCCGAGAACCCACATGTATCGTATCGTCACAGCGCTCAACATTTTGGCGTCAGTGGAACCACATTGCGGCGCACTTTGAAGGATGATTTGCATTTGATTCAGTATAAAGTGCAATTGAATCAAATAATATTGCCGACAGACAGTCCACGTCGCTTGGAATACGGTCAAACAGTCGCTCGAATGGTTGACACTGAAGCTGATTTTTGGAAGGATATTTTGATGACCGATGAGGCCCATTTCTCACTCTCTGGCGCCGTCAATAATTAAAATTGCCGCATTTGGGGAACGGAGAATCCACACGAGATCCATGAAACTACATTGCATAACCAAAATGTGACTGTTTGGGCCAGCGTTTGTGTTAAAACCATCATTGGGCCATTTTTCTTCAGAGAAGGCGAAACAGTCGATGGGAATCGATGTCGGTGGATGTTTGGCTCATTATGTCCGCCAACAAATGTGTGAAAAAGGTCTGGACGGTTACTGCAAATCAAACAATGCAGTTTTTGTAAAGAAAATACCCTGGACATGTGGTGTCACTGGCCCCCAGATCTCCAGATTTGACCCACCGGACTTCTTTTTGTGTGGTTATTTGAAAAGCAAATTGCACCATTTACGAGCTCAAGGCAAACTTTCGTACCGAAATTATCGTTATACCGCCCGAGATGCTCGAAAAAGTGATGTAAAGGGCACATTTAGCTTTGGTCAATAACGGCGGCCACTTGATTGATGTTGTATTCAAAAACTAGCCACAAAAAGTTCTAAAGGACCAAAGTCAATAAAAATACCTCATATATGGAAATCGGTTGTTTTTTTAAGTTATTCAATATTAAATACCGACATAAAAGATGGCGTACCATGTATTTTCCAGGGCCTTGTGCTGATTGTGTAGCATAAGATTGACCATCCTAATTTCCTGTTAGTCGTGTTGCTATCAGGAAGAAAATTATTGGTTGAAAATAATTTTGGAAAACTTGGTGGGAAATTTTCAGTGTCCGATCAAATATTCGGTTTCGAACAAAAATACAGGTCGAAATGGAAGAAATAACTAAAAATTTAAATTTTTTATTGTTCGAAATTTGAAATTTTGAATGCATCTTTCCATTTAGTGAATGTGAAAATTAAACGTTTTTTGCATACAGCTGTGCTGTATTTTCTTCGACAAGCATATCAATTAAGTTTTTTCCCAAAAATGGATAGAAATTGGCCCCCTTGTATTTGCGCTAGGTTATATATAGGTTTTAATAGAAGAACCATTGGGACAGTCCTTTAAAAAAAGGCATTTTTTTTTACGGAACCATTGACCATCCCAATTAAAAGTTTGTAAAAATCAATCCTAATTTATGAGATTTGCAGCCCTTGCTGGAGAATGGCGTACATATCCAGTGTTATTGTGTACATAAGTGTATCGAAAATGGATTTCAAAAATAAAATTATGCTATATACATACATACATATGTACGTATTTCATTAAGACTCAACCAAATCCCACAATAATGAGCATACAATTTGAAAGCAATTAAGAATTTTGAATAGCCTCTTGCTAAAGTCCACATATACATACATACTTATACATATTTACTAGTTTAGCAGTAAGTATTGATGCAATGCTATTAAGAATTATTTTCTACAGTTAAGTACGTTGTGATATCAGATATCAGAAAATCGTGTATTAACTAAAAGAATGCGTTGCTACGTTTGTTTTTCTACATAACTGGTTCATGACATAATCGATAGCTTCCCAACTACAAGCCATAACCTTATATTGCAGCTGGTTCAACGAACACACACGCTGAATTCGCTCCCAAAACGATTTCATTTCTCCTGAAATGTAAATTGTAGCGTAATGTACAAAATTATTATCGTTTCTATATGTGGTGGCGGTATAAAACATATTTACTTTAAGGTAAATACACGAGAACTAAGTTAACGAGTTGATTTAGTTACAATTTGTTGAAGAGTTGAGTTGTTTTTATGTACATACATGTATTTTATTTAATAAACCGCCATACTGGTTTGCCGCCTAATAAGGAGCTAATGCCATTTACTTTGAAATGCCGCAACTCCTGAATGCATGTCGGAGCGATGAGTGGTCGTGTTGCCAAAATCATATGGCGTTGTTCGAATGCGACAAAATTCTCTTTTATCTGTTTAAAATTTAAATTCGAATGGTTAAACTCGAAATGTTTGTATGTGCATGTGTAAGAAGAAGAATTTCGTATTTTCATGTCCAATGTTTATTAGTTCATATTTCATTAATGAGCCCGAATGTACTACGTTGTCGTGTTCAATTTAATTATGATAAGACTTTCAAATTGCCACAATACTCGTAACTATAGTTTGACATGTGGTTGTAAGTTCACATTCACATCAACTTGCGTTATTCAAATTTCTTTCGACGCAGGCCATCAAAGGATACACATACTACATATCTAAGTTTTTTATGTGTTAGTGAAACGGTTCATAAAATTAATTACAAAATTCTGAAGCATGCATTTTTTCTAATAGCTGCGTTGGCGTTGATAAGGTCAAAACGGAACAGAGTGAACTTAGTGTTGGTACTAGTCTAGCATACGTAGTACGTACATCATAAATTACACATTAAGGGACACTTGCAGTTGCGGTAATATCTCTCATACAAATTGCAGAAAATGTAAAAGTCCAACCCTTGTTAAAGATGTCTGCTTCGGAATACATTATACCCCCACTCACCACTCACCGTTCTTGCATTCGTGCATAAGCACGCACACACACATAAACAAACATACGCGCAAAAGAAAAAAAGCGTATGGGCGAACCGGTTTCGAACCACAATGCTTTACAACAACAACATGCTGCAATGTAAGGGGTTCTTTCTTCCACAATTACTGGGCGGAGACATAGAGACATGATACGTCGGCAACGACACGAAGAAGTAGTGGTATCTACACACACATATATATACAAGCATGAGTGATGATATTTGCTCGGCTTGGCATACATATAGCGCTCTCGCTCCTGCAATTGTGGCTACTAACTACCGATGTGTAGCTTACACGTACTTACTGTACTTATTGATTTTTATGTGCATCAAATGAATCACATCGCTATCGTATTGTTGTTTGTGTGTTCTACTGCGTTTTCACATACATACATACAATACGAGTATATATGTTGGTAGTATTTTCTTTTCTTTTGAGCATAAAAGTTCATATTATGCTATCATAACTAATTAATCAGATACGAAAAGTAATTCAGCAAATTTAATTACACATTAACTTCCAAGAAATTAATGCATAGGTGCGCTTCTAACAGGAAAAAATATATTAATGTTTAACTCAAGCCAACAAATTCCCATTCCAACAAAATTTGAGAAGCATTAATCAATTGAAACCACTAAAAAAAAATTTGTTTAATGCAGAGAAACCTCGATATCATCGTCCTTAAAAAGATATCGTTCATTTGTTTTGAAGCCTTGAGCTTTTGCATAAAAAACGCCGGAGTGATTTAACTTATATTTTACCTTTTCCAATGAAGAACACAATATGTTCGCTCATTAAGATTCGTTGTAAAACTGTAGGTACATCTCTTCCATTTGTGCATAAATATTACTCAGACAAAATACTGGATGCTAAAAGCTCGGCCAAGGTCGAGAAGGCGGTTGGCAAGAGTGGGGAACAATTTCCCCAAAACCCAGCCCTTTGATCAGCTAATGAGTAGTAATAATAAAAATAAAAAACTGAACAAAACTATGTAGTTGTAATCGACTTGAAGTGGCGTAAAGAGTACACTTTAATCATAAAATTCTCCGAGCACAAAGTTATATAACTTTCTTGTACCAGGAGTTCACGATTACAGTGGTCAGCTGATGGAAATCGATGGCTTCTGTTTAATATTATAAAAAGTTTAAGGTTAGTTTAACACCAACAACCCATTTTTTTTTTTTGTTTAGCGGGTTTTGGTAAAAGTTTCTGAAAAGTAGCACAGACTTTTAGGTTTTAGGGCTTCAAAATAATGAAAATGAAAATATTCTAGTTTTGTTCTATTCGCGTAATATGCGAGCTAATAGTCGAAAAAAGGGGTCATACTGTTTGTTTTCCTGCAACACATTAAGATTTTACATCCTTGAAACTTGGATTAGTAATGTTATTTTAACTATAATTTATTTAAACATTTATTTCGATTTCAGATTTTACAGAAATTTCAATATATAAGCTACGATTGATGCCATCTATTGCATACACATTGCTATATAGGTACATTCCCCTTGTTCAAAAGATAATACCAATCCAGTTTATTTATACATTGATGCCCATCAACAGCCATTGCACCTTAACAGGCTATGGCATCCTCTTCAAATGCCGACATGGCTTCCAGACATGATCCCCCACTAGCAGCCATCTAGCGTGCCCTCAGCTTTCTGGTTCGACATCGGAACTGGTGCTTCCAATTGTTAATGCTCTATATAGGGAAATTAAGTATAATTATTGCTCATAAATTTTGCTTTTGATTGATTTTGATTTAGCTCCTTCCATTTGTAGGCGCCCTTGTGGCAACTCGCACAGCATTTAACTAGTTGCGGCCTAGTGGCATGCTTTTTACCTAGGATTTCCGGGTGGCCCTTTATGCCGTCATGCCGTCATGCTCCTGCGTGGTGTGTTCGTATTTTGATTCGATGTAAAATATGAATTTATTAAAATAATTTAAGAAACAATTTATTTTTACTCAAATATTTTAATTTCCACCAAAATTTTTAAATTCTCAGCTTTGCCAATCGTTCACAACTGTCAAAACATAAGCTTCACGAAAGTGTTCAGAAAGCTTTTGATGTCCGGTCAGAAGTAGATTTGGGGTTACAAATATTCACTGACATCAAAACTGAGTAAATAACTCTTACAAAATTTTGTAAGAATTTTTTACTAGAATTGAGCTCAAAATTTGGCTTGAAAAAAGTGATTTGAGCATTAGTCTTTGTATGTATTTATTGTAAGTCATGCTAAAATATCCACTAACGATTTAATGGAAATTTAATGAATTGTGAAGATAACTTACCCATTTCACTTTGGATATACCTAGTAAAAATATGCATTTGCATGGAATTCTTTGCCTAATAAATCATTCCAGCACAAAGGGATTCGTTAAAATGATGATGAAAAGTCGAAGGTGCTTTTAGAAAGTTGCTTTTAGAAAGTTGCGAAATTTAAAATATACATGGCACTATTGGACGAAAGCCAGTTCTAGCGCTTTTAAAAATCTGAAACTTAGAGAATCAGTGTTCTAACTATCAAATATTAGCGTGATTGGACTACTGCCACGCTTACCTGCCATACAACTGAAATGATAAAGGTGTCATAATTTAGTTGTCTTAATGGATATACATACTTACCTTTCAAATGGATATACCATACAATACAATATTTGATTGACATTAGCCTTGATTCTTTTAACTGTCTTTTTTTTCTATTTTCAACTGAAAAAGGCCATAGGGGATCTTCAAGTATTACTTTACTTTACTTTTAATGGCACAACAACCCATGGAGGGCCTAGGCCGAGCTTTTCGCATTCACTCATGTTGTGCGTGTTAAATTTGTACATGAATGGAAGGGACCTACAGTTTAATGCCGAATCCGAACGGCGAAGTGAAAAGCTTTTCATAGCAACAGTTTTTACTCTTGTAGGTTTGCCATTGCCTGCCAAGAGGTGGTGCCGAGTAGAAAAATTATTTTTTCTACTATTTTTGATTTTGCCTGTGCCGAGATTCGAACCCCGGACACTCTGCGTAGCAGTCCAACGCACTACCACTACACCACAGCGACCACAAGTATTAATTTTTATAAATTTTTTTGTTATTGGACGAAATTTTAAATTTTTTATGCTTTTTTTAATTTATCGAATGATTCGGCTATGATTCCGACATTGGAAATCTAATATCGTTGTTAATGAATAAAAAAAACCTAGTAAAACCAAAGTTATTTTCAGAAAAGTTAGAATTTTCGGTAAAAAAATAAGTAGGTATTTTCTTGATAGAAATGTTTATATTTAAAAAAAAGTATATACACTGGCGATCACGAAAACCGCCCCTCTGGCAACACTTTTATAATATGTAAAAATTTGGGTAATTTACTTTTTTTGTTGCTACGATAAAAGGGATTTCCCGATTTAAATTATTCCAAATGTGGTGACAACCGAAATTAGTTATTCTAGTGCATTTGTTTACGCAGAAGGGTTTTTGTGAAATATGTGCAGTAATGAGTGTAAAATATAAGTAGCTGACACATGACAAAAAAGTCGCTGTACTTACATTAGTGGATCAAGGACCTTCCTACCGGAAAATTTCTGAAAAATTGCGTTGCTCACATTCCACAATTGTCCGTGGAGAGGAAAAAACGATCTGGTCCTAAACGTGCAACCAGTAACAGAATTGATAGCATTATAAAAAATATTAGCACAAAGGATCGATTTAAAAGTGCAGTAACTATTCGGGCCGAGCTAGAAACCTATCATTGCGTAAATATTAGTGTTTAAACTGTACGCAGGAGACTGCGAGAAGCTGGTTTATATGGAAGGGGTCCTGCAAAAAAGCCATTGTTGACTGAAAAAACGAGAAAAGCGCGTCTAGCTTGTGCTAAAAACTATAAAAACTGAACACTGGAGCAGTGGCGAAATATCATCTGGTCTGATGAGAGCAAATTTAACCTGCTATGCGCCGATAATTTGCCGTACGTGCGCCGTTCCAATGGTGAACGTTATAAAGAAAACTGTATTGTAAAAACAGTGAAATTCCCACAGAGCCAGATGATGTGGGGATGCTTTTCCTACTACGTACGTGGTCCTTTGTACTTTTTAGAAGTAACTATGAATGCTGAAAAATATGAGTAAGTCATAAAGTAAAACTTAGTGCCAGCTTTTGAAGATCATTTATCCTGCAGTATTAATGAACGCAATTTTCCAGGACGATTTTGGGCCTTGCCACCGTGCAAAATCGGTAAATTTTGCATGCTATCTTTTGTTTGATTCTTACATTCTGTAAAATTAAAACCAGAACATTAAAAAAAAAACAGTTTGAAAAAATATTCACTGGCATCGGAACTTCACACCTGACTTGGCGGGGAAACACGCCCGATTTGAATCCTATCGAGCAGTTATGGCATATTATGAAGCTCAAAGTTGCTGATCAGAATCCCGAAAATAAAAAAAATTAGTTTTAGCATTAAATAAAGTTTGGTATAAAGTTATAATCAAAGATAATCTACAAATTTTGGTTGATTCGATGCCGTCAAGGATAATGGCAATAATACGGGCTAAAGAGGAGCAACATCCTACTAATATTTTTTTTTTTGTAACTTGATGTTAGTTTTTGAAAACCACTTTAAAGACTAATAGATATTGTTTAGTTTTGAATATTATAAAAATAAATTACATTTTCGTAAAAATTTCGAAAATTTTTGTTGTATCCAAATTTTTGTCTAAAATAATACGTTTTTGAGCTCCAGTATAATTTTTCCGTACTTACACTTTGCATAATTTTAAAATCATAATAATACTTAAAAAAAAAAGTAAATATTCCCCAACATAAAAATCATTATTTTCGTATTTTCATGTTATTTTAAGATGGTGCGGTTTTCGTTACCGCCAGTGTATGTATATAAAAAAAAAATTTATTAATTATAAATTACATAAAGTTAAAGAGTGCCGAGAAACGTTTCAGAGAAACATTTATAAGAGCCCCAGAGATTTTCTTAGAACCCCACCATCTCGATTTTGAGCTTCTGTGGCACCCACAGTTATTATTTCTTCATTTAGAAATTGTAACTTCTTCTCAGTTGGTATTTTACTTGTAAAATGGTACCCGATTTACTAGGTTTCTATTCCATAAATGATTTGAATTTTATCTATGGGGCGAATCAGTTTTATTAAAGTATAAAATATATACAGAATAAGTATATATAAAACTGAAACTCGCTCATCCCCGCCTACAAATATCCGCCCTTACACATCTTCTTGTACGAATATACTTTAACTTATAATAAACCCAAATTGCAAAGTTTTATTTCAATTGGTGAAAGGGGACGTAGGAATTATTATTATTCGTTAACTTTTTCGAAATTTCTGTAAATTATTTTCCCATTATGAACAGATTAAGTTTATTGTGGACGCCTTAGAAACGGAAACATGCAAACGAAATCAACCCAAACATTTTGGCATTAATGTTCTTTGAAAATTTACTTGAAGCTAATTTTAAAAGAGTGTACATACTTACTATGCCCGGCCCAGCCCAACACCCAAGTGGCGAATATGCGTGGAAAGCATTGAAAATGAAAGGAGTTGAAGTTGAAAAAATCAAAGGCAAAGGCATTTAAGGAATTGCAATGTAGTCTCTTAGAAATAAGAGAAGAAAGTTCTTAACTTCCCTTTTTGCTTTGCGTTCGTTGAATGTACTCGTGTTATTGAACAAAAATAAGGTAGGTGGTTTATTCTGCTTGTGTGTGGTTTGCAGTACATACTACATACATACATATTTATGTAATGGTTTCCATAAGGAAACCTCTCGAGCATAAAAGTATTTGAAGGTTAGTTAGTCTATTTTAGTTTAGTTCTCTCTTATAATTTAATATCTACTTAAATATATTTTTTAATAAATCTTATAAATTTCAGTCACGAATTTAAACTTGTTTAACAAAAGTGTGTATTTGTATGCATGTATTGCATTTATTTGACATATTCATTAAAATCAGAAAGTAGGTAATACAAATTTTACATGAAAATGCTCATTTCATGTACTTATGAACATTGAAGAAGTTATCTGAAAATTCAATAAAGTCAAATGAAAGTCCTATACTCCTCAAACTTAGGCACATAATAAACAAAAAATCACTAAATAAACTACACATCAAATAGGAGACCAAAAGCAGTCGCTTTTTGTCCATATTTAAAAAGCAAAGATAATCTGAAAACCGGCATACTTAAAACATTTAATAGTCGTAGTATAAAAGTCCAAAAAACTAACCGATATACGTCTCTGAAATAAGTGCCCTGGTTCGTTGGAAAACCCAAGATAAAAGGAATATGTTACGCGCATATTTAAGACTGCCACCTTCCTTTATAGGATTCCTTTTAGGACTCCAGTCAAGTTTTGTTTATGTTCTTCTAATTTCGGATGTACAAATTTAAACGGACATTTACTTGTATATTTTGTCCTTTGCCTTTGATTTCTGTAAGTATATATTGCGAAATGTGTTTGTATTGTTAAGTGGAGACAATGTCTTGGTTTTTAGTCGGATTGGTTTTTAGTCCAATTGGACACGCTATCTTGATTGGCAATGATAAACCTCCATGCAGGATGCTAAAGACAGACCATACTTTTAAGGTAGACATCGTTATCCGTTCAGATAGCTATGCCGCAATCTGGGATCTTGATGTGCCTATTACAACATATCATCTTGTGGAACAGTGCAAAGAAAGTCTTATGGACCTAGCCCGACTGCATAATGTTACCCTGATATGGATGCTGGGAAACCGGAACATAGAAAGTAACGAAAAGGCAGACCCATCTGACTGTGACCTGCACGTATCCTTGAATCACACAACTGAACGCAATCAAGCGAGAAATCTCAACAAAATACCTCGCAAGAGCGGCTGACCTGCATAATAGGCAGATCGAAATGGCCTGACTATAATTGAAAAAAAAAAAACAGTTTAACTCATAAACAAAAACCGAAAAGATATTTCCAGACTGAAAGCGGTCATTACTGGTTTCTGGCTCAATGGTGAGCAGGCAGCCAAAATCAGAATCCACATGACATAAATTGCAGCAGCTGTGACTACCTCGAGAAAAAGGGACTATTTATCACTTTCTCTATGAATGCCTGGCTCTACAAACGAATTTGTACGCAAACCCTTGGACAACCTTCTTTCAATAACTTCGAGAAACGGTGTGAAATAAGTTTAAACGAACTCTTAAAGTTCTTAAACTAACTCTGCCGCCTTGTCCCACAATAACAACAAACCTCCACGCGTAAAAATTGTTTTTATTGGTATTGTAATAAATTTTTCCTGTTGAATCATATGCCAAAGTATAAACAAAAAATGCTTCCCTTTATTTAAGAATTAGTTGGTGTATATTCTTTACCATTCATATTGTTTTCCATATTTACAAACGTTTTTCATTTATATTGTAAAGTTCGACGCGGAATAAAAAATCAATCAATCACGATCTGTACCTATTCTTTGTTTTGGCAGATTGAATCACTTCGGATGTAACTTGTTAAACTTTGCTAAGCTTTAATACTATGAAGTGTGGTGGTAAGGAGCTTGGGAGCTTTTTGTCTTGGGTCGTGATCAGCGTCGCCGTTTCGACTATTTAGAGTCAAAAGTGGCTTTTTTTCTCTCCGTCCGATTTTGACTATTTAGCAATTTTTTTTTTTCATTTTACTATTTACGTGTGGTCGCTGTGGTGTAGTGGTTGTGCGTTGGACTGCTACGCAGAGTGTCCGGGAATCGAATCTCGGCACATGCAAAATCAAAAAGTAGAAAAGACAATTTTTCTACCCGGCACCACCTCTTGGCAGGCAATGGCAAACCTACAAGAGTAAAAATTGCTAAGAAAAGCTTATCACTTCGCCGTTCGGATTCGGCATTAAACTGTAGGTCCCTTCCATTCATGTACAAATATAACACGCACCACATGAGTGGATGCGAAAAGCTCGGCCTAGGCCCTCCATGGGTTGTTGTGCCATTAAAAGTAAAGTAAAGTAAAGTTGTGTTTTGGTAATTAGCCAATATCTGACAGCACTGAAAGCATACGATATTATCGAACACAGCACCGCTGTTATTTAATATTGTATGTACCAACCAAAGCTGTGTACGGGTTACTTTTTGGCGTCAGATTTTTTGTCAGCCTTTTGTTTTTCATACATACTACCAGACACCGATTTTCAACCGATCAGAGCAACTTACTTGTCGCGACTCAAGCCGATAGCTAATTTTTCGAAATTGTAAGCAACACTTTCAATAACTGTTGTTGATTTAAAAAAAAACAACAGAAAAGAAACAAAAAGAAAATTTCTTTTAATCGCGTAAAAAAATATTAATATGGATAAGAATTTGTGTTTGACTGAGTTTTTAACTTAAATAGCCATTTAGGTATGCCCCATAAAGCGCATACGAAAAGAGACAATTGATTTTCATATTCAAGAAAAACTTTTTCTTATTGTTTAGTGTGGCTGATGTAGAAACCTCTGCCAAAGTTGGCAAGCGAAAGTTTCGTGAAGAGTATACAATAGAATATACAATATTTAGTTCTTCAAAACATTTGCGTTTTGGGTTTTCAGGTTAGGTTGTAAAAACCAGAGTCTATCGCAGACATTACAGGCGTGGCCGAAGGAATTTTTAACGAACATATATTGAAATTGTTTATGTGCTAAGCCTTGTATAGTTCATTTTGATGATTCTCTGATCCCAGGTGTGCTACATCTGGATTAACTTCATTTTGATCGTCTGAATTTCTAATGCATACAACGCCCTCTGCAAAATTATCATCTCCCTCAAAATACTCATACTCAAAGCATGCAAACTTATTTGCTACATCATTATAATGATAATCTTACCATCATCAATAAAATTATCATCATTATAATAATCATCATCATCAAAATATTCACGTTTCATGATGTCAACATGTGGAAAATTTGCCACTTGCAGGTCTGAGAACTCGCGAATGTTATGAGGTTGATTAGATGCGAGTGGTTTTCTTTCCACGGAGGAAAGATTTTCGGGCAAATTTTCAAGTAAAACTTCTGCGCTTGAGGTGGTGGAAGGGAATTCGGCCACCTCAACGACGGCCTGGTGCAGTATACTGTGAGGACCTTCGTCGGGACTCAATGAGATGAGTGTTGATGCAATTATTGGCTCTAATGAACTCATTTGCCATTTATGCTGTCTCTTCACATTAGTTTTGGGAGTTGTTTTTCTACTAGAAACTGATGGGAAGCGCCTTCCATCAATCGAGTATGATTCATACTCAGCGCCCTCTATTAACCGAGTTTGAATCATACGCGAATCATGCGCGCACTATCGATTGATCAAGCAGAACTGACATTAGTTATGTTCTGCATTATGCACAATTTACCATCTTTATTGATGGACTCTTTGCCCAGCTTACTGGCTGGATGCTGTTCAGATTCAAGAATTGCGGACGCGTTGAAGTGTGCTAGAATTTTGTGTGACAAAGTAAGTATAAAAATTAAATAAAAATGAAATTGATACTATAAACAGTATTAAGCTGGCAAAAGACCTTTTACCGAAGATATATTTTGTCTTTTAATTAATTAATAAAAATTTATAAATACATTGTTATTGGTACATACGCATTTAGGTAAAAGCATTTAAAATTAATAATTTGAATAATAATTGTGCCTATTTTTGTTATATTTTGGCGATTTTTATTCTGTATACTGACTACAAAAAACAATTTTGCACCAGCAACACTGGTCGGGATACACATTGGCAATATCTATCATAATTCATCAAATACAGAATTTAAACTAATTAGAGTTTTTCTAAATTGAGATATTGGAATTAAATATATGTTATTTAAAACATATGAATGTAGTACTTGCTGCAAAGGCCTTCGATTCTTTGATAATGAAATGTAATATGCGCAAGTGATCGCAATTAAGTTCACAAACTTCACTCTTCTAATAATATCTACACTTTTAATACGAAATGAACAAATTTTCTTCTTATATTTTTATATTTATGTATTACATAGGTCTATGGGCATATGATGCTTAACATACTTGCTCATTAATTTCCTTATTTTAAGGATATTAATTAAAATTTCAATGAACCGTTAACTTTCCACTGATCCACCTTTCACATCCGGAGTCAATGTCTGTGATACGAGTAAAAGTATACAAACAATACGATCATTAACCGCAAAACAATCTTAAGTACGAGTACATACATACTTACATATACATACATACATATGTACATGCATACATATGTGTATGAGGATGTATTCTCAAATCACAGACAAATAAATCACAATAACGCCGGCAACTGCGCCAAATTCCCAGATACAACCGAAATTAACTCAAGTAAAATGATGTATTGCTTTTTTAACGCTGCTGATAGTTAGTATGCGATCGTGTATTCATGATGGGCATGGATAAGTAAAAAAAAGATAATTAAATAAGAATGCAAACTGAGCAAACACTTGCACCGAAATTACCATCGGGATTTTATCGCACTGCATGGGTCTGTTGAAACATGTGGTCGAAATATGTTAAATTTTTGTAAATTATAAATTGATTTTTTGGGATAATTCAGAACAGAGGATATTGACAAAAATATTAATGAATGTGAATGCATATGTGAATTTAAATGTGAAAATTTGTTCATGAAACAAATATACAAAACTTCTATACAAAACATAATCTCTGATACGTGGGAATTAAAGAGAAAATATAATATTTCGATTAGTCGAATACAATTTGTTTCAGCTTTTCATAGAAAAATGTAAACAATAACAAATTTTTTATACAGATAACTTCATCATACTAAAGCTACCAGTCCCGGATTTGAGCTGCTCATTCCGCATTGAAAAAGGATTTCGGAAATTGTCTCGGATTCGGCATGAAGTAGCTGAAGAGGATATCCACTTGTATTTTTTTGCTCGTTTTTAATTCTACAATTGAGCTCACACATTTGTGATGTTAAGTAACTAAATGCGAAAGTTCGGCCTAGACCCTCCATGGGTTGTTAAAAGTAAAGTAACTAAAAGTAGACTTTTATAAGCTACATTTATTCATTTTACGCAAGCGAGTACACCAATATTCAAAGTTCTTTACTTCGAATTGTTTAAAACTTTTGTTATATTTTTCAAATAAATTTGCACAAAAACTCTTTTGAATATAAGAATCATTAAGATACACATCCAAATGCAATATGACCTCTTAGAAAATGAGAAAAACATATCTTCTTCTTCTTGAAAATGGCAAATAAGTGATGTAAAGTAAAAATATCTAAGGTCGTGGATATATTGAGAATTTTGTTTCTGGTTGGCGAGAAATATACCCAGCATATTCTGTTCGATGCAAAAACCATTTCATGGTGTTCGCCGAGCATAATTTTTAATATTGGTTCATATATTTATTTATTATTTTTATTTTTTATTTTTTTTATTAAATTTTTTAACAAAAATTATCTTTATTACCATCTGGCTGATGTTTAGTGCCTCCGCTATCTCCTGACAGCTCGCGTTGCAATCTTGCTCCACCAGTTGAAAAATTTCATCTGCTTATTCAGTGACTGGCCGACCAGAGCGAGGTTCATTTTTGATATCGAAATTTCTGTAACCGAATCGACCAAACTACTCGTGGGTCCGGCGTTCACTCCCAGCATCCTGACCGTAAATCGCACAAATTGTTTACTATATAAGCATCATAGCATATTTCTTCAGATATTTCACTCATTTTCAAATCAATGAAACTGTTTAGTCCTAGAACCATAATTTTTATGTTCATTATGTTTAAGGTTATTTTTTGTAATCCTGCCAACCCTTACCAGCTCGATTTTCCCTTCGTTAGGTTTGGAGAGAATAGCGGGTATATTTCGGCAATCTTTAGACATTTCACCGAAATGTTTAAAGAATTTTATTACTATTAAACGAGAAGCCGAGAAGAGAAGACGTCCACCGCAGCAACCAACCCAGCATTTAGAAGACCCGTTACCCGACGCCGCTACTCAAAGCCCTAAGAAAAATCGAGGTGGAAAAGGTACGCCCCAATTACATTTGTACATATATAAATAAATATAAGAACGCTTACTGCTGCCTTTCTCTTTTTTTATACACGATACTTTCAACTTCCCTCGAGATCCCCCCTCGTCCGGAGACGTTGAGTGTTGAGTAGAAGGAGTCATTCTATTTGCATCACCCTCACTGACCTCTTTAGAAGTGACACCTACTGGAGGAGTAGCCACGGAGCCAGTCGAGATTGAACCTTTGTTTAGTGGGCTTGAAGTGGATGAATTAGCCCTGATTGGTGGTGAGTGAACAATCGAATCCCGGCGGGATGAGATACACTTTGCGCATTTGTATTTTTGGGCATTTTTATGCATATACTCTAAGTCTGTTTTTTTTATGTTAACACAATGGCAGTGAAAATACTCATTACAAGTTCCGCACTTGACTTTTTTATCATCAGATAAATTGCGCTCAACCCTTGCTAAACAGACATACGGCATTATTGAAAATGGGATGTTAAATTTCACACGTAAGGTCGCAACTAGTTACAGAGGTTGTATTTAGCTTTTGTTTACGAGATTAAACTTTTCTATATCCAATCGAACTAATATGATTAACTGTTTACGTTTTTCTTGTTTAACGTCTGAAAGGCAGTTTTTTATACACGCTGTTCGTCTTTGGAATGCACTTCCTAATAGATCTTGTAATAATGCTGTGCAATTCAAAAATAAACTAGCTTTATTCCTTTCTTCGCTGTAATAGGAAATAATGAAATATATCATGTTATTAAAATTTTTACGAATAGATGAATAGATGTTTAATTTTAAAGTAAAGCTTAAATTTGTATGTCATGCAATATACGAGTATATTATAAGTCGTATTTAATCTTGTTTACGGTACATGCTGCCGGTACTGCTAATAAGGTTTTAAACTTAGTTGTGCCGGTTTTCGAAAAATAAATAAAAATAAATAAGTATGTATCTAATTCCTTGAGGATATTGATGTTGATGAAACTTAAACTCTGGAAAAAGTAATTTTGAATTCATTTTTGGATTTATTTCCGATACAAATAACACGGATGTAAACCGATTTTTAACCAAACCATTACTAAACCCAACCATCCGCAGTTTCAGTTACTTGAACCGAACCATTAACCAAACAATTTTTGCGTGTAGAAATGCAAATGAACATGTTTTAATATAACCCATTAAAAGCGCGCTGTTTGATGTGGCGTAGTGGTAGTTCGTTGGACTGTTACTTACTTTACTTACTTTTAATGACACAACAGCCCATGGAGGGCCTAGGCCGAACTTTTCGCATCGACTCATGTTGTGCGTGTTATATTTGTACGTGAATGGAAGAGACCTACAGTTTAATGTCGAATCCGAAGGGCGAAGTGAAAAGCTTTTCATAGACAATTTTTGTAGGTTTGCCATTGCCTGCCAAGAGGCAGGCAAAAATTTGAAATTTTTTTTTTTTTTGCCGAAATTTGAACCCCGGACACTGTGCGTAGCAGTCCAACGCACTACCACTACACCACAGCGACCACTGTTACACTCCGGGGTTCAAATCTCGACACAGGCAAAAGCAAAAAATGGAAAAACCTATTTTTCTACACAGAACCACCTTGTGGAAGGTAATGGCAAACCTACAAGAGTAAAAATTGCCTAAGAAAAGCTCTTCACTTCGCCGTTCAGATTCGGTAAAAAATGGTAGGTTCCTTCCATTCATGTACAAATATAACACGTACAACATGAATGGATGCGAAAAGCTCGGTCTAGGCCCACCATGGGCTGTTGTGCCACTAAAAGAAAGAAAAAGATTAAAAATTCAAATTGAAAAAAAAAATTCTTGTAAGTTATTAATTTTACGAATTTTTGAACCAAACCCTTTTTGGAACGAATCAGCGGTTCGAAGGTGTGGAAGAACCGGGTTTTGCACCGAATCAGTAGTTTGGAGAGATTATGAACCGAACCATAATTTTGTTGGTTCATATCACGGATAAATATCTGTTATCATTAGAACTATAATCCCTACCACATCATGAATAGTTCAATCAAAATGTTATTTGTAAATTTATCTTAGTACATACCTGCATATGCACTGGTATGTTAATATGTTGTGGTTTTCTCTACGTTTATGAATATACTTAAATAGCAAATGTAAAACACTTAAGACAAAACACAAATTGATTTAAATTTGAACTAAAATATAAAAATATCACACCATTACATTGGTTCAATTAGCACAAACATTCAAAGTCAAATTTACGATTGGGAATTAAGAATTTTATGGTGTTACTCACAACTCCAGCAACTCCACTTACCTAACTGCAGTGCACACTTTCGTGATATTTTAACCTATTGCATTTCAAAAGCGTGACAAATACGCCTGTGTCACCTTCTTCCTCCCAATAGACAACAATAATAGCAAAATGTTTATTTAAAAAAAACCATAAAGTGTGCCCCGCTGTCAATTCTGTCATTTTCATTTTCAAGAAGATTCCCATTCAACGAGGGATGGGAGAAAAAATATTGAAATAATTTTTAAAATCAAATGTAGAACTGATACGTACACCGAACTAAGAATGTAACGCGGCTGTTGTTGTAGTAGTTTATTTATTATAGGCTTTAGTGTGACAAATTCATTTGTATCACCATATTTCCAATGTTTTTGTTGTCTTTCCTTTTATTTCGAAATGTATTTAATTTTATTGGATTCTTTAGAATAATTGAATAATAGCCAACGCTTCAATGCTATTCCAATATCGCCCCAACTTTGATTTTATGATTAAACATAAATCGTTTAAAGTTCAAATATTTTCAAACCGAAATATTTATTCCAGAAACTGATTTAAATAGGTAGCTGTATATAGTAGACCGGAGATCAATGAAAAGTGAAGGATTAAAGTTTCTTTGTTCATAGAAACGGTGCTAATAACTGAAGTTACAATCGTAACAACTTGAAGACTTTTACTTTACTTTTAATGGCACAACAGCCCATGGAGGGCCTAGGCCGAGCATTTCGCATCCACTCATGTTGTGCGCGTTATATTTGTACATGAAAGGAAGGGACCTACAGTTTTATGCCAAATCCGAACAGCGAAGTGAAAAGCTTTTCATAGCAACTTGAAGACTGCCCTCTTAAAGAGGGGGGCAAATGGTCACCGTACATTGTACATACTATATATGTATACTTTGTAGAAATGAGTTCCTCCTAAACTGAAGAACATCGAAGAAAAACATAGTAATTTACGGAAAAAAATTTAAATTTGTATTTTTGTGAGTTTATACTTTTTTAGCTAATCAAATGTCTAAATATAGACCGTTATTCCAGAATCCATTTTAATAGAATCGTAACTTTGGCATTCCAGATTTCGAATTGTTCCATCATAATATCGAAATTCGTAACTTAGCTATTCTTGATTCCATCATAACTGTGATTCGTAGGCTTTTTTCGACGAACGAAAATAGGTGTCGTATCTGTTCGCTAGAACACGAGTAACTATTTGTCAAATTGTATAAAAAAAACTGTAATTCATAAAATAAAAAAGAAAGTACAAAAGGTTCTTAAATACATTTTAAAATGGAAATGTGTTAAATGTTTTTTACGAAAGACTGGTAGAATTTGTGACCATTAACCCAAGCATTGCTCAAGGTTTCAGTAGTTTGCATCAAGAAAGAGGTAACAGAGTTTGAGAGGACGCTTCCACTCAACTTAATAGCCTTGGGCCACTTTCTTTAAACATGTAGCACCACCATAACATTTTTACTACATTATATTCACATTTTCTATTGTAGTACAAAAGCTTTTCCTCAACTGGTTGCACAATTTTAATATGTGTCCCATCGACGCGCGTAACAACATCGGGGAATAACGACTTCAAATATAAATTTAGCTTTGCGTCATTTTGCTCCACTTCCATTGCGCCATTCTCACTGCATGGTCTTTCTCAACACCATGTTGGTAGCTGCCTTCAGCAAAAAAACCTTAATGACTTAGCCAACTAGTAGGGCTAAGTATTGTCACTGAAGACGACTTTACACTGAGGTTAAGATCCTTCTCTAAACATTTCATAACATTTGTGAATCAAAAATGAAAAGGGGCTGCTCCTATTTTAAGTAATAAAGTTGATAAAATTATTAATTGTAGATAAATCGAGTCAATTTTTGAAATAAAGTTATTATTTATTAAGGAAAGAAAAATGGAAAATAATATGATAGCTGAAGCTAAAGCTTGGGTTAAGAAATATTTCAAGGAAGCTTCAGTAGATATTAAATTAGTATTATCTCTTATTAGGGGGATAAAAGATAATAAATTAATTTCTAATCCTATTCAAGCTCCTAACCATGAGCTAGAAGATACTGTAACACATTCCATAAATCCACTTTTTGAGAATCGTAATTTTTCCCAAAACTAAATTCCAGAATGATGCACTCCACTATTTTACATAACTAGGCACTTAACACTTACGCGTAACAAGGTTTTCCAAAATTTTTAGATTCAGGTTTGCTGCTTGTTGAAGCATTTTCCTCCTCTTGTACAATAGAAAAATCGATTCCATTTGAAATTATGTACTTTGTTCTTACACAATTTTTTAAAATAATCCACAAACTAATTTGTTTTTTACGCAAAATCTATTTTATGAACATTTTATCTGTTTACATTTTCAATTCCATTGTTTCAGCTGATTTCGAAATTACGAATCCTTTCGTAATTCAGAAAGCTATTTTTTCGTATTCGTATCTTAGTTTGTGATTTTTCTTCGATGGATTATGGAATATATTAGGTTTTTGGTTGTTTTTTAAAGTTGTGAGAAATTTATTTTTTGGAAAAATGTTTCACTAAACTGAAAGTTGAAAAAAAAATTATGGGGACAATTTTTTGTGACTTAGGGAAAAGTCAGGAATTTTATTTGGACAGCGTAGGGATTTCTGATAAAAGTATGTACCAACACTGCGATTGGGTACCTAGCAGGCATAACAGGTGACAGGTACTGCTCTGCGCTATGCCTAGTTTCTCCAAATGACCAAATTCTCCAAAATGTTTGCGAGGCCTAAAGGTAACTTGCAATGATTTTGGATTTGTTTGAGTTTAGCTTAAGGCAGAGAGCATATCAGTAATACTGCCACTATTTTAAAATATGTAATTGATCGTGTAATGCAAAATATCCCATCAGTATTTGGAATTAAGGAAATTGTGATGGAATTCTGGATTATCTGATGTTACTGTCAAAAACGATAAAGCAAATATCGAAAAGCGCAAATAGTAATGAAGAAAATATAGTACATACTTAAAGTAATACTTACTGATCTTGCAAGGTTAGATTTCGTTCAAAAAAAAGTACTGTAGCTCTACCATCAGTCATACTGACAATATTAAGACTTTCAGTATTCCTCATCTACACGCTCCTCATCTAGCCAGCTAATTATTAAATTAGATTGTGTAAGCTTAGGGATTCTAGTTCAGTAGACTGTCCTACTGATCCTTTAATTTTTTCTTAAGTCAACTTTAATAATGCTAGTTCCTGTAGCTAGACGGGGTTCTGGACAAAAGTAACTCTTGGCTGCTGCCTCACTTACAAAAAATTGGCCCATTTTTTTTTTTTCATATATTCCTGTACGTCCAGAGAGCTAGGATATTGTTACCATATTCTAACGATAGCTTTTATTAGCTTAATGCATTCCCAGATATCCTTTGAAGATATCAATGGATTTTGGTGCTCTGATTGCAGCTTGGATATATGAGAAAATTGCTACATCTTGACGTCTGCAATTATGTTTGAGGTTTAATTGTGCACTTATGGACAGAATCACCGCTTCAAAAATGCTAGAAGACTTGTCCATACGTTCGGAGTGTTTGGCTCCATACACTTCTGAAACATGTTCCTACTTCTGTTCTCAAGCAGCTTGTGAACCACTTTAATATATGTGCTTTTCAACATTTTTCGAGCATTTCTTTATCCCACTTTCTTATTGCTGCTTATGACTTTAAATTATTTTTAAACGTTATATACATATAAAGCCTGGTTAAGGTGTTACCAGCTCTCTCTTAATAATTATTTTCCCTCAGTTAGCGCCCATAATGTTGCATATAACATTTATCTTTTGTATTTGAATTTATTCTGGTTATTTTCATTTGTTCTGATTAATCGATCCGGGGTAGTAGAATTTACTTGTTTGGTCAGATTGCTGTCATACCATAGTCCCTTGACAATTCGCCACTTTACTGCTTCCTTAGACGACCCACTTAGAGGACTGTATTAAAACTTAAAAATAACTCCTTACCGTTCGTTCGAATTACGACATTTAATAACGTTTTAAGGGCTGCAAGTCATTGTCGGTGTTATGGTAATCACATTCCTCATGGAACTCGTATCCCATATATTTAATTCAACTAACTATCAGACTTTGTACATGTGTATACACAAATAAATTACTATGTATGTATGTGAACATGCATAAAAAATTGCAAAATAACGTCAAACTAAACATATCATTCTTTCATAAAATAAAAGTGATGTGGAATTTATTCCGGCTTGATGTCGGAAGTATGATCAGCCACAACATCTGTCGTCCAAGAACTACACTGCAGCATAAATACAAACACAGAATAAAGTAACAAAAAGGAAATCCACATATTCGAAGGGGTATTCCGCGACAACAACATAAAAAAGAAACTATAAACAGTACATTCGAACTTATTAAAAAGCGATAAACCCATTCATTTGCGAATTGTTGAACACCTTGGCGACGACACGCTCAGGAACCGAACAGGACAACTAAACTCATTCACTCACATTGAGTAGTCTTGATCGATGTTACGATGGCACAACAACGGCAGGCAGGTAGGCAGGCGGGCAGGCAGGCAACACCATCATCCACTGTCCACCATCTATCCATGCATCCATCAATTGTGGCCTGCCAGAAATATTGAATTTTTATGCTAAAATAATGTTTCCCGCTCGACGCAACCACATGCCTTCCTCCACATACGGTAATAAATTTGTTGTGCTTCGCTTGCGTTACATGAAAAAGTGTTTTCTCTGTAGCTGTTGTTGTCGTTGCTGCTGCTGCTGCTGCTGCTGCCGTTTCTGTTGGTGCTGCTTCTGCTACTGCTGTTTCTGTTGCTGCTGTTTCTGTTGTTGCTGTTCCTGTTGCTGCTGTTCCTGTTGCTTCTGTATTATCGTAGTACCATTTGCTCACATTGGCGTATTTGCAAAGAAAAAAAAATAATGTAAATACGCAGCGAGAGCATGTCATTCGTTTGTTTTATTCATGAGCGCGACTTAACCAAATGTCCAATGCCCGTCTATCCGCCTGCCTGTCTGCTAGGAGGTTGGTTCATCGTAATTGATTGTGATCAAGACCAACAAACAAACTGTGCGATGGTAGCGGGCGATGGACGAGGCTGCTGTATTGATTCCTGATAAGCCATTGAAAAGCAAAGATCAAGCACTAAAAAGTAAAACAGATACAGAAAGTTCACACACAACCTTTCGTTATACGAGTAGTTATATGTTGGTAACATATGAATGTAGCGTGCGTGTGTTTGGTTTCTGCATTCGTATCACAGTAAATGAATTCTTCTCTAAATGGTCTGCTAAACACTGACGACTTGGACTTTGATTTTCATTAATTATGCATCTTTTTAGAGATGATAAATAGCTTGAGATTAATATGGGCGCCTGCTTATATGACGATCAATAAATCGGAAAACGAGTCTGTTTTCCTCTTCTCATTAAGATCTTTTCGATAAGTAAAAAGGCAAATAATGGTATTCCCGTGTATGTATGTATGTATTGAATATCCGTGAAATGTTTACAAAATTTACAATTCAGTATTCACAATTTGTTATTTCTTAAATGCACACATTTCACCATTCATGCTCTACATTTTCTGAACAAATCAAAAACAGTTGGAATGCTTCGGAGAAGTTTAAGATCGGGTGCGAAAGAAACATTTTATTTGCCAACTTAATTAAGTATTCTAACACTAAAGCTCTTATACGATTTCATCCAATTCGAAATTTAGTAAAATTCATTACAGAATTTTAATTATATCCGAGGTGACGCGAATCAGGAATACCTTTCATAATTTACTTGACAAGGAGGCATTCCTTGTATGTGCTAAAAACGAAATGGCAATATCAATTGATGCCAACTACACGCTCACTGCCGTGTTTTTTCGTACTATTTTACATACATTATTGCTCATTACCACCTTGAATAGTCAGCGCGCTCGGTGTTCATTTCACTGAGTCTATCGAGTTTGTTGTGAGAGCGAGAAAAAGCTTTACGTTCGTGTTCGCTGCAAATTTTGGAACAATATTCGTATTCGATAAGGCTGTGGTTTTAAGTTTTCTCGGCCAACACCATGCAATTGTTGTTGCCCGAACACGAAAAAAAAGCTTTTACTCACTCTCACACCGAACACGATATGCTGGGTGAAATGTACACCGAGCACGACGAGTATTCAGGGTGTCAATGAGTTATTCTACAAAAAAAAGAACAAAAATGTATGTAAATTAGAAGGAAAACATGAAAACCTGTACATCATTATTTTCATATGCAGAAAAGCGAAGTTGCGAATGTTTTTAGTTTTTAAAAGTGAATATTAAATATATTATATAGTACATAAAACTATTGAAGAAAAATCATATTATTTTCATAATTTTTCAATTATATTATTAATTGCACTCTCCATATTGATAAAATAGTTTAGAGTTTTTTGGTATACCATTTAGTTTTGCCGTTGCGAACAATATAGTATTGCAAAAAAACTGAATTTCGTCAAAAAGCAACTCTGTAACGAACACCAATGTTCGTCGAACAGCGAACACCAGTATAACCAGCAGTTAACCGGTAGTGTTTTTTTGTGTTGACATAATAATATTTTACCCTCGTGCTCGTTGTAGTGGTTACATTAGTGTTCGTTACAGAGTTGCTTTTTGTTGAAATTCAATTTTTTTTGTAATACTATTTTTTGCGCAACGGCAACACTAAATGGTATACCAAAAAACTTTAAACTATTTTATCAATATGGAGAGTGCAATTAATAATATAATTGAAAAATTATGAAAATAATATGATTTTTAATAAATAGTGAATATTAAATATATCACTTTTAAAAACTAAAAAATTAGCAACTTCGCTTTTCTGCATATGAAAATAGTGATGTACAGGTTTGCATGATTTCCTTCTATTTTACATACATTTTTGTTCTTTTTTGTAGAATAACTCATTGACACCCTGAATACTCGGCGTGCTGGGTGTACATTTCACCCAGCATACCGTCTTCACTGTGAGAGTGAGTAAAAGCTCTCTCTTCGTGTTCGGGCAACAACAATTGCATGGTGTTCGAGCAAAATTTGAATATAACCACAGCCTAAGGAAGCTTTAATTCGCTCAATAATAGGCGCAATCATATCGATGAGCAAATGCATTAAATTACAACGAAAAACTACATGTGCATACTTTTAGGATTGAATGAAATTACGTTGTAACATATCAGTTTTACTCATAAAATTCTGTAACGTGAGAATTGTGTTTCATTCATGTACAAATATAACACGCACAACATGAGTGGATGCGAAAAGCTCGGCCTAGGCCCTCCATGGGCTGTTGTGCCATCAAAATTAAAGTAAGAGAATTGTTTTTAAAGTTAATTCACTTAAAAAATATATGTCTCAGGCATCTAGTACAAACCGATTTTTCACAAATAAGTGATGTCATGATGGAGGTTACAAAAGCCCCATTGATGTCGTTCCAGTCGAATATATGTATACCAAAAAAGTTGTACGCATAATAAAACTTGACATTTGTTTTTCAAATAGTATATTTATTTTATTTTCTTTTTTTTTGGTTTTATTTGGTTATAAGCTCCCTGCAACAATTTTTCGCGATTGTTATGACCCTTGTAAGTTAAAAGCAAACGCTCATAACTACTACTCCCTACTTCTCCCTTCTTTTTCTTCCCACCTATCAATCTTCCTTCCAATCAACACAATGCTCTGCATTTTATACCCCCTCTGTGTTGATTTTATTTAAAAAAAAAAAAAAAAGTTCGGACTTTACACTTTTTTTTGTTCGAAATATTATGCCAAATTAAAATATCAGACCTAATATGTGACCTAATAGCTACAATGTTGTTTTTTATGTTCATATGGATATCCCCTTGTGTTAAGGCTTTCCTTACTCCAATCTGTTTCAGAAGTATTACCCGCTGCATTTTAGATTACCGAAGAATACAAGTCACTGATGTTCACAGTCGCACAGTCTGATCCGTTAACATATAACTAGTCACGTGATTCTCTTCGAAATCTTTCGAAATCCCGCAGCAAATCCACAAATTGTGCGAGTACGCTAAGGAAGTTTTAATTCTCTCCATAATATTCTGTGATATTAAAGTACAATACTTAGTAAAAATTAATTTCATGGGAGTGAAATCTAGTACCATATGTAGGGCATAAGTACAATGATAAAACCAGTTGTATGTTGAAAATTAATTTATTTTATTTACTAACTTAACTTAATC
This sequence comes from Palloptera scutellata, assembly GCA_958295655.1. Taxonomy (NCBI): domain Eukaryota; kingdom Metazoa; phylum Arthropoda; class Insecta; order Diptera; family Pallopteridae; genus Palloptera; species Palloptera scutellata. Next base: position 43,458,446 of record OY282451.1, read on the forward strand.
AATATATAAAGGTAATAAGTCTATACTATGCACTTTGTTTTAATGTGATTACAATAAAATTATGTAAACTAAATCGTTTAAAAATAAACATTTTTAAAAATTAGATGATTAGACCATTTCGCATATAGTTTGAAATTGTGCTGATATGGGATTAACATAAATTCTACATTGGTAGCATACAATATTCGCTTTATTTCACACAAAAACACATACATAATAATTACATTCAATATGATTTACATTTAGTTACATTTAATCGAATATATGTATAATATGTTTATAATTATTTTAAAATTATGAAATTTATTTCGTAATTTACTAACAATAATCCTGAATTGAAGTAAAATTTATTAAAATATATACAATGCATACATAACTATTTAGGTATGTACTATTTATGGGGTGTAGGCATGTTTGCACATAATTTTATTTGGAAAGAAATCATACTCTAACTAATTAGTACTTGCATGTAAGTACATATTTTAGTTTAAAGTTTTTAAGCACATTTAGATAATCTTGTCTCTTTACACTAAATAATTTTAAATAAGTACGTACGTATTTGTGGGTGAGTATTCAAAACTTAATGGGAGTAGATACAGATGTACTATATACACGTTTATGTATGTATGTATGTATATACGAGTACATACATACATATACCATAAAATATTGAATTGTTTCGAGTTATCGTTCAGCTCCTTGACAGAGCCGCCTGGTTGATGTATCCCATTAAAACCAATAAAGATCTTTTGATGATTCTTGCACTTGAGCTTCCAATCCTGAAATTGCGGAAAAAGGGGGATTGGTTACATTTTAATTGAAAATAAATGACTTTAATGGTAAACAGCAAAGTCTTGCCCAACAGAAAATAGAAAAGTTTTTTCAAAATAGGAATAAACTTATAAAAAAAAGTTAGTACTGAATAATGAATGATCTTAGGAAAACGTCACTTATAAATTATTCTTCTAAATGGACCCATTCATAGAATTTAATTTTTATTTTTTTTTTCTTAAATCTAAACAACAATACGTTTGTGGTTTTTAACAGGAAAAAGTTTCCAATTTATTGAGCAGTGTTATGGTTAAGACAAAAAAATCATAACAATATACCCGGTGACAATTCTTAAGTACTGCAAGTTTAAAACTCTGGAGCATATTAACCGTTACTTTTAATTCAAAAAAATCTTATTCATCATTGGTACTGATGAGCTTATGTAATGTATTATGTATTTAATTTCTGTTCCAGAATGACGGTGGGAAGTTTCTAGTCGACATTGGACTACTCGCCTCTGCAAGAGTAGAATTTACCAAGTCGCGAGTAAATACCCAGTTTTTTTTATACATATTTAAGTATTTTCCCGCCATTTATAAATACTAATACTTGGTAATCACTAATCAGTGGTCGCTGCGGCATAGTAGTAGTGCGTTGGACTGTTACGCAGAGTGTCCGGGGTTCGAATCTCTGCACAGGTAAAATCAAAAAATAGAAAAAACTATTTTTCTACGAGCCTTGGTAGGTAGAGAAAGCTGGATGTCGAAAAACTCCAATCACAACAGACAGCTGAAGTCTTCGCCAATCGACTCGCACTCCTCCTATTGAAAAACATTTTCCAGTCTACACATACGGCTGCCGAAGAGGTGCTGGGCTACCACCATGGACGGAGAAATATGTGGTACGACCAAGAGTGTCGCGATGCTACTGAAGCTAATAACGCAATTTATAGAGCCACCCTGCAGTCAGTTGCTATGCGAGCTGCTAAGGAACGATACAGAAAGTTGAGGAGGAGGGAGAATCGTCTCTTCAGGCGCAAAAAAAGGGATGCAGAAAGATGCGAGTTCAATGATACCGAAATGTTACGGAACAGGAACGAGGTCCGAATTTTTTTTGAAAGAATAAGACGATTGACTGATAGTTTTAAGACCGGGGCCTCTTCCTGCAAGGATGAAGACGGAAATCTGGTGACAGATGTCCAGGGCATAATGAGATAATGGAGGGAGCATTTTCAGCTGCTTAATCCCGCTACTGCTGAATCTACTACGGAAACCGCAATCACTGACGGCGTTGAAGTACCTCCGCCCGACTATGAGGAAGTCTTAACAGCTATCGCTCGGCTGGAAAATAATAAGGCTGCAGGTGCAGATGACCTGCCTGCTGAGTTGAGCTTCTATACAGAATATGGTTAGATGAAAGCATGGCAAGTGATGAAAGCATGCCAGAGTACGCTGAGGACTCTTCCTAATCCATAAGAAAGGTGATTCCACGTCAACTACCGTGTGATAGGCCTTCTTAATATTGTATATAAGGTTCTATCGAGCCTACTGTGTGAAAGACTTAAACCCAACGTCAACAAAATGATCGGGCCTTATCAGTGTAGCTTCAGGCCTGGTAAACCCACCATTGACCAGATATTCACACTACGCCAAATCCTGGAAAAGACCCGAGAAAAACAGATCGACACCCATCATCTATTCGTCGATTATTCGAGCCACGGTGGAGAAACACGCAGAAGAGGACGTCCTAATCTAAGTTGGAAAGACCAGGTACAGGGTGACTTGAGCTAGCAGAGGCGACTGGCGAAGCTTTATAGAGGCGGCCAAGACCGAATATCGGTTACAGTGCCAGCTAAGTAAGTAAGTCTTCCAAAACTTTGTGAAAAACATCACTCAGAAAAAATTTTGAAAACTGCTATCGGGAAGCTGCTCTGGAAGGCTTTCTTGTACGGTAAAATGTTGTTCTGGTCTATGGAGTGTCTGGCCCCCATTGGTCGAGAGTGAAGATCAATTAATAGTCTGCCACTAGGGACACAGTCGTACTAGTCTGCAAGTCACCACTAGCAACACTGGTCCTATCAAGTGGGTCTAACCGTTAATGAGGACAAAACAAAATACCTTGAGTCAACAAATTAATAGTTAATCACGACATTTTTGACAAATTGTCAACAAAATTGTTGCCGTTGACAGTAAATTACGTTTATCAAGGACTTAGTATATCTAGCAACCAACGTTAACAATGTAAATTTTGAGCAAAACAAAGAATAACTCTTGGCACCAGGTTTGACTACGTAATCAGTGGTCAATCGAGAAATAGAGCCCCCTCTCGATGGGTGAAATTAATGCGGCGACCATCATTGATGCGAGGCTGTTGGGAATTTTGGAGAGAAAAGTGAGCTATATATTGACTTAGTCAAGTCATAAAAATTCTTGAGGGCTAAACTCTGAATGGAATCGACAATTAATTTAGTTCACAAAATTAAATATACATCTGCTAACAGTACGATAAGATATTAGGTTGCAAACAATTTTGTACATATATTAAGCTTTTATTTGAGCTTAACTTATTCCATAAAGTAAAAAAAAATTGGAAAAAATTAATAATTCAGATCACTGAAAATAATTTCGAGAATTAATTAGCAGTGGATTCGGTGCCGAGAAATATTATATCTAATTTGTATGTATGTACTTATATACAATAAAAAAAAATTTTAAATATGAAGAAAAAAAAAATACGACTCACCTGCCATTGTCGGGTAACTAGAGTATGCGGCAGCACTTTCCAGCGCGTGAGCTGTTTGCTGGTCGTGGTGTAGTCTGTAAGATTAAAACAAAATTCCTCATTTTCAATTCATATTGGCTAACTAAGTTTACCATTACATGGTAAAATCTATTTGCAACAACAACAACAACAACAACAACAACGATAACAACGACGACACCAAAAATAAGTAATAAAAAGCGTAAGTGAGACAACGTACCTAGAACCATGACTGTATTGTTGCGGTAATCGTAAGAGGCTACCGTATTGCGCCATATTATGATGATAGGCGTGAGCATGAGCCGCATGTGCTGCATGCGCATAAGATCCATAGTGCGCTGCATGTGGCACCCAAGGGTCAGTAGCGTATCCACCATCCGAGGTATACAAGTCGCTAACCTGCACAAGAAGAATTTTTTTTACATACGAGCACATATGTACATGAAAGTGGAAATATTGTGTAACAACTTATTTAAAGAGAAGAGAGATTTGCATATCTGTATTTGTACAATACATGAATAAAAGTACAGTAATCCCCGGTTAATTATGCACAATTTTTAGTACAATTAACCTGGCATTTGTTACATCTACATTTGAAAGCCCAAGAGCTAACATTTGAGTAACAAATAAATGGCAAATTGTGTGAGGGTCAATTAATAGGGGACTACATACTATATATATGTATGTACATATATACGAAATGCAATATTTTGCTTACCTGTGGATGTGTAGGAGCAGGCACAGGATGTATGTAATTACTGTTCCAGAATGACGGTGGGAAGTTTCTAGTCGACATTGGACTACTCGCCTCTGCAAGAAGAACAATGATTTCACTTATGAGTATGAGCATTAAATAGTCTAACAATACTAATCAATAATTAGTTAACTTTCTTACTTTACTTTACTTTTAATGGCACAACAGCCCATGGAGGGCCTAGGCCGAACTTTTTCGCATCCACTCATGTTGTACGTGTTATATTTGTACATGAATGGAAGGGACCTACAGTTTAATGCCGAATCCGAACGGCGAAGTGAAAAGCTTTTCATAGCAATTTTTACTCTTGTAGGTTTGCCATTGACACCAAGAGGTGGTGCCGTGTAGAAAAATTATTTTTTTCTACTTTTTATTTTTTTTTATTTTGCCTGTGCCGAGATTTGAACCCCGGACACTCTGCGTAGCAGTCCAACTCATTACCACTACGCCACAGCGATCACTTAGTTAACTTTCTTTCTCAATTTTTTATGTACTCACGTGTTCGAGTAATTACCTATTCAACTAAGGCACAATACCTCGTTGAGGGTCTAGGCCCTCCAATCATGTTATCCGATTTGATTTATATTTGTACACGAATGGAAAGGTCCTATTTTCTTTTCACTTGAGTGGGGTAACAGGCTCGGTCACCCCGCACATAAAGTCCCAAAATATTCTAATACTATAAAGTGTGCGATTTTAAACTTAAACTTTTAAATATCTCGAATAACATGCCCTCTAAGAAAAACATTTTCCATAATTAAGATTTAACAATTCCGCGCAGGAAATATATTAATGCTAAAATTTGTCGGACGGCCCTCTGCCCTCCTGTAGGGCGAGGAGTGACTTTGAAATCTTAAATTGGAGCCCCTATTTTATTGCACGGATTCGGATTTTACGGGTAAAAATACGTAGAATTTGTCTGACACAGTCGACGAAATTACGACGGTGACGCAAAAGTAGTTTTTTCACCAGCCAATTATTGAAAAAAATTTCTATTGGTAACAATTACCCAGTATTTCGCAATTTTCCAAAATGAATAAACTATTTTGATGACAACGAAAACGTGATATTTTTTTTTATTGCAAACGTATTGCAGGAGAAATTGAAAAAAAATGGATTTCGTCGATAATAGCGCCGACCGAATGGCAAGGGAGAATTTCGTCCGAAAGTCTGAAAAGTTAAATGGATATTAAAAAAAATTACACACACATACATATATGCATGCCTTGTTGGGCCAAACTAATCTAGTCTACTCAATTTACTAACTAAATTAAATACATCTAGTTGTTAAAGTGGCTGAAAACAAATGCAGTGATCAACCAATTTAATTTAATTGGTCGCTGTAGCGTATTGGTAGTGAATTGGACTGTTACGCAGAGTGTCCGGGGTTTGAATCTTGGCACAGGAAGAATCAAAAAGTAGAAAAGATTTTTTCTGCACCACCTCTTAGCAGGCAATGGCAATCCTACAACAGTAAAAATTACCTAAGAACAGCTTTGTCTTCGCCGTTCGGATTCGGCATAAAACTGTAGGTGTTTCCACTCATGTACAAATATAACACGCATGACATGAGTGGCTCGGCCTCGGCCCTCCATGGGCTGTTGTGCCATTAAAAGAAAGAGAAAAAAAGAATTGCACGTTCTATAAAAGTATATGGAACAGTTATGGTAAATACATCCTTTCAACAATACTATTCAGTGAAAATATAGCCTTATAATTCTTATCTACTTACAATATTTCTAAACATTTATTTTTTGAATTTTGGATTTTGAAATATCACAAAGATTACTGATGAATATGAAAATTAAATATGTTTAATTTTCAAGAATTACACAATTTTTTGCAATATAAATATTTTTTTTTTTATGCTCAACTTTCTTATAATAATGCAATTTACTTATTTATTATTTATTTTTTATTAATAATAATAATTAATTCTACTTAGGACAACAACAAACATTTGTAAATTATATCATGGTACTTGTCATGAACGGAAAAGTGTCATAAATTTTTCCATACTCAACTGGTTGCAAAACTGAAACAAATCGCTTGGTCTACAAACTAGTCAAAAAACATGTATCTTTCAACTAGTGGAAGTCTGATTGGTTTACAAACTATTGCAAAGACACGACAGGCAATGGAAAACCTACACGAGTATAAATTACCTATGCCGTTTGGATTCGGTTGGGTGCGAAAAGCGCCCAACTATTTGAAAAGATGTGCCAGCCTGGACAATTGACTTGTAACCAGAAACCAGTTCGCGACGAGGAAAGACACCAAATGTGGAACTAGTTTTAGTGTTCAGTAAACCAGATGTATCGACTAACTTTAAATCAGTTGATTTCCCTACAGGATACCAACTTAAATGTGAATGTGTAGGTATATGCACACATTTACAACATCGTAACTTAAATTTCAGCTGGAATGTGTCACTTCGCGGCGTCATGGCTTATTGCATTCATAACGGTGCATTTCGGTAAGTAGATTGAATGAGTGCACTGGAAGCTCGTGTTAAGGATCATCACATTCATTAAATGAATTTTATTTGCAATTATGAAGAGACAAGAAGACCTTATTATTATTATTATTATTATTCAAACTTTCAGTTTGCCTCTGGAAGTGGAAGCATGCTCATGTGTGCTTATGTGTATGAGTGTGTGCGTGAGTTTTTGGGTAAATAAAGTACTTTCCATAAATAGAAACAACTACGCTTGAACAACTCACATGCATGAACGTCGTCAACAGTGCATCGCGAAGGAATGCGCTTAAGGAGCACGAACGGAATTCGCGTTTTCTTTGCAGACGCGCTAGCAAACGATGGCATCATTCGATGACAACATTCCAAACTCTGTTTCTGAAAAATTATGTGTGTAAGTTGCGTGTACCGAAGATGTGTGTTGGATGCTGTATGTTGTTGTTGCTTTTATACTGTTGTTGATTTTACCAAAGATGTGATGCTTACTGAATTTCTGATGCGCCTCTTTTCGTTCAAATGCCGCGTGCCATAATAATGCTGCTTGCCACTCTATCCCCCCTCCATGAACTCGGAACGACGGCAAGGAATTTCCATTAATACACGAGTACACAGTTGATGCACGTAAGCACACACTCAACACACATAAAAATACACAACCATACACACACACACACACACACACACACACACACAGCCAAACAAAGCCAAATTAAATACACTCAAATAAATGCAAAGACACAAAACTAAATGATTGCGCCATCGTGTCTGAATTTTGGGGAGAAGAAACGAAGATATTTAAGTAGATATGTACAAATATTTGTTAGCATTTAAATTCACTTTCAATTTTAAACATTCCGTCGAATATATTGGCCCCTGCCAATAAAACCCCACCCTCCCCTCCGCAATACTGCTGCTTTTAACTAAACACCGCCGCTGCCGCAACTTCACATTTCGGTGACATAAAGAACCACAAATTAAAATTAACAATAAGCCAAATTGGAATTTTAATGGTTGCTTCTGAAGATGCATTTAATTACAACCGCAACTACTACTTTGGAACATGTTTCGCTCTGAGCCAGCACTGAGCGAGCAGATGAAACGCATACAGCAGCTACCTGTGATATAAGAAATTACATCAGGCAATCACACTCGATGGCTAAAAACTACATAGACGTTAGAAGTCAACCGCATTTACGCATTCTTCATGTAAGCGAATAGGATAGATGAAGATATCATGATGCACACAGCATTGATCGAGGTTTGACAATTATTTATAGTGATTCTGATAAGCCTAACATAATTATATGGACCACCCAAAACTTGATGCACCCTGTCAGGTAAAAGGAAAGTAAGTGCTGGCAAGAAAAGTTAGTAGTAGCTCTAACCTTTTATGCCACTTGCGCAGTGCTTGAGGTGGTGACAGTAGCTTAAGTCAATGAGCATACTTAGTTAAATTGTTATAATGCCAAAACAGATTACAGCTAACTATTGATAGGAACATCCTGACTTCGTTTCTATCCCTTGCAAATATTTACAGCAAAATCAGTAAAAATAGAAGAACAACCCAAATGCTGATCTAATTTCATTTTATTCGAAGGCAGAAAAGCAAAAACACATATACATATATAAACTCTTAAGCTATTGAACTGTTGCGGCACATAATTAAATTGCTATCGAATAATGAATGTGGCAGACGGTGGATAAGATATTTGAAATTTTGTGCAAACATTAGGTGCGTTTTATTCGGCACTCGCTTCTAGTTATGTGTAACTGGCAGCACACTCATGTGTCGGAAGATCACCTCCAGCTGTCAGTGCAGTTCTGTTGAGCAGCTTTATTATTAATGGCAATACAACGAAGAAGAATTTTCAAAAGTGCACCTATTTATTCGTCGACCGTTCGTAGGCTTAAATTTTCGTAAGTGCGTTCAGTTAAGTAAACACGATCATTTTGAGAGTTTATGAACTGGTCAATAGGGAAATTTTTCTCATCAAACAACACAATGTTTTGAATTTCGCCACGTTCGTGCAAACGTAACCACTCCTTTGCTCTTTCGAGCCAAACTTTTTTTTGCTTTGGTGTAAGATCATGTGCCTTCTGTAACTTGTAAGACTATACCTTGAGCTCATTTTGGAATATGCGTCGGATGCTTCGCTTGGATATTTTCAGTTCTTAGCCCATTTGATTACCAATTTCATTCAAGTCGAGCCTTCACTTTTCGAACCATTTCTGGTAATGTTGCTGTTTTTTTTTGTCCACCACCATAGTGTTTGGCAATGCTGCCTGTACCATTATAACGATTTATGAGGTGATACACAAACATTTTATTCACTTTGAGATGCCTGAGCTCCCGAACAATAACTGGTTGCGATTTTCCACTCATATATAACGCAATCACACTATTACGTTTGAATTCCACTTCGAATAACTTTTGTTCTATAAAACTGAGACGCAAATGCTTGTGGTAGCGTGTAAACAATATAAACAGCTATCATTGGTATGAATTTGACATAGTTGGCCAAATCGCGTTGCCAGATATACCGGTGTGAAGTTGGTAACACTTCAATCGCCTAACCCTGTAAATTAACAGTGACAGGCTAGAATGCGTCTAGTTCTGCAAAATATGTATGTACCATATGCATGTATTTTAAAGCAATGCAATTTATTATAGTCACAAGTACCTCCAAGAAGGTCGTCTTCTTGTATCTGCCAGCGGTTACAAATTGGCAATTGTTTAAAATTTATAAAATTAAATTTCGATAATTACGTTGGTGAAATTTTCTTTTTTACTTACCCTGCCGGTGCAGTTACATGCGATATCGAATGCAGGATCGACAAGAGTGCAAATTATTTAAATTTATTTGATTTATTTTATTTATTCGATTTGGCTCCACTGTTCAATTGTGCATACATACATATGTATGTACCTTATATACCCAAATACCTCGTACACCTCATGCGATATTTTAAGAAGCAGCTAATGTAGAGCGGCAGTGAGCGACGAGAAAATGTGGTTAATTGAAAATGCATTTAAAAAATTGTAATAAATCTACGAGTATGTGGCATTGGCATCGTCAACTGAATCCGTTGGCGAACCGCAGCAAATCGCGCCGCATCGCACTGCATCGCATTCCAAAGACATTTCATCACACATGCCACAAAAATATCGTTTAAGACCGACGGACGAACTCGCAAAAAATTACGGTATTTCGTAACAATTTATATTTCAAATAAAATTCTTGTTATTTTGCTTTTTCTCAATTGGAAAACTTTTTCGGTTGCAAAGGCAAATTTAGGTATTAATTTGAATATGAATCTCGAAGAATATAACAGCACGACGCAATTATTTCATGCAACAATTAAATTAATCTCGAATTTAGTTTAAATAGAAACCACACTTACAAGCACATTGCCATATGTACCGACATATTTAAATCACGTTGTTGGTGGGGGTAAGTGCGCCGGAACAATGAATATAAGTATGTATTAATGTAAATGATGAGAAGAGGCAGTAGGCAGTAGGCAGTAGGCAGGAGGCAGGGGTGCGAGTAAATTCATGCGTTCACGTAGTAGCTGTAAATTTTAAGATGATAAGCACGACTGCAGCGAAAGAGAGAATCACGTACAGACGTTTCAGTTAGTATGCAAATGATTTGCGGTTTCCAATAAATTTAATTGCTCAATACCTAAATTAATTTAATCATTGCGAGTATGTATGTATGGTATGTATGTACCTCGTTAGGACCATCTTTAGGCATTGGTGGCAATGAATTTCCTTGGCTTCTTTTGTAACGCTTTTTGCCTATTGCTCGAAAATGCTGATGTCCTGCTCAAATCTGTTTATAGCTCGTGATAAGTAAAGAATATTTCAGTGCTGTCCTTAAAAAGGAGCTTTCCTTGTAAGGAAACGAATTTTAATATACTTTTTTTCAAATAATTAAAATGAACTAGGCTGCAATCATTACTTTTTTTGAACATCTATTTTAACTAAATTTTTTTTTTTTTTTTTTTTTGTATTAACATGTCCCAATTACAATCTTTATATATAATCCTTTGTCCGCTTGTTAGTAACAAATGATCTCCGGAACCATTAAAGCAATCGAGCTAAGATTTACACCGTAGCTCTTCTGGGGGGGTGGGTGTCTGACTATGGTCTGACTTGGCTCATATTCAGAAAATATTGGGTCATATAAAAAGTATTCGCGGTTGGCACCCACAAATCTTTCATGTATATGATGTTTATTGCTTCCGATATCTCCAGACAGCTTGGGCGTACACCATTTGCTCCACCAGTTGCAAAATTTCATCGGCTTTTTCAGTGACTGGCCGACTAGAGCGAGATTCATCTTTGATATCGAAATTTCCGGAACGGAATCAAGCAAACCACTCCTGGGCCCGACATTCACTCACAGCATCCTCACATTGAATATTTCTTCACATATTTCACTCATTTTCAAACCAATTTACCTTTTTTTAACTAGTTACGAACTATACCTATACAACTGTCTTCACACAAAATGTAGCCTGAAATTTTACCTTTAAAACGTTTGACATAATCGGACTAGTCTTGCCACAATTGTGGGTACCAACACTATAAATCGCGTACACTTTTTATTTGAGCCAGTATTATTGTCGAATAGGTTATTCAGCATTCAAATTACATTCAAGACTATGTAGCAGAATCAGTTTAGTTATTATAAAAATAATGCCCCCAATGTCATTGAGGCCATCATTTTTAAAAGAAAATTTAAAGGAGAACATGTTTTGCTTACAAGAATTCCTAGCCTTTGCTATAACCATAAGCAAACCTCAAGGACAATCATTGCAATTCTGTGTTTTGGACCTCGAAAACTGTTGTCAGTTATACGTGGCATGTTCCCCCGTGTTATTCATACACTGGGAGAATGACGAAAAAAAAAACATTGTCCACTCTCAAGCTCAAGCAAGCAAAAAAAATCACCCTTTACTACTGGAATAAATTTCAGCCAGATATCTCAATTATACTGTGCTTTATTTACAATAATACAAAATTGTTATGTGCCTATTGAAAAACCCTTTAACTATGAAGCTAAAACCTATGAAACAATAATCTTTTGTTGTATAAGTCAGTGCAGCTCTTAAGAAAATACAACAAATCAATACTCAAATGAAATACTTTATACACGATTTTGCAGTAAGTATAAACGACGGTATTTTGTCTGTATGTACAAAACATATTACATACAGACATAGTACCTATGTATTAGTATAAAAACGCTAGTCATGTGCATTGGAAGCGTTTATCTTCATTAAACGATGTAATTAATTAATTTCACGAAATTGAAAACGCTGTCAAGTGGCAAGTTGACAACGTTGCCGCCACATTTAATTTATGAAGTTATTGTGTAACATTTTTTTATTCGTCACAGTCATCAGCCGAGCGGCTTTGGGGCACCAGAGGCGCACATTCACAGAAACACTTTTTACCGATTGAAGAAGAGTTGAAAAGTTTGTACAACTCAAAATATTAAGATGTCACATCCGAGCATGGAAATGATGGCACAAGCATTTTACGTCGAGTGTTTAAATGCAACAACACGATCGCAAATTTGTGAGGGAATCTTTGTAGGGATTTTTGTATGCGAATATTAGCAAGCGTTCTGCGAATTTTTGTACATGTGACACTTACATGACAGCAGCTGGCTTTTGATCACAAATTTTTATCAAATCTCATGAAAATATAGAGAAGTGACGCTGTAGCACACATTATTAGCTGCATGAATTAAGTTGATATCATCGTGAACAAAAAATTAATTTGTATATAATATTTAGGTATGTATAATTTCTTCTACATATATGTACATACTAACTCATATCGCTCAATTTGACACTTGACCTTTAACTTTTATGGTAACACCACATCGAAGGTAATAATAGATAAATTTAAAAATGAAAGATTAAATTTATAAGAAAAAAAAATTTATAGAAAAATTTAAAAATGAAAGATGAAATTTATAAATGCAATAATAAAAAGTGTGAATTTTAGTAAGAATAATTTGAAAAGAAAACTCATTTTTGTGGGAGGTTTTTGGGGAACTCTTCTTTTAATGGCACAACTTCCCTTGGGTGGCCTAGGCCGAGCTTGTCATGGGGGAACTCACCATAATAATTTAAAGCGTTAAAATTCTGGATCTGCTAGAGGATAATATTTTCAAAATACCGGGCATTTTGTCATCGGTTTTTTGTGCCTTATCTTGTAAGAGATAATATTTTGGCCAAAGTATAGGAGATCTCTTATCTAATTCTAATCAATTTGATCTAAGGTAGTGAAAGATTGCAGGGCGGTACTAAGCCAATATCTTGACATCACTCTATTTTGGGTTCCAAGCCATAGGCAGAACATTGAAGGGAATGAGAAAGCTAATGAATTGGCTCGCTTGGGCACTTCTCTTGACGTATCCTTAGCTGTGCGGATTTTGATCCGCTTGGAAGGCATCAACAGGAGTACGTACTCTCACTATTTTCAACTGGCTAATAGGAGGTGGATATGATTAACATCCTGTATTACATCACGTGCAACATGGCCCTCAGACAATGACCGTACCGAGACTGCTAGGCTTACGGCACCCTACACTGTTCACTGTATAGGTACTCAGGCTGGAAATCATTGCAGTAGTTGTTTAAACTTGGAAGAAAAAGAACCACTCACATATTTTCTTTGTGAATTCCCAACTTTAAGTCAAAGTTTCCTGATAAGATATTTCCTCGACAACCTACTTACTTGGCAGTGCAAAGCCAAATAATTCTATATTAATATAAGGTATTAAAAGTAAATAATAGAACTAATTGTGACTCATAGCAGGCTGCTATTGATCAGCCACCGTAACCAACCGACAATTCTATATATGTACGTTCACGAAATTATTTTCGTTTTACTACGTCTTACCTTTGCTCTCTTTATTGCCAAAGTTCAGTGCTCGAGAAAAATGCTCGTCAACAACGCTGGCCGTATCACCCGAATAGTTTGTAAATACAACGCAGGTTGCTGATAAATATTGAGCTCTTCCCTGGCCATTGCCAGCATTTGAAGTGTCCAACGGAAGATCTTTAGCCTGAGCACCATGCAAGGCATGACGTGGTGAATCGGGACCCGAAGAACACGACGACTCATTATGATGTGATCCCACGAGTCTTGCTAGAATAAAAATAAAGTTTAAACACTCTAAATCAGTTTATTATTTAAAATTCAATAATTAAAATCAAGTATTTATCGTACAGGCATAACTTTAATTTAATTTTAAAGTATTATTATTTTTTAAGTCATGTGTGCAGCTCGGCCAACTGGGAACATCAAATGCCGAAGCAGAATATTCATGGCGCCAAGCTAATGCTCAGTATTTAGTGGGATCAGAAGGGTGTTATATATTTATGAGCTGCTTGAACTTGGTGAAACTCTTAGGGGAGAGTTGAATCAAAAACAATTGATTCGTTTCGGCAATGGCCGAAAAATTTAAAATTTTAAAATTATTTGGAAAATAGCGAATGGGAAGTTTTGGCTCACCCGCCATATTCACCAGACCTTACACCGTCTGACTATCACTTATTTCGATCGATGCAGAAAGCCTTACTGGAATACGCTTTACTTCAGTTGAAACTATCAAAAATTGGATTGATTCCTTCATAGCCTTAAGATGGACTGTTTTTTTTATCAAGGTATCCATAAATTGCCTGAAGGGTGGCAAAATGGCATAGGTTCCGATGGATACTACCTTGAATAATGTATTACATAATTCAATTTGTTATTAAAATATAGCTAAATTTTTGCAAAAAAAAATTCCTCATTTTTAATTTATTTATTTATATCCATAATTTTAGTTCTTCTTTCTTTTTAATACGTGGAATAGTCTTAGTTATTGTAATTTCATAGTATGTATATTCGATTATTCATTTAAGCAAAGTGATCTTACCCTCAGCATCGCTTCGTTGTCCTCCTAGCTCCTCTTCTTTGGTATGCGTTCTACTATGTATTGCATTGCTAATGGTTCCACTAAGAACGGAACTTCCGCCGCCTCCTCCGGCTCCGTTACCACCCAGAGGTAAATTTGTCGCCGCCGCAGAAATACTTGATGCTTGGTTCGCCGTTTGAGCAGCTACTGCCACAACTGCTGCCGCAGTATTGTGAGCAGCTGCCACCGCTGCTGCCGCCGCATTAGCACTCACTGCCGACGGCAAAATAGGACTGCAGGGCGAATGAGAACTTCCCGAAGCGCTTGATGACGCTAATTGCACACCCGAAGATGAATACAAATCCTGGTTGAACTGGAAAATAACATGAACAAAGGAAAATTTAAATGAAAAACGTGAGTATTTCGTGTTAATTGAAAATGACATTTGTTTAATTTATGTACAATAAAATGTGTATAAAGAAAATTTGCGTAGCTACATACACATAAGAAATTTATGACTTAGGAGCCATAATGAAATTGAACGGATTCGATTATGTTTTGGGTCACAAGATAATCACTTAGCAGTGCCCCTAAACTCAACGCATTACGAACGCAGTGGAAAATTTATGAGTAGCAGCACACAGAGAAAGGCGAACGAACAATACCTTCAGTTTACGCACAATCACAACAACAGTTGTCACCCACTAACGATGCCATTAGATAGATACAAAACTATTTGGCGCCTTTGCTTGCACTACGGGGTATGCATTATAAAAATAAAAATAAAGCCAGAAGCGCATTGCTTCGCCTCATTTAATTTAAGTGGTATACCTAACTACATACTTACTATATAAGTATAAGCGAAAGACAATTTTTAGTCGTAGAAGGAAAATAATGGGTTAACCATCACGACCCATTTGTATATTAGTTGCGCTCACTCACCTCGACTCAGTTCTTTTGATTTATGTGGCATGGCAAGGTTCAATGTTATTCCATGATATAGGATGATATAGGGTCATAACTGCAAGCAATATTTTGTATTCAGTGAAACAACTGTTGAACAGAAAAATATATGTATGTCATACCTAATTTCAATTAACTATAAGGCATACATAAATAGTAAATTATTCTAAAACAAAAATTTTCTGTTTTTAATGAAGATTTAATTTTATATTTACTTAGATGAAGACGGTCTCCAAAACATCTTACTTAAAATGCTAAATAGATATACGAGTATGTACAGTGCACATTAATTACATTTTCAGGCAAGTCATCGATGTATTTCGTTACCAAGGGTGGAATCTGCAACTTTGTATGTACTCGTACATACCATACATACGAGTAATACATATGCGTGTATATTTTGAACAAGAACAAGACGTCGCAGATATTGTAAAGTCATTTAATGTAAATTGTCTAGTGAATAATCGGAGCTAACCGTCCTGCCAGCTATCAGTTTTTTTTTTTTTTGCTTGCAACATAGTACATATTGTGATAATGAAAGAGATTATTGTACTGAACATTTTTGCTAAAGAAACTTATAATCCACCTCTTGGCAGGCAATGGCAAACCTGCAAGAGTAGAAATTGCCTATGAAAAGCTTTTCACTCACCGTTCGGATTCGGCATGGTATGGTAAGTAAGAGTATGTGTATAAACTAAAGAACTAGAAGCTAGATAAAGTTGCTTCTTATGATTAACTAAGTAGTTCTACATATTTGAGGACCTACTTTTTGGGGTTATCTCTTTAAACCTATGTATGCTTACCTGCGGGTTTTTTTTTATTTTATAAATTTGAGTTCAGTTCTTTTCAAAGAGATAGAAGAGAGTTGGGGCTACAAAAGTTTAATGGGTAACATATTAGTACCTGGTTCCAGCTGATCATCAAGTGATAGTCGAAAATTGGTCAAAAAAGGTTTTTTACTTAGATTCAATTTGTAGAGTCGGTGAAAGTGCACTCATAATTTTAACGTTCAAATCCGGATGAGTAAAAGTTTCTGTAAACTTTCACTACACCTCACAAACTTGAATTCTGCTTGGCATAGCCGCCGATAGGCAAACCAAGCCATCATAGGGAGAAGACGGTCGGTGAGACTTCAATATTTGGAACCAATCTAAAAGTCTCTGAAATCGGTTCACAGGGAAAAGTATCGTTTTATTTTTCACAATTTAAAAAAAAGTGTTCTCTAGACTAATTTGTGGTCGCTGGAAAAGAAAATGTTACTCATTAATTTTGCTAAAGATGTGTTTTCGAGATATTTGCAAAACATTTGTTTTATTGCGTTTTTTTTCAGCTACTACTATCCGAAATCTCGAGATAGGTTGATCCAACTAAAGGTACGAACACAGTGAACGTGGTAGCAACATTACGCCATCTGGTAACCCTTAAATACCATGTATGTTTATGAAGATGAACATATTGGCTGCGACACTGCATCATTGCGCCAATGTCAATATTGTCGCTGTCGTCGACTTCAGTCTATTTCTATTTTTGCATCAGACAGAATGAAATTAAGAACCGCGAAATTATAAAATTATAAATTATTGAAGTGTTGTATTAAAAATTATTGTTTAATTAAATTCATTTTGTCGTTTCCGCTTTCAGTATTTACTGTGTACGCCATCTTGTTGTCATGAAGCAATGAAGTTGTCGCAACCATTATCTTCTTACCTTAAAATGATAGGTATGCTGTTTGTGTCTGACAAATTTAATTTCACTTGGTTACAGGCGATGAAAATCATAGCAGGTGATCTCAATGCTTAGCACACCCTGTGGCGAGCCAACTAGTGTAACCACAGAAATTATTAAGGACATTGTACATACATCGATTTATATATGTACAAATATAAAACAAACAACAAGAGTAGATGCGAAAAGCTCGGCCTAATCCCTCTATGGGTTTTTGTGCCATTAAAAGAAGAAGAAGGAGAATACTGTACAAACTCCTTATGGTATTAAACGAGTAGTAGTAGTATTGCTGAAGTGGTAAGGGCGCATCCTGCTGCCGATTTTGCAATATGCCAACATCCATAACAAACAAGGTAGTAGTAAACAAGGTTCCTACTGATTTGCATAAGCCTGTAATTTCAAAAACCTTTAATATGTATACAGTCGAGCTGAAAGCCCTGGCAGCTATTGCTCTATTATTTAGTTATAAGAATTTATATTTTATAATTAGCTACAATAAATAAATAAAAATAAATAAATAACATGTTAAGGGTGTTTTTTTAAGAGTTTGGATTTTAAAAATGAAAAAAAACACAGAAATTTTACAAAAGTGAATTAAATTTTTATTTGGATCGATTAATTAATTTCAGCCATTTACTTTTTAAATATAATTTTACTTAAATTTTGCCCGCTATTTTCACAGTGCATGAATTTTGGTAATAAATTTCAATAATTTGCAAACGCTGTTCAGGAGTAAGTCTATTCACTATGAAATGGCAATCCAAACTGAGCATAAATCAAGTGAAAGCTGTCAAAAAGACCAACTCCGAAAAATATTGCCAGATTGAAAACCACATTTCTAAAAAGAACACCAACAGTTTTTAGAAACTTTACTAAATTTCCTAAAAGTTCTTTTAATCTCTTTTAATTTTAAGAAATTGTCAAAATTCACAAATATTGTTTCAATTTATAGAAATAAGTGGTCAATTTCGAATACATTTTGTCAAACTTGAGAATATTTCGTCTAAACTTCATATTTTGTTCCAATTTACTTACGAAAATTAGTTTAGTATATATTACCATATACATATGATAATAATATTAAAATATTTTTAAAAATTGTAAAGGTAATACTTAACTTTCGTAAATTTAACAATGTGATTGTTTACATTTTTGGGAGGGGGACCAGCAATTTTATTTTTTATGTGGCGCCTTAACGTACGAGTGTATAGTATGAGCTACAGGCTCATCTCCAATGAGTAATCTCTAGTATAACTAAATACTAGTTTCATGTATTTGTATACACGAGGTATGATCAAAAAATAATCGTTATTTTCAAAAAGTATTTATTTATTCATTAACAATTATCTTGTCCCCTTCAAAGTAATCCCCCTCAGATATAATACACTTATGCCAGCGTTTTTTCTAATCCTCGAAACACTTCTGAAACGCGCTTTTTGGTATCGCCAACAGCTCCTGTTTCGATTTTTCTTTTATCTCCTCAATCGTAGCTTACTTACTTACTTACACACAAGCGACGTTGTTATTGCTCAAAATTTAGCAATTTTGGAACAATCTTCGCTGCCGCACGTTTCATGCCTAAAACATCCGTAAAAATTTCTTGGCATGAGCCGAACGATATGCCAACATCATCAGCAACCTCTCTGATAGTGATTCAACGATGTTTTCATCGGTTGTTGACGTGCTCGGGCGACCAGCACGAGCATCGTCATTGACATCTTCTCGGCCTTCCTTAAACCGGTTATACCACAATTGAACTTGTATTCTGCTCATAGTAGACTGGCCAAAGGCCACAGTCAACATTTCAAATGTCCTTGCGCATTTAATTTCATTTTTTACACAAAACTGAATACAGTTTCTTTGATCCATTTTTTCGAATAGTAAAAAATCGAAGAGCACACCAAAACACGACTAACCTTTTTATCTGTCAAAAACAAACTGACAATCCAAAATGGTTGGTATTGCCAACATATATAACAGACATGTGTACCAACATAACAGAAAAAAAAAAATGCGAAAATCGAACATACGTAACTCACGAAGTTTGAAAATAACGGTTATATGATCACACCTCGTATATATGTATGTACAAAATGTAGGTACTTATATAATGTTTTTCTCTCACCCTACAGCATTACTATAAGTGAACTTTGTTTGCACTTGTTTTATAAAGTTTTAAAAAAGTTATATACATGAAACTACACGTGTCATGTTTCCAAATGTTCCACAAAAGTAAAAAATGTTAGAAAGCAACTAAAAAAAATATTTAAAAAAGTATTTTCTACTTTAATGCGTAGTAGAGTAAGTACATATGTAATAACAAAGTTGAAGCAGTGGCAGCCTTTTTTCATCACCTTTGTGACCATAGCAATGGTAACGGTAACGGATACCAACGCCATTTTGGCATTCGCCACTTTCTGTTCTCATTTTTTAATATGGTGATATGAAAGGTGTTGTTATTGATACTTAGTTTTTGACGTTAATATTTCGGACAGTTCACGCATGATTTTTGACATGTGTCAAAGCAAATAATGCTCAATTTGGTTTGCCATTTCATCATGAATCATTGTAAGACGATGAAGGCCGCAACGTTACGGTCAATGGAGAAAGGCACCGTTCGAAGACAACAGACTTTTTTTTGCCGAAAATGCAAGAATTGAACTCGTCCTACATGTAGTTCCAACAGGACTGTGCCACATACCACATGCCACATTGCTCGTGAAACCATGCATCAATTGAGAGCATTTGGTGAGCAGTTAATCTCCGTTTTGGTGCAGTCAATTGGCCACCAAGATCGTGTGATTTGGCCCCGTTACACTATTTTTTGTGGAGCTATGTTAAGTCTCTTGTCTATAGGGACCAGCCAAACACGATTACTGCTTTGGAAGGCAACACGCGTCATTGGTGAGATTCCGGCCGAAATGTGTGAAAAATGTGCCAAAATTGGACCTTCAGAATGGTACACTTGAAGTGTAGCCGCGGACAACATTTAAGTGAAATTATCTTTACAAAGTAAATGGCAGGAATTGATTTATCGATCCAAATAAAAATTCACTTTTACAGAATTGCTGTGAATTTGTTGAATTTTTAAAAATCAATATCTTAAAATATCACCTTTTATTTAAGTTTAATTTTCAAAACAATAATAACCGATTAATGGTTTAAAAAATATGAAAACCAAAATTTAAAAAAAAGAATTAAATATTCATATATAAATGATATAAAACCAGAGAACGATGTAAAATTCTTGCGGTGTCTAGAAATCTATGGTGACAATAGGTAAAAAAAAATTTACAAAATATTTTCAATTTTGAACTGTTTCTTTTCGGATACAGCAGGTGCTATAGAAACTGAAAAAATATTTTTATTTAAATTGCTCACAGATCAAATCGTTTGCTTACTATAAGATTGTCATAACTCAGAAAACGTATGTAATTTCTGAGAAAAACACGCATTTCAACTTTTCAATTTAAGTACCTGCACTCCTTACAATTAAGTTAAGAGTTCATAAGAAAAAGATGATTTTTGTACTCATGATAAAGCACTACATAAATAACTAAATGCCAGTATTGAAGCAAACGACTGAAATGCCGACCGTTTGAATGTTGTCTTTGAAACTTCTGAACTCTCATTATCAGTTCAACATTGTTATGATTTAATATAAATTTGATCAGAGTCCTAAAGATATGTAACAATGATGTACATGTAGAATAATGCCTAACTAACGCAAATAATTTACAATTTGTTGAAGAGAATTTATACAGGGTGTCCCAGTTTGACCGATCAAGAACGAAAGCATCGATTCCTTGCGAAATTCCAAGACCTTTTTGATTTACGCAATTTTTTTTAAAATTCGTTATTATCTAAGTTCATTGCGATTGAAGATATACAATCAAAAAACGATTTTGACCTTTGTAAACTATGTACAAGTACTTATGATCGTTAACGCTTTCCTAGCTGTTTTTATATTGATATTACTTATATTATATTTATTGCAACTGGATTAGCACAATCCCCTACCACTTGTCTGACCAAACTATTGGGGTATGCTGCTTGTAGTACATTGGAGTCCGCATAAGAATTAAATATTTTCATTTATGTTAGAAGAAATTCTTGTTTGCCCTTAGTGCATGGTAGTTGTTTAAATTTCTCATGAGTTTGTACATATTTGTGGGCTTTCTTTCTTTATAAAAGTACATAAAAAGACAAATAATTCAAGTAAATGTATCTGTCACTAGTTTTAAGAACATAATCAATGTTATTCTTATCGTAAGACACGATCATACTACAAGGCAAAAAGCCAAATTGCTTAAATGCGAAAAGTGCAGTAGCTGCACGAAATCGGCACACAGCAGTCCGCAGACACGAAACAATGAGTGTGCAACTATGGTATTGTTCCCACTCTGCCTGCCGGCAATTCTCACACATGATCCGATCTCGATGAGTTGATAGGGTGTTGGTAAAAATTTTGCATTAACGAGTCTGCTGCGATCGAAAGAACGAGCGAAGAAAGATGCTGTTGCTTCTGCTGGATACGCAGCCATTGCACAGTGCACAATGCAGTGTGATGAAGGTAAGAAGATAATTATTAGGTGAATCGATATTTCGATTATGTTTGTCGGTTAAGAAACAAAACTCACCTGGCATAAATCACTGCACCGCACTCAGAATGCGATTGTGAATGTGATTGCGTTGGTTTAGCGACATCGAACTACGACTTCGGTGTTCAATAAACTTAACACATTCGGTAGACGAAAAAAGACAAAATGCTGCTCTCTCACTCAAGAAAACAAATCATCAGCCAGCCGAAAGGGATCTAATTGTACCTGTACGATATGGTTGCTGCCGCTGTCAACAACATCGCAGGACTGAATCGCAGACCGAATTTTTTAGTCACAATAAACATAAAAATGCAAATAAGCATAAAAATTTCAATGTACACAAACTAATACCGATATATCCACTATAAATTAAACAAGAACCAACCAAATTATGTATAGGAGAATGACGACAAAATTTCGTCAGAGGCAGGCCTCAATATTGCAAACATTATGTGGTCAAATGTTGAGCCTGACAACGAGAGCGGCCTCAGAGCGTCTGCCAGTTTATCTTGTCTCTGTATGGGCATGCAAAGGAGCATTGTATCAAATTGCTGTCCCATGTTAGCTGCTGCTGTTGTTGTATCGGTTTAACTTACATAAAAGGGCAATTTCGTTGTAGTTCCGCGGCCTTGTATAATTGGGATTTGAGACAGAAGAATTCCTTTGTGAAAATGCGACAGTGGTTTCGTATACGTTCTCGTATTTTGCTTTTTGTTTTAGTGCGGGAAGAAGAATTGTATAGTGTGTGTTTTTGTTGCAATATCAGCAAACGTAGTTTACCTTTTAAAGCAACATCGGGAAACCACTCATTTTCGTGAGAACTTTTCAATATCAACAATAAAAAGAATAAATAGTTGACCAAATGATGATGAGATCGAAAATGTTATACATACATTCACACATACCTAGTAAATACCGTACTTATCTCAGCCAATAATATACTATTATATTATGTACTCGTAGTGAGAAATATTCACCTTCACGAAATTTACGAAAATTAATCGAAATGTTTCTGAACTAGGAATTATATCGCATAAATCGAAAAAAACAAACATATTGGTGCTGGTACAAGCTCGGCAACGAGCTTCCATAGTTTACTTTTTTGCTCAATGCTTACAGTTTTTTTAGCCCATTTAAACAACACTGGCTAGTCATCTCCTACGTAAAGAATTAGCCACCAATGTGCCCTCTACTTCTTCTCCTTTCGGTAAGAAAGCTAAATAATTTCACAAAAACTAGTTGTATTTGTCTCTAAAAAGGAGGAATTGCATTTTCTTAAGCGAATTACTTATTTGAAACTTCTAGAATTTATTCTTATCTCTGTCATATTTGGGGATTGACCAAATGAGGCGCAAGAAAGTAAACGCAAATTAAAACTATAAAATCTTATTTTTGAATCAAGCTGGGTACTTTATTTTGAAGGTTCATCAATACCATTTATGTATGGAAAATGATATCACTCAAATCTTCACCACGGCTAGTTTTACATACGTCGATTCGATGGTCAAAATTCTTGATGACATCTTCCAATAGGGACATTTGTATGGCATTTATCTCGGTAATGATGTTGTTTTGTAGGTATTAAATATTGGCTGGCTTATCTACGTAGACTTTGCTTTTCAAAAATCCCATGAAAAGAAGTCCAATGGTGTTAAATCGCATGATCTTGCAGGCCAACTCATATTTCCTCTACGCGAAATTAAGCGATTTTCGAAAATATCTTGCAATTCGTCGAAATGCGCGGAACGTGTTTTTTATTTTTTCATCATTTTTGAAGTGTTCTTTAATAACTTTAATGCGGTTTTCAATCGAATACGACACCATAGCGATAAATGGCAAACATTCAACTAACAAAATGACACAAAGACGTCAACGTCAAGTTGACGTTTACTTTCCTGCGCCTCATTTGGTCAACCTTTTGGTTTATAAAAGTTACATTTGGTTTATAAAAGTTACTAGTTTTCTCTATGGTGAAAAAAAGCCTTACACATTTTCAATATGCCCTAAGAGAGATTGATTGACCTTATTAAGTAGCAGTGTGAAAACCTTTTCCTTTTTTTCTCCCTAAACGTTAATGAAATCGTACGAAAATGGAAACTCAGCCAGGAATTTTGCATGTTTTAACTGGTCACCCCTGCCATTGCCCTTCCATTCATGTACAAATATAACACGCACAACATGAATGGATGCGAAAAGCTCGGCCCAAACCCTCCATGGGCTGTTGTGCCATTAAACGTAAAGTAAAGTAAGTAAGATAATACAGGAATTCATAAAGATGAGTGAACTTAAATTAATACGTACTTAATTTAAGTCACAAAATAGTTAAAGCCTCTACGAGTATGAGACCAATAAGGGAAATTTTTATTTACAGCATGTTCTTCGTAAAGATCTTGGAAGATATTTGTTTACATACAACTTTTTTTTTTAAATGACTATTTAATTGCTGTTGTAGGAAATTGATGTAAGTATGTGAGTATAAATTTAAAGTACCAAATTTACATTGCGATATATGAAGCTTTAAAAAAATATTTTAAAAGTTTTGCATTTTTCGCATCAAATTCTGAAATAACATTGCCGAAATCTAATTTGCTAGAAAAATCGTTTTCTATTGATAAAATTGCTAGGTTGCATATCCTAGATTAACACATAGTTGAGCGTAGATATGATTTAATTAGTTTTAACTTTGAAAAACTTCTTTCACATGAAGCCACAGAGACACAAACTGTTATGAACAATTAAAGAGCTAAAGATACGTTTGAAACAGACTCTATAAAGTCCCATTCTACAATAAAAGTTAGAATATCAAGCGTAGTCCATTTAATTGCGACTTCTACTTTAAGTTCTTTTTCTACAATTTCATCGTAGTGTGACGCCAACTTTTTTGCATTTATATTCAGTTCTTCATCCGTGTAAAACAGCAAGTTATTTGTTTTCACAATTTGAAAGATATCGGCTATATCATTGAATGCCATGGTTCGAGACTTTAATTCTTGTTGTTTTCTTCTTTAGCAGTTAAACCAATATCTCGTTCCGTTTCACCCGGCATTCTTTTCGTGTACCTTATGCGCCGGCTGATGCTTATTCCGAGCTTTGAGCATATAATAGTAGCCTTCTATAATGCACCTTCCACTAAACAATCCCGCTTTTCCTGTAAAAAGAGAATTAGGGCAATCGATTTCGCTATTACTTTATCGACATTTAGTCCTGGAGTTTGCAACTATGCAACTATGTAGCATCCACTTCCTCCAACACATCGTGCAAAAAACAAATGAAAACAAATGAAAGTATAATTTAAGAAGTTCACACCTACTCAGGTAATTATAATAATTTTTCCGCTTTTTGGACATTGCGGGTGTCACCCCAAAAATGGTGCAATCCCTCTCTCATTCTTCCTCCCACCTATCAATCTTCCTTTCAATTAACACAATGCTCTGTATTCATAGGGGTACCCTGTGTGTTGAATCAGTGCCTTAGCCAGGGGGGCGGGGGAGGCGGTCCGCCCCGGGTGTCACATTGTGGCAAGTGATATATGGCTTTACCACAGTGAACTTCAGTGTTTATACAATGATTGCCGTTTAGGCGAATACAATTACTCTTTTAATTAGATCGACTTTTTTTTAAGTAAGTTATATTCTAGCACCTCGGCTGTAAAATACTACCACAGAAGTTTCACTTCCATCGAATGCGCATGTGCATTTTACTTTAATTCTACATAGATATTATATAACATTTTTTATATAAACGCGTAGCCGTTACACACTAAAGAAGTAAAACTTCTTTTTAGTGGTGGTACTTTCCGTCTCAGTATCATCGTTGGTGCAGCTAAACTTCTTAGCGTTCGGGGCGAAAAAGGGCATTTGGCAATCTTTCCTCCGAGGTTCGAATCTCGGCACAGGTAAAATCAAAAAAAAAAAAAAAAAAAAAAATTATTTTTCTACACGGCACCACCTCTTGGCAGGCAATGGCAAACCTACAAGAGTTAAAATTGCTATGAAAAGCTTTTCACTTCGCCGTTCGGATTCGGCATTAAACTGTAGGTTCCTTCCATTCATGCCTACAAACTACGATATGCGGACATCGTTGAATTTATGTTTCCAATTGCAGAAATCTGCTTTGGAATCTCATCGAATGCATGTGGAAGATTACGGCCAGCACGCTCTAGGCAAAACACAGTGCAACGAGTGGCTCAAAAATTTAAAAGTGATCGAAAAACCACCTGTAAAATGTTGCTCGTCAGGTATAAAAGAAAGTCATATCTTCATCGAATTGTTACTGGCGATGAAAACTGGATCTATTTCGAGAATCCCAAACGTAAACGATCATATGTTAAGCCCGGTACACCAGTCAAATCGACAGCAAAGCCAAATCGCTTCGGAAAGAAAACAATGCTCTGTGTTTTCTGGGATCAGCGAGGTGTTATCTAGTTTGACCTTCTGAAACCAGGTGAAACAGTTACTTGTCAACGCTACCAACAAAAATTGGCCGATTTGAACATGCTTTGCGCCAAAAACGTCCAGAATATCAAGCTAGGCAAGACAACGTGATTTTTCTTGATGACAATGCACCATCACATATCACATCGAACAAAACAGACTCGGGAATTGGTAGATTCGTACAGCTGGGAAGTCCTTCGCCATTCGGCTTATTCACCAGACTTGGCTCCATCTGACTACCACTTATTTTCATCAATGGTGCACTTGCTGAGCAACACTTCGATTCCTACGAAAATGTGTAAAAATGGCTCAATGACTTGTTTGACTCAAAAAACTAACAGTTTTTTTTTGGCGAGGCATTCACAAATTGCCGGAGAGATGGGGAAAAATGTGGCCATTACTTTAATGATTGTATGTATAACCATTTTTCTTAAATAAACATGTATTTTCCTAAAAAAAAATATCATTCTTGTACACCGGTATATGTTATAAGTATGAGTATAGATAAATATTTATGACTCTGTGAGAAATGAATTTGAGTAACGTAAATTTCTCCGCGCATCATCAAATCAAAATATTATATGTTATAATCTTTTAATTACCGAACTTCGTCCTTAAGTAGTATTTATAATTTAATATCTTGGAACTTACCCTTTCATATTGATAAAATGAACGACTGGGTCCAGCGCGGCCATACAAATATGGATAGTAAGCACCGTACATTACTTCGGGGCAGGACACTGCCATCGTCGGAGTCCAGGCCCCAAAATCGGATTTCAAATCAGATGATACTGATTCTATTTTATTGGTATTGTTGCACGTTCAGACGATATGATTAACCAAATATGAGAACGTTTCCCACCGACAAATAAAAATTGCTGGCAAATACTGCTGTAAGTAATTTACTTAATTTACTTTGTTGTTGTTTTCCATCACACAATTAAATTCAATAGCAGTTTCAGACAGAAACCGGCTCTCGTGTTCCACTCTTATTTATTTATATATGTATGTATGTATGAACTCGTATTTGTTGTTTGTTTTTCTTTTTTGTTCCATAGCAATAGTGAATTCCAGGAATGAACACCCGTTCCGATATTTTTCTTAACTACTTTGCTTTACTTTACTTTACTTTCTGTACGTACGTACATATGTATGTACTCGTATAGCTAGTAAGACAATACGAAGGCTATCTTGAACATTGAACATATGTACTACATATGTATGCACAATACATACATACGAGCATTTAAAGCTTTAATTACATTTTAGATGTACAACTTTCACGATACTGCCGTGTTTCGCTGGAACGAATCTACAACACAACCGACCGAGGTTCGAAGAAAGTAACGCTGCAATAGAAAAGAAAAGAAAAATAAAACAAGAAATATTAGATTTCTGTTAAAAACTATGCATTATGCATACACAATGGAAATTTAAACAATCTATATGCATGCATATATGTACATACATACGAGCACATGCATACATTTGTACATACATATCTACATATGAACAATAATTAATTATTGTTAATTTATGCGATAATATTGTTTGAGTGCAAATACCATAAAATGATGTGCATAACATTAGCAACTGCGAACATCAAACAATCAAATCGCTGCAAAATATTTTGGGTTCTAATCTCGGCTAAGGCAAAAATAAATAAAATTTCTATATACTTCACCCTTGGGATACGACATAAAACTGTAGGCCCTTTCCATTCATGTACAAATATCACAAGTACAACATGAGTGGACGAGAAAACTCAGCCTATGCCCTCCATTGGCTGCTGTAGTAGCGACCTACTAAATCAAAAAAGGTATACCTATAGCAGTATTCTACAAAGTACTCAAAAAAGTCTTATATTTGAGTCCATGGAAAATCCACACTTGTGTTACCAATCACTGAGAACATAGGATTAAACTTGACATGTTTTTTGTTTTTATTGATTTCCTTTATAAATAAACACCCATAATTGTAGTTTCAAACTAAAACTTTTGTGAATTAATATTTGTGATAGAAAAAAAAAAAATCATTAAAACTTTCATTTATCAATTAAAAAGTTTTTTATTTCCTCAAAAATTTACTTTTAAATATGGGGAAAGGTCACCTACGCTGACTTTAGTGAAAAATCGTAGGTAGTATTGGACAATGGCAAAGAACGTGAGAGTCATTGCAGTTCCTGCATAGGTTGTTTTCCATAAAACCAAGTTATGATATGTACATCAAAAAGCAATGTCTAGTAAAAGTTAAATGTTTTTCCAACGAGAATGTTGTGGCCAGAAAAGCTCTCATATACGGAAGTAGTTTAGGCTACTCCATCTTCTATTAAAGGTAGAAAAAAGCTATTTGTCGAAAGTTGAATCATAGAAACAAAGTGATGGTGAGATGTTGCAGTGGTCTACATCAAGGCATATGCAATGTACAAGCTTGTCTGTCACCTAATTTTCCATTGTACCAGAATTTCCTGGAAAACAGCAAAGTTGTAGTTTTTTATTAGTACTAAGGTTTTGAAAGGAGTTGTAGAATTTTATTCCGATTTAGACTTTATAGTATGGTGTCCAGGGCCTGCAGAGCAGGTTGACTGTCGGAATAAATATTTTTTTTTCGCATATACATATTTACACTGCCTCTATTTCAGCTTGAAAAACACTACAACTGTCGGAAAGTTTGAAAGACAAAAAATTCTGTTCCTACGCTAAATTCCATTTTAGAGGCGTCAGAGAAGACGCTGTTACTGCTGGCCGGATCACCAGACCTTTCATCATAAAATTTCAGTCTACCTGTATGGAGGGTTGTTGATGATCGATAGAAATATATTTGAAATTCTCTATATTACAGTGTCCTATCGATCCAACCTTGAAACTATTACATTCTTTCAATCTAAGGCCGGTTTTGAAAACAACACCTTTCACAAAAGGATCTGTAGGCAATAGATTGAATATAATACTGAGGGAATCGATAAATTTTAAGGCCCTTCTGACACCCATACCGATGAGAGTACCGAAGCCTGTTTTATTAATTTATTCGAACAGAATTAAAATTAAAGCGCTTTAAAACTCCGATATAAAATATTAAATAGGTTAACAAAACAATAAACTTTCTAAGTAAAAGTGGATACTGAAAAGTTAAAAACCCTCACATGGCGAAAACTTCATGGGGCAAACCCATATTGTTAAGTGGTTGCTTCATATTATTTGAATTGCCTAGTAAAAGTTTTGCATGTACTTATTTGAAATCTCAGCATGGCAACTGCTTCCTTTGCCTCTACCTGGATAAGACCTTACAGCACATGTTTTAGCCTTTTATAAAGATAATACATAGTGATTAATATGTATATTAATAAGAAGTTCGTGAGTATAACAATAAACCTAGTATGAGACTTTCTGATTAGTGATATACCGACGGGATAAATACTTACAAGGAATCGCCAGGTCATTTCATTGCGGCTTTGTTTAAAATGTTCTTATTTAGTTGTACTTTAAGGATCGCTGCGCGAGTTGACCAATATGTTAGCGTAAATTACAACATTCATGTCGATTTTGTGGGAAGTATTGGAGTTTAGTTCCAATAAAAAAATTCTATTCAAAGGTAACAAATTTACACTTAACCGTTTAGTTGAAAAATATACCACAGTCCTTGTTAAAGAATCCCAATCATTTTCAATGTCAAAAACAGCTTTAATTTTTCAAGGACCCAACTATTTCCACAATATTCTTCTAGCTATGGTGTAATTGTTAATTGTATTGTAAATGTATGAATTATTATATAAAAGTATGAAAAAACTCAGAAGAAATTTGAGAGTTACTCAATAAGTGCTGTCAGATATTTTTCTTAAAAATCTGTAGTTCATCTCAGTTTGGGAGAAGAGGAAATCCATATCGACTATGTATATTCGATGTAATTGTAAAAAGTTAATTTACCTTAATTATAATTTAAAAAAAAAAACATGGCTTATGTGGAATTTAGTACATATTTTAATTCATTCTGTGCAATTAAGGCTTTTCGAAATTTTTTGAGGTTAATTGTAATGAATATTCGTTTACAGTTAAGAGAAAAGAAGAGTGAGGAAAGGACAATTACTTTATCAACATTATCCAAAACTATTGCAAACTCTGCAGAACCATCGGAACGAACATAGGCACGCAATTTCTCCCAAAATCGGTATCAAAGCTATCTTTCAACTTGAATCGCAGTTGCATGCATTGGTCATGGACGCTGATGACATCATAACCGTTGAACTTAAATAGTATCAGGACCAAACTGATGCAGCACTTTGACGTTATGAGCCTTAAATGGTAATATATGGTTGATTTGGATAGCAAGCGTAATGAGGAATTGACCACACCAATCGCTAAACGAATCGATAATGGTGGCACAAGTGGTAGGGGCAAACAGAAACGATAAACCATGACAACCGGCCCACGTTAGGCTTTTCGTAGAGACGTACTTATTTTCATCTGTGATTTCGGCAAATTCCACAATTTCAAGACAGTTGCCTCTAAATTGTCTTCCTTCAAGTTTAACTCATTGATGATCTCGAAGAGAGTTTCCCTTTTACCCCTTTTACCAATGCAAAAAGAGAAATCTGGTTATTCTAATTGGAATTCTAAGTAACCAAATAACGAAAACACATAAACTATTTACTATGTTTGTTGGTAAAATAAAAATAATCACACTTAATTCCTGAATGTGAATGCGATATGTACATAATTAACCTTTGAGTCACATTTTAATTTTTTCACATAAGTATGCTCTTTAAAGGTAAATAAACTAACAAAGAGAACGACAGAGATTTCCTTGACTTTGAAAGGCTTCAAATTGTTGAACTAGTGAGAAGATACATATGTAGATAGTACAATTAAAGAGATTTTCTTTTGATCAAAACACGCCATAAATGCAATGCATTACGATCAGTATGAAATAATAAATTATACTTATGTATATATAGAGTTGAAAGTTCATTGGAATTTATGTAAAGTAAAAACATTTGTTTCATTTGTTCCGCTTAATGTTCCACATTATGTTTCCACAATCGAAGGCCAAATGACACCAATCAATTATTATTATCAATTATTGCAATATGCTAGCACTTACCGATTGACATCAGGCTCATATCCAATCTCTATTAGTAATGTAAGTAATCCACAAATATAGAATGGTACATTGAGTATGTATGTACATAATCATAGGACTTCAGTTAATAACAATAAGAACTTCACTTATAATATTTTCTCATTGCTAATTGCATTTGTATATTTCTCTTGTTTTCGTCACATAAGGATTATTTTGTAAATAATAGTTTAATTTTTCATTTTTTATTCTATTGATTAAGTGAATTTTTTAGATTTTATCTAAAAATAAAATAGCGCAAATAAACACACTCACGTAAACGCACATAAATAAAGATGGCGATGATAATACGAGTATTAAAATTTTGTAAATATTTCACGTGAATACTTCAAATATTTTGAAATGATCCATCAAATACACTCGTGCACACACACGCACACATCACACACACGGAGCACGCGGAATATTTTACTAAATCCAACAAATGCCAAATTCCAAAAATATTTCAGCTGCTGCAGCCGTAACACACGACGATGCCTGTTATCATAACAACTGTAAGACAATTGCGATAGCCAAGCGAACAGCCAGCCAACCAGTTAGTCACTCAGTCAGTCATTCAGCTAGCACTTTTGAATGTATGTACATATGCTTCGCTATTTGCTTGCTGTACATATAGTACATACATAAATGAGCATACATACATAAGTGCCTATATGTATGTATGTATGTACTCTTATGTGCCTGTTATTAAAGGTGATGGCGATGTTAGCACAAGCACAGCAACGATAATAACATTTTGCTAAGAATTTTCAAATTATGTTTTAATTGCCACCGTTGGCGTTCATCAAACCGAATGAATTGCTTCTCTCGCTCGATCACTGCACATTGGCTCTGCGGATGCGACTACACATGGGCACAAACGAAATCCACCACACAGAGTACCGCATGCATCATTGACAAAATATTTTTCTTCACCTTTACCGTCAGCAACGTCACCAACACCCGCTCGAATGGAAAACGCGCGTATTCGTTATGCGCGAAGATAATGCACTGGTGTAGTGAGGCCAATAATTTGTCTGCTTGCCGTCGACCTACCTCCTTGTTCTCGATCATTCAGCGTGGTAGTTATTGATATGAATGCGACAAGGCGAAGGCAATGGCTCCATTTGCTTACTTCATTCGATGATACACAGTGGAAAGAAAGAGTAAAGAATATGGTGTAGCAAGCTATATATGTGTTAGTTTTCGACATACTGATTTGATTGGCTGAGCAGTTCGAACAAATGCGATGAAAACAAAACAGTGTAGTAGACTCCTCCCACTTTACTGTGCCATTCGATGTGTATTGCCGAAGGGCATGAGGATTTTTTTTTTGCAATCGCTAAATAAAATGGTGAACCACAATTTGCAGATGCATCTCTGCATACTACAATATTGATAAAATAAAATATTTGTAAAAATTGTACACATATGTACATAATACAATATGGAAGGTGTAAAAATGCACATACATATATTTCGATAAGGTATTTAGTTATGTATATCATTTAATTAACCTCTTGTAATTTAAGGACATTTAACTCATTTCTAACCAGTAATTTCTTTGTGAGTTCAACCCTTTTTTATTTGATACATATGTACACATAAACTCTTGTTCAAAAAATAGATAACTACCCAGCGGGAAACTAAATAGGTATTGAACTATTTTATCAATCGACGAATTTTATTCAATCATAATGAATACGTTCTAAAATATATGCAATTTAAATGAAGAGCCACGATTTCTGGATTACATTCCTCTTAACAAAGGAATGGAACAAAAAGTGCATTCTTAGGGAAAAGAGAAAGGAATCATACATCCATTCATTTTTAGATAACAGTGTAAAATAAGCTCTTGTTATTTGCAAACAAAAAGTTCCTTAATAACCTATTCTATTCATTGTATTGTGGTGGTTGCTGCGGCGTAGTGGTAGTGCGTTGGACTGCTGTGCAGAGTGTCCGGGGTTCGAATCTCGGCACAGGCAAAATCAAAAAGTAGAAAAAAAAAACATTTTTTCTACACGGCACCACCTCTTGGCAGGCAATGGCAAACCTACAAGAGTAAAAATTGCTATGAAAAGCTTTTCACTTCGCCGTTCGGATTCGGCATTAAACTGTAGGTCCCTTCCATTCATGTACAAATATAAGACGCACAACATGAATGGATGCGAAAAGCTCGGCCTAGGCCCTCCATGGGCTGTTGTGCCATTAAAAGTAAGTAAGTAATTCATTGTATTTTGCGTTAGAAAACTTGTTTCCTACAAAAATATTAAACAAAAAATTGAAAATAAAACGCCAAGACACGTTTAATTTTCTTTCAGAAACTTGATTTTTTTTTGCATTGAACTTTGATATCAACGAAGCACATATCAAAGGAAATTTTTAATTTGAGGACCTGAAAAAATTTATCAAGCAATATTTTTTTTTTTAAGTTTACTTCTTTAGAATAGTTTTTATATTTAAAAGGGGGTAAAAGATGATCATTGCAGCGGAAACATGTCAGCGCCCTCTATCAGTCAAGTAAAAATAACTGGATCAAAATTAATATACATAAAGTACACATAAAGGATGGGCAGCATATGCATACACATATATACAAGAGAATGATTCAAACTTGATTGATAGAGGGCGCTAACTTGATTCGCACTGATTTGATTCGCGTATGATTCAAACTTGATTGATAGAATGCGCTGAGTATGATCATACTTGATTGATAGAAAGCGCTGCCAATCAGTTTCTCGTCAAATTTGAAATTTCAAACAAAAACACTTGGAAACTTCTAGAGCTGAAAGAATGAGCGAGAATAGATTGAAGAAAAAAATACATAAGGCACAAACAATTGGCAATTGTGTTACGGTAAAATCTTCAGCACCAACAACTGGTGCTGCGAGTTCTCAGACCGGCAAGGGGCAAATTTTCCACCTGTTGAAATCATGCAACCTGAATATTATGCTGATGGTAAGATTGTAATTATAATGATATAAATACATTCGCATGCTTTGGAAATGCAAACAATCAAAATGAAGTTAATCCAGGAAGTAGCACACCTGAGATCAGAGAATCATCAAACTAAACTATACAAGAGTTATCGTTTGCATAAATCAGCACATAAACAATTTCAAAACATGTTCATAAAGAATTCCTTCGGCCATGCCTTTAATGTCTGCGATAGGCAAGATTTCTAAAACTAACAGGTAAACCGTTTTTCGATTGTAAACAGTTGGACTTGAGACAAAAATTATTAGCTATAGATAAAGTTAATTACTCCACTCCACTGTTCTGTTGTAAAACTTTTTAACAAAAACACATTTTTTATTAATATAATTAATATCAACAAAAACAAAAAATCCGCTAGTAGCTGCATTTTAAATTTAATCATAATTTTAGTTAATGCTTGGATGCCAGATTGCCAAGATCAATAGTGAAGTTAAGAGCTTTGCCACAAGGAAGAATATGGCAACTCGCGAAAAAAAAAATAGTCAAAACTTGTCTATTATGCCTCATGTACTCGCATTCAAAAATTCACTAAAAACTACTATAACTTATTGACCGATTACAATTCCTGATAATGGATTTAACTCATGAAATTATGTATGTATGTATGTATATATGTATATATGTATGTATGTATGTATGTATGTATGTATGTATGTATGTATGTATGTATGTATGTATGTATGTAGTACAATTTTATTATGTTTTCGAAATGTAAACATAATCATGCTTTTAGTTATAAACAAATGACAGATTTTGTGAAAATAGTGATGTGTTTCAGAAACGTGTAGTTGGGAGTTTATGATAAGCGCACAAATGTCAGTACAAATCTTACTATTTGGACGCCATTTTTTTCATTATATAATATTATTTTTCTGATCTTTCAAACTGTTGCAAACAGTTGCGAGATTTTTGCGCCTTAGAAATGCAACCAATTACTTTCACTCACAGAAAACTGTTCTGTTACTGTTCTGTTACTGTTACTGAAAACTATTAACTCTTCTATAGTGTGTCGGCTCAACAACTTCAACAGTGAATGTTTACACTGGCGCAAGCATTAGAGACTATGCGAGGAAAACTGGTAGCCAAGTAAGGTTGAAAGGAGTACGGAAAAGAAGGAAGACTTCTAAATGTTTCTTACTACCATTCAAATCAAATACGTATTCCAAAAAACAAGTACGGCAGTAGTTTTAGTTTTTAATATTTTATAGATGCAATTATTACAATATCAATAAATTAAAATTCCAGAATATACTTATTTTATTATTATAAACTTTTTAATTGTTTTTCGATCAGTTTACGTCTTAGATTCCAGTGGAAGACAACTTTTACAAATATGACACTTCAAATTCGAAATCATCGGCTGTAAACCTTCTCAATGTTCTCATGCAAATTTGAAAAAATAAATCTTCGCCATTTGTTTTTTTTAACATTTATTATTTACCTCAAAAACCCCCTTACTCCAGTTTCCTGCAAATCTTATCTTGTTTATAATTGAGTACTTATCAGATTGAAGCAAATGGTGTTCGAATCGGGAACTCAGTTCAGAAATTCAAATCAATCGAAAAAAGCTTGAAATCACTTGCGGGAAAGAGAAGAACTTGTCGAAAAGTTTAAATACATAAAAGTCAGAAATAAAGGCTTAGGAACTCTGATGAAAATTACCCATTCCTTGTTTCCTACGGAATTAGAAGTGTTAACATTTGTAGCCTTTACAAACTACGTAATAGATTGAACCTTCTCTGCAACAAAAGTGTTTTAAAAGGGCGTGTTCAGGTAGATGGTCGGACATGCTTGAAAATGGCGCTTGAAGACTTGCACGATGAGCTAATGGTCTTTTTGTCACTCGGTGGAGAATTCTGTGAGACAGTGAGAGTGCTGCCTATTTTGAGTCGTTTTCAACAGTCGACCTTCACTACTTTTCAAATAGCGAATATCGAACGTTCATTCGGCACAGCTATCGGAATTTTTTCTGCTTGTCGAATATTATTGCTCTGGTTATAATGGACGGGAGGTGAAGTAATAAAATGTCACTTTACTAACGCCACAAAGTTCAGTCACATGCAAATAGCTAGTTTTTTTTTTTGGTTTGCTAATTCAAAAAGAAAGATAATTACTAAAAATATAAATACAAGTTAGATAAGTAACATAACGTAGAAATCTATTATCTACAAATACAGGGTGTTTTTTTTAGAAGTGTGGTTTTCAAGAAGAAATAAAACGCATATAAATTAATGTTATGGCCAATAATTTAGCTTTATTGTAAAGATAAGGATTAGCCATTATGTTTTAAAAACGATTTCGAGCAAGTGGCCGCCGCGACTGATTCGAATAAATTCCAGCCGAGAGCCCCAATTTTCGACCACTTTTTGCAGCAATTGGGGCCGTATGTCAGTAATAACGCGCCGAATATTCTCTTCCAAGGCGTCAATCGTCTCGGGGTTATCTGCGTAGACAAGCGACTTCACATAACCCCACAAAAAATAGTCCAGCGGTTTAAATCGCACGATCTTGGAGGCTACGCTACAGGCCCACGACGCGAGATAATGCGCTCACACAAAGTTTCCTTCAATAAATTGGTTGTTTCGATGGCTGTATGGCATGTAGCGCCGTCTTGTTGGAACCAAAGGTCGTCCACATCAACATCCTCCAATTCAGGCACGAAAAAGTCATTAATCATGGCTCTACAGCATTCCCCATTGACTGTAACATTATGACCGGCTTCATCTTTGAAGAAATGTGGACCAATGATTCCCTCTGCCCATAGAGCACACCAAACAGTGACTTTTTGAGGATGTAACGATGTAACGGCGTCTCAACAATGGCTTGTGGATTATGATCACTCCAAATACGACAATTTTGCGTATTAACGTCCCCATTCAACCAAAAGTGATTTTCATCGCTGAACAAAATTTTCTTGTGAAAATCGGGATCGGTGTCCTTCTCGTTTTGGTTATAAATTTGACCGATTTGCAAACGTTGTTCAGGAGTAAGTCTACTCATTATGAAATGGCAAACCAAACAGCTGTCAAAAAGACCAACTCCGATAAAAGTATTGCCAGATTGAAAACCACACTTCTAAAAATAAGCACCCTTATTTACTTTACTTCACCTTACTTCCATTCTATTACGCTTTTATTACTTTTGCGTTCAGCATAAAATTAAGTGCTTGACCGACCTCATGTCTATTATAACCAGAGCATGGGCAGGCGGCATGATTGCATTTAATGAGGTTGTGTTTATATGAGGACAAATAAAATATTTAGGTATTTTGAGTATTTTTTCGGACGGATTCATATAAACTCAGAAATGTTTTCTTACGAGTTTATACGGTTTGCGAGACATTTACCAGGTGTACCAGTATGAAAGTGCTAATTTTTTTTACACTTTTTTCCCATCTCTCTTGCAATTTGAGAATGCCTCACCAAAAAAACTGAGATTCCAAAGCAGATTTCTTCAATTGGAAACTTACTAACTTTTAATGGCACAACAGCCCATGGAGGGCTTACGTCGAGCTTTTCGCATCCACTCATATTGTGCGTGTTATATTTGTACATAAATGGAAGGGACCTACAGTTTAATGCCGAATCCCAACGGCGAAGTGAAAAGCTTTTCATAGCAATTTGTACTCTTGTAGGTTTGCCATTTCCTGCCAAGAGGTGGTGCCGTGTAGGTAAATTATTTTTTCTACTTTTTGATTCTGCCTGTGCCGAGATTCGAACCCCGGACACACTGCGTAGCGGTCCAACGCATTACCACTACGCCAAAGCGACCATTCAATTGGAAACAGAAAACAATAATGTCCGCATATCGTAGTTTGTAGGGGTAATCCCCATGAAATAACTAAAAATTTTAATTTCTATAAAATGTGTTTTTATTCGGCGAAATTTTCCATTTAGTGAATGATTCAGCTAAGGTTCTGACCTTGGATATCAAATATCGTAGTAAATGATAAAGAAACTTAGTAAAACCAAAATTATCGTAGTAAAGTTCAAATTTTAGTTAAAATGAAAAAAATACATATAAAAAAAGTATCTAAGGAAAAAAAATTTTAATTAAATCGATATTTGCTGTTCCTTTTTCTTCGACAAGCTCATCAAAAAGAAGAGTGCCAATAAGGGCAAATTTTATATAAAAAAAATATATGGGCAACTGCTTCACAAAATTTTTTTTTTCATTTTGTTAACAAATGTAGCTTAAAATCGATAATTAAATTTCCATTTTGTTAACTAAAAGAAAATTATTAATCCGTTAATCGTTAATTATCGGCTTTAAATTTTTGGTTAACGATTAAATTTCACTTCAATTTCGAAAACCATCAACGTTTTGATTAATTCCTGTTAAATCCCTTTCGTTAACTCAAGTCAGTTAACTATAAGTAGGAATGTCTGCTAGATGCTGCCCTTCCACCTCAAGTTTCAGCTCATGTGGTTAGAGAAGTACAATATTGCCAAGGTTAGCAAGGTAAAGAAAATTAAGTTGTGTACGGTCAAGGAAGTCATGATCTTAATGAGAAATGAGACCGATATTTCGGTGAGCAAAAGCAACCATCCAAAAAGAATCAAGAAGTACAACAGGGTGCTTAAAAGCGTCATTCACGATTTGCTTGGTGAGTGGCTGAAGAGAAACTCCCCTGAATTGGTGACAGATGCTGCCTTTTCGAGCGTAAAAGTGTTGGTGAATTTGTTTATCAAATATAACACGGCCATCCCCTACAGTGTTGCAGTTGAACGTATGTTCTCTATTCATAGTATAGGGTGATTGGTTTTAGGAGTTTGGATTTTGAAAATGAAAAAAATTTTTACAAAAGTGAATGAAATTTTTATTTAGATCGATAAATCAATTTCTGCCATTTACTTTTAATATATAATTTCACTTAAATGTTGCCCGCGGCTATGCTTAAAGTGGTCCATTCTGAAGGTCCAATTTTGGCACACTTTTTCACACATTTCCGCCGGAATCTCACTAATGACTCGCTCAATGTTGGCTTCCAAAGCAGCAATTGTGTTTGGCTTGTCCCTATAGATAAGAGACATAGCCCCACAAAAAGTAGTCTAACGGGTTCAAATCATACGATCTTGGTGTCCAATTGACTACACCATAACGTGAGATTAGCTGCTTACCAAATTCGCCTCTCAATTGATGCATGGTTTCGCGTGCAGGCATGTGGCATCGTCCTGTTGGAACCACATGTCGGCCGAGTCCAATTCTAGCATTTTCGGCAAAAAAAGCGTTATAATCGAACGGTACCTTTCTCCATAGACCATAACATTGTGGCATTCATCGTCTTAGAAGAAGTACGGCCCAATGATGCCGCCTGGCTATAAACCGCACCAAAAAGTGTATTTTTCGGGATGCATTGGTGAGCCTCGGCGCTAAATGGACGTAGCTTGCTAAACACTTTTTTCACAGCGTATGAATTTTGATAAAAAATTTCAATAATTTGCAAACATAGTTCAGGAATAAGTCTATTCATTATGAAATGGCAAACCAAACTGAGCATACATCAAGTGACAGCTGTCAAAAAGACCAACTCCGAAAAAAGTATTGCCAGATTGAAAACCAAAAAAAAACACCCTTTAGTGAAACTTTCGTTTAAGTGTTTTCTAGAAAAAATTTTTATAATTTTTATTTTCCATAAAAAAAGTTTTTTTTTCGGAATTAACGTTAACGACGTTGACATTTTGGTTAACGCTTTCGGGATAATGACGTTAATTTCTTCATTAAAGATGCCAAGTTTAATACATAAACGTGTCCTTCGACAATTATGCTGTAAAATGCAACACTGCGTTTTGATAATACTGTAATATATATTACTTATGTTCGAATTTATTCTTGCTCTCATCATTATGTTCATTCGCTCATGAGAAATAAAGACTGGTTGCATCGTAAAGAAAAAAGGTAAAATTTCCAAATAGCAAAATAGGTTTAAGAATATTTACGAGTTTTAACACATTTCCGAGAGTTTTGAAGCATCCCTGAACCGCCTTCTGCTTCTTGCCAATTCAAGCAAAGGCAATCTCTCTTCGTCAGATGAATCATCGAAAATTCGGATATACATTTTTTTTTTTCAAAAGCAAACTTGTGTCTCTACTACTAATTGTTATGTAATATATTGTTCATAGTATGAAATAAATTGGAGGCCGCTTATGTTACATAGTATGTAATATATTTCATACCAAATAGTTTACCATGTATTGCATACTATGAACTGCCATTTTATGAGTTTGGCAACTATTTTCAATTTTGTAAGAGCACAAAAAGTGGATGCTTACACTGGCGCAAGCATGAAAGGCTGTGCGTCTTTTTCTTACTACACAACTTTTCCACCTGTTCTCTCACACCACAGTCTTTCATGCTTGCACTAGTGTAAACTAAACAAGCAGCATCAAATAAAAAAATTATAAATTCATTTAGGCAATTTTAGTGTCTGTGGAACTCATAGCAAAACTATCTACTTCTGTTTCAACTTAGTATATATACTATCAAAAGTGGCATTTGTGTGCTATAAACGGTTGCTAGTGGAGACGCGGTGCTAAATTTGGTTTTTTCGATACGAAAAATGATGGAAATATTTACAATAGAAGTTGTCAGATTGTCTAAATTCACAATAATTTTATTCTCAGTCAAATGAGCGCCGCAATACCAAATTGAAATTCGTTCGATCGACACCAGTGATGGAAAAGTGGGTACAATTGTAACTTTTTCCGACTTTTTCAAGCATAAAGGTACATTAGGTACAATTGGTCGATTTTAAGCACAATTGCTAGTACGTGATTACGTATGGTTTTGATTTCAGTATCAAAACTATTCATTTTTTTTAATTTTTTAACGATTAAAATTGTCAATTATCAAACATCATTGATGTAATTATTACTTTCTTTTTTTTTTTTTTTTTTTTTTTTTTTTTTTTTTATGGCACACAGCCCATGGAGGGCCTAGGCCGAGCTTTTCGCATCCATTCATGTTGTGCGTCTTATATTTGTACATGAATGGAAGGGACCTACAGTTTAATGCCGAGTCCGAACGGCGAAGTGAAAAGCTTTTCATAGCAATTTTCACTCTTGTAGGTTTGCCATTGCCTGCCAAGAGGTGGTGCCGTGTAGAAAAAATGTTTTTTTTTTTTTCTTTTTGATTTTGCCTGTGCCGAGATTCGAACCCCGGACACTCTGCGCAGCAGACCAACGCACTACCACTACGCCACAGCAACCACTACTTACTTACTTACTTACATTTAATGGCACAACAGCCCATGGAGGGCCTAAGCCGAGCTTTTCGCATTCACTCATGTGAATCCGAATCCGAACGGCGAAGTGAAAATCTTTTCATTACTTTTTACTTTTAATGGCACAACAGACCATGGAGGGCCTAGGCGAATCTTTTCATAGCAATTTTTAATCTTGTAGGTTTGCCATTACCTGCCAAGAGGTGGTGCCGTGTAGAAAAATTATTTTTTCTACTTTTTTTTTTTTTTTGATTTTGCCTAAGTAGCAGTCAAACGCATTACCACTACGCCACATCGACCACTATTAGTATCATTAAATGAAAATCCTCGTTCCGAAATGATGTGGATTCTCTCTATATCATATTTCACACGGCCTAGTTCATATTCTTTTTAATAAAATGGTTTATTCTGGTGTTACCATTGATATATTATCACAACGATGATTACGCTATGAACCAATTGTTAAGGCTCTTTTTGAGTTCAGTGCATTTTCTATTTCTAATGTTATAATATTTTATTCTAACTTTTTTGTCTATCAATTCTAGAAATTAATATGAAATTCGAACACATTTTCAGTAGTTTATTTGTTTCCCAAGTTTACGACAGACTTTAGAATTATAAATTTTGTGCACTCATCTCCAGATCTGTGTTGAATTTGATTAACTGCTAAAGAATTAAGACAGCAGAAAATCATTTTCAGCAATTAAAATCACAAAATTGAACATACGAGTATTTATGTATGTATAAATAAAAGATACAATTTAGGGAGTTAATCGTTTGGGGTCGCGCGGGAACATTGAGGTCTTCCGAATATTATCTAGACCCAAGTACAGCATAACGACACGTTCCATACCAATGCCACCACCCGCGTGCGGAGGGCACCCAAAGCGGAAAGATTCAATATATGCTGCAATTTTGGAAGTATCTAAAAAGATTAGGAGAAATAGAATAGCAATTACAATTTGATTTCGGAAATATATAAACAAATATAACCTACCAATGCCATGATGTTGTGCTCGTTCCATTAAGAAGTCAGGATCGTGTATACGTTGAGCTCCTGAAAGAATTTCTTCACCGCGCATAAACATATCGTACGAATTTGAATACATGGGATTATTTGGATCGGGCATAGTATAGAATGGTCGAATCGCAAGTGGAAACTTATCTAAAATATAGTAATCGGTATCGTATTTTGCCTTTACCAATCGTCCTAGCAATTTCTCATTGGGTGTCGATAAATCTTCCTCGTCGCCTGTCACGACGCCCGCCTCACGCAACATTGCCACACCTTCAGAGAACTCCAATATAAGCGGTGGCTCGAGAAACTTGAAGGGCTCAACCTTATACTGCTGTCCCACAGCATCAATTTCACGGCTATATTGATCGC
The DNA here is from genome assembly GCA_958295655.1 of Palloptera scutellata. Classification (NCBI taxonomy): domain Eukaryota; kingdom Metazoa; phylum Arthropoda; class Insecta; order Diptera; family Pallopteridae; genus Palloptera; species Palloptera scutellata. The sequence goes on from OY282451.1 coordinate 43,501,572, forward strand.
GTAGACCTTTGAAAATGGCAGTGAATGTATCACCAATGGTGTGCAGTACTTCATGGTAATGATATTTAAAGGCCATCTCCAAATCTAATCCAACGAATTCAGTCAAATGCCTATGCGTGTTTGAGTCTTCCGCGCGAAAAACTGCTCCCACAGTATACACTTTATCGAAATCAGCTGCAATGGCCATTTGCTTGTACAGTTGCGGCGACTGTGCCAAGTATGCCGAATCTAGAAAAAAATTAATACAATAAAAGATCATACATAATTGCACAATCATTGTCACGCTTACCTTTGAAGTAGCTAACAGTGAAAACATTAGCACCACCTTCACTGGCTGCCGAAATGATTTTAGGAGTATGAATTTCTGTAAATCCCTTATTGGTTAGAATGTCACGAAATAATCGGCACACACCAGCCTCCAAGCGAAATATTGCCTGATTAGCTGGTGTTCTAAGATCCAAAACTCGATTATCCAAACGAGTGTCTTGGTTAACGCGAATGTTCAAACCCTCAACATCCTGCAGACGGAGATATTATAAAAATAAACATATTTCCCCAAAAGTATTACTTGCCTCAGGAATGTCTGGACGTGATGCATCTTCGATTTGCAAGGGCAACTGTGGCTTTGCTTGCGAAATCAGGAATATTTGCTCAACGCACAGTTCGATAGATTGCTCGGTACATGATTCAATTTTGTTCGGCACAGACACGACTTTCGCTTGTATATCAATGATGCTTTCCTTATTAATACTAAAAGAGAATACCAATTAGAAATTTATAACTAGCGATATCCCATTTCTCTGGTACTCACGTTCCAGCAAACTTCACCATTTGCTTGGAAATATTTTCACCCACGGCGACAATGCATTGGACCGTACTGCTTTGTTGGCGCAAAACGAGGAAACATTGCTTGCCTTTAGAGCGAGATGTGTGCACACGGCCACGTACCCAAACGAGAGAGCTATTCACATGCTTACTCAGTTCAGCCACATTAACGAACTGTCTTTCCTCATGCTTATCCCTTGATTGAATCATCCTCGAGATGCCATAGCGTTCAAGAGAGTAATCCCCCACGCAGTCGCCTTCATTACCATCGTTAACTTTACCTGTTGCAGCCTTGTGCTCAGCTTTCTAATGTAATTTGTTTGAAGAGCAAAAGTAATAATTATGTATAATAAATAATAGTCAGGAATGTATCGCTACTCACTTTGACAGCTTTTAATGCTTCTTTAGCCTGTTTCTTAGCCGCTTTCTTTGATGTTTGCCCTTCTTGAAGCTCGTCACCTGCTACCGCAACATTATTTTCCTTATCTTCCACCATGATGGAAACTTTATCTACAAATACATATTCGTCTGCTTAAAAATAAATATGCAAATTTGACTTAAGTCAATTTTGTATATTGAAGAGATAAAGCAGTGCTTGTTGGTAGATTTTGCACGAATTTCAATTGAGAGGGCAGGGACGGACAAAATCACCATACATTATTTCTACGAATGCAAAATTATTGCGTCATTTTCATTTTACCTCAAATTGAACAAAAGTGTGTCAACGACAACCATAAATTTGTGAATGAAGCACCAAAGGATTCATTGCAAATAGTTATCTATTACTTACGCGTTATCTACCAGAGATAACGTCGACACCGCTGCTCCTTAGCCATGGCTTCCTTACCTCTTCGCTCAATCGTTATTCGCTTCTTTTTTACCATCCTAATTCAAATTAGTTTATTAATTTTTTGCTCACCTTTGACAAATTTGATTCAAATTATTTTAAGGCGATTTTGCATCCAACGAAAACCCACGCGACTGCCAAATTGCATTGAATATTAATCGCGGCAGCGACGTCAATGTCGGTTTATTTGACGTGTCGGGCAGAGTGGTCAAATTCACAATATTGCCACAACTATTTGCATTGGCAATCCTGAACACAATAAAATATTTATCAGCGATGCTCTTCTTCGTACAACTAAAAGACCAAAAGGAACTCGGTTGCTTTATGTGGTCAAATTGTTTTAGTGGGATTCATAATAAGTAACGCGTAAAAGCATCATAAAAAAGAAAATTTAATTAATTTGAAACTATCAAAATTGATATTTTGAATTGAAATATAAAAAATGTGCGATTTATATCTAAAAGCACTGATAGTAAGTATAATAATATCATTAAATTATTAGAATGAATTATATTGCAGAATATATAAATATGCCATTCACATGGTCTCGCCAAGTATAAGTCCTATTTGAAGAAAAATACGACACGTGTGAATACCCTATCGAATGTGAATACAATCGAATGTGATATTTCAGCAGTGAATCAGATGATCAGTGGAAATATAAAATAGGAATAAATTTGTTTGCTTTCACTTCTTGTGCTAAATTTCACTCAGATCAAAAATTATCAATGCCAATTGACAAAGGAGAAGAATCACATGAAATAGCTGATTTAATATGACACGGAAAACCATACTATGTATAATAACAACAAAATTTTTAAAACTTTTTTATTTTATAGTTTATAGTTTTACTATGTGAAATACAACTTATATGACAATTTATGAAGTCCTTTGAATCACCTAATAGTTTTGTGCGGTTTATGTATTTCACCATTTCACTCTGGGTAATTTGACTCAGTTTTTGGCCAAAATTCAAATATCACACTTTCGAAAATCAAGTTTATGTTGTTGTAATTTGAAAAGGAATACTTCAAAGCAGATAGATTTGGTTTTTAAAAACAAACATCCGCTAATAAAAAACCTACCGCAATCAAATAACAAAGAGTTTTGTAAATAAAACAATATTTGAGTGAAAAATTAAAAATCAAAACAAAATTTTTTAATTACCCAGTATAATCAATTATGTGAATTAATGCATAAAAAGTAGATTATATGTCGCAACGCTTTCCATGATCGTCTCAATAGTGTACGCTAGATGTCGCACTCAACACTGATGACTGCAGGAATTCAGTAGTCACTTTGTATACTATATCGTGCTCTCTACACTTACGCCATGGATATGTAAACTTGATTCGTTGAGCAGTTAAATTTCTACTCTTTTCACTCATTCGTGTACGCTTACATTTCATTGTGAAATTATAACGCAAACGCTTCAGTCAGCTACGCAACCAAATGCAAATTTTTGGTACTTTTTATTTAATAACAATAACAAAAATCCATTAAAATATAACTATTAGTGGTAAGTGTAGTTAGAAGTTTGTTGCATATATATACATACATAAATGATGGGTAGCACATATGCGTCCACTATGCGCCCTATCAATCGGCAGAGAGATAGAGGGCGCTGATTCGCATATTATTCATGCTCATTTCAAACAAAAATAGTTAGAAATTTCTAGAGCTGAAAGAATGAGTGAGTATAGATAGACTGAAAAACAAACGTGAGGCACAATCAAATGACTATTGTGTTACGGTAAAATCTCCATATAAAACTGCGGTAGAGAGACAGCGATAATGTACACTTTGTTGAAAAATTGAGGTCCACAAAATTCTGCTATAGTGAAAAAAACCCAAAACCAACATCGGGAGATCGCGAGAGTGTAGCATCTTGAAGCACAACAGTATTCGAATTTCATTGAAAAACAACTGGCAAAGACTAATGCGGAGAGACAGCATGAATGGCAAATGAGTTCATTAGAGCCAATAATTGCATCAACACTCACCTCATTGAGTCCCGACGAAGGTCCTCAGATTATACAGCACCAGGCAGTCATTGAGGTGGAAAGAAAACAGCTCACATCAGCACAACAAAACATAGGCGAGATATGTCAACTTCATAACATTCGCGAGTTCTCAGACCGACAGGTGGCAAATTTTCCACGTATTGAGATCATAAAACCTGAATATTTTGATAATGATGATAATACCATAATGATGATGATGGTAAGATTATCATTATAATGATGTATCAAATAAATTTGCATACTTTGAGTATGAGTATTTTGATGGATATTACGATTTTTCTGAGGGCGTTGCATGCATTGGAAATGCAAACGATCAAAATGAAGTTAGTCTGGATATAATATACCTGGGATCAGAGAATCATCAAACTGAAATTAACGTCTGCATAAGTTATCCCTTCGGCCAAGACTGTAATTTCTGCGATAGACTCTGGTTTTTACCAGATTTATTAAACCTAACCTGAAAACCCAATAGGCAAACGTTCTAAAGAAGTAAACTTCTGTACGGCGCCCACTGACAATTTTTACCTACTGCTGTGTTTCCAATTTAAAATTCATTACATACCTAAAAAGCAAGAACAAGAAAATAATCATTGCTGTTATATATGTTTTAAAATATTTTTAATCTCTATATAGTATACTGAATCGAAAATCAAATACTACTTTTGGGAGAGGTGTCGGTGTCTTATACGATAGCAACCAATTCTGAGGAAGAGTTTCCTTAATGGATATGACTGTGCCAAAAAAAGTTATCTGAGAAAGAGAAAAGTTTAGAATATGTAAATAAGCTTTCCCATATTTTTGATTACGGTGTCACAACGGCATTTCATTAAGTCCACCAGATCTTGCCAAGCATTTTGAACAATTTCCCAAATCTGAATATTATTGGTTGGTTTCGCATCGTACATAGACGCGTTCATTTTAACCCAAACTAAATCTATAGGGTTAGATCGGCAGACTGAGCTGGCCACTACACATCTGCAACCCTATTACGCGAAACTATTCCATGGCATTTCTACTCGTATTATTTTGGTCATTGCCACTTTATTGGCAATTCTTTTCTGATTTAGGGCAGCATAATATTTTCCAATATTTCACCTTAAATTTTCTGTATGGGCCTAACCCCAAAGTATAAAAACATCTGCATATAATTAACCATTTTTACTATATGATTCATTTGGAGGTGTTAACAGGTAATCGTCGTATACACTGTTTAGATACAGTGCCACCCAACAGTGATACAAAAGCCTGTCACTAGACAAAAAAAAAAAAAAAAATTATGCTATATGTTAGCAAACGTGCAAGGATATTTTCTGGCAACTTCCAATTGTGTGGGTTTTTGTTTTTTTTTTTTGGTAAGAAGTGGCTTCTTTCTTTAGCAAACCTTGGTATTTTGCTATTTTCTTAGCCTGAAGTTTTTCGTTTTACACCCTTTCCACTTTTCCGATCGCTTCATAGGATTAGATATCATTTTCGCTAAACAGAAAAGAAGATTTTGAGCATTTCTACAAGATTTTCCTTCGTCTCCCCATTTTAAAATTGACTTGTGTTGATCTGCAGTGTCGCCGTGGCGGTACTCTGCTACCCAGAGTGTCCGGGATTCAAATCTCGGCACAGGCAAAATCAAAAAGTAGAAAAAACTATTTCTCTACACGGCACCACCTACGATTTTATTTTCGAATAAACAGGATGTGATACTAAAAAATGCAACTCTTCTAATTCATACTAGCATCTCTTCTCTGATGAAAAATTTTCGATAATCGAGACTTAACAAAAGTTACGAGTTTTCTTTCGCTTCGTTATACTTGTAGTCGAGAAACATCGACCAAAACAAAGTTTTTTTTTAGAGTCCAGGAAAAATCGAAAGTGAAAATTAATCTTGAAGATTGTGAAATTAATTGCAATACTATCTGCTAGCAACTGTTGTGAGGTATGTAATTATAAAAATAAAAATGAGAAATTTTTTTTCGATAGTATAGAATCATCTAAAATTTAGACTTCTACTGCTCTTGTATCGTTTTCAAATCATAATAAATACAGACAATTGATGGTATTTAGAGAATCCGTATAAAAATATACAGAATCCAAAGATGGCCAATATACGATTTAAAAAAAATCTCCGCTGTATAAACATGACTCACTATTAAAATATGTACATCCCAGTCCAATTATTACCGTATGATGCCGTCATAAGGTTCCTAACAACCACTTGTGTAAACAAAACAAAAATACTGATAAACTTTACTACATAAGTATTTTAAGTATTAAAAGGCGCATACATTAAAGTTATATCATAATTTAGGTTCCGAGTAGCCAAAACTTTAGATCTCGTTGGTACTTTACACTTCTGTCTTCATTTGTTTTATTTTACTATATATTTAATGAAGCTGTATAATATACTAGCGGACCGCATGCACGTTTCACTGTGCATAATTAGAAAAGTAATTCAAAGCAGTTTAAATTTAAAGTTCAAGTCAAATTACTGGCATTGGAGCCACCTCCAGAACCATTACGCTCATTAGTTTTAGGTAGTGCACCTGAAACAAAGCCTTTTCTGGCAAACTTTCAATCTTACAATTCATGTTTCCAAATGACTTCATTCGGTGCAACGAATATTATTCGTGACAATTTTGTGACCACGTTCATGGTAATTTGCATGAACAACATCCTATTCCTATTGGTCTCGAAATCAAAATGAATTTGACAATTATGAAAATGATTTTCTGATACAGAGTATCATTTTTCACAAATTTATTTTCTTGGTAATTCGGATCAGCAAGTCGATCGTCGATGTTCAATTAGTTCAATTTTGAAGCGAGATGTTATTGAACGAATCCAAACTTTCCTTCAAGAGAATAATGAATTGGTTCGACTTTTCCGTACCAAATGCCTACTGATAATCACAAAATTGTAATAGAGACCATGTGGAGAGCATGCCAGAAGATTTAATGCTCCAACAATGGATGAAGTTGCAATAGTAATAGTTGGTGATGAATTTAATTCTCGAAATATTGTGCTGCATCGAAGAGATAATGGTTCTGGAGGTGGCTCCAATGCCGGTATTTTGACTTTTCCATTCGCACAACATAAACCTGGTGGCTCATTTTTGAATTTGTACGCTTTGCAATGATTACATACGTCATCCATAGCACCAATAACTACAGTTCGATGTAAAGTGTAATCAATCGTCGAATCATAATTGAACGCAGCTCGCTTGAATGAGTTAACGGGTTCAAAAGTTGTAAGCATTTTACTCTTTTTGTGGGCGTGGCAGTGGGCGGATAAATAGCTTATGTCCGTGAGAAAAACATGTACTTTAACATGAAAGTTGAATTTATGAAAAAAATCGAATCGTTTCCGAGATCATTCATCACACACATAACATAATCTTCATTTTTATATATATATAGATTGATATTTTATTACTTGTCATCACAATCAAGTTGTATGCAGTTTTATCTCGCTATCGGATTTTGATATATTTGATAAATATGTAAACTAAAACATGTAACACCCGTAACGTTACAACAAGCGTTGCAATATGAATTTAAAAAATGTAAAACATTAAAATCAATTTGTTCTTCAACCATTACCATTTTGCAGTTAACGAAAAAAGTTTCATATCTTTCGATTTTTATATCACAACAACTTTACTGTTCAGGTGATTTGAAAAAATTTAAGCAAACAAAAAATCAATTTCTTCCAAAATGGAGATATGTGGTTGATAAATAGAGGTAGTGATATGTACGAGTATGTACATATAGGTAAATATTTATATGAGCCGTTGAGGACAAAAGTTGTGTAAGTCAATAAAGTCAAAATTTGGATTGGTTTTCTACAAGTGCTGAACAAAATCCAGTGTTTATGAAATTTATTTTCTCACTGTACAAGCAGCTCCCGCCAAACAGCTGAACCTAGATTTACACTACTTTAATTCAATTTTAATTATTTAAAAATACAATTAACTTACACCACTTTTGCTCTCAAGGACCTTCATTAGTCATACCTTTTTCCTTCTTACTGTTAACTTAGAAAGGAATAAAAAACATTTATCTTTTAATTAAAGGTATATCAGTGTGTCACTGTGACTTTCATTCGTAACTCGAATTCGTCTAAGTGACCAAATAATGCTTCGATTAAATTAATTAAAGTCTAGTAAGAAATGTACATATTGTAATTTGCCTGATTATACTTGTGTATAACTTTATCGTTTTGTATATAGATAAATAAATAATTAAATATTTTCTTAAATATTTCAGGTACTTTGTCTTTGAGCATTGATAATTGTTTTATATTGTTACAACAATGGCAGGTGAGTAGTATATACAAGAGCATTCCAAAATAAATGTTTTCTCTTTTCTTGCATTTGATTTGCAGCGAATTAAATTCAAATAATAATTTCGGAACTATCACATTATAAAAAAAAAAAGAGAGTGAGAAGTAAATAAAAAGAAATGTCCTGGCAAGGAGCACCCACATATTATCAAGGTTTATTTTCGTTTTGTTTTGTAACACACAAATTACTGCATGAAGTTACATAGTTATTATGAAGCATATATCCATCGTCAAATATACATACAACTATGTACATATATACATATTATTAGCATATAGAAATACTCAAAATTACTAGCAGCTACAAAACCAATACGAGTATGCATCTCGTTTGCAAACAAAACGCTCTTTCTTAGTCCCTGCACTTTATTATCAGTCTGCAATGTAAAAGATTTTGTTAAAAATATAAAAAAAAAAGTTTACTTTTAATGTAGGAAATTTAGTAAAAAAAAAGATTTATTATAATTGTGGCATTTCATATTTTGTGCCTGAGAGAAAGAACTGAACATGCAACATGTACCCTCTTCATATGCAAAGATTTTGCGCCCGCTGTGGTATCAAATAATCCTATATTTGTCATTAATTGCAATTGTCACCGTTTGGCGAAAATATTACAACCTTTTCTTTAATTAATTAATAAATAATTTGTTTAAGTCCATAACGAAATCCCCATCAGCGGAAGTCAAATCAAATGGTATTATAAAATGTAGGTAGTACATATGTATATGTATGTAATTGTTATTTTGATACAAAGCGATAAAGCAAAAATAAAAGTACATTATTGTGGCAATTTATAGTAGATGAAATAGGTCTCAATTTTGGCATAAAAACACTACAAAGACCAAAACATAATAGCTATAAAAGGTAAAACAAAATGTAGGTTATAACTCCTGATAACGTTGGAAAAGCCTATATAACGGACAAAAGGCCTATAGGCAAAATTGTAGTTTGACTTCAAATCCCTATTGATTTCAATTGACTAGAAAACCTCAATTGAGTTCAAGTGACAGCAATTGTCTTCAAATACCAATTGACTCCAAATGATACATTTACCTTACTGGGATATTTGCAATAATGTTAACTGATAATGTCTGAATTATCTAGTAGTTTGTGTGCTAGAAATTGATTGGCCATTCGCCTCTTGAGGTAATTCTGTAGATATATTTGTTGCTTTAAACTTATGTATGTATGTATAGTAGTTGATAAAATCAAATATACTACTATACTATATACTTGTATAGTAGCAAGACGACAAACACAACGATTGGTGCTTAAGACGGCCATATTCCAATTTTAATTCTTGTGTACAACACTGGAATGCTATCAGTTCATTTTGTTATCAAAAGATAAACCTTTCGAAGCTTATCGAAATGAAACATTTTGTTGTGAGTTTTGTTGAGGTTTTATGTATAAATTTAGTTTCATTTGGTTTTCCATTTAAATTTATAATTTAATATTTTATTTAAATTAACATTTTGTTCTGAAACATAATTATACATGTACACGCCAGTTGAGAGTTCGTTTGCATTAAAAACAACATTTTTTTTTTTCATTTAATACAAAACATGTTATATCTTAATTTGAGAATGAATTGTGAATGTTTAATTTCGTATTTACGCACATTGTATAATCTTTCACAGATCCAAATCAACAATATTATGGTGGCTATCCGCCTAATCAAGGCGGTTACCCGCAAGGTGGCGGTTACCCGCAAGGAGGTGGTTACCCGCAAGGAGGTTATCCACCAGCCGGTTATCCGCAAGGTGGATACCCACCACAAGCCGGCTATCCCCAAGGTGGATACCCACAGGAAGGAGGATATCCACCAGGTGGTTATGCTCCACAACCGGGATTTGTCCAGCCACCTCCCACAACTGGCGGCTATGCTGGATATGAAGACCCCGAGGGTCAGCCCAAGAACTTCTCTTTTGATGATCAGAGCATTCGGAGGGGATTTATCCGAAAAGTCTATATGATTTTAATGGTTCGTTCTAATATCAACAATACGTTGTCATAGCAAGTTTGTAATGTATTTCCGTTATTTTAGGGTCAACTACTCGTTACTTTTGGATTTGTTGCACTCTTTGTATTCCATAGACCTACGCAGGAATTTGCTATGCGGAATCCGGCGTTATTCTGGGTCGCTCTGGTCGTGCTGCTTGTAACCATGATTGCAATGGCCTGTTGCGAGGGTGTACGACGTAAAACTCCCATGAACTTTATATTTTTAGGATTATTTACGCTAGCTGAATCATTCCTTATGGGAATAACCGCAAGCCGTTATGCGCAGACTGAGGTCTGATGATAATTTAACCTTTTTGAAAGCATTGAGATAAACAAGTGTATCCTTTTCAGGTTTTAATGGCAGTGGGCATTACAGCGGCAGTTTGTCTTGCGTTAACTTTGTTCGCAATGCAAACCAAATACGACTTTACCATGTGCGGCGGTGTCCTTCTGGTAGCAATGGTCATATTTTTAATTTTCGGCATCGTAGCAATTTTCTTGCCTGGCAAAATTATGACATTGGTATACTCATCTATTGGCGCATTGCTCTTCTCTATCTACTTGATTTACGATACTCAGCTGATGATGGGTGGCGAACATAAGTACTCAATCAGCCCCGAGGAATACATTTTTGCAGCATTGAATTTATATTTGGATATTATAAATATTTTCATGTACATATTGGCTATAATTGGAGCATCAAGGGACTAAGAAGCCCTTCATTACGCGTTTTCATTACTGAGTTATTTATTTCTATATTTTGTTTTTCTATCAATATTTAGTGGGCTTATAACTGTTTTCAATCGTTAGGTATGCATTTCTGATAAAGTTTTTTATTATTCTTATTTTAAAAAAATTTTTTTTCTATTATTCAATTAAAATCTTTAATTAAATCTACATCATCCTATTGGTGAAAATGATAATTTCAATTGGTAAATAATAATATATTCCAGCGCATATAGATATGTACAGAATTTTTATTATAAAGTGAAAAGTTCAATTTAAATTTGATTCCAAAGTATTATTTATATGAGCGTCAATTTCTTTTTTGTAATCTACATAATTGTAATATTTTGAACTATTAACGAAATTACAGTAAACTAACCAAAAATTAGGCTTAATTTGTTGTTGCTTAAAGCTATATAGAGTTGACCTGTATCGTATTTTTCCTGAACTACAATAAATATGAAAAATAAAATTATATGAATAGTTTTTATTATGGTATGTATAAGACCTGCCCACTGGAAATCTCACAGAATCATTACATATTTGTGAAACTAAATCGCATACTCTATTGATAATTAACTTAATAGCCCTGACGTTTCTCAAATTGGCAATAGTGGAAACTAGGAGATAGTGAATAAATCTAGCAAAGAGTAATTTATTCTGTCGAGTTTTCTTAGCTGGCACACAACTTTCGACGAAACACTAGCAATCTGTTTGTCAAAGCTAAGTTTGCTAGCAATTATAACGCCGAGACAAACTGAATTGGGCAGTTTCCGTACACAATTGAGGCAGGATTCATTCATCTAAAGAAATTAAAATTTTTCTGAACGGGACCACATTCTGTCAGGCAATGGCAACACTCCAATAAAACTGTAGGTCTCTTGCATTCATGCATAAATACAACTCGTACAACATGAACGGAAGCAAAAAGCTCGGCCTAAGCGCGAGCTGTTGTGCCATTAAAAAAAAAAGGCATAACTTGATACATAGCATATAAAAACTCGGACAACAAAGTAGGAAAGTAATGGAAGGAAGCACGGGAAACTTAAATGTTAAGCACTTTCCAAATATTTTATTTTAAACAAAGTGGTCTGAGAAAATTGTAAGGACTGTAAGGACTGCTCCAGTTCTTTAGAAACTTCATCACAGTTTTTAGACTTATTATCACAGACTTTGCACGGTTTTCTTCATTGTGCTGTGCTTCGAATCCATTTTATCATTTACATACATATGTGATAACGAAATAAATCGAAAGTTAACATTAGTTGTTATAATTTATTCATTTTCAAAATCGGAAAATTTAAATCATTTTTTAACCTAAATACGTTTATAATTATTATTATAATTATTATTATAATTATTATACTTTTAAAACTACCATAAAATCTGTATTACAAATATTTTTGCTATACATAGAGTAATAGCTTTTCTTCTATGGCTTTGTTTAAATACAAGCTTTAACATAAAATTGTAAAATAAAAGTAAAAAATGCAAACAAAAAATTAACTTAAAGGAAAACAACACATGTATTACTCAATTAAGGTTGTTATTTTTATTTTTTTTTTCTTCGCTTAATTTAAAAATTTACTTATAAAGTAAAGATTGTAATAATTATACTATAATGGTGGATAGTTGAATTGAAAACCAGGATTGTTAAATTTAAATCGTGCTACTTCGAATTTCAGCTTCTCGGTTTTGACATCCGCCAAACGTTTGAGTTGCAGTGCAATTTGACGAGCATCTTGTGACGTGACACCACCAGCGGTGACATTTTGAAATGTAGTAGTAGATTCTGATGTATGCTGCGGTTGTGACTGCGGTTGTATATGGTGATGATTTGTAATATTTGGTGGCGCCGCACAATTGTTAATTGCACTAATTCTTGGTGTGTGCTGTTGTGTTGATATGAGTGGCTTTTTAACTGAAAACAGAGAATATTTGTTAATTACAAATTTTCATTTAAAACCGATGACAATGTTTTTGACTTGTGTCTATATGAAGCCAAAGATTGGGTTATGCTTAGTGCACAATCGCTCAAAAAACGCAGGTGCGAATAAAATTAAAAAATTTAGGAAAATGTTGTTCTGATTTTATTAGTCTGGTAAAATGAGAGTAAACAAAAAGTACTCTCTGTGAGTGGCAAGAATGGACAAAAGTACGGGAACGCAAAAACCATCATCAACAAGTTAACTGATGTACAAAGACATACATTTACAAGAATTTTGTTTGGAAAAATATGAACAATTCGTGCTACGAGAATAAAACAATTACTGTCTCATTGTTGCTCTCATTTGCAAAGTTTTTCGAGTATGGAAACGCTTTTTGGGTTGTTTTGGGTGAACGCGTACACCTGCGTTTAGCAATGGAACGGACCTATTACTGACAGTTCACAGTAGGATTGTGGTAGAAATCAGGGATGTTAAATAAAAAACATGCTATCCATAAACAACAGCTCCTAGTTATACATAACATGAAGCGAGTTGCGAATACAACGCCATAAACAAGACATAATTTGATGATTCACAAGGTCTCATTAACCACCAGACCGCGACGGAATTCAAATCAGCAACCACATGGGTAAAAGTATTGTGCACTACCCACTAGAATACCAAGGTCTTCATGCAAAGTAGTAAAAGCCCTCTTTAAAGTATAAAAACCATCTTTCTGAGAATATAGTCCAAAGTTTTAATTAATAAAATGGGTGGAGCAAAGCACTGCAGCAAGGAGGAACGTGATTTGATGAAAAAACTGCTAAATAAGGGACAAAGCATCCGCCAAATAGCTAAAACTATTAGCAGATCCTCGGCATTTGTCTACCAATTTTTATTACCTCAAAAATTTCATTGCCAGAGAGGTAGGTCCCACAAAACTACAAGTGCAGATGATTATCGCATATAAAAATGGGTGGATGAAAGAAACAATGGACAGATTTCTTTACGTAAATATCCTTCAGGAGGTGATGCTTCCTTATGCTGAATGGGAAATGCCCCTGAAATGGCAAATGCAACAGGATAACGACCCAAAGTACGCCTTAATCCTTGCGCGAGATTGGTTTTCCCATAATGGATTTCCCGTTATGGCCAGGTCATCCAATCTCCTGACTTTAATCCAATCGAGAACTTGTGGAATATTGTCAAAGAGAAGATTGGCAGTACCAGATCTAAAAACAAAGACGATTTGTGGCAAAGCATTCAAAGAGCGTGGTATTCCATACCCCAGGCTACTTGCGCGTCTGGTGGAATCAATGCCTAGAAGGTGTAAGGCGGTTTAAATTAACAAAGGCTATTTCACAAAATATTAGCATTAGTGAACAATTTGAGTCAATATTTTATAAACTGTTTTTTTTAATTGAAGTGTTCTTAATTTTTGCCCTTTTGAAATGTGATTTTATGTACTACTGGGGGCAAAAAGTAGTAAGACTTTTTAATTTAAATTTCGCGCGGAAACCCATTCATCAAAATATTATTTTTTTAAGGTTGGTATGACTGTCGGTGACATCTGTGCCAAATGTCCCATCAAAATAATCATTAGTGTTTAGTATACGCTTGTATTTCTGAAGTACAAAAAGTGCATTCGGCGATTTTCACAATGAGTGAAATTATTCAACAAAGAAGTTCCATTAAATTTTGTGTGCGAAATCAAATTTCTGGTTCCGAAACGTTCAGAATGTTGCAAAAGGCCTTCGGTGATAATTGTATGTCGCGAGCAAGTGTTTTTGATTGGTACAAATTGTTCAAAGATGGTCGAGAACGCGTTGACGACGAACCACGTCCAGGACGGCCATCAACATCAACTGATGATCAACACGTCAATAAAATCAAGGAATTGGTGCTCGAGAATCGACGATTAACAGTCGATTAACAGAGACCTTACTGGCATCGTTGGAATATCGGAAGGATCAGTGAAAACCATTTTAAAACATCATTTGGGCCTAAGATTAGTGAATGCACGATTGGTTCCAAAATCACTGCATTGGTTTTACGAGACTATTTTGCTAAAAATTCGACTGATATCGTTCCGCAACCACCCTATTCGCCTGACTTGGCACCGTGTGACTTTTGGCTATTTTCTAAACTCAAAAAACCGCTTCGTGGACACCGTTTTGAGTCAATTGAAGACATTAAACATGAATCGCTAATCGCATTGAAGGCTATTCCGGAAATTTAACAACTGTTTCGAGAATTGGAAAAAACGTTGGCACAAGTGTATTGGGGCCGGGGGGGGGGGGGGATTACTTTGAAGGGGACGAAATAGATTTGGAAGAATGAATAAAAAAAATTTGAAATTATGAACAAAATCTTACTACTTTTTGCCCACAGTAATATAACTTTTAAAGTTCTTTTTTTTTACACTGAATTGGTTTTGGTTTTGTTTTAAGGAAAAATTTAACTTATGGAATAAATGAATAAAAGTAAATATCTTTTAAATTTATCATAAGCCTAGAGAAATATTTTTGTAAGTTTTTTGGTTTCAGAACAAGGTGTTCTTATTTAATTGTCCGACACTGTATTTATGAAATTTGTTAACCTATCCAGTATCATACGTTTCTCCTAATGATTAAATAATTGTCCCTCTTTTCAATACATTTTGGCAATGTTCTATAATCTTCTACTTACCCTCATAAATAATTTGTTCGGTAGCATGCGTTCGCAAACGTTTTATAGGAATATCACCATTAATTATTTTCGTAACTGTAGCAGTTGGTGCAGCTGCTGTGACTACAGTTTGAACACCCGTAGCCACTGTTGTTGTAGCTGATGCTGATGCAGAAGGTCCCAATGTATGACGTCGCTGTGTAATAAACTCTAAATGATCGTTGTCATCATCTGTGAATTGTGCATTTTCAACGAGAATTGCACGATAAGTTGTGGGTGTACCAGCGCCACCAATCGTAGTCTGTGTGTTAGTTGGCATCGAATCGGTCAGGACATGCTCTTGCTCTTGTTCCTCTAGCATGTCACCTTCTTCTTCCTCATCATCACCACCGATTGCTTCTTCAACTGCAGCTTGTAGTTCCTTTTGAAGCGACTCGGAAGAACGCTGATGTTCCTGCTCCGAAGGCTCTTCCTTCAGATGTATTGATATACATTGTTCCGTTGTAGTGTTGGGTGCTTTTCCGAACAATTCTAATGCCTTCATTTCGAGCGATGTTAGTGAAATGTCCTTTTCGCCGGATATGCTTCGTCTGTATTTACAACGCGTTGTATTTTTCCAATCATTTAGACGCTACAACGGAATACAGAACTTTAGAGCGGCCGTTTTTCTTTTTCCCTTTGCAACAAAAATACTCACTTTACGCCATTCTTCTGCAGTTAAGGTCGGTCCACTGGTGCACGTATTCAGCTTGTCGGATAGCTCTTTCCATTTCTTGTGCAAATAATTTGTATCGATGTCTCTTGGCACGCGTCCTGTAGCGAAAATGGTATCCTTTTCCATCATATCGATGTACATCGTGTACTGATTGGTGGACGTCCTCTTTTTGCGTCGATCCATTTTCTGTTGATGATTTTCTGAACTCTCGGACGCAATTTTGGTAGTTTTTGCTAATAACTTGAAAAAATATTATTTTAGTCGCGCGCAGCGATTTTTTCTGTAAACATGTTAATTTTTTTTACTTACTTGGTGCAGTTGTCAAGTTCGGTGCTGCCATTTCTTTTCAATTGTAGTATTAATACTAGGGATGCAAAGTAAAGCCAAGAAAACCGATTTCGGTTAACCGATGTTTTTTACTTCGGTTTTCAACAGTTGTCGAAAAACCAGAAAAAAGTGATTTCACAAAAACCGAAAAAGTACTCCAACAAACACATGCACATATAAATAGCTTCAATTATCCTAGAAATTATACAACGAACAAACTAACAATAGCCCTATTCACGTGGTAAAATAAAATGCTGGGTAACATTTTAAATCTAGAACTTAAAAGTTTGTTTTACTTTTCTAACCTGTTACTCAGCATTTAATGAATAGTAGGTTTTACGTTTAAAAAATTACTCTAACCTGGGTTTTATCATAAAGAAATATTTAAAAAATGTTATCATTCGGTTTAACCGGTTTTTTACATCCCTCGCTGACACTACGTCAGTTCCTTTAATCAAAGAACGCTACAACTTAAGTTCATTGGCAAAAAATGAATATGATGCTAAACAATATTTATATCGTGGGACTTTTAGTAGGAATCAGTAAGTCTAAATAAATTTTTTGACGAATTAACGTATATATATATATCAGTTTGTGGACTTATTGAGTTTTTTTTTATTTTTGATAAGAGAATGGTTTTTATTACAACAATACTAAATAGCTCAAAACACAACGCTATTTCTGAATTTCCATTACGTTAAAATTTTTAAAACGGCATTACTAGTCAAGCTGTCGAACATGTACAGCGTTACCACATTATAGAAAACAGACATGGTTGCACAGAAGTGTTGAGCTGTAGCACTAAAAATAATTATCACTAATCATCGCTAATCAACAAATTAAGTTAAACTGGAAAGTGTTAACCAAAATATTGTCAGTATCATTAACGTTAATTCCTAAAAAATAATAATAGAAGTTAACATTAATCGTTAACGTTTTGTAAAGGAAAAGTATGACACTATATTTTTAAAGAGTGGGGTCATGGGATTTTTTTTTCAACACACATGGTGTTGATTGGCAGGAAGAAGAAGGTAGAAAATGAGAGAGGGAATGCAATCACAGGACACCGGTAAAGAGATAGACAGTCAATATGGCAAATGTTATGCCTTTACCACAATGAACTTCAGTTTATAAATGTCGACGGTCATACCGCATGTAGTGCTAACGAAAGGGATAGCGAGGACAATGAATGTGTACCATTGCCTGCCAAGATCTAGGGATCTAGGTAGGAAAAGAAAGTGTCACTTGCCCTTACGCTCAACTTGTTGATACGTGTGCGCAGTTTCCCACTATATGTGTTCGGCTGCCAAAGAGGTACTAGGCTATCACAGTTGACCAAGAAAGCTGTGGGCCATCTTGTCATCACTTGCAACGCGAGCTGCTAAGGAGCGATACAGAGGGAGGGAAACGTCTTTTAAGGCGCAAGAGAATAAAAGCGAAAAGAAGAGAATGCCAAGATATCGAGATATTTGGTGACAGGAATGAGATCCGAAAATTCTTCGAAAGAATAATACACCTGACTAACAGTATGAAGACCTGCAAGAACGAACAGGATAATCTGGTGACAGATGCCCAGGTCATTATGTGACTATGGAGGCAACACAGCTGCTTAATAACGATGATGCCCATTATTCTAAGAATGAGAAAGCTGTTCCGGCGACTATGATAAGGTCTTAACAGACAGCGCTCGACAGAAAAACAATAAGGCTGCGGGCGCAGATGGCACGAAACACGAGCACGAGCTTTTATCAAGAATATGGTCGGATGGAAGCATACCAAGTGGTTGTAAGCTAAGCGTATTCCCTATTCACAAAAAAAAGCTACTAACTACCGTGGAATAAGCCTTCCTAACTAACTACCGTAGAAGGCTTATTCCACGGTAATTAGTTAGGGTAAGCCTACTCTAATATACATATACCATATGTATAGTAATTAAGACACAAGAGAAAATATAAATGATTAATAACATGTTCCTATTGAGCATGATTTCGCCTGAAATGCTCGATTTCGGCATATACTTATATGATTCATTGATTGAAATTAGGGCACGAACACAATGGACGCGGAAACGACATTGCACTATTTGTCAACACATTAATAACATGCATTCTTATGAAGACAAACATAATCTAATTGAATTTTGACAATAAATAAAAGAGAAAACCAAATTATCAACCGTGAAATTATAAAATTTGTTTATTTATGTTATTTCTTTGGAAATAAATATATTAATGAAGTGTAGTATTAAATATTATTATTTTTATTAGTATAAAATATATAATCTGTGGAAATTGTTAAGAATAAAATTAAAGTCATATTGTCGTTGTCGCGTTCATTACGTTCTAGTCGCACACAACATGAAGAAATTTGTTGCGGATCCCATCTTGTTGTTATGATACAATTGAGCTCTGAAAATAACATTGAAAAAGAAACACGATTACTTTTTTTGACAATTCGTGCTCTGCGTTTTATAGCAATTTCTAGTAAGCTGAATCACCAAAAATGGTTATTGTCTCTGCAAATTCAATATGTTAGCAATAATAATTAAAAATGTATACTTTTTGCGAGTCTCTTTTCTACGCTGCTAATATTTCGTCTATCATTATAATTAGAAATACGAAGTACTTAGCAGTTATTAAATTTGTCGTCGACATTTTACACACAAGAAACAAACAGTTCACTATGAAACGAAACCATAAACGAAAATTGTCAATGAGAACGGTTGTAATTTCATTTGCCGAAACTATTCAATTCGGGAGCAATGAGAACATTGTATTACGCTGCATTTAGACCGCCCGAACGAACGAACGTATCTTCATTCGTTTGGCCGGTGTAAATGGTTTAGCGTTGAACATTGTGTTCGCTATTAAATGTTGAGGCTGCGATTTTCATTCGCCGAACGAATGAAAAAATCTTCGTCCATCGGACTGATTTCGATCTTTTTTGGTGAATCCAGTATTGCTGTTATTGGTAATTGTGAAAGTGAAGTAGAAAAGGGATAAAAACTGGAAAAGAAGTAAAAGCGTAGTAAAATTGATTCGAATCCATTTCGTATTCAGAAAAAATTAAGAAACACAGAGAGAGCTGCTGAAAATCGTTGGTGCAAATTTGATACTTTAAATATTATCGATATGCTTTTCTTTTGATAAAAGTAAACTGAAGAGATGTTTTGGAATAATCGATTATCTTTAAGTCGCTACAATTGTCGATAATCAACGAGCAAATTCGCATCCCTACTTCTTGTCTCAAATGAGTTTGCATCTGTTTCATTCGCTGCTTCGTTTTTCTCATCGCAAAAATAAAGCAATTTAGAAATGGGAAAATTTTAGGGAAGTTAAACGCGTTCCTAAAAGAAAAGTTTAGGGAAACAGTTAAATTGGATATTATACTGCCAAATAATTACGCAAACGTTGCTAATGAGGATTTATTAAGTTCAAATGGTAAATTGAAAATGTGTGAAATCGAACAATGAGTGGTAGAAAAAATGGAAGAGGTGAAGCGTGTATTTTCCACTTCATTGTGAATAGGTGAAAAAAGGAAACGACGTCAGAAAAGTTGTAGACATTTTGATAAAAAAGGAATTATTTCAAATAGAAATTCAGTAAAAGTGAATTTCTTGATTTCCATTTCATTAAAAAAAAAACCTTTGTGAAAAACAACTGGAACAAAGTATATCGATAATTGGTATCGATTGAGGGTAATATTGCGTTTGTGAACAGCAATCGAAAAACGTAAAGGAAAAGAAAAAAGAAAACCACAATTCCAATCATGGCTGAGGCAAGACCACAGTCGCCGGGCGTCATGGATTTGCACACTAGCGCAACTTTAGCTGGTGATAATTCTACAGCGTCGACGGATACCGGATCTTTTGATGCAAATTTGGGGAATGTAGTTGTGGACCTTCAGTATCCAGCCACACCGCAAGTTCATTTGAAACTGCCGGAATTGTCTTCAAGCAGCAGCGATTCTGAGCCTGATGAGCCACAGCCGTCAACGGCAGATGATGCAACGATAGTAGCGACAGAAGCACGACGTGATGCATCACCACCACCAAACTGTGCCATCTGCTTGGGGCGTTGCAAAAATAAATGTTATACTGATTCGTGCAAGCATCAGTTTTGCTTTAAATGCTTGTGCGAATGGAGTAAGGTGAGTGTATGATTTACGCATTTTATTTTGTTTATAATTTTTCCACTTTTCCACTTTCAGGTTAAGCCCGAATGTCCTCTCTGCAAGCAGACCTTTAAGTCTATCATACACAATGTCAAGGCTAATAATCAATTTGAAGAGTACCATGTACAACCGCCTACAGTCCAAATTCCAAATAATCCATATGATCGTCTGGAACAACTGCACTATGTTACCGATATCCTAAATAGGTATGATCTAGTTTAAGGTATATACCATACATATGTAGATATGATTAGCATATGAACATCTGATGGGCGGAAAAATGGACCTAAATCTATGTAAAAATCAGTACAAAGCTGTTTACTCAAACAAAACAAAAATAGTAGTAAATTTCGCTTAAAACAGTAAGGTGATATATAAGGTGGAGTGTCATTTTGTAATGTCCTAATGGTTCAAAACTTTGTATGCAAATTGTGAGTATTTACAACAATTGCCTCTCAATACGACACTGAATACGACACCTTGTCACCTAAATATTTTCTTGTAAAAGTAACAACTTAATTTTTCTACAACTTTTACTTAATAGTACCGAGTAAAGTTTACTTTCGTATAAGCGGAATCATTTCAGCATTCCAAATGTCCATAGTTATGGATCGAAATTATAAAACTATATACGCTACTGTTTTTTTTGGTAATGCCATTGCTGTGACGTCATTCATTCGTCACATGAACTTAATTTTTTGTCGAACACTGGAATACATAATCTTTATTCTATGGTGCGTTTAGTGCAATTTCATATTAGAACAAAATATTTTAACTATGACAACAATTCACAAATATAGATTTGAAAAATTTGCGATCAATTCCAACTGTTCAATTTTGAGTGGACATCAGAGAAGATTAGTATATTTATTTTAATGTTCTCTTACCTTTATTATCCACAGACGCAATGATTACGAAATTTGGGACCGTCCGAGCATTCATAGCATTATACGTGGTGGTCGCACAATTTGGATTGCTGGATCGTCTTCAGCAAATGCTAGTGGTGCGAGTGGAAGCGGGAGCAACAATAATGCGACAGCAACTAACACCTCCAGTGTTGGCGGTAATGTACAAAGCCAATACATGAACAGTGAAATGTTGCAGATATATCGACAGGAGTATCCAGATGCTATTACCAGTACTGGCACATTGAGTCAACTATGGCGTCGTTATGTGTACGATCGAAAATTGTATGCTTTGCCAGTGCGCGACATCACCGGACGTTTACGAGAAAGTAGCGCCAGGTTTTACAGGTGATTAATTTAATTCGAAAGGATTCACATTGATATACATATACAATGTGGGGCAAAAGTAATGCCATAATGTGAAGTGGCAGCTATTTTTTAGAAATTAAAAAAATTGTGCTCTGTTTTCACAGAAAGTTAAGTTGAAAAAATGATATCGGTCAAATGACCACCTCCTGAGTTGATACACATTACGGCATTTTGAATTGTTCGCAAAACATCTTATTTATTGTTCAATGTTGACTTTCCAGACTTGCAAGGTTTGGGGTTTGTTGTGGTAAATACGAGATTTCATAAAGTTCCAAAGGCAGAAGTCTGGTACCGTCAGATCTGGCAGTTCAAGTCGCGAAAACGGGAGGTTACACGGCCGAGAAATTTTTGCTTCAAAATCTCCATCATTTCCCACTACTTGTTTTCAATTTATTCTCTGCCTGTCTACAACATAAAAATCAAAGCATAATGTCATTTGATGCCATTTGCAAATATTATGGCACATTTACATTATGACATTACTTTTGTTCCACCTTGTATATCTTAAATTCATAAATTCGTGCGGCAGTTGGATTAGTTTGAGCAAATTATGAAGTTTGTTTCCATGTTGATGTTTAATTATTTTTTACTTTGCGTATATTGGTTTCTATAGTTTCAAGCCCATGAAATAAGAAATCACTGTAAACAATACATCTTTCTAGTATTGATTAAAATATTTTGTTTTAATATTTAATGGCAGAGATAATCCAGCACAAGTCCATCGCCTCTTGCCTTGGATCAATCGTGACATCGTTTGTCTATTACGGAATACTCAACATAGTGTTACGGCAGTACTGGAACACATTAACCAAGCCCTCACTATGATGAGCATAGTCTCTCCCGCATTTCGGCGTCGTTTGCAGCCATTTTTGGGTACTAGAACCTCACATTTCGTACACGAACTTAACAATTTTGCACGTTCGCCTTACGACATGATCGGCTATGATCGTGCTGTACAGTATTTACCACAAGCTAGTGAAGAAATTGTTATTGAATTCTCTACATCGGCATCCTCTGATGAGGAATTCAGTGGCGTAAGTGGGCCTGCGGGCGAACAGGGTAATCTCATTAATCGGCGTAATCCCCAACGCGATTCCGTAGTAGAAGCATTCACAGCTAGTGTAGAAGCAGCTGCAGCAGCTTTACGACCGTCAACATCCACATCATCAGCAGCAGTAGCGCCGACAACGGGATCTTCTGCTCAACCATCCCTCAACAACGCCCTGTTGAATTTGTTATCGTTCTCGATAAGCACAACATCTGAGGGCGCAGAAGCACCTGGTGTCAGTGTAGCCGTAAACGGTGGTGCTGGTGGTGGACGCAGTGCACAATCAACTGCTATCAATTTGACCACGCATAATCGTTCCAATGAAGTTATTATCGATTCAGATACCGATTCAGAAAATGCTTTGGTGATAGATGAACACGATGCCGACGAGATTTTAGCCAATGCCACCCCCATTCACACCACTCGCTCTGCACCTACCATTGTGGATAATATTGAGTTGACTACCAGCAGCAGTGACGGGTGTGAGTTCGTTTTGGAGCGTAAGCCGCCACATTTGCGTACACCTGAAATGGTCAGCTTAAATTCGGAATCCGATTCGGATGTAGTTTTTGTAGATGAATCGAAGGCAACGCTGAGAAAAAGTGCGTTCACCAGCAGTGGTGGCGAAGACGAACATACACAACCACCAACAACAGTAAACTCAAAGCCGAAGCTTACGGCATTGGTGCAGAATAAGACCGGCATTCAGTCACATGCCGCTTCAGTAAAGCATGAAGAGGAACTTTACAACGTAGGTGCCAGCACATCGACAGGGCTGCGTTCATCTGGCGGTAGACGCGGCCTAAACATACGGGGAGCAGCTGCCGGGAAACATAACCAACGCAGACACCAACAGCGTCGTCAATGTAGCACACGCAAACAATATAGCAGCACAAATGAGTCTGCTGAGTTCCCGGCGGAAACGTCAGACATGAGTAGCAGTGATGAGGAAGAAGAGTACAATGCTAGCCTAAAAAGAATGAAACTAAAGCGTAGAATAACACGAAAGTCCAAGCGTATAAATCAAGCTAAATCTACCAGCACTACTACAACTACCAGTGGCAAAAAACGTAATCATTGCAAAGATAAGGACCAAACAACAATGACAAAGAAACGTAAGCTTTCCAGTTATTATAGCGATAGCGATAACGATACTTGTACCAACGATGATGAATATGAAAGCTTAAGCTTGAAAGAATTGAAAGGACGCTTGCACAAATTGGACGCAGGCGAACGCACATACTACAATCCAAGAGATGAAGGTAATGAAGCGTCAGAGCAAACAGCGTCAGAGCCGGCAGAAAAGAGCGCTGCCACCAGGGTGACCAGCACAACCAACACCACCGTCCACGAACAACAAAGCTCCTCAACAGGTGATGACGAGGAAATTGTGCAGTATTTAACAACGACAAAAGCACAAAAATCGAACACTCCAGAAAATAAACTTCCAACAATTACAGTGAAAAACGAAGTTCACGACGCTGCAGTTCTTTCCGTTGCCGCTGATGACGATGGTATTGATGAGCATGATGACGATGTTAATGAAAATGAGCACAGTATCGTGTCCACAGAAACGAATAAAGCAAGTTCCTTATCTCATAACTCGGCATGCTCCCCCACCAGCACTCTAACTAGCGCCAGCTCAAGCGATACATCGTCGTCAGCATCAACATCTTCGGCATATTCGTCTTCAACTTCATCTTCAGAATCTGCGGATGAAAGCGTTCCAAATGATAACGGAGGCAATAAGGATAAAGCCAAGGAGTACGACACTTCCAATCGTCTACAAAACACAAATATTTTCGATATACGTTCGAATTTGACAGCTGTTCGATCAACATTCGAACAAATGTTAATTGCTGCCAGCGCCGCCAGCAACGACAGCAACCAAATATGGCCAGCAGAAGGAGGCGGCAGCAGTCTAAATGAAGCGATTGACTCATTGAATGAACTGCATCATCTAACACCACAACTGGAAGCAGCGTCTACATTGGCCGATTTCGCGAATACTGATACAAGACTCAATTTTGATTTACCCATTTATTCGGAGGAGGAAAGCAACGATTATGATGAAAATGATGGTAATGTTGAGAACGATAAAAATTTGTAAATGTTTAAGTTATATTAAATTAAGAACGTCATCATTAAAAACAATTTTTCAATACCTACAAAAACATATATGTACATTTCTGAGGCCTTGACAAATCAACCTCTACCTACGAACAAGGTTTAACCTTTTATTTTCAATATCATGAAATTTTCTGCTTTTATCTTCACATTTGTAGTATTTTTAGTTTAAGTTATAACTGTTTCAACAAAAAGAACAAGATATACAGCGATGGAAAAGCAAACGCGCGTACAATTTAAAAGGGAAGATGAAACCTCTTATGTAGAAATTTTGTTTTGTCAGAAGGTCGCAGATTTGAAAGTATGTTTTCTTTAACACTTCTGTTCTGTTAGTTTGTCTGCCTGTCTTAAATGCAATCGCAAATACATACATAAACTTACTTACTACTTACATATATTAAAAAGCCACATATAATTAGATATAATTAGTTTAAAAACAAAAAATATATACCTATTATTATATCTACATAGTGTACCCACACTTCACTATTCACTGAAGCTATTATTTATAATAGATTTAAGTAAATGAGTGATTATTGTATAAGTAAACGTAGCGCATAATACACTAGGCTCTTTTTAGTAGTATTTGAAAATCAACTAAAAATCGGCATCAAATTTTGCTGTGCTGTTGTTACTGTTCAAAAATATGAATGACTGTGTTTGATGTAAGGCAATAGCAACAGCACAGCGCCGCTTTCTATGCTGCTTCTTTACTTTGCACTGCACTGTAGGATTGGGTAACGGAAAAAATTTTTGTGCACTGATAAAATTAAGAAAGCGCTATCTTAGATATCAGTGGATTTAGTTAACGCATTTGCGCCATCATTGTACAATTATATTTTGCATGCAAAATTTAAAAAGTTACTTTTCAACTTTCTTTGCGCAACATCGATCAAATAATATTAAACATTTTGAATTTTTTTTTGCCGTGTCCTCATTTTTTTCTTGGAAGTATTATATTACTTGTCATCTCCATAAGTATATCAGCGCAAGTAACGCAATCCTGTGTATTAATTAAGGATGGGAGTGCCGGAGCATTTTTGTAAATCTCGGGATTCATAAATTCTAATCCCGGGACAAACAATATAGCAGCACAAGTAAAAAACAAAAGTTCTCGGAATCCCGGGATTAGAATTTCTCGAAATCCTTAGTATTAATGCAATAACAACGCAGCGCTCTGTTACCCACCACTACTGTACTGCTGCAGGAGCCATTTTAACACACTGATTTTTAGTGTTTGCATGTTGATTTTTTTATTTTTCTAATTGGGTCGTGTTATTAATCGGTAAACAATCGATTGATTATGTTTTTAATTTACGACATTATTTATCTATCGATTGATTATGTTTCTAATTACTCTGCATTTAGACCGTCCGAACGAACGAAAGAATCTTCATTCGTTCGGCCGGTGTAAATGATTTAGCATTGAACATTGTGTTCCCTACAAAATGTTCAAAACTAATGTTCAGGCGGTAATAATGGTTACATACGCCAAAACGAATCAACAAGTGTTGCTGTGTAAATGTGAAAATGAAGTTAAAAAGGGAAAAACAACCATAAAAGTAGTAAAACCATAGTTGACGTATTCAATGATGCAATTCGATACTGTCAACATATTCATATTTTTAGTGCATTTTACTAAAAAAATTAAGGTGAGTTTTGGGAAAATTATAATTTGCCGTCTACACCGGGCGAGCGAACAAGATGGCGAACTGATGTTTGTTCAGCGTTACACATGTGGTCAATTAATCGCACAGCTTTCCATTTTTCTTATTTTCTTATTACAAAAATATACTTTTTTAAAACTCGAAACTACTGGTTACTATGAGATTCTTTAAGTTTAGCATGTGCCCTCGCCCGGTGGAAGAATAGCAACGACATAACTAAATATAAAAGTAAACTTCAAACAGATAATTGTTACTCCTTGCAAGGATATATGCTATGCTTAGAGAAGCACACTGCGTTAGCATATAGCATTTGCAAACTCTGAGTTGAATTACTTTAATAGAATAGAAAATAAAAAATGGGATTCAATTTGATTTTATGCACCTACAAACTTATTTGTCATAATGTACAAAAAATCTAAATTATTTAACCTAAGTTTTTTTTTTCGAGGTTTCGATTTCAATTCAATTATATAAATATCTAATACCCGCCAGTATCAAATGTTGGGGAATTACTAAATCCCTGTTATGCTGCACAACAAATTATTTTCTTATGAGTTACACATTAAATTTAGTTAATTTTTGTACAAAAAATACCTAATAATAATATTCCACTATTATTACTACCTAAATAAAAATATTTAGCATTTCACTACGATTAAATATAAGCACAAACAAAAATCCAAAAAAAAAAAAAAAAATCAAAAAAAGAAAGTAAAATACATAGATTTAAATGCAATATAATTTAGTTTTAATGTATATAGATTTGTTCCACTTTCAACAAGTAATTAAGTAAATCTTATCTATATTCTTTTAAAAGGCAAACATTGTTTTTTATGTTTACAAATAAAACATAAAGAAAACTTTCCAGTTTTATTATCTAAAGAACGAAAAAGGAATAAAGATATAAGAAAAACAACATATATTTAATTTAGGTTTTGTAATAAATTAAATATTAATTTTATTTTGTTTTCGAACATACAACAAATCAAAACAAAACAAAACAAAACAAAACAAAAACAAGAAACAAAAAATGAAATAGTTATTATACGCAACTTATACATACAATAAATGTAAAGAAAAATAGAAACAAAAAATCGTTGAGTATTTTATTATAAAATATTTAAAATTAACGTGGGTGGAAAGACTAGTTCATGTATTTGCAAACATGAACTCCTCGATGGTGTGAAAAACGGTACTTTTCGACAACAAGAAATTAGTAGGGAAACATTTTGTTGTTCCTTTTACTCCATTCAAATGCAAGAGCATCAAAAATATTAGGAACTGCAACATTCGATTTTTTAAGAATGGAACCGCAAGAAAATTAAATATGTGATTTTTGGGATGAAATTATCTCTGTTGTTCACTACAATCGGCGTGTATCAGACATTTTTTTATCTGATTTTGTTAAATAAAGTTGCTTTGGAAAGGTCTCAGTAAGATCTATTGATTGGTATACAAATTTCAGAAAATTGTTTTATTGCCGTTAAAAACAAAATCAAAAATTTTCGGACCATCATATGTATGTATGTTTAACCGCCCTTAACTAATTTTTTTAAAAATGTAATAGTGGATGAGTAAAATTATAATTACCCCGTAGGTCCAAACCAATCTAGTCCACTAAAATTACTAGTTTTTCAAATAGTTATGTAACATCTAGTTTTCAAAGTGATTGAAAACAACCACTGTGATCAACCACTTTTATAATGCTATTCACTGAAAATATTGACTTGTAATTCTCATAAATTTACCATTATTTATAACTTACATGGATTTTGAAATTTCACAAATATCACTGATGAACATGAAAATTAAATAAATATGTATGAAAGAAATTGAAAAAATTTAATGTTTTTCCAAATTAAAATTAATTTTCCTTTTTTTTTTTTTGAATGTTAAACTTATTTTATAACGAAATTTATTTCTTTATTTAATATAGTCATTAATTCGAGTACAACAGTTAACGTTTTTAAATTATAGTAGGTACTAAGGAGTGATATCGAAAAAATCGGATAACTTTAAATTGTCCTAGCATTGAAATCCCTTATGCAAATAAAAAAATGTACAGTTTTGAAAAGAAATTTTAATTTCTGATAAAATGATCAATAAAACTAATTTGTTTGTTGTTTTTTACAGAATTCGGACAGCTTTTCCGGTATGCCTGCCATTAGCGCCTTTACTGTCATTTCTGAGACTCTCTTGGCGGCAGCATTCCTACTTGGACTTTTGTTTTGTCCTAAATCTTTCCTCAACTCCTCCTCGTTCCTTTGCGGTGTAAAACTCTTGACCAGGGAATTGAGAAAATTTAGACAACACGTATGTTTCATAGTCCATAACACAGCAATCGAATTTTTGGAAAAAATCTTTATTCAACTTTTTAGCTCGGCTCTGGCTACCAAGTTCTTAATAGCGTCGAAATAATTCAACAACTAAATCGCGTCTTTCCACTTCCGATGCCATGACTCAACTGAAAGTTCACAAGTCAAAAAACATGTGATTGTATTTCATCGGATTTTCTCCAACGCAAAGTCTACTGTTCGAATTTTTTCATTCAGATGAAGAGTTTCAAAGCAGTGGTCTTTCAAAGTTATCCCATTTTTTCGATCTCACTCCTTAGTCACATATGAAAGTGAAACAAATAGAAATAGGTCTGTAAACTATTCCGAAAACATGTATCTTTCAACTAGTGGAAGTTGCATTGGACAACAGAATGTTAAAGAAACCAGTTCGCGATGAGGAAATACACCAAATGTGGGGCTAGCTTTGATATTCAGTAAACCAGTTTATCGATTAACTTTAAACCAGTTGGCTTCCCTACAAAGCATGAACTAAGTAAAACATTTCAATCAAACTCTGCTTTTTGAAATTCATTTTCCAATGATGAAGGCGGTGATGATTAGTATGAGTAAAGGGATAGTAAAAATCATAAATTAAATGATGGACATGGACATTAAAAAAGGAAAGGATGGATATTATTAAATAAAACATTATATCCTGTGGCTATGATGATTCAATTTAAAATATCAAAAGATGAATAAAAATGTGAAATACAAAATGAGAAAACGACAATGAGCGCCTTTTCTTCTTTTGACGCAAATCACGCGAATGCGTAATTTAATAACTTACCTATCCAGCTATAGAGCGGCGAAGAAAATTTAAATCTAATCACACTCATCCCTTCAACGATGTGCGTAAAATTGTAATTTTAAGGTTAAAAAGAAAAAGGATTTTTCGCTTCCTTTACAATTGAATTTGCTTCTTTTTTTTTAATTTACGCATAATTTACGGGTCTTTATCCGGTTGCAATATAAATTTAAGAAATAAAAGAGAATAGCAGTAAAACAAAAATAAAAAACACATTTTAATACCAAGTATAGTAAAATACCTTTTTAATATGAATCATTTTGATATTACTTAAGTATTTCAATACTATGAAAGAAATATTTATGTAATAAACAAAATTTTCATATAAATTCGTTTCTTACGTCATCTAAAGTAAAGAAGGTTTTTAAACGTTCTGCTTAAGGTGAAAGTTTTTCCTTGTCTTTAATACTGACGATGACGTTAGGAATTTTATTCAACTTTATATGCAGGCCTCAGCAGACACACGTTTTCCGTGTCACAAAGTTGCACTAACGTTAGGGTTACACTTTCAAATAAAACTAAAATGTATGGTAAACATTTAAGCGGAATTTCACTTAATGGGCCGAAAAAAGTGATTTTTAGGCATTTTTTTTTACAATAAACATCAATGATAAACCTTTGACTTTTTTTTTCGATATACCGGGAAATTGGTCAATATAACACAAAAAATATTTATTATTCACTTAATTTTATTGTATCGCCTTCAAAGTAGGCCCCTTCTGAAATAATACACTTCTGCCAAAGTATAAATAATCTAATCATCAAAACATTTTTCAACTCATCTTCCGAAATCCACTGCAGTTCTCACCGCGAATTCTCGTTTATGTCATTTATCGACTGAAAACGGGTGCCTCGAAAAAATAATTTGAATTTTGGTAAGAGAAAAAAGTCAGTCGTAAACATATAATGTGACTACGTTGGTTGTTCGATGATATTTGTTAAATTTTTCGCCAGAAAATCGTTCACAATTTTGAAGAAATATCAGGTCTTTCGGAACTAGTTCAGCGGCAACGCGTACGATGCCCAAACAATCGTGTTCAATGGTACGAAATGATTAGTGAGACACATAACGTTTAGCGGCTATCGCTCTCATACTTAAATGATGATTTTTCGTTATTAATGTTAACTTCAGTTGATGACGTTGATGGGCGAACGGAGCGAGACAAATCTTCCACCACATCGCGACAGCTTTTGAATGATCTGTGGCACTGATATGCACGTGTTTTTGATAAATTCGTTTCACTGTAAGCTTTCTGTAACATTGTCAGCGATTCGGCAAACAAAATTTCATTAGCAATACAATTGAGAAAAATTCTTTGTTCGACATTTTTATCAAAAGTAAAAATCGCAAAAAACACTTGAGATGAACTGACACAATCGAGCACTGTAAACAAGCTAAATGACAGATCGCATCAGGATAGAGGACAGTAGTGCCAACTTAGCGACAAACATAATTTTTACAATCCCTTTAAGCGGGCTTTTTAAACGATTATTTCCGGTACTTTTTTGGCATAATAAAACATATTCACATATATAGGTACAATTAAAAATGCGATACCAGGTGCATAGTGTATTTGTGTGTATATAATTGGAAATTTTACTAAGTATTGGAAATAAACCTTGCTGGGTTACACTTAAAGGGTTAAATTTTGGTCTGGCAATTGATAAATATGGGATTTTTTAGCTGAATTTCAACGTATGATGTATAACCAAGCACTTTACTTAGCTACTAGTAAGTTTTTACTGGTTTTGTAGTAACCTTTTGCAAAACGAACGAAACTATTAATACCTTTAACCGTCGCCACGCTATAAACCGGTTAAATTTAAAGCGAAGCAAGTCTAGACACTCCTAGATTTTTAAACCGATATTTTTATTTTCTCTCATTGATATGGCCGAGACAGAACCTTTCCCCTTTCGTGTGGCCTCTTTTGCCTCTCTGCGTGTCTAAATCCAGACTAGGACAATTCTACTTTTTGGCATGTGTTTTTATGTACAGTTTTAAAAGCCAGCTGATCAATCTTTCGTCAAATTCAGGAATGATAGAACACAAGATTAGGCATTGCGCAGGTTCTCAATTTTGTTGGCTACGTCATATCAGGCCTTTGATTACATTTTTCTCATCAGAATCTCTTGTTCTTATTTCTCTCCGTTCAGTGAAAACAGCATAGGGTCTGGTATGACGTACATACGCAGCATTCTATCATTCTTATGTCAACCTCTGATAGGCCTGTCAATAGTGAAATTAATTTTAATCATGGACGAATTATAGAAGGTAATAGCAATATTACAAGAAGAAAAAAACCAACACACTGCTTTGTTGTTGCCAATACCCAGGAATGTCAAAAACACAAAAACAAATGTAAAAAAAAGAAAAGCAAAGATTTTGACAGTGTTTGAAAATGAAATAAATGAAATTATAAATTTTTTTATTTGAATTTTATGACATTTTTACAGAGTTTTCATTTAAAACGATTTAATGGTTTATGTATAACTTTACGAGGGTAGATCAATAAGTACCCGTGTGTGAAGACAGGTGGCGTTGCTGAGGGAAGTTGGCATCACCGTCGTGTACTGCCATCTGTCACACGACACCACACTAAATTTCAAACTGATTCATATGTAAGTTAGTTTTTATTTGGCAGCCATTAGTAGTAT
Source organism: Palloptera scutellata (assembly GCA_958295655.1). Lineage (NCBI taxonomy): Eukaryota > Metazoa > Arthropoda > Insecta > Diptera > Pallopteridae > Palloptera > Palloptera scutellata. The sequence continues at coordinate 43,534,053 of OY282451.1, forward strand.
CACACGTGTTTGGTGTTTCGCGATAATATGGAAAAAGAACAATATCGATCAGTAATTTGCTTTTTATTTTTGGATGGAAAAACATGCGAAGAAATAAAAGCGAAGTTGGATGCTGTCTATGGGGACCCTTCACCATCTATGACAACCGTAACATATTGATTCAACGAATTTAAACGTGGCCATACATCTGTTTTTGATGAGGAGCGCCCAGGCCGCCCGGCACACGTGGTTACCGAGGAAATCGTTGAAAAGGTCCGCGACATGATTCTCGCTGATCGCCGAACGAAAGTGCGCGAAGTAGCAGAGTGTCGTACGGAACGGTTATTAATATTTTACATGATAGGTTAAGCATGAGAAAGATGTCGTCCCGATGGGTGTCGCGATTGCTTACGGTGGACAACAAGCGGATACGGAATTGTCGCGGCCAAATTGCATGAATTGAACTACGAATTGCTGCCGCACCCACCGTACTCGCGCGACTTGGCTCCCTGCAACTTCTTTCTGCTCCCCAACATGAAAACGTAGCTCGGGGGGAAAAAATTCAGCTCAAACGAGGAGGTTATCGTCGAGACAGAAGCGTATTTTGAAGAGTTTGATAAATCGTATTTTTTGGAGGGGTTAAAGAAATGGCAGAAATGGCAGAAACGTTGCGAAAAGTGTATTGTACTAAAATGAGATTGTCTACTCTCGTAATTCAGATTTTTATACCGAATTAAAAGAAACAAATTTTAATATTTAAATCGGATTTCGATCATCGACATCTCTGGCACTAGAGGAAGAAACTCCGTACGATCTAACTTGCGCCTATATGCGTGGACGACGTGTATCGAATAAGATGGAACCAGGAGCTGTACGTCGGCACTAACATAGTCAAGCGTCGCCATTAAAAACCGAATTAAGGTGTTGCATAAACGTAGTAAGTATATACGTAAGAGGTGTGATCAAAAAATAACCGTTATTTTCAAATTTCGTGAGTTACGTATGCACGAATTTCGCATTTTTTTTCTGTTATGTTGGTGTCTGTTATATATGTTGGCAATACCAACCATTTTGGATTGTCAGTTTGTTTTTGACAGATAAAGAGGTTAGTCGTGTTTAGGTGTGCTCTTCGATTTTTTACTAGATTGGAAAAAACGCTGGCATAAGTGTATTATATCTGAGGGGGATTACTTTGAAGGGGACAACGGTTCTTTTTTGATCATACCTCGTATGTACATTAAAGATTACAAGCAGTACTCTGGAGCGGGATGGTGTGAAATATTATTTTATTTCTTCTTTTAAATGTACAACAGCCCATGGAGGGCCTAGACCAAGCTTTTCGCATCCACTCATGTCGTGCGTGTTATTTTTGTACATGAATGTGAAATATTCTACCATTCGAAAAAAGATTGTTAATAGAGAAAATGTTGCGAGTTGGTTTCACATGAAAGAACATTTAAAAATATTAGGAACTGCATCATTGAATTTTCAAATTAAATATGTAATTTTTGGAGTGATATTAACTCTAGCGTTCACTATAATCAGTCGTATATCAGAAAATTTTTTAATCTGAATTTCAGCTTACGAAGAGTTTTAGACAATTTAAAAACCCTTTCATTCAAAAACATGAACTTTTCATCGCAAAGCAAACACAAAATACAAAATCTTGCTATTGTTTTTCATGTACTAGTAAGTACACGAACAATAGATTCGTTCGAAATACCAAAAGTATACCGTAAATTTCTGAGAATTTTCAAATTTTTCTGTACATATTTAGGTACATATTGACATTATTATTTAGACACATTTTCGTTATTTTAAAGGAGAAGAAAAAGACTAAAAAAGATACAAAAACATACATTTTCGATGCAGTTTACATGCGAGGGCTCAGTTTTGCTTGATGATGACGACATATGTACGTATACTTAAATTTTCCTAAATATATAAATAAAACTTATCTGTAACTTCAATTTAAGTTTATTTAGCCTGAGCAAATTTCATAATCAAAAAAAAAACCAAATTATTTATTCAAAATTAACCAGAAAATCTTGACACTGAAAAATGCCTTGCAGTCGCCATTGTTAAAGTTGAAGTGAAGTTTTTAGCAAACGTTATAAAGCAAAATAGCGAAATGAAAGAAAGAAATTAGATATTTCTCTTTCTGCTGCAAAGTTCTACTTGATTTTCTGTTCACTTCATCTCATCACTGGCATGGCAAATGAATTTGTTATTGCAATATGAAAACTTTTATTGGACTTTCTTCAGTTGCTTTAAATTTGGACGTTCTAAGGAGTGCAAAAATATGCGAGAGGCATTGGGGAGAGGGATTGCGGGAGTAATCCCTAGACAAATTTGAAGCTATCGTTTCTAGCAGTTACATTGTTTTCTACGCTATCTAGCTATACCTGTTTAAGTTTTAAACCTTTCGGTCATTTCAGATTGAATGTGTCAGGCAATTGGCTTCACACTTTCAGGTTTCACATAAACTTTGCCCATGGTTTTGTTTCAGGCCTGTTTCAACAGAAATTGCTACGCACAAACTCTGACGCGATTTTCACAGGAGTTGTGTGATTGTCTCAAATCGCCGAAATAGACAATATATATTTACAGAATCGTCTATAACTCATTTAGAATAGTAATATTTAGGATGTGTTATAAATTAAAAACTTGTTTAATTTTTGAATTAAATTAAATTTGACCTTGGGTAAATTTTAAGCGAAATCTAAAATAATCGGGTTCGAAATTCAACATTTTGTGATAATAAACGTATCTTGAATAGCCCCTTTCCTTCGAATAATTCATATACATATAGTCTAGTCATTTCTCGAGGAGCTCAAAGCATCAAAAATTACCTGAACCAATATGAAAATTGAAAAACTCATTGAGCTAAATTAGTAGGCATTTGTAGTTTTGAGTGATTTAAACCAATTTGACACCTAGCTACTAGCATCTTAATTTTTCGCCACCTTTGTTTTAAATCCACTCCGCGTATGTAGGTGTAGCGACCTTTGTAGCTGCCAAACAGCAGATTGTGTTTTGGGGGCATCGCATTTCCTTTATATTTTTCCTTCTTTTATTGTTGGTTTCTTTTGTGGAGATTTAAACTTTCTATTAAAATTTGTGGACATGAAAACTGCTACTTGCAGTTGCAATTCTATTTTGATATTAAGTTTCGTAAGTTTCAACAACTTTCAGCTCGAGAGGTTACTATAAAACTTAAAATAAATTTCAACTGAATGAATGTTTGTATGTTTGTATGTATGTATGTACTTACAAAAAAATAGCTGTTCCATATTTATGAATAACTAAAAAAAAAAACAAAGAAAAAACAACAATTTAAAAGTTTCAAAATCTAAATAATGTAAGAAAATTGAAACGAAATTTAAAAATTTAATCACTCAGCCAATGGCAATAACAGAAAAGCATTATTGTGGGACAGACATAGTACTTCAAAATCAAACCACATTAATTTTGTATTTACAACATATCGTCACCTTAATGTAGAAAGGAAGTAACAAACATTTTTTTTCCGCAATATATTTTGAAAATTTTGCATCAGAAAATGGCAAAAACTCAGTATGAAAGAAGAAAAAATGTTAGTTAGGTCTTTTCTACATTAAGGTAACGATATGCATGTATATATATATATATATTATTTTTACTACAAGTACTTATTTGAATAGAAGCACTTTGCTGATGGTTTTGAGTGTATGTGCGTACTCGTGGTTTTTGGGGCTTCAGTTTTATTATACCATAAAGGTCGTCTTCGGTGAGAGGAGGTCTTCAAATGAACTATGGTCAGCCTTTTTTTTCAACGAATATTTAATAGTTAAAAATCGAAATAGATTTAATGTGTACGTTTTTGCAATTACTAATACAATAAAAATTATTATTTTTTATTCTGATTTGTTATTAGAATTGCGCGCATGCATACGTAAGTACATAAGTATGTAGTTACTAAAATTCAATTCTCAAATTAAAATTTTCAATTAAAACTTACGAGGATACAAAATTACAAATTAGTTATTAATATAAATGGGTCCACTGCGTACATGCATATATTTTTATAACCATGAAAAATAAATTAAAATAATAACTAAAACCATTTCCTTGCACTTGTACATATGTCGAATCATACATGTCGTATACGTAACATGAGATTTCACTGGTATGCAGTGTGCGAGTACATTGTCAAGTACTTTGGATGTACCAAATTGTGCACAGTTGTAGTAAATATAAATTGTTTTTATATTGTTTTAAAGTAATCATATACACAAGCAATCTCGTGTATCCACTACATAATATAGCATATGTTTATATAAAGTAGTGATGGGAAGTATCTAGTATTTTTGAGTATCGAGTACTTCAGCGTCTTTACTTTTAAGAATCGGGTATATTTCGAAAGAATTGAGGACTTGTTTTACATTAATTTATTTTTAGCAGTTGTTACTTTTGGAAATATTACATATTTCACTTCATTACCCAAAATAAAATTCAATCTGGCAGCACTTTTTCACTTTTATCAAACACGTTGCTATTTCCTATTCAACATCACCAAGATCAAACAGCTGGGAGTATAGTGTAAAAAGCTTGTCTTTAGACCCGGGTTTCAAAGCCATTGGGTCTTGATAACGTTTCTGAAGCACATTTTATCTGCTGAACAATCATCAGCATCGACAATATGAGACACAATCGACGAAAGAGTGAACAAATGTGATAAGGAGTGAGATCGAAAAAAATCTTAACATACGAATATATAGAACTCAATAATTTTTAAACGGTTAATCTTTGAGTTTTGATTTTTTTTTGTTTAATTGATAATATTTTACAAATTACAGAAAAATATAACTTTTATAGTTCTTACCACTATTTATGAACCTTCGTGGACCTTTTTTGGTAAGCCTTCCATTAGAGATTTGTTTCAGACACTTTTTTGGAGCAGTTTGCCCATCTCCTTTTAAAATCTTCGATATTTTGGTACACCTTTTTGTGCTCTTTAAGTTTCTTTTCACAAGAGCCCAATATTTCTCCACTGGTCGTAGTTCCGGACAATTTGGAGGATTGGCCTCTCTTGGTACAAAAATTATGTTATTACTTTGGTACCACTCCAGAGCTTTCTTGCCGTAGTGACATGATGCTAAATCGGGCCAAAAATATGTGGACACATTGTGGTCTCTTATGAAAGGAAGAAGCCTTTTTTCAAACATTCTTTGATGTATATTTCGGTATTTATAGAACCCACTGTAACAAATGACTTGCTTCTTTTGCCGCAACTGCATGTAGCTTGCCATACCAGGAATTTTTAAGAAAATTTTGTCTGCTTTTGGATTTTCAATTGTTCTTCGACATTTCCTCGAGCATCAGCAACATAGAAATTTTGACCCGGAAGCTGCGTAAAAACTGCCAGTACATACGTTTCGTCGTCCATTATGCAACATGAATATTTTTGCATGAAATTAGCTTTTAATTTCCGAGCCCTACTTTTGGCGTCTAAATTTTTTGCAACATTGGAAGTCTGGAACTTTTTGGACTTTGTATGATTTCAAACCTGCATTGTCTTTAACTTGTCGCACCAAATACTCAGAGCACTGGGCTAACCGGGCAGCTTTTCTAGCAGATGTGTTTGGAGATCTTTTCAATATGCTTTCTATTTTCTTGGCTTTCCCAATATCATGTGGTCCTTGTTTTCTTCCCGAACCAAGTTTCCTATCTATGGTCAAATTCTACTGAAACTGTTTAATAACATTGGAAACAGTTTGACGGCAGTCCTTCAATTCTTTGGCCAATTTTTTGTAGGACCAATTTGAATTTTTTTTGAAAATTTTTAATAATTTTACGACGTACTTCTTTTTTTTCACTCATTTTGATCAAACTCACAATAAATCAACATGTGTGTCATTAAAAATAATAACTGACATATTTTTCAAGGATAACTAGATCAAAGAAATTTTTGAATTTTACACCCAAAAAAAATTATTAGGTAAAACGTGTGTTAAGATTTTTCCAATCTCACTCCTTGTATGATTACTTTTTTGACGATCGAATTTCTTGGTGCTTCACAAACACTAATCCAATAATTTCTAGTGAGCTGTTAGGAAAGCAATATTTGGACATACCCTATGCCCTATGTAATTCGATACTGAGTACAAGTATTGAGTCGATATTGAGTACGAGCATTGATTTGATACTGAATACTTTTTCCAGTACATTTCACTTTTCAAAATCGATACTTTCTAGAATCGAGTTCTTTGTCCTGCCTAACGCTAATAAAAACAAATACATGCAAGTAAACACTTACATTTGATATGCACATACATGTGCCGGGAATAAAAAGTATACGCACTTTTTACTGCCGATTTATTAAAATTTCGCTGTAACAATAAAACACATAAACATACACATATACTTACTTACTTTACTTACTTTTAATGGCACAACAGCCCATGGAGGGCCTAGGCCGAGCTTTTCGCATCCACTCATGTTGTGCGTGTTATATTTGTACACGAATGGAAGGGACCTGCAGTTTAATGCCGAATCCGAACGGCGAAGTGAAAAGCTTTTCATAGCAAGTTTTACTCTTGTAGGTTTGCCATTGCCTGCTAAGAGGTGGTGCCGTGTAGAAAAAAATTTTTTTTTTTCTTCTTTTTTGATTTTGCCTGTGCCGAGATTCGAACCCCGGACACTCTGCGCAGCAGTCCAACGCACTACCACTACGCCACAGCGACCATACACATATACACACACACATATACACACATATATATGCACACACATATATACACGCACACATATACAAACACACATATACATACATACTTACATATACATATTTATATAAGTATTCTCATGAAATTGATAGGCTGATGCGCCCTAGTGGATAAAGCGCTTACTGTTATTGCTATTGCTGCTATGTTTTAGTGGAATTATAAAGCAACAACAACTGTATTTTTAAAATATCACAGTTACACTATACCATATGCACATACATACATACATACATACTACATATGAAGAAAATAATGTAAATTACTTTAGTATGTATGTAACTTTCAGATTGTTTTTCGTATCACTGCAATATCACAACTTCTTACTGTGAGGTTTGGTGAAGTGGTAAATGTGAAAATGCTTTAAATCGCACATACATTTTTGTAATACTAAGTACACTGGCGCAACATTTTGCAGTACATTGTTTATTGTTTATGCCGAGATTTGCGATTTTCAAGTTAATGTTATCTCGCTGTCTACATCAAGTTCTCAGAAAGGTAAAACTATAAATTTTATTGCTATTGTATCAAAAAAAAAAAAAAAATCAAGTGTTGAAAAAAGCCGGAGCTAAACGGCTTCTATTACTTTGACTACTAAATATTATGTAATTCTTACTATACAATAGTAAGATGAGTGCAAATCTACTATTATGTAAAGATTAAATAATGGTTAGATTTTGAACATTTCTTCTACGTTTCTGTTAAATTCTCAAAGAAAAACTACTCAGAATTCAGAAAGTTCAACAGTTAATGCTTTCCTCTTTGTCACACGAAACTAACTGCGTATCAGCTTTACTTTACTCTTTAGGAAACTAAAATATACCTACATAAGTACATACTTATAATATAATTTTCCAAAGAAGAAAAACAAGTAAGCTAGAAAAATATATTAAGAAAGACTTTTAAAGAAAGTGAGTAACTTTGAAAGATAAATACCCTGTACTGTTCTAATACGCTGTACTGTTCTAGATGCTGATGGTGTTCCACCCTGATTATTGAATGGTTGTGGGTTGCGACAGTTCCTGTTGTGGTTGTGGGATGTCGTTTTTGATTGATGTTCGGTGTTGGTATGATCGTCAGATTATTTAAAAATATGATTACTTTTATGTTCACTGGAACTATAAGTACATAATTCTATTTAGACATATGGCTGTTGAAAAATTAAATCATCAACAAGATGAGACCCGTGCTAGTCAGCAGTTCAGCAGGCAGTGTAACTCTTCTCGTCAATTTGATGTGAATAATTCCCATGGTCAAATTTTTTGTACCAGAAAATTTTTGCCACCTTTCGTGTATGAAGTCCAAACATGACGTACAATCTTATTTTGCTTAAGGTTTAACTAGTTGGGGGGGAAAAAAGCGCGTATTTGCCAACGCTTCAACCGTACGGGTTCGACCAGGTTTAACGCTGTGTTGAGAGCGTAGTTAAGCTAGTATGAGAGAGCAATGTGATTTATTTTCTGTTGCTCTTTGTGCGCGAGTACATTAAGTTCGCCCCAGTAGCGAAAGTTGACAAAAGGGTTTTAAAAACCTTTTATGATAAATTTTAGAGAAATTCCATAAGTGTGCTATAGTTATGCAACTATTGCTAAAGAAAAATACCAAAAATTCTTTTGTTGTTTTTCAAGTATCAAAGCAGAATCCTCCTTTAATCACAATCTTAGATACCGTGACTTACAAAACTGTTCATCAAAATTCATATTCCTTGTTATCATGCCTTATTTCTTCTTTTATAAAGGAATATATAAAATTTAAGAATGCAAAATCTTAAAACAGCTATAAATAACAAAATATATATTGTTCAATATTTTTTGTAGGATTTGATTAGTTTTGTGCTAATACTTACGTGAACACTTTAGTAACTTTGCTTTGCGAAAAGACTTAAAAAATTTTAGAAAATAAATTTTTATATTTAATGTGGTTACCTTTGGCTTTAATAATAAGCTGCTTTCTTCTGGGCATGCTGACGATCAAATTTTCCAAGCCGTTTTCCACCATTCTTCGTTAGCGGCTGTCCATAGCTTTTCCATGTCTTTTGGTTTAAATGGTGAGACTTCACTATGCCCTCTAAGGTTGAGAATATCTCGCCTCGATTCCACTTTTCGGATTTTCAATTATTATATAGAAATTTTCTACATATGATATTGAATATATTACATTTCAATCTTCAATCACAATTCATGTTCCTCTTTTCCGGGAAGACTATCAGATTAACTCAATTTAACAATTGTAAAAGTAAATTTACGAAATATGTAAAAATTAATTGTTATTTCCAGGGAATAAAAAATATGAAAAGAATTTCTACAAATGTACTTCCACCAAACAAAGTGGGTGCTACAAAAACGCGATAACAAAATGTTTTATTGCAATGCAAGCATATGTTGGATTTTAAATGCTCAATTTTCCAGAGCTCATTTCGGTAAGCCCTAAATCCACATATGTACATGTACTTATGTATATGCAAATTTGTTTGTGTATGTGTGTGCAGGATAATCGTGGAAAAGGTGCGCATATGACAATTTAATTGGATTTTTTTAGCACATCTTTACAGTAAAATATTTATTCCGAAATATATGCTCACAATTAATCAAGAACACGAATGAAATATTGCAATAAATGCGCTATAGGCGCTTGTGAGTTAAGCTCACAGAGATTACTATCTATGGGCATGAGAAAAGAAGAGTTAAAACAAGCTAAAAAATGAAAACATTTAACTAAACGACTTCTCCACTTAACCATACTTATATTTATGGTTAGCAATGTCATTTGAAAAAAAAAAGTTAAGAGTTAAGATGAGATGAGTTACTGCGTGGTATTACATAAATATGTATGTGTGTGTATGTATACCTAGGGCGTACACTAAAATGTTAGTACATAGTCTAAGTTGAAGGGTTAATTATGAAATTTATGAAAAGAAACACAAACTAAGCTACAAAACGTTAAACAATTTGTATTTGAGAACAATTTTTATAACAGTTTTTAATTCAAATAATACTTATGAATGTAGATGCCGGGCATTTTTCTTGAGTGTAAATACACAACACTTTGTATTACATGTAAATGTTGAAAAAACCCTTTTGATTTATTTTGCAACATTTACGTGCTTGCAAAAGTTCAGCAGCAGTGCACAGGTGAGCGTTATGAAAAAAAGTGAGCTGCTTCTCTCAATTTAGGTACATTCTCGGATATTTATTACTACCCGTACTGGCAGCACAGTGTGGTTTTCATATGCTGAGCATCATCATCGTCATCATCGTGATGGCATCATTGACATACCAGCCCACGCTAGCGCCAGCCAAAAGCTAAAAGCCATAACTGATGTCCTGCTGTGCATTCGTTTGTTTTACTTTCAATATAGAGTTTGTTCTGCAAGTGTAGTTGTAGAACATTTTTTTATTTGCTGGGATTTATATCGCCGGCATTTGCCACTTTTAATGACATTAAACAGCGGGTGCGCATCACCATCATAATCATCATTGTCATCATTCGGCATCATCATCGCCAATAATTGTCAGCGAAAGCATTGGTGTTTGTGTTAATGTTGCTGCTGCTAGCGAGTGGCAACCGGAAAATAAAAATCAAAAACATCAGGCCCTAAGTTCATGATAAGTTATTCGTATTTGCATTTGCTGCAATGGCTGATATCACACTGGCAACAGTTGCCGTCGCGGAGACAAAAACTACTGCAACTTCACATGAAATTGAAAAAAAAACAAAAAAAAAACGAAAGAAGGAGATGGCGGAGTGTAACTTTAATCAATCGCGGCAGATTTCCACTCTTTCACGAGAGCAGAATACATTTGCCACACGGCAACTGAAAGCCAGTGTGATACCGGCCAAAGGAATTTTGAGGCAGAGATTTGAGTGGCATATTGCAGCGAAGTATTAAGCATACATACTACATATTTATACGTAAACTTGTGCTATCTATAGTAAAATAAATAATTAAAGCATTAAATTTCTTAAATATTTTATGAATTTTTAGATATCATTACAATTTAAAGACATTTAGTTTTGTTTTCAGGGTTAAAACTGAAGAGAAAGCTCAGCTCTAATAATCGCTTTTCAAAACAGGAAGCATAACCTAAGCTGCCGTAAGCTCAGCTTATGTTAGTTAACGAAGCAGAAAGCACAGCTTCATTGAAACACGATACTTTCATTGTGTACTGGTTGCCTGTGACTCGCTTCCCACTTGCCTGCAGCAGCTCATTTCTTTTGGTGCCGTACGCAAAGGTCCAAAGCATACAACGGGCGAGAACAGTAACTAAACCGCAATAACTAAGAGTAGGTCTCCGCCCACAACAAGAGGTCTCCGCAACAACGACTGTTGTCACGCTGCAAACAAAATTGTGTGCGTCAGTGGGATGCCCTACAGAAGTTTACTTCTTCAGAACGTTTTCAAATTAGGCTTAGTAATCTTGTCTATCGCAGACATTACAGGCGCGGTCGATGGATTTTTTAACGATGTGCTGATTTATGCAAACGATATAAGTCTTCTTTCAGTTCAATGCAGATTGTATGATCTCATTCCGAGAATTTGCAGATGTTATGTGGTTGACGAGAAACTTGGCAAATCTCGTCTATGTTTTGTTGTGCTGATGCGAGTTGATTTCTTAACACGGAAGAATTTTCAATGAATCTTCTGCCCTTCTCTTTCGTTGAGAAGCTGGGAATTCGGAATCCGGCCACCACAGTGACTGCCTGGTATTGTATAATCTGAGGACCTTCGTCGGGAATCAATGAGATGAGTGTTGATGCACTTATTGGTTATAATGAACTCATCTGCCATTCATGCTGTCTCTCCGCATTGGTCTTTGCAAGTTGTTTTTTAATTAAATTCGAATTCTGTTGTGCTTTAAATTGCTTGCGAAGGCTACACTCTAGCGATATTCTCGGTGTTGGTTTTTAGTTTTTCTTTTTACGGTAGCAGAATCTGAATTTTCGTGGGCCTCCATTTTTCTACGAAGTCTACATGTCTCGCTGTAGTTTTTTGTGTTGGAGATTTTATCGTCACACAATTGCCATTTGTGTGTGCCTTGTGTTTTGTTTTTTCAATCTTTACTCGCTCATTTTTTGAGCTCTAGAAATTTCTAAATGTTTTTGACAATTAAAACGACAAGTTTGTTCTTGAAATTTTAAATTTAACGAGTAACTAAAGTAACGAGTAAAGTAAAGTTTGTTCTTGAAATTTTAAATTTAACGAGTAACTGATTGGCAGCGCCCTCTATCAATCATGTATGATACATCCTGTATCAATCAAGTTTGAATCATATACGAATAAAATCAGCGCCCTCTATCAATCAAGTTTTTAAGCATACGCGAATCAGACCCCTCTATCGATCAAGTCTGATTCATACTCGTGGATACATGTGGGTGCATATGTGCTGTCCATCATTTATGTGTACGAGTATATTAATATGCATTGTAATTTTTTTCATTCTTGACTGATAGAGGGCGCTGCTCTTCAGTTCTGTCATAATTTTCGCTGCGACGATCATTTTTTACTCCCTGATAAATATAAAAATGATTCTAAAGAAGTAATCTTCAAAAAAGTTTCGTGATCAGGAAAAGTGAGCAAAGGAAAATGTGTTGTGGTCAAGCACCGAAAAAAGTCGTTGATTTTCCATGAATCTCGTTTTAATTCAAATTCTTCACATTTTGTAAAATAGACTTATGGTAATACGTAATATGTAGTATTTAAAATGAGTTAAGCATACAGAGACACCTTACCACAAATTGACATAATTTAAGCCACAGGCAAGCAATTTCGAGTCTCAATTTTTTATTTTTTTTTTTATGATTTCCTGGTTATGCGGAAAGAAGATTATATACACACAAACACACAGATAGTATATGCCCCGAAAATCAAGTACATACACATCTGCGCGCACACACACACACATACACACATAAGTCACATATTTGTGCAGCAGTTTTGTACTTCGTACAATGCCGGAACTACATAAATATGTAGTAAGTAAAAGGCTTAGAAGAAGACGCTTTTAAAAAGTCAACTTGTTTTCAATAATATCCGGTATTTCCGCTATAATGTTGATTAGTTTCCGTTCGCTCGTTACCGAACGTAACGTAATGTCAATATAAAAATAATTTGTGATTTTAGTGACTGCTTCTTGTAGGTGTCTGGGAAAAACAATCTCCAAACTTATGACTATTTTTTGTGGTGTTTTTTCTTTCGCAAATATATTTTGTGTGCCTGTATTAGTATGTACACATGTATATATGTATGTATGTAGGTTTGTAGCATAACCTTAGAATTATCATATAAATCTTTTAATTTTTTATTTTGTTAAATTGCGAACAAACACATGCGGTTTTTGTGTTTGAGCTTTATATAAATTAATAGTGTTGTATCGATGTATGTATGTATGCGGCGCCATATTGTGCATCCTCTTATATTTACATATGTACATATTTGCTTTACAACTCCAAACTTATAACTATTTTTTTTTCTTAGCCACGAGCATTCATATTTCTTTCATTTCCTTTCGAGAGCAAACGAAACCAATTGAAATACCAACGTTACATTCTTTGGCAAAAATCGGCAGCAGTCGGATAACTTGCGTCTCAAGGTCAAATGGTAATGTAAACATTATTGTATATGTGGTCAATACTTATGTTTGTGTAATATTGTAATAATGCAGAATCTGACTCGTAGGGTTGCCACCATTGTGCGATTGATAGAACTAGCTAGTTCTGTGAGAATGCTTTGATGGCGAGTGTAAAGTAAATATGTTTAGTAAACACAAATACATATTTTGATTTCGCGAGTCGAGGAAAACGATTACGTTTCGTGTACAATTGCAATTGCAATTGGGTTTTATACAAATTTTCAACAGTAATGAGTTGCATCCTATCTTACTTAAAATCAGCACCACATGCCATCACTTTGTTTTTGTTTTATTGAAATTTTTATTATGTTATACACATTTCATTATACTACAACAAGTACGAGTAGTTTGGATGTAAAATGATATAGTTCTGAAGTCCCTGTTATTCTAAGCTGTTTTCATTAAATCACTTAGTTTATATTATGTCTTTAACAAATGTAAGGGCCTGGTCCGCTTTAGCCTTCTTATTCGTCCTTCTGTAACAAGTAACTTTGATGCTTCCTCGTTAACATGTTGACTTAGCCTCTTCTTGTCGCTTGTGGCGTGTTTTTCGATTTCACTTCTAACAGCGGTTATGTTCAGGTTTCGGTGAAGAGCTTCATTTCTAATGAAGAGTACCATGGAGCATCTACGATGTATCGGAGAGCTTTACTTTGGAGTCGTTGTATTAAGTCAATATTTGTTTTGCTGGCGCAACCCCAAAGTTGACAACCATACGTCCATACTGGTTTTAATACTGGGTTCTATAGCATTCTAGATCTAGAGCATTCTAGGTCTAGATAGTACTGAATTTCTAGCAATAAGCCAATTAAGTTTTTTCAGTTTGATATCCAGCTCTTTTCGTTTTTTCTTTATGTGCTCCTTCCAGCGCAATTTCGCTCATGATTCATACCTAGATATTTTGCGTTATTAGAGATACCATACTGTGAATTAAAAATTTGTGTTGGATGATGTTGTATTTGTTTTGTAGCGAATTCCACATGCATTGATTTTGTGTTGTTAAGCTTGATTTGCCAAGTTTTAATCCAATTTACGACGCAGTTTACAGCTTCTTGAAGTTTTTCCGCTGATTCCTTTGCTGTATCACCCGTAGTTAAGATTGCCGTATCCTTAGCAAAAGTTGCTATTGTAGCATTTTTTGGTTGTGGTAAATCAAATGTAGATAATAAGTAAATAACTGGGCGCCAAGGATGCTTCCTTGTGTTACTCCGGCCTTTATTTGCATTAAATATGAGAAGCTATAATCTTGTTTTACAAGTAAGTACGACTGAATAAGTTCCCAGACTGATTGTGGTAAAAATTTATTTATTTTTCCAGTGAGTTCCTCATGCCAAACCTTGTCGAAGGCTTGGGCAACATCAAGGAATACGGTTGAGCAGACTTGCTTTTTTTCTATTGCATTTTCAATTATATCGGTTATTCTATGTACTTGGTCAATTGTTGAGTGCTTATCGCGAAAACCAAACTGGAGAGTGGGTATAATATTTTTGGACTCAATTATGGATTTTATTCTTTTTGGTAATAACTTTTCGAAGAGTTTTGAAATGATTGGGAGCAATGATATTGGCCTGTATGATGACGCACTACACAGCTCTTTGCCTGGTTTGGCTATCATAATCACCTCAGCTATTTTCCACAGACATGGAACGTATTTTAGCCTGATTGTTGCGTTAAACAGGTTAAACACACCATCACTGATGCCAGATTCTGGCTGCAATGGCGATATAGCTGGTTGTTACGAATGCATCGAACGAAACGGCTGACACACATTCATTCGGAGAGCTTTAAAACAAACATTTGGAGGCCGTTTTGGAGTAGGTCGATGGGTGGTCGTCGGTGATTAAGATATTTTCAGCTGGCTTGCAATTTTTATAATGGATCGCTGTTTTCTGTATCGCATTTGCTTTCGGAGATATTTGATGAGTACTCATGATACACGGACAGACTATCTACGATGAGTCTTTAAATTTTTTTTTAGCTTGAATCGAGTAATTGTTTCATAGATAAATGTTTCTTGCCAATATCAGGTCGTGTAGTTCTGAAGTCCCTGAACGTGAATTATCTTGCGATGTGTTTTTTATCGCGTTTAGAAGGAGAATATCACAACTCCAAAACGTGAGAGGGATATTGGTTCCATTTCATAACCCAGAAAAGATTGACTTTTTGAACATAATTAATAAAACTAATTTAAGTGTTTCCGGTGTTTTCTATTAAAATCTGGCAGCCCTGCAAATAGTCTGTTTTTGCACGTTCCTGAAAAGGAATAAAAAATGTAACCATAACTCTTGCAACTGCTGTGAAAGATATATGACGGTATGTATAGGAATGGGTATACATAGTATATTTATTTATGCATAAATATATGCTTCTACCATATGTATGGTGATGCAATTATTACATATGTATGTGTGTATGTAATGAGAAGAGTGTCTTAGATCTTATTAAGAGTATTGCAGTAAGAATAAAAATAGTCAATAATAAAAATGTTAGGCGAAATATTTATTATATCTTTTATCTAGAAAAGCACTAGAAAAGTCGATGCAGTAAATGAGATTTAAGATTAGAACCATAAATTCGAAGCCAACCTTTCAACCTAAGTTAAAATAAAATTCTTGGAAATATTTAATTATGTAATAACGGTATACATTCTGCGGTATACCGTTCAAATGGTCTTGCATAACTGTAAATGCAAAATTTAATGGCATATTATGTGTATAGTAATTGTTGTTGTGATAGCAGAAATATTTTGCATTTGCAATAATGCAAGATCATTATTGCACCGAAGAGTGAATATCGCTAATAATTTAATTTTAATTAATATTTTGCACCATGTGTCCCTAAACCAACACACACACACACACACACAGACACACACACACACACATTAAGTGAAAACCATATTTTCTGAAATATTTCCACATTTCCCCCAGGAGATTAACACACGCACACACAATTTGTATTTTGTGTACGGTCGTAGAAAGGTTCTTCAAATAAAGTGTTTTTCGGCCTAGGTGCCATGTATGTATGCGCCACTGTTGCCACTGTTGCCGCCGTGCCCCATGGCAGCAAATGGCAACCACAAATGTTGCTAATGTTAATTTAGATAATTTTCTAAAACGAATTCTACATTCTGCAGTAACACATGCCGCCTCTGTCGCAGTCGCAGCCGCTGTCGTCGTCGCTGCTCTCATGTTGTATTGTACATATTGAAGTTGGTTGCGGTGGGCTGATGCATCATTTGGGTTTTATTTGTGGTTAATGCGTTGCTAGTCGGTTGTTTGTTCTTTTCCTTTAATAAAATAATACTCGTTATTTTAATGGTCGATAGTTTTACTCTTAACGCATATTCATTAGTAACATATGTGCAGAGGCGGAATGGAACGGGTGGGTTAATGGTGGTTGGATTTGTGGATATATGTTTGTCGAAGCTTCTTTAATAGTTTTCCCGATGGTGCATTGAGGTATTGTGCGTAAATTATAATACTGAATATTTTGCTATTAAAAGAATTCATGTGAAATTTGGTATTGTTTAACATATTTTAATGGAAGCAATTACATATTAGGATATTATAATTGGAAAAAGGTATTTTGAAGTTGTGTGCCATCTATGGAAGAAATTGACTAGCGAACATTAAGGGTCGTTTTCTCAATGTACGGTTAGGCACTAATCAGTAACTTCTACCGAATTGTCGGTTTTGGCGGCAACACCGGCTCAAGCAGTCACTTTTTGTCATGGATCTCGTGCGGATTCTCCGTTTCTCAAATGCTGCAATTTTTCTTGTTAACGGCGCCAGAGAGTGTGAAATGGGCGTTGTCGGTCATCAAAATTTCCTTCCAAAAATCAAATTCAGTATGAACCATTCGAGCGACGTATGGTTCATTTGGCCGTATTCCAAGTGACGTGGATGGTCTGTCGGCAATATTTTTTGAGTCAATTGCGATACAATACATGTGGGTTCTCGACAGCACTCTCTCTTACCGCTTACAACCAGTTCGTTGGAACATCTTGGGCGTTGATGAACGCCACTATCCCGTGCTCAACAAAATTCGACACCAATCGACGAATAGCACCGTCTGAGCTTGTTGACCACGATATTTTCGACGAAGTGCACGTTGAGTTAACACAACTGAACGACTATTTTCAATGTACGGCGCCACTATTTCGGCGTGTTGTTTCGTTTGTGAAGCGATTCATGGTTAAAAATGTACCGAATTGACGTTACAAAAACATGTTTACTCAAGTCAATCGGTTGATAAATGTTAAAATTATTCAATGTTTACATACGGACATGAAAGATGGCGCACCCTGTAAATGTTATTAGAATAAAGCCAGGCAAGCAATATTTGTTGATGTCAATAGGACTGAAAACCCTATTGTCTCCTATAAAGCAATGCTTATCTCTTGGTGCTGAATAAAGTCAAAAAGCTAAAGTTGTGTTTTTCTAAAGCTCGCTGTCGCGTAGTGGTAGTGCATTGGACTGTTACGCAGGATGTCCGGGGTTCGAATCTCGGCACAGGCAAATTTAAAAAGTAGAAAGAAAAAAAAACAATTTTTGTACACAGCATCACCTTTTGGCAGTCACCGGTACATTTTCCTTGTCCTTACTATCCCTTTCTTTAGCGATACATGCGGTCATATACGACATTGATAAAGTGAAGTTCATTGTGGTGAAGGCATAACATTTGCCACAATGGCTGTTTATCTCTTTATCGGTGTCCTGTTATTCCATTCCATCTTTCATTCTCCCTCCTTCTTCCTCCCACCTATCAATCTTCCTGTCAATCAAGACAATGCTTTGCATTCACAGGGGTACACTTTGTGTGTTGACTGTAATATAAAAAAAAAAAAAATCAAAATATGCTTAATATCTTGGTTGAATTTACTTGTGAGCCTGTTATTTTATTTAATCATTTTTATTAAATAAATTGATTTTTTTTGCAGTGTACTCGTATTTCGAGCCTCATAAAAATGTTTTTCAAAAATTGAGAAATTACTGAATTGAACTAAATTTAGAACTCCTAAATTCATTAAGGCATTCTCAGTGCTAAAAATAACAGAAAATGTGTTGCTGTTGTTTTTGTTGTTGTGGAAGCTGATATAAAAGAAACAGTGTGAAATAATTTTATTTTCGAAAATTCAAAGAAAGTGAGCGAAAAGGAAAGGCTAAATATGCAGATACTGTTTACACATACATATATACACACACACACACACACACACACAGACACACACACAGACACACACACACACACACACATACACACACACACACACACACACATGTTACCATTATATTGCATGTATTTGCATGGTTCATTAGTTAAACATATTCGGGGGAAAAATGGCAATAAGGAAAAACAGGAGGCAGACGGGCGGGTACGCAGCAGGGGAAAAAAACTCGTAACCTCTTATATGAAGTTTAGTGCTAAACTGGGAATTTTGTTAAATTTATAGCTTTAACATATGTGCCCACAGCCTGAAACGCCGACAGGTGGGGTAGTGTGGTGGCAGGAGGGGCGCATAGTAACACCAATTACACATGTTCACTGTATAATGTTAGTTTGTTTTCTTATGCTGTTAAGTTCTAAATATTCTAAGATCGAGAAATTACGAAGTTCGCAGCAAACGCAAAATAAAATGGTAAAACTGTAACAACAACAAGAACAATAACGGCTCTACGCTAGTTGCGTTGGTTGCTGTGCTGTTCCTGCTGCTACATAAGAAAACGTAGCACTAGAATAAAACTCAATTAATTATGTTCATACTTTTTGAGCGTTTGGTTTTCGTTTTCCATATGTACTGTGATACTATGTATTTGGTGGCTGTTGGTTGTTGGCGTTTATTTATTTGTTTTTAGTTTGTTTTGTAAACAAATAATTATGGCAACAGCAACAACAACAACAACAACTACTCACAAATAGCATATGTATTTTATGTATGTGTTAGAGAGATATGTTGTGTGTGTGTGTGTGTGTCACCACACTTACATGTGCTTCTTAATTACACTAACGGAAATTTTTGGCATCGTAGGATATCCGCTTGTAATTATGGTGTATTACGGTAAATTGCTTATTATGTGCTTTTGTATGAGTGTGTGTGCATTGGCGTGTGAGTGTGAGTTTGCTGCGAGCTTATGTGTTTTGCTGATGCTGGCAGATGTCTACTGCTTCTGCTGTCGCTATTGATGTTGCTGATAGCGGTGATGGCGGTGATGAAGGAATTCTTGTTGTTATTGCTGCTACAGCTGCTGCTAGGTAGTACAACAGGCGCTCGCTATAACCGGAAAACGATTTGTTAACCATGGCCTAGAAATTAAGTGAAGCTAATTTTAATGAGCGTAAATGTGTGAATATGTGTGTGTGTGTGTGTGTATGCTTCACCACATATGTTTTATTATACATACATATGTATTTATATGTATGTATGTGTGCTAGTTATTTTTGTTGTTATTTGTGAATGAGCGAATTTTTGTTTAACGATTCATCGATTGCTAATTTTTGGTTATTAGTTGTTGCCACTTTGCGCTTTACTGTTAAGAATAACTTTGGACATGACTTGTGTTATTGTTCTTGCTATTTACGCCATTGTAACAGCAGTTGCTTGTTGATTGTTACACACGTATACTTGAACATACAATGTATAAATATGTATGAATGTTAGTGCAAATGTGTGTGTTGGCTTATTTAAAACCACATACATACATATCATGCATATATCAATCATTTAATAATTACACTGCAAACAAACCATCAAATTGTTCACATGTACAGCTTATACTACCACTACTTCTATGTCATCAATGCCAACGAACAAACAATTCAACTAACCAGCCAACCAACCAACCAACCAACCATCAATCAATCATAATTAATCATTGTTACTAATGATTTTTGCTAATATCTACTATGTATAAATTTTGTTGTGAAGTACCTTGCTAATTAGCGCGTAAATTATGAGTTGAAGTACTACGTAGAAGGATTTGATTCAAATTACGGCTCGAGTTGGTTTTGGCCTTCAAATTTATAAAACTTATATAATTACTCAAAACAAAAGGTGGGTCGAAAGAAACTGCTTGATGGTGTTTTCTAAAGCTTAATCGTGTTGAAAAGCATTAATTTTTTAAATTTATTTACCTTGAAGATTGTAAGCCAATCATGTAAATGTAGTTAGCAACTTTACTTGCAGGTTTTTTTTTGTATTGGTTTTAAATGTTATTTTTTTGATTTAATGATACTTAGTGAAATACATACAACAAGCTGCACATCATTTCCGGCATACATACATATGTACACACATCTCTCAGTAATATCTGGTTTCCTCAAGAATATTTATGCACATTTACGCAAACAACCGGCAACTAAATAAATTCATCTGCTGAATATTTTCAGCTTCTATCTGCTTCAAGAGGAACAACAAAAATAGCATATATGTATATTTTTATATTTATGACACTCATAATTTGTACAAAATACTTAAACGTAAAAGAGAATCCATAATAAAATGCCGACTTAATATTTCTGAAACAAATAATTCACAATAAAGCGCTGCTATCATCCTACATCAATTTCATTTATTACACTGCTACATTGCGAAGTGCAAATCCTTGTAGAAGACCGAAAACCCCACCGAAAAAAAATGAAAAAAAAATCATACTTATAATAAAACAACCACAAAATATTTACAAATATTGCACATAAAGGAAATCCTTAAACATTGAAACACGCACACACACTCGCACACACTGGCGCACACATACACAATGAGCAAATAAATTTCGCACTTAATAATGCCTTGAGTGCAGCTAATACCCCCAAAGACAAGAAGACAATAAATTCAAATTAACAACAATTCGTAGTAACAACGAAAATGCACACACACACACACACACATACATATGTATAGTATACATAAGTATATTTAAAAACTTACATATTACATACTAGCATTCACTTGCAAGTTGCAACATGGTGACATCGCACTGACAAAAAGTTATCACACAAACGTTGTCATAAATTTTGTGTTTTTTTCTGAAATGTTCTTGAACAATGAAGAAATCACATCACATGAATTCATCAACAACGTAAATTGACAAAAATATGGAATGCATAAATGTTGTCATACATGTAAAAAATATAGATTGAATTAAAATGAAAGAGTGAGAGAGCACAAGTGAAGCTCAACAAGAGTAAGGTGGGACGAAGGCTGACGTAGTAGGAAATGGAAAGTATTTGAAAATAACATGAGGCTAATTTACATCCTACATCAACTAGCAAGTAGTCAAAGGCACAATATTGCAAAACAAATAGTGTTACACAGCTTCATTGCCACACACATTCCATTTGTTGTAGAGTTATTTTTTTATGCCACTTCACGCTGATGACATGCCTTTGTATTACTATCAACATTTTTTTGCGTATTTTGAAATATTTATTGCGCGTAAACTTTTGCATTTTGTTTTTTTAGACTTTCTTCTTTTTTTGGTTGAAAATTTCATTCTATTTTAAGCCATTTTTTGCATTCTTGATAATTTAATGAGAAAATATTTCAAGTAAAAATTTAAAAGCTCGTTGACATCAAATCATTAATCAGTATTTTGTAGGCAGTAGCACTTTTTGTTTATTTATTTCTAAACTGAAACCACACTTGGAATACTTTTCCGGGTACAACCATTCTTCTATTATGTTGGTTTCATCGGAACCTTATAATTCAGAGGTGGCTGGTAGCTGGAAGAAAATGAGCATTTTAAGCTGTGGAAAATATTTCATAGATAGAATAAGCAATAAGGAAGAGTGAGAGAACTTTTATACAGCACATACATTAAAGAGGTTCACAGATGGCTGGTGAAAAAGAAACAGAAAAAGAAACAGGTGCAGGAGTGTAAGGAACTCTATCCAAACACTTCGAGCATATGGGGAAGACTTTAAACATTTTTCAAGCATAGATTTTTTTCATAAGGTTGTTAGCACAATTTAGCCTTGAACAAAAGTACAAAAAAAGATATATGAATTGTAACTTTTCTCGGATAGCAAACTACTAGACTCCTTTGAGGTATCTAGTCTGTATAGCTAGTCGAGAAATGTCGTAGGCTACTGAATGAATTAGGTAAAACAAACAAGGTAACCACATTCCTGGACATACGTGGAAACGAGATGGCTGATTGTTTAATGGCTACTATTAACAAAGGAGGGATGAAAGTTTCAGTAGGACAAAAGAAACTCTGAATCCATTACAGGTTTCCTTTCAAGGCATTTTAAACCGAGAGAAGGGATAAAGAATGAAGGCATAGTGCAGTTCAGTATATGTATGTCGCTTTTGTCATGAAGAAAATGAGACGCCTGAGCATTACGGAATTATGCGGAGGTCTGGTGCAAGAGGCAGGTAACATGGGGCATAGAAATAATGAGAGCAAGTCGCTTTGCGTCGAATGAACCAAAATGTTCAAAAAATGTTAAAGTGTTAAATGATCAACGATTAATTAATTCCAAAAGTAACTCAGTGGTCGCAAGTGCGTTGGACTGCTACGCAGAGTGTCCGGGGTTCGAATCTCGGCACTGGCAAAATCAAAAAGTAGAAAAAAATATTTTTTCTACACGGCACTACCTCTTGGCAGGCAATGGCAAACCTACAAGAGTAAAAATTGCCATGAAAAGCTTTTCACTTCGCCGTTCGGATTCGGCATTAAACTGTAGGTCTCTTCCATTCATGTACAAATATAACACGCACAACATGAGTGGATGCGGCCTACGACTTCCATGGGCTGTTGTGGCATTAAAAGTAAGTAAAGTAAAGTAACTCAGCAATGGAAGTATGGCATAGAATTATGCTCGCCAACCGCTGCTTGTTTGACTTTAGCAAAGTAAGATGGCAACCAGAAGAAACAAAATCCAGCTGTACAAATCACTCATACGACCTGTGGTCCCGTCTTCATAAGTACTTAGTTCAGATCAAAGTGGAATAGAAATAATCTGAAATTTTTCTGGCACCTCTTAATTGTAAAATCTATAGATTTTATCGCGACCCGACGTTAATCTGTTGAAGCAAATACTAATGAAGACCCTCGCCAAAGCCGAATTTACCTCGACAGAAGACTCTGAATCTATAAAATGTTGAGACTTACAAATATTTTTCTTTCATAACACAGCGGAGATGCTCTTTTATTATGAAGAAGTAAAAGTAATAGTGTATAAAGTAAAAGCCGGCAACAGATTTTGTACAATTGTGACGAAGTCTCCAAAAGTCTGAAGGGGCCAAATATACCAATTGAAATGCTTAGCTAATTTTCCTTTTGTAAATTTTCGTCGGCGATAAATTGCTAATGTTCAAGTTACATCTAGCTTTACAAATAACAAATACATAATATCCAATAAATTTTTGAGAACGCCTGATGCTCAATTCGTCAAAGCAATAGAAATCTCAAAAAGCTACAAAATAATATTAAAAATATCTACATAAAATGGAATGTGTTTGTTGCAGTTGATATGTAAGTACTTATGTAGATGATTTGTATACCAATTTATCACTACTAAGGGAGTAAAAAAAAAAAATCCACTGATCCGCAATTGAACATTGGGGGAGATTTTTGGTGGAATAAGAAATATAGAAAACTTAACCAATTAGTTTAAAAAACGAATATAAAATAGAAATGAAAAACACTTAATCATATTAAAAAATATTCACATGTGGACGCAAGTGGAAAATGAACTCATAGAATTTATAGAGATTTTATCTGTAGTCCATGGGTGCTACAGATCAAAAAGAGCAAACACAAAATCACCAAATGCGCACACTTTAGTTTTTTCTTATTTTTATAATAAAAAATAAATACAAGAAAAGAAAAATTATAAATGCGATTCATTTGCTTTATGTTCGACAAAGAATTATTAATAAAATTTTATTTTATGTGAGGAGAAAAAAATGAGAAAAAATCGAGAAATCAATTTAAAATATAAACAGATCATGTGAATAAATAAAGAAGGAAGAACAGAAACACAGCGAACAAGAAGAGGGAAAAATTTTCCTATAAAATTGTAGGTATTTTAAAAAAGTTTTCCTCAGTGTTCGGTAGCTGCAGCAGCAGAAAGTGAAGCATTATTGGGTTTGATGAAAATTGTGAAAATTCATTTTCATTAGACGAACGCTCGTGAGTGGACGTGTGTGGAAACGATAACGCTGAACACTAAACAAAAATATTTATTTATAAATATATTGTATATTTATAGTGACACGCAAATAGACACGATCGAACGAACGAACGCGCGCTTTACGCATTACGTTACGTTACGGCGCTGTAGTGTGCGTTACGTGACGCTGGCGTAAGTGAGTGGCGCAAGTGTGCGACGGCAAGTTCGAGAGCGAGTGCGAGTGTGTGTGCAAGTGAGCGCGAGTGCGCGAGTGCAAGTAAAAATTGAAAATTAGTTAAATAAATTAATCACAAAAAATAAAATAAATAAATCTCATAAATAATTAATAGCGTAGATAGTTGCCAATAATATAGAGTTTTTTTTTCAAATTTATTGAGAAGAAAAATCAATTCAAGTTGCACCTGCAACACGGCGAATCGCATGCATTTAAATGCGTTCCTCTTTAAACAAACACAGTAAATTTAAAAGGAACGTTTATAATTATACAATCGGGAAGAAGTAAGTGGAAATTTAGAAATTTAAATTACTTTTCTTTGTGAACAAGTGCAAATTTATTAAATGCAAACATCTTACAAAATTACCTCGATACCGTTGAGTGGAACAGTTTCCAATTTGCTCATGGTTATGTAAAATGTTGCGTATCCATGTAAATAATGTCACCTCACTCGCCCAGACAGCGGGCAGTCATTTTCAAAAATAACTACATTGAACTGTCACAGAAATTTGTTTGCTTTGCATCACAATTTCACTTCTCAATGTCGCCATAATTTGAAACACTATTTTTTTTTTTCCAAAATACATAGTATTTTAAAAATTCTTTGAACTTGTTCTCGTTTTCATTTGCTGATTTTTTTGACATGAGTTAAAGAAAAATAACATAAAAATACATATACTGAAAAAGAAATTCGTCATTTGCATTTTTTTTACTCATGACGATGCTTTGTTGGTAATAAGATTTTATTTTATTTATTAGGACTGAATAAGAAAACTTAAAATAAAGAAACTTCTATAAAAATATTTTCGTTAGTGAATTTTCTTTTTTTTTTTGACAAACTTTAAACATTTTTCTCTATTTGTTTTTTTTTGCATTTATTCTTTTTCGTTTTGTTGCCCTGAGGTACTTTTATTTTTTTTTAATTATTTTCTTTTTTTTCAGGCTGTGTAAAATGGCGAATTTATTTATTTTTATATTCGCACCTTTTTGTTTATTTTAAGTTTTCTTTATGTTCGCTTTTGGTTTGCTTTATTATTTGATTTCTTTTGTGTAGTAGATTTTTTTTTCTTTATTTTTGTTTTTAGTTCTATAAATATTTCTTTTATAATCAATATACACATCTAATTTTTTTCGCTGTTGTCTTTACATTGTTGTTGTTTTGTATTTATTTGTATTTCACCTTATGATTTGAAAATATTTTTTATTTCTTGTTTTTCCTCGAACTTTTGTTTTATTAAAGAAATTTAAAAAAATTTTCAAAAAAACTTCTAAATTAGTTAATTTATTTTATGTCTGTTTTTTTTTGATATTTTTGAAATTTGCTTGATATTAATGGAAAATAATTTCGGAGAATATTTATTTTTAGTATGATAAATGTAAAAAATTCATATACAAATATTGTATTTGAGCGGGTTAGTCAACTGTATTATGAACTAGTCTGAAGGCCATGCGAGGGCGAATGTTATATACTCTACCTTTTGCTTTTAAACGTTTTAAATTTTTATGATTTTTTATCAGACTAACTCACTCACATACACCAAATCTTGTTGTATTTGTATCAGTATTTACCTTTGTAATGTTCTTTTGAAGATTTAATTTATATGAGTTCAATGATAATAATTTTCCCATCATCCTTTGGTTCCATTTGCTTCACTACTTCCTCTGAGAGGGCTCTTTGTATATTTCACTTGTATGGGAAGTAGGCATGGCTTTTGACCAATGTTGACAATGTCTATAACAGTTCTTCAGGAGACTATTTCTATGATGTGCAACGAATTTCCTTCAATTTGATCTGGAATTGTCTTCTATAACACTTTTTGGGAGGTCCACTTCAGAATTTAACCTAAAGAAACTTTGAAATAATACCTGATAAGGTTTTTTTTTTGATTTACATATTTTTAAACTTTTCAAACTCTCAGAACGAGAATTTGCATCCAGAAAAGAGTGCGGTGTCGAAACTTATATTACTGATATGTCGCTTCAATCAGCAATTCGGCTTCACCTTTTTTTCTTGAACTTTACCTTTCCTTGAATGAACCCTCCAGATCGCAATGAGCACAAATCCATCTTGAATGACGCTGACGAAAGCAACGTCCACAAAAAGAACACAATATAGAAAGAGTTTATCACCAACAAATGCTCCTACGAGGTTAATCTCCGGGTTAGTACTTAGTATGTACTTATATACTTGTACATACATTATCACTGTAGCGTAGCGGTAGTGCGTTGGACTGTTACGCAGAGTGCCCGGGGTTCGAATCTCGGCACAGGAAAAATAAAACAAATATGGGTACTTCATTTATTTATTTTAATAGCACAACAGCCCATGGAGTGCCTGGGGCAAGCATTTTGCATCCACTCACGTTGTGCGTGTTATATTTGTACATAAATGGAAGCGGGCTACAGTTTCGTGGCGAATCCGAACGACGAAGTGAATAGCTTTTATGGGCAATGTTAACTGTTGTAAGTTTACCATTGCCTGCCAAGAGGTGGTGCCGTGTGGAAAAATAGTTTTTTCTATATATTGATTTTGCCTGTGCTCAGGTTTAAACACTCGGACACTCTGCGTCGGACACACTACCAACTACACCAAAGCGACCACTATGTACTAGTAATCGTAATTATAGAACGGTTGGTACCGTTCTCGGGTGGTACATTGGTTACAACTCACAACGGCTTAACTCCTTACTTTATTAATTTTTTTTATATAAGTAATCAACTTCAACATATTGCCATCCAGAAAGGGTTAAAGGACTAAAGGAAGATGCTGAAGACAGACCATCACTTACTTTTCACTTATAGAAATGCAACATGATTGCCTGTCAGTTGAATGGTTGAATCTTCTTAGGTAATCATAACCTTATTACATAGTAATCGAAAGGAAACATTTCACATTATTTCCATTCGTTGGCTTTTGACTGTTGCCTTAATGTTGGAAAAATATTAATCATTGGATAATCATATAAAATAAATAAAAAATGATATTTGTGATTTACATATTTTTATAATTTATTCACAACAAACAAACAAATCAAATGCAAGGCCTAAAAGTATGCAACGAAAATGTACACTAAAAAATTTGAACTGAATAAATTTGCAACGAAGCAAGTTCATAAATATGAATCAATAATTTATTAAAATTGTATTTATTTACTTATAAATATGTGTGTGTAGACAAGCGTATATGTATGTAAGTATGTATATAAAATTGTTAATACATATGAATGTAATTTTAAATGAGGAAACTAAGAAAAACAAAACAAAGAATTTAATTTGTTTAAATGCTGTTAAGCGAAAGAGAGTGTCATGAACTATTTTTAATTTTAAAATTTAAAAGTATACAAAAAACTTAGGAAAGAAAGGAGATAAATAAATAAAAAAATAACAAAATTTAAATATTAAGAAACATGCAAAAATAACAAGGAATTTTAAATAAGAATTTCGACAACGAAATTACGAAAAGTAATATTCCAATGTGGTTGAACCCACGCAAGGCAACAAAAGTGTTGCTTTTGGTGCGCCCACGCTGCTCCCCATGCGCGAAAGCAATAATCGAGAAGAGATGACTGCGAGGAAAACGCGCGCGCACACACAAACATACAAAGCCTATCGCAATATTGCGACGCATAGCGGAAATAAGATTGCTTAATTAAAAGCCCAATGGTTAAAGCAATGGCCGTTCGCCGCGGATGACGCCGACTTTTTCAATTGTAATGATCGCAGTATGCTTTTGGTGTTGCTGTCATTTTTCTTGCTTGCCTTTGTTGCACCTTTCTTTTTGTACAATTTGGTTTTTTTTTATATTCTTCCTTTTTTTTTCGTTTTCCTTTGTACACACATGCAAACCAGCAAACAAAGGTGGAAGTTGTTTTTGTAGCAGCTGCTGTTGTTGTTGTTGTTGTTTTCTTTGTGTTAAATACATACATACAGACAAAGGTCAACAGTTTCTTGTTCGAATTTTACAGTATTTTTATATTAACCGATTTCCGCGCCACAGAAGAGAACGTTCCAATTTATTGTTGTAAATTTTATGTTCCACGGTAATTCGGGTTCAAAAAATCCATATCCGTTGGGTGTTCTCGGACACTGAGTGATATTTGGTATATTTTTTCTTGAAACTATTTTCCAGATAAATCACTATGCACTTACTTATGAAAAGATGTGAAATAAAAATCTTGTGTATTTTTACTAAAAAGAATTGATGGGATCTTTAATTTTAATTTTTCATGATATTCTTCAAAGCATTTCTTCGGGTGAAGATTGCATGCACATTGCATCTACTTTTGACAATAAGTAGTTTCTTTCCCACTGCAATTATCTAATTTGCATTGTCGTTGCTTTTTGTCATACTGAGCAATAACATGTTTGCCAGTGACTATTGGAAGATATTGTCTTGGTTGCTTGCAGTCTTGAGAATTGTCGGACGTTAAATCAAGTTTTTAATGAAGAAGATTGAAGACTCAATACTCTTTTTCGGCATTGGTTGTAAAATTCTGCTTTTGCTAATGAAAGAATGCAGCTTCTATGCATTTATGATCGATGAGCTGAGAATTGCAATCCTTCTTAGCCCTAATATTTTTGCGTTCGTATTCAACTTTTGCCATGTAAATCAACGTCACCTATTACAGCCCATCCCATTATGTCTTCTATTGTGTGGAAATTGATTCACAAACGGCTTATTTTCGAACGTGAAATCAGTTTCGTACCAACAGCAAACCCTCCTTTAATGGTGCCCTGACAATACGATTTTTGTGTGCACAAAAATGTTTTTCACTCTGCAAACACACATAAATACGAAGTAATAAAATTGTCGAAACTACTTTGTGGCATTTTGCATTTTCGATAACTGCAAGACAAGCGAAAGACCACATCAACTCCCAAACCAACTTGACGATCATATCTATCACAAATCCCAGCAAATGGCATGCAATGGAATAAATAGTCTTCGATACAGCACAAATTTCATGTTTTGTAACCGAATTGAATAGGTTTATTATGCGCCCTGACCAATTTGTCCACTTTTCGGTTTCGCTTGTAGCATTTCATCTATAGGATTTAATTACACAGGTGAGTCGATGTGGCGTAGTTGGTAGTGCGTTGGCCTGCTACACAGAGTTTCCGAGGTTCAAATCTCGGCACAGGCAAAATAAAAAAAGTAGAAAAAATACAGCACCACCTATTGGCAGGCAATGGCAAGAGTTAAAACCTACAAGAGTTAAAATTGTGAACCTTTCATACATACAAAAAAGCCTACTTCAAAAGAGCAAGAAATGGGTTAACATTTTTTAATTTTCTTTAATTTATATAAAACTTGAAGATAGTGGAAAAATTTTATGAATTCTCTAACAGACACAACTTGATTGATGAGCTGAGGATTGCAATCCAGACATGTTAAATGCAATAGGATTTATCTTCTTCTTCTTCTACTCCCTACTCGTTCCGATGTAATCGCATTACTTCACGTAAAGCTTGGCTTGTTGCCTTTTATGCATTTCGTTCCTCTTTGATTTGCTAAGTAACTAAAAAGTCGTGTACTTATGTTCTCGACAATACCTTAATACATTAAGAATTATGAAAATTTCCTTTGCTCTTTTCGAAATCGAAAAACACTCAAGTTTGCATATCGAGAACGATTTGACGGTTGATTGTGCCTCTCAGACCCAGAATATTAACTTTCAACGACATTATAATAGGGGATACCTTATTACTATTTGATTGAAAAGTTGCTGAGCTATTTAGAAAATAAAGAAACTGTTGTGAATCTACTTAAGTATTATATTATATTTTAAATGAGTCAATCATTGTAAAATTATTGCATCTATTTGTAATTACCCTTAGAATTGAAAGAAACTAAAACTCAATTATAATGTTTTGATTAGGCCTTTTCCGTTTTAGCTTCAGTTTTTTACTCGTTTATTTTGACCAAAACTTAAATTCGATACTGAAAAATAATAACTTAATGATGCAACTCAGCGTATGCATTGCCGTAGGGGATATTCTTTGCAGAGTAATTGTTAAAAAGGATTTCTCGTTAGTTACATATATGTATTTCATACTTCCGTATGTGGGTGTGTGTGTGTGTGTGTGTGTACTCAATGTATGTATACAATTGTGTTACACATACATACATATCGCGTATTAATTAAAAGTTTTCCATTAATTTTCTTTATTGCCTTGCAGCAGCATCAAGGTGCAGTATCAGATGCAAGGTAAAACAAAAAGAAATGTATTCATAATGTACATAAATAGAGGAAAATTATGTACCATCAAATTGCAGTGGGCAGTTGAAATTTAAAACATGTTTAATATACACAATTACTCAATAATGAAATTACCCCTGAATATCATTGAATGCAAATGAGTTAAGCAAAGCATTTTCATTTAAGTACTTCAGCTACTAATTACTTGTTTTTACATGTGTACTTACACGAAAATGTGATGCCTTCAGTATATCAATTTTCTGCATTTCTTATATATATTCAAGCACGTTTTATGGGAACATTAAGTGCTCTTCGCTGCTTTAAAGCGATTGTCATTCCTTTTGTTTTAAGCGTTTATTGTTTATAATGAAAGATTTTCATCAAGAATTTACATTCAATTCCATAGAGTTTCTGTTAATAGCTTCATTTAGCTTGAGCAAATTGTGTTTTCAAGAGAAGAAAAAATGCACTCTTAATGCATTTTGTGGATTTAATTAAATCTTACAGTTTCCATTGCATAATGTCACACACATACGTGTGTTAATTGTGTTTATTTTTATTACAACGACACATATTCACTTACGTGCAAATAACTACATTCCCAACGGGAACACGAGCACTCCAAAAGGTTTTTCGAAGTGCTGTTAAATTAGTACTCTTTGTGACCTCTCACAAAATCTTTCTGTCAGCGGTTTGTTATCTTTTTCTCTCTTCCTCACACAACTCTTCTTCTTTATTTCTTTTTTGAACTGCCTCAAAAGGCCTCTTAGGTCGTGGTTATGTTACGATTTTGCCACGAAACATCATGAAATTGTTGTTGCACCGAACGCGAAGAGAGAGCTTTTACTCACTCTCACAACGAATACGATATCAACACCGAGCAGTCCTGTCTTTAGGGTGGCAATGAGCTATTTTACAAAAAAAGAACAAAACTGTATAGAGTATAGTACGAAAACATGCAAACCCTTACAATAGGGCTTAAGTTCGGATATTATTTTCATTATAAAAAACTATTATGACAAGTATTTATACATCATATTAGCGATATTCACGATGTGATGCAAATGGTCTTTCATCATTGCAAATTACTAACTGCACTCCGCATCTTAATGATGAGTGTTTAAAGTTTGTTTGTATTCCATTTAGTGTTGCCATTGCTTATAAAATAGTGTTAAAAAACGAGCAAAAGCAACTCTGTAACGTACTCAATGTAACCACTAGACCGAGCATGATGAAAAATGCAAAGTATTTGCCAAACAGGGAGCATCATTACTCTACTCTGCTTTAGAAAATACGATGATCTTGCTGCCGTTTGCTTTGCCAACGATGGTACACGACTGACTGGCAAACACTCATTCGGTATCGATTGAGTGTTCGTTAGCAATAAAAAACAAAAAAAAAGGCTGAGCTTTTACTCGTTAGACCGTGGTTATGTTGGTGTTCGCTGATCGGCGAACATATCTCATTTTTATCTCGCGCTCGGTGTAGTGGTTACATTGAGGTCGTTGCAGAGTTGCTTTTGGTCAAAATGAAATTTTTGATAACATAATTTTGTGTGTAATGGTACCACTAAATGGTATCAAGCTGGAGACTGAGTTTAATAAAGTTAAGATCAATTCCATCACATCGTGAATACCGGTAAAATGATTTATTAATACTTAGTTTTATAAAGAAAATAATATAATAATAATAGCATTTTCTGCAAATGAAAACAATGGTTTGAATATTTCCGTACTATTTTACATTTATTTTTCTTTACATATACAAAATATTCCCTATAATTAATAAATAAAAGAAAATTAATTTCATCAAATGCAATTACGTGCAGAAAATAATCAAGCTGCTGCCTTTGTCCTTGGTTAACATTCTCATTTATTAAATTCAATTTAATGGATTGTTTGTCTATGTGTGAGTGTGTTCATACAGTGGAAATCATATTAATGTATGTATGTACTTTTCACATTATATAAACACACAAGTATATAAACAATATAAATGCATTTATATTAATTTCACGAGCTGAAGGTTTCATCTGTGCAAACACTTTTATAAGAAACATTTAATTGATTGCTTTTAAAATCGTTGAGAGTAAAGCATTGAAGATTTTAACTTAAACTTGTGGCGCTTTAAAAAAAACCTCGTCCAGTTGAAATTGATTAATATGTTTCAACCTGCGAGTGCGAGTGAAATCCCTGCTGTATGGAATCTATTGAATACCATTGAAAAACATCAAATACTGTCAAATGTTCCAAGTGTCAATGGTGCTCCAAATAGAGTTTCCAAATCGGCTCAGTGGGTTCAATGGTTAAGCCCAAGTGAAAAGTCTATCATTCGCCCTGAAATGGGTGAGTGACTACATTGCGATTTGCCGGCTGAAATTTGCTGATATCACTAAAAAATATTGTCTAAATTATTGCCTAAACATTTTTCACCCCTAAAACTTCCTCTAAGAGACTGAAAAACCCTCAAGTTGACATCACTATAATACCGGAATATCAGCAAAAAGAGTTATGCATTTCCGAGAAACTGAACCGAACCACTTTCTTCAATTTGTAGCATCGCTTCAGTTTCATCCTCACTGCCACTTTTCGAGTTTGGAGATTCACTTAATGTAGTGGAGTATACAGGGTGGCAGGCAAAATGTAATTAAAATGAAAGAAAATATTAGGAATGCATACTGGTAATATTTTTTTGGATTAAATCAAACTGATTTGGTTTTGGTTTGGTTCAAGTTAAATAAAATAAAAAATGTTCGGTTCAAGTGGCTTCAAAATGAAGATGGTTCGGTTCAAAATTGGTTTGTATTCCCTGATTTGTACAACGCTGAATGCAATGATTTGTTCAATAAGGAGATTTTAAAAAATTTCCAACGCTTTAAAGTTTCCAAAGCTCTTTAAATTTATGTATAAATAATATGGTAATGGTGCAGTACTTGTGGATCTGCTGAAATAAGTTACACTAATAAATGTGTAGATTACAAAGGAAACAAAATCGAGAAAAAAAATTCTACTTGATCACAATATGATTTCTTAGTATTTTGGGGGTCGCCGATTACGAATGTGACGTGGATTGACAGTACGTTTCGAAATATTCGCTTGTGACTGTTTCTAAAGTTCTTCTCCTTTTTTCTTTTAATGGCACAACAGCTAATGTAGGGCCTAGGCTGCGCTTTTCTCAAAATGTTACATTTTTTCTGTTCTTTAAAGTTACACTTTGTTTATCGAAAAATTTCGCTTATGAGTTTGGGGTTTGATACGTTCAGCATTAGTAACATCTGTCTTATCCGGACCCTTAAAATAGTTACATAGTTCATCACACATGCATACCCATCTAAGTGTCGTTTCCAACTTGTTAAGAGACTTTTAAGTTGTGTGCTAATGATGCATCTGAGTTCTGCCTTCTGGACTAAGGAAATAGTGGCCAATTTATATCGATGCAGAACTTATTGCTTCGATTTATATTAGTACTGTGCCTTCTTTGTGTTAAGAATATACATTTGTTAAATAATTTAAACCGGTGACTTTTACACATAAAACTGAAAATCATATTTAGGTATTACACATTACACACCTTAGCTATTTAGCTATTTCCGTTAAATATTCGAATTAACTGCAATTAAATTCACCAAAAAAAAAAAATAAAAAACAAAATACAAAAGAAATTGAAGTAAAGCCAAAAAGTCAAACGTAAAAAGAATCTATATACAAAAAAAAAAAAAAAAAACAAATTATTGCAAGATACTAAACGAAAACTGCACGCAAATGAACCAAGAAAAAATAAAAAATGAGAATGCCACAAAAAAAGAAAAATCATTTTGAACTTGAAAGCATCATTAAAATATTTGCAACATTAATCATGAAGATACGCAAATAAATTCAATTAAAAAAGAAAGTCGGAAACAAAGGAAGAAATAAAAGTATTTTTTATAAAAGAGCAAACAAGAAGAAAAGGATAAAATATAAATAATTACAATGATTTTCGTTTTCAATCTTTTTTCTTTATAGCGACAGCAGTTAACGACAGCGAACAGGGCCCAGAGCGGGTGCCTCGGATAAAAGCTTTACACTAGGACAAAAAACTGTAAGTATCTGCTGCACTGAGATTACATCCAAGTAATTACTTACAACCTACAGTAAAAATGTAAATACCTTAAGTTTTTGTGCAAGACTGACTACGAGTGTTTTCTAAAGATATTTTTCTTGTCCCAAATTTTTCTCACTCACTCTACAAAAATATTCTAAAATTATCGCAAAAACAAACAAGAAAAACGAAACAAAAAGAAGAATATTCCCAGTGCTCGCACTATTTGGAACGTGTGAAGCAGTGCGTTACTCGTATTATATTTATTTTTAACTCTGATACCCGCAGTTGTAATGCGGGATAGATACTCAGATGCGCATGGATATGGAGGCTGTCGCGACGGCTTGCAGTTCTATTTTTGAATAGTATATAGAAACAATATACAATATACAAACGAGATACATAGTTACTCATACATACATGTAGGTAGCTACATATACATGGATACATACTTCTGTGTAAAGATTCTTCAGCTTCTATAATTAGGTTTAATTTTCCACTTCGACCAAAAAAAAAACTGCTTTCGTATCTATGTACCTAAGATATTAATGCAGAATACGTAAAAGCAATATAAATAAGAGATGCAGATGCATATACATACACTAGCGTTTCCCAGTGGGGGTAAATGGGGGTAAATTCTTTACTCTGTTTCCAGTCATTATGTTGCGAAAAGCTCAGCCTAGGCCCTCCATGGGCTGTTGTGCCTTTATAGAAGAAGAAGAATAATAGTGCACGTTTTTCTAAAATTAAAAAAGACTTTTTGTTAGAACTCTCTTCGGGAATCCTTGGATCCTCAACAACATATACACGATTATTTTTCTTGTAAATGTAGATATTTACTGCATTGTGGGCATACCCAGCGTGAAGGCCTTTCGTAGTGTTGACAAGTCAGATAGCTGTAGGCGCTGACTATCTGTATGTCAGACCATTACGTTTCTAGCATTGGCATTGCATGCCATTCTGTCTTCTTCTTCTTATTCTTTTAATGGCACAACAACCCATTGAGGGCTTACCATAGACCGAGCTTTTCGCTCGGAGCATTTTTTCTCTATTTTTCATTCTTCTTCTTCTTCTTTATTTCATATTTACGGTGCTTCAAAAGACCCCTTAAGAGAACCTCTTCTTTTTTGCTCTACTCTGCTTTAGCAAATGCAGTGATCTTACCGTTGTTTGCTTCACCTTTGACCGATTGATTATCGGTATCGGTTTGTTAACAAAACAAAAACAACAAGTGTTAACCTATTCCTCCTCATGCGAGCTGCTGACAATCGTGACCGCTGGGTAATGATTACATTACTTTATATGTTGGATTTTGCAATTGACCTTGAACGTAGTATGTGCTTTGTATCTATGGGGTACATTGCTAATGAAGTTAATGAGTCAATGTGTTTAATGATGAAATAAATATACACGCAAATAAACAGAAAGCAATTTCAAGTCCTGATTATTGATACATGACATTGGAGTGCAACTATGTACAAACACAAAGGAATACTAGATTTGTTAATTCTACCTTCCAGTACTGGAGGCAGCCCTAAAAAATTAGTAATGGCCCGGTTAACTTAACTAATCACTGGCTAATATAATATACATCATTTCAATACCAGTTCGTTTTTGGTTAAACTTTGACCTATGCATAGGTCCATATTGCACCTACAGTGTCGGACAATAAACAAGAACACCTTGTTCTGAAAGCAAAAACATTAAAAAAATATTTCTCTAGGCTTATGATAAATTTAAAAGGTATTTACTTTTATTCATTTAATCTATAAGTTTAATTTTTTCTCTAAACAAAAACAAATCCAATTCAGTGTAAAAAAAAAACTTTAAAAGTTATACATAAAATCACATTTCAAAAAGGCAAAAATTAAGAACACTTCAATTAAAAAATAAAAGTTTATAAAATATTGACTCAAATTGTTCACTACTGCAAATATTTTGTGGAATAGCCTTTGTTAATTAAAACCGCCTTACACTTTCTAGGCATTGATTCCACCAGAGACGCACAAGTAGCCACGCTCTTTGAATGCTTTGCCACAATTCGTCTTTGTTTTTAGCTCTGGTACTGCCAATCTTCTCTTTGACAATATTCCACAAGTTCTCGATAAGATTAAGGTCAGGAAATTGTGCAGGCCAGGTCATAACGGGAATTCCGTTATGGGAAAACCAATCTCGCGCAAGGATTGAGGTGTGCTTTAGGTCGTTATCCTGTTGCATTTGCTATTTCAGGGGCATTTCCCATTCAGCATAAGGAAGCATAATCTCCTGAAGGATGTTCACGTAAAGAAATCTGTCCATCGTTTCTTTTATCCAATACAGAGGGCCCACACCATGTATGTTCATACTGCCGAGTTAATTTTAAACTGATGCCAAACTTTCCGCATTCAGCCGCCTGCCACTGCCGATGAAAACTACGCCTAACTCAATTAAAAATTACTTCAAACGTTGTGTCGAGAGAAATCTTCTATTTAAAATTCTTTTCAACTTTTGAAGCCTTTCAATCAAATATTTTGTACTACATTAAAATAGTTCGTTCAAATTCACGCTAAATGAGCCATATTTCATATAAGAAAATCAAATCGTGATATTTAGGCTTAATACTCCGCAAAGAAAGAAGAAGAAGAAGTCTTTTAATGTCTGACTAGGCCTACAACATACGCCATGTCTCGGGCTGAGTAACTAGACTTTTTTTTGTCATACAGTTTTATAAACAACCTAGAAAAATAATATATTTTCAATAAATTTACGAAAAAATTATTGAACAATTTTCTGTGAATGAGAGAAATTTCATTCCCAAACCATCGAACTGAAAGTGAAAATTGAAGAGAAAAAAAGAAAAATTCGAAACATTTATCAGCATTTGAAAACGTTTTTGAAAACTGACATCACGAGCAGTTTTTTTTACATTGTACACCGAAATGGGATTTTTTCGCAGCGAAAAAATGTCGCTTTGTCAAATGCTATTGCATTCCGAATCGGCTTTTGAGTGCCTCATCGAGCTGGGATATTTGGGTATGGTACAGTTCATTATTTTCACCGAACCGGACTTTGTGGCCAATCTAAGGTATACGAGTGAAGTGCAACGCTGCAGTGAATTGCAACGCATCCTCAAATATTTACAAACTCAAATTGACGACGAAGGCATCCGGACATATTACTATCCGGATGTTGATACCGATGAGAAACCGGAAAAGGAGGATGTGAAAAATTTAGAGCAAATATTGCTGATGATAGATGACGAATTGGGCGATGTCGAGCGAAATTATGCTGTTATGCGCAAGAATCGGAGCGCATTGCAAGAGAATCTGCATGTAATGACCAAGGCGGAGGAGTTGTTCTCAGATGGACGTAATACGGAAACTGTAATGGCATGGTCGGACAGTATTATAATGCATTTGGTACGCGATGAATCGAAACGATTCGACAGAGAAAGTCAGCAGCATTTGAGTTATATTACCGGCTCGATACCAGTTGAACGATATCGGTCATTTGAGATGATGCTGTATCGCTTGTGCCGCCGAAATTTCTTCCTAAAGCGTAGCGATAATCAAATCGAGGTTGAAGATCCGGCGAAGCTTTCGATGCAGCAACGAAAATTCGCTTTTATTGTGCTATTTGTGGGGGATAAAATGCGCGATAGGATAACGAAAGTGTGCAATGGCTTTCATGCTACACTGTTCGAATTTCCGGAATCGGCAGCAGTACGTTTGGATACTCGCAGGAAGATAACTAAGGAATTGGAAGACCTCGAAACAGTGATAGACACAACCAATGCACATCGGATCATCATATTAGAGAGAGCCGCCGTTGAATTGTTCATTTGGAAGGCGAAGATAAGGAAGATTCTCATGACTTACATTGTGCTGAACAAGTTGGGCACGTTGCAGCAGTTGGAAAACCAAAAGTACTTGCAGGCTGAATGCTGGGTACCAACCAAAGAAGTGAGAAATGTGCGCATAGCATTGCTACGTGGAGCTTCAAAGGCATCGAAAGGCGGCCATGATTCGATCTTTCCACCCATACTCACCGAGATACGCAACCTCGAAAGCAAGGAACCGCCCACATTCTTCCGCTTGAATAAATTTACGCGCGGCTTTCAAAACTTAATCGACGCGTACGGCATAGCGGTGTATCAGGAGCTCAATCCCACACCGTACACTATAGTCACGTTTCCATTCCTATTTGCTGTAATGTTTGGTGACATCGGGCATGGAATCATCATGACTATTTTCGCAGCGTGGTTGGTCAAGAAGGAGGATGAAATAGAGCGGAACAAGCGGGAGGCAAGGAAGGAAAACGAAATTTTCAATTTACTTTTCTCTGGGCGTTATGTTATACTCTTAATGGGCATTTTTTCTATTTACACGGGTGCTATTTACAACGATGCCTTCTCGAAATCATTCAACATTTTCGGCTCTAGGTGGAGATCAAATTTAAGCTTCCAGCAATTAAATGACAGTAAATATACAGAGCTCAGTCCAGAATCCAAGGACTACTTAGGCACACCATACGTCTTTGGCATCGATCCAGTGTGGCAAGCTTCCGGTGAGCATGCAATAACCACATACAATTCCATCAAAATGAAACTGGCCATTATTTTGGGTGTAACGCAAATGATTTTCGGCTTGAGTTTGTCTGCGTGGAATTTCGTATATGCAAGAGATCACGTGAATTTATACTTGGTATTTGTGCCGCAGTTGGTCTTCCTGCTGAGCCTTTTCTTCTATTTGGTTTTCCTCATATTCTGGAAGTGGACATTCTACGGCGGCCACAAGACCCCACCGCACAATACAGCCTGTGCACCATCGATTTTGATCATTTTCATTAACATGATTTTAATGAAGGGCCACGAAAAGGTTATTGAGGGCTGTAATGATGAAATGTATAGTGGCCAGAGCGTCATCCAGTATCTGTTGGTCTTTATAGCGTTTGCCGCTGTGCCGGTGCTGCTAATAGGGAAACCTTTACATTTTATGAAAGAGCAGAAGAAAATCAAAGCGGTCAAAGACGCCGAAGCACGAAAACAACTCAAGCGTGATACTGCGCAAAGTATGCGCAAATCATTGGCGGTCTATCATGTGGAGTATATGAAGGATGAATCAACGCACGTAATGCCGGTTAAGGAAACTGACCACGGTGACATTAGTGAATTGTGGATACATCAAGGTAAACCTCCCTCGGTACATTAGAGGAACCCAAAAATTTCAAGTTTCTGTGGTTCTCGAGGGCCAGGGAGTTAAATTTATCTTTTGCACTTACATTTGTCATAGGCACATTTTGAGGTCAAATAGACCACCGTAAATGGGACCTCTCTGCTTCTGAAAAACTGCACTTTGTTGGATGATATACCAACATAGCCGAAAAGATTGCTATTCGGTAAAATTTAGTAGTTCTTCTTTACGAATTATTATAGAATCTGACTTTTTTTTGTTACATTTTACATTTTAAAAATTGAGGCCCAACAAAATCTTTTTACTTCAGATATCGAGGTGCCATAACGGGGTACAAATAACTTAAAATTTTACATTAGACATATTGAAGTGCAAAGCTAAATTCAAAAACTCCGGGCACACGAGAGCAAATTTCATCCAAATTTAGTACTTACTTCGTTGAAATCGGTCTGAAATGCGAAATTTCGCCATACAAGAACTTTCAAATCGAATTTGGAATTTCGTATGAATTTTAATCTCCACACAGGGTTGCAAAAACTTAGAAAAAAGTGCGATCTATTACATATTTTTGACACTTTGTAAAGAGTTTTTCTGGTTTTCATAACGGCTATTCTTTTTTTTTGTTTGCTAAGAAAGTGCAGATTAAGATAAAATGATAAATAAAATAATGGCATAAATGCAATATGCAATCCAAATCCAATTGATAGAAACCAATTGTGTTTCAAATTTCGCATTTCGACTGTTGCCCGTCGCTGTATTACACACAAAAACACTTACATATCGTACATAAAATGCTCACATCTCTTTCAATTTGTTTTCTCTTCCGACTTCTCTCCCTCCAGGCATTCATTGCATTGAGAGTGTACTGGGTTCTGTCTCGCACACTGCATCCTATTTACGTCTGTGGGCCTTATCGTTGGCGCACGATCAACTTTCTACCGTCCTCTGGCACATGGTGCTGGGAATGGGTTTTACTACGCATGGCTTCGGAAAGTCCTTAATACTCTATTTGGCCTTCTCATTTTGGGCAACGCTCACAATAGCCATACTCGTTGTTATGGAAGGTCTCTCGGCATTTTTACATACGTTACGTTTACATTGGGTAGAATTTCAATCTAAATTTTACACTGGCACTGGTGATGTATTCTCTCCTTTTCGTTTTGAGCCAAGTCGTGCAGCTGATTAGAATACCATGTAACAATAGAGGAGTGCATTTTTATTTCAATTGTTCAGATACGATTTTTTAATAGTTATTTTGTGAAAAATTTTATAAATGAATTTTATTTTATTTTTATAAATTTCATATTTGAAAATGTGTACGCTTTTTACTTGCGGGGTATAACACTAAAACGTATAGCGGTTACACATTAAAGAAATGAAATGTGTTTAGGTTTTTTATCTACAGCTGCAGCATCGCGCACCAACAGTCTCTCGATGTACACCAGGGCTCTTGTTATTCGTCTAATCGAATAACCGAATTAATCGGATAGCTAAGTTTTCGACTATTAATATTCGAGTTTGAAGATCAGGCGAAGCTTTCGGTGAAGCATTCGAATGCATTCGACTATTCGAATAACGGTTAACTTTCGACTAGTCGGTTAACCGGTGATATTCGGACCCCACATCCATGTTTTCCGTCCGCTCAATTTTTACGGAAGACAAATATTGAATTGCAATTTTTATTCATGACATCGCCAAGACATTCAATGAAAACATTTATTTTATGGTATATTATTGATTTTGCGCTGTACTGAGTCTCAGTCCAGCATACTGTCGACTATCCCACGCCCACGCTGACCACAAATAAATATTTATATAAATAATTAAAAGAAAAAAAGCAAAAACACAACCAAGCCGTAACGCGAAATTTTTATATTTATTTTAAATTTATTCTTTGTACTTGTTTATTTGCATCTCGAATTATTTTCATTTAAATCTGTCTCTGTGTGTATGTGTGGGTATGATAATATGAATGTATTGCCACTCACATATGCAAGCATGTAGTAAGTAATTTGCATGTTTTATTGTTTTCTGGTTGCTTGGTTGCGGTTCCTGTCCCGGCTTATTTTAAAACCTTGGCGGCATTTGTGCTATTTTTCTCTCATGCTTACTTTATATTTAATGTTTTTTTGTTCTCTTAAATATTCAATGCGATTCGGTAGTACTTTTCATATATTTATGTATTGCATCGGCACTTATGTGAATGTATTCTTCAATATAAAAATATTATTTAATATAGAAAACATATTATTTTAATGCATTTTTCCTACCAGTTTTTCTTCACTCATCACACACACATACAAAATTCCTGCACCAGCACCAGACAATGGTCGGCAACAATTGACCATCTCATCATTACAGTCAATTGAGGATGATTTTTAATAAATTTATTCATAATACATTTTTTTTATTTCACTGTGCAATAAAAAATAAGTTTTTCTTTAATATTTCTTGGACTGCTTAGGGCCTTTCATATTGATTTCTGTCTCAAGACAGAATTTCTGTATTGAGATTCAAATGAGAGCAGTGTTGGGTATTCAGCTGATGATAGCGAAATGGGCACAAGCGATTATGATTAAGTTTTTGTTAAAACTTAAAAAAATTATGTTAATTGTATTAAATAAAATATAGATAAGGTCTATTACGTAGGTAAGGATCTACAGTAATTTTGAGTCAAAACAATTGATTTAGATGCTTGATTTGCATGGGGTATACCACGCCTCATTATTATTACTTCAATGGCTTTTAAGATATTGATATTTTTTGATACCGCCTATATGGAAAAAGGTTGTGTGGTTGCTGTGACGTAGTTGATAATGTGCGTTGGCCTGCTAGGTAAAGTGTCCGGGGTTTAAAACTCTTGGCAGGCAATGGCAAACCTCGAAGAGTAAAAATTGCCTATGAAAAGCTTTTCACTTCGCCGTTCGGATTCGGCATAAAACTGTAGGTTCCGCCTATTGACGTACAAGTATAGCATGAACAACGAGAATGGATGCGAAAAGCTCGGCCAAGGCCCTCCATTGGCTGTTGTCCCACTAAAAGAAAAACAAGAAGAAGGGTGTGTTCTTAGCGATTTTTTTTTAAACTCACAATATTTCTTAAAAAGAAAAACAAGAAGAAGGGTGTGTTCTTAGCGATTTTTTTTTTCAAACTCACAATATTTCTTAATATTTACCCGTGGAATGTTTGTGCAAAATTGCACTATTTTTTGAAAACTTCAAAATGGAAGCTATTAAGGAGCATATAAGTTATTATTTTTATTTTGATTGTGGAAGCCTCTTTTGACTATGGAAAAATACCACGAAGTAACTTGAAAACGGTTTTTTTTTTGCGATTTACGGTCACAAATTTCTCGAAAACTATACAAATTACTTACTTAGCTGGCAATAAAACCACTGACCGGTCTTGGCCGCCTCGATAAAGCTTCGCCAGTCGCCTCTGCTATGTGCGCGCTGGCGCGCAATTGATAAGGCCAAGTGCAGTCAGGGCGCCCTGTACCTGGTCTTTCCAACGGATAGTAAGACGTCCTCTTCTGTGTGTTCCTCCACCTTATCTTACAACAACTATTTAATACAAAAATTCTGTTTTCAGATTCGTGGTTAGCATTGAAAAATCTATTCAATTCTAAGAAACAAAAATCGTGTTGTACAGTGTTTTTAGTGAAATTACATACTTTCAGTGGAGTTGAATAAAAATGAAGCAGAAGAAAAGTAAATAAAATACAATAAGTGGGAAAGTTTAATGAATAACTTCCTTACCGCTGCATTAATTGGCAAAACCCTAACACGCATTTTTAAAATATTTCAGGAGAAGAAAACAATTTTTTGACACT
This sequence comes from Palloptera scutellata, assembly GCA_958295655.1. Lineage (NCBI taxonomy): Eukaryota > Metazoa > Arthropoda > Insecta > Diptera > Pallopteridae > Palloptera > Palloptera scutellata. Next base: position 43,578,064 of record OY282451.1, read on the forward strand.
TTAATATTTCCAGTATTGTTTTCAAAATATTTAAATTTAAAATGAAAAAAAAGACGTAAGCTTTTGGAGTATGGCTCCATAGTTTTCGAAAAAGATGCAGATGGATACGCCTAATCAAAATCCACCGAAATATCGATTTTCAGAAATTTGATGCTAGGACTTTCGTAAATTAAGGCAACGATATGTATTTTTACGAAAAATATCTTGAGTATTCATGAGGTTTCATAATACTTAGTGGGGACATAAATACTGTTACATACATTTAATGTTATAAAATTAAAAATAATTAATTTTTTTGGACCAATTTTTTAAAATATATTTATTGATATATATTGTACCATATACAAAAAGAAATTACTTACTCGAAATACTCGTCTTTGGCCTTCACGCACGCCTTAAGTCGCACTGGCCAATCGTCAATAGCTGCAAGCACCTCGTGCATTGGAAAAGTGCTGACAGCACGAATCGAAGCAGTCTTCAGAGAATCGATGTTGGGGTATCTTTTGTGGCAAATCATGTCCTCTAAAACTGCCCTTAATTTGTAATCCATTGAGTTCGGATCAGGGCTGCCAGACGGCCATTCTTCATAGCAAATGAAAGCTGGTAAATTGTTTTGAAGCCAGGTCAGGGTCGTCTTAGCCTTATAGGCTGGCGCTAAGCCCTGCTGGAAACTTCACGGCTGGTTTTGGAACAGGGAATGGTTAAGTGGCTTCACAACAGCTTCCAAAACGGTTTCTGGGTAAACTTTGGCCGATGTTTTGTCCCCTTGTTCGGACAAATGCAAGCATGGTAAGAGAAACCACACCAAACCATGACTGAAGTTGGATGATGACTCTTTTCGACCCGTGGGATCAGTTCAGATGCTTCCTTAGATGACCGTGCATACACCCTATCACTTTGTTTGTTAAATTTCCTGAATGGTAAAAATTTGTTCATCCATAAACAAGATTTTTCTGTGCAAGTTATCAGCGTGCTTTATCTAAAGACGTTTGGATTTTTCTGCCCAATCTTTTTTCCAAAGCTGCAGTCAACTAATGACCGATGCGACGTTTGAAGGCACCAAGCCCCAAGTCTTTTTTAATAATTCGACTGATGGACTTTGTGTGATATTCATCTCACGGGCCATGATTTTCTGTCTTCGGAGCGGATTTCGCTGAATTCTTGATTTTACTGCTTTGATTGCGGCGTGCGAAGTGTACGTGGACCACCTATCAGGCCGTGGTCTTTGATATCTCCAGTCTGTTCGACGGTAGGTGAACATGCGACTAATCCCGAGTGGGCGGAGCGTTTTGAAAATATCGTCTTTTTTCATTTCACACTTAAAACGTGCTATAACAGCGATACGGTTCGCATTATCTGACCACTCCAGGGTGAAAGCTGACACAATTTTTAATTCCTAGTACAAACTAACCCTATAGAGTTTAGCTTTCATAAACCATGTGGTAATAACAGGGTATGTTCAATTCTACTATTGGAATGGATGTGTTCAATGTTGTAACAGTATTTATGTCACTACTAAGTAAATAAAAATACATAAAATATAAAAGTATAATACTTTAGAATATTGTTCTTGCTGGAACCTGCACTCATCATTTTCTATGAAAATGAAGTGAAGTGCTAAAATTAAATGAAAATTAACAGAAAATATCAATGAGTGTGTTGTTTTTGGGCAGTTTTGGAACAGCTTTGCCAGCCTAGTGAGCAACTCGTGTCTATATAAAACATATTAATCGTACTGTGCTATTTTAGAAATCTTCAATTGATTCGAATTATTGAAACGAATTATCAAGGACAGTTGCTAGAATTAAGAAATAAAAACTTCTGGATAGTTATCGCAGACTTCTTCAATATCTTTCTATATATCAATTTTCAATGTTATTACCATGCTTAATTTTATTAAAGAGAAACAAAATATTTTGAAAAAGATTATTTTATCTTTACTTCATTTCTTTCAAAAAAAAAACGAAATCTTTGACTTTATTCTAATTTTCCAATGAATTTTATTTTTAGCTTTTATTTTTTTTATAAGCACTTGTTAGAGAAAATCTTATGGAAAACTTTCGAATTATCGCTAAATTATAAGAGAAAAAAAAAACAAAAAAATCGAAAGAACGAAATAATTACAGTTTAACGCTTTAAAGCCCAAAAGTAATATTTATAGAAAAAAATTTACGTCAGAGATGAGATTGGTCGATTATTTTTGGCAGCGTGATCGCCTCTTATTTGTGAATATCTTAAATCAAGGAAACTAGAGGCTGAGGTTTTTTCGCACATGATCAATACTGGTTATTATTACAGTACTGGTCAGTAACCCTGTAAAATTCATCAAAATTTAGTACTGAAAAATTAAAAAACAATTTTGATGATTGGTAGCTATCAAATAATGGGCTAAATGGGCTATCAAATAATGGGCTAAGCAATAACTTTTCATTGTACTCGTACCAAAATAGTAAGCAGTTAAATGGCAGCCAATGCGTTAAAGCTAAGAAAGATACAAACTCAAAGAGGAAACCACTATTGACTTTGCCGGCAAGTATCTAATACAAAAAATATCAAAATGATCAAACGCCGTCCATTAGCTCAAACATTTTTAAGATTTACATATACGTACATACATACATACATACTCGTACGTAGGTACTTGTGACGTCAAATGTGTGTGCGAGTGTGTGTGTGAAAGACAATATGGAATTGTGTATCTTTTTCCGTGAGCATTGACCACATGCGCATTTTGTAGTTTGCATTTTTGTAGTACCAAACACAAGAAATCAAAAATCAAAAAACAAAAACAAAAATCCAAAAAAAAAAACAACTGAACGAAAATTTTGTATTTAAAAAAAAAAAAAGAAAAATTAAAGAAACAAAAATTTTTTTTCTTTGTTCAAAATGTACATACAAAAATAAAGATTTTGCAATTTTGATCTCATTTTTAAAATGTAGAGTAACGCAAAAGTAACGCACACTTTTATAAATATTTTTATTTTTTGGTACGTAGCACGTAAATTGTTTTCTTTATAATTTTCATTTATTTTTGTTTTGTTTTATTTTATTATAATTTTTGGAAATTTTAAAATGCGAAAATTATGTATATCTTTTAGCAAATTTTTATAAGTTTTTACTTGTGTATTGAAAAAACACAGCCTCACAGTTTGTATGCATGTAGGTAGCATACTTAAAAATACTCACACAGACTCGCACACACACTCGCACACACACTCGCACACACACACACACACGCACGCACGCATACTAAGTTACTCATGTACCAACAACTCATGCCTACTTACAATAATCGTGAAGATCATTTTCTTGCTACTCTTTGTATTTAATTGTTTTTGTTTTTGTTGTTGTTGTTGTAGTTGCGCTTGTGCCAAGAATATCTTTTTCTGTTTTTGAGTTTTTTATTTGTATTTCAACTGAGAAGAAGCAACGAACAAAAATTGAAGAAAAACTAAAAAGCAATTTTCCGTTTTCAATACGCGCTAAGTTGAGCAAAATATTTCGGTGGCAAATTTTCATTCAGTCAGTTTGTTACTTTTACATAAAATTGTACGCGGCGCGGAATAAAAAAATACGCAAACGCACACAGAAAATTACGAAGCGATTTTCAATTTCAAAGAAAATATCCGTCTCAAATAAGTGACCATCAAAGAGAAGAGCTCACAGAAAAAATAGTGAAAAGTTGAAATGCAACATTTTAGTTGTTTCTCAAATAATGAATAAAAATATTGCATGCATTCTATTTTCATATACGTCACAGTGATCAAAAATTGTTGGCTATAAAAATGCATCAAAAAGATTTGAGTGTATAACGTTTATAACTTTTTTTTTTTTACGAAATTTAAATTAAACCCGAAATAAAAATAAATTTAATCCAAAGCCTTTGCAAAAACATATATAAGTGTTTTGAAAAACTTCTAAGTGTTTTGAAAAAATTGCATTTGATCACTTTTATATATTTTACCGAACCGCAAAAAATTTGTTTGAAATTTTTTCTTTCCTTGTTTTCAAAAGATTTTTTCGCTTGTGATAAAGTGCTAAAAAAATTTCTTGGTGAGTTGGAAAATAAAATATTAAAATCAAATATTAAAATCAAATATTATTGCAGATATTTTTAAATGGCACCATTTTTAAAATTCAACTTTATCATTCGAACAAGAATAATTGAAAACCCAATAGGAAAAGTAAGCAGAATAGAGGTTGAAAGGAATGAAGGTCTTTCTTATTCTAATCTCAGAGTTGAACTTAGTAGACATGAAATTAGAAAAACATATAATTTGGTGTGGCTTTTATATAGGGTTACCAACTCTGACCAAGTTCATGCCCGGAGATTACAGAATTCTTTTTTAAATTTCCCAAGAAATGTTTAGCTTGTTTTTAACAATTCTAATTAATTTTGTTCCGATGCTTCTGGAACTGTTTGGCAACACTGTACAAAATGACCACGTAACTGATTCTTATAATTGTTCGATGCTGAACATGAATCTGAGGACCACAGTTTTTGAGGCGTTTGAGACAAAAATGCGAAAAAGTCATTTTTATTTTTTGGCATTTCGTGATATTTTTCCAGTTCATTATTGCAATTTTAGATTATGATTTCTCGAATCTCGAATGGGATAGAGAAAATCCGCTATCAGATTGGGTGTCAGCGTTGAAAACTGTTGTAACATTCTGTTTTAACATTCTCACATTCTTACAGTAACTGCTGTAACATTCTCTGCAGTAGAAAATCGGAGTTTTGTAAAATAAGAATCTATGTTGAAATCGAATGCCGAGAAGTGTCACTTTTTCAGCGCTGACCAAAATCGAATACGATTCGAAAATTCCTGGAGAAAAGTCTACGAAACCCGGAGCCTGGTGAAAGTATAAAATCCCTGGAGTCTCCGGGTGAAAAAATATCAGTTGCTAACCCTGCTTTCATACGATTGAATTCCGATTTGATTTATCATTTAGAAAGGGGATCGAGGAAGTAAGAGAAACAAGTGTTGAAAATCTGAAACCAGAATTCAAAGCGTGATAGAAAGTTTTTCTGAATTATTATTATTGATGTTCGTGGAATCATTTGAAGAATCTCTTGCCAAGAATATGTTTTCCAGATTGAGTTCTAAAAATGCGGTCAAAATTCTAATCGAGTCAATTTGAATTCAATTCATGTTGAGGTCAGAAAGTTTCACTTTGAATTCAGTATTACTTACTTTACTTTTAATGGCACAACTAGGCACATGGAGGGCCTAGGCCGAGCTTTTCGCTTTCTGAATTCAGTATAGTCGAACTAAATTCAAAAAGCGCTAGTTAGAACTGAAAAATTGGAATCAAAAGGGTACATTTTATTTTACTTACTTTACTTTTAATGGCACAACAACCCATGGAGGGCCTAGGCCGAGCTTTTCGCATCCACTCATGTTGTGCGTGTTAAATTTGCACATGAATGGAAGGGACCTACAGTTTAATGCCGAATCCGAACGGCGAAGTGAAAAGCTTTTCATAGCAATTTTTACTATTGTAGGTTTGCCATTGCCTGCCAAGAGGTGGTGCCGTGTAGAAAAATTATTTTTTCTACTTTTTGATTTTTCCTGTGCCGAGATTCGAACCCCGGCCATTCTGCGTAGCAGCCCAACGCACTACCACTACGCCACAGCGACTAGCATAATTAAACGAAATTAAAAGAGGCGATTTGAAGTTGAATTTAGAAAGTGTAAGCAAAAGAGAGACCAATTTGAAAACGGAATAGACAAATTGCGTTCAGATAGTTACGATTTGGATTTAAAAAGTGGTGATTTGAATTTAGAATTGCATTTAAATCAGTCAAATTGATATCAGAAAGCGATTTTAATTTAGAATAGTCAAATCGAGTTTAGAAAGGGACGCTTTGAATTTGAAATAGTTACATGGAAATCAAAAAGTGGCAAATTCAATTCAGAACAATCAAATTGAATTCATTAAGCGTCAATTTGAATTCAGATTAGTCAAGTTAAATTAAAAAAGGGCAAGTTGAATTAAAACAGCGCCGAATTTAGAATAATCAAATGGGACTCGAATCTAAAAATTAAACTCAGAATGTCTCAGAAAATATTTGGTTCAATTCAGAAAAAGAATTTAAAGAGTGGCGATTTGAGTTCAGAAAACATAATTTTTAATTCTGAGTTGTCGAATCAAATTTAAGAAAGGGTGACTTGAATTCAAAATGCGGCGATTAAAATTCACTTCAGTTAAATTTAATTAAAACACATTACATTTAATTGAGATTAGTCGAATCCATATAACTATGAATTCTTTTCAAAAAGAATTCAAATAACTTAACTTGAAATCTTAAATGTGAAATTGAATCAAGAGATTGAATCAAATTGAATTCATGTGACATTTGAATTCAATTTAAACTTTCTGACTTCAAATTGTTTTCAGAAAATGATAATTAGAACTCAAAATAGACAAATTGAATTCCGAAAGCGGCGACAATCAAATTGAAATCAGAATACATCGATTTGAATTCAAAAAAAAAAAAAGTCCAAAGTAATTGCAATTTTAACACTGAAAACGTTAGGAAATGCAAGTATGGCATAGAATTTTAAAGGCCTTATAAAAAAAATTTTCTGTAGAACGTCTTTAATTGACTGTTCCAATTTTCCAGAGACTATAAATTTTTTGCAGAAGAGAAGCCTTACATTAATTCCTTAAACTTACAAACTTAAGCACAATTTTCAGGCTTTATTTGCAAACCGAAAAAAAAACTTTTGGCAAACATTACGAGAAAAAAATACAAGAAAATAAAGAACATTTCGTTTTTGCCAGTACTTCCGGCCCTCATCATTATCAGCCTCAACATCATCGTCATTATGTAAAAATAATATTTCAATTCTGCAACAGAAACACGTTGCTTGTTGTTGTTTGTGAGCAATGTTTCCCTAATTTGAATTGAGACTTTTTGTGTGTATGTATTTTGTAGTTTTGTAGCGCCCCAAAAGAACAAACAAAATTTTATTTGTCTACTTAAATCAAGGTTGGCACGCTACAATCAAACAAACAAATAATCGACAATTGAAAAAGGAAAAAGGAAAACAAATATTCAAGGCAATGAAGATAAATAAAAAATTCGCAATATAAGCGCAATTGTTCAAATCAATCTGAATAGAAATAAAAAACGAGATTAAATACATAAATTCAAGTATTTTATGTAATATTGAACAATTTCAAGAGATCCCTCGAAAAAATGATGAAATAATTATTGTTATAATTATCGGGTAAAACTAGTCTGATTATGTCAAATGAACACATGTTTGTAAGGTGGGCTACATTTTGTGTGAAGACAGTTGTTTAATTCGTCGCTGGTGTAAAAAGTTACATTGAGTTGAAAATAAGTGAAATATCTGATGCTTTATTACTATGCTATGAAAAGCTTTTCACTTCGCCGTTCGGATTCGGCATTAAACTGTAGGTCCCTTCCATTCATGTACAAATATAACACGCACAACATGAGTGGATGCGAAAAGCTCGGCCTAGGCCCTACATGCGCTGTTGTGCCATTAAAAGTAAGTAAGTAAAGTAAGTTATTACTATAGAAAATGTAATAATGCTGCAAAAACATGCCGCAAAAACATGCATTGTTGCGGTTTACGGTGAGGATGCTGTTAGTGAACGCCGGAACCAGGAGTGGTTTGCCCGATTCCGTTCGGGAAATTTCGATATCAAAGATGCGTTGAAAGTCACTGAAAAAGATAATGAAGTTTTGTAACTGGTGGAGCAGGATTGACACGTAAGCTTTCAGGAGATAATGGGGGCACTTAACATTAACCACATGATAGTTTGGAAACATTTAAAGCGAAAAGGCAACGCAAAGACGCTCAATGTTTGGGTGCCACATTAGTTAACGGAAAGAAATTTCATTGACCGAATTAATTATCAGTGAAATGCTGCTGAAACGCAACGAAATCGAACCATTACCAGCCGTTTAAAAGTGGATTCGATACGAGAATATCCAATGCAAGCGATCACGGTCAAAGCGCAGTGACTTTCTACAAACGATTTCAAAGCCTGGATTGACGGCAAACAAGGTTATGTTGAGTGTTTGGTGGGATTGCAAGGGAATTGTCTATTGCGAGCTGCTCCAGCCAGGTGCAACGGTTTATTCGGTTCTCTACTGCTCTCAATTCGATCGCCTGATTGAAGCAATCAAGGAAAAGCGCCTAGAACTGGTCAACAGAAAAGGAGTTGTGTTCCATCATGACAATGCCAGGCCATACTCTTCTGTGATGATTCGTTACAGCTTGACGAAATTTGGTTGGGAAGTTTGAATGCATCCATCGCATAGCCCGGACCTTGCACCGTCTGTCTATCATTTATTTCGGTCTCTGCAACACTCTCTTAATGGTACAAAATTGATCGACCAAGGAGCCAGTGAAAATCACTTGATCAATTTTTTCGCCGATAAACAAATGAAATTTTATTCCGATGGAATTATGAAGCTACCCACCCGAAAAATATGGCATGAAGGTTAATATAATTATTTACTTGAATAAAATTGATTTTTAATAAAATTGATTTCCAATAAAATTGATTTTAAAAATATATTAAAAAACCCGCAAATACTTTTCATATGGTCGAAAATGTCAATATTTCTGTGGGCGAGTTTGAATGGAAAATAATAGAAACTAAACTAAAATTTCCTAAAAACTCTAGATTCATGTCAAAGACCATTCTTTAATTCTGAAAATTATTCTAAAATTCGTACCAGTATAGTCAGCAATATAAGGGAAAAATATTTTCGATCTTAACTCGACAGGTTTTTATTTTTATATTTGCATTATTATTTTGACAATATCATTGTGCAGCAATTTCATAAAGTTTCGTAAAATTTGCTACTAAAAATAATTAAAAAAAAAAAAAAACCCATACTGACAAGGCAGACACACACACACACGCACCGCCATCTGGGTTGCGCTTGGTGCTTCCTCATTTTTCGTTTTTAATACATATAGTAAATATAATAGTTTTCACATTTATGAAATTTCTCCTTCTACCAAATTTATGGTATGCGCTGTTGAAAAGTTTTATGAAGTTTTCCCAACTTTTTGCGTAGGTACGAGCAATGCGAACATTTTCTATTCACAAAAGATTGAAATACAAATTTCTCTACCGAATTTTTGTTTATTTGAATATTGCAATTTATAAAAACGAAAAAAAAAATCATTGCAATTATTTGCACTCAATATATTGTACATTAGTGGTAGTCACTCTTTGGTGCACTGCTCCTGCATCATTGTAAATGTCAAATATTTCTGCCTATCACAATAACAAATACCATATATGGAATGCAATGCGGTTAAATTTTGCAATGGCAATGATGCAAGACCATTTGCATCAACCAGTGAATACCGCAATTATATTTTGTAGGGACATTGAGCTACAGTGTGTGGATAAATTCTCAACAAAGCAAAAACAAGTTTAAAACATTCTAGAATTTGCTTTTATAGTTTATAGTGCTTACTATAGTTCATTTTGAAATTATTATTTAATGTCCGAAATATTTACCAAATTATTACTTGGAAAAAATTTCGTAATTACTTATTTCCAGTAGTCACGTAGCTCGGGGCAAAGCAGAAGTTTTGCAAGAGCTCTGAAGGTTCTGTTGCTGGCTAAGGAAGCACAAGGATATGAATTATGTAGAATTAAGTATCTTGAAACTACTGCTGATGTGTGGAGTAGAGTAAAGTCTGAATATAACGACAATTTTACAACTTGCATCAAACTGAATCAAAAGTTAAAGAGAAATAAATAGTATATGGAATTATAAGTAAGCAAAACAACGATCAAACGAAATTTATTTGTATTTTTTAAATTTCATTTAAGAATGTAAAATACAAAATGTCTAAAATATTTCTTCTTTTTTTAACACCCTATTCCCTACATCTAAGCTTGTTCTTGACTGCCAGTCTTCAATCTTGATGTCTGCCTTAACGGGTCAACACATAAAGTAGAATGTCATGCCGTTGTAGTTGGAGTTCAGCACGATATAAAGTTGCTTGGGTATCAGCTTGTCGGGGAAGTTATAACTGGGTACGTCTTTTTAAAGACTTGTGGCTGAAGTGCTAACTATCAATTACCCCTTGTAGCAGTTATCAGCTGCTTACAATGTTTGATCAGACAAAATTAATTCAGAAAGAACTTTATAAAAGATTAAAACACGTAGCTGTACATTCCACGCAAGTAGAACCCATCTCCAATGAATTGCTTAGCTCCCAATTAAAGCAATTCTGGGAGCAAGAAGAAATCTCACAAACTCTTCCACTCTCGCCTGAAGGTCAAGCTTGTGAGGATTTATACTAAAAAAAAGTTTAAAAAAAGTTTTCCTAAAACTATAGCGTTAGGCAATTCAAGGCCGATGTCTTGAAAATCTGTAAGCAAGTAGAACAAGGCATACCACCTGCCATTCTACGAAATGACCGTCTTGAGTTTATTGAATTGTGTACGATTTTTTAAATGACGAATTCACGGAAGATCATTCCAACTTTAAACGCCCGGGAGCGCTTCATAAAGCCAGTTTGATGGCCAAGTTACTTTACGCTATTAAGATCTGTCTATTTGAACAGCATATCGAAACTTCAGCCGAGCCCAATAACTGATCCCAATAACTGTTAACTTCATCACAGTTACGTGCAGCCAGTTGGTGGATAACTTAGTTCCTGATGCCCCATTCAACGATCTGAAGCCGTACCAAAGCAGTAACAAACGATAGATTGCAGACAAATTGTTGCTATGCATCATACCAGGCATTCAATCAAGCCGCAGCAAAGCTATGTCATGGGTTATGAAAAACCATAATTTTCAACACAGGTGACCTTTAATCATTCTTAGCTGATTTCGCTGGGCCAGACTCCCGATTTATATTCCATTGGATATTCAGTTTCTCTCAGAAGATGTAAGCGTCTGGGCAACGTCTGCTGCGTGTCAAACTTCAACAGAATCTTGGAAGCCTTCAACGTAGTCAGTGACTGTGCTAAACGTAGAGTCAAGCTAACCTTTAATTTGTTTGCCATCTACTAAGGGGAGGAGCATTTCCTAATTTTTTTGCAAGTTGTTGAGCATGTGCGTGTAAGCAGTAATAAAATCTTCGACAGCAAAAACTACTATACAAGATTAGGCATTGCGAAAGATCGCCACTTTTTTATGGCTACGTCATACCAGAACTTTGTTTATATTTTGCTTTGCAGAATCTCTCGTTTTTATTTCTCTGCGTCAATATAGCCAATCAGCATAGGATCTGGTATGATGTATGTACTCGTACATTCACAGTAGATTTCATTTTTGACCAAGCAAATGCGTATTCGATTTTCTATCATTCTTGATAAATTATAACTAAAAACAATCACTGTTTGTAAAGTTTTTTGTAATGTCATCTTTGTAATAAAAAATCTATGTTTTTCAAGAAATCTGAATACCAATTTTATTTTCTTCTTCTTCTTTTAACGGTACAACAGCCCATGGAGGGCGTAGGCCGGGCTTTTCGAATCCAATCATATTGTGTGTGTTATATTTGTATGGAATGGAATGTATACGAATGGAAGGCGAAGTGAAAAGATTTTTTTGGGCAAATCTTACTCTTGGAGCTTAGCCATTGCCTGCCAAGAGGTGGTGACGTGTAGGGAAATTGTTTTTCTATCTTTTGATATTTGTGTGTGCCGATACGGACTATCAACTACGACACGTCGACAACCAGTTTTCTTTACAATAGGTTTTTTAATAAGTTAATGAATCCAAAAATTTCTGCGAAAATAAGATATTAGGGCATATTTTTTTTGGTTTTATTAAATAATATCATTCGATTATGAAAACTTGAACTTTATGAAACTTGAACTTTTAGTGTAGTTAATTTAGGGTTACCCCCTTGCGAAATTAAACAAATCGTGGGGCATATTATGCACCCTAATGTTGGTATAATAAAACATAAGATATCTGGAATGTGGTCGTTGTGACGTAGTGGTAGTGCGTTGGACTGTTACGCAGAGTGACCGGTGTTCAAATCTCGCCACAGGTAAAATCAAAATAGTAAACAAAAAAATTTTTCTACATGGAATCACCTCTTGGTAGGCAATGGCAAACAAGAGTAAAAATTGATTATGAAAATCTTTTCACTTCGCCGTTCGGATTCGGCATAGGTCGCTGTAAGTCCTTTCCATTCCAAATAACACGCACGACATGAGTGGATGCGAAAAGCTCGGCAAAGGCCCTCCATGGGCTGAAGAAGAAAAACAAATATCTGGAATGTTTATGCAACTGAGAAGGTTGATGTGTTTATAGCACTTTATCCGATAGATTTATTGTTTTTTTTCTGGTCATGGAACTCTTATTGGCGTTAATTTCGATGTAGAAACCTTTTCTCAGGGGGTTGGGGAGCAAAGGCTTTAATCATGACACCTCTTTTCATGTCGTTGCATGTGGTTACAAATATCCTCTGTGTGTCGATCCACTCTAAAGTACGTCGTTTATTTTTATTTTACACAAATTTTCCGAATAAATACGCACTCAATTTGCAAATGATTTTCCTATGCACATTTTCACGTATGTGGCAAAAATAATTGGAAATTTGTGGTAAGGTTGAAATGAACGACACGCAAACATATTTACTATATAAAAAAAAAAAAAAAAAAAAAAAAAAAAAAAAAAAAATAATTCCAGAATTGTTATTTATTGCAATTTAAATTTTAGTAAATTTATTTATTTCTTTTTCCACACTTTTTTGTAATTTTTTCCTTTAACAAATTTCGTTGATTGTTGTCGAGCTTTTTACGTTAACCTCATTTGTTATTGTTATTTTATGCATGTGTGTGTGTGGTTTTTTTTTTTAGCATACTTGTTGCTTTACAAATTGAGGTTAAAAGTATTGTGCAATAGTTTACTTTTTTTTTTGGTTTTTGTTTTTTGATGAAAAGAATTTTTTTATGTATGGGAAATTTTCCGCAATTTTTACAAATGTTTGGAATAGTATTTTGTTTTATATGAAAAATTTTCAAGCTGACAGAGATTTTGACAGTTGTTTTGTGGTAAGATCTCTCATTTGTGTAGGTATTTGTTTGTGCAGCATTCTACTTCGTATTTTACATAAAATAGTATTAAATGTTTTCGCTTGAATAGAAAACAGAAAGTTGTATTTTATAAAATAAGAAATTTTCAAAAATAGTTTACAAAAAAAAAGGAAACAAAGAATACAATACTTAACTGCATACGACTGCATCGATTAATTTTAAATAAAAAATGTTTATTACTAAAACCGTTAATCTTTGCCACATGCAAATAAATTTTACCGCACTTGTAACAAATTTAAAATTTATAGCTTAAGCTTTTAATATGCAGTGCACTCTCGGTTAACGAACACAATTCGCTCCAGAATCTTGTTCGTTATGCGAAATGTTCGTTAAGCAAATCAGTGTAAGGAAAAATAAAGCGTTCCAAGTCGAGAAAAATGCACCCTAAAATATTTTAATTTCAATTTCAATTTGATGAAAAGAAGATAATCTGAAATGGAAGAACAGGGAAAATTTTGAAGGAAATAATAATTTTTTTTTGATACCTACTTAGTAGGGACATAAATACTGTTACAACATTGAACACATCCATTCCAATAGTAGAATTGAACATACCCTGTTATTACCACATGGTTTATGAAAGCTAAACTCTATAGGGTTAGTTTGTAACAGGAATTCAATATTGTGTCAGCTTTCACCATGGAGTGGTCAGAGAATGAGAACCGTATCGCTGTTATAGCACTTTTTAAGTGTGAAATGAAAAAAGGCGATATTTTCAAATCACTCCACCCACTCGGGATTAGTCGCATGTTCACCTACCGGTGAACAGACTGAAGATATCAAAGACCACGGCCTGATAGGTGGTCCACGTACAATTCGAACGCCGCAAGTCATCAAAGCCGTCAAATCAAGAATTCAGCGAAATCCGCTCCGAAAACAGAAAATCATGTAAGATGAATATCACGCAAAGTCCACGAGTCGAATAATTGAAAAAGACTTGGGACTTGGTGCCTTCAAAGTCCCTCGCACCAAACATTTGTTGACTGCAGCTTTGGAACAAAATAGGGTAGAAAAATCCAAACACCTTTTGATGAAGCACGCTGATAACTTGCACAGAAAATCTTGTTTATGGATGAACAAATTTTACCCGTGCAGGATAAATTTAACAAACAAAATGATAGGGTGTATGCACGGTCATCTAAGGAAGCATCTGAACTGATCCCATGGGTCGAAAGGGTTATCATCCAGCTTCAGTCATGGTTTGGTTGGGTGTCTCTTACGATGGGGTCACTGACTTGCATTTCTGCGAACAAAGGGTAAAAAATTCAGCCAAAGTTTACCAAGAAACCGTTTTGGAAGTTGTAGTGGAGCCACTTAACCATTCCCTGTTCCAAAACCAGCCTTGAACTTTCCAGCAGGATTCTGCGCCAGCCCATAAGGCTAAGGCGACAATGACCTGGCTTCGAAACAATTTGCCAGCTTTCATTTGCTCTGAAGAATGGCCGTCTGGCAGCCCTGATCTGAACCCACTGGATTACAAATTATGGGCAGTTTTAGAGGACACGGTTTGCCACAAAAGATACCCCAACATCGATTCTCTGAAGACCAATACACGAGGTGCGTGCAGCTATTGATGATTGGCCAGTGCGACTTGAGGCGTGCGTGAAGGCCAAAGACGAGTATTTCGAATAAGTAATTTCTTTTTGTATATGGTACAATACACATATATCAATAGATATATTTTAATAAATTGGTCCAAAAAAATTAATTATTTAAAATTTGATAACATCAAATGTGTGTGACAGTATTTATGTCCCTACTAATTATTTCTTCTTTAACAGAAAGCTCCCTAGAGTCGTTTGTTTTTGGTGACGCTTGAAAATTTGTCGAAAAAAGCGGCACAGCACACAGTCATTGAATAAATCTGTAACACGTTTAGCCACTGTCTGATTGGGCTGATGCTTTTTAATGTACAACGCATTTCTCTAATTGCACTAGATGGTTGTTGTTCTTCTGTTAGCTCATTGCCTGATAAAGTTTCCTTAATATCTTTTTGCGGTGAAGCAAATTGCAAATCCATAAGCTCTTCGGTGGTCAGCTGTCCTAACTGTGCTCTGCTCCTCACAAGCTCATCGATGTCATTGTTATCCATCTCTAGCCCCATGGACACTGCGTGGATCCCTTCAAATTAACATTCCACAAAGCGCTCGGGCTAAAGTTTCTTCCAAGAAGAATCGAGAGTTCTTTTCCTTTTCCCATACCTTTTCAATTATTTGCAACGATGTGGAAGTTATCTTTCCAAAACTCGGTTGAGTGAGATTAGTTCCTTCAGTCACTTCAAAGCTATCTTGAAAAATCTTCTTTAGTGTAGAGCTTCTTGAAGTTAGAAATATCTTGCTGGTTCATGGGCTGAAGTAATGGAGTGGTGTTAGTAATGGAGGTGATCCAATCAGTAAAAATGTCACGTATCATCCAATTTTTACTGTTGGATCGCCACATGACATTTAGCCTGTCCTTGTCGACATTATGTGTTTTGAAGGCGCGTGGATTCTCTGAATGATAGACGAAGAGTGGTTCTATTTTTAAATCGCCGATTACATTTGCACAAATAAGCAAAGTAAGATTGTCTTGAGTAGCTTGTGGCCAGGTATTGATTTCTCCTCTGCTGTTATATAGCTTCGCTTGGGCATCATTTTCCATAAAAAGAACAGTTTCGTCATAATTAAAAACCTGCAGGGGCAAGTAACACTCATTATCCACAAGCTTCTTGGAATCGTCGAAAACAATTTCTGCTGCCTTAGTGTCTGGGCTTGCTGCTTCACCATGCCTCACAACTATGCTATGGATGCCAGTACGTTTTTAAAATTTTCGAACCACCCTTTGCTTCTTTCTCTGGCAGGTGATATTCCTGGTGTCTTTGCAACAAGAACGGAAAATATTGTTTTAGCCTCCTCACAAACTACAAAATATTCTGCGATATAAGAAGTAATCTTTCAAGTATCTTTCAACATCATCAAGAATATGTGTTACATGAAATGTACGCTATGCGGGGCGTTAGTCTACCGAGGGTCCACTGTATTTGCCTACATCGTATAACTAATATTTGAGTGTGAAAAATGGAATAATTTGCACTTAACAAACATATTCTTTGGGTTTTTTATATTTTGTTATTGTATTATTCACAATAATTAAAATAGAGAAAATGTAATTTCCACAAAACGATGGATTTATGCAAACGAGTGCACCCAAATGCAATATGCAACGAAATTCAAAACAGGCATTAATTTTAATTACATTTTATTTTCATATATACTTGGGATTTTGGTGAAAATGTGATGGACCTAAACACATACATACATACATAGAAATTGCAACTTTGTTAAATATTTACACTCCCACACACACACACACACACTCACACACACTGTCGTACATGTGAAAAATCACATATGTAATAACAACATTTTTAAAAGCTTACCACCGCCACCTCCTTCACCAGCAAACTAAATAACCCGACAAAACTCATCAATAACTTAAATTGAAATGCCATTATCCGAAGTGACACATTTGAACACATGCAACTAAATCCGAATATTTCAAAAATACCACGTTTCCATTGTGTTTACATAAATGGCGCGGCCTAACCTCCACTGCCACACCACTATTATTTGACTCCCTTCTTATCTTTGCAACCCAACGGGAGAGAAAAAGAAAAGTAAAACGCTTCATAAAAGAGCGTTCAGTGGGGGAAAGTACGTGAAGCTGAAGTTAAATGAAGCGATCAATTTAATAAAGTACAGTGACGAGATAAACTGTCAAAATGATATATCACTATTGGGATGAAAAATCGTAAAGTAAAAGTGTAGAAAAGTTGTAATTTATCCAGATGACTTCAAGGGAAAATAAATTGTTTCGTGGGCTTTTAGTGCCGTAAGATGTTCAAAGCTTTGAAGGGATGATCAAAATTTATAATTTTAATAACAGATTTGCTGGTTTTTCTTGTTGTTTATTTTTTTTGCGACTTTACTTTTCAATTTGACGACATTCATCCATATTCATCCAAAAATGGTATGTATGCAGGTACATCATGTTGTCAGTTTTGCTCTCGCTGAAGCTCAAAGTTCAAACTTTGTTGTACTTCGAGCATAACAGCTGATTGTCAAAAATTAAAATATTAGTCGGGTAAGGAATTATTTGTTTGACGTTCTCGTTAGTCTAGTGAGTAGAGCACTAGAATTGTTTCCGTGAGGTTGCAAGCTCGATTCTCGGCTTCTTACACTCCTATCGATATGAAATGTACAAGAACACAAGTTCATTAAGAAATGTAAAGTAAAGTTTTGGGGTTTGAAGCGTGTGTATATCTTCTATTTACTAATTTCTGTTTTTAAAAATAATCAGCTGTTTCTAATGATCTTTACGGTCAACAGTCTTCCATATCTCAAGCTATCGAAATGAACTGTTTTGAAAGAATTCATTATTACTTTTTAGATAACAAGAGAATAGTTACCGATTGCTTTCAATATGTAGGTGATTTTCTAGGGATTTAATCCAGTTTTCTGCAAAAAAACATTTAGGGATTAAGTCCTCCGCTTTATTCTCAACGAGTTATAAACTTACCGACCCGCTACCTCATTTTGGAAGAAATTGAATTTTCTTGATTACATTATATAAAATGACCTAAGAATCTAGATAGAAATTAGTTCTCAGAAAAAATTTAGAACCATTTCTTCAACCATGTATCTTCACTTGATTTATTTTCAAACGTTTACTGCAAAATGATACTTTTGAAGATATGTGGTTGAAGAAGAGAAGTAGCGAATTGTCACTGCTTGCTCTATTCTATGTATGCACTTTAAACTAATCTTTAAAGAAGAGGTAGTGATTCAACTACCATAAGTCAATGGTTCAAAGAAATAAAGTGCTTTTTGCCGGGCAGGATACGCTGAAGCGCTTCTTCGTCCGTTGGGTATTATTTATGCCTGTTAGTTTGTGTTCAACAGCTTCAAATTACATATCCATTCTCATATTCACATTTACATTGAATCATTACATACGAGTGTGAATGTAACGATATAGCATTAAGTAAATATCAAAGGTATTTTTTGGAGAATAATAAATCCCATATGATTAAATTGGATTCGATTGTTTCAATGTGGCTGAATTGAAATGAAAAACGGATTAATATCAGCAGGTAACATGAAATAGGAGTACCAAAGTACTCAGTATGTTGTCATATATGAACTTTATACCTTAGACAGACATATGTACATACTCGTACTTGTACCTTTTTTGTGTGATTTGATCTTATGTATGCTTGAAAGGATAGCTATTCAGATGTATACAGCTAAGTATTAGCAGTGGCGGATCAGTGATATGAGAAATATAAATTAAGACCACGTCCACAGCGACTAAGAATCTAATTGAATTACAAATGCTGTAGTTCAAGAATCACTATTATGGTTAATTATAAAATTTATTGAGGATGCTGTCGTATCCTCTCAATTGTCGTAATTTCTCTCACTTCTCATATAAAATTTTATGACTTAATAATAACACGACAAAATAAGAAACTCCAATAGAAATTATGTTTTAAATATATGCTTAAAAGTATGCAATACTTAATATGCAAATGCATTTCAAGAACTAACCATATTTAGTACAGCGTTATACGTTACAATGTTTTACAACTTTGATATATTTAAAGCGGGGCAGCGCCTTCCACATCACTGAGTTTATTAGATCATTTCACAGCACTTGAAATTAATACTTAAAACCGCCACTGTCTGCCACATTATATTGCCATTGTTTGCATATTCTTGTATTCTGTAGTTACAATACCTGATTGGGAAATTCTTTCAAGTGGTTTTAATACAATTTAATTCGATTTAAGCTTTCAATGATAATCATCATTGTCATGGCTGATATCACAGAGAACATATAGTTTCGAAGAATTAGCTTTTTTCAAAAAGCTGGCATACTTATTTTAGGGTAATTTTTTAAATTTTAAAAGTGCAAAAATTTAAATTTTAGACAACTTTTCAAAACGATTTATTTTTTAGAAGTTTGAAAAATCATGAGGGTCTTTTAACACATATAAATAGTTGAAAGTACTTTACATCCTTACTATCGTATGTAGTATGTATTAGAAGAAAAAACCAGCATATGTATATAATATTTTCCATTGTTATGGATCACCACTCGCCATCTTTCGGACAAGACCTTTTTGCAGTCCTCTTGGGAGTTCATATTTACGTCATTAAGATAATTCTGCAATGAGTGAAGCGAATAGTAATCCGATGGTAATCTGGGCTATATGGTGGATGCATAAAACTTCCCAGCCAAGCTTCCTCAGTTTTTGACGGGTCATCAAAGAAGTATGTGGTCTAGCGATATCGTGATGAAAGATGACGCCCTTTCGGTTGACTAATTACGGACGTTTTTCCCTGAGCGTTTCATTCTTCATTCATCTTGTTAATTGTTGAGAGTACAGTTCCGAATTAATAGTTGTGGCCACGCGGAAGTAGCTGGTAGTACACAGGACCCTTGCAATCCCACCAAATACAAAGCAAAACCTTCCTTGGCGTCAGTTCCGGCTTTGCGACGGTATGGGCAGGCTCACCTCGTTTTGACCATGATCTTATCGCACATTATTATCATACGTCCAACCAATCTGTGCAAAAATGGTTCGAGTTCATTCCGTTTCAGAAGAGATACACAAACTGACGTGCGGTCAGTACGATTTTTTTCACTTAGATTATGTGGCACCCAAATATCCAGCCTTTTTAAATGGTTCAAAACCGTTTGGTGAGCAATGCCAATATCCATTTCTATAAAGCTGAAAATGAACGTTCTTAAAATTTTGCATGAAGTTAGTCGACCGTGAGAAGCTGTTCAGTAGTAATTTGAATAAAAGTATTCCCTGTAAATTTAAATTAAATTTGTTATGCTTTGGTTCTATGAATATCTCTTGGGTCCTCCTATGTAGAAAGGAGGAGTAAAAGTGAAAGGGTGTCATTCTCAACCAAAGTTATGTTTGAAAATATTATGACTTTCTACCTAGAACTAAGAAAAAGTTGTAAATTTTTTTTTTTATTATCATTCCATAAAGAATTTTCATGAATTCCAAATGTGCACAATGCATAAAATTAAGTTTCTTGCGAAAATATGATGAGTTATTTCCATCTAAAAGACAAAAGACAGCAAAGCTTTTCAGATCCCAGTCTCAAAAAATTTAAGGAGAATAATCTCTATTCTGTAGACAATTTCCATCTAAAAGACAAAAGACAGCAAAGCTTTTCTGATCCCAGTCTAAAAATGTAAGGAGAATAATCTCTATTCTGTAGACAATTTCCATCTAAAAGACAAACGACAGCAAAGCTTTTCTGATCCCAGTCTAAAAATGTAAGGAGAATAATCTCTATTCTGTAGATAATTTCCACCTAAAAGACAAAATACAGTAAAGCTTTTCTGATCCCAGTCTAAAAATGTAAGGAGAATAATCTCTATTCTGTAGACAATTTCCATCTAAAAGACAAACGACAGCAAAGCTTTTCAGATCCCAGTCTAAAAATTTAAGAAGAATAATCTCTATTCGGTAGACAATACATTTTAAAAGAAAATTATAATAAAAAAAAAAATTTTTAAAAATAACGTAAACCTAAAACCTCAATTAAGTGGGTTAAATCCAAAATGACAGGATGCAATTGAAGGGTATTAAAAATTGTATCAGTTTCAGCTTGATTGAGTTGACTATCAAGTTCATTTTGTTGTGCTCTTTTCAAAACTATTGCAAAAATTATTCAAATATCAATCAACCTCAAACAACTTTATGTGATCATACAAAGAGATATACTACTGTGGGCAAAAATTTATTATCAATTTATTATTTTTTTAAGGTTGGTATGACTGTCGGTGACATCTGTGCCAAATGTCACATCAAAATAATCATTAGTGTTTAGTATACGCTTGTCTTGAAGTACAAAAAGTGCATTCGGCGATTTTCACAATGATTGAAATTATTCAACAAAGAAGTTCCATTAAATTTTGTGTGCGGAATCAAATTTCAGCAAAAGGCCTTCGGTGATAATTGTATGTCGCGAGCAAGTTTTTTTGATTGGTATAAATTGTTCAAAGATGGTCGAGAACGCGTTGACGACGCACCACGTCCAGGACGTGATCAACACGTCAATAAAATCAAGGAATTGGTGCTCGAGAATCGACGATTAACAGTCAGAGACCTTACTGGCAGTGTTGGAATATCGGAAGGATCAGTGAAAACCATTTTAAAACATCATTTGGGCCTAAGAAGAGTGAATGCACGATTGGTTCCAAAATCACTGCATTGGTTTTACGAGACCATTTTGCCAAAAATTTGACTGATATCGTTCCGCAACCACCCTACCACCCTATTCGCCTGACTTAGCACCGTGTGACTTTTGGCTATTTTCTAAACTCAAAAAACCGCTTCGTGGACACCGTTACCGTTTTGAGTCAATTGAAGACATTAAACATGAATCGCTAAGCGCATTGAAGGCTATTCCGGAAATTGACTTTAACAACTGTTTCGAGAATTGGAAAAAACGTTGGCACAAGTGTATTGGGGCCGGGCGGGATTACTTTGAAGGGGACGAAATAGATTTGGAAGAATGAATAAAAAAATTTGAAATTATGAACAAAGTCTTACTAACTTTTGCCCACAGTAGTATTCCAAACATAATCAATCTATAATTTAGATTTGTGATAACAATTTAAATTGAAACTTCAATTAAAGCTGTGAATGAACGGAGACCGCAATGGGTTAAAGTTTGTTCTATTTTATTTCAAATAATCTAGAAACCTCATAACTTTTAGAATTTTATGTAGAAACAAATCGCAAATCAAATCATAAAATAAGTTAGTCTAAATATTCATTTATTTGTGTTTTTTTTTCCCATGTTTGTTTATTAGGAAATCATGATATATTGCACACGCATACACCCACACACACACACACCAACACACGCGCTCGCAAAATAACATATAAACATAAAATTCTAATTTTCCATTGTCAAATCAGCGCAAGGTTTTTTTTGATGTTGTTGATTTTTGGTTTCATTTCTCATATTTTCATCTCTGCTTATTAGTATGCACGTTTTTAAATTGAAGCACATTGATGTATTGATGGGTGATTGTTTGAATGAAAAGAAGATGCTGACGGACTGAGAAGTGTTCTGGTATTCCCTGCTACCACTATGCTATATATATACCTAATGAGATTTTCCATTCATTTTAATACATAAGAAGACGGTAAGAAGATTTGCGGTTGAATAGATTTTGTTGTTGTTGTTAAGAGTTTCATCATCAAATCTGCTTAGTGGTTAGTGTCGCCCCCAAATAAATATTAAAGATGATATTGTTGATGCTGATAAAATGAATTCATTTGATTCTTTTTATTATAATACTATAAATGGAGGGGTGGGGGCTTGTTGGTTGACATCGACTTGGACAATCAACAAGGTGGAGCAAAAGTAAGGTTATAATGTGAATTCACTGGCATTTTGTTAGAAACGAAAAAAAATTGGCCTCTAATTGATGACATTACTCGTAAGTTGAAAAAATGATATCGGTGAAGTGACCACCTCCTTAGTTAATGCAGGCTTGTGCTCGTTTCATGTAATTTTGGTAACTTGAAGGTGTGGTAACTTGAAGGTATGTACTGCAGCAATGTTTGTTGTCAAATAATTCTGTATATGCTTACAACGTAAATACCAAGGCACAATGACATTTGACGCCATTTTCAAAAGTTATGTGCACATTCACATTATGACAATACTTACTTTTGCTCCACCTAGTACTTTGTTATAAATATACATACAAACATACATACATGTGTACGATGTATGTACATGAAATAAGAGAAACGGAAAACAAAAAAGGAATATTTAATTTTTTATTTGAATATTAGATTTTTAACGTCGCTGAAGCATTTCATTAGCTTACATGTATGTGTGTATGGGTGTATGAGTGGATGTATGGATGTATGCGTATCTCATCATATATTTTTTATGACATTTTTTCTTCTTGTTTTTAATGATGTGCACTTTTTGATTGCCCATATAAATCTGCATATTAAGTGAAGCGCAGACATATTGACTGCTGCTATGTATTTTTCATAATAATTTTATTGCTCACATTCAAAAGTTTTTGATTTGATAGAAATTTTCTCTATTTTCATTTTACTAATCTAATGGTGTAATTTTTATTGACATATGCTGGGGAATTTTTCATTGCATACTTTTCATGTGTATATGGTACATATCTATCTATCTACATATGTACTGCATATGCATTTTTCGAGTATTTTTATAAAAAAAAAATGTTGTTGAAAGTAATGTGCAATAAAAAACTTATATTTATTGCTATCAAATGCATACAGATAGTGAGAATGGAATTTACAGTAGCGAACACGAACGGATACAAAAGTTTGGTTACTATAAATAGCCAAGAATGTTGCGAAAGCAAAAAAAAAAAAAGGCCAAGAAAAGTTTCGGGTCATTAAAATTTGCCAATGTTAACGTACCAACGATTAAAAACAAAAAATTCCAAAAATCTCTGTAGATTTTTGTTAGATTTTCTGTATACATCATATTTTTAAATGAACCCTTTCGACCCAGGCAAAGTTTAGCTAATAAGGAAATTACAACAAAAACGATTCCGTTCTAAATCTTAATATTGTAATTTGCTTGTATAGTAGTTCTTCTTAGTTAATACAACCTTAATACCTTAATTTAAGTATTTTGTTTCTATCGGAGATAACACGTCTGAAAAATATCATCGTTTGTTCTGAAACATACCGCCTTCTCGGACAAAAACTGTCACTATCCTCCAAACTATGGTCACTTCAAGTATTTGATTTGTGTGGCAGGTGCCACACATACTTGACAAAAAAGGGCCACATATCGCCCAGCAGCTACTACCAAACTCTCATTGTCGTCTTTACTATGGATCCGCTCAATTAAGGCACTTCAAATATTATATTTTTCCTTGTACCGGTGTACAAGTATGAAACCTTAATTTTTTTTTTAGGAAAGTACACGTTTATTTAAGAAAAATGGTTATACATTTAATCTTTAAAATAATGGCCATTGCTAGCAACATATTTTTCCCATCTCTCTGGCAGTTTGTGAATGCCTGTTCGTTGTTTGAGTCAAACCAGCCATCGAACCATTTTTTCACATTTTCGTACGAATCGAAGTGCTGCTCAGCAAGTGCGTGCCCGCGTGCCCCATTGATGAAAATAAGTGGTAGTCAGATGGAGCCAAGTCTGGTGAAGAAGCCGCATAGGGGAGGGCTTCCTAGCTGTACGAATCTACCAATTCCTGAGTCTGTTTTGTTCTTGTTCGATGTGATGGTGCATTGTCATCAATAAAAATCACTTTGTTTTGCCTAGCTTGATATTCTCGACATTTTTGGCACAAAGCACGGTTCACATCGGCCAATTGTTGTTGGTAACGTTGACCAATAACTGTTTCACCTGGTTTCAGAAGGTCAAACCAGATAACCAGATAACACCTCGCTGATCCCGGAAAACACAGAGCATTGTCTTCTTTCCGAAGCGATTTGGCTTTGCTGCCGGTTTGGCCGGTGTACCAGGCTTAACATATGATCGTTTTTTCATTGCCAGTAGCAATTCGATGAAGATATGACTTTCTTTTATACCTGGCGAGCAACATTTCACAGGTGGTTTCTCGATTTTCTTGCTGTCTTTCAGTCAATTCATGCGGCACCTTCTCATCTTCAAAATCAATCCCATGGCTTTTAAACGTTGAGAAATGCATTGTTGGGTCACATTTAATTGTTCCGCAAGTTGTTCTTGCGTTTGACCATCATCTTCATCGAGTAAAGCTTGCAATTTGGGATCTTCAAACTTTTTCGGTGGCCTTCCACGTTCTTCGTTTCTCACATCAAAATCGCCACTTTTAAACTTATTGAACCACTCGTTGCACTGTGTTTTGCCAAGAGCGTGCTGGCCGTAAGCTTCCACAAGCATTCGATGCGATTCCAAAGCAGATTTCTTCCATTGGAAACAGAAAATCAATGATGTCCGCATATCGTAGTTTGTAGGCACAAAATTCGAAATTTCTACGTTTGTTTTATGAAACTTTTTTGTTTATGAACTGAATATTGTTAGCAGAACTAATCACCAATGATTTGGTTTGACAAAGCATATAGTTTTACCTAGCGACACAGAGATGTCATTACCGGTTTCATACTTGTACCGCGGTATGGGAGATAATTCGCCTACTTACCCAAAAACTGCCACGTAATGTTTAATCGCTATTGATAATATACCGCTTTCTTTTTAATTGCATTCCCAACTATAGTTCGACGGCAATGTTGTTTCAAGTATTTTGTTTATATAGGAGGTGCTACACCCTCTTGCACAAAAAGGACGAAAGTTTACAGATTAACTACTGAACTTACCTTCTTCTTCTCACAGTCTTCTCACACCAGACTGTCAGTATCTTCCAAACTATGATTCGCTAGTTACGTCACTTAAAGTAATTTATTTCTAGGGAAGGTGCCACATTCACTTGTCTAAAGAAATACAAATATCTGCAAGTTCGCAACAATTTTTTCTTGTCTTGATTTTAAATATAATATGGTATATAGTTTGTTTGGAAGGTGCCACACCCACTTGATTCAACTGAAACAAACTATAGCCTATGTTCAAACGGAGATTGGCACCACTATAATACTGAAAAAATTTTTAAAAATCGGGTCAGTAGTTTCAGAAATTACCTGGAACATACCATACATACACATTTTACCCTGAATTCTTAATGTAAAATTCTGAATTGACTTAAAATTAATTAATAACATAAATTTTTATTTTCATTTACAGTAAACAATGGAACAATTTGAACAATTGCTAACGTGTTGCGTTTGCTTGGATCGATATCGCATACCAAAGTTGCTGCCATGCCAGCATTCCTTCTGCATGGAACCGTGCATGGAGGGCTTGGTGGATTATGTGCGGCGGCAGGTAAATCGAAAACTGTTATTTTTTTTTGCTATTCTAGCTGAATCAAAACTTAAATGATGTATAAAGCTTTTTAAATAGTATCTTGTGTTTCAATTTCAACACCGAAATATTTTGTTATTTAGATACGAATGGTGTGAAAAATTTATTGCAGTATTTGTTTACTTCGTGTGTGTCTGAGTGTGTGTGTGTGTGTGTTTTATACAATATATAAATTGCTAAATTTATTAACTGCGAAAATTTTCAAAATTAATTGAAATAAAAATCGAAAATTCGAAAATAATTTGAATGTCAATTGCAAATGATTGAGTAATTACATAAATCAGAAATTGAGCAATTATTCCGCCACATGCATTTTAAATATGGCTGGCAATGATACAATTGTACCTAAGTGGAGACATTTGTTTTTAATTAAAAGACTTAAGTTTCAATAAATTTTATGCTTTGCATTAAATTCCCAAGATGCATTAAAATTGTGCGCGTGTGTGTCCGCAATTTAAAGAGCAAACGACGCACTCATGCACTTGCAATCTCTTATGCATGTGTTGTGATATAGATTATGAAAAAGTTACAGTTTTATTTCGAATATGTTTTATTATTCTATATATTTTTGTTTGTTTTTTTTGTCGTTATATACTATGTACAATGAAACGATTTTCTTTAAAATGGCAATAATGAATGAACGTCATCATTAACGTAATTCCGTGCATAAATATTTTGTAAAAATAGATCTTCTTCATTTCGGAGAATGAAACGCAAATAAACACAATAAATACTGAGTTAAGCGCATTGAGCCAGGGACAGGTGCGGTGTACAGACGAAATAAGGCGTATGCCTGTGGTGAGCGGTATATTTTTAAAGCTAGTAAGGTATGTGAAATGATCACAGAACACCAACGAGCAACACACTGTGTGTCTAAGAAAAAGGAAAGGAATCGAATCGTCTACGGAGTGACCAATGACGCGCTGACTAAAATTTTATCTATTATTCAGTAGGGACATAAATACTGTTACACACATTTGATGTTATAAAATTAAAAATAATTAACTTTTTTGAACCAATTTTTTTAAATATATTTATGGATATTTTTGGTATATAAAAACTAATTACTTATTCGAAATGCCGGCCTTCGGCCTTCACGCACGCATTAAGTCGCACTGGCCAATCATCAATAGCTGCACGCACCTCGTGCATTGGAAAAGTGCTGACAGCACGAATCAAAGCAGTCTTCAGAGAATCGATGTTGGGGTATCTTTTGTGGCAAATCATGTCCTCAAAAACTGTCCATAATTTGTAATCCAGTGGGTTCAGATCAGGGCTGCCAGAAGGCCATTCTTCGGAGCAAATGAAAGCTGGCAAATTGTTTCGAAGCCAGGTCTGGGTCGTCTTAGCCTTATGGGCTGGCGCAGAATCCTGCTGGATAGTCCAAGGCTGATTTTGGAACAGGGACTGGTTAAATGGCTCCACTACTATTTCCAAAACGGTTTCTTGGTAAACTTTGGCTGAAGTTTTGACCCTTTGTTCGCAGAAATGTAAGTCAGTGACCCCATCGTAAGAGACACTTAACCAAACCATGACTGAAGCTGGATGATGCCTCTTTTCGACCCGTGGGATCAGTTCAGATGCTTCCTTAGATGATCGTGCATACACCCTATCATTTTGTTTGTTAAATTTATCCTGCACGGGTAAAATTTTTTCATCCATAAACAAGATTTTCTGTGCAAGTTATCAGCGTGCTTCATCAAAAGGTGTTTGGATTTTTCTACCCTATTTTGTTCCAAAGCTGCAGTCAACAAATGTCCGGTGCGAGGGACTTTGAAGGTACCAAGCCCCAAGTCTTTTTTAATTATTCGACTCGTGGACTTTGCGTGATATTCATCTTACATGATTTTCTGTTTTCGGAGCGGATTTCGCTGAATTCTTGATTTGACGGCTTTGATGACTTGCGGCGTTCGAATTGTACGTGGACCACCTATCAGGCCGTGGTCTTTGATATCTTCAGTCTGTTCACCGGTAGGTGAACATGCGACTAATCCCGAGTGGGTGGAGTGATTTGAAAATATCACCTTTTTTCATTTCACACTTAAAAAGTGCTATAACAGCGATACGGTTCTCATTATCTGACCACTCCATGGTGAAAGATGACACAATTTTAAATTCCTGTTACAAACTAACTATAGAGTTTAGCTTTGTGGTAATAACAGGGTATGTTCAATTCTACTATTGGAATGGATGTGTTCAATGTTGTAACAGTATTTATGTCCCTACTAAGTATAATTTATAGGAGCAAATGATTTATGCGTAGCTTGGATCTTGATTTAATCCCAGGGATCAGTGAGAAAAACGATATTAAAGTCGAAAATGTTTATATCCTAAGGAAGGATGAGCATCAAGGGGTACCTACTCTTTGCCCCTAAAACTATCACCTATCAAGCATCTCATGAAGGGTGGTAAAAAGAAGAAAATTACTACCGCTACAGCCAACATGTACCACCTACAATGATGATTTATACACAAGCTATTAAAATTTAAAAACCGCATGCGTTGCTTTGCGTCTGTGCTTTAGCTATTTATGTTAAATGAAAATGCTTAGCCAAAAAAAGAGAGGAAAACATTTTCAATTAATTTTTATATTTTTGGCTAATTTCCAAAAAGAGCCAAAGAAATGAAACGAACAAAAAGACGCAAAGGAAAAAATTAACGACTTTCGTTTAAAAGGCAACGTTTTCTTTTTCTGCTTTTGCTAGTTTTTACCGCCGTTCCGTATATAATTTTACATGTTATCCAATTCTACTAATTGCAAAAGTATATTACTCTTTTTTCTAACTACTACTATTATAAAGTACTATACAATATTGTAAAAAAAAATAATTAAATAGGTAAAATTAAATGAAAGCAAAAGGGTTTTACTAAAAAATTATCGTTGCGCTTAAATATTATTTTGACAAAGACTAAAAGTTATAAAGGGTGATGTTTTAAGAGCTTGGTTTTTGTAAATTCAAAAAAACAAAAAAAAAACTGAAATTTTACAAAACTGAATGAAATTTTTATTAGGATTGATAAATCAATTCCTGGCATTAACTTTTTAAAGATAATTTCACTTAAATGTTGCCTGCGGCTACGCTTCAAGTGATCCATTCTGAAGGTCCAATTTTGGCACAATTTTGCACACATTGCGGCCGGAATCTCACCAATGACGCAGTAATCGTATTTGGCTGGTCCCTATAGACAAGAGACTTAACAAAGCTCCACAAAAAATAGTCTAACGGGGTCAAATCACACGATCTTGGTGGCCAATTGACTACACCAAAACGTGAGATTAACTGCTCACCAAATTCGCCTCTCAATTGATGCATGGTTTCGCGTGAAGTGTGGCATGTGGAATGTGGCCGAGTCTAATTCTTGCATTTTCGGCAACGGCAAAAAGTCTGTACCTTTCGCCATTGACCGTAACGTTGCGGCCTTCATCGTGTTTGAAGAAGTACGGCCCAATGATGCCGCCTGCCCAAAACTTACACATATTACGGGATGTATTGGAAGCTGCTGAATTGCTTTTGGCTAGTCTTCACTCCAAATACGGCAATTCTGCTTATTCACGAATCCATTCAGCCAAAAATGAGCCTCGTCGCTGAAGACAATTTTGCGATAAAAAACATTTTTCACTGTAACGAATTTTGATAATAAATTTCAATAATTTGCAAACGTTGTTCAGGCGTAAGTCTATTCATGATGAAATGGCAAACCAAACTGAGCATTTTTTACTTTGCTACATGTCAAGAATCACGGATGAACTGTCAGAAATATACCTAATCGTCAAAAACCAAGTAGCAAAAAAATCACCCTTTATATAACGACAACAAAGTATTTGCGGAGCATTTTAATTAAGCTTAATGGCTTTTATACATAGCTGCGCACAAAAATGTAAAAAAAAATAGGTACCTATCTATGCAAATATTGTCCTAGTAATAAAGCTTTGATATAAACAACTAATTAAGTATTCTATTTAATGTATTATTTCGTATTATTTGGTATTATTTCTAAACATGTACTATTTTGTTTTTTTGGTTTTTGTCGCAGGTAAAATGCCCAGAATGTCGTGCCGAACATCGTATACCCTACAATGGTGTACAAGCATTTCCGACCAATGTGACGCTGCAGCGTTTCCTTGAATTGCATATCGAAATTACTGGCGAATTGCCAGATCCAACGTCAGGTAAGCCTTCAATGAAAAGATAAGTGGAATAATAAAAAATGTTTCGTAAAAAAAAGCGACAATCATTGTTATAATTTTTACTTGTAGTGGTAAGCAGAAATTCTGCACTTTATTTTTTCGTATTTTTCTTTAGAAGAAATTAGTAAAAATTACTTCACTTTAATAAATACTCGTTTTATTGGACAACCACTGTAGATAAACTGTTGATTGAAGATAATACAAAAGTGTTAAAAGAATTCAAGTGATTATAGAGATTTCTCAATTAAGCCTAAAGATAATAAAATTAGCCCATTAATGTCGAGCAGGAAGCTACTAGAGAGTAGTAGAGTAGAGCTAGTAGAGGCTAGTAGAGGCTGGTAGAGAAATAGTTACATTTTGGTTCCTAATATTTTTTTAATTTTTACCTTTTTTATACACATCGTATATAATGGTGCCAATTGGTATTTAGTTTTCGAAAAATATCACCAATCCGTGCTTGGAGTTTTTTTGAACATCTCCCACAAGGAACCAAAAAATTACTTCGTTATATGGAAATGATTATATTTTTTTCTTAATTTTTAATTTAAGTAATTAGTAATTTTAGTTTGGTTTACTACTTACGTATTTAACAGGCACTACAACCGATGATTGGTTTTGGCCGCCTCTATAAAGCTTCGCTAGTCGCCTCTGATACGCGCGCGCTGGTGCCAGTTGATAAGGCCAAGTGCAGTCAGGTCAGCACGATTAGGGATCACTTGTATGTCGCATTTTGGTTTACCTTCATTTATTTTTCTTCCTCCACAAAATCTTATAATACATTAAGACAAGCAAATACCGTAGTCGGCTCCTCATTTCCAGAAATAAATGATTTGAAAAAATTCGTTATATGAAGATCAAAAACGCATAGAGTTCAACTGACAGCTGCAAACATTTTTTTTTCAAGAGAGAAATTTACTTTACGAAAACTCGTTATAAGGAGATCAGAACTAACTAAAAGTAGAACGAAGAAGCTGTGTTCTGTTTGAAGCTGTTTCACAATGGGAAACAAATTGCAAAATATCGAAAATCAAGAGTAGTTGCTATAAGTTTTTTTAAGCTTTTCGAACATTTATAAAAGCAAACGGTTGAACAACCTTCAATTAAATAACTTGCTTATCAGTCAAGAATTGCAAAAGTTATTGCAAGATGTAATTACTTTTTTGAAATTGTTTCCAGGTACCCACTAAAAAAACACAAAAATACGACTCTCCGCAATAATTTGCAGAGTGAAACTTGCAAAGTTGGAGAAGTAAAGGAGATAAGTAGCGAAACCTCTCCCTTCTACCATTGGCTATTTTTACCCAACGTTTTTTTGACTGTTCCAAGATTCGTGGCAGTTCAGTACAATACCTCTGCTACGTCACTGCGATCATTTAAAGATTGATCTCGTGACAAATTCAATACAAAATAACAGAGAAATGATTTTCTATATGTAGTCTGAACTTTGTATTACGGTAGCTTGAACCATCGTACGAGTATATTATTCCGAATATTTTAAAACTCTAATTAAAGGTGGAGTGAATTTTGGATGCCAAACTGAACACCTAGGCATTACTGGGTTCAGTGTTGTGATCAGTAAGTTGTGTAATATAACTTATTTACTTACTTTTTACCTAAAGAAGTAATATACCTGATTACTTCTCTCTCCGGTAAAAACTAAGTGTAATAATATTCCTTTATGCAGGTCATTATCACTTACATAGTATATACTTTTTATGATAAATTAAAATCTGTTTTTTTTTTTACAAATTTCGAATATTCACAAATTTCGTGCTATCTCGCTTGCTCTTATGTGAAGCTGCTAGTTGTCTTCTTATTTAAATTTTTGAAAAATTCTCAATTTACTTTCATGTGCAATGTACAATTTATTACAAGCTATATGCTATTGCCAGCTGGTTATACTGGACGCCTACTGTAGCGGACGTTGTATTTTGTTGTATGTATTTTTTTCAGCATGAAAACTTTTTCTATACTTTCAATTGCCAAAATGATTTTAGTGAAATTGAAATTTTTCTATTCCTCAAATGATTCTCGGCAATCAATTTAATTAAAAATTTTAAATTAATTTTATTCAGTAATAGTAGCTTAAATACTTAGTTAGAGAAATTGATCAATTTCCAGAATGATATAAGTTTTTGTTACTTGTAGCGAAAATTGTTTTTGAAAATTGTTTGAAAATCAATTAAAACTATTTAAAGTCATTTTTACAATTCAGTGATTTTGAGGTTAGTTTTGTCTCTCTTTGTTTTATGTTCAGGAAAGTTTTATAGATGCAAACAAAGAGAAAAAGAGAGAGAACGAAGACAGTGGGTTGAATGAACAGATACAGTCTATTTCTCTTGAATTTTTTTTTTTGTTTTGAAATGATAACTTGTTATTTCACAACAATAATGGTAAAATCACTTGTTGTCACAGTTGACAGATGTTATTTCTCTTTATGAATAAAAGCTAAAAAATATCTAAAAAATATTAAGGGTTGATTTCAAATTTGTGATTGTTTTTGATACGAATTGATTTAAAGACATGAAAAAATATTATACAAGGTGTACAAGTATGAAACCGACATCTCTGCGTCGCTGGGTAAAACAAATACGCTCTGTCAAACCAAATACTCTTTGAAAAATGTGAAATATCAACACTGATGTGTACGTATTAATCTTACCTTTCAATACTTGCTACATTTGTTGCTCTGTGATATCTATTGCCTGCATGTGCATAAGCTTTTAAAGGGAAGCTCAACACCCTGCAAATAATGGATCTAGTGTTATGCTTTATGACTGTAGATCATATGGTTGAAATCGAGCAACACGCCGTTTGATTCAAATATCAAATATCTCAATTAAAATATACATGTTCGAAGGGAGATTTGTTGCACCATTATCAAATTATAATATTTTGTAGCTCAGATGAATAAGGTGAGCGTACGCAGCCAAGGCATCGTAGGTGTAAACCTTGCCTAATACAGGGTGTTTTTTTTTTAAAGTGTGGTTTTCAAGAAGAAATAAAACGCATATAATTTAATGTTATGGCCAAGAATTTAGCTTTATTATAAAGATAAGGATTTGCCATTATGTTTTAAAAACGATTTCGGGTAAGTGGACACCGCGCCGCGGCTGGTTCGAATAAATTCCAGCCGAGAGGCCCAATTTTCGACCACTTTTTGCAGCAATTGGGGCCGTATGTCAGTAACAACACGCCGAATATTCTCTTCCAAGGCGTCAATCGTCTCGGGCGTATCTGCGTATACAAGCGACTTCACATAACCCCACAAAAAATAGTCCAGCTGTGTTAAATCGCACGATCTTGGAGGCCACGCCACAAGCCCACGACGCGTGATAATGCGCTCACCAAAAGTTTCCTTCAATAAATTGATTGTGATTGTTTCGTTGGCTGTATGGCTGTATGGCATGTAGCGCCGTCTTGTTGGAACCAAAGGTCGTCCACATCAACATCCTCCAATTCAGGCACGAAAAAGTCATTTATCATGGCTATATAGAGTTCGCCATTGACTGTAACATTATGGCCGGCTTCATATTTGAAGAAATATGGACCAATGATTACCTCTGCCTATAGAGAACACCAAGCAGTGACTTTTTGACGATGTAACGGCATCTCAACAATGGCTTCTGGATTAGGATCACTCCAAATGCGACAATTTTGCTTATTAACGTACCCATTCAACCAAAAGTGAGCCTCATCGCTGAACAAAATCGGGATC
Organism: Palloptera scutellata; assembly: GCA_958295655.1. Classification (NCBI taxonomy): domain Eukaryota; kingdom Metazoa; phylum Arthropoda; class Insecta; order Diptera; family Pallopteridae; genus Palloptera; species Palloptera scutellata. Next base: position 43,612,050 of record OY282451.1, read on the forward strand.
GCTTGTGAAAATCGGGATTGGTGGCCATCTCGTTTTGGGCCCATTCACCGAACGTGCGACGCGCTTGATGGTCGTTCGCCTTCAAATCTTGCACGAGTTGGATTTTGTGAGATCGCAAACCAAGATTCTTCCGCAAAATCTTCCATAAAGTGGATGGGTACAGCTCCAATTGTTGCGCGCAATGGCGGACTCATTCGGGTCTTCTTCGATATTCTGCTTCACAGCAGCAATTGCGTCTTCGGTGCGAAACTGTACGGCGTCTCTGAGGATGTGCATTATCCACTAGAGTAAACGTGGTGCGAAACCGATCCATGGTTGCACGAATTACCGACTCTGCTGGGCGATTATGTTGACCGAATATTGGACGCAGCGCGCTATATGTCGCGCGAACCGAACCATTATTTTGGTAATAAATTTGCACGATTTGCAAACGTTGTTCGGGAGTAAGTCTATTCATTATGAGATGGCAAACCAAACTGAGCATAAATCAAGTGACAGCTGTTAAAAAACCAACTCCGAAAAAAGTATTGCCATACTGAAAACCACACTTCTAAAAAAAAACACCCTTTACTTGCCAGAGATTTCTTTTTACGTAAGTAGGCATATTGTTAATGATAATCATATGGCATTGTCGAAAGCAAAACTGAAGCTATGAGCCCGAAAGAAAATAGCTTTTCTTAGAAAGCGAATTTAGTGTTGTCTAATAATTTTTTCGGACACAAATTTCCCGCGACATTGTACTCTGGAAGGGGCGTATACAAAGAATGCACGAGAAGGAACGAATAATAAAATTATGCACACATTATTTTTCATCTTCTACTTTAAATGGCACAACAATCCATGGAGGGCCTAGGCCGAGCTGTTCGCACACATTCGGCTCTATAAAAACAATTCGTCAGCTAGTTGCTTTCACGAAGTGCAATTGCTTTATTTTGTCGCTTTACTATCAATTGGAATGGAGGCTATGTTTCGAAATATTTCGGGCCTGTTTGAATAGGCATCATATACCATAAATATCTATCAGCCCTCTGTTGTTTGCAGGGCACACCGAAACACGCACACACACACACAAACACATACATATGTGTCTCTAATACGTTATTCATGTGGATGTGTGCAGATGAAGAATCGCAATTGCAAAGTTTATTTCTTTCATGCTCGTACATCAAATGAGAATTATTTTATTTGTGCTTGAAAAAAGGTAAACAAGACACTGCTACATAAGTTAGTAGTTACGTTAGTTACTTAGTTACGGTTATACACTACATTCATTGAATATTATATATTGAAATGATAAAATAATTTATGTAGTTGTGCCAAGAGCAATCGCTATTACTTACTATCAGTCACGTTTGCCATCGAACGTATATAGAACATAAGCGGATGCGGATGCACTGATTCCGTCGACACCATCATCGACGACGATTGAAGATTTTACTTTAGCAAAAGCAAGTGCAGTGAAATATATATCGATTATGAAAAAATAATAGAAAAAAAAACATTTGTGTAAAATCTCAACAAATAGTTAAGTACAAAAGCTTTTGGCAAAAGACACAAAGAGTATGTATGTATGGTAAGTAGTTAATATCTTCGTTTGCAATCAAATGTGACATGATTGTGGCAAGGATACATAACAATAACTAACTACAAACTACTGTGAGTTTTATTGTTCACATAAAAAGGACATACCTACCTACACACCTATGTACGAAGATACACGAAGATATTTTGTAGATTGTCATTTTGATTGAGGGAAATATGCATGAAGATAATCCTCCTTTTTACATAGCTTACATATTATGTTCGAGCATGTTCATATGTTCAAATTGATAGGAAACTAACTATGCACATAGGTAGAAACGAAAGCAGTGCACGTTTGAATTCAGTATTACAAGCAAAAACAGTAGATAAATGAATTTTATAGAAAACACACTAATGTACAAATGAAGTAGATGTAGTAGCTACGTTATAGCACACATATGAAGTGAGAAGCAGAGATACAGACAAATATGTGCTCTACCAAAGGAAAATAAATTTTCAATTGAAAGCAGTAACTACTAAAGGGAAGTCGACCAGACATTAAACTACCACCCCTATTCCAGATTATGTCGTAACAGTTACAACGTCGTAAGATCATTTATAAATCCCAAATAAATCATATGCTAGTATCGAAAATGACTCAATATGAAAGAAAGATAGATCTGTTTTTAATGAGGCGGCGACATTTAAAATGATTCCGATTGGATTACGAATACAAATAATTTGAATTTGTAAATGTAGCTACGAATTCGTAACTATTACGGCGGATTCTGGAATAGCGATTCTACAGAAGTTCAGCAGTAGGAATAATCATTCTCTGCTGGCTGGGAAGAGCTCATGAAGGCTTCCTGATGCATTCGAGATACTTAAAGATTTCTAATATGGCAATTTTAAAACATTTATTTGACTATTTAAATTCAGAAAGAACATATTTTGTTCTACATTAAAATTAGCTTTATATCGCTGTAAGGTATTTGAAGCTCGATGCTCTCACTGGGTTTTCTTTTTACCTCTCATTGTGCGAATGTATGTAAAATACTCGTAAGTATGAGAGAACTGTCAAGTAAACTTAAAAATAAATAATAGAAAACATACTGGCAGATGCTTACCTAAAATAAACTAAACGTCATCACAACCTTTTGTGCTTACAGGACAAATCATGGAACGTTGCGGAGTGTGCTCGGAAAAGGCATATCTGTCGCATTGTGCTCATTGTGAGAAGAAAATCTGCGAGGACTGCAAGAGCGCACACATGGATATAATGCGGCGTGAAATAACCAGAATGAATTCGCAGGTGAGTCTTGGACATTCCATCACGCCGAGTAATATTTCACATTTCTGCTCAATCAATATCGTTGTAGATCCGCCGTAGTTTACATCGCCTGCAGGATTCCCTAGCCATCATCGAGAAGAACACATTGAGTCTGCAAACGAATTGCATCAGTGTTACCGAAGAGATTGACGAAATTTATCGACGCATTACCAAAGCGATCAAAGATCGCTCTGATCAATTGAAGGGTGAAATCGATCGCTACCTCATAGTGGAGTTGCGAAATCTGACGACCTTGAAAGAGAATCTCGATTTGGAAATCACAAACATTGCCGGAAATTGTGATGTTGTCGACAAGTATATGAACGAAACTGTGGAATGGGACGATTGTGAATTGATGGACACGAAAGAGATCTTCTTGAAGACAGTGGAATTTTTGCGCCATTTCGAGTATGAGAACGCAGACTACAGCAGACGTGTACGTTTTATGGTGTCCATAGATCCAAATCAGTTGGTCATGAATTTGGCAACATTTGGTGATCTTAATATCATGCCACACTCGATGCCCACTGGCTCAGCGAGCAGTTCACATTTGGCACCGCCATCATCTGCGCTACAACCTGGATTGATGCGCTCCAAGAGCGACCATCGCTTGGCAACGCAATTCCGCCAGCAGGAGGAACGACAAGGGTATAATGATGAGCCGGTCTTGGGTGGCCGCAAATTCGGCGAACGTCCCGTGCGCAGCGCTACTGATCGTTATGGTGTTGGTGATACCAGCAGTTCGGGCGGTCGCTATGGTCGTGACTATGATTACGAGAACGATTATGAGAATGATCAGCCGGTACGTTCGGCCAAGTCTCGTTTTCGCTCACGTTTCGTACGCTCCCACCAGAATGAAGATTCAGACAACGAACAGCAGCAGCTGCAACGACAGGAGCTCGAAAAGAAGAAAGACCGTGTCTTGGATAGCGAAGACGTGTCGCGTGGCCAATTGAGTGGCATTATACGCCTAACAGATTGTGCACGCGTCATTCAGCGACTTGCAGATATCGGTAAGGAGAAGAAAGAAAAGAAAACGGATGTGGCAGCGCAAGCGGCAGTACAGGCGGCTATTCAAGCGCAGAAAGCGTCAATGACACGCCCCAAGCAACCAGCAGCGGCGCAGCGACAAGTTTCCGAGGACGACGAGATAGGACGCATTAAGCGTCAGAACAAGAATGCACCAGGCTCGTCGACAGCAGCAGCTTCGGCGGCGGCAACAGCAACTTCGAGCGGCGGCTCAGCAGATGCTGAACGACCAGCGGCTGACCGTGTGGCGGCACTCAAGCGGACCACACTGGGCCAGCAGGGCACAAGCGAGGAGAGCGATAGTTCAAATCATGCTTCACCAGTGCGTAGGACGCCTCCAAGGGCCGAGGTAAGTGTGAATACCGAAGCAAATGAAGAAGATATTGATGGTGGTGAGGAAGTTGAGGAAGAAGAGTCTGATGAAGAAGGTGCTAGTCAGGGAAACGGTAGTGAGGGTGAGGGCAATGAGGTAGACGCGGGCGATGGTGAGGGAAGCGAGGGCGAAGACGCCCTCGATGAGGTGGATGGGGAAGAAGCTGAAGTTGAATCTGCCGAAGGTACATCCAGTGGTGACGACGAAGACGACGAGGGAGAGAAAAACACAGACGTTGTTATAACAGCGGATAACAATGACATGGTAGTTGCAGAGAAAGACGGACATACACCAGTAGTTGTAAATAATGTGGTTGCTAGAAATGAGTCAGACGATTCCGAAGAGACAACTGAGTCGGAAGAGGAAACAACAGAAGACGAGGATACAGAAGAAACGGAGGAAGAAGAAAGCGATAATGATGGAGAATAAAAAGTAAACGTGTCTTAGTGTCTTAGGGTGAGAGAAAGGGCGAGAGAGTATCGACAGTAGCATATGTGGTGCGCCTATCTAATCATTCTACTCCTTCCTTCCACTTCTATTCCTTCACCCACTCACTCAGTCGCTCTAATGCTTATAATTCCCAACAAAAGAATTACAAATACAAATGTTACTAAGCTTTACATGTTGATGTTCTGTCCTCTTCTTTGTTTCTGTTCACACTTTCCCCTTCCTTGGATAATTTCATAATTTTTGTTCTTATTTTTTTAATCCGTATATGTGTTTTGTACTTTTACTTATTTATTATTTTTTTTGTTTCATTTAACTGAATATACTTATTTTGTAAAAAATAATCTAGCTGCTACATTTGCTTGGCAGTTCTATAAACTTTTCGGATGGACATCATCATGTGAGTAGTGCAATGAGAAAAGAAGGGAGTGTGGAGGTGAAATAAATGTTGGAAAAGTTTTTGTAGTATGTAGTTATTTGCAGTGGTACATTCTTGACTGATACCATAAAATGGGTTCACTACACCTCGTAAATGGGATCGTAAACTGTGAAGGGAATTGCAGTGAGGTTTTTTGTTGATTATCCCGAAAATATTTTAAAACGATATTGACCGTATTACAGTTACTTACTTACTTTTAGTGGCACAACAGCCCATGGAGGGCCTAGGCCGAGCTTTTCGCATCCACTCATGTTGTGTGTGTTATATTTGTACATGAATGGAAGGGACCTACAGTTTTAAGGCCGAATCCGAACGGCGAAGTGAAAAGCTTTTCATAGGCAATTTTTACTCTTGTAGGTTTGCCATTGCCTGCCAAGACAAGAGGTGGTGCCGTGTAGAAAAATTATTTTTTCTACTTTTTGATTTTGCCTGTGCCGAGATTCGAACCCCGGACGCACTACCACTACACCACAGCGTATTACAGTTAGCTGGAATATAAGCAAAGTAATGAGCGATTATGACAGCATTTACCATAGAGCAACTGTGAGTTAGATATAAATTCCAGAAGTAAAAAGATGGTGACAGTACTACTACAATCAAAACAAACGTATTTCGTTGTTGGGTAGGAGCTGTCAAAATCACCTGGAGTACCGCGTTACCAGATTTTAACAATCTGAATTCTTTTAAGAAGGATAAGCTGCTACCAACAGCGACGAACACAGGGAGGAAGCTTACTATTTTATATTTAAAAAATATGGCAGAAAATTGCAACATCCACTGTAAAATTTATTTATCAAAACTTATATATTTTGGGGGGAAAAATTGTGCATAATAACACCGTCTATTTTCTGGTTACCGGGATATTCATTTGCTGTTTTCTTAAAATCATTTAATTGACAACTCCTATAGAGTAATACTAGTATTATTAGGGGAGTTCCTAGATTGATGGTGAACTAATTGTTCTTAAGTTTTTTTTGTTTTTTAAAAATTATAAATTTACTATATTGTGCACTCCCAATAAGAGTGCACAATTTGCAATTTAACAGTTGTCGTCTACAATTGTTCCGATTAATAAAAATGGAAAGCTACACAAAGGAACAGCGAATTATCATATTGAAAATGAGGCCGGAAATACAGCGACTGTGAATGACATTCGTTACAGGAACATGGTAATGAAGTTCTTGTGGCCTTAGCTGGACCTTAAGGATCTGGTCGACATGTGGTTTCAGCAGAACGGCGCAACTTGCAAAACCGCACTTGAAACATTGGAATCACTACCCGAAATTCCAATGTCAATTGGCCAGCAAGATCGTACGATTTAGCGTTCGCCGTGGGAATTCTCTCTTTGCGGTTTTGTGAAATCTCAGGTCCATGCAAAAAATCACAAACAATTCTTGAGGTCAAGGGCGAGATCCAACGCGTCATCGGTGAGTTAGATTCGCATCTTTCTCAAAATGTTATCAACAATTTCATTCACTGTGATAAGAGCCGCGGGGGTCATTTCCATACTTAATCGGAACATGTCTACTATAACGCAATTAAAATATCACCACGCACTCAAAAAATATTCGTTTTATTTTTAAATTAAATCGGGTTAATTTTTTTTTAAACACTATTTTTTACTAACTATGTCGGAATTACTATTATTTTCATTAATTAGCTGATTCTAAGGTGTTTTTGGTGTACCTCCTTTCTCTTCGTTGCTCCTTCATCCTCATAGCAGCAATATCCGCATCCGTTACAGCTCTTATATACAGGGTGTTCTTTTTAGAAGTGTGGTTTTCAAGAAGAAATAAAACGCATATAATTTAATGTTATGGCCAAGAATTTAGCTTGATTATAAAAATAAGGATTTACCATTATGTTTTAAAAACGATTTCGGGCAAGTGGCCGCCGCGGCTGGTTCGAATAAATTCCAGACGAGAGGCCAAATTTTCGACCACTTTTTCAAAAATTGCGTCGAATATACTCATCCAAGGCGTCAATCGTCTTGGGGTTATCTGCGTAGACAAGCGACTTCACATAACCCCACAAAAAATAGTCCAGCGGTGTTAAATCGCACGATCTTGGAGGCCACGCCACAGGCCCATGACGCGAGTTAATGCGCTCACCAAAAGTTTCCTTTAATAAATTGATTGTTTCGTTGGCTGTATGGCATGTAGCGCCGTCTTGTTGGAACCAAATGTCGTCCACATTAACATCCTCCAATTCACAATTCAGGCACGAAAAATTCATTAATCATGGCTCTATAGCGTTCCCCATTGACTGTAACATTATGACCGGCTTTATCTTTGAAGAAATATGGACTAATGATTCCCTATGCCCATAGAGCACACCAAACAGTGACTTTTTGAGGATGTAATGGCGTTTCAACAATGGCTTCTGGATTATGATCACTCCAAATGCGACAATTTTGCTTATTAAGGTACCCATTCAAACAAAAGTGAGCTTCATCGCTAAACAAAATCGGGATCGCTTATGAAAATCGGGATTGGTGGCCATCTCGTTTTGGGCCCATTCACCGAACGTGCGACGCGCTTGATGGTCGTTCGCCATCAATTCTTGCACGAGTTGAATTTTGTGAGATCGAAAACCAAGATTCTTCCGCAAAATCTTCCATAAAGTGGATGGACACATCCACGCGCAATGGCGGATGGACTCATTCTTCGGTACTCTGCTTCACAGCAGCAATAGCGTCTTCGGTGCGCACTGTACGGCGGCTCTGAGGATGCGCATTATCCACTAGAGTAAACGTAGTGCGAAACCGATCCATGGTTGCACGAATTACCGACTCTGCTGGCCGATTATGTTGACCGAATATTGGACGCAGCGCGCAATATGTCACGCGAACCGAACCATTATTTTGGTAATAAATTTGCAAGATTTGCAAACGTTGTTCAGGAGTAAGTCTATTCATTATGAGATGGCAAACCAAACTGAGCATAAATCAAGTAACAGCTGTTAAAAAGACCAACTCCGAAAAAAGTATTGCCAGATTGAAAACCACACTTCTAAAAAAAACACCCTTTATATGGTACATACATATGTAGAAGTATCCTGGAGCTAGAAGCAAACATTTGGGGGAGTTGAACAGAAACTGAGTTGACTTTATTACCCTAGTACAATTTTTTTAATTTCTCATGCGATCTGTAAAATGGTTTGTGTATTAGCTCATATATGTTTTGCGTAGCGAGTAGGTCTATTGATAAAGTAAGTAAGTAACTCTTTCAATTGTTTTCGCAAAATTTTAGACCATTCAGCAGTTTACGAGATACATTTACGAAGTGTGCGTTGAATCCTACTAATATACTTACCTCACTTAATATTTTACACCCTCACATTTTACATAATATTGTTTTTTTTCCATTTAAGAATGCCCACATAAATGAACTGATTTATGGTTACTTACAAAATGTTCAAACAAGAACTGAGTATTTTAATGCCATTTTTAATATCTCCTATCTAATTAGTTATATTATTCTGTTTGTAACTTTATATCATATATTCACATAAGATGTTCACAGTTTATCAAAAATTTTATATGAAAAATCAAAAGATTTATGGCAAATTGAAGAAATAAGTAGAAACTTAACATGCCAAACTGTGAATAGCTTAAGAGAGATTTCGTTTCGCAAAGAGACTATGACATTTTAAATCACATTTTCTCAAATTTTCCCACATATATAATACAAATGCAAACACAAACAAACATTTCCTCAAACAATTTGCAGATTATGTCCATTCGAAAATATTCAAATAAGTAAGTACTGCCATTATAATTGACCTACCTTCATACATATTTATAAAACTATTATTTTTGTACTATACTACTTATGTCTAACATTCAGATTAAGTATGTTCGAACGATTTTTGTCACAGTTCCTTCCAGCTGCAAGTTGTAAAAGTGACTCAATTCGCTTTGCATAATCAGTTTGTGTATATTTTTTTGTTATAAATTCATCATAATCTGCAAAAGTTAAGAAGTGGACATCAGAAATTTTAACATTTTATTGCTGTTGTTTACGATAATTAATTATGTAATATGTAAACATTACCGCAATATTAATTTTTGAAATTTAAATATTTATTTTTATTGTGGTTAATTTTTATTTTTTTTTCTACCATCTTAAGGAAACTTAACCAATCCCGCTCCAGTTGATAGTTCCAACATATAGTAAATTTAACATCTCTTACCTTGTCGTTGGATTTAAATGATATGATAATAAAAATAATCCAAAATATTATTTATAATATAATAAAAATAATAATAATGGAAACTATATTTGTGAATATACGAGAATACGAAAAGAACTGAAAATTAATTTTGAAAAATAAAACTATTGAATTTTTACCAGAAAAAATGAAAATTTCCTAATCTTTTATTTATGGTATTTATTTAAATTTTATCTTATTGTAGATATGTGTGTAAAGTGTTGTAAATAATAGAAAAGCAAGTCGTCATATGAAGTTTTTTGTTTGATTAATTTAGTTCATGAATGAAATGAACAAACGATTTGGTAGTGATGTTAATTTGCTTTATACTAACAATTAATTTATTTACATAATCCAGATACTTTTTCATTTGCAGTAAAATTATTAACAAATTCTATTTTCGAGCAAATTTAAATTTTATTGCATAGGTACTAATTTTATATTTAAATCTTGCAATTTTTATGGAAATTAAACTTTTTGTCGAAATACAATTTTTATTTTACACTTGATTCCGTTCTCCGTTTCTGTTTCCGTTTCCCTATTAATTTTTAATGTTTTTTATATATGCCAAATTTTTCGACAAATTTCTGATGTCCGTTTGAAAAAAATAAATAAAAATTATAAATATATAATGGAAAATTACCACAGCAAATAACACCAACATGAAGACTATTATCATCACCGATTCGCTACAGCAACATTATCGCCATAATCATGTGCTTGCTGTCATCACAGTGTCATTGTCGCCTACACTTCCTTCCACCATTTTTTCTATTTCATTTCCATTTCTACAATGCATTTCCGTCATTTGAACAGCACCACAATGCACATACATTCGTTGATTTTGTTGTTTTTACTTTATTATGTCCACATTTGTTCATGTCCACATTCTCACTTATCTCACTCACATACTTATCATATATCATATTATCTTAGTCCTCCACCTGGGAGGACAGTTTAGTTTCAGCAGTGTCTTATGACACTGATTGTTTCTCACTCTAAGTCTAGCATACGCCCTTGCACGGTGCAAGAGTAGCAGAATTGCAAAACTCTGACCTGCATACAACGATCCCTAGGCTAAGAGATGAAATTCCCCCTTTTCTAGAGAAAAATCAATATCATTTCATATGCAATCAACATTTAAGTCCTCCACCTGCCTGCTAGTTATACAATATTAAGGGGATTCACAGTTTAGTTTCAGTAGTGTCTTATGACACTGATTGTTTCTCACTCTATGCCTAGCATACGCCCTTGCACGGTGCAAGAGTAGCAGAATTGCAAAACTCTGACCTGCATACAACGATCCCTAGACTGAGAGGTGAGATTCCCCATTTCTAGATCAGATAATTTTGTATTCTCTTGCCAAAAATGTGCGATCCTAAGCAAATATTTCTTTCCAATTAAAAAGGAAGATTTAACCGACCTTAATCTGTTCAGGTTAAGTAAGTTTGCAAAAGCTTTAAGTACTTATAGTACATAATTAGTTTAAAGGCTATGGACAAGTTTAAAAATGTATTTACTAAGTTAGAAGAGTGTGGAAAGGAACACTAAGGGGCTTTTAAACCTAATAACATATAATATTGATAGCATGATACTAGAGTTAAGAAATTTAAAAAAGCGAATTTTTTGTTTTTTATTTATTTTTTTAGAACTGTAAAAGAAGCACTCATAAGAGTATTACGTCCATTGTCGACTGTCCCGTATTCCCTTTTGCTATTCTTTAAATATATCCAAATTTAGTAATAAAACTGAGTAGATTCTGCTGTGTCAAAAAGCTCCGGTTGTTCGTCTCACAACACTCCAGTGCCAAATATGCTAACTCTGATATCACAAAAAGCGTGTCAAATACTAAAAGAAAGTGGTCTGCCTTCTCTGCACATTCTTCTTTCGAATATCAGGCAGCATCGAAAGCACTGCCTCCCAGACTAATCGTATTTAAAAGTTGGATCCAAGACAAGAGGGCAGCTACGGGCCGCTTATATTTATGAATCCAAATTGAACATACATAAATACTTCAGCTGAAGGGAAATGGTTAAAGACTAGCTGACAAGGGCCTAAAAAACGGGAACGGGAATATTACCCGCTCCATCTCTCCCCGCCCTCTGCTTAGATCTGATTCCACCAGCTGCCTACAGTTAGATGCTTCAAGAACATGATCTTTGTCTGTCTATAGCCAAACAGTTCCTCCCATTTACGATTGTGGACCAAATCGGGTTAATTCCTATTATGATACCTCAAAGGAATTGAATTTAGTGAAATCGTATTAGAATTTTAATTTCTAAAAAACATCGGAATTGTAAATTTCAATTACAAATTGCAATTATGTAAGTCAAAAGTTTTTGCTAGAGAACTAATAACAATGGAATATGTGAGTCCCCCTAGGTGGACAGATTACTGTTGTGAGGCCCCCTAGTAAGATTTTCTCTTTGTGGCCTTTTGAAAAACTGCATGATAAGAAATGCATACACATTCTCAATTCTTTATAGTTTATTACTTTCAACTGAATTGTAATATTGAAGGCACTTGAATAATCTGAATTCCAATTTAAGCATTTTCTGAATAATCTCAATTGAAGAGAAGATAAATCCTACAGATTTCAAGTTAACTTTTCCATTACAAGAATTCCGATTCCATATTTAGAAGCTGAATCGAGATGGAATTTTTGATTTCAGTTTACTTTTAAATCCAATTCCATTACCAATGTTTGTTTGCCTTTCTCGTAGATATTTTCCTTTGTTTTCTTTGTTCACTTGAAGTCGAGGTTACTTTTGTGCAAGCTTCATGATAAAAGACATTCCATTACTAAGGATTTCCATACGTTTTTTGATTGGGAATTTTATTATTCGTTAGTATGTATTAGTATGGTCGCTGTGGCGTAGTGGTAGTGCGTTGGACTGCTGCGCAGAGAGTCCGGTGTTCGAATCTCGGCACAGGCAAAATCAAAAAGAAAAAATAATTTTTCTTCACGGCACCACCTCTTGGCAGGCAATGGCAAACCTACAAGAGTAAAAATTGCTATGAAAAGCTTTTCACTTCGCCGTTCGGATTCGGCATTAAACTGTAGGTCCCTTCCATTCATGTACAAATATGACACGCACAACATGAGTGGATGCGAAAAGCTCGGCCTAGGCCCTCCATGGGTTGTTGTGCCATTAAAAGTAAAGTAAGTAAGTAATGTATTAAATTCGTAGTACTCGTAGTTTAAAGTTGTTCCCCTCTTCCTCCTCATTTTGTAAAGCTTGTTTCATAGTATGTTTTATTTACGTAATTTTAATCTAAAAATTATACTATATCTCTCTCTGTCAATGTTCGCATACGCGCATCGTCCGTCCCCATTCACACTTGTTCGACGATCTACCGATCGCTTCACTGACTGACTGCCTGCCTGCTTGCCTGCTTGCGTTTCGCACTCGTTTCACCATCACCACTACCACCACCACCTAAACACAAAAAATAATAAACGAATCACTCACAAAAAATTAAAACTACCTGTCCGAAAACTAAAAATGGTTAGGCTAACAACAGCGACAATGAAACTGATGATTCTGATGGATCTCCATCTCCATCTACTCTACAGTCAAACAGCAAAGCACCCGTCTCGGCGCAAGTGGCCGCTGTCAAGAAGACGACACGTTCAGGCAGCAGCGATTCTACAGCATCTACCGAAAGTTCAGCCAGTTCGGCAGCAGCTGTAAATGGTGCAGCACCCAGTAGCAGCACAGCAGCGGCAGCAGCAGTAACGCCAGCTGTAAGTGCAACTACACGCTACCAAACAGCACGTGACAGCCCTGCACGGTCACGACCATCAACGGCAGCGGCACCGGCACCGGCATCGGCACCATCGACTGAAAAGAAACCATTCGTTAGTCGTTTTCTGCCACAGCACAGCACTGCCACATTGAGCGCTGCTGACAAAAAGAAAGCAGCTGCCGAATCTGAGTCCAGCAGCGAAGAGGAGTCTTCCAGTGAAGAGTCGGAAGATGAAGTTGAAACTACCAGCACGAAACCAAAAAGCAGCATTACGAGCAGCAGCAGCGTAAAACCGACTTCAAGCGCTGCCGCTTCGACAGCATCGGCAGCCAGCAGCTCGACGTCGTCGTATCGCGATCGTCTCGAAGCGAGACGCAATTCACGTGATGATACGAATTCGTCGTCGAGAACGTCATCGGCGTACGCCACACCATCGAGCAGTGGCACTAGCGGCTACGGATCGGCATCGACACGTTCACGCGCAGTGCCTGCGCCACATCATTCACACGATAGCGGGGATGATCGTTATGGCGGCAGCGGCGGTGGCGCAACAGGAAGCAGGTATTTTTTGAAGATTGTGATAAATTGGCTTAATTAAGAAGCTTATTCTTTCGATATTTTTTTTTTCTAACTGATAATTACCTATATTGATTTTGTTCAGTTTTATGTTTTATGAGTTGAAGTTATTTATTTATTTAGATATTTTTGTTGTGTTGTGGGAAATCGTTGCATTTGCATAATCAAAGTAGTCAAAATTTTGGTGCATCCAAAAAAAGAAAAATGCCTCTGGCTTTAAGCTTTTTGCATATGAAATTGGGGTTCAAAAGCGATTTCCTGCCTAATTACATACAAATTTGCTAACACAAACAGTAATCAGCTAATGTAAAGCATCAAATATATCCACTCACTTATACTTACAATTCAACATTTCAATTGGGGCTGTGCACTCGATTAATTAGGATTTCGACTAAAATTGTGACTAATCGATTGACAATCAACGCACAGCCTTTTTGTCAAAGCATAACTACAATTAGAAGTGATTCACACTTACCATAAACGTCACAGTGGGATCGAGCATTCTAGCAAATGCGTGTACGTACTGATGGTTCGCACTAAAGGTGCGAAATGCGCGAAATGCGAATTAGGTATGGAATTAATCACGGAACAGCCTAAATAAAACTTACATACCTACTCATCTACTCATGTAACTTTTTTACTTGTTACTTGTTAAGTGTGTGAAAATACACTGTAAAATATAATATTTACTCATATTTCATTTTAGTATTAAGCTTTCTTCATTTATTAATAAAATATTTAACTGATGTTGTATTGAAAATAGATTTTTGTGTCTTAAAATATTCCTAATTTTTAATAAACATTTGCGTTGCTAACAAAAAACAAATAATTTAACAAAATGTAATATTTTTAATAATGTTCGTTGATATTTGAATTGAAATTTTAAAGCATTTATCATTTGATATTGGAAAACTCACCATTACATACATATACACGATTATCCACTCATACACATGCAACATGTATACGGAAAAGCACGAATACTTATATACTTAATATTTTTATGAGTGTAGTTGTACTCCTCCTGGATCTTTACAAAAAACGATTATGGTACAATTCAATATGCTGACAAATTTCACACGGTGACTCTTTGGAAGGGATATGCCATACATAAATATTGCTACATATATTACACTTTTATTAAGTACTTTTTGTTGCTAATTTATATACATGCATACATCATTTATATTCTTCATAAATTTGGCAGTGGAAATTAAAACCGTTTATTACATAAAATCTAATACGAGAAGGCGCTGTCTACTCAAAGAAAATATTCAAAAAATATGGATGCTCGATTTCCGGGAATTTCTGCTATATTACCAGGTGCTTATAGCTTGTGCCAAGCTATTCAAGATACACGTTATACATTCCTTCCTTTGGCAGTTTGTTTCTTGCTTTGTCAACGGTTCCACTTCATAGCTTCTCGAGGTAGCACATATCCAAAATTATGGGAATTTTAATGTCTTAAGGGGAAATCCCAGACCTGGTAGAAGCAATGTGAGTACAGAGTGTTCAACACAGCGATACCGAATACCTCTCAAACAGTTATTTATTGGCCATTTGATTTTTTGAGATATTAAATTGTCATCCTGAAAACAAGACCGAATCAAAAGAATTATTTTTTCTAAGAGGTAAATAATCCCAAGGTTTGAGGTTCGACGGCTTTTGCTAATTTTTTGAAAATACAAGTCTCGAAACCTCTGAAGGGCAAGATCGTATATCTATCAGTATTGCGATTAAAGGTATGTACAATTTCAGGATTAGGGCACGAAAGTACGCCTTTTTGTTTTGAGGTGGTACGTTTCTGGTGCGTGACATATTTTCAAATATTTGAACTTAGTGAATCATAGTGAATGAAATCTTTTAGAGTGCCATTGTAATCGCGCAAAATGGACGTGTATGGTAAAACAAAACAGACTCGTCAACACTTATGTATTAAAAATTCTTCCAGAATGTTATTTTAAAATGGATAAGTGTCCTTACGCAAAACACAAAATTATGTAGAATAGGCCGTGTGTCAAGTGGAACTGATGGAACAATTTGTTACATGGCTAAAGATAGCCATCCAGATCGTAAGCCAGATACCTAAATATCCTTCTACGAGGTTTGAGAATTAACATAAAGGTTGTAATTAAGATATAGCATAAATTTTGAAGAATAGCGTTTAATTTTGAGTGATGAAAATGAAATTTATATTGTTACTGTGAAATTTCCCTACTTTTGTGAGTAAGACTCCACTAACACTAAACGTTTAGCGGTAATTGGGTTTGGTGACCACCACTACCACTAAACATTTAGTGATATTGGGATTTTATTTCCACTTACCTACGAGTATTTCCACTACACGTTTAGGGGTAAATTTATTTTGTTTCCACGACCTTACTTACTTAGCTGGCACTACAACCTATAATCACCTCAAGTATTCATTGGGGAATATTTTAACGTGGTGGGTTCGAAGCCCTACGCACAACCATTCATTCAAGGCCACGGAGAAGCCCGCCACACACATTAGTTAGCTCACTGATGGGTGTCCGATCGCTATCCAAGGGACGACATGAGGAAGCTGTGTGTCGACTTGAAACATAGAAGCGCAAGAATCGAACATAGTTTCTTTACCTACAAGGTAAAGTTCGTAAAGTTCATGGGCACAACAGCCCATGAGGGCATAGGCCAAGCATTCACTCATTTTGTGCGTATCCTAATTATATCTTGTACATGAATGGCAGGGACCTAAAATTTATTGCCGAATCCGAACGGTGAAGTGGAAAAGTTTTTTTTAGGCAATTTTTACTCTTATCTACGGTTGCCATGTTGTGGTGCCATGAGGCGGTCCCGTGTGGAAAAATGTCTTTTTTCTATGGTTTTTTTTAAATTTTGTTTGTGATGAGGTTTGAACCAATGAAACTCAGGGTAGCAGGCCAACGTGCTACTAACTACGCCACGGCTACCACGGTGAAAACTATAGTCAAACTGAAGTGAATAAATGCCGAGTTTGGTAGTTGTAGTTAAATATTGTATAATACAACATGCAACATTTAGTACATTTTGCTAATGAAAAGTACGGTTTGTCTCAAATATTAGTACGTTCATAAATTTGTCAATCACAACACTAATATCTGAAAGATCCTGCTAGATAATAATGCATACTATCATTGAGGGAAAATCCTTGATGTTTTTTTTTTACTGTATCCAAGGGATTACATAATAGCAGGAAATTTCAGCTGGTATTTCAGGCTGATTCATTTACAAGGTATGATCAAAAAATAACCGTTATTTTAATTTTATTTGTTCAAAAAGTATTTATTTATTCATCAACAACTATCTTGTCCCCTTCAAAGTAATCCCCCTCAGATATAATACACTTATGCCAGCGTTTTTTCCAATCCTCGAAACACTTCTGAAACGCGCTTTTTGGTATCGCCAACAGCTCGTGTTTCGATTTTTCTTTTATCTCCTCAATCGTAGCAAAACGCTTTCCTTTCATCGGTGTCTTCAGTTTTGGGAAGAGGAAAAAGTCAGCGGGGGCCAAGTCCGGTGAATACGGCGGTTGAGGCATGATAACGGTTTTGTTTTTGGACAAAAACTTACGCACAAGCGACGTTGTTTTTGCTCAAAATTTAGCAATTTTGGAACAATCTTCCCTGCCGCAAGTTTCATGCCTAAATCATCCGTAAAAATAGCTTGGCATGAGCCGAACGATATGCCATCATCATCAGCAACCTCTCTGATAGTTATTCGACGATTATCCAAAATCATTTTCTTCACTGCGTCAATGTTTTCGTCGGTTGTTGACGTGCTCGGGCGACCAGGACGAGCATCGTCATTGACATCTTCTCGGCCTTCCTTAAACCGGTTATACCACAATTGAACTTGTGTTCTGCTCATAGTAGACTCGCCAAAGGCCACAGTCAACATTTCAAATGTCCTTGCGCATTTAATTTAATTTTTTACCCAAAACTGAATGCAGTTTCTTCGATCCATTTTTTCGAATAGTAAAAAATCGAAGAGCACATCAAAACACGACTAACATTTTTATCTGTCAAAAACAAACTGACAATCCAAAATAGTTGGTATTGCCAACATATATAACAGACATGTGTACCAACATAACAGAAAAAGAAATGCGAAAATCGAACATACGTAACTAACGAAATTTGCAAATAACGGTTTTTGATCACACCTCGTATACTTAATCGGTACGATACGAACAGTCGAAGCAATGTGAAGTCGGTTAAAATGAATTAACGGTATCCAGGGCAACCCGACACGATCGAAACGGCATTAGTACGCATCGCTGATGGTCGTCTCGTTTAAATATTTATAATTTGTTATTTCACGCCTTGCCTTCTACGAAGTGAATCAACCTTGACTGTGAAAGTTTCCACTACCAAATTTGTATGTTTCTTTTCGTTGGTTCTATTCTTTTGCAGCTGAACAAGTGCCAATTTGATTTTCATTCAAAATTACCGCCCGTGAAAATGAGAAAATAGAAAGTAATCTATATACTATGTTCTGCATCTGTATGTATGTACTATCTTTTATATATTTATATAATATATATCATATTTTCAATGTACTGTGTATATTTTTGTGTGTTCAGCTTTTCTTTCTCTCTCTCTTCTCTCATTGTATTTATAGCCTTGTCTATCTGCGAACACTTGGAGTTATCATTTTGGCACTTGTGTTTCTCATTCGTGCCGTTTTCCGAATAATCGTCAAATTTGTAACATTTTCATAAATCAGAAAAACAAAAACATGCAACAAAAACCACAAGCGATAAAAAAATCTGTACTTTGAATAACTGCCAAATTCGCAAGCTACGCGCGCCTTAGGTAAATTTTTATTTAAACAAAATAATAACTATTGAACAAAATTTGGCCAATTTAGTTTAATTTGCACAACATTTTTTTAACTCAATCAAATAACTAAAAAACGCAAAAAACAAACAAACCAACAACTACAAACAACAATAACAAAATTTTTGTTCTTTTCTTCTTCTTGTTCTCTCTCCATTTCCATCTGTTTCTACTATACATACATACGAACTTACTCTTACTTCCTCGTACTGCCTCGTCTCTGGATACATAAAAATGCCACTGATTGTGTAGTACAAGTCTACCTTATAGCATACCATATATCAGTAGATACCGGCCCAAATACAGAAAGCGGCTTGCAGATGTTATACGGCACCTCGAATGAGCGCGTCTAGCGTTTAACCTTACGTTACGTAAACACACCACGTTGCACATTTCTAATGCTACCTACAATTTTAAATTTTAATTTCATTTATTTTTATTTTTTAAATTTTTATTTTAAAATAATATTTATTGTACAAAAAAACAAACAAAATGCTGAACACTTTTTTGTTGTTGTTAATTGTTAAAAAGCAGTTGATCGTTATTTTTTTTTTCTATTTTGTAAACTAATTTTAAATAATTTTTCATCTTCATTTTTACTTGTTTTCTAACAAAAATTAAAAAAGAAAAACAAACCAATAATGGTATTTGTAAATAACTGAGCTGAGCGCTGTATAAAGAAATTGGAGAATAAGGGGCTAAGATATTTTGCATTTGGATTTGTATTCCATTCTAAATAAAATCAATCGAAATTCAAACAAGTGAAATCTGTTTACATAAGTACATATCGGAGATGGAGAAATTGTTTATATCTCTTGATCTCTCTTCAATCTATTTGGTAGATTAAGTCTCTAGTTCTAATATGAATCGAAATGCCTATATCAAATTCCTTTTTAGTTGGAATCGTCCAAGCATTGGATTCTTAAACAATAACAATTTTGCATGGGTACCAGAAGCCGTGATACAATTTTGCAATTTTTTTTCTGAGTTCCATATGTCTGCTAGTATATAATATTTCATCACTCAAAAAATTTGTAAAAGATATGTTGTGAATTTAAGAAGGTGTAGAAGTAGGTGGACGGCCTACCGTGTGGAAATGAGCTGACCGATGGTGCAGTTCTTTGGTATCAAATACTATAAGAAATTATTTACAGGTCAAGTCACAGAAATGCATAAAATGTGCATCTCTGTTGAAATTTGTCTAGGTACATATTTATCCTTATGTATTTTGACCAAAGTTGGGTCATCTTTAGCCTTTGAAATATTATATACATGGGGACCTGCGTAGGTATGATATCCACGTTAAGTTTATTAGTTTGTCTAAATGAATTTTAACATTTTAAATGCAAAAAAAAATAAATTTTAATCTTTTTGTTGATCTTCAAAACTTTATATTCCAAAACACTGTACTGTGTCTAGTTACGTGACTTTTGAGCAAAGTGACATGTAATAATTTTAAGTTCTATAAATGAAGTTTTACGTTAAACAGTGATTACATTTGGGTAAAGTTTTTAAATGGGGGTTTTTTTTCCGAACTTTCAAAGTTGCTGTGCGAAAAACTGCACCGATTTTCAAAATGGGTTAAAGTCAATTTTGTCAAACCCTTGAAGTCTATAGCAGGGTTTCCCGTAGGCATTACGAATTTCTGTTATAAATTAAGGAGAGAAATAAGGTAGTGTTACTGTTTCTGTTCTGGATGAAAAGATTGCAATTTAAAACCATAATAACTGATATAAAATGTGTCTCAATTCAAACGTTTATTGATATTGGGTGATTGGAATGTATTAGAAACTTCCAAATACAGACATTTATGAGAGGAAATGAAAACTTTTATTTCTATTCCTTTTATGCAAGTGTCGATAGAAAGAAATGAGATGAAAATTATTAGGAAATTCGGTGTAAATTCTTTAAAAACTTGCCCTATTCTCTCTAGAAGTTTACACCTTCTTTTGAGTCTTGTTAGGTGCTTTTTCTCAAAAATATTTATAACACCCAATTGGGCTTAATTGATTTCTCTGTGATGCTATTTCTCTTGATGGTTATAATTAATTATACTTGAATCAATATATTCTTTATAATCTTCTTTTAATGGGACAACAGCCCTTGGAGGGCCTAGGCTAAGCTTTTCGCTGACTCGATGTGTATATTTTGCCGAATTTATGTTCTGGCTTCTTTTTAAATTTTGCTCTGGCCAGAAAATGTTGTCCTTTTGTTTCAATTTTGTGTTTTTTTTATACCAGTCACTGTTTGTTGCGTTAAATGTTTGGAAATTGTTTTAGGCGGCTTTGATATGTATCGACTCATTTATGCCAAATCATGTTTCAAAATTCAAATTAAATTAATATATGTACTATATGTAGATCGTTCGAAAGTTGATATTTCTTTTACGGATATTCAGGCATTTTTACACTCACCCAATAAAAATAATTGAGTGTGTTTGGCCAATTGAAAGCATAGCTTGCGATTTTTTTCTTTTTTCAAAGAGGTTATGTGGTCACGTTGCTGTCTTCGCAAGGAAAATTAATTACGAATAAATTGAGCTAAGTGGTAGCTGTGGTGTAGTGGTAGTGCGTTGGACTGCTGCGCAGAGTGTCCGGGGTTCGAGTCTCGGCACAAGCAAAATCAAAAAGTAGAAAAAATAATTTTTCTACACGGCACCACCTCTTGGCAGGCAATGGCAAACCTACAAGAGTAAAAATTGCTATGAAAAGCTTTTCACTTCGCCGTTCGGATTCGGCATAAAACTGTAGATCCCTTCCATTCATGTAGAAATATAACACGCACAACATGAGTGGATGCGAAAAGCTCGGCCTAGGCCCTCCATGGGCTGTTGTGCCATTAAAAGTAAGTAAGTAAGTAAGTAAGTAAATTGAGCTAATGTTTCAAGTTTGCATCAGTAAAAGTTTAAAATAGCGTAATAAATTAAGGTATTTGCCTAACCCTTTCTCTACTTCGGATATACTATACACATACTATGTTCTTACTTGAACCTTCTATTGTTGAATATTTTTTCCTTCAGCCTAGATTCTCTATTGACTGAGATTATTTACTTTTTTCGTTTTTTGCTCATCGTATCTTTTGTTGTTGCATTTTCTTAATCAAATAAACAACCAACGCAAAAAGTTAATGGAAGTAACTTTCTAGACTGCGGCGTAGGCGTCGCCTTGTTTACCCTTTATGTACACTCTAGTGCGTATCCTAGCCTACTATCTATAATAAGTGCTTTGCACTACCTGATCCTTAAATGTTATTGTTGTTTGTCGGCTTGGTAGTACACAGAAGTAGTAAAAAACAGAAACCAATATAATTTTCGGACTAATTACGTTTTCACGAAAATGTCAACACAATTAAAGCGTAATTTCAAGTTTCTTAAAATGAAAGTGAAATAATGGTAAAAGTGCAAAGTCAGGAAGTCATCAGCAGTAGCAGCAGCAGCAGTTCAGCACATTACAGAGGGCAACGAAGCAAGCTAACAAACAATCCAGTAAAAAGGAAGAGGAACAAACAAGTGGAGATTTCTGAATGCTGAATGGAAGAGTGTGGTACGAGGGAAGACTGTGTATGTGAAGGACCAAAACATTTCAAGCATACATACTTACTATGTATATAAATAATTAAAGGATGAAAGTACAAAACAAAACAAACGAAAAAGAAAGAATCAAGAAGAAACTTTAAATGGCCAAACACCAAAATACAATGTCAGCAGTCATTACACCACAGCTCTACATCCATACCCACCTCCCCTGCCCCCCAACTCTCTCCTCCTCTCTCTCTCTCTCTCTCTCTTTCTTTATCTTCCTGTTGACAATTACACATTTAGCTCATTTTAATGGATTTGAATATACTTTATTGTTATTGTTGTTTGTGCGATTGTTGTTGCCGTTGTTTGTATTTGGTAAACAAGTGATTTTTTTCTTTTTTTTTATTTGCTTTTATTTTGTTCTGGTCAGAAAAATTTATTCTTTTTCTTCAATTTTGTTTTTGTTTGATTTTTTATTTACATATACCCTACATTTGGCTATCTAGATTTCCATCTTAAAAAAATCCTGATATCAATTAAGTTTCTTTGTGTATTTTGCTAGTCGTTCTTGACCAACTGTAGTATTTCATTAAACCGTATTTAATTTCGTTAATTTATTTCAGATTTTCTGATACGTGCTATTTCAATAATTTGTATAGTGCACAAAAAAGAAACCATGAAACATTCAGCTTGAAGTATTTAAATATTAAATTTTTCCCTTTGCTTTTTTTCCGTGAACACTGAGTAATCGATATGGAATGCTTTGGCATTTCGTCCGCTTTCTGTATTTTTTCTCAATTTCATATTTCTTTAATTGACATTTTTTTACGGTCAAGCGAAAAATTCTTTTCTCGTTTTTTCTGTGAACCTACGAAAAATGATTGCAATTTTCATTAGGTCACAAAATGTAAAGGGTGATTTTTTTAAGAGTTTAGTTTTTGAAAATGATGAAAAAAACAGAAATTTTACAAAAGTGAATGAAATTATTATTTGAATCGATAAATAAATTCCTGCCATTTCCTTTTTAAACATAATTTCATTTATATGTTGCCCGCGGCTACGCTTCAAGTGGTCCATTCTGAAGGTCCAATTTTGGCACATTTTTCACACATTTCGGCCGGAATTTAAACAATGACGAATTACGCGTTCAATGTTGCCTTCCAAAGCAGCAATCGTATTTGCATTGTCCCTTTAGACAAGAGACTTAACATAGCTCCACAAAAAATTGTCTAACGGGGTCAAATCACACGATCTTGGAACTGCACCAAAACGTGAGATTAACTGCTCACCAAATTCGCCTCTCAATTGATGCAGGGTTTCGATTGCAGTGTGGTATATGGCATGTGGCACCGTCCTGTTGGAACCACATATCGGCCGAGTCCAATTCTTGCATTTTCGGCAAAAAAAGAGTCTGATTTTATCGAACGGTACCTTTCTCCATTGATCGTAACGTGGCGGCCTTCATCGTCTTTGAAGAAGTACGGCCCATGATGCCGCCTTCTCATAAACCGCACCAAACAGTGCATTTTTCGGGATACATTGGTAGCTGCTGAATGGCTCTGGCTGGTCTTCACTCCAAACACTGCAATTCTGCATTTTCACTAATCCATTGAGCCAAAAATGAACATCGTCGCTGAAGATAATTTTGCGACAACACACATTTTTCATAGAGCACGAATTTTGATAGTAAATTTCAATAATTTGCAAACGTTGTTTAGGCGTAAGTCTATTCATTATGAAATGGCAAACCAAACTGAGCATAAATCAAGTGACAGCTATCAAAAAGACCAACTCCGAAAAAAGTATTGGCAGATTGAAAACCATACTTCTAGAAAAAACACCCTTCACAATTGTTTTTTGAAGTAAAACACTGCGCTAGATTGCTTGCAGCAGAGAGAGAGTGAAATAAAAAACTCAGTCCGGAAAATTTTATATACTCTCAGTATAATAGAGATAGAATAGGATGTATGTGTGAGAGAGAGAGGCTGTCAGTTAGTTTTCTACCAGATCTGGTTCTCTCTATCTGGTTCTCTCTTTAGAGAAGTGTGCGTGTATGCATCTGTGAGAGAGAGAGGCTGTTAGTCAGTGTTGTCAAATTAGTGTATTTTCAACCAGATCTGAAGGATTTTTAAAAACAAGTTCGCTTGTAGACAAAAAGTTCGGCCTGGGCCCTTCATGGGCTGTTGTGCCATTAAAAGTAAAGTAAGTAAAGACTAGTTTCATAAAACTTCACTATACATTTTTATTTTTTAAACAAAAAAGTTAAATTTTCAATTACTTTTGACTAATTATATTATTAATTTTCTATTCAAACATTAAAATTCAAATTATTTATAAAAAGCTGGCATAAAAATCTGCTAAGCTGGTATAAAAATTTGGTTGATTTAAAAAAAAAACTTGTTTGGTGGATTTTGAAATCCAAGATTTGGACATTGAGAAAACATTGATAAATAGAAAATCAACAAAACGTTCCGTTTTCGTGCTGTTAAAGGTACAGAAAGGCTATACGAGGATCGATAAATGAGCCCGTTTCTGGTTCTGTAAATGGTACAGACAACGGGTTTTGTGGATCATCAAGTCGGGCTACAGCCTGTAACATCCATACTATCAACGGACTGTTTCAGTACCGTCAGTGAAAACTAAATAGTATCCGTTCCCATTCCGATAATCGGTACCGAAAACGGAGTGCGCTCCGTTAAGAATACAGTAGATCGTGCCGTTCCTGCATTAAATTTTTGTATAGAAAACTGAATGGAATATGGTATAACATTGTGTTCCAAAAATCAACTTTTTGTTTAACACATGGAGAAATCGTTATAGAAATGAAAATAGATAGATGTCAAATATAATGTAAGTAGATATGAAGTCAGTTTTCCTCTAACACGTCATGCGAGATTGACCCCAGGACAGTGAATGGATTATGGAAGTATTTGATACATTATGTTGCTCAGATCATGATCATAACTCAGATTCATCGGTACATGCTGAGTTTCGCTCGATAACGATAATGTTGATGTCTCCATAATTTTAATGTCAAATTATTGGGGAGCAATTTCTAATTAGTTGGCACAAATCGGTTGTGGAAAAATTGATGCGAAAAAATTTGATTGTCTACGTTTTTGAGCTTTTTTAACTTACCAATAAATACTACTATTTCTCGTAGTAGGAATAATTCGTAGAAATTTTTTTGTGACACGGATAAAAATATTTAAAAATATATAAATACAATTTTAGAGTATTGGAAAAGGTGCCAAATAAATCGACTATTAACGGAATAATAATGGATCTGTAGAAATGGGGAGAATCCGGAGTCGCAAATTCACCGTAGTTGATGGACTTAAAACGGATCCGTTGAAACGCAGTTAAAATAGAGTTAAAACAATACAAATTTACGGAGTGAAAACGGGTCCGTTGAAACGCAGTTGAATCGGAGTTGAATCGGAGTTGAATCGGAGTTAAAACAATACAACATTACGAAGAGAAAATGGTATACTACAACTTAACTTTCCGTAAACGTAAACGTACCATTTGTCTATTGCATATTACAGATTCCGTTACGATTTACGGTAAACGTATTATATTTTGTATTGCATATTATGGAACGTACCGTATACGTATCGTCAATTACGGGCATATAAGCCCGTTTATGTCCCGTTCATACATATCGTTCCAGATTATTGTTCCTTGAGCATATTTGAGAATATTTAATATTTAATTTGAACAATAATCAACTTTTTGAAGATTGTTGAATTCGGTAAACAATTGTATTCTATCAACTAAATTAAGTACGTTCCCTTGTTAATTGTACGAGGAATTGATAGATTTTAATGGCGCTTAAGCTTTATTCCAATCAATAAGCTCGTTTTAATTATGAACCCGTTTAATTAGGAAGCTTCTCTTGTTTCGTTTCATAGCAAACATGTCCAATCAATTAACAAAAGTTTCGCATTTCTTATTGCTTCGTTTAATTCTCGTTTAGCAGCATCAAGCAAGATTTATTTGTTTATTATTTATGTACGTGTTAGCTGCTACTACAAAAATAGAAATAAAGTTCTGTTGGAGAATTGTAAGAACAGAAAATCCTGCGTGAATTTATTATCGAATTTACGTGGCAGCATATTGAATTGTTTATACGTGCAATTATTGTTTGATATTTGTATGCATTGAGGGGAGGAGGGCGAGAAAGAACTTCTAAATACATAGCGTAATAGTACAAAATAAGTAAAGCCAAAAGGTGATTATATAACAAATAAAAATAAAAATACACACATACTTACATGCACACTTACCACATTCATATAATTAAGATTTATTTTATGCTAATATTACAATTGAACACTCGAATATGTGAGTGTGTGTGTGTCTCTTTGTGTGTGTGTGTGTGTGTGTGCACGTGTTTCTACTTTACTATTTAACTATGTATAACAATATAAGTACTTACCCTGTATATGATTTTGCACACAAACACACACACATTCACACTCACTGACTTACCGTTGCATTTGTTAATTAATAGTTTTATTATATCAATTAAATTTTATTACTTCTACTTACAATTTGTTGGCTTAATTAATTTATAACATTGGGTTGCTAAGAATGGAATTCAAATTTAATTTCTTACTTATACGAGTATAGAAATTCATTACTTTTGTTATATGCATTGCTTGCTTTTATCGTTTAATTTCTATTAAAATGTATCAATTTTCCAAATCAAAAGTTTACATAGTGATATACATTCTCTCCGGGAGTACCGGGAATTGGTCAATAAAACACAAAATATTTATAATTTATTTAAATTTATTGTATCGCCTTCAAAGAAAGCCCCTACCGAAATACTTATGCAAATATGCATACGAATCCAATCATCAAAACATTTTTCAAACGCATCTTCCGGAATCCACTTCAGTTCTAGCCTTCAGTTCTAGTGTGCATTTATGTAAGTGGAATTTTAGAATGAGAATAAAGTCAGCCGAAGCTAAATACGGTGGTTGTTCGATGATATTTGTGGAGTTTTCAGCCAGAAATTCGTTAACAATTTGGAAGAAAATTCAGGACTTTTGGAACTAGTCGAGCTGCAACGCTTATGATATATCCAAACATTCGTGTACCAGGCGTACAAGTATGAAACTGGAAATGACATCTCTGTGACGCTAGGTAAAACTATACGCTCTGTCAAACCAAATCATTGGCGCCATTTCTTCGCATTTAGTTCTGTCAATTATATTCAGTTCATAAACAATCAAGTTTCACAAAACAACATTTTTTTTTTCGCTCGTTAAAATGTCGAATTTTGTGCCTACGATATGCGGACATCATTGATTTTCTGTTTCCAGTTGAAGAAATCTGCTTTGGAATCTCATCGAATGCTTGTGGAAGCTTACGGCTAGCACGCTCTAGGCAAAACACAGTGCAACGCGTGGTTCAATAAGTTTAAAAGTGGCGATTTTGATGTGAGAAACGAAGAACGTGGGAGACCACCGAAAAAGTTTGAAGATGCCGGATGCCGAGTTACAAGCTTTACTCGATGAGGATGATGGTTAAACGCAAGAACAACTTGCAGAACAATTAAATGTGACCCAAAAATGCATTTACTTACTTACTTATTTTTAATGGCACAACAGCCCATGTAGGGCCTAGGCCGAGCTTTTCACATCCACTCATGTTGTGCGTGTTATATTTGTAAATGAATGGAAGGGACCTACAGTTTAAAGCCGAATCCGAACGGCGAAGTGAAAAGATTTTCATAGCAATTTTTACTCTTGTAGGTTTGCCATTGCCTGCCAAGAGGTGGTGCTGTGTAGAAAAATTGTGTTTTTCTACTTTTTGATTTTGCCTGTGTCGAGATTCGAACTCCGGACACTCTGCGTAGCAGTCCAACGCACTACCACTACGCCACAGCGACCACCAAAAATGCATTTCTCATCGTTTAAAAGCCATGGTGGGAAGATGGGTGCCGCATGAATTGACTGAAAGACAGCAAATCCAAATCGCTTCGGAAAGATTACAATGCTTTGTGTTTTCTGGGATCAGCGAAGTGTTATCTGGGTTCACCTTCTGAAACTAGGTAATGCAGTTACTGGTCAACGCTACCAACAGCAATTGGCCGATTTGAACTGTTTGAACCGTGCTTTGCGCCAAAAACCAGAATATCAATCTAGACAACACAAAGAGATATTTCTTGATGACAATGCACCATCACATTGAACAAAACAGACTCGGAAATTGGTAGATTAGTACAGCTGGGAAGCCCCCCCTATGCGGCTTATTCACCAGACTTGGCTCCATCTGACTACCACGTACTTTCATCAATGGGGCATACACTGAGCATGCAGCTCAGCAGCACTTCGATTCGTACGAAAATGTGAAAAAATGGCTAGATGACTGGTTTGACTTAAAAAACGAACAGTTTTTTTGGCGAGGCATTCACAAATTGCCAGAGAGATGGGAAAAATATGTAGCTAGTATTGGCCATTACTTTAAATATAACCATTTTTTTTAAATAAACGTGTATTTAAAAAAAAAGATTCCCGTTTTCATAGTTGTACACCTGGTGCAATGGTACGAATTAATTAATGAGAGGCAGAAAGCTCAGCGGCTATCTCTCTTAAATTTAAATTACGATTTTCCATCACCATTTCCTTCATTTTATTATTCAGTTGAAGACATTGGTGGCCGAACAAAACGAGGCAAATCTTAAACCACATTCCGACCGCTTTTGAATGCACGCACGTGTTTTCGATAAATTCGATTTGCTGTAAGCTTTCTGAAACATTTTTAGCGATTCGACACACGAAAATCCATTTGCAATACAAAATTTGAGATAACTTAGGTGGTGCCAACTTAGCGACACAAAGCATTTTTACAATCCCTTTAAGTGACATTTTAAAATTATCATTTCCTGGTACTTTTTCGACAGAATGTACAATACTCATACTTTTATAATTATTAATTTACGGTCCAATTTTATTCAAATGCTATTGTAAAATTATAAATCAATATTTGTTTTTGTGTTTTGATATTTTTGTTTGCTTATTTATTTGTAGTATTAAACTACTTCATTGAGATTGTGTTAAATGCTTTTGTCTCCTTTTAAAGTAATCAATTTTAGATATTTTGTAATGTGCAACATTTGGTTCAGGATAGGCAGTGGCTTTTAGGTTGTTTTTTGAAAACATGTCGGTGGCGTTGACTAACTCGGAGAGTAGCTATTTGAGATCTCAATAATGACCAAGAATAAAGTACATACTTAATTCAGTAAAAAGAAGTCTAACGTAAATTCTCAAATCAGTTTGATTTCCTTGATTTCCACTACGTACATAGCGACATTCCACGCATGTAGTAAGGAAAACAAAGTTTATAGAAGTTATAAATATATGTATACAGGACAGTGAGAGAAATTTTTAACCATTTTTGGTATTTGACAGAAAGTTTTTAAATTCAACAAAAACACATTTGTGTATAAGCTTTTCTTAAAAGTAATCACTATTTAATATTTCAACATTTTCTTGATTTCGAAAAACATTTAAACAACGTTCCGCCGATCTTCCTATCATCAGGCCTGGTTATGTTTATGTACATACAATATACACATATACATATATGTAGGTTTATAAATGTTCAGTTACCGACGATGACATCTGTGATAAGCAGTTCTGCAACAGTTCCAATTTATTGCATAATGAAGACTCGATTAACGAAAACCTAGGTTTATTTGATTTTAAACGTACACGCTGATTGAAGCAAACTTCTATGGTCCGCTTTAGCTGTTCCCTAAACTGAAAATAAAGCAGAAATATTTGCGATCTTGTGCAAAGAGAATAGATCATTCCTATCCATGCTTTTTTTTCAATTGACCAATCATAATCGTTCGCTCTCTATAAGATGAAAGTAAAATCCTCTCATTAGGAGTAGTAAAAATATAACATATGTTGAAAACAACCACATAGGCTAATATCACTCTGGCAACAGTTGCCGCCGACAGTTGTTGTTGTTTCCCATGTAAAATAACAAAACGAAAGAGAGAGATGCAGAGAGTAATTTTAGTAAGTACTTTCAAGAGAGCAGAACACATTTGCATCTGTTGCCATTGTGATACCGACCATAAAAGTATGTAATGTCTAGAAGCATCTATATTGTACAATTATAGATGTCGATGGGTAGTGCCACGTTATTCATAAGTAATATTTTTGAGGCCCCGTCAGAAGTATATCTTCCAATTGAAAAGAAGCCCTTTTAATGATAACTACTTATATACATAATTTCGTAGGAAGTGCTTAGGTCCGAATTATGGGAGGTAAAGTAAAAAATAGAATATAAATAAATCTACTAATTTTCATTATTAATCCAGCAATCAATCGATATTAATGCTTTTAGATTTTCTTTCTCTAATACCTGTTCGTAATTCCTAAAATCCTTAAGTATAATCAAAAAAAAAAAATAAAGGAAATTGAAAATGCTATCGAAAAATAAATATAAAACAAAATAAACAAAGAAAATCGAAACCATGAAAAAAGTCATAAAAAATTTTCCAGTTATACAAGCCGCTTTCTAAATAAAAGCAAGAGCAGCGCTATTGTATCGCAACCATCGCTCTCCACGCCTACGGCTTCCTTCGAAGATGACGCCAATGGAACAGGTGACGATTCCGACTCACGCTATGGCACGGGTCGTTCGCGCTATCTGGCAATGAAGGAGCGGCGCAATCGCTTGGCACGTAGCCGTTCATCACATGCGCTGGGCAATGATGACGACGACCTTGATGTGGAACCGGCAGTATCACCAACTACAGCATCGCCATCTGCTTATTTAGCTTCAAGGTGCGAAATTCTATCAAAACTCTATCTAACTATCTCTCTCTCTCTCTCTCTCTCTATCTCTTTTACACACACACTTTCCAGACTCTATTCTAAAACAAAAAACAATATGAAAGGCAAAAATGTACAGCAATGAAATTTTGGAAATTAGTTTGAAAATTACACAATTGGTAGTAATTAACTTTAAGCGGTGCCGCCAGGGGCGCACCTCAGGCAAAGCTGTAAATAAAACTGAGAACGCGTTGCCAACGAATTGTTTCTCCTAATTATAACCAATCCAAAATATTTATACTACATGTAATTAAGCGCTTTTAATGTGTTTTTGCCAACCCATTTCTTCAGTTTTCATACGACATTTTTACAACTCACTTCTTGAAGTTTTATTTACATACAATACATTGTCTTTTGTGTTTCTGTTTTTTCCGTTTCTGGCATCATCGAAAACACAATTCTACATAATCTAATCACAATTTTTCTTTGACCTTGCACTAATTCCTAATTATTTTATACTTTTGCGTTTCTGTTTTATGAATTATAACTTATTGAGTTTTATTTCCCATTCTTTTTTCGTTGCTCTTTTGTAAACTAAGAATTCGCGTTACATTTTTCGAAATATTAATCAAAAACCAAAAGGAAAATCTTATTGATACATTGGAATCAGTCTCTCTCTGTACATAGTAAAATAGCTTAGAAATGTAATGTTGATACTCATGCACCACTCAATCGATCGATTAATCAATCAATTAATTCATTAATTTCATTTCAATGCATACATATATACTATATTTCATGAATGGATGCAGTTTCGTTTACTGTGTGTGCCCACCACAGGATTTTCATTGCAATTCTTGACCTGCTCAAATCGGGAAAATTAAAAACAAAAACAAAAAAACCCAAAATCACACAACTTTACTTTACTCCCTCCTGCCACTTTTCGTACTCTAACTAATCAATCTCACACCCACTCACATAATTTCAGATATAGCGGGTATGGCGGCACGGACCTATCGCGCTCTCGTTCATCGCACGCGCTCAAATCACGTGACAATTCACCAATCACTGATCGTAGCACTGGCTCAATACGCAGCGCCATTGGCGGCTCCTCATCGACCGCTGCTGGTGATAGTAAAGATGGCGAAGCTTTAAGCTCGTGGGCACGCTATCTTAAAAATAAATATGGCAATAAAAGTTCAAAGGACACACCGTCATCGTCCAGCGGCGTCAGCAGTCGCGACACTCATCATCATGGCACCACATCGACCGCATTGCCTTCATCGTCGCATCATGGCGCTGGCAGCAGCAGTAGCGGTACTGGCCGCAGCACCGCCAACGATGTGTCACGTCGGCTTAGCTTGGGTCTGCCGTTGCGTCAGACCACTGAGATTGGATCTTCTGATGATGATGGTTCAAAAAACGGGCTAGGCTCCCCTACGTCCCCTACGGTAGCAGCAGTAGCAGGTATAACAGGAGTAGCAGGTACTTCCCCTAGGCAAATGTACCTGCGAAAGCGTCAACAGCTGTTCCAATTGGGGGGCCGGGGGAGCGAGCCCGGATCCTTTTGTTGGCCGCGCGGCATTGCCGCCGGTCCCGATAATAGTTTCGCCGTTGCCGATTCATCGAACCATCGCGTCCAAGTGTTCGACTCGAATGGCATTTTCGTGAAGGAATTCGGCGAATATGGTAGCGGTGAGGGAGAATTCGATTGTTTGGCCGGTGTAGCGGTAAATCGTATTGGGCAATACATCATCTCTGATAGGTGAGTAGAGGTGGCGGTTTGTGGGATAGATAGGTGTCTAGATTAATGGAAAACTTCAATTGACAATTTGAATGCATACCCAGTAGCTTTGCCTGCACTTAATTAACTAACTTTGTCTTTTAGATTTTTGTTGGTATTACTTTTACTTTTGGTCTTCGATATGGATGTCGCCTTGTATACCACAAAAGTCAAATGGGAAACTTTTTAATTAAAAAAAAAGGAAGCATAAAGTTCTAGCTCATGAATCTATTCAATAAATAAATTGGATGCTAGCCACAACAAACGAATGCTACCAAAGCGTATTCGAAGATGCTTTTGCGAAAGTGATTTTATGGTTGAAAGAGCGCTCGTGTCTAATTGGAAATGCTAGCAGGATAATGGTAGCACGTTAATACGGTAACGTGTTGCGCTTATCATCTACTGCTAAATCCAAGATACAACCACCACTGCCACCACGCCATCGCCATTGGCGGCGGCATTCGAAGCTGCTGCGCACCGCAAGCCCATGATAATTACGAGAAATTCATTTCTTCAGCAATTGGCTTTGGCTTTGGTGGCTCAGGAAATGAGAAAATATTTTGAAATACACATTTCTGCGGGAAATTGTTTTTGTACTTATTTCGTTTATGCTTTGACAGTAGAATGAAACAAAAGAAGCGCCTCTGGGGGAACGCATTTAATTGAATTTAAAATATGCTAATCTGCTTTATGCCAGAAATGATGGCATGTTTGTTACGGACCCAAAGGGTGATGTAAATGGAAAACTGTCGGGCTTATCAAGATGTTTATATTCCATTTAACATTTGGCAATAAAGTCACTTTGCACTGAGAAATCCGACACTCCCTTCCAATGTACAAGGAGAAATCTATAACTTTTGCAGCCTGACTGGACTGGGGTGAAAGAATTTTTACTTTGTAAAGCAAATATAAAAACTATGCATAAAATTTGTGCAGAACCGTAAAAAATTTAAATATTGTTCCTTCGTTGTATTGGAACGGGAGAGGCATAATTCAATTTAATATCAAAGCATGATCTTGCAAAAACAAATTTGGAAATATCTTTGTGTTCTTTTTATTTAAACCACATGCCACTTCAATCACACCCTTGCCTTTTCCGATTCCATCGTTAATAACTTTTTCTGCTCTCTCGTAATTTGAGGCGCTTTCTTCGCTCTATCGATTTCTGATTAATTTTCAAACCAGGACGAAAACTTTTGAACCAAAGATAAATAAAGCTTTCAACTTGGTTGGTTTACTGGTTTACTAACCTAGAAAAATTGTGAATAGCATCAATGGCTTAATAGCATCTTCCCTTTTAGAAGCCGAAATTGACCCACATTTCAAAGACAACAACTTCAGTTCTTATCACAATTTCTAAATAATTTCAAACATTCAAAGCATACAGGTACTAAACCACACATATTGAAGAACAGCAGGTGATCTGATTCTACAGAAGCCATATTGGTTTATAGAAAGATATTACTCATACCTCATACTTACGTTAACCCCAACAACAAGTATACAAGACAATATAAAGCAATAACAATAGACAGTCAGCTTCTGCGGTGAATGTAATTAAGCATAGCTACGATAGCAAGTTGTCCACTTCTTGACATTTCTATTTAAAATTTCTGATATTCTACAAATTTACATTGTGCACGCAATCATACATTCGCAGATACAATCATCGTATACAAGTGCTCGATCCACAAGGACGATTTCTACGCGCATTTGGCTCACAGGGTACCGCAGATGGCAAATTCAATTACCCTTGGGGTGTTACCACCGATGCGCTCGGTTTCATTTACGTATGCGACAAAGAGAACCACAGAGTGCAGGTAAGTGTTGAGCCGTTAGATTGTTAGTGCTAAATAGGTGTGCATAATGTGTATATGTTTGTATGGATGCAAGCTGGCGTATGAGTGTGTGTTTCGCTGCATACTTACGATGAGCTTAACCTGCATGGAGACACATGGGGAGATGCACAGATGGAGAGATATGCAGACCGAGAGATATGCAGACCGAGCAGTGTAACTAAACACATTGAGCGAGACATTCATTGGATATGCAAATATTTACAGTTAATCAGTTATGCACACATTCACATGTACCAAACACATACACATACATACAAACACAAAGACAAACACACACACTTATTTACTAAGCATACAAATGAAAAATTTTGAATTTAATTTTGAATTTCTATTTCACTTGTGTGTTGTTGTATGCATGCTTGCACATATAACCAATTCCTACTACTTAATCGAAATACTTTCTTCAAATGGCAAATAGGTTTTCCAATCTGATGGCACTTTTGTTGGTAAATTTGGTACATGTGGTCGTGGCGAAGGGCAACTTGAGCATCCACACTACATCGCCGTCTCGAATACGAATCGTGTAATTGTATCCGATTCAAATAACCACCGAATTCAGGTAATTTAATACTTCAGTTGAAGAAGCGTATTACAATTATGTACACACACATACATGCACAATAGACATGTGCGGCATCCCCATCAAATTCCTAAACATATAACTTCATTAAGCCAGCAAAAAAAAAAAAAAAAATGATGTTCAAGTTATTACTAAGATTTGATTATAAATTAAAACTCACATTTACAACTTTACTCCCCGATGCTTTACAATCCGGCATGAACATGGAAACTTAGAAGTTAGAAGTAATGTTATTATTTTACAGTTTATACAGAAATTCTTCTTCTTTTTGTGTATGCATGCCATTGAAGGTAAGGGCTCAATCCACAAAAATCCATTATCGAGTAAAAAGTAGTAAGACTTTGTTCATAATTTCAAATTTTTTTTATTCATTCTTCCAAATCTATTTCGTCCCCTTTAAAGTAACCCCCCCCGGCCCCAATACACTCAAAACGGTGTCCACGAAGCGGTTTTTTGAGTTTAGAAAATAGCCAAAAGTCACACGGTGCTAAGTCAGGCGAATAGGGTGGTAGGGTGGTTGCGGAATGATATCAGTCGAATTTTTGGCAAAATGGTTTCGTAAAACCAATGCAGTGATTTTGGAACCAATCGCGCATTCTCTCTTCTTAGGCCCAAATGATGTTTTAAAATGGTTTTCACTGATCCTTCCGATATTCCAACGACTGTTAATCGTCGATTCTCGAGCACCAATTCCTTGATTTTATTGACGTGTTGATCATCAGTTGATGTTGATGGCCGTCCTTAACGTGGTTCGTCGTCAACGCGTTCTCGACCATCTTTGAACAATTTGTACCAATCAAAAACACTTGCTCGCGACATACAATTATCACCGAAGGCCTTTTGCAACATTCTGAACGTTTCGGCACCAGAAATTTGATTCCGCACACAAAATTTAATGGAACTTCTTTGTTGAATAATTTCACTAATTGTGAAAATCGCCGAATGCACTTTTTGTACTTCAGAAAGACAAGCGTATACTAAACACTAATGATTATTTTGATGTGACATTTGGCACAGATGTCACCGACAGTCATACCACCCTTAAAAAAAAATATTTTGATGAATGGGTTTCCGCGCGAAATTTAAATTAAAAAGTCTTACTACTTTTTGCCCACAGTAATACATATTTTTGTATGACTTTTTGTGCATGATGGCAACCCTTCTCGATTGAACATACATATTACATATTTATTTATTATCAATTTTTCCTCATTCGTCTGTGTGTGTGTGTGTGTATGTGGGGGATTCATTTTTTATTTTATACAATATAATTTAATATTTTTTATGTATGTATTTTGTAGGTTTTCGATGTCAATGGTAAAGTTTTATCAACATTTGGAGGCGAAGGTTCTGACGATGGTCAATTCAAATTTCCAAGGTGATTAAATACGTTTTTCTTAGAATTTGCGGTGGTTTTAATTGAATCGAATACTTGCATATGTTGAGTGTACTATATATGAAGAGAAGATACCCAGTGGTAAATGAAACATAGTGGAGAGTACTTATGATATAGTTTTGTTTTTTAAACATGCATATTGGTTGGTTGGTGGGGTGGTCAACCAGAACGCCCCTTTGTGATACCACAAAGTTGGTTGACCGTCGGCTCCGATCAGCAGCGTGCCAATTCGTTATCACTTGCTGGTTTTTGCTGAGTACCAAGAGTGGTACTTGTACACTTTCGTATTATTCTCATATATTTCATATCGATAGGAATATAAGAAGAAAATTTGAGAGTTAACCATCTGACCAAGACAGGAATCGAATCTAGTGTCCTACCCACTAGACTATCGATATTGTCATATGAGTTTTTCAAGTTCTCCCCCAACGAAATATTGGAAAATCGCATTGAATTCTTTTTTAAAGAATATGTATTTACTAGGTTTAGCTTTGGGCTTTGGTAACACTTCAATCGCCTAACCATGTATATCGTATGCGATGAAGCACAGTGGCCTTGGGGAGCACAGTATTCTTAAAAATATATGAAAAAATTAGAATAACCAAGTTATTATGATTCGATTTTGGCCTTCCAGTAATGTTGATTGATTGACTTCATATGGTTTTCCAGATATGTGAATATTTATGCTAGCAACTTAACCGCTCACATAAATAATGAAGTACTCCCTTCTAACACACACTCTTCTCTGTTCTTATACTTTTTTCTTCCATACAGAGGTGTCGCTGTCGATGATCAAGGTTACATCTTTGTCGCCGACTCTGGAAATAATCGCATACAAATTTTCAATCCCGATGGTAGTTTCTTGAAAACTTTCGGCTCATGGGGTTCCGGTGATTCGGAATTCAAAGGACTCGAAGGTGTCGCTATCATGTCCAATGGTAATATTTTGGTATGCGATCGTGAGAATCATCGTATTCAAGTGTTTTGAAGGAGAGATCAATCAATGGCGAATTACTTAATCAACAATCAACATATTAAATATATGTACACTAAAAGAGAAAATAAAGAGAAAAAAAATAAACAACAACAACAACAACAACAACTGCATATCAAAATATTAACATAGCTCACACATTTCTTCAAGCACACATTTATAATTATTTTTAGTTGGCTCGTTGATAATGAAAATTATTGCTTCTTTCTTTGAATTCATGAAAAACAAAAAAAAATTTAGATAAATAATTGTTATTGTGTATGCACATTTGTTTTTTTTTTTATAATTTTATTACATAATTGTTGAAAAATATTGCTAAAGAAATTGTAAGAAATGCAATTTGTGAAATTTTGTTAACATCTTTTCTAGTTATGGCGTAAAATTTATAAGCTTTTATTAACTTCATTTGAATGGAAAGAAATTTTTAACTTTTGGAAATTAAATAAATGATAAAAACGTAAAACTGAAGTAAACATGCAATGAAAAAAGAAGTCGTGACGTTTTAATTCCCATGTTATTTAACACTGTTACATAGTTTTACCATAACAATTAGCTTTTTAACCGTCCCGAGGAGGCAATAAAGCTAAATATTCTTTTTACAAGCCAATGCTCTCAGCACCTTTACCTCTTCCTCCATCCTCCAACTTCCCTTTAACGATTCTAAAGCTTAGTGTCCAACTTCTCTTTTATATCTCAAGACCCCTTTGCCAGTTTGATTATTTTTCATACTTTTAGCGATATCGTCTAATTTGTCCTTCCATCGCTGTTTTGATTGAGATCTTATACTCATCGGAAAAATACACTTTCTTCTCAATAAAACTGCTTGCTAGTTATACAGAGGTTAATCTCTTCATTACGAAGTACAAATCACCCAAATTTGCCTTACACAAAATAAATGGGATCTCGCTTAGTCTTAGCAAAAGTGTTAAATATCTAGAATTATTTATTAATCGTTAACTTCAATGGAAAGCTAATAGCGCTGATAGGGTGCGGAAAGCCTCTTGAGCTCTTTACTATTGTAAGAGGGCCTTGGATGCTAGATGGGGTCTTCAAC
Source organism: Palloptera scutellata (assembly GCA_958295655.1). Taxonomy (NCBI): domain Eukaryota; kingdom Metazoa; phylum Arthropoda; class Insecta; order Diptera; family Pallopteridae; genus Palloptera; species Palloptera scutellata. The sequence goes on from OY282451.1 coordinate 43,650,573, forward strand.
CTCGAATGATATTTGTGCTCTATACAGCAGAGGTTGAGCCGAATCTTCTTTATAGCACCGTTTTCTGTTGGCCAGCTACTGAAATGCGGCCAACCTGAAATCATTGGTTAAGGTCAGAAGAACGGCTTTCTTTGCGTACTACCTCTAAAAAAGCTCTCCTTCATTGGGTGGCAACTTCATTACGGGTTAGGCAACAAGCCCAGTGCTCAGCTGCCTCTCCCTTTTGTATAACCATTTTTATCTTATGCTCAAACCGTTTTCTAACTAAAACTAGTTTTTATTCACTCATAATGTTTTAGATCAAAAAAAGTTATTGTTTCTCACAGAGAATGCACTTTCAATCATTTTGAGTTCTCAATTCGGTTTAATAATCGTTTTTCGCAAAACGAATTAAAAATTTCAAATCGAATTAAGAATTGATTTATGCTATCGGTTTGCTAAACTTGCAATCGGATTTAGAGTCGAATAAACATAGTAATGGTCACAAAGAGGTTAAGTTCTGAAATGAGTAAATTAAACAAAAGTGGGCGTGGTATCTTCCATATAAGTAAAATTATCAAGAAGTGATATTGAAGGAAATTCCGAAGCAACTTAAATCAAATTCAGTAAACTTCATTAATCTTTAAGAATAAGTTGAATGAAAATTGTGAATATCGAGCTTAGTCTATCTTCCACACGAGTGCCATTTTGAAAGAGTAATAGGAAATTAAACCAAGCTTCAGAAATCACTTTTAAGAAAATTATCATCATTGGGCAATAACCACACGTACTTCCCATACAACTCATCAAAGAATATACAACAAAATAAATTCCAATAACGATTTGGTTGTGGTATAACAAGTTTCGACGGTATAACAAGTTTCGACGCAAGGACTTAGCTTTCCATCTGGTCATCCGCGGCCTATTCGATCTCTTACTTTACTTTACTTTTAATAGCACAACAGCCCATGGAGGGCCTAGGCCGAGCTTTTCGCATCCACTCATGTTGTGCGTGTTATATTTGTACATGAATGGAAGGGACCTACAGTTTTATGCCGAATCCGAACGGCGAAGTGAAAAGCTTTTCATGGGCAATTTTTACTCTTCTGTTGTAGGTTTGCCATTGCCTGCCAAGAGGTAGTGCCGTGTAGAAAAATTAATTTTTCTATTTTTTATTTATTTTTTTGATTTTGCCTGTGCTGAGATTCGAACCCCGGACACTCTGCGTAGCAGTCCAACGCATTACCACTACGCCACAGCGACCACTTCGATCTCTTAGCTATTCCAATATGTCTTCTTCTAGTTCATGAATTTTACAATGGTAAAAAATAGAAGCGAGTAACTACTCCAAAAAAACGATCGTACTGTCTACCAGAGTTGGTTTTTGTGTAGTCCGCGTTTTAAAGGGACCTCGAGTACTACTCATGATTGTAACTGTCTCACAAATGTGACAAAGTTACCAGAGTTAATCAGCAATTGCCTCATGCCGCTTTAGATGAGCCACACATATACTCCCACGGGAATAATTACCATTTTAAGAAGATAATAATGTCTCTGATCACTTTAGTCCCATTCCAATCAGGTTCTAAAGGTCATTTAACTTAGTGAACGAACTAATCCATTGGAAGCTACTTCAGCAGAATAATCAAGATCAACATTTGTGAATAGAGTGAACGTTTTAAAGGAATATGAGCAACGAATTGGATGAGCTCCTAAAAAATAAAAATAATTTATATACTTACATACACATTCATGTGTGTGAAAACCAAGAAAGAGAACAAAAAAATGAAAATATTTCTACATGAAATTAATGGAAATTAAACCAAAATCATTTTTAGTGCTGCGTATACAAAGTAAATATGTGTGTTAGATTATGTGTTGCTTTGTATTTTGATTTTAATTGCAGTTGAATTGTGCTTAAAACCGCTACAAAGGAATTAAAGACATTCCACAATTTATTTAAATTACACATAAAACAAACATGCTCACATACTCACAATGCTGTCACACATTTGTACAAACTGGGGAAAAAGTACATATAAATACCCGGTAGGGAACCATCTGGTTTATAGTTAGTTGATCAACTGGTTGACTGAACACCACAACCAGTCACACATTTGGTGTCTTTCCTCATCGCGAGCTGATTTCTTTTGCATTATGTTGTTCTAGGCGCATGCCAATTGTCCTGGCTTGCATATCTGTTGGTAGTTAATAGTTGCATAGATGCATACTCAAGGATGGGTGTAACAAGTGAAGTGCATAGCGTTTTTGTTGTTAAGCTCTTTTGACCAGCGTTTAACAAACCATAAAGAACTTTTAGCCTTGTTTACACACACGAGTCGATATGCAAGTTAAAACTTAATTTGGAGTCCATTGTCACAACCAAATCAACAAATATCAATACATGACTCTGAGTCTGATCCTGTAAAGAGTATTTAGCAGACATAGATTGTCTGTATCCTTGAAAATGTCATAAACTTACATGTATCAATATTGAGTAACATCAAGTCAAATCGGCATCATTTTGAAAAATTATCATAATCTTCTCGCAGAAGTTTTTGTTGGATTATAGAGTTGTAAGGTAGATAAGAACAACTCGACATCATCAGCATACATTGTAATTTAGCAATTTCGATGGCAAATAATTGATAAACAGAAGAGATAATAAAAGTCCCAGATGGCTTCGTTGAGGAACTCCCGAAGTAACAGCAATGCTTTTTATGCGGCATTTCAGAAAATCACCTTCTGTTTTCTGTCTAAAAAGCAAGGGCGGTAATCCAATCAAAAGTAGTTTTTTAACAAGGAAGCCATGCTTGATTGTGGTCGCTGTGGCGTAGTGGTAGTACGTTGGACTGCTACGCTGGGTATCCGGGGTTCCAATCTCGGCTCAGGCAAAATCAAAAAGTAGAAAAAATAATTTTTCTACACGGCACCCACCACCACCTCTTGGCAGGCAATGGCAAACCTAGAAGAGTAAAAATTGCTATGAGAAGCGTTTTCACTTCGTCGTTTGGATTCGGCATTAAACTGTAGGTCCCTTCCATTCATGTACAAATATAGCACGCACAACATGAGTGGATGCGAAAAGCTCGGCCTAGGCCCTCCATGGGCTGTTGTGCCATTAAAAGTAAAAGTATGATTGACTTTATCAAATGCTTTCCTAAAATCAGTATATTATTACATAGCATCAGTTTGTTTGTTATTAATAAATCCAAACTAAACACATGTAGTGAATTCTAAAAGGTTCATCGTTGTAGATCTTCCCTTAAGGAACCCATGTTGCGATTTGTTAATCAATGTTATAACAAAGTGCATAAGTTGCGTAGTAACAATTAATTCAAAAACTTAGGCATCCCTCTTAATTTAGCAATAACTTATAATTTGAGATATTAGATTTAACACCATTTTTATGAAGAGGAACAATAAAAATTTCGTTCCAACAAATTGGGAAATTATCCGATTTTAAACATTTGTCAAAGATTTTGGCAAGAGGCTTATATAAAAGTTCAGCACAATGAAATTTAATTTTTATACTATTTAAATAGTTTCAATAATCCGTATTTTTGCTAGTTCTTTTATAAGTTTTAAAAGCTCGCGACTTCCGATTGTTTAAGTTTTCTAATTCCTTTGTGAAGCAAATGGACCCAGTATTCGGATACGCAGCTGATAATGTTCATATTCTCTCTTTTTTTTATTTTTATTTCTTTTAATATAATCAACACATAGGGGCTCCCTATAAATGCAGAGCATTGTGTTGTGTTTTTCCTCCCACCTATGATTAGATTGATAGGTGGGAGGAAAAAGGAGGGAGAAGTGTTTATGAACGTTTGCTTTAAACTTGCAAGGGTCATAATAATTGGGAAAAATTGTTGCAGGGAGCTTATTCCAAATACGCGCGGTACGATTGATGAACGAACTTTGTCTGTAATGCGTGGAAGGCATGAGCTCCGCTTGCTGACCGTGTAGTTCTGTTGAACACACGAACTGGCGGCATCAGCTTCCGCATCTCAGAAGAACATCTACCGTTAAAGTAACGGTAGAACAGTGAGACGCAAGCCACATTTCGACGATGTTCTAAGGAGTCAATAGAGCTGGAAACTATACTGTATCCTATTAGCTTTATCGCTCGATGTTGGATACGGTACAGGAACTTCAGTTGTGTTCGTAAAGCTCCAGCCCATAGGTGCGAATTAAACTCTAATATAGGACGTATAGGTGGTGTAGATCATGTGGAGATCAGTGGAAGTAAACTATTTTTTACACCCCCTAGAAAGCCGAGACACTTGGTTGCTTCTTCCGACATATGAAAAATGTGTTTACTCCAATGACCATAACATTGGATGGACATGCCCAGAATATCAAGTGTCACTATCTCCGCAATAGCTAACCCACCCATATCAAGGAGGGAAACTCGTCTGTAAGATAACAGACAACATTGAATCTTACGCGCATTGAACTCAACTCTATTCGTGGCGAAACAATACCGGCGGCTTAGAAAGTTCGTGATCTAACGTGTGAAGTTACTCCCGACCCCATGCGCAATTAGTTTTGACACTAGTGCTTTATGCCACACTCTGTCAAATGCCTTGAAAATATCCAGAGCAACCGCCTTGCTATCACCTAAGCAATGGACACTATGGTACCAGTGCTCAGTGAGAACCGCCACGAGATCGCCCGTGGAGCGATTTCGACGGAAACCGTATTGGCGGTCATTAAGCAATTCGTTTTGCTTAAGATATTTCACCAAATAGAAGTTAACTACACTTTCCATGACTTTGGATAGCGTAGAACAGATTGCGATGGGGCGATAGTTAGCAGAGTCTGTAGTCTTACTCTTTTTAGGAACTGGTTGGACATTGGCAACTTTCCAACAAGACGGAAATACACCAGCTGTGTATGAAATGTCGAAAAGATTGCGCAACGGTCGCATCAGCGTTGTCGCACAAGCTCGTAATACGTGGACTGGAATGCCATCGGGTACGGAAGCCTTGTTTATGTTAAGATTTGCAAGAACTCTTTTAACTACGCGAGTTCGAAAATGTATTTAAGGCATAGAACAAGATACAGATTCGATAGCTGGCAGAGAAAAATTATCTGCGAAAATGTTAGCTAAAAGGTTCGTTTTATCAACCGAGCTAGTGACGAGGCGATCACCTGTAAAAAGAGTTGGAATTGACGAAGTCGTTGGGTTCTTTAATCTCTTTACAAATAACCAAAAATTCTTACCACCCCTATGGAATTATTATTATAATTATTATTATCTAATAAGACCAAGAGGTAACCGAAACAATATCAACGAGTTTATTATACTTTGTTAGTTCTTTGAAAAGAGTATTTCAATTTAGCAGTTTTTATATCAATATTTAGGCTATAAGGTAATTAATTCAAAGAATAATGCTAAGGTAAGATGATGATCATCCTCAGGTGTAACGTAGGGTTGGGAACGAGAAATAGAAATCTTGGAGTCAGCATCTACATACTTATACATACTTATACATAAACAACATCCAAACATTTCTCGATTCTTATTTACATTTTTATTTATCTGATACAATTTTAATTCAGAATGTACTCGTACATATATAGGTAATATATCCAAAAAGTTATTATTTTGTTCTATAGGATAAAGAAGCCGAGCTTCTTCACAAAACTTCCAAGTAAAACTCATTACTGCTCATTGATTCTTATGCGGACACATAAGAATTCAATGCCATCAGAATAATGTAATGGGTAAACCACAGATGGATATAAAGATTCAACGGCAATTAGAATACCGCTGCCATGTAAATGAAGGCGATCTTTTGTAAAAATTTTAAAATTAGTACAAAGAATTTCAGCATCATATAATATATAGATGGCTAAGCCAAGTTTCAGTGAATGCTAAAGTTAACATAAAATTATTTTTTAAGATTTTTTAAATACATAAGGAATCTATGACAAACATAGAAAAAGCAATGCTATGTGAAAAATGTGTTTCGCAAGCAAAATTGTCTTCAGCGACGAGGCTCATTTATGGCCCAATGGATACGTGAATAAGAAGAATTGCCGTATTTGGAGTGAAGATCAGCCAGAGGAAATTCAGCAGCTACCAATGCATCCCGAAAAATGCACTTCTGCAAAGACGACGAAGACCGCAACATTACGGTCAATGGAGAAAGGTGCCGTTCGATGAAAACAGCAAGAATGGGCCTCATATGACATGTGGTTGCAACAGGACGGTGCCACACTGCACGCGAAACCATGCATCAATTGAGAGGCGAATTTGGTGAGCAGCTAATCTCATGTTTTGGTGCAGTCAATTGGCCACCAAGATCGTGTGATTTCACCCCGTTATACTATTTTTTGGGTGGGTCTATGTTACGTCTCTTGTCCATAGGGACAAGCCAAACACGATTGCTGCTGTGGAAGCCAACATTGGACGCGTCATTGGTCATTGGTGAGATTCCGTTTGAAATGTGTGAAAAAGTGTGCCAAAGTTGGACCACTTGAAGCGTAACCGCGGGCGACATTTAAGTGAAATTATCTTTAAAAAGTAAATGGCAGGAATGGTTTATCGATTCAAATACAAATTTCATTCAGTTTTGTAAAATTTCTGTGTTTTTTTTTGAATTTGTCAAAAACCAAGCTCTTAAAAAATCACATGTGTCTACAGATGTAGAAACATATTTATAATAAATTCTGAAAATAATTTTTTTTTTCTATGGTTTTTCTTGTACTGACTCTGAAAAAATATAGTTCCATACTAGGTCAGTTCCATAGCTAGCTTAAAAGTTATCGAGTATAGGACAATTGTCTTTTCGTAGGACATCAGCGTTGAGAAGAAACAAGTACATTCATTTGTTGCGTATAAATGAGACTGAGGAATGAACTCTACTTATTTTTTGTTGTTTTTTTTTTTTTGCCTTGAGCTAGCTAATTAACTAGCTTGTGAGCTAGTTGGTTGAACTGCAGGGATTGCACAAAGTGCATGCATGAAAACCACAAACGCAATAATGTAAAAGAAAAAAAAAAAAAAAACAAAGTAATGTTTAGAAAAAATCCGTATGTTAAATGTTTAGAAAATGTGGATTAATTTTTGTGTGTGTGTGTGTGTTTTTTCTGTTTGTGTTTTTTGTTTTGTTATATAATATTGTACGTATGTATGTTTTATTTTAACAATGTGGTAAATATACGTGTTACACGCGTATTGCCAAGGATAATACTTTTATATCGTTATGGCTTATGACACCTTGCGGTAGCTAAGGAACTCATCTATGTGTCGATCTGTGTAGGTGTGTGTGTATGTATATATGTATGTGTATATGTATGTATGTATGTATGCATGTGATGTCACAATATTTCAATTTACTTTATGTTGCTTAAAATATGCATGTGTGTGCTCGTGTGAGTTTTTCCAACATGTGTGCCCAATTACACGAAACATACAAAACTACTTACATATTTACTAGCACAAACTAACTCTATATCCACCTACTATCAAGTATTTAGCAATTAGGTATTATTGAGATTATCGGATTAACTAAATGTATAACTTTAACAGATTAAAGATCTGTGCGATAAGCCTTTGCTTTTTTCTTTGCAGGTCTTTTACTATGAGAATATGTTCAGTAAGATTTTATTGACTACTTACCCTTTCAAACTACTTACTTACGTATTTATTGGTTCGATGTGCACTTACTTTTATTTTATGAAAAAACAATTAATCTTTTACATAATTCCTACAATTTACGTTAATACCTAAATTATGTTAAGCTGCTGCTAATGCACTGAAAAAATAAGAAAAATGTAGCATGTAGATTGTTTTATAACATCAGTGTTGGTTTGATAGAGCTCTCCTGTACTACTTCAGTAAATCTCTTTCGAATTGGCTCTCGAACTATTTAGATTTTATGAATAAGCAAATTGCTTGACCTTTTGATTGCAATATTTTTCAAGTGTAATTTTTATGAGCGAAAAGCTCGGCCTAGGCACTCCATGGTCTGTTGTGCCATTAAAAGTAAAGTAGAGTAAGTAATTTTTGCAATTATACAAACATTGCAAACACATATTCCTACGATATTGATTCAGTTGAAATAGGCTTATACTTACCTAATTGCTCAAAGGTCTCAAAAAGAAATATATGTAGAGAAGAGAAAACATTGGCAGGGTGAATTTTCGAAGGTAAGTAAGTTGATGCTAATATGATATTTTACATGGAGAGCTCATAATGAAGCAAACTAAGAACATAAATATATAAGTAGTTAGGGTAATGTCACCAAGGTTGGGAAAGCGGGAAGCTTCAAAATGTTTGTGCTTTAATTTGCATGTCACCGCACATTTCAGTGGACACACATTTCCTGTTCTATGCGTGCGACTGCCGAAGAGCTGCTAGGCTACCACCATGCAGTGCTAATGAGCGATACAGAGAGAAATGTCTCTTCGCAAGAAAATATATGCGGAAAGGCTCATTCATCTTTAAAAAAATCAAAGACCGACACAACAAGCGCAGTGAAAATTGAGACAGACCTCTCCGCGCCATTCGATACAAAGAAGGTGATTCTCTATCGTGCAACTTTTTTACCCTAATGCTGGAGAAAATAATTCAAGCTGCGAACACCGACATCTCTGGCACTATCTTATAGAAAAGTGTCATGCTGAAACGCTGATGGTGTTGTCATCCTTGGCATCAACGCTCGCAAGAAGTCAGTTAAGCATTATTCAACCTTGAAAGGTAGTCTCGTCGAGTGGATCTAGTGGTGATCGAGGTCAAAACGAAATAACTTGGTTCAAGTTATTTGCAGAACAAAGAGTCACGTCTGGCATCTTGAACAAAATGTCACTGTTGACAATTAAACTTTTGAAGTCGTCAAGGATTTCATTTAGGATCCAGCATTAACAATAACAACAACAATGTCAGCCTTAACCTCAAGTAGAGATTAATTCTCGGCAATAGTTGCTACTACGGGCTCAGTAGGAAATTGAGAAGCAGAGCGAGGACGAACATACCGCTAGACACATAAGTCCGTAATCCTTCCCGTCCTAATGTATGGCGTTGAGACGCCTGTTGAGAGGCTGTTAGTAGCGTTCGAGAGGAAGATTTTTTGCAAGATCTATGGTCCAATTTGCGTGGACGACAAAGTTGATGTTTATTTTGGTAGTTGAATCTTAGTTGAACGTATAAAAGAATAAAATAACATACAAAAATACGAGTGCATCCGTGTGACTGCGTGTCACACAGGTGTTATCCTATGCATGAAAGTTTACTTTGTATATTTATATGAGCAAAAAAAGAAAAAAAATGTATCAATTTTAATGTATGTATAAAAACGAGAACGTGTGTGTGTGTGTATGTATGCGTTCAACAGTGTTGGTGCAGCATTAAGAAACTTTGTGCTGATCTCTTATTTTGCACTTTATTGACTGCAACGAACTGTGTGGTTGTTTGTTTATTGCTTATAAACGCATACATACACCCGCACACACACCCGCACACATACACTAGTATTTGGGGGTTTCCTTTAATTTGCATGCAATACAATATCCTGGAGCATTTACAGAATTTTACAATTTTTTACATGCGCCAGAAAGTAGTTAACTTTTGTGTTTAAAAAGAAAAAGCAGAAGTAAAGTCACGCAGTAGTACATAATTTGGGAAGCTAAAGATTGCAGATAAAAGTATAAACTAAGAGACGACAATTTATTGAAGAGAGTCTCACACACTTACACACTCATACTACTTACATGCACTACGGAGACGTTAATAAAAATGCTGGTGAATTATAGAGTGCAGTGCCGGAGAAGTTCTTACTCGTGCTTTACCTTTTGATTTTTGAGTAGATTTACAAAATCAAAAATTAAATTCCCTAAAAATGAAAAAAATATAAAACTAAATAATAGCAAATAAAAAAAAAAACTGCAGCTCCGTGTGCACGTGTGAATGTGGGTGTTAACACGGGCGCAACCATTAAAGAATGTACGAGAGAGACAGGTATAAGTAAAAGTATGGTAGTAAGAAAGAGATAGAAACTGTTCACCTTTTTCTTACTACATACCTTACTTTTTTACCTATCTCTCTCGCATAGTCTTTCAAGCTTGCGCTCGTGTAAACAGCCTCAACGTGTTCGTAAATTTCTCACCATAACGTAAGCTGTCACGTTCGCTTGTCTGCTACATAGCCATCACCGCCACGACATTTTCATAAAAATTGTTGAGTACAATTTTCGCGCGCATTTATTATTATGCAAAATGTTTTAATCGCTTTCGCACTTCATTAGGCAATTCGCGACATGGGTTGAACAAAAGCGAAACTTAAATTTAGTAGCGTATAATTTTGTTTGTTTTTTTTTGTTTGTTTGTTTTTTTATATTTCCCGTATAAAGAGGAGTGCCGGCGCTAAACCACGTCACGTACTTTCCATACAAATCACGTGAGTTTTATTGCCACAATTATGCTACTTTTGCGCTTTGTTTTGGTTTTTCTTTGTACGAGTATGTTTGTATGTGTTAGCTGCTCCACTAACTAACAACGTACATTACATATTATTGCAGCTTATTTTCATATCACATACTCAAAACGAAACTACAACAAACAGTGCAAAGAAAAAACTCAAGCCCCGGAAATGCCACAACGCGGCGTGGGTGGAGTTGAGAAAAATATAACGCTACCAAATGAATGCAACTCATGTCACGAGAATAGCAAAAGGAAGAAGAAAAAAAATGCAGAAAACTGTTTCACTGTTTCACTGTTTCCGGTTTCCTATTGCCATAAATTAGTTTTCAAATGAAATGAAAATGACTTTTGGCAGCTTGTTTGGATGAGCGTGTTTTTGCGAATTGTAAGTGGATTTCGCTTTACTAGTACACATTAATCCTTGAGAGATGAAATTGCTTTCTTATTGACACACAGTGAATGCCGTGTGATGATATTTTGATTAGTTTTTTGAGCAGTTACGTTGAAATTCTGTTAATTAAAATTTTACTGAAATATGAAAGCGCAGCAACTCAATGCATTCCATTTCTAACGAATTTTTAAAAACTAGTTGTCTTCGTGTTTGCAATGGGGCATAATAGGGCTCGACAAAATATGGCCGATAACATAAAGTTATTCAACTATTGAATTATGTAAAGGGTGATTGGTTTTTGAGAAATTCAAAAAGCACAGAAATTTTACAAAAGTGAATGCAATTTTTATTTGGCCAATAACAAGAAGTTATTTAACTATTGAATTGTGTAAAGGGTAGTTTTTTAAGAGGTTGGTTTTTGAGAAATACAAAGAGCGCAGAAATTTTTCAAAAGTGAATAAAATTTTTATTTGGATCGATAAACCCTTCCTGCCATTTACTTTTTAAAGATAATTTTACTTAAATGTTGCCCGCGGCAACACTTCAAGTTGTCCAATCTGAAGGTCCAACTTTGGCACACTTTTTCACACATTTCAAACGGAATCTCACCAATGACCAATGACGCGTTCACTGTTGGCTTCCACAGCAGCAATTGTGTTTGGCTTGTCCCTATGGACCAGAGACTTAACATAGTTCCAGAAAAAATAGTCTAACGGGATCAAATCACACGATCTTGGTGGCCAATTGCCAATTGACAGCACTAAAACATGAGATTAACTGCTCACCGAATTCGCCTCGTGATTGATGCATGATTTCGCGTGCAGTGCGGCATATGGCACCGTCCCGTTGGAACCACTTGTCTGCCAAGTCCAATTCTTGCATTTTCGGCAAAAAAAAAAGAGTGTTATCATCGAACGGTACCTTTCGCCATTGACCGTAACGCTGCGGCCTTCATCTTCTTTGAAGAAGTACGGCCCAATGATTCCGCCTGCACATAAGCCGCACCAAACAGTGCATTTTTCGGCATGCATTGGTAGCTGCTGAATTGCGGCAATTCTGCTTATTCACGTATACATTGAGCCAAAAATGAGCCTCGTCGCTGAAGACAATTTTGCGATAAAACGGATCCTAATCCAGATTTTCTAAGGCCCATTGACCGAAAATTCCACGTTGTGGTAGGTCGCCTGGCTTCAGTTCTTGCACCAGCTGTATTCAGTGTGGCATTAATCCGAGATCTTTCCGTAAAATCTTCAAGGTGGTCGAATAACACAAACCCATATCGCGATCTTCTTCGATACTGGCCGATACCTCAGCAATATTCTCTTCGGTACGCACTGTATGGATACGATTTGTTAGATTGATGTCCAATAAAGTCAAACTGGTGCGAAATGTGGTCACAATGAGCTGAATAGCCTGCTCTGTGGGTCGATTATGACTACCATAAAATGGCAAACCAAACTGAGCATTTTTTTACTTTAACACATGTCAAGAATCACGCGTGAACTGTCAGAAATATAAACGTCAAAAATCAAGTAGCTTTTGTGTTTATGGTACTTGTGTGTTATTTTTTGTTATTATTTATTTTTATGCTTAAGAATAAGATATGAAAGGAATTAATGATATGTGGTCGCCGTGGCGTAGTAGTACTGCGTTGGCCTGCTACGTGCAGAACAGAGTGTTCGCTGTTCTAATCACAGCCTACGTCTTCCCTGGGCTGTAGTGCTATTAAAAGAAGAAGAAGATAAAAATTATTTGAGGAACTCAGACCCAGTTTTTTTTTTCGATGGATGCCACGCCCACATCCCGTCCAGCCGACCGACAGGCGCTCCCAACTACGTGTCGGTTATGTGACACGGATCACTTTACAGAAGCACGAACAGAAGCAAAAGCTTGACTAATAGTTTAGACATTGTTTAGTTTGTAGACATTGAGCCTGGTCACACGAGAGCAATTGCGCATTTACTATGTTTTAGTCTCTTTGCATCAGGTCCTCTTTCTCGCTTAAGAAATTCGGGTTAACACAGCATAATTGCTGTGGTGTGTCCAGGCCCTATAGCCTATTCCCGGAAGAACAAGAAAACAAACTATTGATGTGAGAGATTATCACTGGAAGGTGGTTAGTACTGCATTCTCCAGCTGGGAGAAGAATTAGTCTCTCTGAATCCTGGACTAGCTAGCGATGAACGAAGGAAAAAGGAAATATGAAAGAAAGAATTTGAACAAAATGTTATCCGTGAAATTTACGAGTACAAGTACATACGTATGTACGATCTTGTTTAAACAACTAAAGGAGTTGTTCCTACAATCAGCTTACAAGGACACATATAGTAAAAATTAAAAAATGCTCGAATTATCGAATTATCATTTTTTAAGCTATGCTTAAAGAAAAATTTTTTCACTTAACACTTATTGCAACCAAAAACTTTACATCTTATCTCATCGTACTATTCATAATTTTTACCTACATTTTTTTAAGGTCAAGAAGTTGTTAAGTTCTGAAATGGCATAAATCGAACATGTGGGTGTGTCATCCCTTATACAATTGAAATTCTCAAAGACTGATATTGCAGAAAATTCTATAGAAAATTGAACTAATTTCAGTACGATTCAATCGAATTGCCGCAAGAAAAACTGTTATGAAAAAACAGTCAACAATGAGCAATAGCCACGAATGAGTGGATGCGAAATATAACAAAAACGTAACGTACCCAATATTTGATATGCTTCCTTGTTGGGCCAAACCAATCTACTTCTTTCTTTTTCTTTTAATGGCACAACAGCCCTTGAAGGGTCTAGGCCGAGCTTTTCGCATCCACTTATGTCGTGCGTGTTATAATTGTACATGAACGGAAGGAACCTCCAGTTTTACGACGAATCCGAATGACGAAGTGAAAAGCTTTTCATAGGCAATTTTTACTCTTGTGTTGTAGGTTTGCCATTACCTGCCAAGAGGTGGCACCGTGTAGAAAAATTTTATTTTCTGGACACTCTGCTTAACAGTCCAATGCACTACAACTAAGCTACAGCGACCACACCAAATCTAGCCCATCAAAATTACTAAGGTTTTCAAATTAACATCATGTAGTTTTTAATGTGGTGATCAATCACTGAACAACAGTCCATGGAGGGTCTATACCGAGCTTTTCGCATCCACTCATGTCGTGCGTGTTATATTTGTACATTAAATGAAGGAACCTTCAGTTTTACGCCGAATCCGAACGTCGAAGTGAAAAGCTTTCTTAGGCAATTTTTACTCTTCTAGGTTTGCCTTTGCCTGCCAAGAGGTGGTGGCGTGTAGAAAATTAGTTTTTTTCTACTTTTTGATTGTGCCTGTGCCAAGATTTGAAACCCGGACACTCTGAGTAGCAGGCAACGCACTACTAACTACGCCACGCTACGTTTAATTAATCAGTTCACGATGAAAGACACCAAATGTGAGACTAAGTAGTTGTGTTGTTCGAAGAACCGATTTGTTGACTTACTTTAAACCAGTTGGTTTCCCTACAGGGTTTTTAATGGTTTTTTGTTGACTACATTCATTCTTCTCCAAAATATGTCTTAGAAGTTTTTTTTTTAATTAATCATGAATAATTCTCTGAAATCACTTGATGTCCATGGTAATCTCAAAATGACTTCCAATTCGCGTAACTTTCGAACACATATTTTAATATTTTAAATGCATCGTAACTAAATTTAAGTGAAATCATGCATAACATATTTTCCAAAAGAAGATTATACCGGGTCTCGGTCAATAAAACAAAAAATATTTATTATTTATTAAAATTTACTGTATCACCTTCAAAGTAGGCCCCTTCCGAAATAAACCACTTCTGCCGAAGCATAACGAAAAATCCAATTATCAAAACATTTTTCATTATCATTTTCGGGAATTCTCTTTTATGTCTTCTATCTGAAAACGGGCGAGTTTTGGTAAGGAAAAAAGTCAGCCGAAGGCACATCAGGTGAATATGGTAGTTGTTTGGCCAGAAATTTGTTCACAATTATAGGCTTTTGAGATGGTGCGTTGTTTTGATGCAAAATCCATTAGTTTTCTTTCCACAAATAATATTCTTTATTTATCGCCTGACCTTCTGGCAAGAATTCCGAAGGAAAACAGTTAAGTTACAAACAAGTTACCTTGACCTCTGATCGGCTTTGACGTGATTTTTTCGACCGCTTTTAAATGCACTGTACCTCTCATATGTAAGTGTTTTTGATAAAGTCGATTCACTGTAAACCTTATGTAACATTTTCAGCGATTCGGCACAAAATTCAAAGACAAATTCTTTGTTCGATATTTTTATTCATTGTAAAAATCGCAAAGCACACTTGAGATGAACTGACAAAATCGAGCACTATAAACAAAACTCTGTAGATAAATGACAGATCGCCCTTAAACTTCACGTCAGGATAGAGGTGGTGCCAACTCAGCGACCAAAAGAATGTTTACAATCCCTTAAAGCGGACTTTTTAAATGATCCTTCGTTGTATTAAATCATCGCTACAGTCATAAAGAAAAAATCTCCTCTATTGTTTTGAAATTGATACTTTCTTACTTTTGATGGCACAACAGCCCATGGAGGGCCTAGGCCGAGCTTTTCGCATCCACTCATGTTGTGCGTGTTATATTTGTACATGAATGGAAGGGACCTACAGTTTAAAGCCGAATCCGAACGGCGAAGGAAAAGCTTTTCATAGCAATTTTTACTCTTGTAGGTTTGCCATTGCCTGACAAGAGGTGGTGCCGTGTAGAAAAATTATTTTTTCTACTTTTTTTTTGATTTTGCCTGTGCCGAGATTCGAACCCCGGACACTCTGCGTAGCAGTCCAACGCACTACCACTACGCCACAGCGACCACAAATTGAAATTGATATCTGTTACCAATAAACTAATTTCGGATAAAATGAAATTGTGCATAGTGTTCAGCAAAGACATTTCACAACAACATTTCATGAATATCCAGCATCAGCAATAATTGGAAAATTGCTTTCGGTTGGGATTGGTAGCAATCGCTCAAGCACTGAACACTCGACAGTTGTTGTAGTTGGTAGTAGCTAAAGTTGTTTCCACTGCTACTTCGGTGTTGCCGCTGCTGTAAAATATTAAGTACTGAAATGTATTCAATTGGAAAAAATTTTACCGTAAAATTTGATATGCACACTTTAAACGATTATGTAATAAATCCATTTTTACAATTTAAATGAATACCAACTACAAAAATTGAGAAAATTGAGGGATTGAGAACTTATTATACTTATAGAGTACAATTACGAGAATCTATGGGGTGCATAGAGTTTTGAATCATACCATTCGGAGAGTAATTTCTGCATGTAAATAATCAGATTACGAGACGAAAACCACAATGCATTCATTTGAACTGAATTGTGAAACTACGTTTTCATTTCATGCCATACAATATACATAAATAAATTATTATTCAATTCACAAAAGTGCATTGACACAAGGCAACTTAATATGTTGCCAATAAACAAAAATATTACCCAATAAAAATTTACAAATTGAATTAACTCAATCACAGATACATACAGTATAGTATGTATAAGTATGGTATGTATTATATATACAAGGTGGCGTAAAAGTAATCACCATATTGGAAGATGCTCGTATTTTTACTAGCGTCATGCGTCATCTGTCATAGTGACTTTGGCATTTATGAAGAAGAAGACAGTTGTAAAATACACGACAAGTTGTGGAGCATAATGTGGAATAATTGGGTCTATGATATTTCCTGGTCGTTTAATTTCTCACTTTGGTGATTGGCATTGGCACGCAAGAAGAAGAAATGGCAAATATATCGACTGAAGCGATATCTGGGAGCGGGCCCGATAATATTTTCTCGACTAAGCAGGGAAAATTGTAAAGGTTCTTGTAAAGATTATTCACAAACAGAACTGATTTTGCTCCTTTACAAAAAATGTTTTAGTCTTACGAAACCGGGTGATTACTTTTGTGCCACCTGTTATATGTATGTGTGTGCACATGTAAACACATTTATTAGTATGTGTGTATAGACAATAGCACGTTTGAGTGTGTAAGTGCATGAAAAACATTTTAAGGGTACATGGTAAGTACTTCAATAAAGCAAGAACTTTACAGCACGCAAATAAACATGACATTGTCTTTATGTGTGTAAAGCGATACACATACACACAAACACATATGATCAAATATGCATGTACAGGGTGTTTTTTTTTAGAAGTGTGGTTTTCAAGAAGAAACAAAACGCTTGTAATTTAATGTTATGGCCAAGAATTTAGCTTTATTATAAAGATAAGGATTTGCCATTATGTTTTAAAAACGATTTCGGGCAAGTGGCTGGTTCGAATAAATTCCAGCCGAGGGGCCCAATTTTCGACCACTTTTTGCAGTAATTGGGGTCGAATGTCAGTAATAACGCGCCGAATATTCTCTTCCAAGGCGTCCATCGTCTCGAGATTATCTGCCTAGAGAAGCGACTTCACATAACCCCCCAAAAAATAGTTCACCGGTGTTAAATCGCACGATCTTGGAGGCCACGCCACAGGCCCACAACGC
Organism: Palloptera scutellata; assembly: GCA_958295655.1. NCBI lineage: Eukaryota > Metazoa > Arthropoda > Insecta > Diptera > Pallopteridae > Palloptera > Palloptera scutellata. The sequence goes on from OY282451.1 coordinate 43,667,927, forward strand.
GAGATAATGCGCTCACCAAAAGTTTCCTTCAATAAATTGATTGTTTCGTTGTCTGTATGGCATGTAGCGCCGTCTTGTTGGAACCAAAGGTCGTCCACATCAACATCCTCGAATTCAGGCACGAAAAAGCCATTAATCATGGCTCTATAGCGTTGCCCATTGACTGTAACACTATGACCGGCTTCATCTTTGAAGAAATATGGACCAATGATTCCCTCTGCCCACCAAACAGTGACTTTTTGAGGATGTAACGGCGTCTCAATAATGGCTTGTGGATTATGTTCACTCCAAATTCAACCAAAAGTGAGCTTCATCGCTGAATAAAATTTTCTTGCGAAAGTCGCGCTAACCGAACCATTATTTTGATAGTAAATTTGCACGATTTGCAAACGTTGTTCAGGAGTAAGTCTATTCACTATGAAATAGCAAACCAAACTGAGCATAAATCAAGTGACAGCTGTCATAAAGACCAACTCCGGAAAAAGTATTGCCAGATTGAAAACCACACTTCTAAAAAAAAAAACACCCTTTACTATATCGGTTTGTGTGTACACAGCACAGTAGGCTATATTGCAGAGAAACATATGAAAGCTGCATTCAATTTAGGCTAGTACTTTCGTTCTGGCGGTAATTCAACGAGGAAATCCAGGAAACCTAAATTGCTAAGCCGAAAGAGAACGAAGAGGTGAACGCTGACATTATATAAGTAAAAAAAGGAAGTTAAGTAGTTTAAGGGTTCCTACATTGCCTGATGTGCACCTACTTAGACCTATCAAATTCTGAATGTAACTAATGTTTCAAAATCCATGTCTGAGTAAAATTCATGTATGTAAAGTGTGACGTTTATATTTCTGGCAGATCACGCGAGATTCTTGACATGTTTCAAAGTACAAAATGCTCAGGTTAGTTTGCCATTTCATCATGAATAGACTTACGCCTGAACAACGCTTGCAAATTATTGAAATTTATTATCAAAATTCGTGCTCTGTTTAAAATGTGTTTCGCAAGTTACGTCCATTTATGATCGTCATAATTGATCCACAGAGCAGGCTATTCAGCTCATTGTGACCTAATTTCGCACCAGTTTCACTTTATTGGACATGAACCCACTAAATCGTATCCATAGAGTGCGTACCGAAGAGAATATTGCTGCTGTATCCGCAGCAATTGGGTTTGTGTTATTCGATCACCTTGAAGATTTTACGGAAAGATCTCGGATTAATTCCACACAAAATGCATCTGGTGCAGGAACTGAAGCCAGGCAACCTATCACCACGTAGAATTTTCGGTGAATGGACCTTAGAAAAACTGGAAGAGCATCCGTTGGAAGTGAGAGAGTACAATTTCACATTTGAATCGCTGATTGTAGAACGAACATGAGTAAAATAGAATAGATTAGGAAGACTCTAAAAATTAAAGATAATTTTGGGCCACATTGTTCGTTTAATACTAAAAGGTGAGCGGTTTAAGTAAAATCACATGGTAGGAGCATAAACGCTAACAAGTAAGAAAAATCAGACAATTGATTTAAAAAATTAACTATGCTTTTCTTAAATAAACCAAAATTCATAAAATAAGGTTTCTGCAATCAGTGATTCAATTATCGTGCACTGGCAGGCCCAAATGCAGCTATGTCCATCCGTTCGATTGTCTGTCAGTGTATGCGATAACTCGAACCAAACTTCAACAACTTCATACAAACTCGATAGCGCCACAAAGAGGTTGAGTCCTTAATTAGACAAACTAGATCAAGTGGACGTTGCATCTCCCCTACAAAACAAAATCAAGATTTAAGCAAATACTAAAGCAATTTTATCCAAATTTCGAGGGTGAATGAGAGAAAACTTTGAAAAGGTAAATACCTGAAATAGAATTTTCGGTATAAAATTTTTAAAATAAGTGTATAGAAAAGAATTGCGTTTCCGCTTCTAATAAAAGATAAATTAAAACAAAAAATATGTACAATGATTTACTTACTTATTTAACTGGTACTGCAACCGATGATCGGTTTTGGCCGCCTCTATGAAGCTTCGCCAGTCGCCTCTGCTATGCGCACGCTGGCGCCAGTTGATAAGGCCAACTGCAGTCAGGTTGCCCTGCACCTGGTCATTCCAACGGAGATTAGGACGTCCCCTTCTGCGGGTTCCTCCACCGTGGTTCGAATAAAACACCCTTCTAGCGGGAGCGCTTTCTTCCATTCGCTCAACATGACCCAGCCAGCGAAGCCGCTGGATTTGATACGCTTGACTATGTCAGCGTATAAACCCCTTACTTGCTGTCACCCCTTCTTCTTTTCCTAGGCCTTAAGTACAATGGGCTACATAGCCTGAGTGCTTGAGGAACTGTCCTGCACTCGTAGGTCAGGTTCTCGGTCTTCTTCACAACCATCTATCCATGTCAGTATCGGTTTACAGCTCATACAGCTCATTGTTGCATCTTATTCGATACACGTCGTCCACGCATACTGGGCCGTAGATACTCCGGAGTATCTTCCTCTCGAACGCCCCTAACAGCCTCTTATCATTGATAGTCAATGTCCACGTCTCTGCGCCATACATTAGGACGGGAAGGATAAGGGACTTATAGAGCTTTATTTTCGTCGGTCGAGAGAGGGCTCTACTTCTCAATTGCCTACTGAGCTCGTAGTAACACCTGTCTGCAAGAGTTAATCTCCGCTTGATCTCAAGGCTGATATTATTATTGACGTGACTCTTTGTTTGGTGACACAAGGTATTTCGTTTTGTCCTCGTTCACCACTAGACCCACTCGACGAGACTTCCTTTCCAGGTTGGAGAATGCTGCACTGACTGCTCGAGCGTTTTTGCCAATGATGTCAATATCATAGGCGTATGCTAGCAGCATGACACTCTTGTAGAAGATAGTGCCAGAGATGTCGATGTTCGCAGCTCGAATTATTTTCTCCAGCACAAGGTTAAAGAAGTCGCATGATAGGGAGTCACCTTTTCTGAAACCTCTTTTGGTATCAAATGGTGCGGAGAGGTCTGTCCCAATTTTCACTGCGCTGGTGGTGTTGGTCAGTGTCATTTTGCAAAGACGAATGAGCTTTGCAGGGATACCAAAATCAGACATTGCGGCGTACAAGTGATCCCTAATCGTGCTGTCGAAGGCGGCTTTATAATCGACAAATAGATGATGGGTGTCGATCTGTTTTTCTCGGGTCTTTTCCAGGATTTGGCGTAGTGTGAATATCTGGTCAATGGTGGATTTACCAGGCCTGAAGCCACACTGATAACATCCAATCAGTTTGTTGATGATGGGCTTCAGTCTTTCGCACAGTACCCTCGATAGATCTCGGGTCTTTTTCAGGATTTGGCGTAATGTGAATATCTGGTCAATGGTGGATTTACCAGGCCTGAAGTCACACTGATAACATCCAATCAGTTTGTTGACGATGGGCTTCAGTCTTTCGCACAGTACGCTCGATAGAACCTTATATGCAATATTAAGAAGGCTTATCCCACGGTAGTTGGCGCAGATCGTGGAATCACCTTTCTTATGGATTGGGCAGAGACCGCTGAGGTTTCAATCACTTGCCATGCTTTCATCTGACCATATTCTGCATAGAAGCTCATGCATGCTTTTTTTGAGCTCTTCGCCTCCGGTCTTAAACAACTCAGCAGGCAGGCCATCTGCACCTGCAGCCTTATTGTTTTTCAGCCGAGCAATAGCTGTTAAGACCTCCTCGTAGTCGGGCGCCGATACTTCAACGCCGTCAGCGATTGGGGTATAATGATTTGCTCACTTGTATTTCACTTGATGCCTGCTTTAAATCAGGAATCAATACAAAAGTGTAAAAATTTCCAAGACTTAGTTCCCGATACGCTCCTTGCTATTTATTTCAAAGCAGTGATAACCCAGTTTAAATAGCAGTTCACTGCATAAAGTCATCACTTAACTTGACACTGAAAATGTTTTGTTACGCTTGTATTAGATTCAAACCTTTTCAGTTTCTTCCCTCAATTCGTCGCTCACACCTCCCCACCAATGCCCACTGTGCACGCTCACGACATAAATTCAATTTTTTGTCATTCACTACAAAAACACAAAAGCATCCATTTATTAAAACCAGAGCAAATGTGCCTCCTAAATATTACTATCACCACCACAAATTTACGTAAAGTATACTCGTAAGTACACACTCTTGGTCTTCCTTCGCCTGCCGGCCCACTTTCCTCCACCTCTTAAGCTTTGTGCACGTTCATACTTGCGCTGCGGCACAAAACTCAACTATTTCCGTTTAGTTCTCAGTTTAGTGTATGCACTTTTTGTGAGTTTCTGTTTGCATTTATTATTCGGCCAGACATTAACAACAGTCCGTCACAGCCAGCAACGGGAGCAACATTTCATTGTCAACGACGCACATCAAAATTGTTCCCGCTCCGCTTCACATCGTAAAATGATTTCCTTTCATCCATTCATTGTAGCGGTCGTGCCATAATTCGCCAGCACCAGAAAGTTCAATGTAAAGTTGTGCAGTCGCGCATATCCGCAGGCAGTTCAAATTCATCGGCGCTCGCCGTTATGTTAAAATATTTTTGTAAATCTGATTTCGCCAGCGTTTCGTCGGAATTCGCACGCAATTAATATCATTGTTTTGATTTTGGTTACTAAACAACAACAAAAGACGACCGCAAAAAACAAGAAGAAATTGAAATAAAAACTAAGTAATGTGGATGTATGTGGTGTATTTCTAGTTACACAAATACACACACGCGCATTCACATGTATGCCGTGTAAAATGAGTTCACTGAAATGTCACTGCAAGCAGGAAGCAACTATAATTTTCAAGCACCCCACGTCAGGAAGTGTATAGAATGCGAGCTAGTGAGTGTGAGTGTGAGTGTGTTGGTGTCATGTAGCGCAGAGTGTGGAAGAAGGAAATTTCTGAACATAATTCTTCTTTTAGTTAAAGTTTATTTTACGATTAAAGTTCATCATTGAATTTTACGGTTTTTCATCTTCAAACCAGGGCCGTTTTTTTATTTTTATTTTGTTCAATAGCACGTAAAATGCCAATGTTTTGTTGTGGAGAAGATTACATAAAGGCACGATTGGTTTTTGAACCACGTGACTCGTTTAAGTACCATAGACAATGAAAAATCATTTCCCAGGCAGTAAAAGTTTTTGGAATACCAACAACAATATAAACAATTTACGGTACATAGCTGCAAGTAATGCCGAATACATGTGGCGTCCACATGAGCCGCGAGAACAAATGAACAAATGCGGTTCTTGTGGAGAGTACTTATGAATTGTGCAAATCAATTCTGAGAGTTGTGTGGAACTATGTATATGGTATATGCACAGTTGGTAAATTTGGGCTACATGCTTGGAATATGAGAAGCTGATGAGTTATGTAGAAGGTGTAATGGTTGGATTTTCATAAAATATTACAAATGTATTAAAACCTGTGTACACATGAATTTTTTAACCCTTGGTTAATTTTGAATGATAAGTAGTGGAGACTCGAACTGTTATGTGAGTGGAGACTTACATTGCCGCATAATTCCATGGCAATATACTTATGGTTTATGGTATATGTCTACAACCTACTTTTTGTGCAATTTTACCATTTCCTAGTCCAAAGTACATTGGAGACTTCTACCTCGATGAATTTGGAAGAGAAAATTTCGAGGAGAAAGGTTCCACAACTGATCGAGTCGAGTCGTTACTTTTTTACCACTACACTACATACATATTTCATAAAGGTACATAAAAGTAAAGCTAAAGATTTGTCGCTAGCTAAAAAAATTGTTTTTGTTACAGCGATAGTATCAGCCGTTGATGACTTCTTTGGCGCACTTAAGTGCAAATCGGGGTATTGGCTGCAGGGTGTATAGGAAGTCTCAGGGAGACCATAGGACTCCAGGCGATCACTCTTTGGCAAGTTGGAGGACAAGCGACCCTTACCAAATCGACATGTAAATCGAATATGCAAGTACATGCAATACCCTAGTCTACTACATAAGTATTAGTCTAAAATAAACTTAAAAACATAACATGTATAAGCATGCATATAGTAAATTTAAACAAGGAAAAAATCAATTAAACCAAGTAAAAGAAACCCAAAAAAATCAAAAAGAATATATGAAACAATAATATCTTAAAAATGTATGCTATCAGTTTAAAGATTAAAAAAAAAAATTTTTCGTGTGCATACACAATCATCAGATTGATGCAAGTGCGCTACTTGGTTTTTGACGTTTATATTTCTGACAGTTCACGCGTGATTCTTGACATGCGTCAAAGTAAAAAATGCTCAGTTTGGTTTGCCATTTCATCATGAATAGACTTACGCCTGAGCAACGTTTGCAAATTATTGAAATTTATTATCAAAATTCGTGCTCTGTGAAAAATGTGTCTCGCAAGCTAAGTCCATTTATGATCGTCATAATCGACTGACTCACAGTGCAGACTATACAGCTCGTAACCAAATTTCGCACCAGTTTCACTTTATTGGACATCAATCCAACAAATCGTATCCATAGAGTGCGTACCGAAGAGAATATTGCTGCTGTATCCGCCAGTGTTGAAGAAGATCGTGATATGTCCATCCGGCGCCGATCGCAGCAATTGGGTTTGTGTTATTCGATCACCTTAAAGATTAAACGCAAAGATCTCGGATTAATGCCATGCAAAATACATCTGGTGCAAGAACTGAAGCCATGCCATAACGTTGAATTTTCGGTGAATGGGCCATAGAAAATCTGGATAAGGATCCGTTTTAATACATCTGGTGCAAGAACTGAAGCCATACCATAACGTTGAATTTTCGGTGAATGGGCCATAGAAAATCTGGATAAGGATCCGTTTTTTTAATCGCAAAATTGTCTTCAGCTGGTGCAAAGACTGAAGCCTACCACAACGTTGAATTTTCGGTCAATGTGCCTTAGAAAATCTGGATAAGGATCCGTTTTTTTTGTCTTCATTGTCTTCAGCGACGAGGCTCATTTTTGACTCAATGGGTACGTGAATAAGTAGAATTGGCATATTTGGAGTGAAGACTAGCCAGAAGCAATTCAGCAGCCACAAACACATCCCGAAAAATGCACTGTTTGGTGCGGTTTATCATCATTGGGCCGTACTTCTTCAAAGACGATGAAGGCCGACTTCACTGTACTGTTCGCAAGAATTGGATTCGGCCGACATGTGGTTCCAACAGGACGGTGCCACATGCCACATGCCGCACTGCACGCGAAATCATGCATCAATCACGAGGCGAATTCGGTGAGCAGTTAATCTCATGTTTTGGTGCAGTCAATTGGCCAAGCTCATGTGATTTGACCCCGTTAGACTATTTTTTGTGGGGCTATGTTAAGTCTCTTGTCTAAAGGGACAAGCCAAACACGATTGCTGCTTTGGAAGCCAACATTGAACGCGTCATTGGTCATTGGTGAGATTCCGGCCGAAATGTGTGAAAAAGTACGCCGAAATGGACCAGAATGGACTACAGAATGGAATGGAAGCGTAGTCGCGACCAACATTTAATTGAAATTATCTTTAAAAAGTAAATGCCAGGAATTGATTTATGAGTACAAATAAAAATTTCATTCACTTGTGTAAAATTTCATATATTTTTTTAAGCCCATAATTTTGATTAGTTTGTGGTTGCATTTGTAAACAACATTGACTTTAAATCTTTACAAAATTATAATTTCTAACTGAACTAATTTCAACACTTTAAGTTTCCTAGGTTATTAATGGTATACTACTGTGGGCAAAAGTTAGGAAGATTTTGTTCATAATTTCAAATTTTTTTATTCATTCTTCCAAATCTATTTCGTCCCCTTCAAAGTAATCCCCCCGACCCCAATACACTTGTGCAAACGTTTTTTTCTCGAAACAGTTGTTAAAGTCAATTTCCGGAATAGTCTTCAATGCACTTAGCGATTCATGTTTAATGTCTTCAATTGACTCAAAACGGTGTCCACGAAGCGGTTTTTTGAGTTTAGAAAATAGCCAAAAGTCACACGGTGCTAAGTCAGGCGAATAGGGTGGTAGGGTGGTAGGGTGGTTGCGGAACGATATCAGTCGAATTTTTGGCAAAATGATCTCGGAAAACCAATGCAGTGATTTTGGAACCAATCGTCCATTCACTCTTCTTAGGCCCAAATGATGTTTTAAAATGGTTTTCACTGATCCTTCCGATATTCCAACGATGCCAGTAAGGTCTCTGTTAATCGACTGTTAATCGTCGATTCTCGAACACCAATTCCTTGATTTTATTGACGTGTTGATCATCAGTTGATGTTGATGGCCGTCCTGGACGTGGTTCGTCGTCAACGCGTTCTCGACCATCTTTGAACAATTTGTACCAATCAAAAACACTTGCTCGCGACATACAATTATCACCGAAGGCCTTTTGCAACATTCTGAACGTTTCGGCACCAGAAATTTGATTCCGCACACAAAATTTAATGGAACTTCTTTGTTGAATAATTTCACTCATTGTGAAAATCGCCGAATGCACTTGTTGTACTTCAGAAAGACAAGCGTATACTAAACACTAATGATTATTTTGATGTGACATTTGGCACAGATGTCACCGACAGTCATACCAACCTTAAAAAAATAATATTTTGATAAATTTAAAAGTCTTACTACTTTTTGCCCACAGTAGTATACCTTAATTTTTTGTTTATTAAACAAACACGTGAATTGGATTTCTTAATGTTTGGAATTGTGCAGGGTACAGGATCCCCCATAATCTTTCCAACCAGCTAGCAAGCAAACCAGCACGTGCAACCGTCCCTTTCGCGCATTCAATCATGGTTTTGGGTTTGAGTTGCGTACAACCTTTAGAATGATGGCTCTCACCTACAACTCTCACCATTATACATTGACAATGGCATTACAAAGGTGAGAATATTATGGCGTAGGAGAGAGATCGATATAAAGTTAAACAGCAATGGTTCTCGTTTCGGGTTCCAAGCATATCGGTTCGAAAACCGTATTAAAAGTTTCAACTTCAACCCTTCAATTAAGCACAGCCCCATTTGAGCAGAAAAAATTAATACCTGCTTTAAAAATTCATCACCAATACGAATGAAATATAAGAAAAAATAAATTTATTTATTTCAATTAAAAACAATGTCCGAGAAATCATTCAATAAATTCATCAAGTCCAACAGTGATAAATTGAATTTTTAGGCCACATGCAGCACATTTGTTTAATGAATAAATAAAAACAGAAAGCAACACTCGAAAAAAATGCTTCATTTAAATCTTTATGTTTTTTCTGGCACTGTGTTATTTGACCCTTTCGCGTTTATTAAAAAATATTACAATTAATGAATTTCCGGTAGTAAATTCTGAAAAAAAAAACAATTAAATTTTCTGTTATCAACTGTTTTGCTTAAGTCAAACGTAAATATAAAACAATTCAATGAAGCCAAAAGGATTTAACACCCTTTTTCTACTTGAAATACCAAATTTAACCCTTTCCACCGACTATTATCAAGTGAAACCTTCATCCCTTTTGCTATCGTTCGATCAGAACAATAGACGATTGCTGCCTGAGTGGCTGGCTGACCCAACTGCCTAACTAACTGCTGGAAAGTTTTTTTTTAAATATTTTGTTTTAATATTTTTTTTTTATGCCATTTGACAAATTTTCACCCCAATGAACAGTGAAGAGTGAATGAAATTGAATATGGGGTAACAGCTGTTATGCTCCAAATGCCACATCTCTCACATCTCTCACACACACATACACACACGCACAGTGAAAACGAAGCAAAAAAAGGAGTTTGTATAAAAAGGGGTGGAAAAAAAAATTACTTAATAGGTCATAGTTTTTCTTTCAGTTGTTTACAAAAAAAAAAAGAAAAGCGCAAAGCTAGGAAAAAATTCCAGCTAAGTATGTTGCTTTGAGGACAAAGCAAAATCATAACAAATAGTATTTTCAAGTAATACACACACCTTAACACTCATACTCATGTGCACCTACATGCAGAGGTAGCAAAGGTCGACAAACAAGCACTCACCCCTGTACGTACAATCACAAAAAGCCAATTCCAAACCGATCAGCAGAAAGGTCAGAGATTTTCAACATTTTCCAACCTAAATGACAAAGATGAGAGTTGAATTTCATAGTATTCTATAGCCTCGTTTGTATGTGTATTTGTGTAGTTGAATGCTTTCAACATGTCGCACAGAGGCTACATAGGTCATTTCCGTTTATGTCGAGATGGAGGCAGAATGAGAGAATGAGAGATGAAAAAGAGAGAGGGACAGACAGTGTCCAATATAACACTCGCAAGCACCTACTAGATATTATACCTTTTTTATGCATGTTTGTGTGCGATACAGCAATAGGGTTACTACTTTAATACATACATACATACTCACATGTTGCCATTCTTTGTGCTACAATAGTTTTTGACATACCTACAAAAAGATTGTAGTGAAAACATTTAAAGTGTGAGCGCATATTGTGGAATTTGGCATTTTGTGTTTTGGGAATAACTTCCTTCTATTTTTCCCGATATAGAAAAGATTAAAAAACGTGATTTGTTAGGAATTTTTGTCAAGGGTAAAGAATTTTGTTCGGGGGAATGTTCGTTTTTCATGTGGACTTTTCTGATTAATATAAAAAAATTCTTTTGTGTTAACTGTGTATTTTTTTTTTTAGGAAAAGTCACGCATGTGTTACAATTTCATACTGCTCAATATTTGTATTTACATATGTACTTACATACACATTTACATATGTATAGTATGTATGTAGTAGCAATGTAAAATGAATGCATACATTTTTAATCGTACTTATATGCATAGTTTTAAGTCACAACTGCTGGAAATTTTTTATTAGATTGAAAAAAGGAGATTGAAAAGGAGATTTATTTATCTAAACATAAAACTTAGAGATTTCTCTAAAAAAAGAATCGCATGCTACAAAAAAGTTATGTATATTTTATAAAATGGAAAAATGTATTTATGTATGCATGTGTCGACATTTAAACGCTTGCTACCTATCTATACATACTTCACTAAGCGATGATCAACAGTCTCTTCTGCTGTGAGCGGCCTGGCCAATTGATAGAAACGATTAAAGCAGTTATATCCCGTCGTACCTGGTTATTCCAACAAAGACAACGATGATAGAACACTTTTCCAGCAGAAGTATTTTCTTCCACTCGCTTAATACACACATGATCTTTAAGTGATCATCCATTCATTCACCTACATCTTCTTCGGTTAAATTTATCCGTGTTATGGTATATTGGCCCAAAGATCCTTCCTTCTTCCTTCTTCCCCTTCTTCCCCCTCACTGCTCCCAATAGCATGTCATCATTTTTATCCACGTCATTCTTAAACACTGACACGGGAAGTATGGTATGTGTGATTATACGGTGCAACAAAATAAGTTGGATTCTAATGTTCCACCGGTTTTGAAGTTAGTTTTTACCATCATGTCAACAAAATCTGGTTCTCTGAGGTCGGATGACGGAAGGAATTTATCTTAACAGATATGAATTTTACATCAGAAGAAAGTTTAAGGCACTTTTAGCTGACATCTTCCCGCAACCATTGAATCATTCCTTCAAAAAACTGGGTTTAAACAGCCATTTTCAAAAACTATTCGACTATGGAACAAAATCGTAAAGTAAACTGTTATACTGTCTTTGGAGAAAATGTTCCTACTTAAAAATTAGGGTGGTTTCTGGAACATCAGAACCACCACCGAGTCACACATTTACCACCAATCTTATGTAATTTAATTGTTTATTGTTGTAATTAGTATTTTTCTAACATAAAAACTCATTTAGTCATCATCACTATCTTCATCAAATAGATTCCAAAGTAAATCAACTTTTACTCCACTCAGCGACTGCAAATTACTCTATGGTAAAACCATAGGAAAATTAAAATCCTAAAGCAAGAGTTGACATTTTGTTGCACAGTGTTATTTATTGTTCATAGAGAAGGGCCTTTTGTGCCCTCAATTGTGTATTAAAGCTGTTAAATAAGCACAAATGCTAAATGAATGTTAAATGACAATGTAGCTTTAAAGCGATTATCAGCTAGGCATTGGCTTTGATTACATCTGCGGACGACTTCTTAAGGAGGTCTTTACAGGTCATAGACAAATCAAAAGTTTGACTTTCTCCCATATCATTTGATCATTTCATCTCCGATATCATTTGAATAAGCAGGTTCCGACTGAAACATAGTGCCGGTTATTCATGGAAGATGATGAGACGTCAACTCATGGCTCGTCATTGGAATATATATAGGCCTTGGAATATATATAGGCCTTTTTTTTTCTTCTTCCAAAGATTTTGTAGCCTTCATTAGGATAGCCGAGCTACTTCGATGATAATTGGAGTCTAGTGCTACATTGTCTCACTACTCGATCTTCCTCACATAAGTAAGTATATACTTTTGTTGAAAAGCCATAAATCATATATAGCGTATGTGCAAGAAAGGGTTAAATATCTGCAATCTTAACCCACTCTTTGTTAAGTATTGTATTTATACACAGTAATAACTTTGATTTTATTAAGTGTAGCAACAATTTTAGTGAGTTCTTAAATGAAGCAGCGCATAAGATGAAACATGCGCATACACATTTCCTATATTCTTCCAGTTTATGGGTTTTCTCAACGGGAAATATATCCACTTTCCGCGTACAACTGTGTAGTGATAACCCCACATACTTATGTACATATGCGAATGTCGGGAGGATACCTAAGTATTTGGAAATGATAAATGTTTCACTACTGCTTACATGAAGAAAAACAACCAGCCAACAAAAACAACATCACAGCATCAATACTAACACCATTCGGCGGCGACATTGTTCCACTCACACACACACACACACACACATAAGTACTGTGTTAATACACTCTCTCTCTCTTTCTCTCTATCTCTATCTCTATTCTCTCTCTCTCTCTGTTACAGCGTTAAGGAAAAATTATGAACATGGCTTGACCCCAACTGGCATTTAAATATAAATCAAATTCGACATTTAAGAAAAAAGAAAAATCTCGAAAAAGGTAACGATGAGTAACTAAGTTGGTAAGTTGGTGGGCGCTGTTGCCTCTTTCAGAGCCGCACAGAGTGAAGCAATAGTAGCGAAGTTAACCTCAGCTCAGAAAGCTTAAATATCCTTTTTGCATGCTATTACTCCCCGATGTTTCTCGATGTCTTTAGTTGATATTGTTTGTCTTACGTTGAACTTTACTGCGCCCCGGTCAGGTTAAATTTATAACTTAGATTATTTTCGTTACGCAGCGTTGCTTGTGACGTTGCTGCTGTTGTTCTTTGTCTTCCTTCTTTCGCTGTTATTGAAAGGATAAAAATCTAGTAAATGTTTCTTTTATTTCTTCCTATTTTTCAATATAAATTCCAGTTGATTTGTTGCTTTTATATTGAAATTTTGGTCTCCTCTCTCTTGTTGTGTTGTTAGATAAAGTGAACGTTTCGGTATTCAGTAATAAATTAGTTGCATATTGATGCTTTGCAAAATGATGGAGTATTTTCAAGCAATTTTTGTTTTAAGTAGCCGCTACCCATGGACGCTCAGGCAGAGCAGAGCTCCAATTTGGTTTATTATTTTGAGCTTAAAGTATGTAATTCAAGCAGAATATTCCTTTCTTTTAATGGTACAAGAGCACGTGAAGAATTTAGGCCGAGCTTTTGGCTTCCACTTTCAGCTGTGGTGTAGTGGTAGTGCGTTGGACTGCTACGCAGAGTGTGCGGGTTTCGAATCTCGGCACAGGCAGAATCAAAAAAAATTTTTCTACACGGCACCACCTCTTGGCAGGCAATGGCAAACCTACAAGAGTAAAAATTGCTATGAAAAGCTTTTCACTTCGCCGTTCGGATTCGGCATTAAACTGTAAGTCCCTTCCATTCATGTACAAATATAACACGCACAACATGAGTGGATGCGAATAGTTCGGCCTAGGCCCTCCATGGGCTGTTGTGCCATTAAAAGTAAAAGTAAGTAAGTTTTGGCATCCACTCTTCTTGTGCGTGTTATATTTGTACATGAATGGAAAGGACCTGTAGCAACCTAGCTAAATATTTTTCTGATTAACAACACTGTGACTGCACTACGTTCGTTTGCTGCAAGACGATTAAAAAAAAAAGTATTGGAGCGGACCCCACTGAACAGCAGGAAGAGGAGCTAAATACAATAGAAAAGTCACATTGACGTGACATTTTCCTTTAGTTTTACTTTTATAAAATATTTACAAATTTTTGCTCTGGATCTCACTCAGGTAAGGTGGTAGGTTGAAATATAAGCTCAAAAATGGATTCCTTGGCTTAAAAAACCATTGTACACAAAATTTCAACTAAATAGTTCAGTCCATTTAGGGATCTCCAGTACAAGAGAAATCTCAACTTCTTTCAAATTTAACTGACTTTTGTTGCGTTTGTGCCCATTATAAATAATTTTTGGATATAATTTTTTATACAAAATTTCAACAAAATCGGCCAGTATGTTGATGACGTTCCAGAATGAGAAAAAATTCAAATTCACCCGGATTTCACATTTTAACATTTACTCCGGAGCCCCTCAGCAAAATGTTAAGATCAAGATAAAAGCCAAAAATAACCCGGTTACATAGAATTTCAACGAAATCTTTTGGTCCATAGATGGCGCTCCAGTACATCGCATATATCGCAAATATATTGCTCGTTATAATATCACTGTTCGATACGAGTCGTGACCATTTCCCTTTGATATGCTGATTGCGAAACCAAAGCTGAAACTTTCCTAAGACGTTAGATTTTTTATAAAAGTGGGGCGGCACCTTGTAAATACGAAATCTTTTTAAAAAGTATTGTTAAGTGTGGGGTTTCAAAAGTTTCCTAAATAAATAAAAATTAGTTAGTACTTTATTTTAAAAAAAATAATATCTTATATTTTACGTAACAAGAATATTTTTTGTTATCAATGGAGTGTTTTTCTCAAAATTTAAGTTTTTCGATTCTTGCAGCAAACATGAGGTTTCATTTTTATGTATTAGCTACTTGGTCCAAATGAGATAGCTGCATTGTGACGTTACGAGTACTCTCCCTCTTCTCGTAAATGTTTTACGATGTCTAGAAGTATCCCATCCGGTGTGTGCTGGATTCAGAGATTTGCCCTTTTACAGTCTTTCGTCTCTGACAATTTGGAACTTAATGATATTTTGAAAAGGCTGCCAGAATTGAATTAGAATATAAAGCCCATTCAAATTTGTCGAATTTTGTTTGGAAAACTGAAAATTTTGTGTGGTCACTACACGTATTTATGTACCGCTGTATGGAACAAGTAATGACATCTCTGTGTCGCTAGGTAAAATTATACGCTCTGTCAAATCAAATCATTGGCGCCATTTCTTCGCATTTAGTTCTGTCAACAATATTCAGTTCATAAACAATCAAGTTTCATACAACAACATTTTTTTTTCGCTCGTAAAAATGTCGAAAATTGCAAGCTTTACTCGATGAGGATGATGGTCAAACGCAAGAACCACTTGCGGAACAATTAAGTGTGACCGAACAATGCATTGCTCAACGTTTAAAAGCCATGGAATTGATTTTGAAGGTGGGAAGGTGGGACGATGGGTGCTGCATGAATTGACTTAAAGACAGCAAGAAAATCGAAAAACCACCTGCGAAATGTTGCCCGCCAGGTACTAAAGAAATTCATATCTTCATCGAATTGTTGTTACTGGCGATGAAAACTGGATCTATTTCGAGAATGCCAAACGTAAACGATTATATGTTAAGCCCGGTACACCGGACAAATCGACATCAGAGCCAAATCGTTTCGGAAAGAAGACAATGCTCTGTGTTTTCTGGGATCAGCAAGGTGTTAACTGGTTTGACCTTCTGAAACTAGGTGAAACAGTTACTGGTCAACGCTACCAACAACAATTGGCCGATTTGAACCGTTTGAACCGTGCTTTGCTCCAAAAACGTCCAGAATATCAAGCTAGGCAACACAAAGTGATTTTTCTTGATGACAATGCACCATCACATCGAAAAAGAACAAAACAGACTCGGGAATTGGTAGATTCGTACAGATGGGAAGCCCTGCCCCATGCGCTTATTCACCAGATTTGGCTTCATCTGACTACCACTTATTTTCATCAATGGGGCACGCACTTGCTGAGCAGCACTTCGATTCGTACGAAAATGTGAAAAAATGGCTCGATGGCTGGTTTGACTCAAAAAACGAACAGGCATTCACAAACTGCCAGAGAGATAGGAAAAATGTGTAGCTACCAATGGCAATTACTTTGAAGATTGAATGTATAACCATTTTTCGTAAATAAACGTGTATTTTTATAAAAAAATTATTGGTTTCGTACGTGTAATGGAATGACTTTAAATTTTGTAAGTGGAGGTGTGATCAAAAAATAACCGTTATGTTCGATTTTCGCATTTCTTTTTCTGTTATGTTGGTACACATGTCTGTTATATATATTGGCAATACCAACCATTTTGGATTGTCAGTTTGTTTTTGACAGATAAAAATGTTAGTCGTGTTTTGATGTGCTCTTCGATTTTTTACTATTCGAAAAAATGGATCGAAGAAACTGTATTCAGTTTTGGGTAAAAAATTAAATTAAATGCGCAAGGACATTTGAAATGTTGACTGTGGCCTTTGGCGAGTCTGAGCAGAACACAAGTTCAATTGTGGTATAACCGGTTTAAGGAAGGCCGAGAAGATGTCAATGACGATGCTCGCCCTGGTCGCCCGAGCACGTCAACAACCGATGAAAACATTGACGCAGTGAAGAAAATGATTTTGGATAATCGTCGAATCACTATCAGAGAGGTTGCTGATGATGATGGCATATCGTTCGGCTCATGCCAAGCTATTTTTACGGATGATTTAGGCATGAAACGTGCGGCAGCGAAGATTGTTCCAAAATTGCTAAAATTTTGAGCAAAAACAACGTCGCTTGTGCGTAAGTTTTTGGCTAAAAACAAAACCGTTATCATGCCTCAACCACCGTATTCACCGGACTTGGCCTTTTTCCTCTTCCCAAAACTGAAGACACCGATGAAAGGAAAGCGTTTTGCTACGATTGAGGAAATAAAAGAAAAATCGAAACAGGAGCTGATGGCGATACCAAAAAGCGCGTTTCAGAAGTGTTTCGAGGATTGGAAAAAACGCTGGCATAAGTGTATTATATTTGAGGGGGATTACTTTGAAGGGGACAAGATAGTTGTTGATGAATAAATAAATAATTTTTGAAAAAATTGAAAATAACGGTTATTTTTTGATCATACCTCGTATGTAGTATTATTTGTATGAAGAAATTTAGATTCTCAAAGTCTCAGGAAGATTCATTAGAAAATAATGCTACACTTTAACTGAGCCAAAACTTTCTACAAAGATTTCATTTGCAGTCATATGAAATCTAGCAAAACGGATATTACCACTGTGTTCCGTTCGTACCCAAATTAGGTAGAAATGGCATATTTCTCATTGCGGGGGAACATTTCAATGAAAGAACTGCAACAGTGCAGTTGGTTGAAGGCACTTCTGCTTATTTCCGTACCGCAAGCCAGCTCTTTTCAGCGCTTTCCCTCACTCTAGATTTCAGACTATTGTTTTCATTTCAACAACTGATCGTCATTTGACTATAAATTCTCGTTTGCAAAGGATATAAAAAACCATAATGCTATTGGAAATTATGCCAATGCCACAAAATGTATTTAGTCCAAGAGTTTCCGTCCCTGTAACACAATTTGCATTCAACTCACGCTGTACTACAGTAATATTATTTTTTGATTATTAATTTTTATTTTCATTTTATTTTTGTGAACCTCGTTATCGTTGTGTTCTTACATCCATTTTTTGTTTATTTTAAAAGGACTTAATACACCGACACCGGTTGATGCACAAGCAAACGAATGCTGCATTATGAAAATGTAACCATGGAAAATGAGAGAAATATTTTGTGCGCTATTTTCATAATAATTAAATATGGAAGTGTAGTAAAGTAAAAATTTGCTCTTCACTTTTACACTATGGCATTGCAAAAAGGATGGAAAATTATTTTAGAAATTAACAAAAAATGCTTCGTGAATGCAATTAAAATTGGAAGTACCTCCACAACGAATAACTACACTCACCCACTTTGGGTGGGTGGATTGGCAGTCGTAGTATGGTAACTATGTACATAGTTATGAATGTGCTATATATACATATATGTAATGTTGGGAAATAGAACTACATTATTACAAAATACCCACATTTTTATGTTCATTTAATAAATGAATAAATTTTCAAGTCCAAAAATATGCACTTAAATTTAATTTTTAATTTAAAATTTCTTTAAAATAACTTTGAAATTAATACGTGACCAATTTTTATATTCACACATAGTTCAATGTTGTAGATAAGTGCAAATGCATATAAAGACATTTTCCATATTTTGTGTTAATTAATAATGAAATTAAACAGCACATGGATATGCTAATATGCCTAAGTGTATACTATAAAATGCTATCTACGAGGTATGATAAAAAAATAACCGTTATTTTCAAAAAGTATTTATTTATTCATCAACAACTATCTTGTCCCCTTCAAAGTAGTCCCCCTCAGATATAATACACTTATGCCAGCGTTTTTTCTAATCCTCGAAACACTTCTGAAACGTGCTTTTTGGTATCGCCAACAGCTCCTGTTTCGATTTTCTTTTATCTCCTCAATCGTAGCAAAACGCTTTCCTTTCATCGGTGTCTTCAGTTTTGGGAAAAGGAAAAAGTCAGCGGGGGCCAAGTCCGGTGAATACGGTGGTTGAGGCATGATAACGGTTTTGTTTTTGGCCAAAAACTTACGCACAAGCGACGTTGTTTTTGCTCAAAATTTAGCAATTTTGGAACAATCTTCGCTGCCGCACGTTTCATGCCTAAATCATCCGTAAAAATTGCTCAGTAACCTCTCTGATAGTGATTCGACGATTATCCAAAATCATTTTCTTTACTGCTTCAATGTTTTCATCGGTTGTTGACGTGCTCGGGCGACCAGGACGAGTATCGTCATTGACATCTTCTCCGCCTTCCTTAAACCGGTTATACCACAATTGAACTTGTGTTCTGCTCATGGTAGACTCGCCAAAGGCCACAGTCAACATTTCAAATGTCCTTGCGCATTTAATTTCATTTTTTACACAAAACTGAATACAGTTTCTTCGATCCATTTTTTCGAATAGTAAAAAATCGAAGAGCACACCAAAACACGACTAACCTTTTTATCTGTCAAAAACAAACTGACAACCCAAAATGGTTGGTATTGCCAACATATATTACAGACATGTGTACCAACATAACAGAAAAAGAAATGCGAAAATCGAACATACTTAACTCCCGAAATTTGCCAATAACGGTTATTTTTTGATCGCACCTCGTATTTTATTTTCCATATTTCCAACATTACTACAAGCAGGTTAGCAAATCCTCAAATTCTTAGTTATAAGAATTGAAATGAAAATCATTTTAAGTTCTCGTATTCAACAAGCTTGTTAGCAAAAATCCAGCAATTATTTGGGCGTTGAAGAATTCTACTGTAAACGTACCGACTACATATGAACCCAGTTGGAAAACTGCTAATTACTACTCAAATGAATGTAAATTATATAAAGCCGTGGTTTGGTTGGTGTTCGCTGTTCGTTGAACAAATATAATTTTTCTCTCGTACTCGATCTTGAGGTTACCTTGAGCTGATTGCAGAGTTGATTATGGTCAAAATGCAATGTTTTGATATAAAATATTACTTATTTTGAGCTCAATGGCAACACTACATGGTCTAAAGACAAGAAAAGAACGATAACGCGTGCAAGTTAAACTCGATTGAATCAATTTCGTCCGATTGCTTTCGTGTGAGATTTACTGCGATTTTATAAGAATTACAAGAAAAATTTAAACGAAAATGACGAACCATTACCAAGAAAGGCAGTAGCGATACATCTGATACATGATATCAAAGTACTGAAAGTGGAAGGCTCCTATAGCATAACAACAAAAACTCTTGAGCTTTTCAAGGAGATCATCAACAGCGAAGTCTGGAAACATGCAGAGGCTCTAATGAAAGTAGCATGTGATCAGGGGCGCATCCTGCAATTTGCCCTGCCACAAGAAATAAGCTCGGCAAATATAACCCTTAGGAATCTTAAAATAATAAGAGAAGAATTTGATCTGCAGCACGCTAAGGTTCATCCAATTACCGACGACTCACAAGCTTCACTGTCCCTGCACAAATTTGTAACGCAAACAAGCGAGTCTGAGGAGTGCGTAGATTATACAAAGTCCCAGAAGGGTTTGCGTGACGAGCTACTCGATCATCTCCAAGAAATCGAGACTGAACTTCAAACCAGCTGTGAAAATATATGCGTGCAGGCTGAAGAGCATAGACACTCATCGGAGATTATTTTAACACAAGGTCACTCACGCAGTGTTGAGAGCTTTCTAAAGCGAGCAGTGAAGAAACGCAAATTCCTAATAATCATATAATCATTGCTGAGTGCGCGCCAGCGTACAGGGTCCACAATTTAGCTGCCAGCTTGGCTAGTGTAATACTGGACTCTGCCATCTTTGCAATGATGTCACGAGTCAATAAAGTGATCATAGACATCCACAGCGTTTTGGCTAATGGTGGCTTGCGTGCTGCATGCGGCACGCTCAAACGGTGCCACTGCCTGCAAAGCATTATTCGGTACCAGTTATAGTACTCGCGCCCATGTATAAACTTTCGCCTGTGCATCTGTGCTCCTACGTGCAAGACGCATTCAATTTGGTTGGCTGTGCCGAAGATGTCATTCCATATGATTCGTTGTCAGCCCATTTCGCTAAAGTGTACAGCCCGATATTCGATTATGTGCCGCCAGAGCTGGTGACATTGTTTAGCTCACATATGGGCGGTCATGCCCCTTCATATGTTTACCGTTTACATACTGAGCTCTATCACCCTGAAGACTATGAAATTTAAATCTACCTCCTCCTTCCTATTCAATTTATTTAGTATTTAAGCATTTTCTTCGATGGCAAACGTGTAAAGTGTGCAGCTACGAAAAGAAATGCAACCTAAGCAACAGAAGTAAATCACATTTAATTAAAAATTGCAAGCCCTTGTAATTTGACTTCGCATGGTTCTCTTGTGTTTTCATAATCCAATGACGCCTTAATCACATGTATAAAATAGCAGTGACATATTTAGTTTCCGGCAGTAATTTGTAGTAGAAAATCAACCTGCAGTTTGTTTTAATATTTGGTCTTATTTTCTGAATCATTTCGTCGTATACGAGGTGTGATAAAAAAATAACCGTTATTTTCAAATTTCGTGAGTTACGTATGTTCGATTTTCGCAGTTTTTCTGTTATGTTGGTACACATGTCTGTTATATATGTTGGCAATACCAACCATTTTGGATTGTCAGTTTGTTTTTGACAGATAAAAAGGTTAGTCGTGTTTTGGTGTGCTCTTCGAATTTTTACTATTCAAAATTAAAAAAAAATGAAATTAAATGCGCAAGGACATTTGAAATGTTGACTGTGGCCTATGGCGAGTCTACTATGAGCAGAACACAAGTTCAATTGTGGTATAACCGGTTTAAGGAAGGCCGAGAAGATGTCAATGACGATGCTCGTCCTGGTCGCCCGAGCACGTCAACAACCGATGAAAACATTGACGCAGTGAAGAAAATGATTTTGGATAATCGTCGAATCACTATCAGAGGGGTTACTGAGCAATTTTTACGGATGTTTTAGGTATGAAACGTGCGGCAGCGAAGATTGTTCCAAAATTGCTAAATTTTGAGCAAAAACAACGTCGCTTGTGCGTAAGTTTTTGGCCAACAACAAAACCGTTATCATGCCTCAAGCACCGTATTCACCGGACTTGGCCCCGCTGACTTTTTCCTTTTCCCAAAACTGAAGACACCGATGAAAGGAAAGCGTTTTGCTACGATTGAGGAAATAAAAGAAAAATCGAAACAGGAGCTGATGGCGATACCAAAAAGCGCGTTTCAAAAGTGTTTCGAGGATTGGAAAAAACGCTGGCATATGTGTATTATATCTGAGGGGGATTACTTTGAAGGGGACAAGATAGTTGTTGATGAATAAATAAAAACTTTTTGAAAAAATTGAAAATATCGGTTATTTTTTGATCATACCTCGTATTTATTTCGAAAAATTTTAAAACACGGTTTCCTCGTGAATTCTCTAAATTTATAAGTAATATTTTTCTGTATTTTGAAATAAAAATAAATAAAATACAAAGGACAAAGCTTAAACAATTTTATCAAGATGGAGAGTGAAGTTAATAATTTAAAATAATGCATGACCATTTGCATCACATCGTGAATACCGCTAATGTGATGTATGGTATAAATACTTTTCATAGTTTTATAAAGATAATAATATCCTTTCTTTTTACCAAACAGCAAACTCCGCCTGAAGCACTAACACATATGCATTCCATCCGTTTTGTCAATGTATTTGAATGGTAATGATATCGACTGAAGAGGAGGATGATCATGAAAGACTGCCTGAAAAAGAGAGGTAGCTTAAATAGGTATTAAGAAATATATTGATTGAATTGTACATTTTTAGAATTTGAAGCGATAATGTCAAGGAGCGAAATGTTGAATTTAACAACGAGCAAAGAGCCAAAAAAAAAAAAATTAATTATAGTAACAATATTTTTTTTTTCTTCTTTTAACGGCACAACATGAAGGGCCTAGGCCGAGCTTTTCGCAATTTTGACATTTCACCTTCATTCTTTTCTAACACTCGCTGTGGCACGTTGTTGTCTTCTATGGAAAATAAAGACAATTGCGGTCAAACATACATACATACTTAAAAATGATTGCTAAAAATGTAATAAATATTTATTTATTTATTTTACTTTTTGTGGAATTGTAAAATGAAATTGCTTTTTTTGGGTGTTCGACCTATTCTTTGATGTTGTCGCTTTAACTTATAGAAATTTATGTGAAAAACTGTAATCAGGGCTATGATTTTGTTGTCGCATTTTTTCCATCTTTTTCTTCCGATCAACTTTTTTGCCTCTCCCTTTCGCACAGTCGATCATGCTTGCATTCGTGTGAAACAGTCCTTCCCAGTAAACTTAGAACAACACAAGTAAATTCCATTTTGATCGCGAGCAGAGTAATCATTATCAATGCTTTTGTGCGTTTTTCTCTCCCTCTCCACTCACTAATTACAATATACAGGGTGGACCATTTATTTTGGAATTTGATTTTGAAAAGAATAATAAGAAGAATCATTTTTTTTTCCGGTTAATTGTGAAGAACTATTTCATTCAAATGACTTCCTCGGCTGACCTTGTTGCAGCCCATACGATCAACTCAATTTTTCGGGTCACTTTTGACTGTATGGAGCTATACTTGACCGATGGCTGTACCAATTTCGTCCTTAAGACGATGGATGGTTAGCGTAATACTTAATTTCAAAGGCTCCCTCCCTACAAATTATAGTCTGACTCCATTGGAACCAAATGTTGTAACCAAATATTGTCCATATCTTCTAAAATAGGCCGCAAATAATCAGTTATCATTGAGCGGTAGCGCACTTGCGTACACCATTCACTGTAACGCATCTTCCTTCCTCTGAGCCTTCCTCCTAGTCTTCCACTCTTACTATAGGAGTACGAGAACGTGTTGTTTTATCTAATAAAGATCCAGTTTCACGCAAACATTTCACAAATTGATCCACAAATTGCGAGGAAGGCGCTTCTTTACTATCGAATTTTGAACTTAATTTTCTTACACTTTCGATAGAAAATTCACCATTTTGCATGTAAATTTTTAGTATTTTGCAACGCGGTTCGAGCATACTCGTATATCGATCTATTTCGTTAACGCTGCGGCGTAGTGTAGCGCGTTGGACTGCTACACAAAGTGTCCGTGGTTCGAATCTCGGCACACAGTACAACCTCTTGGCAGGCAACGGTATATTTGTACTGCACATTGACTGCACCAAAAAATTACAAAATTAAAAAAAAATTAAAAAAATAATTTTCCGCCATAATACGAATGACATAAGAGTTGCCATATCCAAAATTATAATTAAAATTTGAATTGTAAGGTGGGCCACCACCCTTGGTAGTGTGCTAAGTAGGATGCCCGAGGTCAAATCTCGGTACAGAGAAAAATCAAAATCTTGGCTTGCAATGGCAAACTTTCATGAGTTAAAATTACTTATTACTGGCATTAAACTGAAGGTCTCCTTCATTCATGTTCAAACATAACACGCTCAATATGAATGGTTGCGAAAAGCTCGCCTAGGCCTTGCATGGGCTGTTGTGGTATTAAAGAACCAGATGGGTGCTTTTCACAACTGGGTATGTGTACGTACGTATTTCTAAAACGCAAATGCATTGGTAATGCATACGAAACGAACAGAAATATGTTGTTATCGTCTTGTTGTCTGTTTTTGTTTTTTAAATACGAACATGAGGCATAAAATAAATGTGAGCTCATTCATTAGACACAAACAAACATACACACGCAGACACATAAGGAAACCCTGGTGTCCATTTCGAAAAGCTCACGCTGACTGTGATTTGGTTCACACGCCCTCACTATTACCAACTACTCACTACTATATACATACATACATACCTATCTATATATGTGTATATGAGTATGGAAACGGGTACCGAAACAATAAGATTCTATTTGATATGAATTACACTAAGCGTTTAATTCCAATTTTCAGCTCGTGTTTCTAGCAAACTTTAGTGGCAACCGATCATTGCTTGGATGCATACCAGTGACTTATCGCATACAATGTGGGCACCTACTTAGTGTAATGCCGATTCATGCCACCATCTGCTGCTCCACTACACACACACACACACACACCACACACACACACACACACACAAACACTACCTAGCAGCCATTCAAGAAACAACTAACAAAAAGCGATTTCGCTACAAATGCAACAAAAGCCATTTGTGGCCAACACTGTGAACGTGAAATGACGTGCCACAGCGACGGCGATAGCGTGTGTACATCGTGTTTTCCTTATTAATCTGGTGTGGTCAATGTTATACTACTCTCTATAATATATGTAATATAATGTATGTAGATACTATGTTCATGTTTCATATCGTTCATTGTATTCGGCGTGTTCTCAGGATAAGATTACAATGACCGCGACGGGTGACATGACGGTATTAGCGCAGCGGTGGCGGTAATGTTATTACCTGTTTTAAAAAGTTAACTGCTATTAGTCAAGCACCGCACGAGGTGGCCCCTTTTGTTATGTATGCACTACATATGCACATACCATGTACCTACATACAGTGTCGGACAATACAATAAGAACACCTTGCACTTTAAAACATGCATTGATTTTTTTTATCGGACTGCTTATGGCATACAATTTTTATAGAGAAGAAAATGGTATGGTATATACTTTATAAATTTCTAGGTGGCAACACTACATTTAAATATTTTTTGGGGATTCCCAAACAAAAAAGTTGAAGCGAAGCATTCGAAGGCGGATAATCAAAATAAGAACAGCAGACGAAAAAATTTATATTTTAAAAAGAAAAATTAAATTTGTTTATAATTTGTACTGCTAAGCAGTACTAGGCCTCCATGGGCTGTTGTGCCATTAAAAGTAAGTAAGCATTTAAATCGTAGCATTGAGGGTAATTCAACAAATTAAATGTAAACTATTCCGTAATGTCACATCAAAATGGGTCGAGCAAAGCATTTTAGTAAGGAGGAGCGTGATTTGGTGAAAAAACTGCGAAATAAGGGACAAAGCATCCGCCAAATAGCTAAAACTATTAGCAAATCCTCGACATTTGTCTACCAATCTTTATTACCTCAAAAATTTCATTGCAAGAGAGGTAAGCCCCGCAAAACTACAAGTGTAGTTCAGATCAGTAAGGAGACGTTTGGTGGAAAAAAAAGCTGCATGGGAGAACAGCACGAAAAGTACTAATGTTGACACAAAGACATCGAAAGTGTCGCATAGAGTTCGCTAAAGCGCACATTGATTGGTATGGTTCAATTAATGCAAAAAAAATTGCCTAACGTATTATGGACAGACGAAAGCAAGGTGAATCTTGTTGGAAGTGATGGCAAACGTTGGGTTAGACGCCCGAAAAATGCAGAATTGAGCCCAAAATATAATAGGAAGACGTTTAAGCACGGAGGTGGAAGCATCATGGTATGGGGATGCTTCTCTTGGTATGGTGTGGGCCCTCTTTATTGGATAAAAGAAACGATGGACAGATTTCTTTACGTAAACATCCTTCAGGAGGTGATGCTCCCTTATGCTGAATGGGAAATGCCCATGAAATGGCAAATGCAACAGGATGATAACGACCCAAAGCACACCTCAATCCTTGCGCGAGATTGTTTTTCCCATAATGGAATTCCCGTTATGACCTGGCCTTCACAATCTCCTGACCTTAATCCAATCGAGAACTTGTGGAATACTGTGAAAGAGAAGATTGGCAGTACCAGAGCTAAAAACAAAGACGAATTGTGGCAAAGCATTCAGAGAGAGTGATATTCCATACCCCAGGCTACTTGCGCGTCTCTGGTGGAATCAATGCCTAGAAGGTGTAAGGCGGTTTTAATTAACAAAGGATATTTCACAAAATATTAGCATTAGTGAACAATTTGAGTCAATATTTTATATTTTTTTTTTTTAATTTAAGGGTTCTTATTTTTTGCCATTTTGAAATTTGATTTTATGTATAACTTTTAAATTTATTTTTTAACACTGAATTGATTTTGTTTTTGTTTTAAGAAAAAATTAAACTGAAAATGAATAAAAGTAAACACCTTTAAAATTTATCATAAGCCTAGAGATATATTTTATTTAAGGTTTTTGGTTTCAGAACAAGGTGTTTTTATTTATTGTCCGACACTGTACATACTTGCTACATACAAGTATTTGTAAGAAGATAAAATAGCTGTTTGTGTGATAGAATGTAGTGAAATGATTCCAATGTTGCTTTGACATGCAACAGCGTTTGTTTCACATACACTCACACACAAACACACACACATATCTCGCCAGGCTTCCCCATTCTTACCTATGATATTTTTTCTAATATTTAGTTCTTATGTGTGGATTTTTGTTGCTGCTTTTGCTAATTTCCTTAGGCAAATTTTATTGCTTCATGTAGTGCTCGTAGGCTTGTGGTTCTATTTTTTTTTTTTTCATCATCCAGGACGTCCATCTTGCATGCGATATGTTATGTACATTTGAGTGTAAGTACTTATGCATGTGTGTTCGTAAGTCAATTGCTTGACTTTATATTGTAGAATCTTTTTTATAACATGCGATTTCAATTAACATAAATTTCAATTAATTAATATTTAATTTGATTTGATGTTTTGGGCTGAAATAATTGTAGTAATTCTAAAACAAACACACACATTTGAAGAACTGTAAGCCTATTATTAATAGTTAAGTATTTTCCGTGGATTATTTTACAAAATTGTTCGTTGCTGTGTTTTCGTAGGTCATAACAAAAAAGAAACTTAAATGTGCCAAGGAAAAATGGTTTATGTATTAGAATTTAAGGTATTATACATACTATGTGTACTATGTATGTACCATATGTATGTAGTAGTAGATACGCAATAATAATACAATTTTTAATTTTGTGTGTACTTAATGCATTTTACGCAGTAACTCAGACGCCGTAAATCAATTTAAAAACTTTTCAAAATACTAATCAAAATCTTGTCTGGATATACTTACTTACTAGGCTAACGGCGAAAGCCCTGACCTATAACTGTAAGCTAGATAAGGTATTTTAGATTAAAATTAATTGTAATACTGAAATCAAATATTAATAAATACTACTAATTACTTACTTGCTCACCAGGTGTACAAGTATGAAACAAGTAATGACATCTCGTGTCGCTAGGTAAAAGTATACGCTCTTTCAAACCAAATCATCTGCTAACAATATTCAGTTCATAAACAATCAAGTTTCATACAACTTACTTTACTTTACTTTTAATGGCACAACAGCCCATGGAGGGCCTAGGCCGAGCTTTTTCGCATACACTCATGTTGTGCGTGTTATATTTGTACATGAATGGAAGGGACCTACAGTTTAATGCCGAATCCGAGCGGCGAAGTGAAGAGCTTTTCATAGCAATTTTTACTCTGTAGGTTTGCCATTGCCTGCCAAGAGGTGGTGCCGTGTTGAAAAATTATTTTTTCTACTTTTTTTTGAGTTTGCCTGTGCCGAGATTCGAACCCCGGACACTCTGCGTAGCAGTCCAACGCACTACCACTACGCCACAGCGACCACATCATTGATATTCTGTTTCCAATTGAAGAAATCTGCTTTGGAATCTCATCGAATGATTGTGGAAGCTTACGGCCAGTGCGCTCTAGGCAAAACACAGTGCAACGAATGGTTCAATAAGTTTAAAAGTGGCGATTTTGATGTGAGAAACGAAGAACTTGGAAGACCACCGAAAAAGTTTGAAGCTGCCGGATGCCGAATTACAAGCTTTACTCGATGAGGATGATGGTTAAACGCAAGAACAACTTGCAGAACAATTAAATGTGACCCAACAATGCATTTCTCAACGTTTAAAAGCCATAGGATTGATTTTGAAGGTGGGAAGCTAGGCGCCGCATGAAAATCGTAAAACTACCTATGAAATGTTGCTCGCCAGGTACAAAATAAAGTCGAGAATCCCAAACGTAAACGATCATATATTAAGCCTGGTACATCGTACACCGGCCAAATCGACAGCAAAGCCAAATCGCTTCGGAAAGAAGACAATGCTCTGTGTTTTCTGGGATCACCGAGGTGCTATTTGGTTTGACTTTCTGAAACCAGGTGAAGCAGTTACTGGTCAACGCTACCTACCAACAACAATTGGTCGATTTGAACTGTTTGAACCGTGCTTTGCGCCAAAAATGTCCAGAATATCAAGCTAGGCAACACAAAGTGATTTTTCTTGATGACAATGCACCATCACATCGAACAAGAACAAAACAGACTCGGGAATTGGTAGATTCGTACAGATGGGAAGCCCTGCCCCATGCGCTTATTCACCAGACTTGGCTCCATCTGACTACCACTTATTTTAATCAATGGGGCATGCACTTGCTGAGCAGCACTTCGAGCACTACGAAAATGTGAAAAAATTGGTCGATGGCTGGTTTGACTCAAAACACGAACAGTTTAATTGTCAGATATATGGGAAAAATGTGTAGCTAGCAATGGCCATTACTTTGAAAATTGAATGTATAATTTGTTTTCTTAAATAAACGTGTATTTATTTTCTTAAAAAGCTTGTATACCAGGTAATTAGCTGGCACTACAACCGATGATCGGTCTTGGCCACCTCTATAAATCCAGTCTTATCTGCTATGCGCTCGCTGGCGCCAGCTGATAAGGCCAAGTGCCTTGTCTCCTTGCTTGGATATAGTGAACCAATTATTGCAAGGACTGTTCACGGTCACGGTTGCATTCAGAAATTGACTTTTGGGCCACTTTTTCGCGTAGACTTTGCTGTGCTATACCAGCATACCTATATATGTCAGTAGTGTTGGCTGCAGCCTATGCGATAGCTACCATATATCGAAACTTTCAATAGCTTCAGTAGCTTTTACAGGATTTGTGATCTGCATTTCGCCTTGGTCGTCATCATCAGATTCTAAAATATTCTCGGCATCTTTCTCAAAATGAATCTATTCGATTGTTCACTATTTAGAGTACTCCATGTGAAAATTTAGGTGTTCACTATCGAGATGTTTACTATAACGGGCGTTCACTATACCCAGACACGACCGTAATGGTTTTTTTTTGGCCTACACCGAGGGAATGAGGTCACCGGGTGTCTTCATATCAAGAGTAAACATTGAGAAGCCGACAAATCCGTATTTTGGCTTGAAATGGAATTATCGTTTTGGAGATCTATTTGGAGATATTACCTGCTTCGAGTTCACTGCATCCTCATAAAAAGTAAAATATTATATGTATATAAGTATTTTGTTGTTGTTATAAGTTGAAGTCATCGCAATCTGGAGGGCATGCACTTCTGTTGTCCATATATAATTTTTGTTTGTAGTTCAGTCAATGTTAGTCCTGAAAAACATATGGGCGAGGTTATAATTTCTATATCAAGTTTACCTTATATTAAAAGAAAAATACATAGTTAACTTAGTTATTTCAAAACTTAACGTAGATTTTCAAAACTACCTTTAAATAATTTACATACATACATATGTACCTTGCAATTTAGCAAGCTGAAAACTAATAATTTTCAATTTTACAAAAGCCATTTTAAAGCGAGTACATATTGAATTACGAAACAGAGAATATTTTTGATTGAAGTTTGTAAATGCATTTTTAATTTTCAAAGTTACTCGAATGCTGTGTCTTGTCTGAACGTGTTACATTTTCAAAAAGGGTATAAGTCTTTCTTTAACAAAAAGAATCATTTCTTATCATTTCAGCTGCGAAATATCGAAATATATTAATTCTTTTCTTTTTTTTTTGATTATTTGTAATTATTTGAGCCTTCCTGTCCTTAGTTGAAAATGGGGTGCTCAACTACTAATTTGTTCTAACTAGAGTTGGACTAGAATGTGCAAAGAAAGCGAACAATTGAGTTGCCTTTGTTTTGGTTGATTGCCAAATTTGATTTATTTTTAAATGAATAAAATTCTACATTTTTTATGGTAAATATCTTTATCAAATATGTTTAATATGGTTATACTTATGTACAATACAAGCCAACCAAATACAGAGTAATTTTCCGTATAGTCATATATACAGGGTGTTTTTTTTTCGAAGTGTGGTTTTCAAGAAGAAATAAAACGCATATAATTTAATGTTATGGCCCAGAAATTAAGTTTTATTATAAAGATAAGGATTTGCCATTATGTTTTGAAAGCGATTTCGGGCAAGTGGCCGCCACGGCTGGTTCGAATAAATTCCAGCCGAGAGGCCCAATTTTCGACCACTTTTTGCAGCAATTGCGCCGAATATTCTCTTTCAAGGCGTCAATCGTCTCGGGCTTTTCTGCGTAGACAAGCGACTTCACATAACCCCCCATAAAAAATAGTCCAGCGGTGTTAAATCGCACGATCTTGGATGCCACGCCACAGGCCCACGACACGAGATAATGCGCTCACCAAAAGTTTCCTTCAATAAATTGATTGTGATTGTTTCGTTGGCTGTATGGCTGTATGACATGTAGCCGCCGTCTTGTTGGAACCAAAGGTCGTCCACATCAACATCCTCCAATTCAGGCACGAAAAAGTCATTCATCATGGCTATATAGAGTTCGCCATTGACTGTAACATTATGGCCGGCTTCATATTTGAAGATATATGGACCAATGATTACCTCTGCCCATAGAAAACACCAAGCAGTGACTTTTTGACGATGTAACGGCATCTCAACAATGGCTTATGGGTTATAATCACTGCAAATGCGAAAATTTGGCTTATTAAAGTACCCATTCAACCAAAAGTGAGCTTCATCGCTGAACAAAATCGGGATCGCTTGTGAAAATCGGGATTGGTGGCCATCTCGTTTTGGGCCCATTCACCGAACGTGCGACGCGCTTGATGATCGTTCGGCTTCAATTCTTGCACGAGTTGGATTTTATAAGATCGCAAACCAAGATTCTTCCGCAAAATCTTCCATAAAGTGGATGGGTACAGCTCCAATTGTTGCGCGCGACGGCGGATGTACTCATTCGGGTCTTCTTCGATAATCTGCTCCACAGCAGCAATAACGTTTTCGATGCGCACTGTACGGCATCACTGAGGATGCGCATTATCCACTAGAGTAAACGTGGTGCGAAACCGATCCATGGTTGCTCGAATTACCGACTCTGCTGGGGGATTATGTCGACCGAATATTGGACGCAGCGCGCGATGTGTCGCACAGACCGAACCATTATTTTGGTAATAAGTTTGCACGATTTGCTAACGTTGTTTAGGAGTAAATCTATTCGTTATGAAATGGCAAACCAAACTGAGCATACATCAAGTGACAGTAGTCAAAAAGACCAACTCCGAAAAAAGTATTGCCAGATTGAAAACCACACTTCTAAAAAAAACACTTACTTACTTACTTAGCTGGCGCTACAACCGATGATCGGTCTTGGCCGCCTCCACAAAGCTTCGCCAGTCACTTCTGCTATGCGCGCGCTGGCGCCAGTTGATAAGGCCAAGTGCAGTCAGGTTGCCCTGCACCTGGTCTTTCCAACGGAGATTAGGACGTCCCCTTCTGCGTGATCCTCCACCGTGGTTCGAATAAAACACCTTTCTAGCCGGAGCGCTTTCTTCCATTCGCTCAACATGACCCAGCCAGCGAAGCCGCTGGAGTTTTATACGCTTGACTATGTCAGTGTCGGCGTACAGCTCATACAGCTCATTGTTCCATCTTATTCGAAACACGTCATCCACGCATACTGGACCGTAGATCTTACGGAGTATCTTCCTCTCGAACGCTCCTAACAGTCTCTCATCATTGATGGTCAATGTCCACGTCTCTGCGCCATACATTAGGACGGGAAGGATGAGGGACTTATAGAGCGTTATTTTCGTCGGTCGAGAGAGGGCTCTACTTCTCAATTGCCTACTGAGCCCGTAGTAACACCTGTTGGCAAGAGTTAGTCTCCGCTTGATCTCAAGGCTGACATTATTGTTGGTGTTTATGCTGGATCCTAAATAAACGAAATCCTTGACGACTTCAAAAGTGTAGTTGTCAACAGTGACATTTTGTCCAAGACGCCGTGACTCTTTGTTTGTTGACACAAGGTATTTCGTTTTGTCCTCGTTCACCACTAGACCCACACGACGAGACTCCCTTTCCAGGTTGGAGAATGCTGCACTGACTGCTCGAGCGTTTTTGCCAATGATGTCAATATCATCAGCGTATGCTAGCAGCATGACACTCTTGTAGAAGATAGTGCCAGAGATGTCGATGTTCGCAGCTCGAATTATTTTCTCCAGCATAAGGTTAAAGAAGTCGCACGATAGGGAGTCACCTTGTCTGAAACCTCTTTTGGTATCAAATGGTGCGGAGAGGTCTGTCCCAATTTTCACTGCGCTGGTGGTGTTGGTCAGTGTCATTTTGCAAAGACGAATGAGCTTTGCAGGGATACCAAAATCAGACATTGCGGCGTACAAGTGATCCCTAATCGTGCTGTCGAAGGCGGCTTTATAATCGACAAATAGATGAAAAAAAAACACCCTTTACATAAAAACATAAGTATTTCATATCAAAGCCAATTTGCTTTTGATAGCACGTACAATTTTATGTTACATCGCAAAACTAAATAAAAGCTAAAAAAAAATCACTGAAACACACGTAAACACAAATAAACGAAATTCTCTAAGGAGTGAAAAGGGTGAACAGGTCAAGAAATAAGAAGTACGTGAACGAAAAATGAAGTAAGTAGCAGCTAATATATTTCACGTTCACTACGATGAAGTATAGGATTAATACATTTCAGGAATACATTCACAATAAGCTGGTGAAAAAATATCAGAAATACTAGCAACGAAACTACTTACTTGTGCTTGGTGTGGTGTATGTAGGGAAAATGTGCGCAGAAATTGTAAATCAACTGACCAGCAAAATATGCCAAAATGTTGAGTGAAAAATGCTCGCACAGTTGCATTTCAAGTTGTGAAACGTAATGTACGTAGCAAACGTATCTTGACGTATTTTTTGCGCTCTTGCCAACTGTCAAAATGTTACCCTTTTTACTAGTTGAAAACTACAGCACAGCAGTGTACAACACTCGCGCTCCTTCCTACGGGAACTGGCCGCATTGGATTAAGTCGGCAGTTGAGTTGTGCTAAAGTAAATAGGATGTTGTATGTACATATTGTATGCATACATACATACATACATACATACATACATACATACATACATACATATGGTACATACATACATATGGTACATACATACATGCACTTATATATGAATCACTGTCAGCGTTCACACATGCATATACAATATGTGTGAAATTTTAATGCAATGCAAATATATGTAAAAACTTAACCGAAAGCTATGCTGGAATAATGCCATACAATATCTGACTTATTTTTGAAACAAAATTTTGTTGAAGTATTTTAAAATTATATTAAAATTGAAAATTTATAAACACAAAAAGTCAATGTGATTGATATTTGATGGTCGCTGTGGCGTAGTGGTAATACGTTGGACTGCTACGCAGAGTGTCCGGGGTTCGAATCTCGGCACAGGCAAAATAAAAAAATGAAAAGTAGAAAGAAATAATTTTCTACACGGCGCCATCTCTTGGCAGGCAATGGCAAACCTACAAGAGTAAAAATTGCTATGAAAAGCTTTTCACTTCGCTGTTCGGATTCGGCATTAAACTGTAGGTCCCTTTCATTCATGTACAAATATAACACGCACAACATGAGTGGATGCGAAAAGCTCGGCCTAGGCCCTCCATGGGCTGTTGTGCCATTAAAAGTAAGTAAAGTAAGATTGATATTTGAACTGATCTTTCCTTGAAATAAACCAAAGTACAACTAGTCGGCAAGCTAAGACCCCTACAAGACCTTACACACTTGTTGCATTGTGTAAAATTTGTATCGGTTATTCATTAAACATTATTTTTATCAGTCACATTCACTATACCAGATTTTGTTGTACTTGTATGTACTAGTAGCTCGGGAGGTAGGCGTGTTTTTGTTGCCCATTGCTATTAATTTCCCCATCAATTCAATTATTTCTCAGACTATTTGAACTGTGTATACTGAATTTAGTTCTATTTGCTGCACTACTTCCTTTGATATTGCCCTTTAAATGTTTGAATTGTATGGGAAGTATGCGTGCCTTTTCCCCAATTTTTGCCATTTTTACAACAGTTTTTAGGATGTGTACCAAATTTTATTTAATTCGCTTTAGAATTTCGTTCAGTATCAGTCTATGAAAATTTCACTCGTATTGGAGGTATTACGCCCCCACTAGGCCTCAAAACTAAACCTCTTTCTGACCATAACATCAGTTTAGCGAGTTATCATGTACACGGATTGACAGGCAGACGAACATTGCTTAATTAACTCAGCTATGCACGCTGATCATTTATATAAGGAGTGAGATTGAAAAAATCTTAACACACGTTTTACCTAATAATTTTTTTTTGAGTTAACTTTGAAAAATATGTCAGTTATTATTGTTAATGACAAACATGTTGATTTATTGTGAGTTTGATCAAAATGAGTGAAGAAAAAGAAGTACGTCTTAAAATTATTAAAAATTTTCAAAAAAATCCTACAAAAAATTGGCCAAAGAATTGAAGGTCTGCTGTCAAACTGTTTCCAATGTTAGTAAACAGTTCAAGGAGAATTTGACTATAGATAGGAAACCTGGTTCGGGAAGAAAACAAGGACCACATTATATTGAGAAAGCCAAGAAAATAGAAAGCATATTGAAAAGATCTCAAAACACATCTGCTACAAAAGCTGCCCGGTTAGCCCAGTGCTGCCCAGACTATTTGGTGCGAAAAGTTAAAGCCAATGCAGGTTTGAAATCATACAAAGTCCAAAAAGTTCCAGACAGGAATGTTGCAAAAAATTTTGACGCCAAAAGTAGGGCTCGGAAATTAAAAGCGAATTTCATGCAAAAATATTCATGTTGCATAATGGACGACGAAACGTATGTACTGGCAGATTTTACGCAGCTTCCGGGTCAAAATTTCTATGATGCTGATGCTCGAGGAAATGTCGAGGAACAATTTAGAAACCAAAAGCAGAAAAAATTTTCTAAAAAAAATTCCTGGTATGGCAAGCTACATGCAGTTGCAGCAAAAGAAGCAAGTCATTTGTTACAGTGGGTTCTATAAATAACGAAATATACAGTACTTTCAAGAAGAAACCAATCGGCTTTTTCCCATGAAATAATTTGAATATCAAGTAGGCCTTGATTTTCAAAAAACTTGATTTCATTGTAAATTTCGCAATGTAATTGTAGAAACAGTCCATTATACGCTTTCGTCTGAAGAGCATATTTAAGAAATGAGTTCCGTATACGCGAAACGTTTTGAAGCAGTCTTTCTTTGTTCCCATCCAAAAGGTCCCAAGATGTCCCACTTGAGTGCTTCGAAGTACTCAAAAAAGTCGAAGGCGTTTGTCCAGCATTGGAACCAACACTTTTTGGTACACAAAAATGTGGACGAATTGCCAAATCGCGGCATTTGCACAGCTACCTCGAAAGAGGAGGACTTGGTTATAAAGAGGACTTTCGAAGCTAATCCAGCCATATCCTTGAAAGCAGCTAAACAAAAATTGGCTCGAAAGGGTATAAATGTCTCTCTGAATATAATAAGAAACCGTTTGAGGGAGTTTCAGATCCAATTTCGAGCAACGACGGTAAAACCCTTACTAACTGCAAAGCAAATAAAAAACGCCAAGAGTGGGCAACTGAACATGTGGATGACGATTGGAGCCATGTGGTGTTCACAGACGAATCCTACTTTTGGATGACAAACACTATTAAGCGTGCTTGGTCCTCTAAAGACGGTAAGATGCTCCAGCGATCAGTGAAACATCCAGGAAAGGTTCATGTTTGGGGATGCTTCACAAAACAAGGATTTGGCAAATTAATCATGTTCACGAGAAATTTGGATGCCAACTTCATGACCACGTTATACCGTCGTGGACTTCTGCCATTAACGGATATGTGGTTTGGGGCAGGAAGCTGAGATTGGGTTCTTCAAGGGGGCAACGACCTAAAACAACGCAGTCGCTTGTGTAGCAGTTGGAAAGAGGAAAACGGCATAACTTCGTTGGATTGGCCCTCACAGTCGCCAGATGCGAATCCGATCGAAAATGTTTGGGCTCTTATGAAGTTAAAACTCCGTGGAAAAAATATACGGTCAGTAAAACATTTGAAACGGCTTCTTAGGGTAATATGGCGAAGTTTAACACGGTCATATGCTGAAAAATTAGTCGATAGCATGCATTTCCGTTGTAATGAAATTACAAAGAATGGTGGCGACTGGACGCCATATTAATATACTATATTTGCGCAATGAATAATTAATCATTTCAAATTGCTGTGGAC
This sequence comes from Palloptera scutellata, assembly GCA_958295655.1. NCBI lineage: Eukaryota > Metazoa > Arthropoda > Insecta > Diptera > Pallopteridae > Palloptera > Palloptera scutellata. The sequence goes on from OY282451.1 coordinate 43,705,004, forward strand.
TTTTTTTTAAGATACCTTAATTTTTTCAGTGACTTAAGCCGATTGGTTTCTTGTTGAAACTACTGTACATCAAAGAATGTTTGAAAAAAAGGCTTCTTCCTTTCATAAGAGACCACAATGTGTCCACATATTTTTGGCCCGATTTGGCATCATGTCACTACGGCAAGAAAGCTCTGGAGTGGTACCAAAGTAATAAAATAGTTTTTGTACCAAGAGAGGCCAATCCTCCAAATTGTCCGGAACCAAGACCAGTGGAGAGATATTGGGCTCTTGTGAAAAGAAGCTTAAAGAGCATAATAAGGTGTCCCAAAATATCGAAGATTTTAAAAGGAGATGGGCAAACTGTTCCAAAAAGGTGTCTGAAACAACTATCAAATCTCTAATGGAGGGCTTACCAAAAATGGTCCACGAGTTCATAAATAGTGGTTAGAACTATAAAAGTTATATTTTTTTTTCTGTAATTTGTAAAATATTATCAATTAAATAAAAGAAAAATCAAAACTCTAAGATCAACCGTTTAAAAATTATTGAGTTTTATATATGTTAAGATTTTTTCGATCTCAATCCTTATGTACATATATCCATATACAGGGTGTCCCAGAGTGACCGAACGGTCGATTCCTTGTGAAATTCTAAGATATTTTATCTCATGGAATTTTTTTCCAAAAATCAATATTAACGAAGTTTTTCTCGATTGAAGATAGTCAATCACAGCGCGCTTACGACCTGAGATAAATAAAGATATTTTAGTTCAAAAAAAAATAGTTCTTAGTCAAAACGTTGACAACTAAAAAAAAAAAACAGTTTGGAACAACATCAAACGATTAATCGGCATTAATCGGCCAAAAATGTACAATCACAATTATTTTTATTTAATTTTTTTTACACAGCATTGACATTTTGAGACCATTGCATTCTCTCAATAAGTTCGTTGTTCTCTCTCTCTGCCTCTTGTCTGAAGAGAGACTATTTTTTGAAAGACAGGTGCAGCTGTATCAGATTGTGTGAAGGAGGTTAGGGTCGGGTGTAGAAAGTTCCATCAGATCCATCCTAAATGTAATGAAGTACAAGCGGGCAATTAGTGAAGAAGGCTACAAAAACAATAACAACAATCATCAAAAGAAAGCAACATATTTTTTTCTTTCTAAAATGTCATTATGTGTCTATGTCAATCAACATGCACTTGTATTTGATTGCTCTAAGCTTAAAGAATAAAAGAACCCAGCGCACACAATACGATGGAGTAGTTAATTTCGAAAAATAAAACTTGTTACTTCTCAAAAGGATAAAGGACATTGGCAGGAAAACAGAAAGAGCAAAGATGAAAAGAGAAAAAAAAACAGTAGATAAAAATGTGTATTGAATGTGAATTGCTGTAAATGAAAATGATGAATGTCATCGGTAAGCGCTCAAAAACATTCGCACACACCCCTCGCACACAAATCAATGAACTTCTGTTAGGGATGACAGCTTGAAAATTGCTTTTATATGCACTATCTTCATATCTACTCGGAATTCACCACAAAATAGTTAAAAATCTCTTTTAAATGATGACAGCGTCGTCAATGTTGTTGCAAAAAAAAACTCATGCCAAATGCAAACAAAAACAGAAATGAGAAAACCGGTTACAGATTTGCTAACCATAATCGAACATCTTCAAGTAGAGAAGGCAAACAACAACAAAATAGTGAGATAAGTCAATTTAGATAAAGGTGAATGTAAAGATGAAAAAAAGCGAAAAAACAAAGAGCGTAAAGAGAGAAAATGAGCCACTGAAAATAAAGAGTAATGCAGAGAGAAGAAGAGAGTGATAAGTTTCCGCATTAACGAAAGTCTACAGAAAATTAGTTAGCACACGCACTGTGAGTTATCAAAGAGATAATTTGAGTTTATAAATGAAAGAGAACACATAATGAACTACTATACATTGAAAACAAAAACAAAAAAATATATGTAGCATAAGAAATCCAATCAAACAGTAGCTTTTGTAGACTTTTTTCGTCGTTGGAAACTTACCGCTAAGTAAAATACATGATTTTTTAACTGAAGAGAATGAGAGAAAACAACACTCTTTTTTTATTGTATTTACTCGGACATCCATTCCACCTTATTCTCTCGTATTGAGGCTAATGAGAAATGTTACTTTTGGCATAAGAACATCAGATACACTCTATACGAGCATTGCATACAGGTGATAGTATCTGTCGAGGTATTTACGTCCAATGAAGATGTCAAATTTGATAAGCGAAGCAAGTAGTACTATGTTATTAATGCCTACACCTTTTACTCACGATGATAATATTCGCATGCTTGAGTTTGGTATTCGAGTATTTTATGTATGTAGAGGGTGTGTGGTCGCTGTGGCGTAGTGGTAGTGCGTTGGACTGCTACGCAGTGTGTCCGAGGTTCGAATCTCGGTACAGGCAAAATCAAAAAGTAGAAAAAATAATTTTTCTACACAGCACCACCTCTTGGCAGGCAATGGCAAACCTACAGAGTAAAAATTGCTTATGAAAAGCTTTTCACTTCGCTGTTTGGATTCGGCATTAAACTATAGGTCCCTTCCATTCATGTACAAATATAACACGCACAACATGAGTGGATGCGAAAAGTTCGGCCTAGGCCCTCCATGGGCTGTTGTGCCATTAAAAGTAAGTAAAAAGTAAAAGAGGGTGTGATTTGACTCTATGTCTTCAAACCTGAGTTTCATATACGATTTTGGGTGCCTTTGAAAATCAGTTGGTAGTAAATGAATCAATTTGTATTATGAACTGTTTATAAATGATTTCTATAGGTAAATTTGATTTTATGACTGAATAAGGTGTGTTTCAATTTAAAACACAAGTACATAAATGAACATGTTCCTAAGAGTAAGTATGCTTGCTTATTAATAGTTAAAAATATAACAAATTAATAACGTTGGCATTGGAGACAGAACGTTGCAGAACCCTTGAGTTCTAGTACAAAATATCATGTATGGTGGACCACAACATTACAAAAAAACACTATTTATTAATTTTACTTACGCTCTATCGCTTTTACTTTTATTCTGGCGCAAATTGTTGAAATTTTCATTCGTGTTAATTACGAGTCTTTGCATCTTTTTGAAGGCTTGATAGCATATACCAAGCCACATACATATTAGGTAAGGTTAAGTCGTTGGTTTTCCTTTGCTTGCTCGGACAACACAATTAGGTCTTTTTTGATATTATTGTCTCGATGGTTAGGTCAAAAGAGACGACCTTCATAGCTATTCCAGTGAATTGGAACTCTAAAACTATTTCGACAGTTTCAGTCTCTGAATGAATGGTTTGCCAATGTTTTTCTGACTATATAGTATCTTACTAAAGTAGGCGCACAGGAAGTGATCGAGAGTTTCAATCTATTCGATGTCATAACAACTATTTAAAACAGAACACTCAGTCTGGTTGTATGCAGCCCGATCCCCCAGTGTCGCGCATATAATGCTATTATTTGGCTAATTCCCACATAGGAAAAGATAAAATTTGCTATACGATGTAAGATTGTTGTCACAAGTGCGAGAAAATTGCTCCCTTTTTAAAATTTATGGGAGATAGATCCGAGATACAGTTTTATGCCGAATCCGAGCTGCGAAATGAAAAGCTTTTCTTAGGCAATTTTTACTCTTGGATGCTTGCCATTGCCCTGCGAAGAGGTGGTGCCGAGTAGAAAATTTTTTCTTTATTTTGCCTGTGCCGAAGTTCGAACCCCGAACACTTTGCGTAACTGTCCAACACACTACCGCTACACGACAGAGACCAGTGTTGTGTGGAATACGGAGTCTGGTAGGCCATTGCTCAGTTACCCGTCAGTACCACAGTTAGCCTGGTTACATCATATCGGATGTAACACAGCAGCTATCTGGTTCTACTGCGGTCATATTTAGGTTATGTTTAAGTCTTTAAGTCTTTTGTAAGTCTTTTCCCCCTGCTTTCTTCTAGGGTAAGGAATTAAGAGAGTAGGTATATCAAGCCTAGTTGGTAGCTTGTAGAAAATTCTCTTGGAATATACATTCCAACCCATTATAAAGGTATTTTGGCATGAGCTGGGGCAGTGACAGACGATGAGAGAGAGTCTCCCTTTCTTCGAGGTCGTTACATATCCTGCTGTGTGTGTGTTGTTTTTTTTTTGTATAATACATTATTAACCCATTAGCTGCCTCCTTTATTGATCTTTTTTTTTGGCTTTTCAAGATAAAACGATAAAAAATAAGCAATTAAACTGGAAAAGTGATTTTAATTAGTTGAATTCGTCATAGTATGATTATTATAATTTTTTTTTATTTTTTATTTTATTTAATATGCGTTTTTAATGGACCAGCTTGAATTTGTTCATTATCTTCATCACTAGTTTCTTTTTTGTGACAATAATTTTCATCGATATATTGATATTTGGAAAAGTCGCGAGCTGCTTGATGACTTAAAATATATTTTTTACATTATACATGAAGTTTTATGAAATCGAATTGTGATCCGAATCTGACGTAGAAAGATAAGCTCTACGTAAGCGAACTACTCTGGGGCACTTAAGCTATCCAACAAGTATATTTATTTATTATTTTTAATCACTTGCCCAGAAGAAGCAATGGGTTCCTTAATGGGTTAACTAAATAAGTATTGTATTAAATTAACTAAGTACATACTTGAAACTAATATGATTTTAAAAATATACATACTTATGCGTACCCAGCACATATGCAACTTAAAAAGTGCAAATACACATAAGTACGAACGAATACACACATCCCCATACGAGTATTCATACATATTGACATACATACATATATATACTTATACAATATAAGTATTATATATTTACATACGAGTATATCGCAGTGTCAACATTGTGACTTTTAATTCCCTCCGATAATTTCACCAAATGCACATAACCCCGAAAGTAAATACGAAGTCATTCTGTCTCCTTCATTCTTACTCTTCTTTAATGTCACTAGACTCGTATGGATCATGCAATCACATGCACGCACACACACAAGCGCCCACACAACACACACAAAGCTATATATATTCGTGCGCATACAAAACTGAATATGAAGAACACTTTAGCAAATTACTTCAACAACAACTTTGCTTAAAATTAGAAATATGTATTTTAATTTTTATGCAATGAAACAAACGATTAAAAAAAAAATTTAAAAAAAATTAAAAAAAAAATACGATACAGAAGAAAAAGCAGAAGTGGAGGAAAATAGAAAGACTGAAAGAAAACATGAAAAGAAACGTACACTTAAATTGTGTATTCTAAAAGAGAAAATAAGAAGAGAGAACTGAGATACACATACTCTACATACTAATACATACACAGAAGTACGAGGGAAAGTGATAAGAAGCGCTTGAAGGCGTGAGTGAGTTGTTGACACACATATGCATAAATGGGGCACTAGCATGAGTGTGCTACATACGAATACATACAAAAGACATAAAGAGAGAGAGAGAGTGAAAGAGAGAAAAACCGTGATCCATGTATAAATTACGAAATAAACAAACTAAATTGAATGACTAAATTGAATGACATCAATGAGCGGGAGTGTGTGTGGCTCTGTATTTTGCGTAAGTGAAAATTGTGAGTGTTGCACGTGCACCGGTGGCAGCTGTATTCGATGATGCTGCTGCTACTGCTGCTGATGATTATGACTTGACTGTGTAGTATGATAAGTTGAAGTAGAGATACTTGCACAGAGATAACGACCGCTTGTATGAATGAGTAAGAAATGTATTTTCGCAGAGAGCCGAACACATTGCAACCTGCTGCTTGCTCCTGCTTGCGCCTGCTTGCGAAATCAATGAAAATACTTATATCATAATAAATAGTTCAATAGATAAACGAAAAAGTTGATTTTGCATTGAGGTGACTAATGGATTATGTTATATTTAACTCCGAAGTCTGTATAAGCTTCTGTCAACCCCTTTTCATCTATTCACTGTCTAGTAGGCAAATACTTCAAGTCGCATATAGTTTGTTAACAATTTTTCAAATACTTAGTACATAATTCCGTAATTGAAACTTGGCCTTTAACTTTGGCCTTTGAAGGTTTGCCGTTCACCATTTGCTTGCTGCATTGAATGGCATTCATACTTATCTGGAAATCTAATAGCTTCAAGTCTCAATTGCAGCAAGTTTATGACATATTTATCTAAAAGAACAATGAAATCAGCTTAAAACATAAAGTCTTTTACATTGACCTTTCAAACAAAATTTCAACAAAGTTTGTAGTATGTATGAGTAACTATTTACATATTCGTAGTTGTAAATGTTAATAATATTTTATAGAAACTACATATGTACATACTATGTACGAGTATATACAATAGTAAATAGTTGTAAGGAGTGAGATTGAAAAAATCGGATAACTTTGAAAGACCACTGAAAATTCAAACAGTAGGCTTTGCGTTGGAGTAATTCTGATGAAATACAATCACATGTTTTTTGACTTGTGAACTTTCACTTGAGTCATGGCATCGGAAGTGGAAAGACGTGATTTAGTTGTTGAGTTATTTCGAGAAAATCCGCAGTGGAGCCAGAATACCATTGCAAATAAGGCGAAAGTTGCACAAAACACTGTCTCGATGATTCTTAAAAAATTTAATACAGACTTAACGGTTGCTAGAAAATATGGTTCTGGAAGGAAATGCGGGTTCGTGTCTCCACAAAAAGCGAAGAAAATGGTTGCTCTCTTAGAGAAAAATCCAGCGTTGTCTAATCGAAAATTGGCGGAAAAAGCGAGTTGCAGTGAGTTTTTAGTTCGTAAAATTAAAAAAGATGCGGGCCTTAAAACATACAAAGTGCAGTCAGTACCCGACAGGAACGCTACTAAGAACTTGGTAGCCCAGAGCCGAGCTAAAAAGTTGAATACAGATTTTTTTCCAAAAATTCGATTGCTGTGTTATGGACGATGAAACATACGTGTTGTCGTAATTTTCTCAATTGCCTGGTCAAGAGTTTTGCACCGCAAAGGAACGAGGAAGAGTTGAGGAAAGACTTAGGACAAAACAAAAGTCCAAGTTCCCGAAGAAGTTTCTGGTATGGCAAGCGATTTGTAGTTGTGGGCTAAGGAGTAAAAGTTTCGTAACAAGTGCCACTGTTAACGCTGAAATTTATGTGAAGAAGTGCCTCCAGAAGTGGTTGCTGCCCAATGTATCTACTTTCTTTTGGCCTGATCTAGCCTCCTGCCATTACAGTAAAGTAACCCTTAAATGGTTCGAAGACCAAAACATCAAATTGGTACCAAAAACTGCCAACCCACAAAATTGGCCAGAACTTCGGCTTCTCGAGAGATATTGGGCTCTAGTGAAAAGAAGATTAAAGGCAACAAACAAAGAAGCTAAATCCATGGAATATTTTAGAAATAAGTGGAATGCTGCCGCCAAGAGAGTCTCAGAAATGACAGTGAAGGCGCTAATGGCAGGCATACCGGAAAAGCTGTCCGAATTCTGTAAAAAACAACAAACAAATTAGTTTTATTGATCATTTTATCAGAAATTAAATTTTCTGTTCAAAACTGTTTACATTTTTTTTATTTGCATAAGGGTTTTAAATGCTAGGACAATTTAAAGTTATCCGATTTTTTCGATCTCACTCCTTACATAAAGCATACGTGCATTACTTTTCGCATGCATACAAAACACTCACACGTATAAGTACGCACACACACACACACAGCTGAGAAGATTTCCTTATGTACACGTATGCACATATCCAGAAGATAGAACAAAATGAAAATACAATATTACACTGTGCAGAAAAAGAAAAATGATTACTCGTACGTGACGCACACAAGTGTACGCCAGGAAATTTAATTTAAATCAAAACTTTAAAGTTAAGTATCATCGTGCGAAGTGGCAAGCAGTTGCATTTACAGTTGCCGCATACAACGCACATGGCAACATTGGACATGCACGCGTGCGTTACCATGTTTCACTTGCAACAGCTGCAAATGTTGGCAGGCAACTAACAGACACCAACTCCGTGCGATAAGCGACATCGAAGCGAAATGTAAAAAGAAAAAAATTTACTACTAAAAAAAAAAGAAAACTTTTATCTTGTCCTGTGCGTGTCTGAGCGTATTTTTTGCTTTTATTTGATTTTGATTGCTCATCTTCTGAAATGATTTCGTATGCAACTTCAGACTTCGTTTCGCGAAACATTTTGCATATGTTTATGAGCTCAATGTGCGGTGCGGAGTGTGCAGAAATGTTGAAACAAATCATGAAAATGTATTGTGAAATTGATCAGCTCTAACTTTCGATAAATAATCATTTGATATATTATTTTTATTTGTTATATGTTTGAATGTGTATTCACATAGGTATATACATACGCTGACAGCCAAGCAGCAATCAAACCACTAGCCGGCATTTTCACTACATCAGATCTTGTTCTTGGCTGCCAATCTTCTCTCAACAAGGTACCTGGAGATATGAATAACCAATTAGCACAACGACTTTGGTGCTCCGAGGACACTGCTTAATGGGTAGGCAAGATTAGGGCTTCCATTCAAAGACTTCTGTCGAGGCTTTGGCTCTGCGAAACAAGAGGAGACAATCCTATACTTCCTGTGCCAATGGCCATCTCTAGCTAAGAGCAGCCTAAAACTCCTAGGCTTGCCTTTCTTCACTACTCTGTCCGAGCATCATCTATAAGTATTAAGATCACAGTCAGATTCATATGGAAATGCTCATGTGACCTTAATACTCTCTATACTACCATAGAGCGGGATTAGTGTGTCCACTGTGCTCAACTATCATCAAGGTGAGCGGGGTTTTGCGATAGGAGGTGTGAGACTCGATTTCCAAAGACTTCGGCTGTCGATATCCAGCTACTCAGTGTTTCTATCCGTACGAGATTTGCTGCATATACTCGCAGATGTGTGGGGATCTTGGCTGCAACCAAGTGGTGGTCTGAATCGATTTTTTGCACCACGTACCGTGCCCATGTCTAGTACACTGGAAGCGTGCCTTCCGTCGATCACAATGTGATCAAACTGGTTTGTGTGTTTTGATTGGGGAACAGCCAAGTGGCTTTCTGGATATCGAGATATTAGAATCTGGTGCTATTAACTGTCATGTTCTGGATCGCGGCGAAGTCGATCAAAGTCACCTAACAGTCGTGGGAGGGAATGCTCACAAGCATTGTCGAGGAGCTCGTAGAAGTCGTCTTTCTTCTTTGGAGGACAAAGCTCCTACCCCACTGAACTACACTGTTTCCCTCTTTTGTCGACAAATCAGACCGCGAGGAAAGTGTATGATTTCTGTTAACACCAGAAGCTCTACTCGATTATTGAAAAGTCACGCGCCAATCTTGAAGTCTCCTATTGAATGTAGGAAACAAGAAAATACCTGTGTTTCTTGAGAAAAAAAAAAACTGATGCAAAGTAAGTATGAATGAAAGGGATCTACAGTTTTATACCGAATCCTAACTGTGAAGTGATAACCTTTTCTTAGATAATTATTACTCTGACAAGAGTAGGTACTGTATTTCTACTTTTTGATTTTGGCATGTGCCCCTGTACTGCTCACTGTAGCAGACACTGCCCCTGTACTGCTCAGCGTAGCAGTCCAGCACACTACCAACTACGCGCCCCGGTGACCACTTGCTGCAAGTATGATTATCAAAATATTACACAAAAATAGTGACAAGATGCTTTTCCCATAGAACTTATTTCTTTTTGTTAGTTTGTGGAAATGGAAATTGCTTTGACCGAAATTAATTTCCGAAGTTTAGAAATTAACAAAGAAATAATTTCAAAGGCTTCTTTCTACGTACTTATTCCATCCGATAAGTACTTATTTTGAGTACTACTTTTGACAAGTAATGTAGTCGTAAAATGATAATAGTTATTGATAAAGCAAGCACATGCTCACCATCATTATGCCATTATAAATTTCGCCAACTCAAATTATTCATTTAGCATACCTTGATATATCCCTCATTGAAAGTTAATGGATTTTGTTTTTGCTCCCTTATCTGATATTCTAACATTGGTTCATATTTGGTGTAGATACTGTATATGTATGTATAAGTATGTATGTATGTATTTGGCACACAGACCTGACTGCTGGAAGTTACATTAAGTAAAACAAAATATCACATAATTATATTAGAAACATTTGCAGTGCAGCAGCAGCAGCAGCAGCAGCAACAACAGAAACAGAAACAGAAACAGAAACAGCAGCACGTTAACGTCAACATGAACTTTAAGATTGTACTTGTAAAAGCACAACTTTCAAAACAATCAAAGTGAATTAAAAGCATTAAGAAAATTTCCAACACTACATTGAACGTGACACATACATACTTATACAATACTTACAAAAACATTTAGAAGTGGGTAGGAGTGGAGCTGTAGTATGGTAGGAGGAACGGGGAGAGGGACGGGGATAGGGAAAGTTTAGCTTACTGTAGCCTAGGAAGTGGGTACCAAAATAGTTTGCCAGATGCTATAACAAATCCTAGAGCTTATTTGAAACTTTGTCCCAAAGCAGTCTCCTTTCTAACCTAGCTATCGGTGCAATATGTGTGACTAGGTTCTTCGATTTTATATTTTACTCAATTTCTTCAAAAAGTGCAGTTTGTAGTTTCAGCATTTGCTTAAGAATTTCTACCTTAATTAATCACCCTGTTTCCTTGTAATGCAGAAACGGCCATGATCTATAGTCTTCATGGGTACATACATACATACATACATACATACATACATGGTATATGCTTCCTAATGAGTGTGTAAAGTTGAACTTGTGGGTAGTGATAAATTTCATATATAAAAACATATAACTACCATCTCACTCTAATGTATTCATTGATATACTTAAATGAACTATACACTTAAATACGTGTGTATGTATACGAGAATGTAGATGTGAGTATGTGAGTATGTATAAAACTGTCACTTTAAAATACTTATATAATAATAGCCTCAAATCTGATAGAGAACGAATTAAATTTTAAGTGAATTTGACTTACTTAAATACGAGTAGTTACTTGAAACTTAAAATAATGTATCATAGATTTTGTTATTATTACTAAATACAAAAGTACTTAAAACAAATCAGAGGCGAATAAAGTGAAAAGCATCCCGGTTACTTACTTAAGTACATAGAAACTTAACTTGAATATCGAGCTCTTGGAAAGGAAACTTTGATAAGACTACTGCGCAGGATGACCGGTTCGAGACTCGGACTGATAAAAAAGAAGTTTATGCTGCCATAAAAGAGCAATTCTTCATTAATTAATACCTGTTTAATTTAATCTCAAACTTATACTCTTTAAGTTGAAAATGTCAATGTTTTAAGAATTAGCCGGTGAATTGGCCAAACATTTTTAGGTTGATATTTAAATCCACTGCGTTATGCTTAGTCACAATTTCACGGTGTTAATAAATCTTACTCATACTTTTCATTCTATTCCACCAGGGAGCTTAGGTTTTCTACAAATTATTATACGCCTATTTAATATTTGTTTCATTAATCTGTTGTTTTCACCATCTGAGTAAATGATTGGTCACAATATACCAAGCAGTTAATTATGAATAGAATTTTCCCGGTATATCCTTGAAAGCGGTTACGTTTTTCTTGTTAGTGATACATAAAGCAACGAATTCACATTGAAAAATTTTTGTAACTGAGTTTTTCTTATCATTTGAGAAAAGTTTCCCTGTGATACATGGATAATGTGACCATCCGTACTGTTTTCAGCAGTACAGTACTTTTTTTTCGGCTGTTGTGTTTGGTACTGCGCCGTACTAATGAACTACTTTCTTCTGACTTTCGTTTCTACAGACTAATTTTAAAAAACAAATGAAAATGTCCGGGCTCATCAGTCAGCTCCAGTGGAGCGTGGTTTCACTGCGGCAAATAAAGCATGGACAGTTAAAAAAAAAATGTCGTTTGCAAGTCCAAACATTAAAATGAACGAATATTAGATGTTAAGTATGTTTGGACTACAAAAGGTTTGACTTTTATAATTTAAGCAGTAAGAAACAACCTCGGCATGAACAAAATACTTGCAAAAGTCTTTACTTATTAAAAAATATACATACATAAACAAATATATTTGATTTCATGAAATGTAATAAGTTTCTAAATCAATTTTAAAGTACAAATGCCATTTCGGCATGATTAAAGTGACCAAATATTATTTTGTTTCAATCAATAAAATTGATTTGTTGAATTGGTACATTTTCGTTTATTATATTGGCCACTTGAAAAGTTTAGATAGATAGCACTAGTGGAGCAGTGAATTTATGTTCAATGTATGATTTTATCTTTGGTATGAATACGTGTAAAGTTTCAAATCAATCTGGCAATCCATTCTTTGTTTAACAGCTGTTTGAAGTTTACGTGTCACAGTGTCTTTTTTTTAAATGTAAAAATATAAAAATCTCGTATTGAGTATTTATTTAAGAAAGGTTTATCTGGACCAGAAATCTATACCGATATGGTAAATATGTAGGTGAATGTACTCCTTCATGTGCAACAGTAAAAATTGGATTGCTGAATTTAAATGTGATCGCACAAGTATTGAAGCTGAACCACGCACTGGACGTCCAAAAAGTGCCTCGACACCAGAAATCATTGAAAAAGTATATGCTATTGTTTGTGAAAATCCAAGTGCGATTATATGTGAAATTGCGGTTACCATAGGCATCTCAAAGGAACGAGTAAACCACATTTTACATGAAGAACTACATATGGAAAAGCTGTTTGGAAAAGTACTCGATCGAAGTAAAAACTCGATCGAAAACGAATTTCTCAGTGTAATTTGGAACGTTTTAAGCAGAATAATCCACGTTTCATAACTGTGGATGAGACTTCATCATGATCATAAATTGAAACAGCAACGTTTACAGTGGACTTAAGCTGGATGCTCGGCGCCACAGCAGACAAAGCACGAACGATCGCCAAAAACGGTTATGGCTTCTGTTTTCTGGGATGCAAAAGGGTTTTTGTTGATTGATTATCTTGAGAAAGTAAAACAATAAACTCAGAATACTTTTGTAACCGTGGACTATTGGATAAATTGGATGCAGTAATTCGGAAAAAGACCCGGTTTGAAGAAGAAAAAAATCCTTTTTCATCAAGACAATGCACGTCCTCACACAAGTGTATTCACAATGGCTAAATTCAAGGCATTAAAGTACGAATTGCTTGCCCTTCCACCACATTCACCAGATTTAGGCCCCAGCGACGACTACCTGCTCAGAAATGTGAAACAGTTCCTTCGTGGAAAGCGTTTTCGTCGAATGAAGAAGCTATAGCAGCCGTAGAGGCATATTTTGTAGACCTTCCGGAATCGTATTTTAATAATGGGATAGATATATTGGAGGAGCGCTGGACTATGTGTATTGAACTGTTAGAAGATTATACTGAATAAAAAACTAAGACTCAAACCAAAATAACTGTGTTTTCATATTTAAGCTTGAAACTTTGACCCGCATTTAGGGGGTTTACCTTTTATGTGCAATTTTACGAGTAACTGTACTGTTTCGAGCTCTGAAAAAGTTGGTCACGTTATGCATGGACAGTATAATAGGTCCAATGCAGATGCATAGTTAAAGCGAAATTCGAAGAAATATATTTTTAGAATAAGAGAGTTGAACTGTTTGATAAAAATGTATTCCTTTAGGCGGCAAAGAGGAGGGAAAAATTTGCACAGTGTAAAAATGTATATCATGACGTCAAAGATGCTAGCGCCAAAAGTAGAGGGGGAGACGACCACGATAATCTAGTGGGTAAAGCACTAGACTTTCAGCCGGTAGGTTCTCATAAACTTCTCATACCATATGTCTATCGATGTGAAGTGAATGAGAATTGTAATAAAGTGTATAGGTATGTACAACTCTCGGTAGGCAATCACCAAGTGATAAGAAGTAGCGACGTCCGGCGTTAAACTGCAGGTCCAAGTATGTGGTACCAATACTTTTCTGATAAATCTCAACTGTTAATAAAACTTAATCACCAACATTACCTTCAAACTTATATATGAGCCACAACCTTATGGTAATCTCACACTGAACATCAGCCTAGACTTTTGCGTAATCAGAAGCGCAATATCAACTTGAGGGTTAGATTGAAGTTTAAGTAGTGGTTCAGGTTGAATTTCAAGTTAAGGTAGAGGCTTAGGTTTAGGTTTAGGTTTAGGTTTAGGTTTAGGTTTAGGTTTAGGTTTAGGTTTAGGTTTAGGTTTAGGTTTAGGTTTAGGTTTAGGTTTAGGTTTAGGTTTAGGTTTAGGTTTAGGTTTAGGTTTAGGTTTAGGTTTAGGTTTAGGTTTAGGTTTAGGTTTAGGTTTAGGTTTAGGTTTAGGTTTAGGTTTAGGTTTAGGTTTAGGTTTAGGTTTAGGTTTAGGTTTAGGTTTAGGTTTAGGTTTAGGTTTAGGTTTAGGTTTAGGTCTAGGTTTAGGTTTAGGTTTAGGTTTAGGCTTAGGTTTAGGTGTAGGTTTAGGTTTAGGTTTAGGTTTAGGTTTAGGTTTAGGTTTAGGTTTAGGTTTAGGTTTAGGTTTAGGTTCAGGTTCAGGTTCAGGTTCAGGTTCAGGTTCAGGTTCAGGTTCAGGTTCAGGTTCAGGTTCAGGTTCAGGTTCAGGTTCAGGTTCAGGTTCAGGTTCAGGTTCAGGTTCAGGTTCAGGTTCAGGTTCAGGTTCAGGTTCAGGTTCAGGTTCAGGTTCAGGTTCAGGTTCAGGTTCAGGTTCAGGTTCAGGTTCAGGTTCAGGTTCAGGTTCAGGTTCAGGTTCAGGTTCAGGTTCAGGTTCAGGTTCAGGTTCAGGTTCAGGTTCAGGTTCAGGTTCAGGTTCAGGTTCAGGTTCAGGTTCAGGTTCAGGTTCAGGTTCAGGTTCAGGTTCAGGTTCAGGTTCAGGTTCAGGTTCAGGTTCAGGTTCAGGTTCAGGTTCAGGTTCAGGTTCAGGTTCAGGTTCAGGTTCAGGTTCAGGTTCAGGTTCAGGTTCAGGTTCAGGTTCAGGTTCAGGTTCAGGTTCAGGTTCAGGTTCAGGTTCAGGTTCAGGTTCAGGTTCAGGTTCAGGTTAAGGTTCAGGTTCAGGTTCAGGTTCAGGTTCAGGTTCAGGTTCAGGTTCAGGTTCAGGTTCAGGTTCAGGTTCAGGTTCAGGTTCAGGTTCAGGTTCAGGTTTAGGTTGAGGTTCTAGTTAAGGTTCAGGTTCAAATTGAGTTTCAGATAAGGGTTTAGCAGTTTAAAGTTCAGGCTGGGGTTAAAGGAACAAGTTAAAATTCAGTTATGGCTAAGTTAAAGGTTGAGCTTGAGTTTTAAGTTAAATTTTAGATTCGGACTATGATGAGGGTGAAGATTTATAACGAAGTTCTAGTTGATGCTTAGTATCTCTGGTTTGAAGGAAATATAAACCTTTTCAGCATAATCCGTACTGCCGTGTACTTTATAATACTTAAAAAAATAGTTTTACACAGTAAGTGTAATTATTCTCAATTTCGCAAGTTATACAGTTATAAAGAAACTGGAAGAAATAACTTTTACTTTATTTCCGTTGTGCTTTTTTTCTTTTTCTTTCCAAAAACTAACTTCAACATAGATTGCAAAAGACAAAATGACAAAATTCCTGGCTAACAGAAAAGAAAAATTAAATTTGTAGATACACAACTTTAAAGTGAAAAGAAAATGTTGATTTTAGTTGAGCGAAATTTTCTTTGAATTGCAATCTAGGGAGGGGAAAACACATATATGTATTTGTTAAAGTAGAGGGAAACCATTTAACTTTGCCACTATGCAGCGTTTTATACCAACAGACACCAACAGCCGTACACAGTTACACAGTTACGTATTTTTACGTTACATGTTTTTAAAAAGCTTAAGGCACTTTCAAAGATTTTTAGTTGAATTATAAAGTAAATACGGGAAGAAGTTTAAAAACTACTCAAATGACTTTTATTGCTTAGAAAGGTGCACTTTACTAATAGAAATGTACCAGAAGAGAATCGTAAGTTGAGTTAACAATAACAATTCAACGACAATTCATTCCTTTTTTATGCAGTAACTGCTGCTGCTGCTTTACCAATGATGAAACCCATTACAAATTGTTCAATGTGTAGTAAAAAAACACAAAAGAGTATTATATTTAAAATTTTGAATTAGGAAATAAATAAGCTACGCAAAGAAGCAAAAGTGTAATTATTTTTTTAGATACTTTTTTTTTTTTTAATTTTTTAAAGTAAATTTTAAAATACCAATTAAAAGTGGTAAATAAAAGTCAATTTTAATATGTAAGTAGTTATGTGAAGCAAAGCCATAATTGAGTAGGAATGTATTAATGTAATTTCTATTTTTATTTCGATTTTCTGAGCCATAAAAAGTTTCCGAGAAGCTTACCATCTATAATTTCTTCCACAAACATTTCAATTTACATATTCGTAGAAAGTTCTGGGAAAATAAGTCTTGGCATTTATTTATATTGTATTGAAATTTCTTTGCAGTGTAAAAACCGTTGAAATATTTTATTCTATAAATACAAATATGAATTTCTTCCGAAACAGATTTTATATGTACTTTCATAAAATGGAATAAGGATACACTGCAGGGCAGGAATTCATGGACTGAGTGTGAATGGCCTAACTACTTACTTACCTTACAAGTACTGCAAGCTTAAACAATCGGAAACGGTAATACACATACTGCTGTGGGCAAAAGTTAGTAAGACTTTTTAATTTAAATTTCGCGCGGAAACCCATTCATCAAAATATTATTTTTTTAAGGTTGGTATGACTGTCGGTGACATCTGTGCCAAATGTCACATCAAAATAATCATTAGTGTTTAGTATACGCTTGTCTTTCTGAAGTACAAAAAGTGCATTCGGCGATTTTCACAATGAGTGAAATTATTCAACAAAGAAGTTCCATTAAATTTTGTGTGCGGAATCAAATTTCTGGTGCCGAAACGTTCAGAATGTTGCAAAAGGCCTTCGGTGATAATTGTATGTTGCGAGCAAGTGTTTTTGATTGGTACAAATTGTTCAAAGATGGTCGAGAACGCGTTGACGACGAACCACGTCCAGGACGGCCATCAACATCAACTAATGATCAACACGTCAATAAAATCAAGGAATTGGTGCTCGAGAATCGACGATTAACAGTCAGAGACCTTACTGGCATCGTTGGAATATCGGAAGGATCAGTGAAAACCATTTTAAAACATCATTTGGGCCTAAGAAGAGTGAATGCACGATTGGTTCCAAAATCACTGCATTGGTTTTACGAGACCATTTTGCCAAAAATTCGACTAATATCGTTCCGCAACCACCCTATTCGCCTGACTTAGCACCGTGTGACTTAGCACTTTTGTCTATTTTCTAAACTCATAAAACCGCTTCGTGGACCGTTTGACCGTTTTGAGTCAATTGAAGACATTAAACATGAATCGCTAAGCGCATTGAAGGCTATTCCAGAAATTGACTTTAACAACTGTTTCGAGCATTGGAAAAAACGTTGGCACAAGTGTATTGGGGCCTGGGGCGATTACTTTGAAGGGGACGAAATAGATTTGGAAGAATGAATACAAAATTTGAAATTATGAACAAAGTCTTACTAACTTTTGCCCACAGTAGTATGCATTGTTATCTGGGAAAATAAACGAACAATTCACAGTTAGGTGCAAATTTAGATTATAGGGCTCAGGTACAAGCACTGGCGAAAACGCAGGCCATCAGGTGCAAGCTTGGGCTCCAGTTATAATTCAGTTTCAAGCTCGTTTTAATTTATGTATATATCCAGGTTAGTATTCCGGTTCGTTTTGACAAGCAATTTTAATGATGATTTTAATTTAATAAATAGATTATCTATAGAGCCACCCTGCAGTCAGTTGCAACGCGAGCTGCTAAGGAGCGATACAGAAAGTTGAGGAGGGAGGAGAAACGTCTTTTCAGGCGCAAGAAAAGAGATGAAGAAAGACGCGAGTTCAATGATATCGAAATGTTGCGGGACAGGAACGAGGTCCGAAAATTCTTTGAAAGAATAAGACGCCTGACTCTTGGTTTGAAGACCGGGGCCTCTTCCTGCAAGGATGAAGATGGAAATCTGGTGACAGATATCCAGGGCATAATGAGATTATGGAGGGAGCACTTTTCGCAGCTGCTTAATGGCGAAGACGGCAACAATCCCGCCACTGCGGAACCCACTCCGGAAACCCCAATCACTGACGGCGTTGAAGTACCGCCGCCTGACTATGAGGAGGTCTTAACAGCCATTGCTCGGCTGAAAAACAATAAGGCTGCAGGTGCAGATGGCCTGCCTGCTGAGTTGTTTAAGACCGGAGGCGAAGAGCTCAAAAAACGCATGCATGAGCTTCTATGCAGAATATGGTCAGATGAAAGCATGCCAAGTGATTGGAATCTCAGCGTACTCTGCCCAATCCATAAGAAGGGTGATTCCACGATCTGCGCCAACTACCGTGGGATCAGCCTTCTTAATATTGCATATAAGGTTCTATCGAGCGTACTGTGCGAAAGACTGAAGCCCATCGTCAACAAACTGATTGGACCTTATCAGTGTGGCTTCAGGCCTGGTAAATCCACCATCGACCAGATATTCACACTACGCCAAATCCTGGAAAAGACCCGAGAAAAACAGATCGACACCCATCATCTATTTGTCGATTATAAAGCCGCCTTCGACAGCACGATTAGGGATCACTTGTACGCCGCAATGTCTGATTTTGGTATCCCTGCAAAGCTCATTCGTCTTTGCAAAATGACACTGACCAACACCACCAGCGCAGTGAAAATTGGGACAGACCTCTCCGCACCATTTGATACCAAAAGAGGTTTCAGACAAGGTGACTCCCTATCGTGCGACTTCTTTAACCTAATGCTGGAGAAAATAATTCGAGCTGCGAACATCGACATCTCTGGCACTATCTTCTACAAGAGTGTCATGCTGCTAGCATACGCTGATGATATTGACATCATTGGCAAAAACGCTCGAGCAGTCAGTGCAGCATTCTCCAACCTGGAAAGGGAGTCTCGTCGTGTGGGTCTAGTGGTGAACGAGGACAAAACGAAATACCTTGTGTCAACAAACAAAGAGTCACGGCGTCTTGGACAAAATGTCACTGTTGACAACTACACTTTTGAAGTCGTCAAGGATTTCGTTTATTTAGGATCCAGCATAAACACCAACAATAATGTCAGCCTTGAGATCAAGCGGAGACTAACTCTTGCCAACAGGTGTTACTACGGGCTCAGTAGGCAATTGAGAAGTAGAGCCCTCTCTCGACCGACGAAAATAACGCTCTATAAGTCCCTCATCCTTCCCGTCCTAATGTATGGCGCAGAGACGTGGACATTGACCATCAATGATGAGAGACTGTTAGGAGCGTTCGAGAGGAAGATACTCCGTAAGATCTACGGTCCAGTATGCGTGGATGACGTGTTTCGAATAAGATGGAACAATGAGCTGTATGAGCTGTACGCCGACACTGACATAGTCAAGCGTATAAAACTCCAGCGGCTTCGCTGGCTGGGTCATGTTGAGCGAATGGAAGAAAGCGCTCCGGCTAGAAAGGTGTTTTATTCGAACCACGGTGGAGGATCACGCAGAAGGGGACGTCCTAATCTCCGTTGGAAAGACCAGGTGCAGGGTAACCTGACTGCACTTGGCCTTATCAACTGGCGCCAGCGCGCGCATAGCAGAAGTGACTGGCGAAGCTTTGTGGAGGCGGCCAAGACCGATCATCGGTTGTAGCGCCAGCTAAGTAAGTAAGTAAGTAAATAGATTATCAAAGAAGTTATTAATAAATTTGTCGCATGCAATACTTTCCTTAATATTTCTGCTTAAAATTCAAACAATAATTTGAAGTTTTTTTTAAAACAATTTCATTTATTTTTAAAAGCTTTTACTTTCTAAATATACAGATATAAAAATAATATAGTAATCGAAATCAGTTTATATTTATTTGAATTTACATACATACATGAATATAAGTACATAAATACGAATCTAACTACATAGATCTAGAAGTTAATACGTAAAAAATAAAATACATATATAGTTTCTATAAATATTTAGCTATATTCCATACACAAAGAATTTTGATTATTTGTCACAATAATCGCAAGTATACCATACAGTGGAAGAGAAAAACATTTGAAAAATAATAAAAAAAATTTAAAAAAGAATACTTCTATTAAGATTAATACTTTCTTGTATTACCAAGCATATCGTTGAGACGTGTTACTTCCGTTCTTGATGGGGAAGATTCTAATTATAAAAAATATATGTTTGTGAAATTGTATGCATAGAGTATATTTTTTGGAATTAGTTCCATTACATGGATCTACTTATTTCTCTATCCTGATATACATACATACATACCATACATATATGGTACATAAGTACATGATACATAAAAGTATTAAATAATTTCTTTTGTTTTGCACTTATTCACACATATACGAGTACATCTCATCTATTTGTCATATATACACACTTATAAATATTAATTGGAGTTATTTTCTAAAAAGGTAATTTGACCTGGAAGTATTTTGGGGGACGGGGTTTTAGCCCAGATTGTCAGCATTGAAATCTATGCGAGAAAAAAATAAGAGCAGGAAATAATACATATTTATTTGAAATTTCATATTTTATGTACATTAAAAAAATATGATACTTCTATGGCTTGGATTAGCTAAAGGCGCAACATTTTGTAGACAAATGAGTTGAAAATGCTATTTTTTTGGTACATTTAGATCCATACATAAAAGTAAAAATTAAAATAATTACGAAATTTCTGATACATGTGATGTATCAGAAATAAGAACCTTTAACATAACTAACGAAAATGTTTGGAGTAATAATAAAACCTGGGGGAAAAAGTGTCCTGAAATATTAATTTTGTTTTTATTTTCCCTGCTTAGAATCGGTTCTCGGCAGTTAGAACCCGTTGTGTAAATATTTGAGAGCAAATAATACAACTGACAGCTACGACAGCTTATATGCAATCGTAAATGGTGTGGCACACACACAACGAATATGTTGAAGTAACGCAAGTAGTTGGCCAACTCTCAACTTTTGCAGGTCGTTGAGAGTTTTTGTCGACACTTGAAAAAAATAAAACCGAAGCCAGCTTTCAATTTCTATATATAATCCTACATAGAAGAAGAAAAAATGTATGTTAGTACTATTTTTAAAACTACACTTACAAAAAATGTATTCAATTTCCTATAAGAATAAGCGAGATAGCATGTTGTGATATCATACGATTTAGGGACTTTAAACGTCTGTTAAAAGCCAATGTGAGAAACTGCGATAGCATGAATACTTGTACTGAGGTATTAAATATGTACCACACACATGCATTCCACTTTCCTAGTATTGCTGCTGTTTAAAAACAGGGCAACACAAATTAAAATTTAAAAGAAAATTATTCCTTTAGTAAATACATACAATATACTGAACCCAAATTTCAGTTGGAGATAGTTAGAAAATGATATTATATGACTTATATAACGCCCATGATTTGTTTATTAATTTTTCAAGAGCAAATAGCTGATTGCATATCTGTTGGCAACGAATGCCCATTCCTTTATTCCCTCCTGGTCAGTTGTATTCTTCGCTCTCAAGTAAAACACGTATTCCATGTGCAGCGTGTTAACACAGAACATGTTAATTGCTTCTATTAACTAGTTTTCATACTTACATTTACGGGCAATGCAGATTTGTAAAACTTAACGATAGATGTCGCTTTCAAGTCAGTAATTTGCATTTGATGATACATACATATTTTCTTAAACAAACAATAACACTTCAACAAAAATTTGCACATTTTCATTCAATGTAGTATATTATTACCATGTCATCTGCACCGTTTACGTGCTCTCTTGTTTTTACTGCTGACATCAAGGGTAGTCTTGAGGGTAGTAAATAGTAAGGGGGCACCTGATTTCAGTAAACAACAGTACATCGAATTATATTTTTTTCTGGGAGGAGAGACATTTTCGCGAAAATATACGAGTACATATAGAAATAGTTTAAATAGTTTAGATTATGTAGTATCAAAAGACAAATACTCACATGAATACGTTAAGACATTCAACGACGATGTTCTAGTTGCTTCATCTATGTCCCACCGCCCGTAGTGTTTGCTCATCTAAGATACCATCATTTTTCCGCTACGATTGTGATAAGGAAAGCGATTTCTACCAAATAGAATGCGCTGAAAAGCTCGTCGGAATTCTGGATTGAAAATTGTATAGATGATGGGATTCAAGGTTGAGTTGAAGTAGCCGAGCCAAAGAAAAACCGATGCAATTATAGCATTTATGCGACAGCTCTTGCATAAGGATAGCGATAGGGCCATCACGAAGAATGGCAACCAGCAGAGAGCAAAGGCGCCTGTAATTATGGCCAGTGTTTGCGCTGCTTTACGTTCGCGCTTCGCCTCGAGCAGTAGGCGACGTTTGGCCAATTTATGATGTGGATTGGGAATGCTGGAGAGTAATTTGTTGTATGCGCTTGCTGAAGGGTTGGAGGGTTTCACTTGTTGACCGCAAACGGTGGGAAAATTATTCAGATGCGAAGAAGTGCTGGTGGTTAAAGTGATGGCAAGAGCATGCTGCTGTTGTGCGGTTGATGCTAACTCCTGGGACACTGTCGAGATTTCACCAACTGGTGTAATTGACTGTAAAATTCATATATTTTTTCACATACCTCGTATTATTTGATACTAATTTCAATGTTTACCTCTTCCATATCACCTGAAACTGTAGTGACTTCAGTGCCACCATGACTTTTATTATCGAAATTGCTAGCGCTATATTCGGTCTCCTCGCGCATATTCGTAATGCTGATCGAGCTGCCCGCAACTGTTTCCTGATTTGCTGCCCTCATACTTTGCGCGTGCGTCTTACCAAAGCATATTTTTAGGCGTTTTCGTTTGCGTTCCACTGACAGATCGCACTGAAAGTACATACATACACAATCTTAATTATAGAATTGCCATATCGAAGAAGTACTTGATTTGCAAATGTTAAATACTTATGTATAATTTTGACAAGTATTTCTGCAGGAAGTTTCATGATTATGCATCTCCTTTAGATTTTATTAGCAAAATATAAACCTCAAAAATCCGTCAGTGACCTCAAAAAACCTTCAGTTTTAGCGGGAAACTTTTAAGATTGGCAACTGTGATTTAAGTGACTTAGTAGTTATAATTAAACTATTTGTATTCATATTCATTGGATCTGGCGCAATAAGAAAATGTCAAGCAACTATTCAAAAACAGAAAAATATAACCACTTCAGTTGCAATAAGGAGTACTCGTAGTAAGAAAAGATGCAACCTCTTCACTCTGCCATTGCTTCAGTGCACTCATGATATTCACTACATTTCGTCTGATTCACATTCATCGTTCTGACTCTGAATAACTGCAAAAATCATTCATCTTCTCACTGCATCTCATCCTTTTATCTCCGTTTCTCTCTCACTTCGTCTGTAATTCCACTTGGTAAATTATGCTTTGTTAATCGGTCAAGGAACACACAGTTCAAATTTTAAAGTTTCTTTTTTGTAAAATCATAATTTGCGAATTAAATAAACCACAGAAAGGAAAATTAAATTTGGATTTTCGTATCCGTAACTAGGAGAAAGCTACTCAATATATATATGTATATATATTACACGAAAGTAAATTCTCTCGATTTTCTTTCTAATTCATAGGCTTCATAATTTTCACCATAGAAACGGTTTATTTTGTTTTTACTTGGAGTAAGAGGGGGGCAACAAAGAGCGTAGCTGTTCTATTATTCCGTTATTTTGCAAATACGTAGATTTAATTATGCACTTAGGCATTCTAATGAATTTCACTTTAACTTAATGACACTCAAATAAAGCAAACAAAAATAAAACTAGAAAAACAATATAAAATTACATTGAAACGTTAAAGAAAGTAAATAAAATAAAAGAATAAAATTCTGTTTTTCTCTTTGTGCTATACTTTTGCTAATTTATGCGAGATGTTTGTTTGCATTTCGCATGTGAGCACTTCAGCTATAAGTGGCCGCCTACAAGCAGCGGCGGATTTACCTGTAGGCAGATTAGGCATGTGCCTAGGGCCTCAGATTTATAAGGGCATCAAAAATTAAAAAAAAAAATATATATAAAAAAAAAAAATAGTTGTAGAATTTGAGATTTTAACTTTTGGAGAGTTTAAAATCTCCAATTCAAATTTAATACTATTAATTGAAGTATATTTACTTGCGATTGTAGTATGCCGTTACAAAATAAAATATATGATACACAAAACACAAGATATACATACATAAATATATAAAAATTTGAACATTTTCTAAAGCAAATAGGGGGAAAAAAAGAACCAAGCATAAGCAAGCTTTGCGTTTCTATATTTCGTTAGAAAAATGCAATTTCATTAATTTTATTTCATTGTTTGTTTGAATTTTGTTGCGTTCACATCAAATTTCCGTTGCATGATTTTGAATATTGAGAACAACTATTTGTGTTTATTGAGTATTTCTATTAGCATAATTTGAATTTTGATTTGAGATTGATATTTTCAGAAGAACCAACAGTTTTTTTTTAAAAACTACCAAGACCACGTTGTTTCTTTCATCATTTAATAATTCTTAATTCACTCAACAATTATACCATTATTGAAAAATATCCTTTAAAATGAAAAGAACTTTCGAGTCTGGCGCACAAAAACGCACACGAAAAAATTTGAAATGAGGGAAAATGAAAAGCAAAGAAACTCCCTTGCAAAATTTATGTCTTGGGATGGAGATGTTCCATCTACCAGTACTGCGGTGGCAGATAAAAATGTGTCACTACCAGTAATAGCTGATAACGATGTTAATCTTTCAAATAGGAGTATTTGTGTAGAAGAAGGTGCGTTGCCATTACCATTACCAATGACATAGAGATTGAAATTGAGAGTGAAGTAATAAAATGTACAAATACTTATCCTAACTTTACTGACATTGGTTTATGGCCAAAAATAATTAGTAATGATTTGATTGAGCATTGTATTTGTACAAAACCCAAAAATGTGGGAGATTTAGAATCTTCTAAAAAATGTTATAAAGATAAAAGATACCGAAAATTAAATGATGTATATTTTTATATGACTAAAATAAACGGAGCCCAAGAGCGAAAAGAATGACTGATTTATTCTGAAACAATGAAATCTGTTATTGCTTTGCTTGTAAACTATTTAGTAAAAAATCTAATGTTTTAGTTTCAGGATATTCCGATTGGAAAAATATTGTAGACGTTTTGAAAAGCGATGATGAGTCGAAAGAACATAAAAGTTGTATGTGTGCTTATGTTCATCGTGCTAAAATAAGAAGTCGTGTCGATTCCAAACTTTTAGAAGTAATAGAAAAAGAGGCAATTTATTGGCGTGAGGTATTAAAATGAGTCATTGCTACAGTTATACTTTTGGGAAGTTTGGACTTAGGGTTTAGATGACATGCTGAATTTGATGACTTTTTAAAGGTTCACTTAGAAAAATACAGTAATTGCGGGATTGGATATGTTAATTATGTACCTAAAACCACGTATGATGAATTCATTGAACTTATTTGCAAAAGTGTACAAAACTCCATTGTTGATAAAATAAAACGAGCTAACTATTTTGCTCTTATAAAGGGTGTTTGTTTAAGAAGTGTGGTTTTCAATCTGACAATACTTTTTTCGGAGTTGGTCTTTTTGACCAGAGTTACTTCTGAACAACGTTTGCAAATCGTGCAAGTTTACTGATCCCGATTTTCACAAGAAAATTTTGTTCAGCGATGAAACTCACTTTTTGATAATAAATTTCAATAATTTGCAAACGTTGTTCAGGCGTAAGCATATTCATGATGAAATGGCAAACCAAACTGAGCATTTTTACTTTGACACATGTAAAAAATCATGCGTGAACTGTCCGAAATATTAACGTCAAAAACTAAGTATCATTAGTTTAGAATAGAACAAGCTTTAAATTTTTTTTTTAGCCAAGCGATCACTCGTTCTTGTGTTACCTGCAACATTTTAGTGCTTAGGAGAATAAGTAGGGGCATACATTTTTAAGCCATGAAGCAACATTTCTATGGAATATTGACTTACAAAACGGACATTTAAACTTTGATTGTTTGTTCAAGGAAAGATACAAATTCAAGAAGGTTAACAGAGCGTTTGGGCTTCGGCTTCTGTGTTTTCATCAATTGTGGTCTTTAGTTGCAAAAGGTTGAAAGTATAAAGCTAAAGTAATAAAACGTACATTAAACGAGGAGAGAAAAATTGATTTTATTAAATAATTTGAACTATGTACTTCCCTCGATTATTTTTTTTGAGAATCCATCATTGGACATTACGGCATTTCTCGTAATTAAATCTAGCTCTCTCCATTGTACTTTAGCTTTTCAGCCCATTTAAATTTTTCTAATGTATAGGTATGTACTATATGTATGTATTGATGCTCATTGGTTTTCTGTTAAAATAGTTTAGAAAATATTTCGCAGCAATTTGTGGCTTGTATTGTGCAAGTCTATAATTAAATGATTGCAATTTGAAACCAAAATTTACAAATGTTTGTTATTCTATATATGTACATATATACTTTTGTATACATATGTATATAAGTATGTGCATATGTGTATGTACGAGTATATGCCGACAAGCTAATAGCCACAATAGATAGTAGCTATTCTTTAGAAATTTGCCCATTAAAATAACTTTGAAATAACAAACTTCATTACCTGCACATACATACATAATTAAATTGAAACACCGATCAACACATTTCTACATAATAACTCAGTGGTCCTACATTGATTTCAATGCAGAATGCAATTTTGCTAATGAAGCAATTACCACACAAATCAATGAAGGGTCAACGGGCGGCATTGCATACGATTTCATCTGTGACATTGATGGCATCACTAACAGTGACGTAGTTTGCTATTGGTGCTGGAAATGTTTGTGCAAAATAATTATATAGGTCAAAGAGTTCGTTTGCAGTGCGAGTACTTACTCATAGACACATACTTATATATTGTTTGGCTGTGTGTGTTTGTAATTTTCTATTTATAAGAAGTGTTGAATATTTTTGCTAATGCTGATCACACAACAACTATTCATACAGTGTTACGATAGAGAGCAAAATGCCTGAGACTGAGAATGTGTACATATAGTATGTGAGAGAGTAAAGAGAGGAGGAGACACACAGAGTGTTGGACTAAGTGTGAGTGGTAGCGAAATAATTGAAAATGCTGTACATTATGCAGTTTCAGTCAATCAATTTGATGTGATTTTTTACACTTTTCTTCATCACCTTTCTATTTTATATTGTATTAAATTTAAATTTACCTTAATTTACTGTGTATGCGTATTAGTGTTGGCATGAGAGTGAGTTGTGTGTTGTGTGTTGTGCGTCTGTATATGTACGTTTGATATATCTTTAATGATGTTGCACTTACCTGTTGTTGATTAACTGCTATTGAAATGGGTTTTTGTGTGCGGCGTTGTATGCGCTTGCGTGCTATTTTATAGATTTTCCAATAGAGCACGAGTATTACCAGCAGTGGCACATAAAATGTGCAACAAGTTGCAAAAATCTGATATTAATAAAGAATAAATAATTGATAGCAAATTGTAGTACGTAATTGACACTTTCTCATACGATCAGGCTCTGCAACTTCAAGATCGTTTAAACATAATGTTTAATGTTAGTTGAAATTCTTAAGTACTAATGATAGACCCTGACCATGTTCGCACAGCGACCACGTTGCCAAAAAAAACAGAAAAACAAAAAACAAATGAGCGAGGAATATTATTAACGTTCTCTTTGTATGGGACAGGGAACAGAAAGGAGTATTATTATCCATTCCTCTTCTAACATGCTCGGAAAAATATGTTTCATTAGGTGATACATCTTAAAGTGGACTCACAAATGACAGATCATTCTCATGCTCAAATAATCACTTACTTTACTTTACTTTTAATGGCACAACAACCCATGGAGGGCCTAGGCCGAGCTTTTCGCATCCACTCATGTTGTGCGTGTTATATTTGTACATGAATGGAAGGGACCTACAATTTAATGTCGAATCCGAACGGCGAAGTGAAAAGCTTTTCATAGCAGTTTTTACTCTTGTAGATTTGCCATTGCCTGCCAAGAGGTGGTGCCGTGTAGAAAAATTATTTTTTTTACTTTTTGATTTTGCCTGTGCCGAGATTCGAACTCCGGACACTTTGTGTAGCAGTCCAACGCACTACCACTACACCCCACATGCTCAAATAATCACATGCAGACAAAATTGCGAAAGGAAGCGAAGTAAATCGTATGACTTTTAAATTTATTCAACGATTTTTAAAATTTCATACATAATCAAACAATATTTTCTAGTATGTATGATTTCGTTTGGTTTTAACTACTAGGCGAGGTCTCTTAACAAACGATTCGCATGATTAACGACGGACGTCCTGATCAAGACGGTAGCATTTCATTATCAAGGAATGCTTTACTTCCTCAGTGTTGTTTTGTTTTTTCATGAAGACTTTTGCCTGTAAAATTCTTCAAATATAGAAATTTAATGGATTTATGTCAGGCAAATATGTGAGCCACTATGGAGTAATGAAAGCCAACATTTATGGCTGGGCTCAAAATTTATTTACCAATATTTTTCGATTCAAAAATATGCACCCGAATAATTTTTATTAATTTGGTTTTTAATAAAATACGTTCTGGATAATCTAGCCCTCACCTGATAAGCGACATCCTGCGAAACCATACATTGTTGCTCTTCGATACGTTGCATATATTCTGGGTCTTTCCAACCAAATTGTGGCGCTAAAGAAACAATAACAGCCGCAAACCAAACGCAGAATATCATAAAAAATACACGCCCTGGTGTGCGCAAATTATTATAGTCGATATTTGTAACCGTCCAATATCTGAAAAGGCAAAAATATGTGTACGAGTATGTATGGTATGTATGCAATGTGATGTATAAAATACTTGCAATTTAAATTTACATTTCAATTTCATTTTTCACAATTCTTTAGTATGTATGTACATTAAAGTGTACATTATTTTTTCAATCGTGTTTCACAATTTAGGTCATTGAAAGTCTAGTGCCAAAAAAAAAACTAGGAACTGCAAGGAAAGACGAAGCTGCAAGAAACTCAAATAAGTGATTTTTGGGGTGAAATTAACTCTGGCTTTCACTGCAATCGATTGCAATCTTTCGTATGAAAAATTGTTTCCATCTGATTTTGTTTAATAAGGGCTCGTAACATCTAAATACAAATTGGCATCACAATCTTTTCGATATCTCTGAAAATTATTGCTTTCATGGACGCTCAACCAAAAAAGAGACCATCCAGCTCACGAGCTGCGTTCGCCAATGAATTAATCGCGGGCGAAAAACATGAACGTACATAGTCGTACATATCCGTCCACCTTAATGTAGTACATGTTTGCTATTTCGTTTGTCTATTTTGCTTTTGCTTTTGCTTTTGCTTATTGTCTTAGTAAATATTAATGAAGATTGTTGGTTGATTGAAAATTGATAACAACTGGTAACAACTACAGCTGGTGGTGTGTAGACTTTTGTTGGCTTTTGGTTGATTATGTAGTAATTTACAGTATGTGAATTATTAAAATCTATTTAGTTGAATGTTAGTAGTGCATTTTACAAATTGTTTGTACACGTTTGACGTCATTCATTCATTCATTCGTAATTGAGGGGATGGTGAATGTGTGAAATTTTCAGCATTGCTCAATAGCTGTGGTTATGTAAAAAAAAAACATGCTTAAAAATGTACTACTTCGTAATAAGAATTGTTTTTATGTTTATTAAAGTATTTTCGCGTAGGTGAAATATTATTAATTTGTGGTTGAGAATGCATATTGTTGTTTTTGTTTATATAGTTGCCCATCCCTGAGGTCACAATTAGCATTGGTTGCCGTTTTGATACGAAACCTTCTTATTTTTTATTGTTGTATTATTTATTTATTGTATTACTAATTGTTTTCGGGAGTGGATCGCCCAGATCCCACGAAGTATCGAATCCATCTTGAGCGATGTGAACTAGAAACAGTCGCTGTTATTCGATTTCAAACCCAGAGATATCGTCAATACTGCTAAGGAAGGAATTTTCTAGAGAGCAAAACCTAACCCTAACCAGGCCCGGGCAGGAACAAAGGTAGTTAGTGAGATTTTCACCTTCTTCTCTGCCATTGCAAATGCGACAAAAAGTTTTGAAAAGGGTCTTAAACCTAGCTGCATGTTCCTCTACAGAGGAAACTACAGTTAGTCTGTTAGTGAGATTTCCACCTTCTTCTCTGCCATTGCAAATGCGGCAGAAAGTTTTGAAAAGGGTCTTAAGCCTAGCTGCATGTTCCTCTACAGTGGAAACTACAGTTAGTCTGTCTAATCTCTAACTCAACTCGTCCATTTGTAAGTGGACACAATTAATTTTTTATTTTTTTATTTTAATCTCATTTTAACACATTTTTGATAGATTATGTTAAGTGCTGCAGAAAATCTGAATACATCGAATTCGACTTGTGTTGGCTTTCCGTTGTGCTTTTTCAAAAATTAATTACCTATGAGTTTTCGGTACGTACGAGTGACATTTAAGTATCCGTGTACTACAGTGCGTATGACTGATTTGTAATTAATAAAATGTAAGCAGTTCTGCGAAACAATCATGTGTGAAAACTTTAACGTTAAATATTCAACCTCTAGTCGTCAGGTAGAAGCTTTACAAATTTACGTAACTGATTTTAAGATCACCCAAAAGCATGATTGAATACAATTACGTGAATTTGGTTTCAGTGCAAGGTACTTTAAGTAAGCTGAAACAAATGAGGTATGCAAATTCCATATACCATAGCAGAGATTGGAAAAATTCACATATACAATATGAATCTAGTTCTATTTAATTCTTTCGTATTCAGAAAAATATCAAGAGAACTTAAAAGTAAACAACGCTTCCAAGAAAGAAGCTTCGAGAGATAATATGGCTAATAGAGTGGCATCTCATTTTATCATCGGAAAACTGAAAGAAAATTGCAAGAAAATCCTTCATTCATTCCTCATTTCCTCATTCCATTTCTGTTAAATATTGGAGCTTACTTTGTTTCCTGGAAATATATACCATAAGAGCATGTCTATATGACTGATGTTGTTTATTAATCTTAGAAATGGATAAAAATAAGCAGAAACATGCTCGACTCAACTTAGCATATGTAGTACTCACAGATATGTGTATAAGATTGTATGTATGTCAGTGGCATAGCTAGAGGGGCTGAAGAAAGGTTTTTAGTAAATCGTAGAAGTTTTTTCTTACTTACTTACTTAGCTGGAACTTTTTTCTAGGTATTTTAAATATCAAATAAAATTTTTTAATTTCTTAATTACTATAAAAACTAATACTTTGTTTTTCATAATTTGTTTTTTTTACCAGTTTTGAATATTGCCAACTACGCCACTGGTATATGTTTGTAATTCTTTCCTTTTGTATTTCTATTTTTCAAATGAAAATTACTGCATACTTTATTGATACGAAATTGATTGACTTTAATTAAATATTGGCAATTTGTCATACACATAAAAACAATATATAAAACTTTAAGCGTTTCCAAAGCATTTGCGATAGTACTCAAGGTACTTCGGTTTCACTTGAAGGTTGCACACTTCAAAGGAGTAAGTACTTTGTATTGAATTTACAAAACATGTTGAAAACAAAAAAAAAAAAGAAAAAGAGTAATAAAATTGTATGGTATTACAAACAGAGAACATAAGAACTAACTAATACTTTTTTCCATTCCACAGGAAGTAAAAAACCCAACTTATTATCGATTTCTGTTTTTGAAGTTTACTTCTTTAGATTCGTTTTTATATTTGTGAGGGGGTAAGAGATGATCTCGCCAAACGGAAATTGTCACGGAAATAAAGGGCAGCGCCATCTATCAATCAAGTATGAAACAAATGAGGAAGCATATGCAAATAAATGATAGGCAGCACATATGCATCCACATGTATCCACGAGTATGAATCAAAATCGATTGATAGAGGCCACTGTTTCGCGTATGATTCAAATTTGATTTAGAGAGAGCGCTGAGTATGAATCACACTCGATGGATAGAGGGCGCTGCCCATCAGCTTCTAGTAAAATTTGACATTTCAAACAAAAATCGTTAAAAATTTGTTATCGTGAAAAAAAATTAAAAAACCAGCACCGAGAAATCGTAGATCGAGAGTGTAGACTTCGCAAGCAACTTGAGGCACAACAGAATTAGAATTTCATTGATAACCAATTGTAAAAAACTAATGTGGAGAGACAGCATGAATGGCAAATGAGGTGCTGAAGTAGTAAACTATGTAGGGTGTCGGACTGACTAACACAATTTTTGGTTTTTTTCGATATATGTGCATTAGATATACATAACTCTCGTTCATAGAATTGTCTGTCAATCTAGCCAAAGTTTACTATTCTATAGAATTTAAATATATATTTCGTCATTACTTTACTTACTTTTAATGGCACAACAGCCCATGAAGGGCCTAGGCCGAGCTTTTCGCTCGTCCTATTTCGTCATTAATTTACTAGTTAACCAGAGGAAATATTTTTTTTAATATTTCACTTCTAATATTCGATTTACTTACCTATCAGCTGCAATTGCCACCAAATGCAAGATTGATGCTGTACAGCAGAGTACGTCACATGACGTCCAAATGTCGCATAATTCATGTCCCAATATCCAACCTTGACTTATCTTTTGTTAGTTATTTAAAATGGTCAAGTTAAATTGTGTGTAAAAAGGAAGAGACGAGAAAATCAGTTAAAGCAATTATGATTCTGCTTTTCAAAAACTTAAGTAAATATATATGAAATCTTAAAAATGAAGATATGTATGTAGAAATTTTTCTTTTGAAATAATTGTTTCTTGTGCGATTACGTCCGCGGTAGAAGAAACACAAAATCAAACAGAGTTGCTGTTTGGCTTTCTTACTTTACTTTCTCGTGATCTCTTACTTTTCATAATATTTTTCCACCTCTTACAATATCGAATATTAATATATTTTCGACTTTCTTCATACAAACAAAAACTTGGGTGTATATGTAAAACAAAATTTAAGCGATGTATTCATTTCCACCGTGCGTAATGGTCATGGTAGTTGTTAACTGATTGAAATCGCTGAGCTAAGGAATAGTAACTACTTTGAAAGCGAACAACTTTGATGTCTGATGTAAAGTTTTTCTTATACAAAGCAATATTTTTTCTTATTCTTACTTCTTACACTCAACTTCTAAGTCCGCTTCTGCTTCTCCTTCTAAGGTATGCATTTTGTACTCTTTTTTCTGAAATTGTCTATAAAGAGTAAATGCCTCTGATATCATGTGGTATCGCAATGACAATGTATACTCTCGATAGTCACCCAACCAATGTCTTGATATATTGGCATACATACTTTCGGCATACATCGGCAGAAGTGTTCCTAATTACAAAGGAAATCTGCCACCCGAAGTTCAAAATCACAGCTTGACTCATCCACATACTTAGTAGGGACATAAATACTGTTACACTCATTGATGTTATAAAATTAAAAATAATTAATTTTTTTGGACCAATTTTTTTAAATTTATTTATTGACATATATTGTATAGAAAAAGCAGTTACTTATTCGAAATGCTCGCCTTTGGCCTTCACGCACGCCTCAAGTCGCACTGGCCAATCATCAATAGCTGCACGCACCTTGTGCATTGGAAAAGTGCTGACAGCACGAATCAAAGCAGTCTTCAGGGAATCAATGTTAGGGTATCTTTTGTGAGGCAAAACATGTCCTCTAAAACTGTCCATAATTTGTAATCCAGTGGGTTCAGATCAGGGCTGCCAGATGGCCATTCTTCAGAGCAAACAAAAGCTGGAAAATTGTTTCGAGGTCTGCCAGGTCTGGGCCGTCTTAGCCTTATGGGCTGGCGCTGAATCCTGCTGGAAAGTCGACGGCTGGTTTTGGAACAGGCAATGATTAAATGGCTTCACAACAGCTTCCAAAACGGTTTCTTTGTCAACTTTGACCCAAGTTTTGACCCTTAGCAAGAGACACACCACCAAACCATGACCGAAGCTGGGTGATGGCCCCCTTTTCGACCCGTGGGATCAGTTTAGATGCTTCCTTAGATGACCGTGCATATACCCTATCATTTTGCTTGTTAAATTTTTCCAACACCGTAAAAATTTTTTCATCCGTAAACAAGATTTTGCTGTGGAAATTATCAGCGTGCTTTACCAAAAGACATTTGGATTTTTCTACCCTATTTTTTTTCCAAAGCTGCAGTAAAGGAACCAAGGCCCAAGTTTTTTTTAATAATTCGACTCATGGACTTCCGCCCGAGTGGGCGGAGCGCT
The DNA here is from genome assembly GCA_958295655.1 of Palloptera scutellata. Classification (NCBI taxonomy): domain Eukaryota; kingdom Metazoa; phylum Arthropoda; class Insecta; order Diptera; family Pallopteridae; genus Palloptera; species Palloptera scutellata. The sequence goes on from OY282451.1 coordinate 43,739,402, forward strand.
TTGAAAATATCGCCTTTTTCCATTTCACACTTAAAAAGTACTATTACAGCGATACGGTTCTCATTATCTGAGCGATTCATGGTTAAAGCGGACATAATTTTCCCATTACAGACTAACGCTATAGAGGTTGGCTTTCATAAACCAAGTGGTAATAAGAGGGAAGTTATGTTCAATTGTACTATTGGAATGAGTGTGTTCAATGTTGTAACAGTATTTATGTCCCTACTAAGTACATTACTTGAAGTATTTAAGGCATTACATTGCAGGAGATTTCCAATATATAGGTACTTCTGCACACGTGCATTGAGTGGCCTAACACTGAGCATTCCTACAAATATTTTCTTTAGTTAAGTTTTCCGTGTACTTTTACCTCGATCCCGTTATATTTAGTGTTACTTAACTACAAACGTTTTAATTAAATAAGTATTAAGAAATATAATTTTCTTCTTCTTTCTTCTTTTAATGGCACAACAGCCAATGGAGGGCCTAGGTCGAGCTTTTCTCGCCCACTCATGTTGTACTTGTGATATTTGTACATGAATGGAAGGGACCTACAGTTTAATGCCGAATCCGAACGGCGAAGTGAAAAGCTTTTCATAGGCAATTTTTACTCTTCTCTTGTAGGTTTGCCATTGCCTGACAAGAGTCCACCTCTTGATGTAGAAAAATTGTTTTTTTTATTTAATTTTAATTGTGCTTGTGCCGAGATTTGAACCTCGGACACTCTGTGTAGCGGGCTAACGCACTACCAACAATGCCACAGCGACCACAAAATAAAATATTTGTATAATTTTAAATGAGCTTAATAATCTACTGATACTACTGATAGAGATTTTAAATTCCTTAATTTAAAAATATGATAAAGTATAATAAAGTTAAGCTTTTTTCGGAACATTCGTCTCTAAAATTCAAGTATTCAAGTAGGAATTTAATTTTCGTAAAATTTTTGTGTAATAGAAAAATCCATTTAAGCTACAAACTTAATCCACTGGCTGCAAATAGATGAGCATATTCCTAAATTGTCCAGGTTCCCACTTACCTATTTGGATGTTTAACAACCACAACTTATTCAGACCAAGTTAATTCAGGCGAGCGAGCACATTTTCAAGATATCTTAATTGAAGCAAGTTGTTCACATTAAAAAATAGTTACATAAATAAATATTTGCAAATGGACACTGTAAGAGGACGGAGTGAGCGGTCGAGTGAACGAAAGTAAGGAAGTAAATAAGTATGTATGTATGTATATGAAAAAGTAGTAGAATGGAGCGAATGTAGCGGATGTACAACTGTAGAAGAAGCTTACCTCATATACCGCACCCAATGGCATCACCAGACAAGCAACTAATAAATCAGCAACTGCCAGCGATGCAACCAAATAATTAGCAACATTTTGCAAGTTGCGTTCAAGTATAATGGCAGCAATTACGAAAACGTTGCCTTCATGTTGATTTTGTTTTCCTCCCATTTTTTGTTTTTGTTGACCGTTATGTTGTTGTTCGGTGGTAGTTGTTCATTGGTGTAAGTTCACGTATGTATGATTTTTTTTTCCATTTTTGTTTTTGTAGTAATAATAAGTTTTTGGTAGATGTTGATGTTGTTGTTTTTCGTTTAAATGCAATTTAATTTTATTGTTGTTGAAAATGTGTAAAATAATAATGGTAGTAGTTGCAGTTGTTGTCAGTTTTGTTGGGGATTTTTAAGAATTTTTTTGTTTTTTTTTACATATGACATGAAGCAGTTGCCATTACACGTTACAACATTATTACATTGTGATGATGTTGGGCAATAATTATGATAATTATGTTGAAAGGGGACGAACAGCAAATGTTAAATGGCCATAGCAGTTATGTTGTTAGTGTTGTTGTTGGATTTGGTGGAAGGGCGGCAGCAGCAGCAGCAGCAGCAGCAGTAACAGCAACAGCAACAGCAAATCATATATCCCAGTTGTTGAGGTAGGAGAAAAAATTGAAACAATTAGTTTTTAGTTTAAAAAGAAAATAATAACTTGAGTAAAATTATGTTCTTTCATAAATATACTCGTACTAGCTGACTGATTGACTGACTGACTGACTGACTGACTGAATAACTGACTAAGTGATTAAATTTAAGATAGAAGTTGGGGCGTCCCAGCTACTTGAAACGATATGACTGTATTGCTACAAAGAAGGATATTAACTGCAGTGGCGAGCACTAATGGGGATACAGGGGCGTACATTTTTGAGTTATGTTAAATAGCCAAAAATGCGGAAAAATCAAAAAGAAAAAGTGCAGAAACGTTTATACTCTTTGCAAATTTCATGCTGTGTATTGAACGCACAAGTGATTTAAAGGCAAAGAGGTTCCGCAAATTTCTGCAAAAATTTTATGAAAGGTAGAAATGTTGGGAAAAACTTTGAACTACTTGCGGATTTAATCAACATTATTCAACATTATTTGAAGAATCCGTTTGCATAATGTTTGTATTTATACAACAGGCTTATTAAAATATGAAAAATTTCAACTGTTATGACCTCTTCTCCTGAATTTATCAAGTTTTAGAAGGACTGAAAAGACATGAGTGTCCACCTTCTTTGCAGTCTGCTGGTGAACTCAATTACAGTTCACTTCAAATGCGTTAATAATTGTCAGCATGGGCAGTGGAGTGGGTTGGCATACAGGAGAATATTGCAATACCCATCATGCCATCGTTAAATTATGGTCCAAAAGTCAAAATGGTGGCTTCGAAGAAATAATTAATAAAAACAGAGAAAAGTGGAATTTTTCCTTTGTAGTGAACACACCAGAGTTTGACCAATCGATTTAGTTGAAAATTGTTTCGTTAGTGGTTTCTGGGCAATGAAACCCATTTATGCGCTTAAATTTTAGCTTAAAATTATATGTTGGTGGGCTCCGAAGTAAAAGTTAGTAAGAATATTATAAAAGCAGAAAGGCGTGCAGCTACACGGTCATTTCAAAGTCGATATCATGATGGATCTCACTCAGATATACAATTATCCAATCATAGTCATTACTCTCTATTGAATTAGAAGAAAATTATTATAGCATGCGAACGGATTATAAATATGAAATCAGTTGATCCGAATTTGGGTTACTAAACACAGAATAAAGCGAAAGAGAACCTCAAAATTACGTGATTATCACTCGATCTCAGAGAGAGAGAGAGCGAGTCCGAAAGCATCTAAAGCAGCAATGAGCAAAGAGCGTAAGAATCTTTTCTCTTTCAATGTCTTACATATGAGTAACTCAAAAACACTTTCTGACTTCTGCTGATCTAAGGCATTGATGGTAACAGGGCGTAGAGAATCTCTTTCTTTCAATGTACGAGTATGTACATATTCTATATGGGATGCTCAAAACTGTTCTGTAAGCATGCAATGGACTGTCCAACGATGATCTGAAATACTGATCTGGTCACTCAGCTGCAAGTGTGAGCGATAATATTTAGACTTCATATGTATGAGGCTCATTTCATTGGACTTTAGCTGAGCAATTGTGTGTGTTTGGGTGACTGCCACTGATCTAATGGGCTTGTAATTTCCCTCGAAAAATTTGTTCGTACTCATTGGTATTTTTGCTCTCTCTGTTTTTTCTATACTTGAATAACAACTGTAAATTATTAATTAGGTAAGTACTGTTTACAACAACAAATAGCAACAAATAGCAACAAATATCAAAACCGACAGTACTTAAGAGCCAATAAACATTTCTTATAGAAATCACAGTAACTGCAATGTTGATAACGAAAGTTCTAATAAAATGATTGTTGCTATAATTTATGTATATTTATTTACGAGAAGAAAAATATGATGATATTAACAAAGAAACATTCACTGCCGGACCGTTTTATATAAACAAAAGGTTAAAGTCGCTCTCGCTAAGCATTCCACTTGACCGATTTCCAACGATTGCGCTGGCAGAACTGCAAGCAATTGCTACCATAGCTCTAACGAATAACAATATTTAACAATAACAATATTTAAGGAGCAAATAAACATTTGCAGGGATGTAGGCACATTGTAATATTAAATGGACTCTTTCTTCTTCTTCTTCTGATGCTTCAATTCCTTACTGTTCTTTTTTGTTTTGCTTCTTTTTCTTCTGCCCACTCTTACGTTTTTGGTAAACACTTTATTTACACACACATACATATACTTATAACAATTTGTATATATGAGTATGTATGCTTGCACAATTTTGTTGTTGTTGCAAGAATTGCATGTGCATAACAATAAATTACACATACAATTGAGTTTCTTCCTTTCCGCTTTTTTGATCAAAGTCATCGACACACACACACACACACACACACACACACACACACACACACACACACACACACACACACACACACACACACATACACAAAAACATCCACACAAAGAACAAACACACCCAAATGGATTTAATGACTTTGTCATAAACTAAAATGAAAACTTTCAAAATATTCCTGCACACACATAAGCACATATGTACATTCTCGTACATATCAGAATAAACAACAGAAATCGTCCCAAGTATGTACTCGTTTGTATGCAAGTGCATATGTGTGTGTTAAGAAAGTAAAAAGTGCACTTTAATTTACGTGTTTTATATGATAGTGCAAATTCAAACATACAACTGCCAATCACACACAGGTACACATTCATAAAAACAACATAAAAACAATAGAGCGACCGAGCCAGAGAGAGTGTGCGAGAGAGAGAGCGGGAGGCCAGCCGCATACGTTATAACTCTGACTGATGTATGCGTATGTGTATGTGTGTCTGCCTGAATACGCCTTAATGCCATAACATTTCTGCACCTTTCGCTTTGTTTTGTTTTCTTCTTTTTTTGTTGAAATTGTTTTTGCTTTGATGTTTTGTTAGGCAACGTTCTTTCTGAACAATTCACAAAAGAAAAACCAACAAAAACATCAGTTCATTCATACATGCTATAGATGGAAGTCATCAAGAAACAATTGCATCACTTGGCTGATTTGAAAGAAAGATAACAACAAAAAAAAAAAAAAAAAACATTTACAAGCACCCATTCACACACTCAACACTCACACAAACACATGTACAAGGAAAATCTTATATGTAGTACTTAAGTAGTATTTCAAAGCGATTAGTGTTATACTAAATTTGACTACTAAAAACAAAAACAAAAATTATTAACACCCTGATGAAATTTGCCAATATTTTGATTTTGGCTTGAAATTTTTTATTGCTTTCACTCAGAAACTCTCATTTTCAACACACAGCATTTACAAGTGTTATATTTTTGCCTTTAACCTTTCACTTTGTTTACTCAATGCTTTATGCTAATAAGTATTACAAAATCAACATGCTCATCTCATCTCAAAAATCTTCAGCACAAATTTCAATAGAGTTGCTGGCAAATACTTAATTGCCATCATTGGTGAAATTGTGATGGAGAGCCAACAGAAATTTTTCTATTTTAAAAATTTTTCTATTTTACACACAAATTTCTTATTATTCTCTTTTTAAAAAAGATGAGACTTTGGTCAATTTTACCCCGTGCCCGTTTCTGCCCATTTTCTGAACGCTAGTACAAAACAGTGAAGCTGCGGTCAATGATCGTGCTCCCAGGATTTACAGGGATTACCTGCACCTCCTGCACACCAGCTGATACCGCCATGGTATCTTCATTGTTGCATGGCAACAGGATCTATACTTAACGAATTACATCCCATACGAGGGTAAGATGCCTTCATCAACTATTCGTAGCTTGCTTCCTGGGAGGTCCCAGTCTATAGCCATGGTCGAAAGAGTAAATGAGTTCCGGGCCGGCACATCCTATGCCCAAGCCGCTGGTTACACTATGCAGAGTTCAAATTTTGGCTTTTACTTATTATTAAATATTACAGGGCAAGGGGGACCTATTGATTTTCTCCAAGAATTTGGAGTTGGACAGGAGTAGCACTTAGTTCTGGGCTCGTCAGAAGCCTTTCAAACATGGTGGAACCTGCCGGGAAACGAAAAACGTTCCTGTCAGTATAGACTTTTGAGGCTTTACACAACAAAGTCTCCACACCACGTGGAGGAAAAGCCACTGAGACGACCATCTCGGTGGTCTAGTGAATAACTGCTAGACACACCTCATTCCAGTAGCCTCAAGATCGATCCTCAAACAGTGAAAACTTGCTAAAGCAATTTTAATCAATTGTTGGTGAATTTTTTATATCTCGACACGAATTTTTAACTAAATCTTTGCTGAATATTAGTCAATCTTCTGCAGAAACAGAATTGGCTTGAAATAAGATAATGGCGAATGCTTACGTCATAGATCACATACACACATAAAGTATACAGGCTTGAAAATAAGTTTCTTTTTGCTCTTGTCTAGTCATTTAGTCAGTCACTTCGACAGCCTAGTCACGTAAGTATAACAGCGCTGCTTTTAGGTCAGCGTCTATATAGATTTTGCATATTTGTGCATACCGATTATTGTAATGAGTATCATAAGACCCAACACAATCGACATCATAATCATTTTAAATAATGACACCATATTTTCTCCGACGTCGCCGTCGCCGCCGACGTCGCCCGCGTTGCCGCTCGTGTTATTTATTCCATTCGAGTTGCTTTCATTGTATGCTGCAAAGTCGGTAGCATTGATTGTGTCCAATATAAGTAAACTATCATTGATGAAATAAGTTTGCAGCGCAGCATCCATGTTACTATAAAAATATTGCTGTTGTTGTAACAGACGCTGTTGCAGTTGTTGCTCTTGGTGCTCTTGTTGTTTTTGTTGTTGTTGTTGTTGTATACTGAAGGTAACCACAGATTGTGAAATGATGTCACTCAACATGTTAGCTGCGATAATGAGCGATAAATGGGCGGGGAGGAAATCAATTTGTTTTACTTGTGTTTCATAAATTGTTCCTTTTGCATTGTTCCTTGGTTGATTTATTCATGGAGATATTAATAGCTATGTATGTAAATACAAGCAGGTAGAGCGGATATACTTTAAATATTTTCGTTACTGTTTTTCACATGTCTGAAATATTTGGTCCAATGCAGCTGCAATGTTGATAGAGAAAAAATATAATATGTTTTATTAATGTATATAATAAATGCGTATGTGTGTAGTATGTAAATTTTTAAATTTAATTGGGTACTTGAAAATTGTTTAAAAAAATCAATAAGAAGAGAATGGCCTTAAGATATAAAAACAATTTTACCTGACCTTATGTGAGCTTTTTGAAAGACAATCTGAAGTAGCTATATGTTGAATATGTATAATATAAACAGTGTGCCTCAGTTTGCCACATCAAGAATGAAGGCCTCGATACCTTGCAAATTCTAAGTTTGTTTTCTTTTTCAAGTATGACGAAAATGAGGATGCATTTGTATATGCACATAAATGATGGGCAGCACATATGCATCCACATGTACCCATGAGTATGAATCAAACTCGATTCATAGAAGGCGCTGATTTGCGAACGATTCAAACTTGATTGATAGAAACCGCTGAGTTCGAATCATACTCGATTGATAGATGGCGATGCCCATCTGCTTCTAGTAAAATTTGACCTTTCAAACAAATATTTTACCTTTGAAACAAAAATTGTTAGAAATTTGTAGAGCTAAAAGAATGAGATAGTATAGACTGAAAAAAAAAAACACGAAAGTTGTTTATGTAAAATTATATGTATGCAAATATGCATCCACTATGCGCCCTCTATCAATCGAGTATGAATCATACTTGTAATCGAGTACGGATTATGCTTGATTGATAGAAGGCTCTTATTCGCGTATGATTCAAACTTGATAGATAGAAGGCACTGCCCATTACTTTCTTTGATATTACAAACAACAAATTTCACATTTCAAACAAAATTCGTTAGAAATTTGTAAAGCTAAAAGAATGAAAAAAATAAACAAATGGCGATTTTGTTACGATAAAATCTCCAGGAAAAGCTGTGGCTGAGAGACAGCGAACATGTAAACTCAACGAAAGAGACGGGCAGAAGTTTGTAGTTAACCTCATAATATTCTCTATAGAGTTCTCTGACCAACAAGTGGCAAATTTTCAACCTGTTTAGATCATACAACCTGAATATTTTCATGATAACGATGATGATTATTATTTTGTAATTATGATGATGCAGCAATTAAATTCGCATGCTTTGATTATGAGTATTTTGATGGAGATTATGATTTGCAGAGGACGTTGCATGAATTGGAAATGCAACGATCAAAATTAAGTTAATTTGGCTGTAGCACACCTGGGATCGGAGAATCATCAAACTGGACAGACACAAGAATTATCGTTTGCAAAGATCAGCACATAATTAATTTCAAAACATGTTCGTTAAAAGTAACTTCGGCCATGGATGCAATGTCTGCGATAGACCCTGGTTTTACAAGTTTAGTAAACCTAACCTGAAAACCCAGAACGAAAACGTTCTGAAGAAGTAAACTATGTAGTGCGTCGCACTGACTCAGAATTTTTTTTTTTTTAATCTAAATATTTCCACTTAGTTGAGGTCAACAGCGCTCTCTGACTGGCTATCTTCAATCGTCAGTAACTTTGTTCTACTTTTACCATAATGGCACAACAGACCACGGATGACCTAGGCCGAGCATCTCGCATCCACTCATATTGTGCGTGTTATATTTGAACATGAGTGCAAGGGACCTACAATCTTATGCCGAATCCGAATGGCGAAGTGGAAAAACTGTTCATAGTCAATTTTTACTCTTGTAGGTTTGTCTTTGCCTGCCAAGAGTTGGTACCGTGTAGAAAAATTGTTTTTTGATTTTTCCTGAGTCGAGATTCGAACCCCGGACACTCTGCGTAGTAGTCCAACGTACCACCAACTATGCCACAGAGATCAGTAACTTTGTTAATAATAATTTTTCAAAAAAATGCCCCAAAGAAAAAAGTTCTTAGAATTTCGCAAAGAATCGACCCTTATTTCGTACTTTTTTTTGAAGGAACTGTTTCATTCATTAGTTGTTTTTTTTAAGAGCTAGAAACTCAACTCTGTCTAAAATTATTTAAAAACTAGATCCGCCATCCGGTCCGTGTCAAAGATTGGGTAGCACCTAAATTCTCGAATCAAAATAGTTAATTCGAATTTATGTAAATTACAACCATTTTGAAGTTTTTCAATTAAATTTGCTTTATTGTTGTACGGAGAAAACTAAAATGAGTAGCGGTCCACGTGATCGGAGATGTGTATCATATATTTGATTTCCCGGGTTCCAAAAAAAAAAAAAAAAATAAATAAATACTTAAAATAACCGCATTTAACCGTTACTTTTTCGTTTCAAAAAAATAAGTTTTACTTCAGAAAAATAATAGTGGAAAGTAGTAGAAAATCTGTGGAAAATAGTAGTAGAAACGTAGTAGTGGCAAAGTTGTAGAAAATAGTAGTAAACATTAGAAGCAGAAATTAGTAGAAAAAAGTAGTGGTAAAAAGTAGTAAGTACTTAATAGTAGTGGAAAAAGCAGTAGAAATAAATTAGAAAATAGCAGCAGAAATACGATGGTAATACAAAAGTAGAAGAAAACAGTAGGCAAAAAGTAGGGGAAAATCTGCGAAAAGATGTGGTAGAAACGTAGCAGGAAGACTAGTAACCGAATGTTTTACCCTGCTGCCCGAAAACTGCACCAGAATCAACTATCCCCTAATGGAAGTTCAGACTATATAAAAGAAGCCACACTTCCTTTTTATAAAAAACATATGAATATTATTTCTGTTGCATGGCATCGTTAACGTCCATGTATAAAATCACAGTACAGTACTGTTAGAAGTTCTGGAGAAGTAACGAACAAAAGAAAGGGTTTGGATTGGAAGGGTCACGGCCACTTTTCCACATTTTTCCCACAAAAAGCTCTTGACAAAGGCATAAAAACATTATAATAAATTCTAGTATCCTACAATGATAATGCAGATTATACATATGGAATATGTATGTGCCACACCCACTTTTCAAGCACAATTTGGTAAATATCACATGATATCCTAATGGGAGATATTAAAAATCAGACAAACGGACTTGTTGCATTAATTTTTATATACTTAGTAGAAGAAGAAGAAGAAGAAGAAAAATTTACCATGAAAAAGTAACAAAAATAAATGAATGACGATGATGAAAAAGTGGGAAAATTTGGAATGTGAAGGCTTATTCCATTCCGGAACGTACAATATACATAATGCATACATTGTAATGCCAAAATATGAGCAACAAATGACAAGGATTCTTTAAAAATAGTAAACCAGTTGAAAAATTACAACTACAAATGCTCAAATGCATTTATGCATTGGAGCTCTTAAGCATATGAGTAGCAATGAGACTACTAGTAATACATACATTTCTATGGAAGTGTAAGTAAGCGTGCACAGCTCAAAAGCATGCACAGCAGCGAGTATGTGCCGCACAAGCAATAAGGGAGACAATATAGTGCATACCTAATTTAAACATGCGAATACGATGAGTTGTATTTCAAAACTTAGAGAGGAATCCTTCTCTCTCTGTCCCTCTTTCTTTCTAACTAAGTATAAGTATCTCTTGTACAAGTTAGTTCTTTTAGTGTTTTGGCTTAGTTGTTGCTTCTAGTTTGGGTGCAAACAAAAAGAAGCAAGTAACTGCATACACATTTAATTCAGCCAGTCACTTATGTACTTTCGCTGTATTTGTTTGGCTGTGCATAGTGAGTGTGAGTGTGTGTGTGTGTGTGTGTTTTGGTGTATGTTTATGCATCACATATCGTATGACAGCACAATTTCGTGCTCGACTTTAATGTACTTTAAAAGTTGTTGTATTTATTTTTACATTGTATTTATTTTTACAGTTTCGTAAATTTTCATTTTCTTCTTGTTGCAGCAGCAGCAGCAGCAGCAACATGAGAAGCCTACGACTACTTATTAGCATCAGAAGCCAAAAAAGGTGATACCAAAATGAAACTCGCTACCACCCCCATTACTTATTTCTTATTTGTTGCTTCAATTTAATTAGGATATTAAATTTCAGAAGACTTTCTTATGTACTTATATTCATAAATAATTATTTTGGGGCTGCATAATTGCGCTGCTTGTAGTATGTGTTGCATAATGGATCACATAAAAGAGTAGGATGCCTGGGTTAAGAATAATCGTTTTAATATAATTTTAATGAACTATCGTGCAAGTGCTTGAAAAGCAAATTAGTTTTTGCCATTAGATTAGAGAAAAGTTCTGGGTATTTAAAAAGTACATAAATTTGAAAATTTCACCGTTTTCTAAAGCTTATTTTATATTCCTGGAACTACCTGAAAATCCTCAATATCAATAAATAAATATAATTTTAAGCAGTTGCTAGAATTTTCATTAAATTCCTTTATCTACGTAAGAAACAGTTTTCATGCAGTGGAGAATAGTTGGTAGCGACAATGTCGTTCGAAAACCCTGACAGAATACTTCCAGTATGCTCTTACTTATTTAGAATGGAATGACTCCAAAATTCAAAATTCATAAAATTTGCAGAATAACTAAGTAAGTATTAAGTTAAGTTAAGATATTTAAAAAAAACAAAATAAAAAAATTAAAAAAATCAGCTATGTTTCTGTTTGAAAATATCTAGACAAAGAGCTACTTGAGTTATTATTAAATCATATTATTAAAATCATTGAAGAGGACTGAGAGGACTGACTGAGTCTTCACTCAAACAGCACTATTCCGGCGTTACTTTGCGATGTTACACCCAGATGTTTAAGTCGGTTCAAACCAAAGGACCTTTTGAGGCGTTTCAACCAACAAGGAGATTGACTAGCTCAGATCTACATGATCACTTTAGATAAGTAGTATGACGTACAATTTTACATTAAAAAACCTCTTGGTAGTCAAATGTGACTAGTTGGGGTTGATTTTTAATTAAAAAAATAAAAAACTTTAAAAAAATTAAAAAAAAAAAAATAAAAATTGAAGAGGAGTGCAAATTGAAATTGGAATCTTTGACTTGAAGAAGATAAAGTTAACTTAATCAAAAATCATTCGAAAGCAAATTATCTTTACAAAGTATGAACAAAATGTGGTTTGCAATTTCCCACCTGAACCAACTTCAACAAGATTTGACTTTGGCTTGAAACAAGAAATTGTTAGCCTAAATTGTATCGACCTGTAAATATATGATGAAAAGTTTATGTGTCTAGTAATGTGACTATTTATGCACACTACAGAATTTTGGTTCATTTTACATAATGCAATATAGGGGCACTGGAGCGTATGAGTAACTTTAAAATCCGAATACTTATTATATATGTAGGATGTGGACGGGAGGACGATCGACAAGAAGCGGACTGAAGTAGGTATTAAGAACTACAGCACTAAACAGATGAATAAATAACAAAATATGCAACCCTACTGAACTAAACGAAATACGGGGGACGCTAACGAAAATTCCGCAAAAAACTTAGTTGACGCGACGCAGTAATTACTAATTTTATATTTAAATTAAAAAAACAGAACATGTAAACAAATCAAATTCTACACCCAGAAAGTCGTACGTAACATTGAAACCATTAGCCTGAAAATACAATTAGGTTTGTATCTCATGAAATTCTCGTGAATTCATATATTCATTCTAAAATATTGACGAAGAGAAATATTGTGAAAATGCTGCATTCTGAAAACTGCCATAATCAGAACTTAGTTCAAGCTTTACATGAAATTCTGAAATTCCTATAAATTTATTCATACTTATGTAACAATAAATTTAACAATAGAATGTTGCCAAAACTAAGTTCAAGCCTATTTAACTCATTTTAAGTGTGAGTAGGTGCACATAGGACAAAGACCGCAACCGTTCAAAGTATAAGCATTAATATGGTACGAAATACATCTCATGTAATTCTTCTAAATTCATTTTATACTTAAATAAATAGATTTAACACTGAGATTAAAGTGAAAAAATATTAACTGATGGAAGCGTTATCATAATCTAATTCAACTCATTTGAAATTTGAACAACACACATTATCAAAGAATGAAATCATTGAAACTATTACAATTAAAATTTATATTTAATTTTTATTTACATTATGGGGATAAGGAGATTAAAGCGAAAATTATTACTACAGATGGAAACGTTGTCAGAATTAAAACTTTGTTCAAGCTGATTTGATCCAGTTGAAATCTGAATGGCTGCAAATTGTAAAAGATCGAAACTATTACAATTAAAATGCAATGAAATAAATGTACCTCATAAAATTCTTATGAATTTATGTATTTCCATAAAGTTAATAATAAGATAAGAGATTAAAGTGAAAATTAAAATGTTGTCCCAATCAACACATAAATCATGCCTAAGCTATTTAAACTTAAAGTCTTGACAAATGAATTTGTGAATACTAAACAAAATTTAAATCTTGCCTAAGTGGTTTAAACTTAAAGTTTTCACTTTCTTTAACAAGTTCACCAGTTCCTACAAATGATTTGATTTACTAGTTCAGTGGTTTTCTAACAGATTTGACATTTGGCCATACTAAAGTCTAGGTGATTTTTATAATAATATTTAAAATATTTACGAGCCAACAAACAGCTAAAAAAAAAAATAAAATCACTTGAAACATTTTTAACGATTACGTTAAAAAGATGGAAGTAACATAACAATGGCCAGGATGTTAACTAGTAATTTTCCAAACAGATAGTTGAAAGCGACCTCAATTTAACTAAAATTGACCTTCCTAAAATCGTGAGTCTAGGCATTTGTAAGGAATATGATAGTTGTATATGTAAATTAGTTTGTAGCTACTATTTGCTCTAATGTGTTGGAGCATTTTAAACTCACTTATTTTTAGTTTAAATTACTTTCGGTCTGTTGTTCAACACACAATACAACACACAAATACACACGCATAAAGGTGGGAACTTTGAAAATCACGTTATTATCCGTTTTGGTGATGTGCATTGCCCATCGCGCAGTTGCGATATGACTCCGTTGGACTATTATCTGTGGCGAGGGGAGCCGTTAAAATTAAGTGTTATGCTAACCATCCCGCAACGATTGAGGCTCTTAACGACGAAATTGGTGCAGCCATCGGTCAAATACAGTCGAAAATGTACTGAAAAATTGGGTTGATCGTATAAGCTGCAGTAAGTTTAGCCTAGCAAGTCATTTGAATGAAATTGTTCTCCACAATTAACCGAAAGGGAATGCACTTTCAAATAATAAAAACTAATTGACAGAAAATTATTCGTTTCTTATTTACACCAATATCAAATTCCAAGTTATAAATGGTACACACGCAAGCACATGGAAACCTAAAATATACTTTACAATATTTCACCTTAACTACGAAAAAACTATTGCTTACATTGTGTGTTGGAAAATATAGTATACTATATAATGTGTTTAAGCAAAGCTGACTTTGAACCCAAACTTATGTCATTTCTCGTACGGTAACGAAGTATGCACCTGTTACATACATACTACATACATACAAGTGAAGTTCTAGTCAGAAATTATTTCATTGTTTTTGTAAATCGTAATCTCTGTACTCAGGTTGTTCATATAAGTACAGGCAACCAGCTTGGTGTGTATGTGTATGTTTGCGTATTGGTATATTGTCATGTGTGCTAGCAAATATTAAATAGAAAATTAATTGAAAAATATGAAAGAAATCTCTAAGCATTTATTGCATAGGGAAATACAAATAAACAAGAGAGTATACAAACAAATAATGTGTAAATTATATTGCCATGGTATATTCATTCCCCAACGGGGAGAAAAGAACTTCAAAAGTCCTTTCGGGGTGTTGACAAATCAGCTGTAGACGCTGAGTCTACGTATGCCGTAACGTCTACGCTCCTCTTCGAGTGCTTTAAAAGATCACTCACGAAATCTTTAAGTCAGCAGTTTGCTCTTTTTACCTTTACTTTACACTAAGTAGTCATCATCTTAATTTCTTTTTTAAAGTGCGTCAAAAGAGCTGATGATAACCGGGCCCGCTGGGCTAGTACACGAACAAACACAAATGCTGCAAATGAGTGTACCTATATATGTGTGCGTAATATTTGGCAGTAAACTTAAAGTGGCCCTGACTTGCAGCAAGGAAAAGCAAAAGAAAAACGAAACCCGAAAGGATATTTGTGCGTAATCACATGCCTAAATGTGAGCATGTGTGTATGTGCCTGTGAGTTTATTGTCTTTACTCGAATGTTGTGCACGTTTCTGCCGCTTTACCATTGTTGCAATGTTTATTTTATATTCAATATGCGGGTATTCAATATTGACTCTGTCCGCTTTCATATAACTCGCTATATTTTGAAATATTTGGTTTATGCTTTCCTGAAGTGACTTTAATATTAAATCAATATTAAAGAGTTTGGAACTAGCTTCAGTTGTACATACATATACTTAGTATAAATGTTGTGAGTGTAATCACTACTGTAAAAAGAGAAATTTATAAGGAATTTTAAATTTTCTTTTTCTACACCACAATGGCAATATCATTGATTTCGCTCACCTGGTGATGTGATGATGCTTTTCTATTTGATGTTGGTCAAGCAGTTTTTTCTTCCTAAATAAATATTTCACTTATGTATAAAAAAAATAAATATTTACATTATTTATCATTGAATTTTTACACATAACTTTTCCACTATTTGCGTCAAAATTATCGCCTGTTTCTTAGCCAATTACATACTTTCATTTTTTTACATACTTTCACTATTTTTACACTACTTAAATTATGAAACACTTAGTTATGTCTCGATGCCTATAAAGTTCACTGGTTTCGATTGAGTCTTTCGTTTTTCATACTATCAAAAATGTGAAAAATTCTAATCAAAATACGCAGTCTTCAGTACTCAGCAGCAATTTTAATCCAAACTCGCGTAAAACTTTTAGCATACTGCTGCCATATCGGTAAATTTCATCTTTTCAGCAGCTGATTCGTTGTAGACTTATGTAGGCGCTTGCGTGCTAAACAATTTGTTGTGTTTTTACATATATCGGAGCGAGTGTAGCGTGTAGTGCACCCAACATAGTAGAGAACTCCAAATTACATATTCGAAAAATGTAGATTTGTAGACTTTACACGTTTCTTTTTTCGAAAATTTCCCTTATTTTTGTTTGTTTTATTTTTTGTATTACAATAATAAAATGTTGCACGCCACATACATGTGTGAATGGTATTTAAGAGAGATAATCAAATGAACTGTGCTCTTATTTTGTTGCTGTCCATGGGAATTCTATTAAGTTTATTGTGTAAGTAATATATTTACTTATGTTTGTATGTACATTAATATGTAATACTTATTTATAAAATCTATAAATTTAATTGCACTTTAAAACACAAATCTCTTCCTTCACTAATATAGGCATTAGTGGTAGTGGTGCATCATGACGTATGAGTAACTTTCATTTGCATACATAGAATTGATATAAAAAAAAATTTTTTAGGTATTTACAAACTAACAAATATTGCACAATTGCGACATAATTTCACGATTTGTGTATTCACTTTTTGCACTTTTGAATAAAAAATCAAATCAAAGGGAAAAAAGCAGATGTTGTTGTGCTGGAAATTAATAAAAAATTGTGTATGTGCGACACATGAAACTACGCTTTGATATAAACAATCCACAATAACACCAGAAACAATAACAAAATACACCATTCAGCTGTATTTTAAATTAATAATGATATTAATAGAGAATACATGTTTTTCATCAAATGTAAATAAATAGAAATTATGTGAAAGTTCATTGAAAGATTTTAAATAAATATTTTTGAATAAATATTGTTGGCATTTGGATTTTTATTGATACGGTTAGGAAAATATCTATAATAGATCTCCATTTTGTCAACAACTCAATCATTCGCCACGACATATACAGGCGATCAGGTCACTATATACGAGGTATGATCAAAAATTAACCGTTATTTTCAATTTTTTCAAAAAGTATTTATTTATTCATCAACAACTATCTTGTAATCCCCCTCAGATATAATACACTTATGCCAGCGTTTTTTCCAATCCTCGAAACACTTCGGAAACGCGCTTTTTGGTATCGCCAACTGCTCCTGTTTCGATTTTTCTTTTATCTCCTCAATCGTAGCAAAACGCTTTCCTTTCATCGATGCCTTCAGTTTTGGGAAGAGGAAAAAGTCAGCGGGGGCCAAGTCCGGTGAATACGGTGGTTGAAGCATGGTAACGGTTTTGTTTTTGGCCAAAAACTTACGCACAAGCCACGTTGTTTTTACTCAAAATTTAGCAATTTTGGAACAATCTTCGCTTTTGGAACGTTTCATGCCTAAAACATCCGTAAAAATAGCTTGGCATGAGCCGCACGATATGCCATCATCATCAGCAACCTCTCTGATAGTGATTCGACGATTATCCAAAATCGTTTTCTTCACTGCGTCAATGTTTTCATCGGTTGTTGACGTGCTCGGGCGACCAGGACGAGCATCGTCATTGACATCTTCTCGGCCTTCCTTAAACCGGTTATACCACAATTGAACTTGTGTTCTGCTCATAGTAGACTCGCCAAAGGCCACAGTCAACATTTCAAATGTCCTTGCGCATTTAATTTCATTTTTTACACAAAACTGAATACAGTTTCTTTGATCCATTTTTTCGAATAGTAAAAAATCGAAGAGCACACCAAAACACGACTAACCTTTTTATCTGTCAAAAACAAACTGACAATCCAAAATGGTTGGTATTGCCAACATAACAGAAAAAAAAATGCGAAAATCGAACATACGTCATGAAATTTGAAAATAACGGTTATTTTTTGATCACACCTCGTAGATCGCCAAGTACATAGCTACTTCCCAAGCCGATCCAAAAGAATGTAAGACGCAAACCTTAGATATGAACATTTTCAATACACAACGATGTAGGCCGAGTTATCTGCAGACATGACGCACACATTATCACCGAACTTGTATTATAAAGTCTTCAAACATTTAACTTCATTGCAGGCAGAGTGCATCGACGGTATCGCCAGGATACGGGGATGGCTAAATGATGTTAACTTAGACCTGGCGCATGAGGCCATGCTAATGATTACTGGGAAACGTGCCGTGACGTTTGGTGAGTCGAGCATATTACCTCACAGTCAAAAATATCCTAATATCTAAGACTACATATTGACTATAGGTTAATTTTCCAATGAGCTCTTCTTTATCGTTCAGTATTCCCGAGATGACCAGTCTTGATGGCAAATTAGGTAAAGGAATCTACATATTTTGAACTATCTAAAATTTAGCATTACAGGCCTTTTGAACTCTTCACTGGTTTTCAGGCTGAAGTCATAGTTAAACGAATCGAGCTATTTGGTGCGAATATGCATATTCTTTCTGAGCGGACGAGCTGGCAAATCGAAGTTTCATACCAACCAATAATGGATTTCTGAATTCAAAGATGTTCCGTGAAACTACAAAGCTGATGGGTTAATAAGAATTCTTTCAAACAGTTCATTTCTAATAAAAAGCGCTTGCTATTTAATATGCCACTGGCTGCCATGTTTGCGTACACAGCTCGCGGTGGACATAAGATTGAAGTGTTTTTGAAATACTTAGGCCCTTGAATTCATCATCGTCTGTCACATCAGAGTCTCTAACTAAGATGCAAATTAAAAATGAAATAAAAAAAAAGTTATAAATTATGAACGAGTATGTATGTATAAAAAAACGAGATTTAACATAATCCCATTGTTATATAGTGGAAGACTACTAAATGTATCCATTAAAAAATGGGGGAAAAATTCACCTACCACATAATTAATAATATAAATAATGTAATATAAAATTCATATATAGAATATATTATTGAAATTGCCAAAAAAAAAAAAAATTCAGAAAAATAATTATCCAAATTTAAAAATACAATTAAATAAATTTTTTTTTTCCAATTTCATTTAAAATTGATTTTTTTTAGTAATTGCTTTTTTTTTTGTGCGGTATTTTCCAAACCGGTAGTTTGTAAAGGCAAATTTTTTCCTTTTTAATACCATAGCTATAAAAGTTTTGCCTTATAAAGTTTCTGTTTTATATAGAAATGCAGAAAAGTGCAAACTAGATTCTTTTTATTTTACAATCACACCGATCAGAACAATGGAAAAACTTAATTGCTTTCGTGCTGTAAACTTGCATACAACTCCCCACTGCAAGCAGCTAATCTTTTTACAGCACATTGGAAAACTCACACAAAAACATGAAAAGATGAGAAGGGAAAAACCAAAACCGAAATCAAAATGAAAATTACAATGCCAATGAGAGCTAAAAATTTAATGTATGTAAGTATAGCAGAGGAAATTGCGCTCATACAGACAATTCATATAAGATTACACCATTTTCTCACCTCGTAGAAGCATTGCTAAAAAGGACATTCACTACAAGGACACCCACACACAATTGTGCTTCTATATAGCAATGAACTTTTGACACTATAGACGGGCAAATGGAATGGACAGACACAATGGAATGAAAGACAATAATGCAACAAATTGTCTGAAAAAAAAATAAGTATAAAAATAGAAAACTTGTCGAAAGCACAAAAGACTTTACTTTGCATTATGCGTTAAAAATAATGAAAGTGTGGGTATGTAAATGCACCAGATACATATCGCTCGTTTGCTGCAAGACTGGCATAACTCCAAAAAATAAAATTTAAAACTCGAGAAAAAGATAAGATAAGATAAGATAAAGTTTACACAAGAGAAAGCACTAAATAACAGTTATCTCTGTAGACTTAACTCGAAAATAAAATTTTTTGATTTATGACAGTCTTGCAGCAAACGAGTGATATGTTCTTGCGTATGCTTTATATCAAGAGAAAGAGAGAAACAGAGAAAAAGTAAGAAAGAGAGAGAAACAGAGAAAGAGTGAGAGAGAGAGAGAAACAGAGAAAGAGTGAGAGAGAGAGAGAGAGAGAGAGAAACAGAGAAAGAGAGAGAAACCGGGAGTTGGAGAAAGTGTTAGATGTAAAGTACGAAGTAGAGCGCGCAGCAAAGCAACTGAGCCGGAGAATGAGTGTTGTGGGTAGCCTGTATTAATGCTATTAATTTTTGAAACAATAAAACTAATGGAAAAGAAACATTCTATCCATTGAGAGTGTTTACATCTACTTTTGCAATATAGAATAGTTGACCATTCATGCGCACGTATGTGTGTGAAGGTGTGGTGTGTGTGTGTGTGTGTGGATATGAAAAGTTTTTATTCCCCTAACTTTCTTCGTTTGAATGTTCATTTACTCGCACACTCGGTACACAAACGAAAATTATTTTATGGTAAGAAAAAAAAAAGAAGTAAATAAAGCAGCAAAACTGAAGTTACATCTTTGGAAGTATTACAGTTCTTTGCATTAAAGCAGCACGTTAAATGAATCCCTAAAGGGTAGCTTTGACTACGAATGCCATCGTCGCTGCTTTGCTTTTAAAACGAAGGGAAACCATTTTAAAGCGAAAATGCATGTTAAAGTTCAAGAAAATCTTGAATTGAGTTTATGACCTTTCCTCCACTCCTGCGATTACACTACATTAGATATGTATGTGTTCGCTTTGCTTTTTTCTTCCATTTTCTTTTTTCTGTTTTTTTTTTTGTTTAATAGCATTGCAGTTAAATGCTGAATGTAACTACTTTATGAAATCTTCACCAATGATTCAAGGAATTTCTCGTTTTTATGAATTTTTAATTGCATAATGCTAAACTTAACTTTAAAATGGCAAATTTTCCGTTTGTTTAAACTTTATTTACCTCAGTTGCTGATTGCATTTACTAATGCTTGGTTGCAGAGGATTAATTTTATTACAATGAGAAAATGTTTTTTTAATATTCTAATTGCATGAATTTCATTACAGAAAATTTCAATTGAGACAATTGATTCCAGAATTTGTTAGAAGAAGGAATTTTACCCTACGACAGTTACATATTTAACCTCTCCCAGTTGATCAGATTTCGATTGCTTCTGAAAGGAGTAATAAATAATTACGTTTTTGATGCGTCATATGTAGTACAGATCGTTTGGAATTATGTGGAATAAATCAGCGAACACTGAGTGCTAATATTGCTAAATTTATTGAACAATTAGGAAGGAGAGAGAGAGAGAGAGGGGAGAGAGAGAGAAAGAGAGAAAGAGATATATAGAGAGAGAGAGAGAGAGAGAGAGAGAGATAGAGAGAGAGAGATAGAGAGAGAGAGAGAGAGAGAGAGAGTGAGAGAGATAAAGAGATAGAGAGAGTGAGAGAGATAGAGAGAGTGAGAGAGATAAAGAGATAGAGAGATAAAGAGATAAAGAGAGATAGAGAGAGATAGGGAGATAGAGAGAGAGAGAGAGAAAGGGAGGGAGAGAGAGAGGGAGGGAGAGAGGGAGAGAGAGAGAGAGACAGAGAACTCCTTCAATGGAATAGAACTAGAGAGAGAGGGAGAGAGAGGGAGAGAGAGGGAGAGAGAGGGAGAGAGAGGGAGAGAGAGGTAGAGGGAGGGAGAGAGAGGGAGAGAGAGGGAGAGAGAGAGAGGGAGAGAGAGAGAGGGAGAGAGAGAGAGCGAGAGAGAGAGAGCGAGAGAGAGAGAGCGAGAGACAGAGAGCGAGAGACAGAGAGCGAGAGACAGATAACTCCTTCAATGGAATAGAACTCGAGGGCTACATGTAAAATAGTAACCAT
Source organism: Palloptera scutellata (assembly GCA_958295655.1). Classification (NCBI taxonomy): domain Eukaryota; kingdom Metazoa; phylum Arthropoda; class Insecta; order Diptera; family Pallopteridae; genus Palloptera; species Palloptera scutellata. Next base: position 43,761,014 of record OY282451.1, read on the forward strand.
ATTTATTGTGGTATTACATTGTATATTAATAATGGTATATATATTTAATAATGGTATTATTAAATATAATGTGGTCTCCTTTTCCATTTTAAACCAGTCTTTTACCACCTGCCAAGGACAAAACCAAAAAACATTCGGCTTTTTGCAAACCTTGCATTCTACACGATTATTGTGAAAGTATCCCTAAATTTTCTTTAAATTATTTGATACAATTTAGCCGGCGAAACATTTAGTTTCAATCTCCTTCAAGTTGTTTTGTTCATGAGAGCTCTGTCTCGTTTTACACGGTTTTGGATTGAACAATTTTGTGTCGAACGTATCTACCGAGTAAATAAATGTATTTGAAACAGACATGGGCAAAGACGGCTTTACTCCATGAATGTATTCTACATGGGATAACTAAAAACGAGCTAGGTTTTGCCAAAAAAAATTCGATAAACCAATAATTTTTTTATTTTTAGATTTACTATAAGTAAAATGAGATTATCAGATCTAACGAAGCAGCTAGTTCAAACTCTCTTGAAAAACAATTTTTTTTGTAAAATTTCTTGAAACTACAAATATGAATTTTTTCGTTTTTGAATAATTAATTTTGTGTTAGACTGTTCCTAGTCAAAGGGCAGTCGATTAATACTTCATGATTGATGCAACTGGATTGTTCCAGCATACCCAAATATACATACATACTTGGAGATACATGGAATGAAAGGCAAAAGAATTGTTCGAGGTATTCAGGACAATAGCGTCATGGATAGACCACAATCCAGGGAGTTATATATATGTATATCCCGAGCAACATGGCTAAATCTGCTCGGTTATGTACATTGATCCGTATATATGTATATACATATACAGGGTGCGCAGTCTTTCATATCGGTATGTAAACATTTATCAACCGATTGACTTGAGTAAACATGTTTCTGAAACTTCAATTCAGTACAATTTTAACCATGAATCGCTTCACACCGAAACAACGCGCCGAAATAGTGACGCTGTACATTGAAAATAGTCGTTCAGTTCTGTTAAATTAACGTACATATCGTCGAAAATATCATGGCCAACAAGCGTCGTCTGACAACACTATTCGTCGATTGGTGTAGAATTTTCTTTTCGTTCATCAACGCTCAAAACGTTCCAATGAACTGGTTGAAGCGCTAAGAGAGAGTGTTGCCGAGAACCCACATGTGTCGTAAGTCACCGCGCTCAGCATTTTGGCATCAGTGGAACCACATTGCGGCATGATGTGAAGGATGATTCGCATTTCGCGAAACAGCTGCTGTGAATCGATATCGGTGGATGTTGGCTCATTATGTCTGCCCATAAATGTGTGAAAAAGGTCTGGACCGTTACTGGTTTCAACAAAAAATTCAGTTTCTGCAATGAAAATTCTCTGGACGTATGGTGTCAAAAAATGGCGACATTGACTGGCCACCCAGATTTCCAGATTTGACCGCTTCTGACTTCTTTTTGTGTGGTTATTTGAAACGCAAAGTGTACGCCGGCAAGCCTCAGACCATTGACGAGAACAAGGCAAATATTCGTACCGAAATCATAGCTATACCGCCCGAGATGCTCGAAAAAGTGATGGAAACGCAGCAAAAAGAGAACATTTGGCTTTGGTCAATAACGGCGGACCAAATTAACTAAAAATACCTCATGGATGGAAATCGGTTGTTTTTTCTTAAGCTATTCAATATTCACATACCGACATAAAGGAACGTGCACCCTGTACATATGTTCATACCAATGCCGTATTTAGAGGGAGGGATCATGGGGGTTCTGACCTGCACCTGTCTTTTCAAAAGTTAGAGGGAAACCAAAGAAAGTTTGAACGAATGAGCAAAGTTTTGCTTTTGATGTATTAATTGTATTTAGTTCATTTTTTACGATAAGAACAAAATCATCCCAGGTTTTTTGCAAACACAACCACATGCACCAGTCGATATACAAAGTTTTAAATTTCACAAATATCGCATTCATATAAAAACTGCAACGACTACCGCCAGCACTTGCATTGAAATTGAAGTACTCGTATTTAGACACATACAAACGAATATTTGTCAATGCAAGTGTGCAGACCTGCAGGAAAAAATTGTATGGGACACCCAACAGCCATTTCATACATTTCAAAAAACAAAATGAAAACAAGCAGAATGCAAAATAAACTAACATGAAGAAGACATAAGCTCAAAATGCTTTCTACCTTTTTTGTTTTTAGAAATGTTTGTCTTTGGCAGCGTTTATCGCACTTGCAAACGAGGGGCAGCTGAAAGTCATATGAAGTTAGTAGAACTAGAAATCCCTGCAATTGCAATTTCAAGATAACAAACACACACACTCAGCATAATATTGTATGTATTATGTGCAAAGAAGTGTACAAATATCAAAGAATAATAAACAAACAACACAATTCAAATTCAATAAGAGAATTTTCGTGTCTTCATTTTATTTAGTTTATTTCTATGTATTATAAATACCCGATATTTGTACGTACATACATACATAAATATAAGTATATATAGTATATGTACATAAATCTATGTACGAGTATATATTGCAGAAGAAGCAGAAGTTGTTTATGTGTTGTTATTGTGCTTTCGTGTTGTTATTGTTTGAATCTTTGCGAAATATGTAGAGCTATTTGTGCACATCACATCGAGGGAATCAGCACAGAAATAATCTTATAGATTCGTTATGCTTTATCATTTGATAAAAGGAATCATAATGCAAGTATGTAATATGGTGTACGTGTGATTTATAGAAGTGCATAAATATCTTTAAGATGACAACGTGCATGCATTACTTGTGATAAACTAGTTAATAAAATGTGCAGATATGCATTTACTCGTATGTAATGCATGCAAGCAAGAATATATGGATTCATTGTGTAAGTGCTTTATAAGATTTTTGTAATTTTAAACTTTAATCTGAAGTAAGTGGCTTAAGCTTACGTGGCATCTATTATTCCAGTAATATAGTATGTACATATTTAGTCTTTAGAGAATAAAGAATAGCTAAAGAAAATCATAAAAATAATAAATGGATGCCTACGAAATATTTCTATAATGAAATAATTATTATTATTTTTAATAAATAATTCATAGCTTCGCCTTAAACTTGTCGTTTATTTGTTGTAAACATGACATTCTCGAAATTTTCATTAAAAATTGTATTACATTGTAATTAGCAATAGTTTTGCAATCAACTGTGAATACCCCAATTATGTTTCGTATTTTGGTATAAACAATGGCAGCTGTCGCAAGAGATTGGTAAATGAGAGTAAGTTGTAAGGGTCAACCGGAAATTTCGGAGACTCTACAAAATATCTAGACCTGCATACATATCATCTAGCGCGATTGATAATGGTAAAAGTTTGCGTACCAAAATAAACTTCGTATAGGCTAAATATAAACTTTATACATATAATACACATTCACACACATTCACACCAACACGTATATCTCTAGATCATTTATTTATCTTTGCTTTTAATAATAACTGCTCTCTTTAAAATAATATTCATCACGCTCTCACAGATTTACAGTTTTTTTATATTCTCTTTGTTTGGGCAGTTAGCTATGCCGCATAATATTACAAGGCCAATAGGAAAATTTATCAATAGGTGATTTATTAGGAATTTCAATTATTAATAGAATTATAGGTACTAAGTAGTACAGTATCTTAAAACTAAATAAATTCTTCATAAATACTTAGTAATACGCTAATGAAACTAAAATTACTAATACAAACTAAAATAATTAGAATTAGTTTGTACTTATAAAGATAGAACTAAGTAATAATGAAATTTTAAAATATTATTAATTGATGAAATGTAAGGATGAACAGTAGATAAGTGAAGCAATGGGATATCGACAGCATGGTAAATCATCGATATCATCGGTAGGGTGGGTAGAGATTTCAAGGGACTTTCAGCTTTTCTCCTCTATATTTTAGTTTCTTATTCATTTGGTGGTGGTAGTTAAATACTTGTTCAAACGTTTTCTTATGGAGATTACTTTTAAGGATTTATCCTACTGTATAAGTTGCACTACTTAAAACGGAAAAATTACCACGCAGTTGGTTAAGAGTTGCCCTAGAGGGCAACTTAAAACAAGATCAAGCATTCAAGGGGCTGTTCCTTCAATAAGTTTCACTCTCAAATATATTCCCAAACATACGTACTCCCCCTCACTAATTCTTAAAGGGCTCCCATACTAAATTAACTTGTTACGAAATGACCTCCATGATAAAAATAAATATTAAAACAAATACAGAAAATTTCATATAATATATCGCATTTTTAGTTTTTCTCAAAGTGAATTACGAGGAGTCGAAGTATGACCATCAATATGTAAATATGTAACGCAATTTCGACCTCTTTTTTATTGCGCAGGAAAAACATATTTTAATAATATTAATAAATAAAAAATAAAACAAAAATGGCTACTTAAATTTTTAATGCTCTCGTCACTAATGTGTTAAGTAACTACCTTAAAATAATCAATCGATACAAGAAAAGAAACATTTTATAACGAAGAAAAAGATATTTGAAAATATTTTGTACTTTTACACCCACCTACCCATTAAATGCGAACGAAATTCCAATCAATACTTAATAAATGATTGTGATTAAAACCCTCCATTATACTTCAGCTACTGACAAAAATTTGTACTGCAAAAGATTGTATTGCAGCGTACAGTCTTCGAAACTTTACAAGTATTTAAATATTTAAATAATTTTGTGGTAGCTGTAGCGTAGCGGTAGTGCGTTGGACTGTTACGCAGAGTGTCAAAGGTTCGAAACTCGGCACAGAAAATATAAAGAAAAAAAAAATTTAAAAATAAAAAATCAAAAAAAATGCTACAACAACAAAACTAATACACGGCAATGGCAAGCCTACAAGAGTAAAAATTGCATATGAAAAGCTTTTCACTTCGCCGTTCGGATTCGGCATAAAACTGTAGGTCCCTTCATTCATGTTCAAATATAATACATACAACATGAGTGGATGCGAAAAGCTTGGCCTTTGGCGCTACATGCGGTCTTAGTCAACACTGATAAACAGAAGTTCATTGTGGTAAAGGCATAACACTTGCCACAATGGCTGCCTATCTCTTTATCGGAGTCCTGTGTGATTGCGTTCTCTCTCTCATTCTCCCTTCTTCTTCCTCCCATCTATCAATCTTCCTTCCATTCTACACAATGCTCTGCATTTATAGGGGTACACCCTGTGTTTTGTTGTTGTATCAATAAAAAAAGAAATCACCTTCCTTTTCCTCTCCTATTTTTATGTCTTACAATTAGTTTTTATTTGTATTTCACTCACTTCCTTTTCATACAAAAAAGAAAATAAAGAATTAAATTAAAATGATTAGAAGAATTTTAAAAATATTTTTAAGCACATTGCGAACGTGTCGTTTGTGGTACGAATATGATTTTGGAGCAAAAAATCGATTTTGCTTCAAAATCGGTTGAAAATTTAATGTTCGCCATAGAAAAATTGTCAAACGAAAATCTGATTTTCAATCGTTTTTCAGTATAAATTTGAAAAATATGAATATTCGCCATAAAAAATCTGATTTTCAATCGTTATTCAGTGTAAATCTGAAAAAATATGATTTTGGAGCAAAAAATCGATTTTGCTTTAAAATCGGTTGAAAATGGAATATTCGCCATAGAAATATATCTTATCATATCTTTCCAATAGGTCACAAGCTGTCTTCGCCAATAACTGTTCATCAGTCTTTCTACCCATTATAAGAGGTGTTCCTCAAGGTTCTGTCTTGGGTCCCTTTTTTTTTTCTATGTACATAAATGACCTACCTAGTGTTTTGAAAAACTGTAAGATCCATATGTACGCAGATGACGTCCAGTTGTACGTCAACTGTAAGCGTGAGAACCTCTATGACTGCATCAACAATCTGAATAGTGTTCTTGAAAACATTGGTAATTGGGCAATAAGAAACGGCTTAAGCCTTAATCCAGCAAAGTCAAAATGCTTGGTAATTTCGAAGAAAATCATTGACATTTCCACTGCCCCTAACCTTTCATTAAACGGAAGCAATATTGAATACTTAGACTCTGCAAAAAATCTAGGGGTAACCTTCAACAGAACTCTAACTTGGAATAACCACATAAGTAACACGGTTGGGAAAGTCTACAGCATGCTTCGTGTTCTTTGGACGACGCAGTACTTTACTCCTCTTCATATACGAATGCTACTTGCTAAAGCATATCTCATACCAACAATGCTATATGGCTGCGAAATATTTGCAAATTGTGATAGTCTAAGTAAAAATAAATTAAATATTCTTTTCAATAACATTGTTCGATATGTGTTTGGACTAAAACGAAGAGATCATGTTTCCCAGTATGCTAAAAGAATCCATGGCTTAACCTTTGATAACTTACTGAACTATCGAACGCTTTTATTGTTGCATAAAATTATATGTAATGCAGAACCCAGTTATTTGTTTTCGAGATTAAACTTTTCTGTATCCAATCGAACTAATATGATTAACTGTTTACGTGTTTCTTGTTTAACGTCTGAAAGGCAGTTTTTTGTACACTCTGTTCGTCTTTGGAATGCACTTCCTAATAGTTTAATATCTGGTAATAATGCTGTGCAATTCAAAAATAAACTAGCTTTATTTCTTTCTTCGCTGTAATAGGAAATAATGAAATATATCATGTTATTAAAATTTTTACGAATAGATGAATAGATGTTTAATTTTAAAGTAAAGTTTAAATTTGTATGTCATGCAATATATATTATAAGTCGTATTTAATCTTGTTTACGCTACATGCTGCCGGTACTGCTAATAAGGTTTTAAACTTTGTTGTGCCGGTTTTCGAAAAAATAAATAAATAAAAATAAAAATAAAGAACGTAAGAGTAAAAAATTATCAATCGAAAATCTGATTTTCAATCGTTTTTCAGTGTAAATTTGAAAAATATGATTTTGGAGCAAAAAATCGAGTTTGCTTCTAAATCGGTTGAAAATTGAATATTCGCCATAGAAGAATTATCAATCGAAAATCTGATTTTCAATCGTTTTTCAGTGAAAATCGTTTTTTGCCTGTAAATTTGCTATATGCAATGCAGTGTTTATAAAACAATTGAGATTTTCAGCCGCCATGTGAACATACTATCAGACCTACTCAAATTGTATGTTGAAAGTATTGCTGCTTCTCTTGATTCCCATATGCTTTTCTCCCTTGACCAATGTTGCCAACTATGATAGCTTCACTGCTGTCGCATACGCATCACTCAAATAATATCTGCCATTTTCTTTTGTCTTTTTGTTCTAACACCGCGTATACTAATACTCGTATTGGTGTGCGTGCGAGAGTGAGAGAGAAAAGCAGCGGAAACTTTGTTTATGTACTATATGTACAATATGTATGCGAGTAAGTGCTATGATTTTTGCTTGAATTGCTTTTGTTTGTTGCATGGCGAATCTCATTTTTATTACATATCGTAAATTAGCTGGGTTTATTGTTGAAACGTGACATTTCACTCATTTTGACAGACAATTATTATTGTTATTGTTTTTTCCTTTAGGGGCAAATTTTTCCGTTTCCGTTTCCGTTTCCTTTTCGTTTTTTCTTTTGGTCTTAGCAAATTTTTAGTATGTGGCTGAATGTTTGTGTATTATATTGTACTATTTTTGTTTATTTGTCTTTCTTTATAAATGAAGTATTTATATATAAAAATTATTTCCGCTTAATAGAGTGCCAAAAAAAATGCATAGATTTTTATGTGATTGTATTGTATCGGCGGGCAATAAGTGTCTCTTTCATTCATAACTTTTCCAATTTGATTATCTTTGCTTAACAAAAACTTATGCAGTTTTGTTCTAACCTAATCCAAAAGATACAAATTAACTGTCAATCTTTATTTTCATAAGATTTTTCGTTTAAGTATATCATCACGTAGTAATATGGTTTGAAAGAGTCTCTTAAATTTTATTTTTTATATTTTTTATATCGAAATAAATCGGTGTGGGATTGCATTTCGTTGAGTTTTCGTATGACGCACGGAACTTAGACGAACAATATGTACTCGCCTGGGTTACGAACATTTGAAGTTTTAAATTTTCATCTCCGCTCTCTTTTAGCTATAAAACACTTTAAATCAGTGTTGGTTAAAGAGCGCAGAAATATTCGCTCTTTCATTGTATTGCATTTGTGGTGGTAAAAAGACGCTATGTTCGCATGCAAGGAACTGTACAAGGGACTACAATGATTTAAATAAAAACTGGAGCTAAAAGTGCTTCTACACTTAACACAGTTTAACTATGCAGAACATATAATGTTCATACCAGTAATGGGAGAAAAGCATAGAGAGTACACTCTCTTTCAATGTAATACATATGGGGGTGATCAAAAATTGTTATGTTGCGTGCAAGGGGCTGCAATGATCCATACAAAGGGAACGGGTATTTTTACAACGATACGACCACGCGACCACTGACCACTATTGTGGCTGTCGCCAATTTAAATCTCTAACTAATTTGATAAGCAACAAGAGAAAAAAAAGAGAGACAGTACAATTATTGTGAAATTATATAAACACATGTTCTTAAGGTAACGGTTATTTTGGCGACGACACGACCACACGACCACACGACCACACGACCACACGACCACACGACCTCCGACCACTATTGTGGCTGTCGCCAATTTAAATCTCTAACTAATTTGACAAGCAACAAGAGAAAGAAGAAGAGAGAGAGCGCGTTTATGCTGCCGCTGTGGGCAGCAGCTACATGGCAAAAGTTGATTATACCGACAACATATCGTAATCATGTATTCGTGTAGCTCTTGGAATATAATGATTAAAGCTAATAAATATTTTTTTTAACGCTGATAAGAGAAATAATGAGAGGTGACATTTTACGGCTAATAGTTGATTATGTAACGGAAATGTTTCTAAGTGGCTAAAGTCATTAAGTGTTAGCTCCAAGAATGGTTAAGTTTTAAGCGCAATCTTTTATTATATTATATAACTTGCATGTACAAAGAAAAGCTTATTTGGAATATAAGAGCATTAGCTTAGGCTTCACATGCAGAATTCTCTTAAATGAAACTCTATCCGAACCCTTCAAACCACATAAGGACCATCTTTAAGATCTACAAGATTCAACGATATGCAGAGCAAAATAAATGTTGTAGTTGATCTTAGTTCAGGCTAAGGTGAGCATTAACACAAAGAGTAAAACATAGAGTATGCACCTGAATCCCGCCAACAGTTTAAACACCTTTGGCATTCACATCGCTTGCATAGAAATTGCCAAAGAATGCACTTATCTTGGCAGCATTGTAGCAGAGGAATGCAGAACAATGCACGATGACGAAGACGAAGACAGAATAGCGAAAGCAAAAACACACTTGCGCTACTAAGTACTATTAAGAGTATACAGATTTGATAATATCTTCATGCATACTAAGTTACTCAACAACAAATCAGTTTGACTCTATTCGTATGAGACTTGGTTTGCGACACTGACACGTTAAACGGAACGGAACCTTAAAATATTCGCCACAAACTGAAAATAATAGATGAATTTTTGATGAGCATCTATGTATGTATTATAAATCATCCAAGAACTGTTAAATATTCCATCGATACGAACTGAAAATCTTATCTTAAAATCGCGTACGATTTTGAAACCCTTTGACTTGACCGAAGCAGTACCTGGAACACATTTTAGTACGCCTGGGAATACTATCCACTATTGGCTGGATCACATTTATCGTTGAACACTGGTTGTGTTGCATACTGCAAACATTAGCTTTTTCATGGCTAAAAGTTTACGTTCAGTACACTTTCGCATGTTGTTGAGTGATCGTTTAAATTGTCAACATCATACAACTCCAAAGGTATAATAATACTTTTACAATCAATTTAAAAACAATGTTAGTGTGTCCATACACCTAGATATTTCTTCAATTTGTAATATTGAATAAATGACCCTTCAAAAGAATTGTTAGCCAAAAACGAAAGATAAAGTATCAAAAGAATTTTTGTTAAAAAAAAAATATACAAAAAAAAAAAATAGATGTTAACTTTGTTTTTCAACCCTCATTAATTTTTGTAATAACAAAGTTTAAATAACGCAAAGAAAAAGAGTAAAAAAGAATAAAATTGTAACAAAATTCCAAGAAAAATGTTCAGGAAAAGAAAATATAATACAAAAATAAAATTATATATAATATAATATATATGTATGTATGTATGTGTGTATATAAAAGACGATGAAAAGCTTAAGAGTGTCACATTCTTTTGTGCGCTTTCTATTACAGAACTCAAAACTGACAAAACAAAATACATGCTTATAGAAAACAACGAGCAACAGCAAAAAAAAGAAGACAAGAGTATACTCGTATATCCTTTTCGCATGAAGAATTTCGATACAATGTGAAAAAATCACACAATTACACAGGCGCACACGGACATAAAAACTATATATTTACACATGTGTGTGTGTGTGTGTGTGTGTGTGTCAACACATACGCACTACATACTTCTCCATCAGAAGCACAAACGTGATCAACAAACGCAATACAGTTTCACACAATCACATCAATTCAATGCGCATCCGTTTCCTTACGCCGTCGTCTTCATCGACGTCGTCATCCTCACCATACATACTTATTTACTATTCTCACGTTCCATTTATTTTTTTCTTTTTCGGTTTAATTTTGTTTTGTTCCTTTTTTTCAGTTTCAGCTTGGAATTTGAACGCGCAAAGGATTACGATCAAAGCGTAAGTATTAAGTGCTGTCAATAAATTATTTCCAAATTCTACTTTTACTTTTACTTTTTCGTCTTCACTTATTTTGTTTTGGGTATTTCTACCATTTGGGCAGAATACGGGTTTCACCCTTGAAGAGTATGTTTTGTGTAAATGTAGTGCAGCTCATTAAGTTGTCCTGCAATATGAAAGTAGTTCATTTTTAAAGGATTTATAATTTTAGTTACACATACCAACTTGCATACATACTCCTACATACCATACATGTATATATCTAACTTTATCTCTTTGATGTGAGTGTGTGTGTGGTCAGTGTGTAGGTTTCGGTTTTTCGTTTAAAGTTTATAACGTTGAAGTAACTGGAAATATTTCTAACACTCAATCGTAACTCGGTGGATGGCATGTGAAGTTTAATTCAAGAAACTTAAATTTTATTGAAAGAAAAAATTTACTTCATAATGTAAATAAGTATAAACTTAAATATTGTGGGTTTCCTACACAAATTTTGTATAGGAAATCTTGTTAAATATTGACATGATAACACTCAAATATTGAAGATGAATTGCTGCTACGTGCCTTCCTTCCTTCAATGTGGTATTGAATTTATTTGTCCTCATTACACAGTTTAGGCAATTGAAAGACTCCTGCCACTGATACTCAATTTTTCAATTAAAATAAATTTAAATGTATGAATATGTAAATAAGAACGAAAGGAAGAACAAAATTCCAAAATTTGTATTCAAATTAATAAAGAGAATTTAATTCGTTTAAAATTTTTTTTTTTTAATAATTTTGAAAGCTTATTGTTGTGAAGCAGCCACTTTGCCATGGTGTACGCACTTAAGCTCTTCTGATAGGAATTATTTTTATTGTATCCTGATAGTCCACACTCTCTTACATTTACTAGCTCCATTGACCGGACGCTGTTATTGGTAAGTGCCGTTCTATGTAGTAAAATCCTGAGTAACAATCTGACCATATCAAAAATCACATTTGGTAGCCATAGGGGTATTGAAAAATATCTACAAATTCGAGGAAATGCGGTAATATGCCATTGTGAATGATATGCCAGTTTTAGATGTAAAACTTCTTGTGAGATTAATCTTCAGTGGACTTTAGAGGCTGGGAAAATGTTAATGCTTACCTATGTATAGTATCTGTTTTGAGAGAGCTTGAGCCTTTGGCCCATAGAATTCGTTGTATATGTGGGAACAAAGTGTGCATCTGACATGTGGTCAGGCCATTACGCAACGTATATGTTAACGTAACACAAAAGGTTGGGAAAATCTTAACTTACCTGCTGATTAGTCTCTATGCAAAAACATACATTGTCCACGAATTAATTGGATCGCATCTCTTCTTCCTTCTTCGCATCTTCCTTCAGTGTTATTTGTAAATTTTACTCTCATGCGGAAAATTAGTCAATGCCCATCGGAAGGCATGATAAAATACCCTCTAACTGAGTTCAGCTTCAATGTGCACAAAGAGCTTCCAAATCTCGGTCTCAAGAGATGAGAAGGGTAATAATGTGTCACCCAAATGATCTCCTTATAAGATAAATAAACGAGGCTTTGAACTTATAAGTAAACTCAATAATTTGCGCTCTTTTTTTAAGGGTTAAAAATATTTTAGTAAAATTCTACTGCAAAAAATAAAAATAAATAAAAAAGTAGTAATAATTCCGAGGATTGTACCTAGGACTCCTCTATCAATATGATTGATATATGTGTATTTAAGTATGTATCTGTGTACGAATGCATTAGTCATCTGAGCCAGAGATTGATTTGTGGAAACGAACATTTTTTCCACTATAAATTTGTTTCCAGATCCTGATGAAATTAAATACGTTGTATTCGAATTTGAATTGTATTTTATTTTGAAAAAAATAAGTATACAGTAGTTTCAACACGAAAGCAATCGGCTAAAGTCACTGAAAAAATTAAGGCATCTTAAAAAAAAGTCCACAGCATCTTGAAATGATTAATTATTCATTGCGCAAATATAGTATATTAATATGGCGTCCAGTCGCCACCATTCTTTGTAATTTCATTACAACGGAAATGCATGCTATCGACTAATTTTTCAGCATATGACCGTGTTAAACTTCGCCATATTACCCTAAGAAGCCGTTTCAAATGATTTACTGACCGTATATTTTTTCCACGGAGTTTTAACTTCATAAGAGCCCAAATATTTTCTATCGGATTCGCATCTGGCGACTGTGAGGGCCAATCCAATGAAGTTATACCGTTTTCCTCTTTCCAACTACTACACAAACGACAGCGATGTTTTGGGTTGTTGTCCTCTTGAAGAACCCAATCTCGGTTCCTGCCCCAAACCACATGTCCATTGATGGCAGATGTCCACGACGGTATATCTTGGTCATGAAGTTGGCATCCAAATTCCTCGTGAACATGATTAATTTGCCAAATCCTTGTTTTGTGAAGCATCACCAAACATGAACCTTTCCTGGATGTTTCACTAATCGCTGGAGCATCTTACCGTCTTTAGAGGACCAAGCACGTTTAATAGTGTTTGTCATCCAAAAGGAGGATTCGTCTGTGAACACCACTTGGCTCCAATCGTCATCCACATGTTCAGTTGCCCACTCTTGGCGTTTTTTATTTGCTTTGCAGTTAGTAAGGGTTTACCGTCGTTGCTCGAAATTGGGTCTGAAACGGTTAAACGGTTTGTTATTGTATTCAGAGAGACATTTATGCCCTTTCGAGCCAATTTCTGTTTAGCTGCTTTCAGGGATATAGCTGGATTAGCTTCGATCCTCTTTATAACCAAGTCCTTCTGTTTCGAGGTAGCTCTGCAAATGCCGCGATTTGGAGGGTCGCCCACATTTTTGTGCACCAAAATATGTTGATTCCAATGCTGGACAAACGCCTTCGACTTTTTTAAGTACTTCGAAGCACTCAAGTGGGGCATATTAGGACCTTTTGGATGGGAACAAAGAAAGACTGCTTCAAAACGGTTCGCGTATACGGAACTCATTTCTTAAATATGCTCTGAAGACGAAAGCGCATAATGGACTGTTTGTACAATTACATTGCGAAATTTACAATGCAATCAAGTTTTTTGAAAATCAAGGCGTACTTGATAGCCGATTGCTTTCTTCTTGAAAGTACTGTAGTTATGGCCTTTCTACATTAAGGTAACGATATACCACTTTTATAAATTTCCGGATTGTAATTTGAACGTTGTAGGAGAAAGAAAGTGATTGTTGTTCGCCACGAAAATGTTTCGCATATAAAACAATTAAATGTGGTCAGGGATGGCCACCTTCTTTAAGAACAAACAAGTAACATTTCGTTTGTACGCATGTCTACTTTAGGCTTCCGCAGTTTCTTTCTTTTCGGAGTCTTATTCATAAGGTTTTTCGTTTCAGTTCACATCAAACTTCAACGAAATGATTGAAGTATTTTAGAAGTGGGGCGTGGAAAATATATCTCTGATGCTGAATGGTAAATTCTAGCCAATAATATTTTAACATAAATAAATGCATATGAAATAGAAAAAATTACCGACTTTTCTTTTGCTTGAACCAATAGCCTTATAGTTATTTTAACAGTTTCCCCTGGTGGTAACAGTCTTGCCATTGTTTTTACTGTTGAATTCAAAACAATGGAACAGTTTTTACTGTCATTTCCAAAACAACAGTACTAGCGTTGATTTAATAGTTCTCACTGTCAGATTTAAAATTGTTTAACATAGTTTCTGTTTATTTAACAGTTAAGACTGTTGAATGTCAAATAGCAGCAAACTGTCTGTTAAATTAAAAGTATTCACTTTCGAATGGGATTTAACAGTATAAACTGTGGGTTTAATATGTATACTTTAAGTTGGATATAACAGCATCTTTACCCTCAGTGCATCTACACAGATTGATATACTCGCATGGAGGGAGGAACTGGGGCTGTTATGTTCTCGAAAGGCCTGTAGATAAGGCAGTCGCATAGGCTTCCTGATTCCTGCAGCACCTTACAAGCGGATAAATCTATGCAATTGAGAAATAAGTTAGGCTAATACAGAAACGTACAATTCGTGCTTCGTATATATATATATGTAACTACTATTTATATTGATCAGGCAGCGCTGAAATCGATAGAAACACAGTGGATAAATTGGTGATTCTAATGAAAAGTTGGGCTTCACTTATGGACATTGATCAACACAGGGTCTATCTCTTTCTCTGCTAGATTCCTGTCCATAGCGACCTTGAAGGGGGCAAGATAGCAGACGAGTTGGCAAGAAGAGGCTCTGAAACTCGAATACCCCATTGCGAGGCAAACAACTTTGTGGACTAACCGGGATGACTGTGAACTCTCACCGGTCCTATTGGCCTGTTGCTAAGAACACATATTATATTTTTCTCTCTCATTTGATCTACATTTCATTGTAATTGAATTATTGAATTTAAAAAAAAGGTTTTTAAATTTAAACATATTTTTTGCGAATACATACCTACTCACTCTATATAAGTACCCTCCTCAACAACAAGCGTTAAAAGTAATCAAACATTTGTATAGCTTAATTTATCCCGAAGAAGAACATGAAAATGATATTATCGTGTATGTGTTCCACATACATACATACATACTACTGTGGGCAAAAGTTAGTAAGACTTTTTAATTTAAATTTCGCGCGGAAACCCATTCATCAAAATATTAGTTTTTTAAGGTTGGCATGACTGTCGGTGACATCTGTGCCAAATGTCACATCAAAATAATCATTAGTGTTTAGTATACGCTTGTCTTTCTGAAGTACAAAAAGTGCATTCGGCGATTTTCACAATGAGTGAAATTATTCAACAAAGAAGTTCCATTAAATTTTGTGTGCGGAATCAAATTTCTGGTGCCGAAACGTTCAGAATGTTGCAAAAGGCCTTCGGTGATAATTGTATGTCGCAAGCAAGTGTTTTTGATTGGTACAAATTGTTCAAAGATGGTCGAGAACGCGTTGATGACGAACCACGTCCAGGACGGCCATCAACATCAACTGATGATCAACACGTCAATAAAATCAAGGAATTGGTGTTCGAGAATCGACGATTAACAGTCAGAGACCTTACTGGCATCGTTGGAATATCGGAAGGATCAGTGAAAACTATTTTAAAACATCATTTGGGCCTAAGAAGAGTGAATGCACGATTGGTTCCAAAATCACTGCATTGGTTTTACGAGACCATTGTGCCAAAAATTCGACTGATATCGTTCCGCAAGCACCCTATTCGCCTGACTTAGCAACGTGTGACTTTTGGCTATTTTCTAAACTCAAAAAACCGCTTCGTGGACACCGTTTTGAGTCAATTGAAGACATTAAACATGAATCGCTAAGCGCATTGAAGGCTATTCCGGAAATTGACTTTAACAACTGTTTCGAGAATTGGAAAAAAGGTTGGCACAAGTGTATTGGGGCCGGGCGGGATTACTTTGAAGGGGACGAAATAGATTTGGAAGAATGAATAAAAAAATTTGAAATTATGAACAAAGTCTTACTACTTTTTGCCCACAGTAGTACATAAATATGTATAAAAAACGCTCCACAGCTAAAGTATCAAAATCTGTGAAAAACAATTTTTTTAAAAAAAATTAAATATTTGCACAACAACAAATGAAAATTGAAATTGCAGAGTTGAAATTTGTAAGCAAATTACAAAATTGATTTGGACTGAAGACGCGTATGCCCTTTTTAATTTTTTGTTTTGGGTAGCAAAAATCAAAAATAAAGGAAATAAAATTTTTTTTTTTTTTTTTTATAAAATAATACCCGCGCTGTAGTCAAAGAGGCTGATAGTCGTCATTGGCAAAAACAAAAAAAGAAAAAAACCATGAAGCTTGTGGGAGTGAGTGCGAGTGTAAGTTTTCCACAGAGGCTGAGCATCTACGGCTGAGCGGCCGTTGTTGGCAGCCATGTCCCAGTGCTGGCTCTGTCCATTCACTGCTGTTGCTGCTGATGTCACGCAATTGTGTGAAAATAAAATTAATCAATTTAATTTTGATGAAAATATAAAATGAGAAAAGGAAAACAAAGAAATTGACAAACGAATGATGCAGAAAATCTCAGTAAAAAGGAAAATTTGTATCAAAAATTATTTTCTTTCTTACAAAAAAAAAAAAACAAAAAACAAACAAATGGAAAATGTTAAATGTAAATGCGGGTCGGTTCGAATATTCAAAATAGAAAGCATGTACAAAAGTGAATTGAATTGCAATAAGTTGGAGATTTGTTGGACTGTACCATACGTTCCATATTCATACTCGTATACCATCACAGCAGCTTACGTGGCAGTTTTACTCAGTAGCATTGAAGGGGAAATATGTACATAATAAATATGTACATAAATCGTAAATCGATTTAAATTTTAAAAATGGCATGACACTTTTCCTATTTCATATACGATTTAATGGCAGTTATATGTAAATTGATTTTATATATTTTTTTAAAAACGTTTACATATGGACCTAATATAATTATGTCAACGTAAACGATTTACTTTGCCATTGCCTTCGATCGGTCATTTTATTTGAGTGAAATAATCTGAATAAATTGTTGATATTGTGTGAGCAACAATATTATTATTAAATTCATTCTTCACACTTTTTCATTCATATTTAACAATTTAATTTATTTATTGAATTCATGTTTTATGCCAAGCAATTACATTTAATGAAATCCTGCTTAAGATAGTAAGAAATAATGCTCAATAAGTTTCTGAGGAGCTGAAAGCCAAAACGGTAGAAGTGCCATTTCGAGCACATGGTTTGTTGTGCATTTGCATAAGTTTAATGCCCCTTCCTGCCGTATCATTTACATATCTTGCTTGCCAATTTCATTCTCGAATCGTTCGAAAAGGAATTAAATCGAAATTCAAATAACGTTAACACAGTACCAAATTCACGGCCGCACAGTGGCCCGACGGAGACGGAAAAAATTATTTAATGAAAGGAGGAAGTCTGAATTTTTTTTCCCGCAAAATGTTTGTCCTTTAAATGAGCTATTGTCTCCTAAGAGTAAGTATTTGAAATTTGATAGCCGCTATCATATTTTTCGATGCATTTGATGTGCATCAATTATTAATTTGAAAATAAATTGAATAATGCAACGTAAGCCGCTGTGTTGATCGCTGCGGCGTAGTGGTAATGCGTTGGACTGCTACGCAGAGTGTCCGGGGTTCGAATCTCGGCACAGGCAAAATGAAAAAAAAATAAAAAGTAGAAAAAAATAATTTTTCTACACGGCACCACCTCTTGGCTGGCAATAGCAAACCTACAAGAGTAAAAATTGCTATGAAAAGCTTTTCACTTCGCCGTTTGGATTCGGCATTAAACTGTAGGTCCCTTCCATTCATGTACAAATATAACACGCACAACATGAGTGAATGAGAAAAGCTCGGCCTAGGCCCTCCATGGGCTGTTGTGCCATTAAAAGTAGGTAACATAAGCCGCTTTGTCAAGACTCGTTTACAGATATAGAAAGACTATGCGACGCACAAATTTGTAAAGTTTCGTCAATATTCTGCTATAAGATTGACCAAAATTAAAGCTTATATATTATTATTTTTTTGTCTTTTGCAATGAACTCTCCGGGGGGGTTTAGGTATGTACCTCCGCTACTGATATACTACTCAATATATGCCATTTGAATTATTTTTTGGAAATTTGCGGAACAGTGCAAATTTCCAAAAGATATAGAATGAGCAAAATAATCCCAAAGATGGTGTGCCTAAAACTATGCTGCGGTTTTTGTAGTGTTCTGTGGCCATGTATTTTGTGCAATGTGAAATTTATTTGAAGTTCGATTTAATTCCTTTTTGCGGATTAATTAATTTCCTGTTTCGCATTCGGTTTCGTATTCACAATTTTTTACTTACTTACTTAGCTGGCGCTACAACCGATGATCGGTCTTGGCCGCCTCCACAAAGCTCCGCCAGTCACTTATGCTATGCGCGCGCTGGCGCCAGTTGATAAGGCCAAGTACAGTCAGGTTGCCCTGCACCTGATCTTTCCAACGGAGATTAGGACGTCCCCTTCTGCGTGTTCCTCCAAAGTGGTTCGAATAAAACAGCCTTCTAGCGGGAGCGCTTTCTTCCATTCGCTCAACATGACCCAGCCAGCGAAGCCGCTGGAGTTTTATACGCTTGACTATGTCAGTGTCGGCGTACAGCTCATACAGCTCATCGTTCCATCTTATTCGATACACGTCGTCCACGCATACTGGACCGTAGATCTTACGGAGTATCTTCCTCTCGAACGCTCCTAACAGCCTCTCATCATTGATGGTCCATGTCCACGTCTCTGCGCCATACATTGGGACGGGAAGGATGAGGGACTTATAGAGCGTTATTTTCGTCGGTCGAGAGAGGGCTCTACTTCTCAATTGCCTACTGAGCCCGTAGTAACACCTGTTGGCAAGAGTTAGTCTCCGCTTGATCTCAAGGCTGACATTATTGTTGGTGTTTATGGTGGATCCTAGATAAATGAAATCCTTGACGAATTCAAAAGTGTAGTTGTCAACAGTGACATTTTGTCCAAGAGCCCGTGACTCTTTGTTTGTTGACACAAGGTATTTCGTTTTGTCCTCGTTCACCACTAGACCCACACGACGAGACTCCCTTTCCAGGTTGGAGAATGCTGCACTGACTGCTCGAGCGTTTTTGCCAATGATGCCAATATCATCAGCGTATGCTAGCAGCATGACACTCTTGTAGAAGATAGTGCCAGAGATGTCGATGTTCGCAGCTCGAATTATTTTCTCCAGCATTAGGTTAAAGAAGTCGCACGATAGGGAGTCACCTTGTCTGAAACGTCTTTTGGTATCAAATGGTGCGGAGAGGTCTGTCCCAATTTTCACAGCGCTGGTGGTGTTGGTCAGTGTCATTTTGCAAAGACGAATGAGCTTTGCAGGAATACCAAAATCAGACATTGCGGCGTACAAGTGATCCCTAATCGTGCTGTCGAAGGCGGCTTTATAATCGACAAATAGATGATGGGTGTCGATCTGTCACAATTTTTTATGCGAATAATTTCTCCGTAAGAAATTTTTTACATATTCGAAAAAAAGGGTAAAAGGCAAATTTGGCAACACGAAAATTAAGTTTGTTTTTTTTTTAAATTGCATTAGCATTCGCATCGGCCATTTAAGGTTGTTATTTGTATTCGCATTCGCTTTTCATTATTCTCACGGCGCTAGTTTTCGTGTTAGGTTTTAAGGCCGCTTTTAATATAGTTTCAGTTGTATTTTAATATATTTTAATTCATACTTGTCGCTGTCGTTGTGTTACATAATTTACAAAAGCCTTAACATCATATTTTTCAAAATGAAGTTTTTGATCGATTTTGATTAAATGTATCCATCAGCATCACTGCCTAAAATGTTGGAAAAAATGAAAAAAAAATTATGTATTTTGAAAATAATAAAGTTTCAAAATGTTTTTTGCTTTTACAAGTTAAGGCAGCGATACAGGATACCTGATTTTAAGCTTGCGAAAATTATTGAAATTAAAACTATTTTGAGAACTAAAGCACGACTTCAATTTCCATTAAAAACACATTACTTGCATGTCATCAGATGCCAATAGTTTTGATGCATTGCCGGTAAATGTGCAAGTAGTATACCTTCCCAATTTGGTAGTTTTAAGGACGACAGATGACAGTCGAGACCAGTGGTAACCTGAACTAGCTCAGAGCTATTGAGCCCATAATGAATTTGAAAAGATTGAAAGGATAAGAAAAAAACTTTGTATAATTTGTATAAGTTCGACAGGGATGTTAAATTTGAATTAAAGAATTATAAAATAGAGAAAAAAATATGTGACACTCGGTCGCCGAATGCTTATTAAAGTGCATTATAATTTGTATTTATTCAAAAGTACCAACACAATACAAAAATGAAAGAAAACACAACTTAAAAACTTAACAATAAAGCCAACGACTGTTTTAAACAATTTTTTTCTACAAGAATGCATCATTGCTCTGGAAATCATTCATCTTGTATCCGCCAGCGATTTTGAATACTCGTAGCTATTATTATTTTCATATTGCACATAAAATTGGCAAATAGTTTCTATACGAAATTGATGAAATTTCATGATTTAACGCCATATGTGTCACACAGTCGCCGTGGCATAGTTGGTAGCGCGCTGACCTGCTACACAGTCTCCGCCTCCCAAAACTCGACTCATGTAGACAAAATCATAGATTAAAAAAAAAAAACAATTTTTCTAAACGGCAGCACCTCTTGGCAGGCAATGGCAAACATACAAGAGTAAAAATTGCCTAATAATAGCTTTCACTTCGCCATTCGGATTCGGCATAAATATAACACGCGCAACAATGGTGGATGCGAAAAGTTCGGCACAGGTCCTTCATGGGCTGTTGTGCCATTAAAAGAAAGAAGAAGAAGAAGAAGAAGTATCAAACATACATAAACAAGTATGAAGAAATAATACAATATTGAAAGTGTAAGTATTGCGGGCATGTTTTGCAAAGGAAAATGGAAGAAAAACAGGGTCTTCTGAATGTTGGTTAATATTTCATTTTGATTAATTTTTTTTTTTGCGCTTAGCAATAAAATGCTGAAAAAATAAACTTACGTAAATAAAAATATTTATGAAAAAGGAAAATATAAATAATTAAAGTAAACAGACGCAATTCACAACTTTGTAAATCTTCGCTTATGCTCAAATTAAACATACACAAATACAAACACACACACACACATATTTAAATAAATATATTTCTTTTAATATACACAAATAAGCACATGAGAAATTTTTATGGAAATACTCTGCACAGTCAGTACATACGTACATACTTAGAAGCAACGAGAGCAACAACAACAAGGGAAAAGGAAAAGGGAAGGACCTTGACTTGACTTGCCGCTTCATAAGCAGGCTATAATGCTTTCACACAAATTGTAGAATATAACCGTTACAAAAAAGAAAAACTAAAAAAAAATAAATTTTGTTATTTTTTGTCTATGAGCTGTACACAAAACAGCAACAAAAAAGGAAATTAAACTAATGCAAAAATGCAGAAATTAAATAGGAAACAAAATAAAATTACAAAAAAAAAGGTAAGTACATATGTACATATATATGAATACGAGTATGTACTTACTTAGCTACCACCGATGATCGGTCTTGGCCGCCTCTATAAAGCTTCGTCAGTTGCCTCTGCTATGCGCTCGGTGGCGCCAGTTGATAAGGCCAAGTGCAGTCAGGTTGCCGTGTACCTGGTATTTCCAACGGACATTAGGCCGTCCTCTTCTGCGTGTTCCTCCACCTTGGCTCAAATAAAACACCCTTCTAGCCGGAGCAACTATGACCCATTCGCTCAACATGACCCAGCCAGCGAAGCCGCTGGATTTGACTATGTCACTGTTGTCGTATAGCTCATATATTAGGACGGAAAGGACGAGGGACTTATCGAGCGTTATTTTTGCCGGTCGAGATAGGGATCTACTTCTCAGTTGCCTACTGAGCCCGTAGTGACAGTACGAGAATACGAGTACTTATGTGCCTCTACTGGTTGCCAGTGAAGAATTTGTCAAGGCCTTCCCATTGGAAGGCATCGAAGAACAGCATTTAAGCACTCCTTGTCTCGAGGTGAAGTCAAGCATCCTATGTGCTTACAAACGAAACAAACGGTAAAATTTAGATTTATAAACTTAATCATTTACGCTTTTATTATTAATTTTTTTTAAATACATACTTGTCAATAATTAACCCTTTGACGACGATAGGCAAATACATAGGCTTGCCCACGGGGTTTTTTTGAGTTATAGTATATGTAGGTAGGATTTAGAGCATTTCTGTTCCTACCTCTCAAATTCAGATGTGTAAAATTCTCTGGTCGCTGTGGTGTAGGTCGACACAGGCAAAATCAATTTAAAGTAGAAAAAATAATTTTTCTACACGGCACCCACCACCACCTCTTGGCAGGCAATGGCAAACCTACAAGAGTAAAAATTGCCTATGAAAAGCTTTTCACTTCGCCGTTCGGATTCGGCATTAAACTGTAGGTACCTTCCATTCATGTACAAATATAACACGCACAACATAAGTGGATGCGAAAAGCTCGGCCTAGGCCCTCCACGGGTTGTTGTGCCATTAAAAGTAAGTAAAGTATGTAAAATTCTCAGTAAGTCCTTCTGGACCGCACGAACTTGAATTCAGTTCGGCGAAGCGGCCGATAGGCAAATATCTTTGCCAAGTCGCTAGAGAGAGACTCGGTGAGACATAAAATTTTGGAATTAGCCTAATTTGAGGTTCCTGACCACGGATATCATATGTTATTTATCTTTCCTGCGGGAAAAGTTTCGTCGTCAAAAGTTTTAAAGGGTACAAATCTTTAAAAAATTGTAAGAGTTAGAAAAAAATAGTAATACTTTCGAAGTTTGAACCTGTGACTCCTCGATTGATATATGAGTACACACGCATTTGCCATCTCAGTTACATACTGACTCGTTGCCTGGACTGCTTCTTTCATTTGTTTTCGGAGTGCGAGGGCGCAATGACTAGCTCTTACAAAAATAAAAGGTTCCATAAAACATTATTAATTAAATCAAGGCTCTCTACATTCCAGCACTGCTTTTCCATTTTCTACTGGGTTCATTTCAATTCATATTTGCATTGTTTTAGATAGAGATAGAGAGAGAGAGAGAGAGAGAGAGAGAAGGGAAGAAAGAGAGAGGGAGAGAGAGAAGGGAAGAAAGAGAGAGAGAACAGAGAGAGAGAGCAGAGAGAGAGAGAGAGAGAGAGAGAGAGAGAGAGAGAGAGAGAGAGAGAGAGAGAGAGAGAGAGAGAGAGAGAGAGAGAGCGAGAGAGAGCGAGAGAGAGAGAGAGAGAGCGAGAGAGAGAGAGAGAGAGTGAAGAGAGAGAGAGAGAGAGAGAGAGAGAGCGAGAGAGAGCGAGAGAGAGCGAGAGAGAGCGAGAGAGAGAGAGAGAGAGAGAGAGAGAGAGCGAGAGAGAGCGAGAGAGAGCGAGAGAGAGAGAGAGCGAGAGAGAGCGAGAGAGCGGGGGGGGGAGGAGAGAGAGGGGGAGAGAGAGAGGGAGAGAGGGGGGGGGAGAGAGGGGGGGGGAGAGAGAGAGAGAAGAGAGAAGAGAGAAAGAGAGAAAGAGAGAAAGAGAGAAAGAGAGAATGAGAGAAGAGAGAAAGAGAGAAAGAGAGAAGAGAGAGAGAAAGAGAGAAAGAGAGAAAGAGAGAGAAAGAGAGTTTGCAGTTTTTAGTAACCTTCATACTTTAGAAAATTACTGTTAAATATGCGGTTCGTTTTGTGTTCGGGTTTGGGGAACACATAAACTGACGACATCAGACATCAGAGCATTTCCACAGAACATCTACTACAATGAAAATCACATTAGAATAGAATCACATAGACCACGTTCCTATGATGTTCCCAGAAGTCGAAGGAGCTGGAAACTCTACCGTCTACAATAAGCTTTATCGCGCGGTCTTAAATACGATGTAGAAGCTACACTTGCATTTGCTTCAACTCCTGCCCATAAGTGCGAAATATACTCTATTTTCTAATGGATATACTACTTATGTGCGTGTGGTAGATCCTGCGGAGATCAGTCGAAGCAAAGTATTTCTTACATAGTCTTAGGAAGCCACTTCGCTGCATCTTCTTGTAAGTCTAAAAAGTGATTACTTTAACGAATGAACATGCCTTGAATAGGAAGTGTTACTAACTTCACCATAACTACTCCATCCACAGCCAGGGGATTAACGGGCATTTTGCTCCCAGTTGCAGCACATTGAAAATTCCCCAAGCAATGTCAGCTTAAAACAACCAACAAAGATGAGAAGCAAAAAAGTAGTTTTAATGCCAAATAAAAAAAAAAAAAAAAAAAAAAAAGGAAAGAAAAGAAAGGAAAAAATTCATCGTAAGCCTTATTTTATTTTATTTATTATGAGTATTTCTCATGTTTGTTTGTTCATTCGTTTCGTTTCGTTTCATTTTGCTATTTTTAGGTTTTGTTTTTGTTTTTCGCTTCAGGGTCAAGTGAGTGTGCGAAAGTTTAAATTGCCAAGGAAGCGCATAGTTTCCGCACAAATCTCAATAAGCATATCCGCAAAAAACATATTTATAAGTGTGTGTGCGTGTGTGTGTGTGTGTGTGTATTCGCATGCTATTTGGCCTCCTTTAGCTTTAGCTACAAAACGCTGATATTATTATATTTCGGAATTTATATTTAATTTGGAATTGAGTATAAAACGCTTGTGTTCGAAAGACCATTATTTTAGAGCGTGTGACACAAGCTAGAAAAAAACTGACTTTTAACCTGCCAAATGGAAAATAACTTAAAGAGTTTATTAAGTCCGAATATTAATTATAGTAAACAAATAAATTAAGTTTTCTTTTCCTGTTTACTATTCTTTTTCACATCGACCAAAGATTACTTCTGCACCTACTTTATACATTGTGTGATATTTAAAATTAACACTCCATTGAGAGTTTGCTGCTTCTTTAAAACAAACAAACAAACAAACAAAATTCCTATTCATTCACTTAAAAATAATAATCACCGTTTGATGTTGCATCCTCTTACCAGCAACACTTGCATTCAAAAGCATTTTTAATGTTCTATTTTTCTTTTTTATACCAAACTTATTCATTTAAAGTGCAACTGAAAATTCTCAAATTACTACAATTCACCAAAACAAAAACAACTAACAGGAAAAAGGAAAAGGTTGAAGGAAAAAAAAAGTTATGAGAATAACACTTGCCTTAATTTAATTGGCAGTATTCATCGCAACCGCCCGACAGCCACAACAGCCCAAAAAAGAAAAAAAAAGCAACTCAAAAGTTTTTGCTTTTCGGCTTTGCAACACTCACTTCAAAAAGTACAGTAAAGTCTTTATCTTTATTTCGCCCATCAGCATCAGCATCAGCGCCCATCAAAATTGTTTGGTGTGCGCAACACGAAGGCACTTGCGAGGAATGAAAGTGCGTTATTGCATTTTGGCAATTACGCATGTAACGTGCTTTTTTCACTCAAGAGACAAGGAAAAAACAGGACAGTCATATTAAAGAGTGAATATTGTAACCAATATGCCTCGGCATTTACCATTGTAAAATATTGAAATTAAGTGCAACCGTGTGATCTTAACGTAGTCAGCAAATAACTTTCGTTCAAACTCAACCACATGAAAATCCCGTTAGATTTGAACTTAAAAATTCTGTTAGATTTGATTCTGAAACATTTGAACAGTAAGTTGAAGTGAAGTGCTGACTACGGTAAGACAATTTCTTTTCTCTTCTTTCTAAATTATGTATAAGTAATGAATTGTAATGAATTTTTATTTTAGAAATAAACAGTTGCCAGTTACAGTTACTAACTGTTCTACTTCGAACTTTACTTCAACACGGCTGCCAGCCAACATCTTTATTTCGTAATCACACGTCTTGCGGTCGCATCTCTTTTTCGTAACTGCATTTGTGTCTCGCTGCATTTTTATATCGTACGCACATGCGTAGAACGCCGCCAAGAAGAAGTCCCCGTTTGCAACAAGCTGAGCTTCTGCAAACAATGGATACAGATACAAAGGATATTACGAACATCGGTTCATCCTCTGCTCGGATTGCCACCAATTCCGCCGCCACGTGCGATTCTGCCGCCACGTACAGTTTTGCCGCCACGTACAGTTCTGCCGACACTTACAATTCTTCCGCCGCCAGCAATTCTGCCGCCGCGTGCGATTCTGCCGCCACATTAAATGTTTTTGCACCAACTAATTCTGCCGCCACAGCCAACGCTGCCAGTGCTAATACTTCCACGCTATTTAATTACACTGATCTCATGAATTCTGCCACCATGTCTTCTGCTGCTGTCGTGGGTGCTTCTGCTGCTCCCTCTGCCAACGTCGGCGCTACTGCCGTTAACTTACCTGCTCAACATTTAGGGTCCTATGCGGATGTAATTAATCAGCAAATGAAGTTGTTCAACGCCATGCAAGAACAAATAACCGCACTTACGAGTCAAATACACGAAATGCGATCACAATTTAATACAAGTAGCACGCAAAATGATACGCCGTCGTCAACGAAAAATCGCCCTAATAAAGAGCGTATATTTTTCAACGAAATGCCAACACCCGAATATCGATCAAGCCAAATTGTCGCTTCTGCCGCGGAGGCTGCGCCGAGTCAAAATGTTACATTTGCTACTGCGAACGGCATTTTTGATTCTACTTCACATTGTCGTCAATCGCCATTGCCTACGCCTGCAACCTTCATTTCTTCGCCGCCAACTAGTATGTCTATGCGAAAACTATATGATTTGCCAGAATTTAGAGGCGTCGCTGAAGATTGGCCATTATTTTATAACGCATTTTTACATTCTACGACTGCGTACGGTTATGGTAATTTAGAGAATAACCAACGCCTGCAAAGGTGTCTCAAAGGAGAAGCAAGAGACGTGGTAAAATCATTATTAATTCACCCAAATAATGTAAATGCTGTTATTGAACAGCTTAAATTTCGATTCGGAAGGCCAGAGCTATTGATTCAAAGCCAATTACGTCAGGTTAAGGAAATATCAGCGGTATCTGAAAATGCAGTTGATAAACTAGTGCCATATGCGACGAAGGTAAGAAATTTCGCCACGTTCATGCAATCGGTTGATGGTCAACAGCACCTGGCAAATCCAACACTGCTCGAAGAACTCGTGAGCAAATTACCTATGAGTAAAAGGTTGGATTGGGCAAAGCATTCATTGACAATAAAGCCCTATCCAACTATAGAAAATTTTGCAATTTGGTTGGAAGATGTTGCGAGGCTTGTTTGCATGGTTCAGGGATATGACCGTCAACGAGTCGTACTACACGCTGTACAAAAAACTGACGATAGTCGTGCCACACCTGTCATCAAATGCAATGCCTGTCAGGGGCCGCATAAAATTCACGTTTGTGAAATATTTAAGCAAGCTTCTATCACTGACAGATGGTCAATCGTCAAAAAACAACGCTTGTGTTTTTCATGCCTAGGTTTTGGGCATTCTGTGCGCAACTGTCGTCGCCGTGCAGAGTGCGCTACCGACGACTGTAAACGTTGGCACAATAAGCTGTTGCATGACGATAATAGTGTGGTTTCGACAAACAACAAGCGTGAGGCTGTTTTAAGTTGTCATGAAGACATATCTACGCATAAACAGATCTTGTTCCGTGTAGTGCCTATCACACTGTTTGGGCCTAATAAGCAAATAGATACATACGCTTTGCTGGATGATGGGTCTTCAATAACAATGATGGACAGAAGCCTTGCATGCGAATTGGATCTCCAAGGTGCAAGTCAGTCCGTGCAATTGCAGTGGTTTGACGATAAGAAAAGCAAAGTTAACGCGACCATGGTAAATCTTCAGATAAGTGGTAAGGGTATGGAAAAACGTCACAGATTGAATAATGTTCATGCAATACCAAATTTCGAGCTGCCGATTCAAAGTATAAACGAATCTGATTTAAGTGGTATTTCTGGGGTCAGTAGAGACCAACTCGTGTATACTAATGCCAAGCCAAAAATACTTATTGGTCTTGATCATTGTCACCTGGGCATATCAACGAAGACAATATCTCTGTGGGAAAAGGGACCTTATATCGTTAACACAGTGCTCGGGTGGGTAGTGTATGGCCCCACGAACAACGTTTTACAAACGCGAACATGCCTTTTCGTAAAGTCGTGCAAGGATGAACATTTACACAATTTGGTGGAAGAATACTTTACCACCGAGAATTTTGGTATAAAATCTGCACCCGCTGTGTTAAGCAAAGCAGATCTTCGGGCGCAGCACATTCTGAAAACAACAACTAAGCGTGTAGGGGAACGATTTCAAACGGGCCTTCTCTGGAAAAGCGATACTGTTTACCTACCCAACAGTTACAGTATGGCGGAAAGAAGGCTTGTCGGAATCGAACGGAGAATGAACAAAGACGAAATCTTTGCCAACGCTTATAAAAACATCATTGCAAATTATATAGCCAAGGGTTATGCGCGTAAACTCGAAGCACCTGAAGCTGCCATAAAAAACTCTAAACTTTGGTTTTTGCCACATTTTGGTGTGGTCAACGTCAATAAGCCAAATAAATTGCGACTCGTTTTCGACGCCGCCGCGACTGTTGACGGAGTTTCTTTAAACTCCTACCTCTTGAAGGGACCACAAAATTATATGCCCATGCCTACAATTCTATTTAATTTTCGGGTCGGAGCTGTTGCTGTCTCAGGTGACATTCGAGAGATGTTTCACCAGGTGCTGATTCAACAAGATGATAGATTTGCGCAGCGATTTTTATGGAGAGATGGAGATGGTACTCGTCGTCCCGATGTTTATGAGATGCAGGTAATGACCTTTGGAGCTGCATGCTCACCTTGCACCGCTCATTACATTAAAACCGTGAACGCTCTAGAGTTTAACGAAAGTAGTCCTAGAGCGGTAAAATCAATCATCGATCATCACTACGTGGATGACTTCGTGGACAGTTTTAATTCTGTAAGTGAGGCAATGGAAACAGCGATAAAAGTACGAGATATCCACAGCAAAGCAGGATTTGAGTTACGAGGATTTGTCTCTAATTCGGTGGAAGTGGCTAAAGCGCTGAATGGCGAAAATAAACTCTTGAATGTCTGCAGAAAATTTAAAAGCCAGAGTGCATCAGAAAAAGTCCTAGGAACTGTATGGCAGCCGCATGACGATACCTTTAGGTATCAATTAAATTTTAATAGAGTTGATAAGTCGATTATTAGTGGTGAGAGACGGCCCACAAAGAGAGAATTATTAAGTACCGTCATGTCGGTGTTCGACCCTTTGGGGTTTCTCGCACATTTTATGGTTGCTGCGAAGATTTTATTACAACAAGTATGGCGACTTAATATATCATGGGATGAGCTTATCCCCGATAAAATAAGTAACTTATGGCAAAATTGGCGAAAGGCGTTGAGTGGAACGGCTGCTGTAAAAATCCCACGTTATTATTTCATTAAAGGCATACCGGTAGAAATTCAGTTACATGTATTCGTAGATGCCAGTGAACACGCGTTTGCCGCCGTAGCATACTGGAGGTACATCAATGCAAAGAATGAAGTGGGGTTGTCCTTTGTTTGTGCAAAGACGAAGTGTGCGCCGCTGAAGCCTTTGACAGTACCACGATTGGAACTACAAGCGGCAGTTTTAGGAACACGTCTTATGCAAACACTGGTTCAGGAGCATAATTTGAAAATTTCTCACTGTGTTTTGTGGAGCGATTCAACAACGGTGCTAAGATGGCTACGATCAGAACACTGCCGGTACAAACCGTTTGTCGCCCACCGGGTAGCTGAGATCCTCGCCTGCACAAGCCAAGACTGTTGGAGATGGGTACCCACCAAGGAGAACGTTGCCGATGAAGCTACAAGGTGGAAATCAGATTTTGATTTCCAACCCACGTCGCGCTGGTTTAAGGGTCCAGATTTTTTGCTTAAAGGTTCAGAAGGCTGGCCCATTAACTATAACACTCATGTTTTGCCAAACGATAACGACGACGAAGTATGTGCTAAATTTGTGTTTTTTACCGAAAGTTCCAGTACTTTTGACATCGCAAGATTTTCTAATTTTAATCGCTTGAAGCGCACAGTGGCTTGGGTAAATCGCTTTATTAAACGTAGCCGCAAAATATCCGCTGATAACCACGAATATGGGTTGACTATAAGTGAAGTAATTGACGCCGAAATACTACTCTGTCGTTTGGCTCAAAACGAATCATACTTCCTTGAAATTAAGGAGCTGAAGGCCGGAAGGGGCGTAAATAAGGCTAGTGCATTATACAATATGCTGCCGCAGTTGGATGCACGTGATGTCATGCGTGTTGGAGGTCGTATAGAAAAGGCAAGCTGGTTGCCATACGAAGTGAGACATCCAATAATATTGCCGCAAAATCACAAACTCACTATTCTAATCGTTGCACATTTTCATGATTTGATGAAACACCATAATACTGAAGCCACGATCGGTGAAATCCGGAAAACCTACTGGATTCCACAGCTACGTAAGGTAATGCGTCATGTGATTTCGAAGTGTCAGCAATGCAAAATAGCTCGATCAGTACCAGTTACTCCGCTAATGGGAGATCTTCCCGAGGATCGACTGACGCCGTTTATACGCCCGTTCACATACACTGGTGTCGATTATTTCGGACCCTTAACTATTACTGTTGGACGTCGCCATGAGAAACGCTGGGTCGCTATTTTCACCTGCCTTACCGTGAGGGCAATACATCTAGAAGTTGCATCAGATTTATCTACAGATGCATTTATTCTGGTTTTACGAAATTTTATTAATCGACGTGGCGTGCCCATCCGTATTCGCAGTGACAATGGGAAAAACTTCGTTGGTGCCAACGAGGAAGCGAAGGGTTTCACTGACGTTTTTGATTGCGAACGCGTTCTGGATGAAGCGACTATGAAGGGGATAGATTGGATTTTTAATTGTCCGCGAAACCCATCCGAAGGGGGAATATGGGAACGAATGGTTCGATGCGTAAAGAAGGTTTTACGACAAACGCTAAAGGACCTGGCTCCTCGTGAGCACACGCTGCAAAGCTTTATAATTGAAGCCGAAAACATCGTCAACTCGCGCCCTTTGACACACCTGCCAGTGTCGGCTGAAGAAGAAGAGCCACTTACGCCGAATCATTTTCTTTTGGGGTCAACAAACATCACACAGTCAGCAGCAGCAGCCAACGATATTCATACAGTATACGCTTTTCGAAAGCAGTGGCGCATAGCTAAGCAGATGCGGGATCACTTCTGGAAGCGATGGATCCTCGAATACCTCCCAACGTTAACCCGAAGAGCAAAGTGGTGTGAAAGGACCGATAAAATTAAGATAGGTAGCCTAGTGTTTATATGTGACGAAAACATGCCACGTCGATGTTGGTGCAGAGGGGTTGTAGAAAATATCTACACTGGCAAGGATGGTGAAGCAAGACGAGCAGACGTTAGAACTGGCTCCGGCGTATTCTGTCGCCCGGTATCGAGATTGGCGGTATTGGACATTGATGATGGTGAATCGAGGTCGATTCACGGGGGTGGGGGTGTAAAATATTGAAATTAAGTGCAACCGTGTGATCTTAACGTAGTCAGCAAATAACTTTCGTTCAAACTCAACCACATGAAAATCCCGTTAGATTTGAACTTAAAAATTCTGTTAGATTTGATTCTGAAACATTTGAACAGTAAGTTGAAGTGAAGTGCTGACTACGGTAAGACAATTTCTTTTCTCTTCTTTCTAAATTATGTATAAGTAATGAATTGTAATGAATTTTTATTTTAGAAATAAACAGTTGCCAGTTACAGTTACTAACTGTTCTACTTCGAACTTTACTTCAACACGGCTGCCAGCCAACAACCATATTTAACATTTATGGTAAACGTTATGTAAATTTCGATAAAAAAATAAATAAAAGATAATGAGAAGAATATTGAGAATATTGAATTAATTCGCGATGAGTAGTAGCATACATAGAAGTATGTTTCAGCTACGGTTTTTCCAATGAAGTATTCACGATCGAGTGGAGAAGCCCTTAAATTCCTCTCTTTTGGATAATGAAAGAACTGGTTTTTTTTGTTGTTCAGCAAACCAGTCACGGCTGCTTTTGACATGTGTTACGATTCGTTTCGATTTTCAAAATGGTTAGACACCACGAAGATTTCAGATTAAGACTACGAAGGGTTCAGATTCGGCAAGGCTTCAGCCTCGTTCTAAGATTTTTTAGAGCGTCCTCTATTTTTGTGTCTTTTTAAATCATTCTCATTTTTTTATGCATTGAAGTTTCCAGTCAAGAGCCTTACGGTAGATTTCAGTTGATCCAGATCAATATTCAGTGTATTATGGTTTTGAAAATGACACACATAGCTGGCACTACAACCGACGATCGGTCTAGGCCGCCTCCATAAAGCTTCTCCAGTCGCCTCTGCTATGCGCGCGCTGGCGCCAGTTGATAAGGCCAAGTGCAGTCAGGTTGCCCTGCACCTGGTCTTTCCAACGGAGAATAGGACGTCCTCTTCTGCGTGTTCCTCCACCGTGGCTCGAAAAAAACACCCTTCTAGCGGGAGCGCTTTCTTCTATTCGCTCAACATGACCCAGCCAGCGAAGCCGCTTTATTTTTATACACTTGACTATGTCAGCGCCGGCGTACAGCGTATACAGCTCATTGTTCCATCTTATTCGATACACGTCGTTTACGCATATTGGACCACAGATCTTACGGAGTATCTTCCTCTCGAACGCTCCTAACAGCCTCTCATCATTGGTGGTCAATGTCCACGTCTTTGCGCCATATAAGTATTAGGGCGAGAGAGGTCTCTGCTCCTCAATTGCCTACTGAGCTCATAGTAACACCTGTTGACAAGAGTTAATCTCCGCTTGATCTCAAGGCTTTCACATTATTGGTTTTGGAAATGTACATATACAGAAAAACAAAGAGAGAGAAGTAACTGCTCACTGGTGACAACTGGTGATTAATTATGTCTCTCGTCTATATGAAATATCCATAAGCTGTTGATTATGTACAGTATTGAGTTAGTTTCCAGCTTAGATGAGGTCGGAGTTTCATACTGAGCTCTGTAGAATAAAATCTACATTGTCTTTTTCAACTTTCATAAAATTTCTCTCTCTTGGTGATGTTTTCAGTAGATATAACACTATCCACATAACAGCAATGGAGCTTATCAAATCCATATGATCTGGTTTTATCTGTTATTATTATTAGGTATAATTTGCATAAGGTACATAGCTTTGCTTGGTTGACTAGCTTTATGTTAGTTCAGCTTTGACTTCGAATATCAGTATTATGGGTAGAATACAAATGTCAACGGAGAAGTCGAAAACTACTCATCACTCTACATTAACCCACTTCTATGGTGTTGAAACTAACATGTATCACCCAGATGCCTTCTGCGAGTGTGATCAAGTGTAGGGCAACTTACCTAGGTACAATATTCCTTACCAACGCCTTTGGCTTTGCTGCAAATTTAACAGTTTTGCTACTTTCGCTCTCCGTGTATCTTACATGTTTCCTGCCTCTTGTCCTTAGAACCTGGCATTCAGTATCGTTGAGAATATATGCTTCATGATCGTCCTGCTGATAAAAATCCATTCCGAGATTTCCTTACTGTTTATCAATTTAGTTAATTTATTGTAAGGCATACTTCTGAACTCGTTCACTCCAAAATTCACTGTCCTCTATATGTTCGATATCTTCAATTAATTTAGTTTTCCCCTGTAATTGGCATCTAGATCGTATTTTGACATCTGGATGGATTTGCAATTGCTACAAAATAACTGAACTGACAGTGCCAATGCCAATGCTGCCAAGTTTTCGCAATTGATAATGACTTCACTTCTTGAAACTAGGTGGTACTCTGCAATAATGCTAGTAATGTCGTTATTCTACTTGGCATTTTAATCATAATATTTTTTATCAAGCTTTCCTCAGCTGAGACATTTTGTTGCGAAGTGACATAACCATCATAAAGATGGTTGACCAACTGGTGTTCAAAAAGGAAAAATTTCGCCTTATTCTGGTAAGTGTCATAAAAGACTTCTACCTTTTTTTTGACCACATGACACTTTCAATCCAGTAAACTTATTGAAGGCTCATAAGTAATATGAAGGTCATTTGAAGTGAATATCGAAGAATTATATTCGCCATTAAACTAATTACTTGAGGTAGAAGAAAAATTAATTATTTCTTTGTACACAATACAGGGAACACAATAACTAACAAGAACACATAGCAACGAAATTTAAACTTTCACAACAAGCTTCGTGTTGGGTGCAAAGTGAAATTAATCACACAAATTCATTTTATGACTTCTCGATAATAATGAAAATGCCAGCGAGTATCCAATATAAACGATTACTTTACTCACAATTGTATGTAATCATAATTGCTTTTCAAATCATTTCGTTTCCCAGAGCAAAAGTTCAATCGTCGCTCACAAAAACGAAGTGGAAAAAGAAGAAGGAGCAGAAGAATCAGAAAAGTTTGCAACAAAAGCGTTAACAATTGCAAGCAGTTTGCTCAATGGAAATGTTTCAGCAAAGAGTTTTCCTCTGATGTTTTCCACCAAACTGCTACCACATACAAAAAACAAACTACTAACTACTAGCATTTTCATCGGAAGTTTTATTCGCCTGTTATAAAATGTAGTAAAAAAATGTAAAAAAAAAGTAGAAGTAACAGTGAAACTGGGAAACACTTTTAACTTCAAGTTCAATTTTCAAGTTCTTTCTTCAGCAGCGCATGCGACATTTAACAAAAACTTTCTACAGCTGCTTGTTCTTCTTTTTCTTCTAAGTTGCACTTCCTTCCGGCAGCCATAACGAAAATGATGAAGAAACATTTCTTGGTATTGTTGTTGTTTTTGCTTCTTTTCACTTTAATAGTTTTGAAATTTCCAAGGTGCAAAATGCAACACGAATTACGCTAAAAAATAAGACTCTAGCACGAAGGCCAAACATAACTTGGCATAGTTTTATAGTTTAGCGATAGATGGCAATGCAAGTAAGCCAGCAATTTGCTGCTAATGCTCATGCTGTTACGGCGGCTGTTTCTACTCCTATTCATTGTTGCTTCTTGTGTGCATTTACTGACTCTTTACTAGCAGCAGCCAGCCACCAAGTAGTAACTTTTGAGTGTGCAAAGTGAATTTCTGGCATGACATTGCAGTTTTTGGAGTCTATGGAAGCGAGTAGTGAGCAACAAAATTACACCGGTTCAGCCTTGACGATGTACGAGTATGTATGTGTGTGAGCAGTAGATGAAGTTTTCAGAATGCGACCCTGAAAAAACTTTACCCTCAGGTGTACGTTTCAACTATTCGAAGGCAGATTTATTTGTGGATTCAGAAAACTAATATGAGCTGTGAATAAGCGCGTTCTATGCGGTACAAGTTTCTCTTTTATCGGTAGTTGTCAGAATTATTTCTATGTGTGTGTGTGTGTGTGTAGGAGTATGTGCACGTGTGATTATATTCAACAATGATACACTCAATTCTTCCTTTGTGGCAGTAGCAGTAACTCAATTATATAACAGAATGAAATTTATTGAAAATTTCTTCTAACAAATTGGGAAAGTTGAATGAAAAGTTATGATTAGCTTGCGGTAATTCATGGTTATGTTTTTTTTTCTAATTTATTTCGTAATGTCAATCAGTCCACAGATATGAAAGAGGTAGATGCCCTTGCTGGGAATTAAACTGGATATCAAAGGTTAAGGCTCTTGTAAGCTGAACAATTCTATAACTACATAAAATATTTAAAGATAAGTATAACTTTTCATTATAAATATATAATATTCATTTAATTTTAAGTGAATTATGATTAGCTTTATCTGTATCTTCTCGAAGATTTTCATAAATTTGCAAGTTTATAGTGCACAGGGTCGTAACTAGCATTGAAGTAGGGCGAAGAAAACAGTTTAAACCATAGGTATGCCAGTTTGTAAACTTTTGTATGGTGAAAAATCTTAAAACCCTTTCAAAATATGCTTCAGTCAGGGAAATGAAGACTAAATTCAAATGTAAGGTAGTAAAAAAACTTTGAAAAAACTTCACCAAGGGTGCCTTTTACATTAGAGGGATAAGTTTAAAAGTGTGCTATAGCTTTTTTTATTGGCCATCTTATGGGCCAATAAAAAAACGAAGTTGTTAAGTGCCTTCTCCCATATATTGTTATTCACAATGGAGATGGAGTTGAATCATTTTAAGAAATATCGATAACAATAAAAATGACAGTTTTTCCTTTCTTTTTTTTTTTATTGATACATTCAACACACATGGTGTATCCCTATGAATGCAGAGTATTGTGTTGAATGGAAGGAAGATTGATAGGTGGGAGAAAGAATGAGAGAGGGAATGCAATCACACAGGACACCGAGAAAGAGATAGGCAGCCATTGTGGCAAGTGTTATGACTTTACCACAATAAACTTCAGTTTTATCAGTGTCGACTATGACCGCATGTAGCGCCGAAGGTCAAGCTTTTCGCATTCACTCATGTTGTGCGTATTATATTTGTACATGAATGAAGTTGCCAGTCAATTCGCTTAAGCGGCGTAATTGTTTTTGGTTTGTAATCTTCATAAGAATATTTATCAATAAGAATAAAAATAATGCCAACTATTTTATTGAATCTAATTGTCTAACAGTGTTAACAGGTAAGTATTATAAAATGCCAATGATTTAAAAAAAATCATCGATAATAAAGAGAAATATTCACATCCCCAATAAGAGCTGATCACTTTATTTATATTTGAGGTTTAGTCCAAATTTTCTTATTAAATAGAAAATAAATATAAATTTTTTTATTTATTTTTTAAATTGTTACTTATTTTTTTCGTTGTGCGACATTTTTATATGTATTGTA
This sequence comes from Palloptera scutellata, assembly GCA_958295655.1. Taxonomy (NCBI): domain Eukaryota; kingdom Metazoa; phylum Arthropoda; class Insecta; order Diptera; family Pallopteridae; genus Palloptera; species Palloptera scutellata. The sequence goes on from OY282451.1 coordinate 43,798,183, forward strand.
TACCCTGAGTTTTATTTTTTACACCAAACTGTCCTTTTCCTTTCGTTATTGACAGTTCACGGTAGCGTTTTTGTGCAAACCGGGGATGTTAAGCAACATAATAGATATAAATAGCAGTTATTATACGTGTTATCTTTGTGGGTTTTGTTGCTGCTTTTCCATGCAATTATCGCAACTATTTATGTACAACTTGTAGTGAGTGGCGAATAAAACGCAGCTTATATAAACTTGTCAAAACTTGTATAAACTTTGAAAGTTTTCTTACGAGTTTATAAATTTACATGGTTCGCAAGGTATGTAAGTATGAGTTTATTTGAAAGTGTTTTTTTGTGTGTACCTTTCCCAAAGTGTTTTTGTTTTTTGTCTCACTATGTTTTTCATGAGGCTACAAGGCATGCCAATTGTGAATTACTTCACTTCATGAAGTTGAGAGTGATGATCCCATTACAATAACAGTGGTATTTTGTCTTATTACATATTTCGATGAGCATTTATTGTTTCAATGTCTGTACATATATATTTAGAGTACTTATAAAACACAAAAATGAAAATAATATTGTCTTGGAAGAAATCGACATCGAAAACGAGAAGTTGCAAGTTTTTGCTTTACTTTTGACTTTATTCACAAATTGAAATGGCAAAAACTTTTACACAAATTTTATATATATATCTATTATGTATGTTCTCATGTACAGATATGGTACATCGCTTGTTTGCTGCAAAACTGTCATAACTCAAAACACACAAATTATGATAAAAACGAATTTACTCACTTACTATAAATCTACTTGCGCCACACCATGCAATTATGTAGTAAGAACAAATAAGTACTCTTCTCACGTAAATTGTATTGAAGATGTAGATATGATTTTTTCATACTAAATACACACTAAATAGCGGTTATTTTGACATACATATATATATATATCTTGATTTTATTTTTTATCTCTTAATTATGACAGTCTTGCAGCAAATGTGCGGCAGGTAGTGTATAATTTTTGACGTTTACTTATCATGCACATTATATGCTACCTACATATTTATGTGTGTGCAAATGTCATTGAGATAACTGTACATATATGCAGTCAATTTCAGATAAGCAGAGTTCTTTTCATTTAATTCGTTTCTCTGCCTCTTTGGTTTGCTTTGCATTATTCTAAACTGCTATGGTTATGGTTTTAAGAGCTTTTATGGCTGGATGCCAAAGTCGATTGCAGCTTGATAGCATCATTTTTATATTTTTGTTCATTCCTTTTATCTTACCTTCTGCAACTAACTGTAGGTAGTATTTTTTTATAGAGTATAAAAGTGCATTTAAGAAACATCAAATGTTATAGGCGTCTATATCATTAGCTGCATTGCTTAGGATTTCTCGAAATAGGTCGTAAGTAGGTATTCAGTGTTAAAGTTGTTCTCAGTTCGTGTGTTTGAATTTTTATGTATTTTATTATTTTCATTTTACTTGCAGCTTATGCCAATTTACAACGAGCACTCTCTCTTACGAGATGCCAAATGTAATACATATAAACAGCTTGAGTTGCCTTCAATGTTAACGAGCAAAAATATCGTTGCAAATGTGCGAGTAAAAAAAAAATACAAAAAATATACAAAAAAGAGAAAATGTTATTACTCTCCTCAAAAAATACATACTTCCCCCTTATCTGGGATGTCCATGGGACTTATTTGTAGTCAAGTATGTTAGCAGTATGCTGTAGCAGTGCATCTTACTTATGCCTTCCCAACCCACCCTAACTATAGGCTAACAGTGATAATGGTGGCTATTCTACGGCAGACTTGTGCCTTCCCTAAAATCATGGATTTATTATGAACTAAAGAGTAAATGATGCATATCAAATGATCAATCAAGGGCAATATACATCGACTCAATGATACTGTTCGCCAGACTCTAACAACAATAAGCAGGAAAACTGGAAGACGTAAAGACAGTGAAGGTAAAAAAGCTGTTCAAATTACATCTAATGATAGTGGTAAGGATTACAGGACAGAAGGAAAGTGGAATGCTATTAGGCATCCGAATAGCAACTCCATGGAAGTACGATCAATACCCAAATTTGAATCGAAGGTTAGACTTTTGTAAGTACCTACTATAGGTCCTTGCAAGAGCAATATAGATCTTATAGACTGCAGTGCACTTCCAAGCAATAACAATAATAAAAATGAATGTCCGCACCTGTAAAGTTCTTGAATGCCAGAACAAGCACCAATAATAATAGCATTTGTACTCGAACTGATACTCAGTATTTTGGAATTTGTGCTTGAAAGTTACAGTATTTTTCAAGAATCAATTCTCAGTATAACAAATTTTAAAACTTTAAAGTAACTTAACCTGAAAACGTGGTCACTGTGGCGTAGTGGTAGTGCGTTGGAATGCTACGCAGAGTGTCCGGGGTTCGAATCTCGGCACAGGCAAAATCAAAAAAAAAAAGTAGAAAAAATAATTGTTCTACACGGCACCACCTCTTGTCAGGCAATGGCAAACCTACAAGAGTAAAAATTTGCTATGAAAAGCTTTTCCTTCGCCGTTCGGATTCGGCTTTAAACTGTAAGTCCCTTCCATTCATGTACAAATATAGCACGCACAACATGAGTGGATGCGAAAAAGCTCGGCCTAGGCCCTCCATGGGCTGTTGTGCCATCAAACAGGTATTTCATAACGTTTCAAAAAAGTATTTTCAAGAATTTTCAAATATTTCCTAATATATCAAGTGTTTCACCTTCTAGTTCCCATTTTTGATTGACCTAAAAAAATTATAATAGATAAACATCGATGTAAAAAACATAGACCTGTTCTCAAAAACTTAAAAACTATAATTGGCGTGGATTTATGAAGTCGGGAAATCGGTATCCCACAAGGAAATTGTCGTTGTTAGATGCTGTTAGCAATTTTTTTTGAATGATTTTACATTTTATATTAATTGTTCCAATTCTTAGCTGTTTTATGTACCGAAAAGGTTTTTACTTATTTGTTTTAATTTTTAATCGCTGTGGTGTAGTGGTAGTGCGTTGGACTTCTAAGCAGAGTGTCCGGGGTTCGAATCTCGGCACAGGCAAAATCAAAAATAGTAGAGAAAATAATTTTTCTACACGGCACCACCTCTTGGCAGGCAATGGCAAATCTACAAGAGTAAAAATTGCTATGAAAAGCTTTTCACTTCGCCGTTCGGATTCGGCATTAAACTGTAGGTCCCTTCCATTCATGTACAAATTTAACACGCACAACATGAGTGAATGCGAAAAGCTCGGCCTAGGCCCTCCATGGGTTGTTGTGCCATTAGAAAGAAAAAGTAAGTAAGTTAATTTTTAATCAAAATTCTGAAACTCAATCTAAATAATTAATTTTTCAGATTTTCGAACTTTCTTCACTTTGATTGCTTCCCGCGGCTGCAATACATATGGCTGCTCATAGTCGAATCATTATTATGAAAGTTTAGGGAGCTCATTATACTTTAAGATAAAGTGTAACTCCAGATTACTGTTCTAGTGGTTAAATTAATACAAATATTTCAAGTATGTATGTATATGGAAAACTTCAAGTATTGCTTGACCTTAACTTTTCTATTTTAAATTTATGAAGAATTTCAATTTACTTTACGTTCAAGTATCAATTAGTTTAATTATTTCTCATATTTCAATTATTTTCAAATGAAATCAAAGATTTTAAATATTTCAAGTATGTATTTAAATAATAATTTTAGGCGTTTTTAGATATTTTAAAAATTATCTAATATTTTAAATAATTTTAAGAAATCGGGCATTTTCAAGTATTTCAAGTATATAAGAACATGAAGAATCAATTTGTGGAGGTTTCGGTTGTGCAAAAATTACTAATATAATTTTTATTAAACGTGAGTTTTGCATCACCAAATACTTACTGCTGGAATAAATATAAAACTGTGTATTATTCTTAGTTTCGAAGTTCATCTCTGACCTTGCTCGCATGGGACGCCTAATCGGTATCTACTTTACCACAGTGAGTGTTTTACGTTTCCATAAAATTACAAAGAAATTATTTTTATTTGATTTACACGGAAATTTGAAATTTGCCCATTGAAAAGGGAAGTCGTGGATTAGCACAGCCTTTACCAAATCTCCAGATATCCAAAGTTTTTTCCACAAATATCAAACCGTGCTAAAGGTATACTCTTTGCCACTGAGAAATACGTCGCTACTATGCATTACCCACTTGAATTTACTTTAGATTTCTATGGACCAACATCCGAATGGTGTGGATTGGAGCATATTCCCCTTTTGCCATACCAAAAATATACACATTTTTCTAAATGTTCTTAATGTTTACATTTTCTTTTACCACGCCTGCTAAATGCACATTGAAAAAGATTGAAGTTTTTGCAAAAATAGAAAACAGCTTTAATGTCAGCTAAAAGTCTATTATGAGTTAAAAAAAAATAAAATGTTTTCTAACATTTCTTAATAATAAAGCCAGTAGCTGTGTGTGCCTGTGAATTTGTGCGTTTGTGAGTAAGTAGTTGAATCTTTGAAACCAAAAACTTTTCAAAGCAGATAGAAATCAACACAACATACAGATACACACACATACGCACATACATGAGTGTGTTGTTCACTTAATGTTTCATTTTCATATATGAATGTACTCGTTTACTATATGGAAAAGGAATAACTGCTTAAGTGCATTACTATGTTGGGCGATTTTGATGGCTATGAATGGAAATATAATAGAAAATGTAGAAATATTTCCGAATACTCTGTACTCAGGGTAAAGGCCAATCTTAAAATACGCGTATAATTATAATTCCAAAAATTATTTAAAATTTAGTACCAGTTCGTTATTTACAGTAAAAAATAAGTGATTAAATATTTCCCAAATTAACTTGACTTAGGCTGGTTTTTCTATTTTACCACAGACTGCTGTTTGGCAGTGAAACTTATATATTTATGTACTCCGGGTGTGTGGATGTGTGAACACGTGCGTGTTTTTATGCGTGAGATAGGCTTCATCCTCTATCCACACAAGCTACCACACAAACTACCACACAATTTGCACACACGGATGTTTTCCAATTTAAACAAAAACAACACTCTCGTCACCACTTCATCCATATACTTCTGAAAACTGAACTCTCTATGGGGGTAGGCATAACATCACAGGAACATTATATGCGAAATTTAATTTTAATGTTTCAAGAGTAGCCAGAGCTGATATCTACTACTCGTACATAGTTGGTGTAGACCTCAACTTGGGAGTAACAGCGGCGGCGACAGTAACAGCATGGTAATGCTATGCAACACGTTCACGTTCACGTAAAGCTTTCGGAATATTTACATTACGTCACGTTACGTAACGTCAGGTTATGCAGCGAGATAACTTTGCCATTGGTGGGTCTGCATGGCGTATACGTGATATTAGATTCGGTGTATACTCGTACATATAAGTATTGTATGAATGTACTATATATAATTTATGCAAGTGACCAGCTTTGCTATTAAGGCATTTCATTTATCCCCATTGTGAATGTAGTTTGCACGTGTCTGTTCCTATGCATGGATGTACATACTTATTTATGTCAGTATGTATGCGTGTGTGCATCTTGTTGCTATAGGTCTTGCTTTCTATTGTTGTTGTTCAAGTGAGTGATTTTGAATATCTTTCCATTAACTATGTATGTAAACATTTTCATCATACATTTGCTGCTTCTATTGGTGTTGCTGCTGTTGTTGTTGTTGTCGTTGCAACAACTACTATTACCAATATTATTGTTTTTGTTGTTCGTATTACACAAAGGTTTTCCCAGTACACCGCATATGTTCCCACCACTACCTTCCTGCGTATATTCTCCATGCTGTTGGTAGTGATGATGTCGATGTCGATGCCATTGTCGATAAGAGCCATCCAGTGTGTGTATTTTAGATGACTTCTCTGCTTTTGTTCATTTTACAAGCTCTTAGATGACTACTGCTGTATTCTGGTTTTTACTGCTATTGTTGCTTGGCAGTTGTTAATGCAGGCATGCCTGCCTGCCAAACAGTAATTGTATGTCATAAAGCTGACATTTTGGCATACGATGATGCATAAAAAACATATTCACGCATGAAATTAATTTGTAATAGGCGAATGCATTCAATTATGCACTAGCATGTTTTTGCATGAAGTGTGTAATGTGCATTCTTCGTAATTACATTTACAATAATTATGCATGTGTGTACTCACATCACGATTGATTTTGCATAAACCTAATTCCTATATTCGATTTATATTTATATATTTAATAAGGTGAATGCTATGTTCGAAGGAAAAAGGATGGGTCATGGGATTTGTAATTGAAAAATTTGTATCGACTCCTTTTTTACAACAATATTTCGGGAAAGTAAAATTTAATGGATTCACTCTATTTCTACCAGCGGAGATATTAACTATAATACATTTTTGGTGTGATTTGCGGAACCAAACAGAGGAACGATAAATGCCGTTTTTTCCCCCACTTCTGATATATTCATTTTGCAAGAATAATTTGAATAAAATAATCATTGACACTCTACCAGGACTGTATCAGAATGCTATGAGGGTATAATTCAGAATCGAATAACATTTTGCAATTGACTCCAGAATAGGAAATTAAGTTTCTGCAGCCATCGGTTGATTAAGTGACTCTTAAGTCACTTGAAGTATAAAATATTAATTTTTATAAATTGTTGTTTTCCATTTTTTTATGTCTCTGTAACTCATTTCATGCACTACAAATGCAAAATATGTGTATGCATTTAAGATTAAAAAATATGCAACTGAAACTGTAAAAAATGCAACAAAAAGGATAAATAAAAAAAAAAAATTTTAAATTAATTTATTAATTATTTATAAAACACAACAGAATATGGTGGGACCATAAAAAGTTTATAGGAAAATTATCACTGTTAAGTACACATCGCTCGTTTGCGGAAAGACTGTCGTAAAACAAAAAAAAATCGCTTAAATGCGTTTTTCTTACAGAAAAACTAGTAGAAAATGGAAGCAAAAAAGTTGTAAAAGTCCACACAGAATGCAATTGATAATTAATTCCTCCATAGTCAATCTTCTATCAACAAGTTTTCTAGATACGCCACAATGAAAATGGAAGTTAAATAGGAGATGTCACTCCCCATTTTAAAATTCCACCCTCATGGTGGAACGTTTGGCTTTGAGTGACTCTAAGAGACTTTTAAATCTAATTCACTTCCAGTGATTTCACTTCAAGTGGTTTCAAGTGGCTCTAATTGATTTCTGTTACTCCCAAAGACTTAGAACTACAATTTACTCAAAGTAACTTCAAGTCTATTCTAAGTCTCCAAGTCAATGCTAAGAATTGCCTATGAAAAGCTTTTCACTTCGCCGTTCGGATTCGGCATTAAACTGTAGGTCCCTTCCATTCATGTACGAATATAGCACGAACAAAATGAGTGGATGTGAAAAGCTCGGCCTAGGCCCTCCATGGACTGTTGTGCCATTAAAAGTAAAGTAAAGTCTATTCTATATTCAGTGACTCTAAGTGACTTCAAATACTTTATGACTCCAAATTGATATTAATTGATTTCAAGTGAATTCATGTTCTAATTGATTCCAACTGATGTCAAGTCACTTCATCCGTTTAACCGGAACATAGAAGGTATCGAAAAGGCAGAAGAGCTGGCCCGTAATGGTTCAGCCACACACAGTTGCGGAAGAAAACTAGACTATTTCTCATTTTCTCTCTCTCTCTCTCTCTCTCTCTCTCTCTCTCTCTCTCTCTCTCACACACATTTTCTCTCTCTATCTCTCTCTCATTTTCTCTGCCTAAGTGATGCCCGGCTCTAGGAAAAACTAGAATTAAAACCCTGGATGAACATTATTTCACTCATCTCGAGGAACTGTGGGAAATAAGTTTAAACGAACTCCTAAACTTCTTAAACCAGTCGCGATGGATCTGGTTCTCCTGCCATGTTCCAGACAACCAAAAACACCAGAAAAAAACTGAGAATGTGGTATCAATAAGATGCTGCATCGTACAACGAACCACTACTACAACACAACAACACCAAATAGCAAGTTACTTAAAAGAGATCATGCCTTTCCTAAATGTCTAGAAAATTGGTTACTCCTAAAAAATTACCTATGATCTAAGTTATTATTCTACAGTCAAATGCATTAAACTGAATACATTCATTTACAGCTTTTCTTTTTACATACGCTCCTAGATGGTCCAGCTACTTCCAGAGTGCAGCGCTGAAAACGAAAAACTTGTTACCTTAGTATGACATTAGTTCAACATTTATGACATTAAGCTAATGTTAGCCAGTCTAGAAGAACGCCACTCTTTGCCCGAATAATTTTGTATCCTATTTCTTATCAACAGTACGAATTTTTGTGTGAGGAAATTGGGAATATGATCAATTAATTGCTCCTAGAATAATATCTTTCCGTTTTATTTCTGTAAACTGCAAATATTATCATTGACATTGCACTGTTTTTTTTTGTTTTGTTTACCATACACCAGTGAAAGAAAACCTGGAGAACCGTCTACAAATTTCGAGTACATATTCGTAGATGTGTGGCGCAGAACGTGGAGGCAACGGAGCACTACATTCATTCATTGAGTTACTCAATTTTACCGCCATTATTGTCGTCACTTGAGGCATTCGTGCAACGCAAATTACTAGCCTCTTTAAGTCAAGTTTCTGTGTGCATGTAAGAGCAACAGGCGTTTGCTGTTGCTGACATAATTGCAGCACTTGCGCAATTATATTAGGAGCAGTAAAGAAATTAGAGGGATAATGAAAATGAAAAGGCGTGTTCAGTGCGTCTACTGGTGGCTCCTAGTGCCTGCTTTGTTGTCTTATCTTCCCACCACACAGCACCAATCATTGTCGTCTGCCCTAAGTCACTTGAGATTTTTTAAGCTGTCAAGCGTGTGATGTGCACTTAAAATGCTTCCATGCAATAGATGACATCGAATGAAAAATAAATACCATATGTTTGTGTGTACATGTTGTATATGTAAAAAATATATGTCAAAGGCAAGGAAAACAGCTCGAGCGTGCGTAAAATGTTGTACCAAATAAAAATTTGGCTCTTTATCAACTTTATTTGAACATTTTTTACAGTTTTCCCCGATTAATTACGTCGAACATAAAATAATTTATAATGGTATGTCTTAAATAACAAGCAAACTCATAGAATAGAGGAATTTTTAACACATTATGAAATGAAAAATCAAATTTTTGAGGCGCAACTAAATATGCGCTGACAATTACCCGGGGACTACTGTATTTGAATGCCGTTGCGCATTGATGTGAGTAGACAGATGCATCGAACTGATAAGTATACGACTCTGTGCACTAGCTGAAAGAAAAACTTGTTACTAAGAATTATACTAAATATGGTTTTATAGAAGCAACAGCGGGGAAGGGGAACGAATTGGCAGAATTTGCCATTTTCACAACAACTATCAACTATCAGCAATTGTGTGCACTTCTGGTAACATATTTTCGACAAAATCTCTATGAGCCAATTTTTGCACGTACATACATCTTTCCGCAACATAGTTCGACTTAGTTCATGCTGCCGCTTTGGTTGCACATACAATTGAAGCAGATAAACATGTTGAAATTCGTAGAGAAAACTTATATAAAACGGTTATTGTTGAAGAAATCAACGAATTTATTTGTTAAGAAAATATTTTATTTGAAAATGATTATTTGAAGTATGTTCTTTAATATCTCCGAAGTTGGAGCTAAACCAAATAGGATGTCATTGTGTAGGAATCCACCCTGAGACTTTAACACTCATTCATTAGACCACCGATGTGACTGAAAACTAGCCAACAGCATCACGAAAGTGATGCTCGACTGGAACCTCCAAGGAAGCTGAGATGACGAGGCCAACGAAAGGTCACATGGAGACGGCCCATTCATCAAGAACTATCAGCCAAAAATAGCCCAAAATAAACACAGATCAACATGCCTTGTAAAAGCATTAAGCTTCCAAGTAAAAGGTGATTTTTAAAGAGTTTTTTGGTAAATTCATAAAAACACAGAAATTTCACAAAAGTGAATGAAATTTGTATTTGGATCGATAAATCAATTCCTGCCATTTAGTTTTTAAAGATAGTGGTCAATTCTGAAGGCACACTTTTTAATACATTTCGGCCGGAATCTAACCAATGACTAATGACGCGTTAAATGTTGGCTTACAAAGCAGCAATCATGTTTGGGTTGTTCTTATAGACAAGAGACTTAACATAGCCCCACAAAATATAGTCTAAAGAGGTCAAATCACACGATCTTGGTGGCCAATTGACTGCACCAAAACGTGAGATTAACTGATCACTAAATTTGCCTCTCAATTGATGCAAGGTTTCGCATGCAGTGGGGCATGTGGCACCGTCCTGTTGGAACCACATGTCAGCCGAGTCTAATTCTTACATTTTCGGCAAAGAAAAAGAATGTTATCATCGAACGGTAGCGTTCTCCATTGACCGTAACGTTGCGGCCTTCATCGTCTTTGAAGAAGTACGGCCCAATGATGCCACCTGCCCATAAACCGCACCAAATAGTGCATTTATCGGCATGCATTGGTAGCTGCTGAATTGCTTCTAGCTAGTCTTCACTCCAAATACGGCAATTCTGCTTATTCACGTATCCATTGAGCCAAAAATGAGACTTGTCGCTTAAGACAATTTTGTGATAAAAAAACGGATCCTAATCCAGATTTTCTAAGGCCCATTGAACGAAAATTCCACGTTGTGGTAGGTAGCCTGGCTTCAGTTCTTGCACCAGCTGTATTTTGTGTGGCATTAATCCGAGACCTTTCTGTAAAATCTTCAAGGTGGTCGAATAACACAAACCCATATCGCGATCTTCTTCAATACTGGCCGATACAACAGCAATATTCTCTTCGGTACGCACTCTATGGATACGATTTGTTGGATTGATGTCCAATAAAGTGAAACTGGTGCGATCACAATGAGCGGAATAGCCTGCTCTGTGGGTCGATTATGACGACCATAAAATGGCGAACCAAACTGAGCATTTTTTACTTTCACACATGTCAAGAATCACGCGTGAACTGTCAGAAATATAAAATAATTTTTTTGCTACTGGGTAGCAAAAAAATCACCCAAAAACAAAGAAATATAAAATGAAAATTTCATTTCACTTATTCAGCACTTACCTTCTTTGGTTAGGCCAGAACGGCCCATTGTGATAGCATGTGTTTGGACCTGCAGTTTAGCGAAAGTTCTGAATGGCGGGATGGCAATTTGTTATCACTTGTTGGTTTTGCCATTGCCTGCCAAATGGTGTACTGGTACTTTTAATTCTGATTCACGTCATAGCGTTTGAAAAATATTTGAAGAATATGAGAGCCACCAACCGTCCTGGTGCAAGTGTAGTGCTGTAGCCACTAGCCTAACGAGCTCGTCTCTTTTTTTTGCATTTCTACATTTACCTTAAACGTAGTTGAAAAGAATGTGCCGATTAACTCACTAACACCTCATTTATGTACATCAAAAAATTAACTAACTACCTATGCACTTATCCAAATAGACTTCCGTCGGTTGCGTAGATCATCTTGAGCTTAACTCAATAAAAACTGAATTTATAACTTTCCTATTAAGTACTACAATATACCGGATGCTTCACCTTCAAACAAACTTTTTCAATATTCAATTACTGATTTTTGACTCTTTTACCATAACTTTTCTTCTTAGCTATGAATAAATATTCTTTGAGATTTAACTTTAAACTGATGGGTTGAAAATGGGCGGCGGTGTCGGCGCGGCGGTGTATAGGGCTCCATCACTAGTTGTCCGTTGGAAGCAATTCAAGAGCTAAAATATATTGTACATATACTGCCATCACTTTAATTGCGCAATTTCTTTATTTATATTGTCTTCGATGAAGGGAGCAATAAGCCAATGAGCACAATAAAATAATATTAACTCTTTTGAAATGCACAGTAAGTAGCTTGAATTTTAATAAAAGTAAACCCTTTGTGCACATGTACATTAATAAAGCCGTTGTCAACGCAACGCAGCACGTCAGTCAATCTTAGTAAGTCTCAATATATATACTTACATACAGAAATAATAGTATAAATATGAAATATGTATGTATGTATTAAAGTGAGCATCACGGTTCATGGGTATACACACTTACACAAATCCAATGAAGAGTTCAAGCACCTGATACTGTGTTTTGAGATATGGGGTAACGTGGTACCGCCATAATTTCCAGACTAGACAAAATATCAGAAAATATGCACGAGATTCACATAAAATTAATCTCACATAACAAAAAAAAAAAAAAAAAAAAAAGAAAAACATAACAAAAAATATATAAAATAAAAAAATAATAAATGTTGAAAATGCAAAGAAAAAATATGTGAGTAGATATTATTATTGAGATTCGATTTGCTGAATCATAAACGAAACGAAACGTACACGAAATCATTTCATTGTGTATGTTTACACTGGCGCAAGTATGACAGACTGTTCGAGAAAGATAGGTAGAAAAGTATGGTAGTAAGTAAGAGCTAGAAGTTGTGAAGTTGTTGTCCGTCTTTTTCTCACTGTTTCTCGCGCACAGTCTTTCATGCTGGCGCAAGTGTAAACATCCACATGTGAAGAGAATCGCATATGCATAAAGTCAATAAAATATGTATGCTCTATTTGGGCAATAAGATTAGAATAAAAGCTTTTACCACTACCGAATGCCATCATCGTCAGCAGTAGCAGCCGCACCATCATCTCAAATAGCATCAGCTCAGTTTCATACTCATGCTCACATTCGTTGCCGTTGATAAACGTACAGCTGAAGCTGAAGAAAATGCAGAAAATGGATTTAAACAAATTGAGTGGCAAGTAATTTCAATGAATTTTGTAGGTCTCTGAAAGTATTTATTTGTATGATATTTAAGAATGATTTCTTCCTTCTATACCTACAATAAATTGTAGAAATACAAAATGTTGGCGCGTTGTTGTTTCTTTTTATAAGTAATGCGGATTTTTATTTTGCCCCCGAAGTGGAAAGGCGAGAGGAGAAAGGTGTGAATTGCGATAAAAATCATTTTTTTTTATTTTGTTTCACTGACGACTCTAGTAGCTGCCTGCTGCGTGCTTAAAAAGTATAAAAAATTAATAAGTATGTAGTTTAATAGGGTGATTCACTAAGTCTAGCATATGCCATTGCACGGACCAAGAATAGTGAAATTTTGTATTGATTCTTCGTTGTAAGGATGGCAAAGTTTTACAATTCTGCTACTCTTGCACCGTGCAAGAGCATATGCTAGACTTAGAGAATCCCCCTAAATAATGTGTGTGCAGACGTGCAAGTCGAAAGTAATTTTCGTTATAGAAAATTAAATTCACTTCATTTGAAAATCGCACGCATTTACAAGAAATAATATTTAAAAATAAGCACACTCCATGGAAAAAGGGGGGGAAAGAACCAAAAACATAATACAATAACAACGCTCCAGATGCCACTACGCTGTATACTAAAGTAGGTGCAGTAAAGTTGGCAACCGACTTTATACACAACTCAAAAATATATGTATAAAAAAATAAAATAATAATAACAATAAGAATGGAAAGGAATGAGTACTTCGTGGCAAATTAAATTTTATATGCGTGCAATATGCGATTAAAATCTCGCCAAAGAAAAAACTGCATAAGCAACGAGTTTTAAGAGTTTTAATTGTACGACGGAATTTACACACACACACACATTTCGAATTACTTAAAATGTAATTAAGATAACGTAAAATTGATTAAAATTACGATTTTCTGTCAAAATGTGTATGAATTTTAAAGCGAACCGCAGCGCTATAGCTTCACGCAGGTAGTAGCTGGAAGTAACCAGACGTTGCAATTTATGATTGAAATCAGAGCAAATCACAAAATTCGGTTAGTGATGCGTGAAGAGCGTAGCGGTTTCGTGGTGTGTTACAGTTGAAATGAATAGATAATAGATTATTACGAGGGTAGATTAATAAGTACTCGTGTGTGAAGACAGGTGGCATTGCTGAGGGAAGTTGGCATTACTGTCGTGTACTGTCATCTGTCGCACGACACCACACTAAATTTCAAACTGATTCATATGTAAGTTAGTTTTTATTTGGCAGCCATTAGTAGTATCACACGTGTTTGGTGTTTCGCGATAAAATGGAAAAAGAACACAATCGATCCGTAATTCGCTTTTTATTTTTGGATGAAAAAACATGCGAAGAAATAAAATCGAAGTTGGATGCTGTCTATGGGGACCCTTAATCATCTATGACAACCGTAAGATATTGATTCAACGAATTTAAACGTGGTCGTACATCTGTTTTTGATGAGAAGCGCCCAGGTCGCCCGGCAGACGTGGTTACCGAGGAAATCGTTGAAAATTTCCACAACATGATTCTCGCTGATCGCCGAACGATAGTGCGCGAATTAGCAGAGACCATAGGGGTGTCGTACGGAATGGTAATTTATATTTTACATGATAGGTTAAGCATGAGAAAGGTGTCGGCCCGATGGGTGCAGCGATTGCTTATGGTGGACAATAAGCGGATACGTAATTGTCGCGGCCAAATTGCATGAATTGAACTGCGAATTGCTGCCGCACCAACCGTACTCGCTCGACTTGGCTCCCTGCGACTTCTTTCTGTTCCCCAACATGAAAACGTGGCTCGCGGGAGACAGAAGCATATTTTGAAGAGTTTGACAAATCGTATTCTTTGGAGGGGTTAAAGAAATGGCAAAAACGTTGGGAAAAGTGTATTGTACTAAAAGGAGATTACGTTGAAAAATAGAGAAAAAAATTTGTGAAAAACTTGCTTCATCATTCCTAACAAGGGTACTTATTCATCTACCCTCGTATACTTAGTCAATATTAATAATGGAAAGTATTGGATTTAATTTAAGCTACACTTAAGTGTACTGTGAGTTGCTCAGTTAAGTTTAAGTTTACGATAGATGAGGTACGAATCACGAGCACTAGTTATGAATTTTTACATAAAGATTTTATTTCCATAACATTTCTTCTCTTTTTTTTATATTGTACCTACATTTTATTTGCAATCTATACAAGGATATTAAGCAAATTTTATAAAGCGGAGGTTAAATTTTCAGTGATTGAGGTTCTAAGTAATAAACTGGCAACAATACAACTTTTACAATAAGTAATGTCTAAATAACTAGGTACTAAGCACGCAATTTTTTCTGGAGTTGCGATATTGACCCTATCGCCAAAATATCGATTAAGTAATTAATTTTTAATCTAATTAATTTAAAAATCAAACAGATTATTTAAAATTTGATCTACTTGATTTGATCATTCGAAGAGTTTTCGAAGAATTGCATTTTTGAGTAGCTAGTTGCGTTTTGTTAAGCTACAAAAAAAAAAAAAACAAATGGGTAAAAATCCCTCCTGAATCCGCCTTTGGTCATGTACACTCCTAACAAACAAGTACAAATGCCAGAGTAGTACAGCAGAGCCATTTCAATCGCTTGATTTTTAGAGGGCGCTGAAGTTAAGGTGTGATAAAATAGGATTCTGCGGTGTTTTCGATAGAGCCATTTCAGATGGAATATAACAAAAAAAAAAAAACAAAAACAAAGCGCATATTTTAGTGCATTGGTTAGTGTCCCTTTTTTTAACTTAGTGTGTGTGCAAAAAATAAAATAAAATAAAACATAGATTTTGGATATTTTGGACATTATTTTCCCCACTAAAATATAATATTTCCCAACAGTATATTGAAAGATTAAGGTCAATAAGTATCTATATGGGTGGAGTGTAATCGTAAGTGGCATTTTGGTTTTAAACGTTTAAAGTTTTCCATTTAATTCATTCCATATTTAAATTTTTTTTAATTCAACTTAGCAACCGTAGAGCCTGTTATTTCTGGTAAACTACCTCAGAAGTTTTTTGGCGCTTCTTCTTTTTGCAGTTTCTCGCCTTTTTAACTGAGAAGAAAATCATTTTTCCCCACTAGCAAATGGAGATATTAAAAAATCAAATTAATTAAAAAAAGAAAAATTTCTTACTAGACATCCTCCTTATGTTAAAGATGATTGCTATAATTCGATAGATGAGGCACCGATTAGAAGTCCTTTTTAGTGATTTTTTGATCGATATGTTCTACCATAAAGCGCTTTGCTTCTCATTTGCCTACATTGAAGTCAATTGAATGTGTCTCTATAACAAACATGAAGCCACAAGAAGCCATTGTAAATTAGAAAATTTATTTGAATATGCAACCGAAGTCTCCTGCATATGCACAATTAATATTGAAATCTTTTTAAAAAAATATTGAAAATATTTTAAATCGAAATTTTATAAATATATGCATTCTTTTCCTATTCATTTGTTTACTTTTCATATTGAAATGTTGGATAACAATCGTAAAAAGTATAAATCTTTACATACATAATATTTTAAGAATACCTAAATTGAATATTTGAATGCAATTGTTTGTATACGAACTCAATTGACTTTCTGTTTGGATTACCACTCACAGAATATGTAAGCTCTACATGTAGAATGCTAGCATACTTATGTATATGTAGTATATAGATATATATTTTTATGGATTACAAAGCAACACGTGACAAAATAAATATGCAAATAAATAAATATGCAAATAGCTAAAGCAACAAACGAAAAAGCAATAACATCACTCATACGCCCTGAGGTATCAGGAGGTGATATGTAGATAGATATGCCTGCACTTGTCACACATATTGAGTTTAAGACAAATATTTTCACTTTCTAGATAATAATAATATTGTATGTACGAGTACTATGTAGATACTAGATATGTACGCGTATGTATGCAATGGTATGTATGCATGTAAATAATTTTCATTTTTGTTTTGTTTAACAAGCAATGTTAGCTGACTGGACTTGCAAATATTCTCGGTATTTTTTGATACGCCAAAGCCAATGAGGCAAGATATTTTATGCAGAATGCGACGGAGAAGTGTTTGTTTATCACTAATTAAAGAAACATTTCTCTAGCGGTTCTTGGGTACCGTAAATTTTATTTACTTCTACATTGCACAACAGATTCAAATCAAGAGTTATAATAAAAATCCTAAATCAGTAGTTGTTTTAAGCAAATTTTGAGTATGAAATTGTAAAACATACAAACAAAAGTGTGTCATTTCAGCAAATAAAAAATGAATGGCAGCTACGAAACCGACATTGTTCTCTAAGTTAAATACAAATTTGGCTTTATTAAAACTCAAATGTAATATAAAAACTAAAAGTATCTAACAAACTACGTAATAAAAAAAATAATAAAATTAATCAAAATAAACAATGAACAACTTAAGAAGCTGCAGCTGCAGGAGAATGTTTGAGAAAACGCACAAAGTAAAAAAAGCCAATAAAAAAACAAAACACTGACAGTACGAACGAGTTAATAAGTTAAATATACTTGACTTTTGTTATCTGAGTTATTGATCATTAAAATAATTTTAAGCTTAAGGTAAGTTTGCAATTAAAATGTTGTCAGCACATTGCTAAACAGCGCTCTTTATAGTGGGAAGCATTCAAACGAAAGTGTGGGAAAATTAAATACAGGGGAGAGTTAAACATTTGTTTAAAGCAGTGATGGGAATACACATATTATCACATATTGCGCTTGTGTGTGAAGCAGAGATAAACGAAGTTCAACTCTCGACGTACTCTCTGTACTTTGCAAAACATTGCTTGCTTCAACAAGTGCTGAACAGCAACTGAATTGATTTTCTTCGCCCAAAATGAAAACAAAGCAACAGCCGAACGCATAGAAGCCTCACGAAGAAGCTTATAGTATACGTGTGTCGTGGTCGCGCAAGCAGTATTTTGTTGCGTGTTATGGGAATTGAAACAGTGCGCATCGCTGTTTCAAAGACTTTCACAAGACGAAGAAAAGGAAGGGCTATTAAGAAAAAATAAGCCCACTGTATTTACGCTTTATTGCGTTGGTGCCTGCAGAAACTTGCAACAAATGTGTGCAAGTACAATATTTATTTAACGAATTTTATAGTTCAACTCAAATTGAATTAAGTATCATGAGTATTATCAAGTGTAGAATTTAATGTGACTTTTCGAAACTTCTCACCAATAGTTAAGGCAAATTTACAAATGCATTCAGCATACTTACACAAATACAATTTAAAATAAAAGAGACATTTTGGCTTTTCACTTTTCAAACAAATACTCGTAGGTATACTTACTTTTACTTTTAATGGCACAACAGCCCATGGAGGGCCTAGGCCGAGCTTTTTCGCATCCACTCATGTTGTGCGTGTTATATTTGTACATGGATGGAAGGGACCTACAGTTTAATGCCGAATCCGAACGGCGAATTGAAAAGCTTTTCATAGCAATTTTTACTCTTGTAGGTTTGCCATTGCCTGCCAAGAGGTGGTGCCGTGTAGAAAAATTATTTTTTTCTGCTTTTTTTTTTGATTTTGCCTGTGCCGAGATTCGAACCCCGGACATTCTGCGTAGCAGCCCAACACACTACCACTACGCCACAGCGACCACGTAGGTATACATACACATAATTATTTAAATGGCTTGGATATAACTTTTACTTTAGTGCAAAAGTAAGCAGACACAGAGTGAAATTTGTAAGTAATTTACTTCATACAATAACTTACATACACATACACTCAGGCATGCAGTGGCGTACCCGGAGGATTGTTGTGGGGCCAGCCTCTCCCAATAATGTTAATGCTTAAAAATCTTTTAACAGCTTCTTGGTATTTGCATATTATAAATTGAGATTTGATTTGAATTGTGGTCTCAATTGTGATCTGAAATTTGGGTCAGAATTTTCACAAATTTTTGAAGTGAATTTTGGTTAGGTTTTTGGTTATGAGCTTTGTTCTAAGTAATCTGAATTTTGGTTTGAATTTGATCACTATTTTCATCTGAGCTTTGGACTGAATTTCGGTGTGACTTTCGATTTAAATATTGGCATAACACTTGATTTGGTTTTACTCTGAATTTTATGTTAAATTTTAGTTTGAGTGTTTGTTCTGAATCTTGGATGAATGAAATTTAGTCTGTATTTGGTGTGTATTTGGTGTGTATTTGGTGTGTATTTGGCCTCAATTGTGGTCGGATGTTTTGATATCAAATTTCGATCTGAATTTGGTCTTAATTTTGAGATGAGTTTTCGTCGGATTTCTACACTGGATTTTGGATTGATTTTTGGCCTTATTATGATCGTAATTTTGAGTTGAGTTTTGTTTTTGATATGAGTTTTATTCTGAATTTTAGTTTGATATTTACTTTGAATTTTGGCTTAGTTGTGGTCTGAAATAAATTTCAAATTCGATCTGAGCTTTATTTCTATTTCTATCTGAATTTTATTCAAATTCTAAGCACTGATTTGATGTTTAAATGAATTTATACTCGGAATTTTGGTCTAAATTTTTTCTGATTTTCACTATTTTTTGTTTTTGATATGAGTTTTATTCTGAATTTTAGTTTGATATTTACTTTGAATTTTGGCTTAGTTGTGGTCTGAAATAAATTTCAAATTCGATCTGAGCTTTATTTCTATTTCTATCTGAATTTTACTCAAATTCTAAGCACCGATTTGATGTTTAAATGAATTTATACTCGGAATTTTGGTCTAAACTTTTTCTGATTTTCACTATTTTTTGGTCTGAATTTTGCTATTAGTTTTAGTTAGAATTTTAATATGAATTTCGGTAGAAATTTTTATGTTGGATTTCCGTCTCAGTTTTTGGTATTTTTTCTGTGAATTTTTATTTCAAGATTGATACGATCTGATACGGCTGAGCTTAAATCTGAGTTTTGCTATAAGTTTATGTATAAATTTTATTCTAAATTGAGGTCTGAATTTTAGTTAATATGGTTGCCTGAACTTTGCTTTGCTCTATGGTTTCAAATCCGAGATCCACCACTGGACGTACTGTAGTATACATACCAAATGAAATGACTGTATGCTAAGTGCATTACAGACGGATTCTGAATCGAGTATGAATGTGTGTGAAAGTAAAATGTATTTCATTTTAAAAAAGTATCTATGTTCAGTCAAAGTTCATTTTTGGTAATGTAGCACGCGAAATTTATACGTATTTCTTTGTATGTGTTAGTGCGTTGCACACATTTATATTAATTAGATTAAAAAAGAAAAGTTTCTCTATTTCACTTTGTTGTTTTACTTATACAGAAAATCTTGCTTTCAAAGTAAAGTTTGAGAATATATAATATTGTAGTTATACACGTATATATTTATATCTATTTATTTAATGTGAGGAGTGAGATCGAAAAAATCGGAAAACTTTAAATTGGCCTAGCATTGAAATACTTTATGCAAATAAAAAAATTTTAACAGTTTTGAAAAGATAATTTAATTTCTGATTAAATGATCAATAAAACTAATTTGTTTGTTGTTTTTTACAGAATTCGGGCAGCTTTTCCGGTATGCCTGCCATTAGCGCCTTTACTGTCATTTCTGAGACTCTCTTGGCGGCAGCATTCCACTTATTTCTAAAATATTCCATAGATTTAGCTTCTTTGTTTGTTGCCTTTAATATTCTTTTCACTAGAGCCCAATATCTCTCGATAGGCAAAAGTTCTGGGCAATTTGGTGGGTTGGCGATTTTTGGTACCAATTTGATGTTTTGGTCTTCGAACCATTTAAGGTTACTTTACTGTAGTGGCAGCAGGCTAGATCAGGTCAAAAGAAAGTAGATACATTGTGCTTTCTAATGAAGGGAAACAATCTCTTCTAGAGACACTCCTTCACATAAATGTCGGCGTTAACAGTGCCACTTGTTACGAAACTTTTACTCCTTAGCCCACAACTACAAATCGCTTGCCGTACCAGAAACTTCTTCGGGAACTTGGATTTTTGTTTTGTCCTAAATCTTCCCTCAACTCCTCCTCGTTCCTTTGCGGTGTAAAACTCTTGACCAGGGAATTGAGAAAATTTAGACAACACGTATGTTTCATCGTCCATAACACAGCAATCGAAGTTTGGAAAAAAATCTGTCTTCAACTTTTTAGCTCGGCTCTGGGCTACCAAGTTCTTAGTAGCGTTCCTGTCGGGTACTGACTGCACTTTGTATGTTTTAAGGCCCGCATCTTTTTTAATTTTACGAACTAAAAACTCACTGCAACTCGCTTTTTCCGCCAATTTTCGATTAGACAACGCTGGATTCTCCTAAGAGAGCAACCACTTTCTTCGCCTTTTGTGGAGACACGAACCCGCATTTCCTTCCAGAACCAAATTTTCTAGCAACTGTTAAGTCTGTATTAAATTTTTGAAGAATCATCGAGACAGTGTTTTGTGCAACTTTCGCCTTATTTGCAATGGTATTCTGGCTCCACTGCGGATTTTCTCGAAATAATTCAACAACTAAATCGTGTCTTTCCCCTTCCGATGCCATGACTCAAGTGAAAGTTCACAAGTCAAAAAACATGTGATTGTATTTCATCAGAATTTCTGAATTGTTTCATTCAGATGAAGAGTTTCAAAGCAGTGGTCTTTTAAAGTTATCCGATTTTTTCGATCTCACTCCTTATATATAAATTGTGCAACAACATAAATACATGCATTTGCTAAAAAATTACAATTACATAAACTCCCAAACTCACATTTGCAAGTAGATAAAGGAAAACTGTGTCACAAAATATTAATTTTGGAAAGTGATAGCCTAAATGGACTTTCGAGCTATATACGTAGTTTAAACCCTTTTAGCTTCATTAGAAGTTTTCACGAATAATGTACCTCGAACAACAGCCTTTCAAGACTCACTTCGGACCACTGTCAAAAAAATGACACTCATATATATTTTCAATGAACGCGTTTTCGAGATACAATGTCGCTGTAGCGTAGCGGTAGTGCGTTGAACTGTTACGCAAAGTATCCGGAGTTCGAATCTCGGCACAGGCAAAATCAAAAAATATAAAAAAATTTAAAAAATTAGAAGAAAAAAATAAACAACAACAATAATTTTTCTACACGGTACCACTCCTTGGCAGGCAATGGCAAACCTACAAGAGTAAAAATTGCCTATGAAAAGCTTTTCACTTCGCCATTCGGATTCGGCATAAAACTGTAGGTCCAGTCCATTCATATCCAAGTATAACACACACAACATGACTGGATGCGAAAAGCTCGGCCTTTGGCGCTACATGCGGTCATAGACACTGATAAACTGAAGTTCGTTGTGGTAAAGTCATAACACTTGCCACAATGACTGCCTATCTCTTTATCGGAGTTCTGTGTTATTGCATTTCCTCTCTCATTCTCCCTCCTTCTTGCTACCACCTATCAATCTTCCTTCCATTCAACACAATGCTCTGCATTTATAGGGGTACAAACTGTGTGTTGAATGTATCAATAAAAAAATAACAAAAATCACAAAAATCGTATTCCTTTGTTCTTTTTCAGATACTGTAGCAAAGTTGGTCCAACTGAGTTGAACTATAAATCGTTCCAAAGGCATGTTGTTCCTCTTTCTCACGGTAAACTACTTTGTGCCAATTTTATTTAAAGCTATTGATGTGTAGAAGATGAAAGCCGAATTTTCGAATTTATTTGTAAATCACTCGATTTCAGTTATTCCATTGAGATTATCAATATTGTGTGATGATATTGAATATAAATATGTGAAAACTCGTATATGTCTATCTTTCATGATGTCAACATGATACCTTCGAATTATCTTTCAGATTATGTTTGGCTAGATAAAGATCGGTCCATTATGACATCCCTTTACATTGTAGTCCCATGCACACCAACGAAACAGATCTCCTTAAAAATACTTATCCATTCAGAAACCACTTAGTAATCTTGCTGAACCTTGTAAGGTCTGTTGGCAGAAGCTCCACCAGCTCATACAGTTTTTCAAAGCAGTCTGTCTCCTAGCAGTCGCTGGATCAGAAGATTGGGGCAATTACAAAGGAGATCCTGGATGGTCGCAATCTCTTCTTCATTGCCGCAGTTTCTAGATTGGTCAGGTGCTGCGACTCTAATCGTCGACACCACTGTGACGATGGCACAAAATCCTGCGAGTACTGCAGTAAGAATTCGAGCCGGTTGCCTCTCCGGACAAAGAAAGTTCCGAGTTCTTTTCTTATTGTGAATGGGCCATAGGATGTCAGACTATCTCACAGTCGTTCCTGATCTGCTGATCGCTTCATTCGCTTTCTGGTCCAGACCTACTTTTACTATTTGTATAGGTTTGTTATTATATGTATAAGTAATATATACTCAATTTATACTCAATTTAAATGATGAAATAAATGAGTGTTATACCTTTCACAACTCGATTTTCATTTGTCGGAGTTAGCGGCAAAAAGTTTTCGGCCCGTACTTCGTGGTAGGGAGTGAACAAAAAAAGACCGATAATTGTCTAACGATGACAAAATTATCGATAGGAAAATCGAATTGGACAGAGTTGCCAGGATTACTTACTTTTACTTTTGATGGCACAACAGCCCATGGAGGGCCTAGGCCGAGCTTTTCGCATCCACTCATGTTGTGAGTGTTATATTTGTACATGAATGGAAGGGACCTACAGTTCAAAGCCGAATCCGAACGGCGAAGGAAAAGCTTTTCATAGCAATTTTTACTCTTGTAGGTTTGCCATTGCCTGCCAAGAGGTGGTGCCGTGTAGAAAAATTATTTTTTCTACTTTTTTTTTTGATTTTGCCTGTGCCGAGATTCGAACCCCGGACACTCTGCGTAGCAGTCCAACGCACTACCACTACGCCACAGCGACCACTAGTTGCCAGGATTACAAAACTTAAAAATTAGAACACAATTTCGTTAAGACTCCTGGCCTGAATTCTGGTTTTAACCTGGTTTAAACAGGACAACTCTGATCCTGTAAAAATGGATTAAGCTAAGTTTTCTGAAAAATCTATTAAAATTCATGAAAGTTTAAATATGACAAAGTTTAAATTAACAATAAGAAAATGCGTTATACGTTTCAATGAAATATAAATACAAAATAATAGTGTAATAAGCAAAAATTGTTGGTCAATACTTTTAGATTAGATTAGATTTGGATGTTGACAGGAGGGCCATATTCCTTCCATAGAGATAGGATAGGAGACAGAGATATGAGAAGGGTGAAGTGGGTAATTATATTCCATAGTGCCTGATATAGTACATGCTTCAATGTGGTTTATTCTGATTTAAAAAAATCGGTTTCGCAATTATTTTTCTACCTGGCACGGACAAAACCAAAAAAGGACGGCCTTTTGTCAACTTGGTTTATTTGGTATTTAGTTCCTTATTGCAAGACAATGATTTAATAAATATTTCCAAAGCTGCATTCGTTTTTGTCGCATTTCTTCTACTTTCTACGAAAAAGTTGTTTGTTGAAAATGTTTAGTTTAGCAAGATATGATCAAGAACTTCTGAGAAAATATTTACTGCACTTCGCAGTAAATATTTTGTTGTAACTTGCAGCATGTAAAACAGCAGAGCGTATAAAATTTTCAAGGAAACGGAAGTCTGTGTAATATAAAATGTCCTTTCCTTCACGATGTGTTTGTGTTGAAATAAAAATGTATTTTAAATCCTGCTATCAGTTGAAAGCAGTAGATGTTGTGGGTTAGTTCCTAGTATTTGTATACTATATGTACACAATTTAACGTGGGTTTTGTACGCTTACAGTTAAGCTGCTGCAAGTCATAAGCTTTAGTATTATACTCGTTTTATTTATTCTTGGCTTCCTTCAAGTTAACCAGAGTATTTTCATAATTTCCGCAGCATCTTAAGCAGAAAAAGTTTACAATTTCAAGTACATAAAACGTAATACGTAAGTATCTAAACGAAAATATAAATTTTAGTTCATATTCTATAAAGCAAAAGGTATAAATTTTAAATTCAATTAACTTAAATAACAATAAATTAAATGATGCCCACAAATTTATGCAAAGGTATTATTTATTTCCTTGCAACCAACAGCAGACAACTTCGCGCATGTTTCTAGTCAAACATACTAGAAATATTACTAGTCCATGAATACTAGTACGAAGACTAGAACAATGAAATGGTAGACATGACCAGACTGATGATATAAACTTGGTTCTTATTGACACCAAACAAATCCGATTGCACTTCGGGGGAACAAATAGCCGAGTAGTTTATACACACTTAGCCGAAAGCATGGAAAACTGATTTTGTACGACTTGAAATCAGTATTCAGTATTCGTTTTGAAAAAAAAAAATATCAATAATTATAATACCGCCACGTTAAATTTAACATACAATTACTAGATTGAAATAAGTCATCTGAGCTAGTTATCTGCCTCGTCAAACATCAGTCAGCGAAGATCAGTTTTTCTTTGTTTAGCTTTGCTCGCTACCGTACACTACATCCCATATTGCTAAAATGCTTATGTGGATCACATAATAAGACCTTTGCTCTATAATCCACAGTCACTGGTTCGAGCCCAGTAAACTTCATATAATTTCTTGTTCTTTTAATGGCACAACAGCCCTTGGAGGGCCTTTGCCGAGCTTTTCGCATCCACTCATGAATGGAGGGGACCTACAGTTTTATGTCGAATCCGAACGGCGAAGTGAAAGGCATTTCATAGCCAGTTTTTACTCTTCTCTTGTAGGTTCGCCTTTGTCTGCCAAGAGGTGGTGCCGGGTAGAAACATTTTTTTTCTAATTTTTGATTTTGCATGTGCCGAGTATTGAACCCCGAACACTTTGCGTAGCGGGCCAACACATTACCTAGGAAACGGAGACCACCAAGTAATATGTAATTTATTTGCTAAAAAAAAAAAATTACAATAATAATAAAAAAAAAAAATAAAAGTGTTACCAAAAAACATTTTTTTTCTTGTACCAGTTTCGTTCTAATTTCGTTGAATGGTTCAATGTAACTAGGTTTTAGATCGTATATAAAGACAGTGGAGAACCATTACTGGTCTTGCCCAATGACAAGCCTGTATAAAAATATCTGGTCTGTTCCCATATATTTGGACTAGACATGTAACCAGTTGTTGTCGTCCGCGGTCTAGTATAGGTATAATACTAAGTAGTATAGGACCAGGCTGGTCTGTTACCGGGTTACATTGCCCACTGCATCTGTAGATACTGGAAGATATCGCACATTTGGTTTTTATTGTCGGTAAAGCATACAAAAATAACTCAGGTGACCTTTTTTTCTTTGCTTACACATTTTCTTTTATTCTTTTTCTTTTTGACATACCACAATTGTAAGCAAAACACAAACTCATTCGGCCGACGTTTATGTTTGCGTACTTTGCGCCGTGGAATGACAATTTTTTGGTAAATCAACACGTAAACTGTTAAATTTTCACGTGGAATTTTTGCATGTGTTTTAAAGATATTATACTATATTTCATATAAAAAGGTACTCCATTTAATTTGAACATTTAAGTATATACCCAATGGGAAAGAAGACGCTTTTTTGCATAGACTAGAGCGCCTCCTCTATGAAGGACACTTTATTTGCTTTTGAATTGATGGAACGAAGCGCGGAAATAGCGCTTCGGGGAAGTACAGAAAGAGCTCTTCTGGAAAGCGCTATTGAATTATTTTTCTTTTATTATTTATAATAATTTAATGTGTTTTTTGTTTTTATTTGGTAGCACTTCAAATGTTCCCGTAGGGAGCATACATGAAAGCCCTTGAGAAAATTTTTTTTTTCATTCAATTTGCTCATAAGAATTTATAAATGTACAAAAGAAACGTGTATCGATGTTGTTAATGTGTACTAATGTTTAATTTGAGTTTTATTTCTGTCTTTTACTTTTTCTGGTTAAGCCTTTAATATAAATGGGGTTTCAATTTAATTGACTAATCATATTTTGTTAGAATTTCAATGGAAGAAGAGTACTGCCCATGCAATATCAGTAGTATTCGAATATACTAGATTAATATTTACAAACGATCCAAAAGCATTTCATGTGGGTATTTAAGCTATTCGGGTATTCAAACAATGTATACGACATTTCAATATTTTTGAGTTAAGAATGACGTTTATCAAAAACCAAACATTTTCAGACTCTTCAATCCGTTGTTTTTTTTTATTTATTTTCGTTCCTCAGATACTGAGAGTGCGCTTGGCCGTACATGCCACAGATTAATCGAGCTTACGCTAACTCAAATTATGAAAACATTGAGTCCAAGATCTGGAAACCATCTATTTTGATTACCTATGAGATATAAATACAGGTGAAAAATAAACATATTCTATCGACTTCAATTAATGAGCAGAAAATTATTTGTTCGCTCTTTCACATCAGCGTTAATCAAAAGTCTTGGGAAAAAGAAAACCTCGTGTTTCTCGTCAATGCTCAAGAGAAATTCTATCAGATGACACGGTATAATAACAAAATGTTGATTTTATTACAATTCAATAATATCTAGTTGAGTTCGGGAACTAGACTTTAAGGTCGTTTTTTTAATTAACAGGGCATTGTCAATGAAAATGTAGATATCACCACAGGATATTGCTTTACATCTCATCAGCTACTTAGATACAGTGATCGCACACCACTCTGATTGGAAAAAAAAATGGCAGTGATCAGAAAAGTAGTAGTATTCTGATATGTTTAAACACTCAGAGTGGATTTCGCCCCCAACCGTACCGTCCAACTTTGAGGCATCAGTGTAAAAGTCGATGGCATCAGGGCATATCACATTACCCGCACTCCACTCTTGAGTTGAAGTATGTGGGCTAAAGCTGTTGCCAAAAGATAGTGAGGAGAGAGTGAGATCAATAATTGGTGGAAGATATTTGGTATCACTTAGTATCTTATTAGTTTATACATACTGTAGAAAATGATATCTACTTTTAGTTAAGTATAACAATAACCTTCCATTCATGTACAAATATAACACGCACAACATGAGTGGATGAGAAAAGCTCGGCCTAGGCCCTCCATGGGCTGTTGTGCCATTAAAAGTAAAGTAAAGTAAATAACAATAACCTCAAATGTCCGAAGAATTTAAATGCAAAATTAAACGAAAGTCCGTTGAAAAATGTAGGAGGCTACTCTGACCAAACATTTATCAAGGCTTGATTTTATATAAGGAACATATTAGATAGTTCAATAGTTGACTACCTCGATCCTACCCTCCGGCGACCTGAGTCTTGGCCAAAGCAAGACTACACACCCGCTACAAGCAAGCATACAACCAGCATAACTCCTACCCTCCGGCGAGCTGAGTCTAGGCCAAAGCAAGACTACACACCCGCTACAAGCAAGCATACAACCAGCATAACTCAAGCTCTACTACAAAGCTGCACTTTGGGAGCGCTGCTTTTGTGCTTTTCTGAAAGCAATAATTTTTAGAGACCGTGAAACTTTTGTTTCCAAAAATAACTAGAACCAATGATAACCGATTGTTGTTAACATACGAAACAGATGAGTGTGCTCTCTGTATACTCCTAATAGGCATGCACTTCTTGCTTCTACTTACTACTACTCTTCTTGTACTTTTTAGGAGCGCACTTTAGCACCAAAAGCAAAGCAACTCACGTTTTACGAAATCCAGAGAATAAAGTAAGACTATAAAAGAGGAGCGTTTACTTCTGACAACGGAGCGTTCCAGTTTAGGTAAAGAATGGCTTCGGGAGTGCATTATTTCCCATTGTGTGGCTTCTACATAGCAAATATTTGCTCAGCTCACCTCAAAGAGAAGCCTTGTAAAATAAAAATACTATTTTCTGTGGAAAATATGAAACCACATACCAAAAACAAAAACCCACAGAGTAGTTGTTAAACGGAGTAGCTGACAACTTTGGTTATTCAGTGAGTGCCCAAGTTTTTGTTTGTAACCGGTGTTGAACTGTTGGTCCCACGATTGCAAAAGGCACTATAGCCTTACTAATAATAATAATCGTCTGTTTTTTTCCCAGATCCAAATGCTAGACCTCCCTTATACATACATTTATAATAAGGTTATTGCTATAAGCGAAATGGAAGGTTTTAGCTCAAGAGCCTTTTATCGTAATTTAATATATCTTATAAAATGCTTTGTATTTACCTGCACACCATTGTCCTGGCCATTCTAAACGCTTTATTAAATTATGTCTGAGGAAGCGTAAAAACAAAAAGTTAAAGGCCGAGTTCAATCCGAGAAGGCAAGTGAGAACACAAAATAAAGTGTAATAAGAAAAAAATTAAATTAAAGTAAATGAATGAACTAAACAAGAACTAGAGAAAAAAACACATTAAAAAGAATAAGTGAAAAAGAGAACACATTAAAAGCTGAAAGGAATAAAGGAGTAAAATGAGAAATGTGATTATAATATGAGTACTTTCCCCCCTTCCATCTCTGTTCACCTCGTTCATTCCAAAGCCAGAGAAAAAAAATTAATTTTCTTTAGTGTGATGAATTAATTGACAATCCCCTCCTCATGCTTTCCTTCGCTATACGCCGTCGCATCTTTTATTTACGCCCTCTATTTATATACATCCGTCGTTAAATTAGCGCACAATTTGTTTTTATCAGAAGATAAAAAGCTAAGTGTTAAACTGATGAAAGAGACAGACACACGTAGAGGGGGAGGCGGGGAGGGGAGGAGGGTGGAGGTTGTAACTAAAAGTTGATAAAGGATGACAACCAACTATAAATAAATTAATGATTGTAATTGAGATTGCAGGAAAGTTTCGCTTCGGAAGAATTAAATTAAAAAAGGAGGGAAAAAAGAAGGATATTATTTATGTGAATTACAAAAAACAAGTAATTTGAAGAGCTTCCACATTTCGCTATACTATGAATGTATATAGAGTTGTAAGTATAAGTATGTATATCCATGATAAAGGTATTTCGAAATACACAACAACAACAACAAAACGGAATTTTAATTAAAAATAAACAACAAAAAACTAAAAATCTTGTATTTTAAACAGGCTTTATTAACGTAACGTTTGCCAGAGAGAATATTTAATAATACTGCATATCGAAGAGGCAGATCAGTCACTGTTCCACATCAATAATTAATATGTATAAGCTACTCATAATTTGGAATTTTAATAACTTATTTTCACTGAATAAGTAGTATGTATTATTGAAAGAGATACAAGGTGGAGCGAAAGTAATGTCATAGTGTGAATTGGCTGCCATTTTGTTAGTTAGATAGTTGACTTGAAGGGTGTAAAATGGCACCGTTCAAATGACCAGCCCCTGAGTTGACGCAGAGTGTGCGGATTTTAAATCCTGGCACAGGCAAAATCAAAAAAAGTAGAAAAGTCACCGTCTCTTGGTTTAAATCGCCAAAACGGGAGATCACACGTTCCGAAAATTGGTGTTTCTAAATCTCTATTGTTCCCTGAGCTGTGTATCGCTTCATTGCTTATTGCCAATTAATTCTCTATCTGTCCACAATATATGTAAATGTCAAAGCACAATGACATTTGACGATATTTGGACAATCACATTATAACATTACTTTTGCCTCACCTTGTATACCATACTGTTCTACATATGTATATACTTGAATTTGTTGTTATTCTCTTTTTCACTAATCTGCACACAATGGTCAGAATTTCTCTGAATTATAGTTTTTCAGTGTAAAGCTAACACTACAAATAATTTTCCAAATTAAACATAAATAAATTAACAAGTAATGTTGCATGGTAATTAAAAAATGTATAGTAAAAATGAAAAACATTAAAGTCATGTAGTCAAATTTTCACATGGATGATTCGGCAAAGCTCGGCTAAATATTTACCTGTATGCATATACACCCCTGCTCAAAATAATATTTACACAGCATACTTTCAACAATAACATAACAAATAGTAGTTTTATTCAATATATTATTAACAAACAAAAAATTCACATTAATTCAGTGGATATAAATAAATAAAGAAAAATACACTTCATTACTATAAAAAGTATAACAAAGAATTTAAGATTAATAAACATTTTAAGGCGCTTATTTGGCTGCTCAAAAAAATAGTAACACTTGTAGTATTACAAACACAAAAAAAAAGAATAATTAAAAGTGTTAATAAAAAATTATTGGGTATTTTGAATCATTTAACTAATATCCTGTGTATTCACCACCATTTTGAATTACCTTCGCTACTCTCCTTGGCATACTATTGATCAAATCCCGACAAGTGTCTATGGGTGTCTCATACCATATTTTCTGAGCGAACACTCAAATAATCTTTATTAGAGAAAACTTTTTTCGCCAATTTCTTTTTTAAGTTTCCCCCAGGTTTTCTATTGGATTTAGATACGGATATTGACTTGGCAATTACTGACTTACTTAGCTGGCACTACAACCGATGATCGGTCTTGGCCGCCTCCTCAAAGCATCGCCAGTCACTTATGCTATGCGCGCGCTGGCGCCAGTTGATAAGGCCAAGTACAGTCAGGTTGCCCTGCACCTGATCTTTCCAACGGAGATTAGGACGTCCCCTTCTGCGTGTTCCTCCAAAGTGGTTCGAATAAAACACCCTTCTAGCCGGAGCGCTTTCTTCCATTTGCTCAACATGACCCAGCCAGCGAAGCCGCTGGAGTTTTATACGCTTGACTATGTCAGTGTCGGCGTACAGCTCATCGTTCCATCTTATTCGATACACGTCGTCCACGCATACTGGACCGTATATCTTACGGAGTATCTTCCTCTCGAACGCTCCTAACAGCCTCTCATCATTGATGGTCAATGTCCACGTCTCTGCGCCATACATTAAGACCGGAAGGATGAGGGACTTATAGAGCGTTATTTTCGTCGGTCGAGAGAGGTTTCTACTTCTCAATTGCCTACTGAGCCCGTAGTAACACCTGTTGGCAACAGTTAGTCTCCGCTTGATCTCAAGGCTGACATTATTGTTGGTGTTTATGCTGGATCCTAGATATACGAAATCCTTGACGACCTCAAAAGTGTAGTTGTCAACAGTGACATTTTGTCCAAGACGCCGTGACTCTTTGTTTGTTGACACAAGGTATTTCGTTTTGTCCTCGTTCACCACTAGACCCACACAACGAGACTCCCTTGACTTGGCACTTGGCTACTCTAAAACATTGACATTATAGTCTTCAAAGCATTTTTTTTTAACATCTTAGCGATATGCTTTGGGTCGTTATATTGCTGATAGACCAAAAGTAAAGTCATGTTTTCCTCCGCATAGGGTAGCATTGTATTTTCCACAATTTCCTTGTATTCGGCTGCTGTCATATGGTTAGTAGTTTGGTGTATAGGACCGACTCCATACCAAGAAAAGCATCCCAAAACCATATTATTTCCACCCCCATGTTTCGCTGTTTTTTTTCGTGAAACGAAGGTGAAATTCTTTGCCTTTTGGACGGCGTACATTCCTTTCTGAATCGTTTCCGAATAGATTAATTTTCGTTTCATCGCTCCATAAAATATTTCTCCACTTATTCTCACCCTCAGACTCCACCCAGATTTTGTGTTTCCTTGCAAAATTTAACCTTATGCTCAAATTGGTTTTTGCATCAAACGAACCATTTTGGCTATTCGTCCTGGAAGGTTAACTCCATATAACCGTCAGCGAATCCTTTGGGCACTAACAACGTTTCTAATTTCGGCTGCTACTTATTACCTTTGAAGACTTAAATGGGTCCTTTCTACAGATTTTTACAGATAGTTACAATGTGACGATCGAGATTTGCGTTAGTTTTTTTGGGTCTTCCACGAGACTCGTTTTGGGATTTTTGCTTTAACGCATTTCTAACAAAATTATGGGATCTCCCCATCAATCGGTCAATGTCACGAAGTGATTTTCCTTCTTTTCTTAGGTTCGAAACTAACCGGGCTTCTTCATCATTGCAGTGTGATTTACGACCCATCTATTTATTTGATAAAATTTCACTATTTTAAAGTTAATTAAATCAAAATTAACGCGTTTAAATTAAGAACTGTAAGAACTCAAAAAAAAAAAACCTTCTTTAAAAAAAAACTTTAGTGAACTTGTAGGTGTAACTATTATATTGAGCCAGAAGATTTTGACTTTTTTCACGCGAAGCAACAATTCACAATAATTAGGGAAATCACACGTTTCACTTTGCCAGCAATAGCATTGCCATATTGCGTTAATTAAAAAAAACACTTAATTTTACCTTTAATTGCGCGATAATGGTTGCAAACAAATTCGAACAAAAAGTCTAACTAATCAGTGTAATTATTAATTTGGGCAGGGGTGTACATGTATATAATATTATCTGCATATGTAGAATGTGTACATATGTGTGCACATTATGCTTTATCATGTCTAATTAAAATGTACTCAAATTGCATTAAGAGCTTTCAGGAACATTTCATATTTATGGTAAGTTGCATCCATACATTAATCTGATTATTTGCATTTTATTTTTTTCCTAGAAGCTAAAAACTTTTTGGCATGCAAAAAAATAATAAATCAGTTCTGCCCAAAAACGAACATGACTCTACACTATAAGTAACATAATGTATTTTCAGTACATAAATAAGTACGTTACAATCATGTTGTTTTAATTTGTCAACACAAAACAAACAATAGCGGTATACAGGATCTTGAGTTTTTGTTGTATTTTTCTTCAAAATTTACAATCTTTACAAAAGACTGTGAACGTAATTGTAGTAAATTTTATTTATTATATTTATTGAGTTAGAAAATTGAACAGTTTGAAAGAAAAAAAACACCAAAACGTTGTTATAAAACTTTTATTTTATACTGATTACACTTATATATATTATAGAAGATCCTGAAAATCGATTGAAGGTTTATAATTGGCAAGTATTGAAATAAAAACATTGACTTAGGTACTCAAGTGGCATGTAACAAAGTTGATGGCACCAACATACACTGAAAGATGCGATTGAAGTTTGTACAGTTCTCAACTATCGCTGTGTAGGTTACTTTTAAAAATATAATACTTAGCTCTCATCATGTGAAGTATATAAGAATGTTATTAAATTTTTGTAGTAGTAACTGAATTGCATTGTTAATACCACTACCAGAAACATAGTGTAATATATTGACATCTCAATGGCAGCATTTGGAAATAGGTGAGATTCACTTTACAGTGATTAATTTGCTTTACACACAAATACAGACGTAGAATACAACTTTTTCATTAAAGTTTTTGACAAATGTGGACAATAAAAAGCACATACAAACAAGCATAAATTCATACAAATATAAATACATACACCCCTGCTCAAATTAATAGTTACACTGAAAGTTTTTCTGTTCGAATTGGTTTTTGCAACCATTTTCGCGCAATTAAAGGTAAAATTAAGTGTTTTTTTAATTAAAGTAACATCGCAATGCTATTGCTGGCAAAGTGAAACGTGTGATTTCCTAATTATTGTGAATTGTTGCTTTGCGTGAAAAAGTCAAAATCTGCTTGCTTAATACAATAGTTAAACCTACAAGTTCACTAAAGTTTTTTTTTAAAGAAGGTTTTTTTAAGTTCTTACAGTTCTTAATTTAACAGCGGTAAATTTTGATTTAATTAACTTAAAAATAGTGAAATTTGATGGGTCGTAAATCACACTGCAATGATGAAAAAGCCCGGTTAGTTTCGAACCTAAGAAAAGAAGGAAAATCACTTCGTGACATTGACCGATTGATGGGGAGATCCCATAATTTTGTTAGAAATGCGTTAAAGCAAAAATCCCAAAACGAGTCTCGTGGAAGACCCAAAAAAACTAACGCAAATGTCGATCGTCACATTGTAACTATCTGTAAAAATCTGTAAAAAGGACCCATTTAAGTCTTCAAAGGTAATAAGTAGCAGCCGAAATTGGAAACGTTGTTTGTGCCCAAAGGATTCGCTGACGGTTATATGGAGTTAACCTTCCAGGACGAATAGCCAAAATGGTTCGTTTGGTGCGAAAAAACAATTTGAGCATAAGGTTAAATTTTGCAAGGAAACACAAAATCTGGGTGGGGTCTGAAGGTGAGAAAAATTGGAAAAATATTTTATGGAGCGATGAAACGAAAATTAATCTATTCGGAAACGATTCAGAAAGGAATGTACGCCGTCCAAAAGGCAAAGAATTTCGCGTTCGTTTCACGAAAAAAGACAGCGAATCAT
Source organism: Palloptera scutellata (assembly GCA_958295655.1). NCBI lineage: Eukaryota > Metazoa > Arthropoda > Insecta > Diptera > Pallopteridae > Palloptera > Palloptera scutellata. The sequence goes on from OY282451.1 coordinate 43,833,215, forward strand.
GGGGGTGGAAATAATATGGTTTGGGGATGCTTTTCCTGGTATAGAGTCGGTCCTATACACCAAACTACTAACCATATGACAGCAGCCGAATACAAGGAAATTGTTGAAAATACAATGCTACCCTATGCGGAGGAAAACATGACTTTACTTTGGGTCTATCAGCAATATAACAACCCAAAGCATACCGCTATTTTGTTTGAAGACCATAATTCTAAATCCAATAGAAAACCTGTGGAGAAACTTAAAAAAGAAATTGGCGAAACAAGTTTTCTCTAATAAAGGTCAATTGCGTTCATAAAATATGGTATGAGACACACATGGGCAGACCATAGACACCATTGTGATCTAAAAACTATTCCTTAGGAAGAGCTGGAGCAAAAGTTCGTAAAATTGTAGAGAAGTTGGAATTTTCCTTGTATTGGAGCCCCCTATATGAACCGAGGTTTTAATTGTAATAATTATGTGCACCAGTGTTTTTAAACCATGCATATGTATTACAATTTATAATCAAATCGCATTTTTTATTACGTCATATCCTTGTTAAACTCGATTGCGAAACCCAGTTTGTTCCCTGATTGCGCAAGAGTTCCATATATTTTGATGAAGATGTGTCCTTTTAGGATTCAAGTTAAGTTCATTATTTATATGATTTATTTTGATTGAATTACCATATCGATTTTCAAAACCACGTAACAAACGATTCTTTATTACTCAATTAAATATTTTATTATATATAGTTTATTTCTTATTATGCGAATGCAATTTTGAAACCACTTATGAATGCACATATAAGTATTTAACGAATTTCTATAGTGCAACTACTTGAGCATTGATTCAATTATATTATATAGTATACATATATGTCATGCATTTGAAATAGTTAATGGTGGCAGCGCTTGATATGGTCATATGTGTTATGCAATTGAAATAGTTTATGGTGGCAACGCTTGACATAATCATATGATGGTTATGTTCTGTTGGCAATGATTCATCGAGACTCGAGTGAGTGCTTGCAAGAATCGACAGAGCTTGAACACACTCTGCTGACGGCGGTCAATAAGATATTTAATCATTGAGAAAAGAAAAGTAAAGCGTGGCAGAGTGGTGAACAAAATCTGTCTGCCACCAACTTAAAAATCAAACATTTAAAATGACATATATGTTTGTACTAAAACGTAACAACAACGATTTATTAATTTATATGGCATACGAAAAATACACCAGGTGGTGCGCCATTTTTTTTTTGTCGGTATTCACATATTAAATAACTTAAAAAAAAAACCACCGATTTTCATATATATGAGATATTTTTATTTTATTTGGTCCTTTAAAATTTATAAGGTTTTGAATACAACAACAATCCAGTGGACGTCGTTATTTACCAAAAGAAAATGTGCCCTTTCCATTACTTTTTCGAGCATCTCGGGCGGTAGAGCGATGATTTCGGTATAAAAGTTTGACTTGAGTTCGTCAATGGTCTGAGGCTTGCTGGCATATAACCCTTTTTTTTCAAATAACCCCACAAAAAGAAGTCATGAGCGGCCAAGACCATAGGAGCGGCCTAGACCAAACGTCTAGGGAATTGTCGTTGCAGAAACTGCATTGTTTGATTTGCAGTGTGGCATGGTGCATCATCCTGTTGAAACCAGTAACCGTCCAGACCTTTTTCATACATTTGTGGGCAGACAAATCGACTGTTTCGCCTTCTCTGAAGAAAAATGGCCCAATGATGGTTTCAGCGCAAACTCCAGCCCAAGCAGTCAGTTTTTGGGCATGCAATGGTGTTTCATAGATCTCGTATGGATTCTCCGTTCCTCAAATATGGCAACTTTGCTTGTTAACGGCACCAGAAAGTGTGAAATCGGCCTCGTCAGTCATCAAAATTTCATTCCAAAAATCAGGTTCAGTGCCAACCAATCGAGCGACTGTTTGGCCGTATTCCGAACGATACGAACGGTCTGTCGGCAATATTGTACTGAATTGACTTTTAAAAACATGTTTACTCAATTCAATCGGTTGATAAATGTTAAAATTATTCAATGTTTACATTTTACTTTACTTTTAATGGCACAACAGCCCATGGAGGGCCTAGGCCGAGCTTTTCGCATCCACTCATGTTGTGCGTGTTATATTTGTGCATCAATGTTTACACAGCGACATAAAAGATGACGCACCCTGTATAATTTATATTAAAAGAATATAGTAAAAGCTATAAATAAATAATTAACGCAAGGATCCACGTGTGTGTATAAGTAGCTTCAATCAACGAGCCGCTTATTAATATGGTAGATAGTCCTAGTCCAGCCAGAGACAGGGTACGAGAATGGAAGGAGGAATGACTTCAACTGCAAGAAAGGCAAATCGAATTGAATTAATATTAAGATTTAAAGTACAATTGTATGTAAGCTAATACACAATAGCATTTAAATTCGCCAAATGTTGGCAGACACACACACAAACAGCAGGCACATACACATACTTAAATACCCTGCAAACTGAGTTAGTCTCAAAAATTACATAGTACCATTACCTAACCAAAAACGACCTAGTTATACTACATATTCAGGGAAAATATTGACCTGTAATTCTCATAGACTTTACAATATTTTTCACTTACTTACTTAACTGGCACTACAACCGATGATCGGTCTTGGCCGCCTCTATGAAGCTTCGCCAGTCACCTCTGGCTATGCGCGCGCTGGCGCCAGTTGATAAGGCCAAGTGCAGTCAAGTTGCCTTGCACCTGATCTTTCCAACGGAGATTAGGACGTCCCCTTCTGCGTGCTCCTCCACCGTGGTTCGAATAAAACAGCCTTCTAGCGGGAGCGCTTTCTTCCATTCGCCGTCCGGCAACATGACCCAGCCAGCGAAGCCGCTGGAGTTTTATACGTTTGACTATGTCAGTGTCCGGAGTACAGCTCATACAGCTCATATAGCTCATCGATTCATCTTATTCGATACACGTCGTCCACGCATACTGGACCGTAGATTTATTTTTCACTTACTTATATGAATTTCTGAAATAAACAATCGATGACAAAGATAGAAAATGCAGAGTAGTTGTCTGCTATTTTAATTTTCTTTTTCTTTTTTACTTATATGAACTTACAATGTAGAAACGTATTTATGACAAATTCTGAAAATATTATTTTTTTTGTGCATTCTCTATTCTCTGACTGAAGAAGCTTAGTTCGCTACAAGTAAATTTTAAACTAAGTAGTTTGGCACTACATAAGGTACTCGTATATAAATAAACATACTAGTTCAATAGTTAGCTGAACATTTTTTCTTTTATTTTTTTTTAATTCATATATTCAAAACACAGGGTGTACTCTTATCGATGATAGAAAAATTGTATTTTCGTAGGACATCAACGTGGATAAAAAACAATTATGCTGCGAGGAAATGAGATCGAGAAATGGATTAACTAGCTTTTTTAGCTAGTTGGTTGCACTGCACGGTAAATACTGCCACAAGTACATACAAATAATATATACTAAATGGAGGATAGGGTAAAATGTTTGCATTTCAAATAACACATACGAGAATAAGCACTAAATAAATAAAAATAAATAAAAACCACTTACTTATGTTACATACGAGTCCTTTGATATACAGCCAAACAATTTATGTAGAAACAAATGTCAAGCGATAGACAGTGTATGTATGTGCCTAAATGCTGAAGTAAACAACATATTCAGAAGTTCATTTGCTATTTAAAAACTTCCTGAAACAATGCTGCAACTGCAGCATTTTTGCAGTGATTTTCAATTTAACTAAGCGTAAATTTGATTATCATAGAGCTAATGTTCAATGCTCATCAGAAGTTGCCAAAGTGACTGAATTTTTTTTATGGTTTTATGCCATCATCTCAGTTTGACAATTTATATGCATCCGCAACACCGTAACTTTATTTCTAAGTAAGTTATTTCTCTGCCATTTTATATTTGTCTGTGATTTTATTTTATTCTGTTTTTTTTTTTTTTTTGGCTATACGACATTATTCTCTGTCGATTTGTAAAATGCACTTGCAGCTTGCTATTATCTTCACTTCAACGATTGCCAAGTTTGGTAAAGTGTCAATAAATTGTTATTAAATGATGATGTACAAATTTAGTTTAATTTTACGGAAGTTATTTAGTTTTGAAGCTATCTTTTATCCTGCGAATAATAAACAAAAACTAATTTCTTTAAGTAAAAGATTGAAAACGAATAAAACGGGTTAAACATTGATTTAAGATCACGCTCTAATTGTATTAAGTTGATAAATAATTCTTTTATGATGAGAAAAAATAACAGCTTAGGGTTTTTTCTTGTTAGACGAATTTGATGGCATTGACCTCAAATTTTGTAGAAACTATAGGAATAGTACATATACTCTGTACTTGACATTTATGCTCCATACACATTGACAGCTACATGACAACAACTGGTAAATTACAAAAAATCACGTTCTTATGGAGACTATTTTTTTTAGCGACGTCGCGACAATATGACCACCAACCAAAATTATAGTGGCTTTCATTGTGATCAAGTAAATGACTATACGGCGACATTTGAAGCCGACGGCAATTGGTAGTCATGAGTTCGTGTAGCTGCTATCGTCAATGTGTATGGAGTATAACAGTGAAGTCACTGTAATATCGTTAATAACATCGTTAACACTAGAAACTATCGATACTTACCACGAGTGTTTTTGGGGTACATTTGGGGTGTTCAACAGTTGTCTTATTTTGTCGTATTGTTATAAAGCCGTAAAATTTTGTATGAGATATTAGAGAATTAACGACAATTGAAAGGATACGACACTGAATAAGACACCTTGTGAACACCCCAATTGTTATGCTCGACACCAAACAATTTGTGCCTCATACAACGTAAGGCCCTCTAAGGCCCATTGTTTCTGCTAAACTGTTAGGGGGAAGTAAACTTTCTTCTCTACCTGCAGAGTAAAGATTATTTACTATACTGTTAGGGGGAAGCAAACTTTCTTCTCTACCTGCAGAGTAAAGATTATTTACTATACCTAGTAGGTTGGATCTCAACGCAATCGATCTACGTGGGTGTCATCGGCAATCCAGAAGGAAAGTGATACCACACCACACTTGGATAGGATAACTAAGTTCTGATCATCTAATTACCTACTTAAATATCTTGGGCTTTTTTAAATGAAGTAAACGAATTCCTCTACTTGCTTTCGTCTTATTTAATATTTGCAATACAAACGGGATATTTTATTACTCTTCCAAACACTTATCTTTTTCTCTTCTATCTGGACGAAGTATGTAGAATGGAGAGTGTGTGTGTGTGTGTGTGTGTGTGTGTGTGTTTTATTCGGTTTCGACCAGGTAGGTGGGAATCTTCATAGATATGAGTACTGCTCACATGCCCCCGATTCGCCTCCATGCACCTACGGACTAAACCCACCTCCTACGAGCGCGGAAGGATTTACTGTGTGTGTGTGTGTGTGTGTGTGTAATGATCTAAATGCTTAGTTAGGCTCATCATGTTGCATAGCCGCCCTAATCTCTCAAGCAGAGTTAAAGAAATTCATAAACAAAGTTATATTTTAATTAGTTAAAGATGTGGCGTAGTGGTAGTGTGTTGGACTGCTACGCAGAGTGTCCGGGGTTCGAATCTCGGCACAGGCAAAATCAAAAAGTAGAAGAAATAATTTTTCTACACGGCACCACCTCTTGGCAGGCAACGGCACACCTACAAGAGTAACAATTGCCTATGAAAATCTTTTCACTTCGCCGTTCGGATTCGTAGGTCCCTTCCATTCATGTACAGATATAATATGCACAACATGAGTGGATGCGAAAAGCTCGCAATGCTTAAAAGTAAGTAATATAACTTTAAGATTCCAATAATTGCTAGCTTAATTTAATGCTACGGTTTCCCCCCCCCCCTCCCCCCCCTTACAAAACAAATAATATTTTCCAGGTCTCTCAATTATACCAGTTAATAAAACCGCTTTTTATTTTTTATATTACGAACCGACTCGCTTTATTTGCTGATTATTAGGTACCTAGTGAATAGTTAAAACAAGACCACAATCGAGTCATGCTTGATTTTACGACATGCTCATCAACGCCATCACTAACGTTATCAGCAACGTCGTCATCAAGCTCTCTTCGGTGAAACTGTTATCACGACGTGGCGCCTTTATCACGTTTTCGTTAATCAAAATACCACAGGCAGGAGTGGATCAAGACATATGCGACCAGGGCGCAATAAAGAATTAAGCTGCGTTTTCTGCTCTATTAACTCACATAAGAACCATACGAAAGTTCAATGAACATAATGTACACATTTTCTGTGACGTCATGTAGAAGTGTTGCCAATTTAATGTTGTTAAACATTTGTTAAACATTGTTTAAACATTTTTAACAAATTTTCAAATCAATTAAATTTTATGCTGAGAATACATAAAGAAAATTCAAAAAATTTACAATTTGTAAACTTTTACATAATTTAAACGTAATTTACAGAAATATTTCGTTCTACTACATATGTACGTCTCTTGCTCTTCATCTGTTCGCCGCAATCGTTATCCCAGTGATTCATTTCCGATTTTCTGTGATTATTATGTAATGAAACATTGAATAAAATATAAATTGTGTGTGTGTGGCGACGGCAAAGTGTATGTGCAAGGACGAGTGGCAGTGGTTAGCTCTTGAATGGTGGTGCGATAAAACACTAACACACACACACACACACACATCCAGACAAGCACTGTTTAGCGCACACATACGCACAGATAAATTGTTATACTTGTTCGCCTTGTTGTTGATTTTTGTGTGTGTGTAAATGTTTCTGCTGCTCATGAATTTTGACAGTTTTTGTGCAATTTTTATCGGGGTTGCCATTGTGTATTGTACTCGTAATACAAATATTTTGTATTTCTTGTATTAGTTATACAAAATATTTCTTTTACTTTCTTTCTGATCCTTTCTTTAGCGTTTAGGCTTTGTATAACAAAGGATATTTTATTTCTATTCCTTTTTTAATTTTTCTTTAACTTTTGTTGCTGAATTGTGTTGAGTGTTGAGCGCATAATTTAAGATATGCCGCAATGTTGTTTGAATATAAATAAAAAGTTACTGACAACTTATTTTTGCTATTGTTGTTGCAGTGCGATATAATTTATGTTGACCACTTGACCAGTGTGTAAAAAACAAAAAACGGGTAAGAAATTGTTTTTCCTATTAGATACCGAACAAAAGCGTTATAATTGTGTCTTATTAAATTGTGACAACCCTCCAGAGCGCGGTTAAGAACAAAAGTTGAATATCATTCAGATTGTCCGAATGTTTTCTTTACATATTTAAGACGATAAATTTGTTTACTTTATATGAATTAAGTAATAAAATACAGTATTTGAGAGAAAATATACATAGATCGAACTAGTTTCCCTCATTTGCATACAAAAAGAAGTGAACATTTTTTTGTTATTGATTTTTGAAATTTCATGTAACAATTGAAATGAAAATGGGTAACGCTTCTTCTGCCTAGTAGATTCATTTATTCATTTCCTTATTATTATTATTATTTGTGTTTGTTTTCGTTTTACATTACGCGTCAGTTCGGCTATTGCCGATGTAGGAAAACAAACTGTGAAAAGAAAATGAATTGATGCACTTAATTTAGTCGTTTATTCAAATTCACGCTTCTTGGATTTTATTTAATTATGCATGCTTACATCGAGGAGTGGTAGTTGGAATCGATGGTGCAAGGAACGCTGGGACGCACACCAAGCTACAGCTGCCGGAAGCATTCAAAAACAAGCAAACAAACTAAAAACAGAATGCGACACTTCATACTTTGGCGAACAGCATTTGCTGATGAAAGCGCTTACACACATACATATCAAAAATATATGTATGTGTATGTATATGTATATGTATATGTATATAGAACACATTTGTTTTATCGTCGTCACTTTGAAGGCTAAATTACTCAGGCTCCGGTCTGTGATGGCATGCAACACGCTACCGCAACATCTTCTTATCACCAAACAAGAAAAACATCCGAAATTAATTGAATCTCATCGTTATGCGACCAAACACAAACACAACATTCAGCAACAACAATAGAAACGACGAGGCAAATTTTTCAATGATTAACACATTCTTATTCGGGATCATGGCGTAGACAATAGAAGGTAGTAGAGGGTACTAACTTAAATATACATACTACGTACTTATAAACATACACACTCCTGCGAGTACATTTGTTTACATACATAAGTATATACTATACTATACATACTTGTATGTACAATGAATTTGTTGTGTTGTTAGTATTTGAGCAGCGCGAACACGCACGCACTACGTCATCTGTGAAAACGTATTACTGCTGAATAAAGCTTATAGACTTCATCAGTTTTATATGTGCATACATACATGGATACTTAGCATAGTATGAGTATAGAACAATTTTTGGCCATGATTATGATAATCTGTGCTTCTGCTGCTGTTTTACTTCACTGCGCTTCTATCTCAAGTACATATAAGTAATTGATCGATAATCAATGAGAGATGAAGAAGCTCAATTTATTTTTGTGAAGTGCTTTTTCGTATACTTATACAACATTTTTTTGTTTTTGGTTTAACGTTTTGTTTGATTTTTGTTTTGTGATTTTTGTTAGTAAATATCAAACATTAATGAATCGAACACTTGTGCTCAAGATACGCCGCTCTTTGATGGAGTATCTTAATTTAGTGGGATGCTGATTCTCTGGGACCGGGAAGGAGGTGAGTTGGCATAGGAAACTGTATACAGCACAAATATGTTTCGAAACCGTTTCATGAGATTTTTCTTGTTTTTTCTGTTTGTTTGTTTGTCGCTGTTGGCAAATGAATATCATAAGCAAGGGTCTTCTTAAAATTTTAATCAGTTTTTGGTAATATAAATTGTTTTTCATATTTTCCATATCGCTAGTACTTGCTTGCTTGCTTAACTGGCACTACAACCGATTATCGGTCTTGGCCGCCTCTACAAAGCTTCGCCAGTCACCTCTGCTTCTAGCCGGAGCGCTTTCTTCCATTCGCTCAACATGACCCAACCAACGAAGCCGCTATATTTTTATAGGCTTGACTATGTCAGAGTCGGCGTACAGCTCATACAACTCATCGTTCCATCTTATTCGATACACGTCGTCAACGCATACTGGACCGTAGATCTTACGCAGTATCTTCCTCTCGAACGCTCCTAACAGCCTCTCATCGTTGATGGTCAATGTCCACGTCTCTGCGCCATACATTAGGACGGGAAGGATGAATATTTAGGCTAGCACTTCAGCATAAATATTTCGGATACTTTTACTAGAAACCAGTGTCAAGATCTTCAATTTAACTCAATTCGATTGGTGTACATTTCTCTCTCTCTCGCTCTACATTAGTGAGCTTCCACTTTATTTTTTTCCAAGGTGAATTTAATAAGGTGAAGTTGTCTGCAACTGGCTTCCCTTCTTTCTTTGTAAAGTGATTGTCAAAATTATCGTTTACGTTTGATTGTTTATTAACTTTTTTCTTACTTACCTTTAATGGCACAACAGCCCATGGAGGGCCTAGGCCGAGCTTTTCGCATCCACTCATGTTGTGCGTCTTATATTTGTACATGAATGGAAGGGACCTACAATTTAATGCCGAATCCGAACGGCGATGTGAAAAGCTTTTCATAGCAATTTTTACTCTTGTAGGTTTGCTTTTCTATTTTTTGATTTTGCCTGTGCCGAGATTCGAATCCCGGACACTCTGCGTAACAGTCCAACGCACTACCACTACGCCACAGCGACAACTTTTTTCTCGCCTTTTTGTTTTCCTCAGCTGATTTTGACATTCACTAAGAACCGCCATTATCGCTGCAACAACAAAAATGTGTTGTTCTAGTTATTTGTACTTATTGTATTGCGGCGGTTGTTGTTCAACAAACCCTTGTCGTTGTTGCCTTGATGCATTTTTTTGTACCTACTGCTTTTATAAACTCGGCGTGATTTTGTCTTATGCTCGTTTAATTCAACTATATTCATGAGACTCCATTCGGAGAATAATTGGAGATTTATAATGTTCTGTATTGATTCGTTCGCAGCATACCTTTTTCTCAAAACTCTCCAAAGAGTTAAGGCATTTTGAGAACGAGTATAAATGACAAATGGTATTTTGATAGTAAATCGAGTTCCCGGATTTTATTACAGGACTAAACACTGCAGTATCCAGTATTTATAACAAGATTCTCCTAAGCAATACCGTCTATCACGACAGGAATAGTAGGATCACTTTGAAATCATGTAATCCATCAAGTGAAGTTAATACTTAGTGACCCCATGCGCAATCAGTTTCGACACTTGTGTCATATGTATTTATTCTACATGATGTTTTACCAATTCAATTCCATTGTTCATTCAGTGTGACGGCACTGTATGATTGTGCAACTATCACTTTAGTGTTAAAAGAAGCAATGTATGGGCTCTATTCCTCTGCTTCGATATTGATTTCCAAACTGAGTTTAGTAACTATTAAGTTTTCCAGGCAACTGTCATTCTAGAAAAGAGTTAATATTCAAAAAAAAGAGAACAAAGTCAGGTATAATGGTTTTTGTTGCGAAAAGGGTCCGTCCCTCTTTACTTCAACTCATCCTCATTTATCCTATTTGGAGACATTTCGAGCTATTAAAACCACACCATTTGCATTCAATATAACTTTTGTATCCATTTATAAAATTAATAGTAAGGAAAAATGTGTCGATTGTGAGAGATTCCCCCTGTGACGTTTCCCCTGAAAAAAGCTTAGTTTAAATTTCATTAATACCTACTTGTTCATACTTGTTTTAAATAAAGTTATTGATGAATCAGTCTCACCCAATTGATTCTCCTTAATATCAAACCCAACCTTTTTTTACTACTTTTGATTTATTAAATTTTACGGTATGAAGAGAACATATTATTTTCGGAATTATTTTAATACAAAAAAAGTTTAAATAATTCAATATTCTTAACCCACAGGTACATATGTAAATAGTATAAAATAAAAAAAATTGTGAATTCAAGAAAATCCTAAGTAATCCAATTTATTTCACTTTTTTACACATTGAAGTTAAGAAGTTCATGCAAAAGTAATAAGATCCTTTTTCAAACTATTAAATATTATATATACAAAAAAAGAAGAAAAAAAGTCAATTTAGAAGATTCCATCTTTGTTTTTGTGCATGTGATTTTTCTATAAAATTATTTTCTGCAAAATTACTAAGTATGGTAGACTAGGAATATCTGTTGCTGCCTCTGTATGTTGTTATTGTTTGGTTTACCATACGAAATGGCATAAAATAAAGTAAAATGAAAAGGAAGAAGAAGAAAAGGAAGAATGAAGTTTTTACTACGACTCGAGTTTCTATGTTTGTATGTCATGTTTGGTAAAGAAAATGCTTGAATTATTTATAAACCCCAGCAACAGCGGCACTACCACCAAGAACAATGAAAACAACAGAAGCAACAATAGAACGTAAACATTTCAACCAAAATTACCACAAAATATTTAACACACTCCTGCATGCACACATACGAGTACATACATACATGCATATTATACATGCATGCCACCGATGCCAGGTTGTGGGTAATTCCTCAAATTGCGGGGAATATTCACTCTTGTGGGGAAATGGGGAATTTCTAAAATTTTTTAGCTATTTTCTACACTTCATAAATTATTAGGGAAACTTTATATTTTGTACACTAAAATGTGCAAAAAAGTTTAGTCGTCAAACAAAAAGACAGATTCCTTTAAAAGTTAACTCTGGTCTCTAATATTTATTCGTGCAACTCCCTGAATATATTACATATAAGTATGTACATAAATGGTGTAAAGCGTCATAGAAGTTGTGCGATTTCCCGAATAGTTAGCTACTTTAACTTCGCGGAAATGCTATAAGTTTTCTAAAATTTGTAGAGGCAAAATTACATTATATTATATTACGAATATCTTGTTCCTACTGTTTATTAATTCAGACCAAATAAAAAGGTTCGATCACAGGATTGTGTAAAAGCAAATTATTACACCTTTATTAATTTCTTTTCGGTGGAGGAACACGAAGAAGGGGACGTCCTAATCTCCGTTGGAAAGACCAGGTGCAGGACAACCTGACTGCACTTGGCCTTATCAACTGGCGCCAGCGCGCGCATAGCAGAAGTGACTGGCGGAGCTTTGTGGAGGCGGCCAAGACCGATCATCGGTTGTAGCGCCAGCTAAGTAAGTAAGTAAGTAAGTAAGTTATTAATTTCTTTCACCACTCGACAAACCTTTCTACTTTAAAATTATCCACCAAGCACTGTGTTTTCACTACGACTGCAAAACTGTGACCGTTTTCATTCCGCTGCTTGCTGTCGTATTTGTACCACAGATGGCGTCGCTTTCACTAACATTACAGAGCTGCCCGTAGTTTCCAGATGATACTGTCAGTACTTTATCATATGTCATTAGTTAGCAAAACTACGAACAATTACCATGGCCACGAACATCAAAAGCTTTTTGTAGTTTCTAGATGATGCTTTATGTCGCCTTGTAGCCGCTAGATAGCGCCACTGGTTTATGTCCTTCAGATGGCGTAGGTATATATGTAGATCACTTCAAATGTGTGTGTATATATATTTTTTTTTAATGATACATTCAACACTTAGGGTGTATTAATGCAGAGCAGTGTATTGAATGGAAGGAAGATTGATAGGTGGGAGGAAGAAGGAGGGAGAATGAGAGAGAGAATGCAATCACACAAGACACCGATAAAAATATAGGCCGCCATTGTGGCAAGTGTTATGACTTTACCGCAATGAACTTCAGTTTATCAGTGTCGACTATGACCGCATATAGCGCCAAAGGCCAAGGTATGTGTAGATAACTATACATACTTATGAGTGAGTTTTTCTTTATGCATACATTCTGTTGTTCTAAAAATATTGTCACCAGAAGTTTTCTCTTCTCTCTTTATCTAAAAGATAAGAAATCTTTGCATCATTTCACTTTTAGTTTGTTTATGTATTATTATTTATTATAGCAAATTAATATCAGTGTTTCAAATAAGTTTTATATTTTTCTTTGTTTTACACTACAAAACGTTTGTAAAGTTTGAATATACTCGTAGTAACATTTCTTTTTGGATGGGATTTTTTCGAAATCAAGGAATATGGGGAACTCATTTGGTGAATTCGATTAACTTAATCTGGCCACATTGATTTTAAAAATAAAACGGTTTGATATAATTTAAAGCAGTGACAGCCATATCGATGCTACTTCGCAAAGCTTTTCGAATCACTAATCCATAGTTTTATCAATGGTATGGCATGACCGTCACTGAGCATAACTTGATTAAATTTGAAGCTCAGAATAGATTTGGTACACTTTTTCCTTTTTTCCTTACCAACATGTTGGAATAAATTTAAATTCTTTTTGCACAGTTCCTGTCGTAGTCCGTAAAGATCAAATTGGTGCTACATTAACAATTTACTTTAAATTCTTGGTTGTTATACGAACGGCGGCTCGAAAATGGACTAATTTTTTAACCCATCGCTAGAATTGCAATAACAGTTGATACATGGATTAGCGAAGCGAAAAGCTTTCCATTGGCAATGTTTACTCTTGTAGGTTTGCCATTGCCTGCCAAGAGGTGGCGCCGTGTAGGTAATTTGTTTTTTCTACTTTATTTAGTTTTTTCCTGTGCCGATATTCGAAATCCGGACACTCTGCGTAATAGTCAAGTGGTATTGCACCACTACACCACAGCGACCACAATAAATTGTTCACGTACTTTAAAAACTTGCAACGGGATATCAGAAGTGAGAGGGTAAAAAAGTAAGAGAAAAACAAGAGCTGCAATTCTCTGCTATTTGTTAATATATTCGATCAGCTGATTACTTGCAAGCTTCTACTGGTTTTCCGGGCAGGACTTTTTCTGCTATTTGTCTCTTTGTGATAATTATTTTCTCAATTTTCATTTTAGTCTCTTCCTGTAAGTTTTTACTGGAAAAGTACGAGAAGGTTCAGAAGTATGTTGCATACTTTTAGGATCATATTTAAGTGATTATGGAGTCATATCTAAATTAATAGAATTCTGAACATTTATATCTTTCCTATAGTGTTTCACATAAATGTGTATAGTTTTTATAAATATTTTTCAATGAGTGTATATAAGGATATTGTACATTTGTATGTGTGTATGTATGTGTTATGCACAAACTAAGTTAGCATCACATTATCAAATACTGTATGTAGAGTACATTGTACAGTACAAATGTCACTGATGAGCGGCAGCGAACAGCATGTGGTCATTGTGAGTTTTAGTGTTTGTTGGCTATTGCAAAGGTCACATTCCTAGGTGGTGATCAGTTAAGTAGTAAAGTTAGACAAACAAATGCAAACTTATAGAGGCTTTTAAATAAATTAAATTGTTTAGTAAGTCTTTAGTAACATTTGAGTAGTCATTCAAATGCTTTAAATTCTCAAGATTACCTTAAGTGTTATTTCATTTTATGTGTGATGTGAGTCTGTGTGAATATACTCGTATGTGGGATACTATTAGCCGCCTGCTGTTCATGCTACATAGTTTGTTGTTACTGTGCTCAATTTGCATATTTATGTGTGTATATTTAGATGTCCCCAAACCTCTGCTTTCTCTTCTGCTTGCATCTGCTGCTTGTTTGCTATCCCTCCACACTGTCACTTCTCTCAGTGACCAGGCACAATTATCATTTTATAGACATTTCATCGAAAGAGTCCAGAGCTAAAAGTCTGCTTGATGGTTTCGTGTTTGTGTCTTTTGTGCCGGTAGCATGAGGTACTACAGCAGCTAGTGTAGTACATAAATATGCATGTGTGCCTGTTTGTGTGCTCTTGTGCACAATGTAAAAGGTGATTTTTTAAGTTCTTAGTTTTTGAAAATTCAAAAAAAATACAGACATTTTACAAAAGTGAATGAAATTTATATTTCGGTCGATAAATCCATTCCTGCCATTTACTTTCTAAAGATAATTTCATTTAAATGTTGCCCGCGGCTAGGCTTCAAGTGGTCCATTCTGAAGGTCCAATTTTGCTACCCTTTTTCATACATTTTGGCCAGAATCTCACCAGTGACGCATTCAATGTTGACTTCCAAAGCAGCAATCGTGTTAAGCTTGTCCCTATAGACAAGAGACTTAACATAGCCCCACAGAAAATAGTCTAACGGTGTCAAATCACACGATCTTGGTGGCCAATTGACTGCATCAAAACGTGAGATTAACTGCTCACTAAATTTGCCTCTCAATTGATGCAAGGTTTCGCATGCAGTGGGGCATGTAGCACCGTCCTGTTGGAACCACATGTCGGTCGAGTCCTATTCTTGCATTTTCGGCAAAAAAAAATTGATAACATCGAACGGTAAATTTGTCCATTGACCGTAACGTTGCGGCCTTCATTGTCTTTGAAGAAGTACGTCCCAATGATGCCGCCTGACGATAAACCCTACCAAGCAGTACATTTTTCGGGATGCATTTGTAGCTGCTGAATTACTTCTGACTGGTTTTCACTCCAAATACGGCAATTCTGCTTATTCAGGTATCCATTGAGCCAAAAAGGAGCCTCGTCGCTGAAGACAATTTTGCGATTATACGCACTTTTCACAGAGCACGAATTTTGGTAATAAATTTCAATAATGTACAAATGTTGTTCATGATGAAATGGCAACCAAACTGAGCATTTTTTACTTTGACACATGTCAAAAATCACACGTGTACTGTCAGAAATATAAACGTCAAAAACCAAGTAGCAAAAAAATCACCCTTTACAATGTACGAAATTCCCGTCTGTTTGTTATTGTTTTGATGGAATCTTTGATTTTTGCATGTGTCAGTAAAATTGCTATTTTTGCATAATAACGAGTGCTTAATTTTGTCATTTAGCAATGTATTGCTCATCGATTTCCTATGTACACTTCCGTTTACTTGAATTAATTCTGTATAAGGACAGAAAATCTATGCATAAACGTTGAAGCGTAAAGCAAAATGATTTGTCGAATAGTAACTTTTGAAGTAATGTTAACTTTTTTCCCCAACTTCCGTACGGACCGACAAAAATTTTCGTTTCCAAGATCTAATTTCCGTACACAAAAGTAAATATGGTACCTTTAATTCAAGTAAGATTTTATAATCGTTCCCAAGTGTGTTTTTGTTTAAGTGTAAATTTACACTTAACATTTAACATAAAGTAGAATATACATATTTCTATGTTCATAAGAAAATATATTATATAAAATTTGCGTGGGACTTTACTTTACTTTTGATGGCACAACAGCCCATGGAGGGCCTAGGCCGAGCTTTTCGCATCCACTCATGTTGTGCGTGTTATATTTGTACATGAATGGAAGGGACCTACAGTTTAAAGCCGAATCCGAACGGCGAAGGAAAAGCTTTTCATAGCAATTTTTACTCTTGTAGGTTTGCCATTGCCTGACAAGAGGTGGTGCCGTGTAGAAAAATTATTTTTTCTATTTTTTTTTTTGATTTTGCCTGTGCCGAGATTCGAACCCCGGACACTCTGCGTAGCAGTCCAACGCACTACCACTACGCCACAGCGACCACATTTGCGTGGGACACTTCAAGATAAATTACAATAAAAAAATATAGTTCTTTACGGTTCAAATACTGTTTATCAGGTAAAAATCGCAAAACACACTTAAGACGAACTGACAAAATCGAGCTAACTGCAAACAAACTGAAAGACAAATGGCGCTCAAACTTCAAGTCAGAATAGAGGATAGTATTGCCAACTTAGCGACAAAGATAAAAACTCTGTTAAGTATACAGAAATATGGTAACTGTTATTGTGTAAATAAAAATCATAACTGCTTTGTATGAATTCCTTACGTGAGAACAGGATTTGTCGTGATCAATTGAAAGTTCCAACCCGTTTTTCTCAGACCTTATGTTTTTTGAGTTATGACATTCTTCCAGCAAAAAAGTGATATGTGTTGTACATAAAAATACTTTATATACAAGGATACATACATTGAAGCATGATATATGCTACGTTGTTGAACTTATAGGGAAGGAACGAAGGTATTCTCCATAAAATCGGGCATACATTTTTAAAGGGGCCAGTGAATGGATAAAGCAGTGAATGGATAATTTAGAAATTTTTGAAGTTTACTTCTTTAAAATCGTTTTTATATTTACGAGGGGGTAAGAGATGATCGTGGCAAAACGGAAATTGTCAAGGAAATAAAGGGCAACTTCCTCCATCAATCAAGTATGAAATAAATCAGGCTACATATGTATATAAAATGTAATGATAGTCAGCATATATGCATCCACTATGCGCCCTCTATCAATCGATAGAGGAGCCTTCTATCCCTCTATCGATTGATGGGCAGCACATTTGCATCCACTATGCGCGCTCTATCGATTGATGGGCAGCACATATGCATCCACCATGCGCCCTCTATCAATCGATAGAGGAGCCTTCTATCCCTCTATCGAGTATGATGCATACTAGTTTCTAGAGCTGAAAGAATACGCGAGGCACAAACAAATGGCGATTGTGTTACGATAAAATCTCCAGAGAAAACTGCGGCTGAGAGACAGCGAGAAATATGGAGGCCCAATAAAATCCAGATTCTGCTAACGTAAAAAGCAACTTGAGGCACAACAGAATTAGAATTTCATTGATAACCAACTCTCAAAAACAAATGTGGAGAGACAGCATGAATGGAAAATCAGGTCATTAGAGCGAATAATTGCATCAACATTCATGTCATTGACTTCCGACAAATATCCTCAGATTATACAGCACCAGGCTGTCATTGAGGTGACCGAATTCCCAGCTTCTCAACGAAAGAGAATGGTAGAAGATTTTCTTGAAAATTGACCTGAAAATCTTTCCTTCGTGGAAAAAAAAACAACTCGTATCAGCCAGCACAACAAAATATAGAGGAGATTTGCCAAGTTTCTAGTCAACCTCATAACATTTGCGAGTTCTCAGACCGGCAAGTGTAAAATTTTCCACAAGATGAATATTGTGATGATGATTATTATTATTATAATGATGTTAATAATGATGATGATGGTAAGATTATATTTAGTATAATGATGTATCAAATGAATTCGCATGCTTTGAGTATGAATATTTTGATTGAGACAATAATTTTACAGAGGGCGTTGCATGCATTGAAAATGCAAACGATCAAAATAAAGTTAATCCAGTTGTAGCACACCTGGAATCAGAGAATCATCAAACTGAACTGATACAAGGCTTATCGTTCGCATAAATCAGCACAAAAACACTTCCAAAACATATTCGTTTAAGATTTCTTCGGCCACGACTGCAATGTCTGCGATAGACTCTGGTTTTAATGAGTTTTCTAAACCTAACCTGAAAACACAAAACGAACACGTTCTGAAGAAGTCAACTGCTGCAGGGCGTCCCACAGACGCACATAATTTTTTTTTAAACCACTTCTGTTCCATATGATTTTTAAAAGTTTAGTCAGCTGTAGTCTCAGAAGAATATAAGGATAACAGTGCGTTTATAATTTCTGCATCAATATCGTATTTTTATCTAAATGAATTTTCAATTTCAAACGCAAAATATTTAAATTCACTACTCACATTTTTTTTATTTTCGAAACAACCTTCCAAATGAGCAGTCTGTTTACCCTGTCTTCAAGCAAGACCAGACTTAGTAATCTTATGTATATTATTTAAATGTAAATTGAAAACCAGAACATGTAGAAATATTAAGCAGTGTTACCTTTGTGGGGGGAAAAACGCTAATGTATATTTGACTAATTTTCAAAATTGCTTTCCGACAGATGACAGCGTCCAGATGTCTAAAATGGGTTAAAAAGTATAAAACCTGAAGACAAGTAGGGACATAATACTTTTACAACATTGAACACACCCATTCCAATAATTGAATTGAATATTACCACATGGTTTATGAAAACGTTCTATAGCGTTAGTCTGTTACAGGAATTCAAAATTGTGTCAGCTTTCACCATGGAGTGGTCAGAGAATGAGAACCGTATCGTTGTTATAAGTAGCACTTTTTAATTGTAAAATGAAAAAAAGGCGATTTGTTCGTCTACCGGTGCATAAAACTGTTTGAGGAGACTGGAGATATCAAAGGCCACCACCGGTCGGGCCGTCAATGTACAGTTCGCACCCCGCAAGTCATCAAAGCCGTCAAATCAAGAATTAATCGAAATCCGCTCCGAAAACAGAAAATCATGGCCCGTGAGATGAATATCACGCAAAAGTCCATGAGTTGATAACTCACACAGAAAAATTTTTTTTACGGATGAACAAATTTTTACCGTGCAAGAAAAATTTAATAAGCAAAATAATAGGGTATATCCACGGTCATCTAAGGAAGCATCTGAACTGATCCTACTGGTCGAAAAGGGTCATCAGCCAGCTTCAGTAATGGTTTGGTGGGGTGTCTCTTACGATGGAGTCACTGAATTGAATTTCTGCGAACAAGGGGTTAAAATTTCGGCCGAATTTTACCAAGAAACCGTTTTGGAAGCTGTTGTGGAACGTGTTCCAAAGCCATCCGTGGAGTTTCCAGCAGGATTCTGTGCCAGCCCATTAGGCTAAGACGGCCCCGACCTGGCTTCGAAACAATTTGCAAGCTTTCATTTGCTCTCAAGAATGGCCGTCAGGCAGCCCTGATCTCAACCCACTGGATTACAAATTATGGACAGTTTTTGAGGACATAGTTTGCCATAAAAGATACCCCAGCATTGATTCTCTGAAGACTGCTTTGATTCGTGCTGTCAGCACTTTTCCAATGCACGAGGTGCATGCAGCTATTGATGATTGGCCAGTACGACTTGAGGCATGCGTGAAGGCCAAAGGCGGGCATTTCGAATAAGTAATTCCTTTTTCTATACAATATAAATCAATAAATATATTTTAAAAATTTGGTCCAAAAAAATTAATTATTTTTAATTTTTAACCATCAAATGTGTGTAACAGTATATGTATATGTATGAAGATAAAAAATAAGGGGCCCGTAAGTTGAACATCTTCTTTTTCCTTCGGGCCCGTAGTTTCTCTTCACGCCCCTGCATAAGTAATATTTACTACGTACTTCTATTTCTTTTATTTTTAGTCCATCCTCATATTCATATGCTCTCATTTATCATTAATGCTGTCATTAAACGAATATTGAGACTTTAAGTATTACATTTTCTTTAGGAAGATTATTTTTGCCTACTTGCTGGTATTTGCTGTTGCAAGCAACATAAATCATTTTCGATTACAAAAAAAATTGTCATGCTCATATGAGTTTTTAATAGGACTCAGAGGCATAGAGTTTATTTTGTAACTGAAAGTAAAAACGTGGCGTGTCATTAGCTTTAGTTGTCGCATAACCTGGGCAGAGAATTTTTTCTGTTTATGGTTTAGATTGGCCAAAATTGCAATTATTATTAGTGTTAGAATATCTCGAGATACTTAATTGAAAGCACACAGCTGAAGGAATTTAATGAGAATCTTTAGATTGCAAAGGTTCTTTTTCTTTATTAAATAATTAAATTAAAAGTATTCTATTAAAATGTAATGATTCCACCACAAAGATCTTAAAGTCCCACTTGTCTGAAAGTATTGGTAGACTTGACTTTTATTCCTGAAATTTCAACGGTAAAAAAAGAAACAACTAAACGCTAATAACAACAATAAAATTGTAAATGCTAAAGTAATATTAACCAGAGTAATGATTTTAATTACGCAAACATATTCTGAATACATAAATACATTGGATACCCAGGCGATACTAACAAAAGAAAAATAACAACGAAAGCTGAAACCGAAATCATATAAGAATATGTATCTATGTATGGATTTGTGTGGGCACTAACCCACACAATACTGAACTTCCAAATATTTTTCCTCGTTGTATTGCTGTATGTCGAAAAATTTATAGACATAAATATGTAATGCACGAAAACTTTTGTAAACCAAAATACCAAAAAAGCAGTGTTGCCATCCGAATGTGAAATTACAGCCATTATACACATACATGGGATTTTTTTTTAGAAGTGTGCTTTTCAAGAAGAAATAAAACGCATACAATTTAAAGTTATGGCCAAGAATTTAGTTTGATAATAAAAATAAGGACTTGCCATTATGTTCTAAAAACGATTCTGGGCAAGTGGCCGCCGCGCCGCGTCTTACTTTACTTTACTTTTAATGGCACAACAGCCCATGGAGGGCCTAGGCCGAGCTTTTCGCATCCACTCATGTTGTGCGTCTTATATTTGTACATGAATGGAAGGGACCTACAGTTTAATGCCGAATCCGAACGGCGAAGTGAAAAGCTTTTTATAGCAATTTTTACTCTTGTAAGTTTGCCATTGCCTGCCAAGAGGTGGTGCCGTGTAGAAAAATTACTTTTTTCTACTTTTTGATTTTGCCTGTGCCGAGATTCGAACCCCGGGCTCTCTGCGTAGCAGTCAAACGCACTACCACTACGCCACAGCGACGCGTGTCTGGTTCGAATAAATTCCAGCCGAGAGGCCCAATTTTCGACCACTTTTTGCAGCAATTGGGGCCGTATGTCAGTAATAACGCGCCGAATATTCTCTTCCAAGGCATCAATCGTCTCGACTCACATAACCCCACAAAAAATAGTCCAGCGGTGTTAAATCGCACGATCTTGGAGGCCACGCCACACGCCACACGCCAACGACGCGAGAAATTGCGCTCACCAAAAGTTTCCTTCAATAAATTGATTGTTTCGGCATGTATCGCCGACTTGCTGAAAGCAAAGCACATCAACATCCTCCAATTCAGGCATGAAAAAGTCATTAATCATGGCTCTATAGCGTTCCCCATTGACAGTAACATTATGATCGGCTTCATCTTTGAAGAAGATGACTTTTTGAGGATGTAACGGCGTCTCAACAATGGCTTGTAGATGATGATCACTCAAAATGCGACAATTTTACTTATGGGCACAGCTCCAATTGTTGTTCTTCGATACTCTGCTCCACAGCAGCAATAGCGTCTGCGGTGCGCACTTTACGGCATCTCTGAGGATGCGCATTATCCACTAGAGTAAACGTGGTGCGAAACCGATACAAGGTTGCTCGAATTACCGCTATCTGCTGGCGATTATGTCGACCGAATATTGGACGAAGCGCGCGATGCGTCGCGCGAATCGAACCATTATTTTGGTAATAAATTTGCACGATTTGCACACGTTGTTCAGAAGTAAGTCTATTCATTGTGAAATGGCAAACCAAACAAGTGACACCTGTCAAAAAGACCAACTCTGAAAAAAGTATTGCCAGATTGAAAACCACACTTCTAAAAAAAAACATCCTTTACATAGTTATATTTCACACAATGTCATACTTAGAAGCGGCAAGCAAGTAGATATAAAAATTACTTTTTCCATTTTCAGCACTAACGGAAAAGCAAAATTGATTTGAAAAAAAAAAATAACAAAAATTTTTTAAAAATTATGAATAATAATTATGTAATTTGGCAACTCTATGAAAATGTCTGCTGACAAGGTATGCCAGTTATTTCTACTAGTATAATGTTAGTAAGCCAATGCGGGAGGACAGCGCACATTCAAGTAACTGCTATTTAAAATAATTATAATTGGTAAAAGGGAAAATGTAATTTTAGTAGACTAGCAACTTGTCGAATAGGCAAAAGAACATAAACATACTGACACACTCTAACAGACTGTGGCATACAAACTCATTTATCTGTTGAAATGTAACTGACTCGCATTGAAATTACACACTTTCAATG
Organism: Palloptera scutellata; assembly: GCA_958295655.1. NCBI lineage: Eukaryota > Metazoa > Arthropoda > Insecta > Diptera > Pallopteridae > Palloptera > Palloptera scutellata. Next base: position 43,856,007 of record OY282451.1, read on the forward strand.
CCGCCATTACATTTAAACGTTTAAGATAAACGTATCCAATGAACGATAAACGGCCCGGAAATAGAAAATGCCAAAGAAAAAGGGAAGTGGCTTGCCATTTAGACATTTTCGTATAAGGTCGCAATGTCAATAATTATTTAGCAGATAATCTTCACTTTAAATAGGTATTAAAGATTTCACAAATCGTAACAGAAACAGCACTGCAGCAGCATCGTTTGGTGACTCTTTGATGTAATAAAAATGGAGCAACGAGTAGCGGCAACATTGAAGTAGAAATTTTGTAAGAAGCTTTTTACACGAGCGCAAGCATCAAAGGCTGTGCGAGAAGGCAGGTAGAAATGTAAGATAGTAAGAAAAATATGCGATTACATTCTTCCTACCTTACTTTTCTACCTGTCTCTCTAGCACAGTCTTTGATGTTTGCGCCCGTGAAAACATCCACTGTGCTTGGAAAATTGTATGTATGTATGTGTGTGGAAAATTACGATTTGAAAGTGACTAGCTATTTTGATTAAATTAATTCAGTTATGTACAATTCAAGTTACATATGAAGGGGATGAATATGATTTTATTAAAGATTTCGCATTAAATTTATTAAAATTTAATACAGAAAGTACTTATAACTTGAGGCTCCATGGCGAGGTAAATCCAAGTCACTGGCAGATATAACGAGTAGCCAAACTCATTCTTACCAAAGATAGCCGTTAAAACCCTGCGAAAGATGAAAAAAAAACAAACACTACGCTTATGAAAATATCTCTCTCCTCCCCCATTGATCTCCTAGTGTCCCGAGTTTAAAGATAGGGAAATTAATTTTTTTCTTTCCTTTAAAAAGTTTTGCGATTTATGACCGACGATCATAATATATGAGCTATTTCTTGGGGGCGATTTTGTCTGTCCATTGGATACGCTAGTTCTTCCTTTCATCCTTCCATTTACTGCGTTGTATTTTATAGAAGGAAAAAAATCTGCATAAATATTACAGAAATATGCAAAAATCTGGCTATGCAGCTACGAAGTGCCAACCTACTTTGCTTTTCTGTCCCTCGGCGAAAATGTGTGCAAATATTTGCAAGCATTAAATCGTGAAATAAATGCACAAATATCTCATTGTATATTGGGCAAGAGGGAACAATAAGTTATTTTCAATACAACGAGTATGCATGGAGAACAAAATTAAAAAAGGAAATAATGGGACAATGAGAGACTGAAGGAAGGAAAGAAATATGTATTTAGCTTCAACACGCCCCATTTTTCTTTTTTTTCTTTTTTTTCTTTTTGTGTTATGTTTAACCCAGAACACAGATCCTCATAAAAGAGGAGAAAACTGATAATTACAATAGTAGCTAAAGGAACTGCAACAACAACATTCAACAAGGTCAACGACAACAGCATCTACATTACCACTACACATATAGAGAGACAGAGTTGTATGTATGTAAGTATTTATATGCTTTACCTCAAACGAAAAAAGAATGAAGAAAATGAACAAAATTGTAATAAATAATTCGGATATGGTGCTGCCATGCCATGCCCCCAAACTACCGTACACATTCATGCTGACTTGACTTTTCTGCAGTTGCTGTTATTGTTATTGTTTTTTTGTAGTTATTGTTGGCTCATACTTCGTTCACTTACTTCGAGGGCAAGCTTCCTTACTACTTTTACTACTTACTCATACACTTAGTTGGTTGTTTTTAACCACCCTTATGCACACACAGTGCCTGCGCTTATATGTATCTATGTACGTGTGTATGCACATATGTATGTATATGTCAGTGCGATATTACATACACAAAAATGTAATTTATTGCATCTTCATCGCTTCACTGTTTACTGCGGCTAGTGTGTGTTGGAGGAAGTGTACAGGGCTTGGTGCATGATTCTATATGTGTGGCGTTGGTTGCCTTTGTGGTCTTCGAATGCATACTACATATACATGTGTGTATATACACACACAGACATAAGTTCATTCAGCCGACAGTGTATTAAACGTTTCAAACGCTCAACATAAGTGGCGATAAGTCAATGCTCATGTGTGAGTAGCTGTGTGTCTGGATGCGAGGATGAGTGTATGCATATGTTGATGTGTATGTGTGTTGTTGAGACAAGTGCTGGCAGTAGAAAAAGGAAGAAAATATTACACACTTTGTGGTTTTGCTACATTGTCAATTAAAGAAAAACAGGACATTTGATTCTATGTGTCTGTGTGTGTGTGTGTGTGTGTATGAATCAATTGCTTGCAAATGCAAAAGAGAGACTAAAGAGAACAGTAGAGAAAATAGAAAAATGTAGTGCGGTTTTCTTTAATACTTTTTTTCCAAATACATAAATTATTAGTTTTGTTTGGTGTTTTCTAAGTGTGTTTGTGGGAGAGTGTCGAGAGAGTGCATATATGTGTGTGCTATGTGTCTCACAGTAGGATGAAAGCACATGAGCTATTTTTGTGTGTGTCCGTGTGTTTAAGACCGACCAAACCATAGAGAAGTAAAAACTTTTAACTATTTTGTGTTGTTTCTTTTTAATTGAGATTGACGCTTGCAGAGAAATTATATTTTGTTTGGATGCTCGTCGAGTCGATTTATTTATTCTTTTTCTATTGTTCCTTATTTACTTCTAAGGGCTGCAATCGAGCAATATTACAATGAAATACGACTACTTACATGATCAATTTTTAGGTAACAATATTAGCGAACACCCTTAATTACGGCCTAGTAAAATTTCGATGGCGGATGCAAAATGTTATCTGGATGCATAGAAATATTGCAGCATCTATATGATTTTGTTTGTGTTTCACTATACCCAAAAACAAAATAACCAAAAATGTAAATACCAACTGAAAATCAATAATCCTCATGCAAAAAATGATTTCGGGGCTGAAATTACTTAAATATTGACTTCAAATACAAATTACTGAAACAAACCGGATCAGTCAAAACGTTTCTTATTAGGTAGCACACGCCAAACCAAACGAAATACAACACATATTTTGGAATTTTTTCAATGTGTTGTGTTGTGGTTGTCGACAATACATGTCTGTGCACACAGCCAACACACTACGAATGAAACAAGTTTGTTTCAAACCAGCACAGTTCTCGTTAATTGCGAACTTTCTTTATGGCGCAACCATACCGCATGCAAACAAAATGAAACAAATCAAGACGAAAAAGAAAATAATGTTTCGTTGCCGATAGTTGGTCCATTTTTATCGAAAACAAAATTTCAATGCCAATTAATTCTTTTTGGCCGGCGTTTTATATGTATTATCTGAAATTTTTTGCTCATTATGGAAGTCGACGAGGAAAAAATATTATTTTTAATTAAGGCAAGAAGCATAATATAAGAAGCATATATAATTACAAGAACAAGGAGCATGACAAATAAAACAACAATATAAAAACTATGGGTTGAAATATGTAACTACCGAAATGAATTGTCAAAGTAAGTTTATTGTATTTTATTTATTAAATATATTTATGGATGTATCAGTGTCGGACAATTTTGATTCTCCTATTCACATGTGAATATGTACACATTCTTTGCCGATGCAATGCTGTCACACGTACACTATTAACTTATTTGTATAGCTTACGAGTATAGCTGGCGAGCAATGGAATTCGGGAGACAGCACTTTTGTCAACGCAAAGTTGGCAAGTGGACAAAATGTCACTGTTGACAATTATACTGTTGAAGTCGTCAAGGATTTCGTTTATCTAGGATCCAGCGTAAACACCAACAATAATGTCAGCCTTGAGATCAAGCGGAGATTAACTGTTGCCAACAGGTGTTACTACGGGCTCAGTAGGCAATTGAGAAGTAGAAACCTCTCTCGACCGACGAAAATAACGCTCTATAAGTCCCTCATCCTTCCCGTCCTAATGTATGGCGCAGAGACGTGGACATTGACCATCAATGATGAGAGGCTGTTAGGAGCGTTCGAGAGGCAGACACTCCGAAAGATCTACGGTCCATGTATGCGTGGACGACGTGTATCGAATAAGATGGAACGATGAGCTGTATGAGCTGTACGCCGACACTGACATAGTCAAGCGTGTAAAACTCCAGCGGCTTCGCTGGCTGGGTCATGTTGAGCGAATGGAAGAAAGCGCTCCGGCTAGAAGGGTGTTTTATTCGAACCACGGTGGAGGAACCCGCAGAAGGGGATTTCCTAATCTCCGTTGGAAAGACCAGGTGCAGGGCAACCTGACTGCACTTGGCCTTATCAACTGGCGCCAGCGCGCGCATAACAGAGGCGACTGGCGAAGCTTTATAGAGGCGGCCTTGACCGATCATCGGTTGTAGTGCCAATTAAATAAGTAAGTTGACAAGAAAGAAAGTTGTAAGTAAGATCTCACGGATCAATTTTTTAACACAAGCATTTAAAAAAATATTTGATGATAAATGAGAGTATGGCTTCTTTTTCATAAATCATTTTTGATGAAAATATTAACGCATTATTTGTCGTTCTGCTATGCTTTATTTAAAAAAACACTACTCATGAAAAAAATTAGTGTTGACAAATTGTAGTTTTCTATTTGTTATCGAAATTTACCAGAAAAATCACATTTCTAAACGTCAAAAATGCGTGTTTTGTTTGTCAAGCATTACTAATATACAAGCTTAAAAAAAAAATAAATAAAAAAATGAGGCTATTATTACACGTTATCAGAGCATAAGAAATTTACTATTTATTATTTTTTGGTTTGCACAACACTGATGTACATACGAGGTGTGATAAAAAAATAACCGTCATTTCGTGAGTTACGTATGTTCGATTTTCGCATTTTTTTTCTGTTATGTTGGTACACATGTCTGTTATATATGTTGGCAATACCAACCATTTTGGATTGTCAGTTTGTTTTTGACAGATAAAAAGGTTAGTCGTGTTTTGGTGTGCTCTTCGATTTTTTACTATTCGAAGAAATGGATCAAAGAAAAAAGTTTTGTGTAAAAAATGAAATTAAATGCGCAAGGACATTTGAAATGTTGACTGTGGCCTTTGGCAAGTCTACTATGAGCAGAACGCAAGTTCAATTGTGGTATAACCGGTTTAAGGAAGGCCGAGAAGATGTCAATGACGATGCTCGTCCTGGTCGCCCGAGCACGTCAACAACCGATGGAAACATTGACGCAGTGAAGAAAATGCTTTTGGATAGTCGTCGAATCACTATCAGAGAGGTTTGCTGATGATGTTGGCATATCGTTCGGCTCATGCCAAACAATTTTTACGGATGTTTTAGGCATGAAACGTGCGGCAGCGAAGATTGTTCCAAAATTGCTAAATTTTGAGCAAAGACAACGTCGCTTGTGCGTAAGTTTTTGGCCAAAAACAAAACCGTTATCATGCCTCAACCACCATATTCACCGGACTTGGCCCCCGCTGACTTTTTCCTCTTCCCAAAACTGAAGACACCGATGAAAGGAAAGCGTTTTGCTACGATTGAGGAGATAAAAGAAAAATCGAAACAGGAACTGTTGGCGATACCAAAAAGCGCGTTTCAGAAGTGTTTCGAGGATTGGAAAAAACGCTGGCATATGTGTATTATATCTGAGGGGGATTACTTTGAAGGGGACAAGATAGTTGTTGATGAATAAATAAATACTTTTTGAAAAAATTTAAAATAACGGTTATTTTTTGAGCATACCTCGTACATCCAAACATATGAAGAAAATTAGTTTGCTTACTTAAAGCACACCAAACGAAACATGAAAACGAAATGTTTTGTTTTATTATGGTACATTGTGTTTCGTTTGGTGTGTGCTGGAACTTAAAATGTTTTCTTGCCTTATGAATCACGGCAACGTTTTGACTGACCCGGTGTGTTTTCGCCCTAACAACATACAATTGATATCGAAAAATACTCTTCTAACGTCATAATACCTATCTATATATGGTACATACTGTTAAGCATATTTTTTACACAAGATAAAGCCCTAAATACAAGTTATTTCTGCATACTAAACTCGATAATTTTGCTGCAAACGAGCAGGAATATGAATATTCCCATTTTCTTACCTATTGTGTTAACTTTGCGCTGAAAACTGAATTTCCATGAAATTTTACCAATATTTTAAAGCAAATAATTTCTCCCTCTTATTGCAAAAAAATCTGGCTCCACTTCACGTCATTGTATTTCAATGAATTTATGAATTGACGTTAAATTTCCCAAAATGCAACAGTAAACTATTTGAAATATAAAAATTTTAATTCATGGAATTTTGCTGTTAATGTGCGATTTGAGCTCAATTTGTGCTCACTTCGAGAGGACTACATTGGCAGCATAATATTTATATTTCTGCAAAGAATACCACTAGAACAATTTAAATTTAATTTTCACTAGAATCAAAACAATTCGTTAAACATTAATATGGTTCATTAAAAATTGTTTATAAAAACGGAAAAATTTATCGAAAAAAAATATTTTAATTGTTAGTTTTTATACCCTACACACACTGCGAGCATTGGTTTTGACCAAGTACCGACGTCGTCGGTATAAACATAGTATGTAAGTATATATGTATGTGTTATAATATGTAAGTATATATTAAGTGTTATATAATATATCTGTAAAAAAAATGTGATACATTCTGTCCTTTCAACAGAATTGTAAAAATTTTTTTTTGCTAGGTTACAACCATTGCCTTTCATCTCAGACAGTTGTTACCGTCAGGTAGATGTTATGTTCTGAAATGGACAAAATCGGAGAAGTGGACTTGGCACTTCCCATACAATTGTAATTTACAAAGAGTGACATTGAAGGAAAATCTAAAGCGACTCGAAAAACTCGATACACGCCACTAAAGTTGTGTCGTAAGCCACTGTTCTGAAAATTGTTAACATTAGACAAAAGCCGTGTCTACTTCCCATACAAGTGAAATATTCAAAGGAAAGAATGAACGAAATAAAACTAAAAATGGTATACACAGTTAATATAGCTTCAAAAATAACTACTGGGAAGAATATCAGCAATGTGCATGCAAGTGATAAGGTGTTCCCTAAAGAATAATTTCAAAGGAGCTATCGGTACAAATACAACCAAAATTTGGTATAGTGAGTTAAAAATATTTTATGCAGAAACCATAAACATTTAACCAACCATTGAATGCAAAAGTTTTGTTTTTATAGTTATTTTAAAGGTTGTGTAGGGTAAATTTAAATTTGGACGCGCCCGAACTTTACTTTCCATAGTCCATAGTAGTCATATGTAATTCTTTTTTTTTTTCTCCCCCAATAATTTTAATTTTCACTCTGCAATTATTTTAAAATATGTACTTGCTGTAAATACATACTCTTACATATGAAGTATTTACAATCAATTTAATAAAATAACAACAACAAAATTGTTATTTAATTAAAAATAAATAAATAAATACCGTTGTATATTTTATAAATTTTGTCATTTGGAATGTTCACACATTTAACACGAGTATGAAACACAAGTATGAAACCGGTACTAGATAAAACTCTGCGCTCTGTCAAACCAAATCATTGGCGATTAGTTATGCTAACAATATTCATTTCATAAACAATCAAGTTTCATACAACATATTTTTTCGCTCGTAAAAATTTCGAATTTAGTGCCTACAAACTACGATATGCGGACATCATTGATTTTATGTTTCCAATTGAAGAAATCTGCTTTGGAATCTCATCGAATGCTTATGGAAGCTTACGGCCAGCACGCTCTAGGCAAAACACAGTGCAGAGAGTGGTTGAAAAAAATTTAAAAGTGGTGATTTTGATGTGAGAAACGAAGAACGTGGAAGACCACCGAAAAAGTTTGAAGATGCCGAATTGCACGCTTAACTCGATGAGGATCAATGAGGTCAAATGCAAGAACAACTTGCAGAACAATTAAATGTGACCCCACAATGCATTTCTCAACGTTTAAAAGTCATGGGATTGATTTTGAAGGTGGGATGATGGGTGCCGCATGAATTGACTGAAAGACAGCAAGAAAATCGAAAAACCACCTGTGAAATGTTGCTTGCCATGTACAAAAGAAAGTCATATCTTCATCGAATTGTTACTGGCGATGAAAACTGGATCTATTTCGAGAATCCCAAACGTAAACGAACATACCAGGTGTACAAGTATTAAACCGGTAATGACATCACTGTGTTACTAGGTAAAACTATACGCGCTGTCAAACCAAATCATTGCCGCCATTTCTTCGCATTTAGTTCTGTCAATTATATTCAGTTCATAAACAATCAAGTTTCATACAACAACATATTTTTTTTTCATTCGTAAAAATGTCGAATTTAGTGCCTACAAACTACGATATACGGACATCATTGATTTTATGTTTCCAATTGAAGAAATCTCATCGAATGCTTGTGGAAGCTTACGGCCAGCACGCTCTAGGCAAAACACAGTGCAACGAGTGGTTCAAAAAAATTTTAAATTGGCGATTTTGATGTGAGAAGCTAAGAACGTGGAATACCACCGAAAAATTACTTGTTTCATACTTAAGCCCGGTACACCGGCCAAAACAACAGCAAAGACAAATCGCTTCGGTGTTTTCTGGGATCAGTGAGGTGTAATCGGGTTTGACCTTCTGAAACCAGGTGAAACAGTCAACTGATCAACACTACCAACAACAATTGACCGATTTGAACCGTGCGGGCAAAAGTTAGTACGACTTTATTCATAATTTCAAATTTTTTTATTCATTCTTCCAAATCTATTTCGTCCCCTTCAAAGTAATCCCCCCCGGCCCTAATACACTTGTGCCAACGTTTTTTCCAATTCTCGAAACAGTTGCTAAAGTCAATTTCCGGAATAGCCTTCAATGCGCTTAGCGATTCATGTTTAATGTCTCCAATTGACTCAAAACGGTGTCCACGAAGCGGTTTTTTGAGTTTAGAAAATAGCCAAAAGTTACACGGTGCTAAGTCAGGCGAATAGGGTGGTTGCGGAACGATATCAGTCGAATTTTTGGCAAAATGGTCTCGTAAAACCAATGCAGTGATTTTGGAACCAATCGTGCATTCACTCTTCTTAGTCCCAAATGATGTTTTAAAATGGTTTTCACTGATCCTTTCAACTGATGATATTCCAACGATGCCAGTAAAGTCTCTGACTGTTAATCGTCGATTTTCGAACACCAATTCCTTGATTTTATTGACGTGTTGATCATCAGTTGATGTTGATGGCCGTCCTGGACGTGGTTCGTCGTCAACGCGTTCTCGACCATCTTTGAACAATTTGTACCAATCAAAAACACTTGCTCGCGACATACAATTATCACCGAAGGCCTTTTGCAACATTCTGAACGTTTCGGCACCAGAAATTTGATTCCGCACACAAAATTTAATGGAACTTCTTTGTTGAATAATTTCACTCATTGTGAAAATCGCCGAATGCACTTTTTGTACTTCAGAAAGACAAGCGTATACTAAACACTAATGATTATTTTGATGTGACATTTGGCACAGATGTCACCGACAGTCATACCAACTTTAAAAAAATAATATTTTGTTGAATGGGTTTCCGCGCGAAATTTAAATTAAAAAGTCTTACTACTTTTTGCCCACAGTAGTAGTCAAAATTTTTTTTATAAGTTTCCATTTGTTTTAGGTCTAACTTTTGATGTGCGTTCTAGTATGCTTTTGATCTGAATTGCATTGGTTTGTGGTTTGAGTTCGCTTTTAGTCAGTACAACAGTAGAGATATCGGTAGAGAGAGAAACACAAAAGATTAGAATATAAATAAATTGGGCTGCCATATTTTTGGAAGTGTGCATTTGAATGTGTGCCACGAGGCGATGTGACCTGAAGACGCCTCACTTCTGAAATGTGTAGCAGCTACACGTTTTGGAGAAGAAAACCTCTAAAATTGAAGTATGCTCGTAAATTTTACAAGCAAAACAAAAACAAAGTTAGAGCATATTAATAAAGAAATACACATGAAAATTCCTTTAAAATTTTTATAATTATTTTTTTAATTGAAATGTATGTACTTAAAAGTTCTTTACGTTGCTGCCATTTAGGCTCACATGCTTCAGTTTTCGTACTTTGTTTGTGCTCAACTCGCTCCAAGTATTTAATTACTCCAGCCATACGCATTCAAAAAGTTTTGTTTGAAATTAACAGGTGTTAGGATACATTCGGCTAATGCCTTTGACATGGCACAAAAATAAACGTACATACATACAAATACATGAATAACCATTTCCTGATATACATATGTACATACATACATATACATAGTATATGCATACATATATAAATAAATGCTTACATGTATATAAATATATAAGAATCTGAGCCTCGTGAAGGTTTTAAGAAGTTTGTTTTAACTTTTTAATTAAAAATTTTCTTTGGCATCGTCTATATTATTAATATTTTTTTTTTGTAAAGGTTCTTGTCCTCCATCACCTTCAAGTATTAGTTGCACCACTCAAAGTATTTATGTTAAAAAATTTAATGATCGCATAGAAAAGAATAAATATTTTACATAACTTGAACTGCAAACAATTATAATTTACTTCAATCCATCCACTATACTAAGACTTCACTTGTTTTTCTTGTTTGATTAATTAATCCTAAACTTTTAAAGAAACTTATGCTAAAGCCAAGTATATACACTTAGTTTAGTATATTAAAAAACGATCTGCGCCCACTAACACAACCCAGTATTAAGGATGGCAGCTAACAACGCCCCCCGGCGGGCTGCTGTGAACAGTCTTTATGCAGAGCACAATTTCTACGCTATAAAATTTGCATTCACCAATTTTAAGTCAAAGTAAAGAGAGTGTTAAAATTTACACTTAAATCATTTCTCTATAATATTTTTTTTTTTTTTGTTTTGATTCGCGCAACAGCAACACGGACACGAACAAAGACAACAACAACAACAACTCAACTTATGTTACAAAAATAATAATAAATTTAACTAATTGCATTTTTATATGAAAACTTTGGGCCATAAATAAACGCAGCTCACATTATAATTTACGCGAACTCATTAACATTGAAAGTTTATTTAAATTAATGCAGTGCGAATACTGCGAGTACGCCTTAGAGTATGCTATAAAAAAACATAAAACTCACATAAAGTAAACGAACGGGTTGAATGAGCATACGGAAGGGGGCATACGGCGGCATGAAGGGAAGAAATAAAGTTTGTGTGTGCACGTGCATTTTTAAATAACCCATCAAAGTCGTTTATTTTGATTGAAGGCACATAATTTTGCTGCTCACTCGAGCAGGATACTCTGTTTAGGATGCAAGGAGCAGGTGCTTTTGCCGCTGAATGAGCCACACCGGCTGACGCAGTGCTGAAGGAACAGCAAATAGTAGTAAGATGTATTTTTCACTTGGCGGTTGTAGTACTCAACTTGTGGCCATTTGTTTGTTGTCCATTTAAATTTTTTTTTGGCATACCTTTCACTTTGTTGTCTGAATAAAATGCAAAAGAAATAATGCAAAAAACAAGAAGCAAAATTAATGCAAGCTGAAAGTGAATGAGAATTTTTTTTATGAAATGTGATAAAAGGCAACTTCATACGGAAGTTAATAATTACTATAACTTCTATACAAAATAATGAGCTGTTGTGCCATTAGAAGAAGAAGAATAACTAATTATTTTGATAAATTTATTGAATTGACTGAGTTCGCTTTATAGCATTTTCAGATATTTTGTTTTGTTTTTATTCTTAATTTGGAAAATAATTTTACTGAATTTTATTTTTGCAAATTCAAATTTAAGTTTAGAGTGTATTCTACATATGAATTTTATACAGGCTTCTATGAACATTTTTGCCGTAGAGAAAATATACTCTAATTGATAAACATGCCAAAAAAAAAAAAGTTTTTTTAAAAAAGAAAACTAACCATAATTTACATAGAAGAGGATTCCCTCAATGCGTATACCAGAACCTTTTTTCAAAAAGAAATACTTAAACAACAAGGAAGCTGAATACACACAAAAAACGCTACCTTTTTAACGCAAAATTGTCTTCGGCGACGAAGCTCATTTTGGCTCAATGGATACGTGAATAAGTAGAATAGCCGTATTTGGAGTGAAGACCAGCCAGAGGCAATTCAACAGCTACCAATGCATCCCGAAAAATGCACTGCTTAGTGCGGTTTATGGGCAGGCGGCATCATTGGGCCGTACTTCTTCAAAGACGATGAAGGACGCAACGTTACAGTCAATGGAGAAAGGTACCTTTTGATGATAACAGACTTTTTCTTTGCCGACGATTCAAGAATTGGTCTCGGCCGACATGTGGTTCCAGTCAGGACGGTGCCACATGTCACACCGTACGCGAAACGATGCATTAATTGAGAAGTTAATCTCACGTTTTGGTGCAGTCAATTGGCCACCAAGATCGTGTGATTTGACCTCGTTAGACTATTTTTTGTGGGGCTATGTTAAGTCTCTTGCCTATAGAGACAAGCCAAACACGATTGGAACCCAACATTGAACGCGTCATTGGTGAGATTTCGACCGAAATGTGTGCAAAAGTATGCCAAAATTAGACCTTCACAATGAACCACTTGAAGCGTAGACGCGAGCAACATTTAAGTGAAATTATCTTTAAAAAGGTTGTGGCAAAAATTGATTTATCGATCCAAATAAAAATTCCATTCACTTTTGAATTTACAAAAACCAAGCTCTTAAAAAATCACCCATTATAATGCAAAAACAAAATTACACCGAAAATTGTTTAGGCCTTATACTCTTCGATTTTAAGATGTAAATCATTTACACAGCGTAAAATGCAGGATGTTTTCACACAATTATTTCTTTTTTATTTGAATGTTTAAAAATGTTTGTCATGAGCCCTAGAATTTTAGGAAATAATCACGGTGAAAAGATTCCACAAATATCTCAAAGTAATTGATAATTGTGGTCGATGTGGGGTGTAGTGGTAGTGCGTTGGACTGTTACGCAGAGTGTCCGGGGTTCGAATCTCGGCACAGGCAAAATCAAAAAGTAGAAAAAATAATTTTTCTACATGGCACTACATTTTGGCAGGCAATGGCAAACCTACAAGAGTAAACATTACTATGAAAAGCTTATCACTTCGCCGTTCGGATTCGGCATTAAACTGTAGGTCCCTTCCATTCATGTACAAATATAACACGCACAACATAAGTGGATGCGAAAAGCGCGGCCTAGGCCCTCCATGGGCTGTTGTGCCATTAAAACTAAAGTAAAGTAAAGTAAAGCAATTGATAAAACTTGAAGCATTTTTTGTAAATTTCCATAAATGGATTTTCCCCGCAAATTTGTTAACTATGTTATCAGCTGTTCACAAAAGGAAACAAATCGAAAAGCCGTGACTGCGATAAGTAAATTTTTAATGAATAATGTTTATTTTATTTAATATTTGAGTAATTTTTCGCTGTGGTGTAGTGGTAGTGGGCTGGACTGCTGCGCAGAGTGTCCGGAGTTCGAATCTCGGCACAGGCAAAATTAAAAAGTAGAAAAATTAATTTTTCTACACGGCACCACCTCTTGGCAGGCAATGGCAAACCTACAAGAGTAAAAATTGCTATCACTTCACCGTTCGGATTCGGCATTAAACTGTAGGTCCCTTCCATTCATGTACAAATATAACACGCACAAAATGAGTGGATGCGAAAAGCTTGGCCTAGGTCCTCCATGGGCTGTTGTGCCATTAAAAGTAAAAAAGTAAGTAATTTAATAAGTAATTTTTCTTCCAGATAATGAAATAGGTACACTAGAGCGGGTCGGTGCCCATACAAAAAAAAAGGTATGAAAAAACCACACCCTATCTGAAAACTTATGTTGAGAGTATTTCAAACCAATTTTTTTTTTGGACCACCCTAATAACCGCCAAAATGAATTTTTGTTTATAACTTTGACAGTTGGTGTCCGATTTTTATAAATGATATATTGTTGTAAAAGGCTCAACGATTGCTACAGTTTCTTCTTAGATGTTATTCATCTACGAAGTCATTTGTAATAGTTAGGTCGCGTAATCAGAGTGGACCCCCCTAAAGGCAATTTTTTTCAAAAATTTTAAGCTCTCAGAAAATCATTAAATTCTTGCCTAAGAAGTGTTCCATTAGGTTAATAAACGAAAAAGTTATAGATGCTTAAATTTTGGTGCAGTTCTTAATTTAAGTACTTAAATAATTTCGATTTTTTGTTGTAGCTCAAACCGAAAACCAATAGAATTAATTAATTAAGTTAATATATTCAATATTTATTGTTATTTAAAAAATTATAGATTAACAGTTAAGAAAAACGTAAACTAACGGCATAACACCTATTGAAATAGGTTCAAAATCACATTCAACCTGAAAAATATGTAAATAGATACATTACCTTTTATTGACAAATTATACGCAAGGAAAAAATTACTGGATACTTTTCGCAAACCAAAATTTCCGACCCTAAGCCACGTGGTCAGTTTCCAGAACCCTTTTGCTTGCCAATGTAATGCGTAAGCAACGCTCTGAGAGGCAACTCATTAAACTGAAATAAAAAAACATTCCACTGCAATGGTCGTTGCCGATGTCGTTCTATACACGCATTTACTCCCGTTTTATACCCAGTACTAACAGCAGTGCCGTCGCAACTGATTGCCACCAAGTGGTCTAAGGAATAATCTTTAGCATTCAAAAAGTTTACTATTGCTTTCTGAATTACTTCTCCGGTGCCATCGGTTGGAGTTACTTAGGCAATAAATTGCAATTCAGGCTCCTTCAGCATTGTCATGTGTTCTTCTCTCTCCCACATTAATCTTACCGTGCTTTGAACTATTTTTTTCATCAACGTGACATCCTTTTTGCCATCGTATAAGATGCATTGCAAGAGCGTATTATTTTCAACACTCACTTAAAAACTTGTACTTATTCAATCTCACAATTTTGATGAGTTTTGCACAGACACTGACTAAAAAGTATAAGCTTTTAGGGGAATGTGTTGACTACAATTTTTACAAACATATTTTACTGTAAATAACGGAATAATTTTATTTTTAGTAAGTTGTACTAAAAATTTATATTAATAAAATAATAAATAAATAATAATAATATTATAAGAAATAATAATAATATTAAGAATAGCACCAACATTTAAGCATCTATAACTTTTTCGTTTATTAACCTAATGGAACACTTCTTAGGCAAGAATTTAATGATTTTCTGAGAGCTTCAAATTTTTGAAAATTTAAAAAAAAAAAAAAATGCCTTTAGGGGGGTACAACCCTGAGTACGCGACCTAACTATTACAAATGACTTCGGAGATGAATAATACCTAAGAAGAAAATGTTGCAATCATTGAGCCTTTTACAACAATATATCATTTATAAAAATCGGACATCAAGTGCCAAAGTTATAAACAAAAATTCATTTTGGCTGTTTTTAGAGTGGTCCAAAAACAAAAAAAATTGTTTTGAAATACTCTCCATATAAGCTTTCAGATAGGGGGTGGTTTTTTGGGGTTTTTTTTGCGACCCGCTCTAAGGTACCCTTGAAGCTCACAAACATGTGGACAGCAAAACAAGCATACACCCTTCTGGAAGTAGCTATTGCTGATATTAAAAGCGAACCGGACACATTGCAAATAAGAAATTACTTAGTCTTGCCATAAGTTCTGTTACAAGCTTTTCAAAGTAGTAGGCTTTGAAATTTTAAATTGTATGATCCCGTTATTCGCATTTTTTGGTAAAATGTTCTATTGCAAAACAAATTCAAATCTTTGGTTTGGTTTGAAATTTTGCGAAATTAATATGGAGTGGGGCAATAACGAAAATCGCATCGCGGTGATTTCATTGCACAAATGCTGAACTAGCGCAAGTCAAATATTCACGTTGCTAAAAAAACTCGATATATCGAAAATGTTTGTTTATCGTACCGTCGATCGTTTCTTGGAATCGTCTCAAGTGGAAGACAGGCTGAGAAGTGGTCGACCTTGCGTTGTTCGTACGAGTGGAGCCATAAAAGCTGTGCGGGAGCGGATTCGCCGAAATCCCTTAAGAAAGCAAAAGATCATGGCTAGAGAAATGGATATGTCTTCCAGATCCATGTCACGACTAATCCGTGATGACCTCCACATGAAGGCCTTTCGCAGGTGCACAGGCCATCTTTTAACTCCACGGCTTAAACGAATTCGATTGGAAAGATGTAAGAAGCTTTTGCAGTGGCACGCAAGAAACTGTCATAAAAATATCCGTTTTACGGATGAACAAATTTTTACGGTGGAGGAAGTTTTTAATAAGCAAAACGACAATATCTATGCGAGAACATCTGAAGAAGCTAAATTTATTGTGCCAAGGGTTCAGAGAGGTCATCATCCAACATCCGTTATAGTCTGGTGTGGAGTATCCCATAAAGGCGTCAGTTCCTTGCATTTTAAAACTGGAGCAAAAGTGTACCAACAAGATGTCTTGGAAGGCGTGGTGAAAGACTTGACAATAACCCTCTTTAATGGAGAGCACTAGGTCTTTCAACAAGACTCTGCACCGGCACACAAAACAACTCAAGAGTGGCTACGTCAGATTATTCCAGCCTATATTAGTGCTGAAGATTGGCCATCGGAAAGCCCAGATTTGAATCCCCTTGATTACAAATTGTAGTCAGAGCTAGAGGGTGTGGCCTG
Source organism: Palloptera scutellata (assembly GCA_958295655.1). Lineage (NCBI taxonomy): Eukaryota > Metazoa > Arthropoda > Insecta > Diptera > Pallopteridae > Palloptera > Palloptera scutellata. Next base: position 43,872,595 of record OY282451.1, read on the forward strand.
CAAAGTTCGCCACCGAAATTTGGAGAGTCTTAAGAAAGCTCTTATTTCAGCAGCGTTATTAATACCCATCGAATCCATACGTGACGCTATAGCCCAATGGCCTGATCGTGTAAAGGCATGCATTAAAGCGAGATGCGACCATTTTGAATAAGATGTTGATTTTCAGAAACACTATAATTTAATAACAAAATAAAAATTACAACACACTAAAAAAACTCGTTTCTTTAATTTTTACACTATATGCAAATTGTAACAGAAGTTATGGCAGGACTAGGTATAATCTTACCATACGATCTTGTTCAAGCGCCTCAATAATTTTTCTTTTTTCACTTGATTTAGTAATCTTAACGTTTTGATTTTTTCGTACCAGCAAAATTAGCGGTTTCTGTTTTAACCTTTTTTTTTTTAAATTACATTAAACACATGCATTACACTTATCGGTTTTTGAAAGTGAATTCATGCTCCTCGGCCACGTAAACTATTTTATTTACGCAGTTGATTGAATACCCTTATTGATAAAATTTTTAGGTGACTTCACAAGGTGACTTATTCAGTGTGGTATCTTTTCTCATAAAAGTTTACCGAACATATAAAAATACGACACTCGTTGTGAACACCGCAAATATAAGTGTTGAAATCATTAACAGTTGTCATATACGTAGTATGAAAATATGACAAACTTTAAACCTTAAAGAATTCAAGTCATAAGAAAAAATGAGAACCGTTGGCACAAAAAGGAAAGAAAAGAAAATGTGCAAAAAGGAAAACGTTAACAATAATGCAAATATACCCAGCACGATTTTACGATAATGAAGGTATTTATGAGTGTCTCATCGGCAAAGTTCATCGCATCACAACGCAAACGCAACAATACAACGCAACGCAACTCAACTCGTCTAATCGCTTAAAGATTGAAGCGTCGACAACTGTGAGCAGAAGAGGCAGATGCAAAAGCAGACGGGGTAAAGAAACGAAACGCACATTAAATATGTACATTTTTCAAAACTGAGGTTATAAAACTGAAAACGATACACAAGGATATGATGGAAGATATACGCAAGATACTGTGAAACAATAAGAAACGATAGTAATATTTTATAACAACAACAACAATAACAACAAGGACAACAAAAAACAAAGCACAACAAGAGAGAAAAATACAAGATAAAAGAAAGCGCGTTGTACGAGTAATGTGTATCTGAAAGATACAAAACCGTGGAGAATAGCTTTGCTGATTTTCATTTCGAAACATAACGCAAGATTAAAATAATAACAACAACAGCAGCAGCAAAAACAATAAGTAAAGTAGACAATAACGACTATTGAAGTATGTATAAAATGCAAAATTGTGATTTTTATTGTGATGAATGTGTGTGATTTTTTAGCAACAAAAAGAAAATAGAAAACACAACAGCAGCAAAAACAAGAGAAAAGTATCTTAAAGATATTAATATTCATCATATGCAAAAAATGATATACGAGTATGCGAAAATTTTAATATACATACTTACATGCATACTTACATACATATGTAGATGGAATTGAAAAGGAAAATGAAAACGATAATGGAAATGAAAATGAAAATGAAAATGAGTTTGAGGCTATTTCTTTTTCTTTTTTGCCGAGCATTCAAGCAGTCAAACTTAATGGAATTATAGCAGTAGTAATAAGAAAGAACAATAACAACAACATCGAAATTATTACACTAATTGACAGATTAAAATATTAAATAATTCGATGTGAAGGGAATTATTTGCATACTTAATTGCCTCCTGCTGTTTACACTTTCATGCATATGTATGCATGTACATTTGCAAATGCACGCGCACACTAACACACATTCACACTGTTGAAGTTGCTCGGAGAAATACTAATAAGGTTTAATTTTCATGTCGTCAACATTTACGAAAAGTTTTCTCAATAAGCCTAAATTATGTGATTAATCTCTGGGGAGAATCAATGAAAAATGAAGCTATGGTTACAAAAAACCCACACCCAGAAAGTAACAAAACGTTGCTGCTAATAAACAAATAAAAAGCAAACTGAACCAACAACAACAACAGCAGCACCATCACAAAATACAATAACAAAATAATTAATGCAAAAAAAAAAAAAATGATAATAATAATAAACATTTAATATGTAAACTTTTTCAGTTGTCGCAGTGTAACAATTTCCCAATGCCACAATTCCACAAGCACAAAAATTGCTGCTGCTACTTAAGTTTATTGCGATGCCGCATACTACGGTAATGCCGCCAAAGCGTTACGCTTAAGCATGTCGGCTCTCGGGCTTGGTGCTGAAGGAGCAATTTTCTTTTATAGATTTGCACAAATCACAGTGATTCAGAAATGAAAACCAACAAAGTACAGCAATGGGATATAATACTTGTAAAAATATATGAATAACGAATGAGCTAAAGCTAGCTTTGTAAAGCGGAATGAAAGGCGGCAGAGTGCTCTGTAGTTACGGTGACCATCTTTTCCGAAAAGAAAAAGAGCGTTCAAAAATATGGGGTATATCATTTACTGCTGCACCTAGGATATATAAATGTCGGTAATGCCCAAGCTGTCAGTAGTTAAAGTGATGTCAGGTGAAAGTCAGCGGATGAGAGTCGATAGTCGGTCATTAATGTTGCAAGTATTTAGCTCTGGAAGTTGCACTTTTGTTAATAAAATACCAGAGGACACAAAGGCAGAAAGGAGCACTATCCTTTTAAGTAAAGAACGATTGGTCACGGTATGTGTAGTCTATAATAAAACAAACATACACGCACCAGTGCAGAGAGTAGCGTATTTCATTGTGTGTGTATGTTGCCAGAATTATACAACAAAAGTGTAACACATTATACACATATTCAAAATTTAACTATTTGAAAATTAAATGTGAAATTTTACACGTTGAAATTTTAGTGTCAATTATTACTTTCAAAAGTGGTCGCTGTGGTGTAGTGGTAGTGCGTTGGACTGCTACGCAGAGTGTCCGGGGTTCGAATCTCGGCACATGCAAAATCAAAAAGTAGAAAAGATAATTTTTCTACCCGGCACCACCTCTTGGCAGGCAATGGCAAACCTACAAGAATAAAAATTGCTATGAAAAGCTTTTCACTTCGCCGTTCGGATTCGGCATTAAACTGTAGGTCCCTTCCATTCATGTACAAATGTAACACGCACAACATGAGTGGATGCGAAAAGGATGCCTAGGCCCTCCATGGGTTGTTGTGCCATTAAAAGTAAAGTAAGTAAAGTATTACTTTCAAAAATGAGCCCCGAGAAAAAGCGAAAGTGAACACGCAACATAAGCAAAAAAGATTGGGTCATACAGAAAGTATGCGCTGCAAGATGATGTTGTTACGTATTCACAAATCTGGCAACACTAGACCGATTATATCAAACGAACACATGAAAGGTAACATCTCAGGCTACATTTTGTGCGAAGACAATTGCGTAATTCGTAGCTAGAGTAAAAAGTTACATTGATTTGAAAATTAGTGAAATATCTGAAGAAATACGCTTTGTAATGATTTATTTCTATAGAAAAGGTAAAACCTCTGCGAAAACATGCCGAAAAATTTGTGCGGTTCACGTTGAGGAAGCTGTGAGTAAACGACGGACACAGGAGGGGTTTGCTCAAATCCGTTCCGGAAATTTCGATATCAAAGATGCACTGAAAGATGCATTGAAAGTCATTGAAAGTCATTGAAAAAGTCAATGAAATCTTGCAATTGGTGGGGTAAGATATATACGCTTTATTCTGAAGGTAAAACATTCCTAGACTCACTTCAAAGATATCTCAAAGTGGTTCAGTGCTTGTAGAACGAACATTATAGATTCCCAGATGTTTACAATATTTTTCGTACATCTGAAATCAACATTTAAAAACTTCTTTCGGGTCTAGAGGAAACCTTTTTTGATGACATTTAGGTAACAGTTAAGACAATCGATTCAAATCTAATTAGATCGGATTTCGATTTTTACTCTTGTCGTAAACTGAACTCAAAAGGTTGACCGATTGACGAATCAGGATATCCTGATACTCGAGTTATACAGATTCTTAGACTTATCGTGTATTCTGATAATACATTTTTATAGCACTATAGCATTGCTTTGTTGGAATGTTTTCTTTGTTTCATTTCTTGCTATAATGTTTTCCCGCTAACGAATACCATAGGCTATGTTGATTCTTTAGACCCATTTACCTGGTTTCTTTTCATACAGATAAATTTGAACCAAGGAGTTCTCTCCTTTGTTGATCCGATACTATTCTGTTCTTTTGATGTCATCTTAATCTCTAAAAATTTACTCCATCTAGATTCTGCTACTGTCATTTACTATTTTAATCTGATCCCAGCTTCTGACCAAGGCAGTTACTAAATCTGTTGAGCACAAACATTTAGTAATTTATGGCAGTACACTACAACTTCTTCCACAGAATTATGTACATACATCTTCTTCTTCTTCTTTTAATAGCAAATATGCAAATTTCCTATAATAGTTTACTTTAACTTAGATATCTTGAGCATGCTCAAGCACAAAAATTCTGCTCCTACTTTTACTTGTTTCTGGAAACAAATGTGTTATGTACTAGCAGCATTGTTTCCATATCACGTTCTTTTACAATGAAATATTTTCTCAACAAAGTAGCTATCTTATATTGAAGCTCGGCTGGCCGGCTGGTCTGGCTTCCCATAAGTACAAGTTAATGTACAAGTTTAAGTGAAAAACATAAAGTCCTTGCTCAATTCATTACTTGCCAATTATGCTCGTGGGATGTTTTGAAGGCTTTTTTCTCCTTTCCTAGAAACATTTATTAGCTTCCACTCATACCAACATGTCAGTGTTGATATTTCACATTTTCTTAAAGTACCTAAATTAAGTAAAAATTTTACCTTTTTGAGACTTTTTGTACCTAAAAGACGACTCGTATGATAAATTTTTTTATGTACCCATATTTTAGATACGTTGAGCTATTTGGCATTTGCTGATTTCCTCTAACAAAGCACCTTTTGTAAAACCTTTTTGGAAATAACGGGGTTTCCTAAAATGTTTCTTAGACATAAGAATTTTGTATTGTACCTATTTAAATAAAACACAGAATAATTGACATATCGGTTTGAAATTTCTTCCCGGAGTAGGTCACAAGATACATTTAAGGATGGAATTCGATATCGCTCACATGACCACCGCAAGCACGTTTGCAGCGATCGAGGTTCTTTGGAGCCAATTTTTCTCCACACTTCCACACAAATCGGCCGGAACGTTGGCAATTTCGAGTTCGATATTGGTCCCCTGACGTTGTTGGCTTGTTGGCATAAACCAACAACTTACCTTTGCCCCATAAAAAGAAATCCAACGGTGTTAAATAATCAAAAACATATTGACACAGGAACATTCAATTGTGAATATGTCTACTAGAATTTATCCACTGTACCACGCCTGTCTGCTGGGACCAATATTACAACCAAAAATTGGAGTAAACGCTCTTGAAATTGCGACCACTGCAATAGTTGTTGCTGTGTGGCATTTCGTTTGTATTCGTATTAGATACCGGATGCTTCATGTACTCGTGTATGTATTTATGTTGCATGTCGTCGTGACACGATGGCGGTGTATGCTTCAACCCGTCGTTGCGCGCCAAAGAAAAATTTTAATTGCATGTGTAACTCACGGATATTTTGAGACAATTCTGCTTCTTTTATTATTAAAAGTTCACGGTCGGCTTGTTATAGAAACCAGAGATGGTAAACACTTTTCTTCATTTTTCGTTTAATGGCACAACAGCCCACGACCGGTCGTTCGCATCCACTCATGTCGTGCGTGTTATATTTGTACATGAATGGAATGGGATCTACAGTTGGATGGCGAATTCGAACGGCGAAAAGCAATTTGTAATGGCCAATTTTAACTCTTATTGGTTTGCCATTGACACAGCAAACACAATGCTAAATATACATGCTAGTTCCCATGCAATAATCGCTGCTAGTTATACTTAATTAGGAGCGAGTTGGTAATAAAACGCAGCTAATGTACTTTAATGAATCTTACAGAGGAAAGTTTCGTCTACTTCTTCCTAATTTATGATTTCCAAAATAGCGACAAGCTATTTATTTATGTTGAATGTGGAGGCAACTAACTACTTTGAAATCCGTTACACTTTTCATCAAAATACTCACATTTAGAAATTTATCTTCAAAAAAAAACCTCCACATTGCAAAAAATCAATTTAACGAACAATTTTGTTCTATATAAATACAATTATTTCCATTCACAATAAGCGAGGATGATGAGAAAAAGCAGGGCTGCTGAAAACTAGGAAGGTCAGTAAAAATCAAATTACCATAGTAGACCACCTAATTAGTAATATTCAAGTACATTCAACGGAATTGCAAATTGTACCTAAAATACTCGTACTTCAGTAGTTGGTGCCGAAAACAAACAAATATTCGAAGAAGAAGAAAGGTACAATTGTACCTGTAATATCAACACTGGTACTTTAGTACCTTGTATACATTAGGTACATTGAATGTGCATATAGCAAGTAAATACATGGGGCATGTGATTTTACATTAGCAAACATTGTACATGCTGGGCATATCAATTGACAGCAAACACGCTATTGTAAATAGAATTGAATCACTTAAGCTGTATCACTCTAGCTCTTCATTGATTCTAAGTACATTTACAAAGTGTATACAAGATTCTAACGTTTCAAGTTAAAAGTTCACGCTTAAATTCTTGAGCTATGTAGGTAATATGAAAATACTTTTATTTGAGTTTTTGAATGTTATTGAAGTGTCACTATTGTAAACCGCTACGTGTGGCAACAGGTCTAAAGATACCAGGCCTGCAAGTTTATACTTAGTAATCTTTAAAACAGTATTATTTTCTCCACTTGCTCCATTGAAGTCTTTAGTTAGTACCACTACTATTCACGGAAGCCTCTTTCCTTTCTAAATAACCTCGAATACAAACAAACTTAGCACAAGTAGATTGGTCCCTGTATGAAACAGTCACAAAGTAACCAAAACACGTTAGAGACGTTTCACAAACTCAAAGACTTGGATAAACTTACATAATTTATACAGGAGGAAAGCCTCAATGCTCGGTGATACGTTGGCTGTATATATTAAGTACATTCGACATACATGAGACGCATGAAATAATTTAAGTTTTCCTGGCTATTTTCTAGTCAACGGATACATTCATAGACACATACATATGCACTTACAATATATATACCATAAGTATGTACTATATGTAGATAAGAAAACGGAAAAGAAACGCAAAAGCGAAATAGGTAAATAAAGTTAGCAATGAATTTATTGTTGCACTTAATTCGAAGCTTTGATAATAATCCTTGATAGCAACGCACACTATTCAATTTGAAAACGGCAAGAGAGAAAGAGAAAAATTACGTAAAAAATAAATGAAAAGTGAGATTTGAGAAGCTACCAAAGTGGAATTGTGTGTCACTGGTGAGATTCGCAGTCGTAAATACAAACGCACACACACATATGCAAAAAAACAGCAAACACATTGATGTATCTAGAAAAAAGGGAGCATATTTTTTCGCCTCTGTGAGTTGCGTTAATGGAGTGGCATTTGCTAAGTATTTTGCCACACACACACACACACACACATACGAATATGGTACAAACAGACATAACTGGAAATAAATACTTTCATATGCACATATGCATGCACCTACATGTGTACAATATGTATGTGTGAGTGTTCAAAAAGATAAAGTGTCCTTGTATTTTTGAAATTAAATTTAAATTCTTCATGCGTATAAGGACAGCTAGCTCTACTTACTAACAACGCATCATGCTCGATACGACCGACAAATGCGAGGACACCAAATACAATTACGTTGATGATGGCGTATCTGTGGCAAATGAAATGTGACACCCACAACGTTTTTGCCATTAAAATATATGTACAAAGGTATATGTATGGTATGTGTAAAAAGTTTTAAAAAATAATATCCAATTGTGTGATGGCGTGCTGGTAGGAAAATCAACTAATTTAAAAGTAAATTAAAATTAGTAGTTGAAACATTGACTTTTATTCATGTATCGAACTCACAGATTTAACATTGCAATATCCTACGAGTTAGCTTATTTTCAATTTCTTTCAAAACAGTTACATTGGATTGGATTCATGGCATAAGAAAGAATGAAAAATATAAAAACGATGCTTTTTGTGATTTTTCTGATCAGTTTCATTTTCGTTTTAGTGCCAATTAGTATTTGTTTGAATTGCTTTTGTTACACCTTCAATGCGGCGAGCATGGAATTCCCCAAATTTTCTAGAATTTCAGGTGCTATTCTACACAGGTTCCACAAATTGTTTGAGCTCAATCGATGCTTTCGGATTCCTTTTAGTTATTACGTTCTAACAAACTTTCTAAAGAATGAAATAACTTATGTAAAGGTTCGTTCCGATCAATAGACGGTTCAGAGGTTTAAGAAAGGGTGAAAGGAAATTTAATTTATTCATCCTTTTAATACAATTATATTTCATTTTCTAGCCATCAACAACGATGTAAATATTTGAGATTTTCTATAAAGAGGGAGGGATACAAAATCTTTCCTCAAAACCACCCCTCGCCTTCGTTAATCCGCCAGTGTCCAAAAATTATAATTATAAACATTATGGGCTAAGTTCTGATTATTTTCAAAATTCTCTATAGATAATATTTAATTGAGTAATTCAACCCCTTATGGTATATTGATGCAGCCGGCGATAGAGGAACAATGGAGCTGAGCTTCTATCCATTCAAGTCCGCCTCTATTGCTTCTACTAAGTTTCATCTCATTTGTCCTATGTGATTGCATTGCCTCTCTCATTCTCCCTCCTTCTTCCTCTCACCTATCAATCTACCTTCCATTCAAATATAAAATATGAGGCTACCTTCATACCTCTTTTAGGCCATTACCTTTTCCCCCTTAGACTTTCCTACTCTTACCTTGTCAGAATAACCTCAGTCTTTTCTGCCCTAGTGAACGTTCTTATTCCTGATATCTTATCGTTTATCATCTTAATGTGGTCGCTGTGGCAGACCAGAATTTCCGGGATTCGAATCTCGTCACAGTCACAATCAAAAAGTAGAAAAAAAGGTTTTTCCTACACGGCACCACCTCTTGAAATGGTCAATGGCAACGTTACAAGAGTAAAAATTGCCGATTAAAAGCTTTTCACTTCGCCATTCGGATTCCGCATAAAACTGTAGGTCAATTCCGTTTATGTACTAATATAAGACGCGCAACATGAGTGAATGCGAAAAGCTCGGCTTAGGCGCTCAATGGGCTTTTGTGCCCATGGGGGCCACAAAAGGAAAAAGAAGTTCTCCGTTTAATACTTGTTGTTCCTTCACAAAAGACCAATAAAACTATCTAAATGTTTTCCCCCTACCTTATTCATTGAGTTTCTTAAGATGAAGGTCAGAATTTTTCGATTTAAATGCGAATTATGGCATGTGGTGCATGGAAGGTGCTGGCCACTATTACTATTTAAATTGATTTGCCCAGAATGTCCGGAATTCAGTTGGAAAAAATATATTACGTACTTTCAAAAGCACAGTCAGTGGGTGACACAGAAAACTGCGCTTTCTGAGTTTGTGCAGGAGTGCTTGCAAAAACGAATGAAAAGGATTTTAAGGACGGTTGGGAATTTAAAGATTAACTGCAGTTTCTGAAGGAACAGAAGGAATGCAACGTGAAAAGAAAAAAAAGGAAAGAAGAATTAAAAGAAGGAGTGAATAAAAACTAAGCGACTTAGCGGCAAAATCTGCATCAGGAATGCAAAATAGAAGTACGCAAATTAAGTTTTACAAGAAATCGTTGGTTAAGTTTTCTCAGTTGGAACTTTTCTCAACCGTGGAATACGATATTAGCGAAATATTTGAAGGCTGCTATAAAATTTAAACTCTTTTGGAATGGAGCAGCTTTCACTCAAACAAAAATGTCTCTCGTAAAACAACATTTGTGGAAAAAGTAGAAGTCGATCCACTACACGATATGACGGACGCTCAGCACGCTTTACCTTTTAAATGCTCCCGCTTTAGAAAAAGAAACTGAAAACAAGCAAAATTTTTATGTACCAGAAGGCAATTGAAAGATTATAACGAATAAACAAGGCATGGAGGGTGACGAGAAAGAAGGCATGGAAATTACCTTTTTGATTGTAGGTGAAATATTTGAATAACTGGCAACTCAAATAAAGATACCACTTCCTATTGTCTACGAGCAAGGAACAAAGCAGGAGAGTAATATCACAGAAGTAGTATCACATCTTACTTCCAAGGTCCTAACTAAGTATTTTAAACAGTAACAACATCTATAATATTTGTCTTTGTACATATCGTCATTATATTTGGGAGAGAGCCAAATTGATATTTTTCATTGGCTTAACTCCTTTCACCTCAGCAAATTTCTACATAATCTCGCTCAAGTAAAATCGTCTCACACTGCTAGAGTCTTATAAGACTGAATCGGACTCAATGACTTCTTCAAGTTCTTCCGACTTGCAGAGATTTGGCCCGAATGATACTCGTACAATCTATGATTTCCACAATCTATTTTCTTTGAATAAATGAAACTTTTTTTTTGCTCAAATATCAACATGGCCAACGTTGAGAATCAATAAACCGAAGGACTAATATTTCCTTTTACTTGGCAAAACTTAAAAAACTTTACCGCACGCAATAGCAAGCACGACAAAACACACGCAAGGATAAAAACATGGAGTAATGGAGAGAGAACAAATGAAATGAAATGAAAGACCAAACAATGAATGAGAAGGAGAAAATACATATGTGGAGAAGGAAAAGGAAGATACCTGTTGAGAAAGCGTTTCTTCTTGCCCATTTACCAAGAGCTTAAATAACATAAATAAATAAATAACAAAGAGCTCATGCGCTCAGGCGCTCGACGTCAACTGTCAACGCTAAAGACTAAGACAATAAATGTTATGGCTAAAAAGAAATGAAAAAATACAGAAAGGAAAACAGTAAGAAAAAAGGAAACAATCAAAATGGACAAACGTAAATAGAAAATGGAAAATGGAAAATAGAAAAGTAAACATAAAAGGCACCAGCAAAAGTTGACAGATGTCGTTGCCAAGGCGACAACCACTAACGTCGAGAGAGCCGCGCACAATCAAGATGACGGCGACTAGCGATTGTATTGACATTTTGAAATTCAAATTTATGTCTACAAAAACAAAAAATGTGAAATATAGATTTATAAATTTGTCTACTGGAAACTTGGAAGCACATTACAAATTTCATGCAAATATGGCAACAAAATCCATTCAGTTAAGAGTTAATTTGAGTGCATCGCCAGCATGATGTAGCAAAATAGAATAGAATCTTTGTCAACGACGATTCGTAGCGATTTTTCTTTTGTTTTCTTTCTCCCATAAGATTGTGTGCATAAGACATGAGTCGTTCTCACTATCGGCCGGATTCTGTACATATGTACATTAAAAGCGATGACATGGCTGTTTTTACATATCGTCAACTGGGCAAATTATTGTCGTATGTTACATTTGACGACTATTGTGATTTGAAAATTTTACACGTTTTCTTAATAAATACAGATTACTTTAAAAGTTTCTTCACTAAATATGAAAACACAGTTTTTTTGGCTTGAGTTGAGTTCAATACACTTAGTACACTTGGAGGCGCTTCTCCAATAAATTCATCCCATAATTAAAGTACGATTCCGAAAGGTCTGCAAAATATGCCTCAACGGCTGCTATAGCTTCTTGATTCGACGAAAAACGCTTTCCACGAAGGAATTGTTTCAAGTTTCGGAACAGGTAGTAGTCGCTGGGAGTCAAATATGGAGAGCACGGTGGAAGGTCAAGCAATTCGTACTTTAATACCTTGAATTTAGCCATTGTGAATACACTTGTGGTCGCTGTGGCGTAGTGGTAGTGCGTTGGACTGCTGCGCAGAGTGTCCGGGGTTCGAATCTCGGCACAGGCAAAATCAAAAAGTAGAAAAGATAATTTTTCTACACGGCACCACCTATTGGCAGGCAATGGCAAACCTACAAGAGTAAAAATTGCTATGAAAAGCTTTTCACTTCGCCGTTCGGATTCGGCATTAAACTGTAGGTCCCTTCCATTCATGTACAAATATAACCTGAAAAATATAACATGAGTGGATGCGAAAAGCTCGGCCTAGGCCCTCTATGGGCTGTTGTGCCATTAAAAGTAAGTAAGTAAGTAAGAATACACTTGTGTGAGGACGTGCGTTGTCTTGATAAAAAAGGATTTTTTTTCTCTAAACCGGGTCTTTTTTCGCGAATAACTGCATCCAGTTTATCCAAAAGGTTACAATAGTATTCTGAGTTTATTGTTTTACCTTTCTCAAGATAATTAATGTACAAAATACCTTTTGCATCTCAGAAAACAGTGCCATAACCTTTTTTGCCGATCGTTCGTGATTTGTCTGCTTTGGCCCTGAACATCCAGCTTCAGTCCACTGTAAACGTTGCTGTTTCAATTTAGGATCATGATGGTAGACCCAAGTCTCATCCACATTTATGAAACGTGGATTAATTACTTACTTTTAATGGCACAACAACCCATGAAGGGCCTAGGCCGATCTTTTCGCATCCACTCATGTTGTACGTGTCATATTTGTACATGAAAAAAAAAAATGAAACGTGGATTATTCTTCTTGAAACGTTCCAAATTACACTGAGAAATTCGTTTTCGATCGAGTTTTTGTTGAATTGCGTAACGTATGCGGCACTATTTTTCCAAATAGCTTTTCCATATATAGTTCTCATGTAAAATGTGGTTTACTCGTTCCTCTGCTATTTCACACATAGTCGCACTTGGATTTTCACAAACAATAGCATATACTTTTTTAATGATTTCTGGTGTCGAGACACTTTTTGGACGTCCAGTGCGTGGTTCAGCTTCAATACTTGTACGATCACATTTAAATTCAGCAATCCAATTTTTTACTGTTGCATATGAAGGAGAACATTCCCCTAACACTTTTACCACATCGGTATGGACTTCTTCTCCAGACAAACCTTTTTTTAAATAAATACTCAATAATTGATTTTTAAATTTTTCCATTTGAAAAAAAAAAACACTGTGACACGTCAACTTCAAACATTAACAGCTGTTTGAAACAAAGAATGGATGGCCAGATTGTTTTGAAACTTTGTTTGAAATCAAACATTGAACATAAATTCACTACTCCACCAGTGCATTTTTGTGTCAGGCTAGAAACTTTTCAAGTAACCTGTATTTCAATTTATCTACAATTCTACGTACTTTATTTTTATTCGGCTTTCGATTCAATGCTACAGCTTCTTATTTTACATTGGAATAGTTATCTGACATTATGTAACCACTTTATTGTTTTCCCATACAAGATCCTGAACCTAGCATAAAACATTATACTAACTCCCGCTTTTCAGAGTAGCCCAGTAGTAGTCCAGTTTTAGTAATATCGAAAAAAAAAGTCCCATTCTGTATTTTATGTTGTGATGACGGAGGGAGAATCTGAAATACTTTTGCAAAATGTATGGAGCAACTAAGGCATTTAATATACATATATATAGACGAGTATGTGTGTGTGTGTGCGTGTGTAGCCGGGAACTTATAAATATTACATAAATACAACTGAGCTGAACAGAATATAGCTGATATGAGCTGAAAGTATACATAGTGCTGAATATCAAGACGATGTGAAGATAGAAAAGTGGTTCAATAATACAAGTGAAACGTATTGAATGATGTAAATATGTATATGTATACATACGTATACGTACATAAGTATATGTACGAGTTTGTATGTATGTGTTATCTAAAAGGCATGTCCTTGAGATGCCATTGCTATCAAATACATTCAAAGTAAAGTTAATGTACAGTAGCAACAAATGTGGAACCAGCAAATGTAGTAAGAATTGAGGAAAGAAGGGTTGAGGGTAAGGCTACTGCAAATGCTTGCGGGTGCGTGTATGTGAGTGAGTAAGTGAGAGAGTATGTGGAATAGCGGAGTAGCAGTAGCCACATGCCTTTACCCAATATTGTTGATAATAATAATTGATTTCAATTGGGCTGAAGGAAATACACTCTCACTCGGTAAATAGCCAAGACATTATTTTCTTTTCGTTCGATTTCCTTTTCGTTTTCGGATGCTCTTTATGGCATAAGCGGGACTAATAAAAATGTGTATAAGTATGTGTGCACATTCACAAGTGCTACACATGTGAATTGATTTTGTATTTATTTTGCTATTCTTTAAAAAATTACAATTAAAAAAAAATATGAAGAAGAATTTCTGGAATTTATTTTATTTTATTTCTTTTCTATTCTGTGTAATTTATTGTTTCTAAACAAAATATAAAAACGTGAAAGTATGCAAATGATAAGTTAAATGTTAGAGAAATTTCAATTTGTTTCAGCATTTACTTTAACGAGGAATGCAATTAATTTCAGCTCTTTCCTCATTTAACTTAAAGCTTAACTCACATACATAAATACATCAGTATTTCCACTTTCGATGCATTTTTTGTTTTTTGCATGAGTTATTCATGGCATTTATTTATAAATGCTAGATGAAAATATAAATTTAAATTGCTCCGAAAACTATAAATTAAACGTTATATATTAAAAAATGATGCCAATGATTGGCGTTTGTAGGATGACCGACTCAATACGACCTCTACCCCAGCACACAAGATAGTATGTATGTGAATATCATAGAGGACAGTGAGAATGAAGGCACATTTCGTTATGAAGAGGGTTACTTCACTGTCTTTGTCTTTCTACCCTCAACTACCCTCAATTCATATACATGTATACTCAATTCATATACATATACTCTCACCTCGACGCTGATTGCTCCGGTAAACACATTAAAAGTACAAAGGAAGGTAGAATACCATACGCCTTTGAGAGTTTCGGTTGGGAAGATGGTCTATACCAGTGTCGTTATCAGTGGGAGTCAATCGGAATGAGACCAAACCCGTGACCATCAGTGGTAGTTTAGAGCAGTCAGAGTTATTGTTAAAATATGTTATTCAAACCTGGCAACCCTGTTGCATTTTCTATATATTGGGTCATATAAAAAGTATCCGCGATGGTATTTAAAAATCTGTCATGTGGTTGATGTTTAGTGCCGCCGCTATCTCCTGACAGCTTGCGTGTCGCTCTTGCTCCATCAATTGCAAAATTGCATCGGCTGTTTCAAGTGACTTTTAGTGCATCTTTGATATCGAAATTCCCGGAATGGATTCGAGCAAACCACTCCTGCGTCCGTCGTTCACTCACAGCATCCTCACCATAAACCGTAAAAATTTTTCGGCATGTTTTCGCAGCGGTTTTAACTTTTCTATAGTAAATAATAAAGCATCAAATAGCGTATTTCTTGAGATATTCAGTGTAACTTTTTACACTAGCAACGAATTACACAGCTGTCGTCTAAAAAAATGTAGCCTATCAGGCTACCTTTAACACATGTGTTCGTTTGACACAATCCGAATAGTGTTTGTCAGATTTGCGGGTACCAACACCAAAAACAAAGAACAACGTGTCTTCTTACGTTGTTTCTGGGTATCTGCTAAGGTTTGTTTGGTAAAACATTTACGCTCACACTCTTCTAACAGTTATGGATATAGTATAAGTATTATGAATGACTCTGGCAGAATAAGGTATTAAGTAATGTAAAGTTCACCCAACATTAATAGTGTTTGATTATCCAAGAAAGCTAAGTGTAAGTTATTATATATTTGTAAGTCTATATTAACTTCGAACCGCATTATGTTAACTGCATGGAATATGACCAAGAATGATATAATTTATTCCATGACCTGCAAAGGCTGTTCAGCTTACCAATCCGTTCAGTGACCAAATTTTGTGGATGCTTGGTGATGGGTTATTTGTTGTAAATCGTCATTGGCTAAAAGGAGCAGCACAAATTGTATTGGAGGCTCTTTGATCCATTTGTGTTGACTATGATCTATTAATTTCCTCAGGAGTTTGAAGAGCTAGTTGGACTGTATACTTATTACCTACAAAAAAGAGTGTAAATCGAGAGGGTCTTCAGTTCATTTCTCTTTGAGATATTTAAAAACGGGTTTTTGTTTTTATCTTCATTGTTATTTAAAAGTGCACTGCGAAACTTAACTGATGCGCGGATATTTTGCAATCCTAATTCGAAAGTCAGGGGAATAAGGCACCCGACCTTCTCCGCATAATTTAGTAAGTTCAATCGAGTCTCAACGCTTGTCTCCTAGCGTAACCTTGTTGTGCTTGCCTGCCCGTAATTGGTAACTAGTCACTCGTAGTTGCATACTACCTGTAATGCTGATGTTATAAATAATGATGATATTATACTAAATATACAGACGCACATCAAATTAGATTCAATTAAGTAACTACTACATATATACCGTTGCATACATTTAGGCGAATTTGCATGGTGTGCATCATTAAAATAATTAAAATGATGGCGCTTGAACACTACAATTTCATGCTAATAAATAATTTAAGTGGAAAGAATTTTGCACACAATTTACATACACACAGCAGACACCAATTCAAAGTAACGGGAATCATCGACGCAACTGCAACAACAACACTAGCAAAACATTTACATACTCATGTAAGCGTACAACAAATGAAGGAAGGAAGGAAGGAAGGAAGACGATCAAAATAACTGAAGCGTACGTTGATGAACTTGTTGGAAAAATAGAAAAGAGAGCGAATTTTAAGTGAGTGGAAGAAGAAGAAAGTAAGTATGAGAGAAAGAGAGTACACCAGAGCAGCAACGCATACAGTACGAGTACTTTACAAAGTGCAAATAATTACAAGTAATTGAGATTTTTGCTGCTGGGGTAACTAACTGGAGAAAGTAGTTCACGCTCGAAAACGTGCTGCAAAAGCAATTGTTTTCTTTTCGCTTTTAGTAATTTTCGGGTGATATTACAATAAAATTCTATGATGCAGAAACATGATGCATTTCAAGATAAGTACCCCACCCCAAGAGGGAACCAAGAGGGAACCACGACCACACTTTACTACACTTTACTATTACTATTTACATACTTACGCATTCAGTGCAGTCATTTCTGGCGCTTGTTGCTATATGAAATTGCAATTAAATGCAGTGGTGGCGGAGAGTCCACGTTCGTTTATTGTTTGCTAATGTTAAACATTGGCAGTTTCCCCATAAAGCTATTTTGCTATGTTGTGTTATTTTTCTTTAATGTATGGAAAAGCGAACATTTAAAAGTGGTAGAAAAATGCTGAAGCGAAATTTCAGTTATAAAAGTGGGAAATATATTTTGTTCTTTTTGAAAGGTGGAGATGCTGGAATTGGTTTGTTGAGGGGTGAGCCATCGAATGTTTGGCTCTCATTAAATCAGAGTATGAACCTTTTTAAGTCATTTCGTTCCCTGCATGACTAGTTCGTAATAACCGGAAACTATGGACATTTAAACACTAACATTTTTGATTATATGTAGTTGAAAACTGGCTCTACCTATTGAAATGCAACCAATTTACATAATTGTTAAAATTAATTAGTTATATAACTATTAAAATAGTTATTTGGTACATTCTTTTTGATTTGCTGTAGTTGAAAGAGCGTTTAAAAGAATTCGTTATACGCGAAAACTACTGTACATGTATCCGTATTCTCACACAACAAACGTTTATATGTACTCACACATATGTGAAGCTTCAAATTGAAATAGAAACTCATTTTACATACATACATATGTGTACATTGTAACATACGAGAAAAATATAACATAAAAGTTTAGACCGAAAACTAATTTGGTTAACCGGAAGTATTATTTAGTAAATTCTCGAATGCAAAATACTTAAATGGAATGTACTTAAATAAACACCTTTTCAAGATTTTCAATTAAATTTCATTTCATTTACTTACTAACAAAACTAAAATGGATAGCTGCACACGGGACCGGAGATGTGTTCTCAGGTTTCAAGTTGCTTAGACACAGAAGTTTCATTTGAATAACTTTAACTTTTCCTTTTTTGTAGTATCATTTGAACCTAATTCCTGTTACATAAAATGACTCTAAAAATATTTTTTGATATTTTACGTTTTAATGGCAAAAAAATTAAATAATAACTACTTGAAAACCACCTTTATTTACCATTTTCGCTAATAAAGTTTCACAAACAAAAATAATACTGGATATTTGTACAAATGAAAATTGAAAAATGGTAGAAAATAGGAGTACAAAGGGAGTAGTAGAAAAGTAGTAGTAGAAAAGTAGTAGTAGAAAAGTAGTAGTAGAAAAGTAGTAGTAGAAAAGTGGATAAAAGTTAGTAGTAGAAATGTGGTAATAGAAATTAGTGGCAAATAGCTGAAGAAATGTAGTTGGAAATTGCAATAAAAAAGTAGTAGAAAATAGTAAAATGAAAAAGGTAGAAAATAGAGGTAGTAAAAAGATAGAAGAAAATAGTAACAAAAAAGTAGTAGAACATAGTATGAAAAAAGTAGTAGGAAATTAAAAATATAAAATATAAATATAAATTAAAAATATAGTAGAAAATACTAGTATGAAAGTAATAATACATAGAAATAGAAGTAGTGAAAAACTGCTTCACTAAATTTTAATCTAAAAAACTAATTCCTTAATGGTATTTCAGACTATTTGAGGGCTGGGTTGTGGCACCCATCCTTCTAACAAATCTCAATATTATACTATTAGAAGCTCTAGAAATGCAGACTATGTTTTATAAGGGAAATATCATGCCGGCCTTTTTCTAACCTACCCCTGTTTTTCTAACAGAAAGCAATTGACAAACAATAACTGCATACCAAATCTTAGTATCATACTAAGTACAAATGGTTCCTGAGATATCCTACAATCTAAAATCAGGTTATTTGGGATAGCCACACTCCATTTTCCAACTTCCGCAAAACATCTAACTTCACATCCAACTTCTCACTTCATAGCAAATACATTAGCGGTATTCACTCTTTGGAGCAAATGGTCTTGCATCATGGCGAATAGAAAATTTAATTGCTTAGTATGTACATAAGTATTATTATATTATTAGGTACATACATTTGTTGTTGTAATAGCAGAAATAATTTGCAATTGCAATGATGCAAGACCATTTGCCCCAAAGAGTGATTACCGCTATTGTGTAAGTTTCAACTCAATTCGATAGTTAGTTTTTGAGTTTTATTTTTCCCCTATTACTACGAACAGAATATTTTTACATCTGTTGTAGTAATAGCGGAAATAATTTGCATTTGCAATGATGCAAGACCATTTGCCCCAAAGAGTGATTACCACTATTGTGTAAGTTTCAACTCAATCAGATGGTTAGTTTTTTAGTTTATAGCGCATAAACGAGCACGTTATTTTTACATGTATGTATATGGCCCGTTGACTCCAAGACAAGATTTTCGGGGTAAGTATAGAGAAATAATGGTTATTTAGTGATTTATGTTGTGCAAAAAATCATTACTGTGTCTTATGAACTCTTCACGTGTGAAGAATATTTGTCATTGTCAGTTGCATGGAGTGATAGGTAAATTAAAAAGTTTAATTGCGATTTTCTGAGACTTTACGTTTTTCGAGATATGACAGTCTTGCAGCAAAACAGCGTAATATAGATTCACAATTATAAATAAAGTGCACGGGTATTAATCAATCGTAGAATTTGAACTCATATGAACCTGAAAGAAAAGTTAAATTAAAAATTTGTGATTATAGAAAAGTTCGGTACTCCAGTGCTCTTTAAAAATAACAAATAAGTAACTGCATACCGCCAACAACCAATTAGTAATTGAGTACTTATTTATTATTCCAAACATAAACACTGAAAGTTGTTTGCGTGAGAAATATCGTAATTAAAACTTATTAAATTTGCATAAAATTTAATGAAAAGCGTAATAAATTCAGCAAGCATTAATGTTGCATTGCAATAATGAGGCACAGACGAAGTGTATTAAGTATGTAGGCTAATACGCATGGATGCAAGACTTGCAGCAGGTGAGTATGTAATAGTTTTAAACACAAATATATACTGCAAATAAACATACAAAACATTCAACGCAAACACACACCATGAAAACTTTAACTCAGTTAAGAGATTGAAATTGAAAAACCTGAAAATCTGAAAGTTACAATTAGATCGCAATAAGCTTTTTAAGTCGTTTGCGCGAGTTTATTACAGGAATTAACAAAGTTTTTCCCACTTAACTCGGTAGTGAAGTGAGCTTTGACAGAATGCAGATGCAGGTACATAAATTAATTTTAGCGTTAATTGGATTTGCTGTGAGATTTTGTGTGTGCGCAATTCTCATTTACCTTTGCATTCAGCTTGATATAATTTACTGGAGCTGCTTTAAAATTACAAATTACAAATTACTTTCTTTACTTACTTTACTTTTGATGGCACAACAGCCCATGGAGGGCCTAGGCCGAGCTTTTCGCATCCACTCATGTTGTGCGTGTTATATTTGTACATGAATGGAAGGGACCTACAGTTTAAAGCCGAATCCGAACGGCGAAGGAAAAGCTTTTCATAGCAATTTTTACTCTTGTAGGTTTGCCATTGCCTGACAAGAGGTGGTGCCGTGTAGAAAAATTATTTTTTCTTCTTTTTTTTTTGATTTTGCCTGTGCCGAGATTCGA
Source organism: Palloptera scutellata (assembly GCA_958295655.1). Lineage (NCBI taxonomy): Eukaryota > Metazoa > Arthropoda > Insecta > Diptera > Pallopteridae > Palloptera > Palloptera scutellata. The sequence goes on from OY282451.1 coordinate 43,893,257, forward strand.
ACCCCGGACACACTGCGTAGCAGTCCAACGCACTACCACTACGCCACAGCGACCACAAATTACTTTCCTTTTTTCTTTTTCTTTTTTTTACATGAGTAAATAAATATAAAGGAAAATTTCAAGTGCTTGGCAAACTCTTGACGAGTGCGTGTATTTACTTTGACATACGAAGCATTAAACAAAATTGTTTCAATTGATATCATTATTTACTACCTACTTAAAATAAAAATAAAATTAAATATATTCTATCGCTTCTACTTAATTTAAACTCTCTGAATAACAGCGATGCCTCTTTTGCTATTAAATATTCTGGATAGATAAATTCTGCTAATCCCTTCAAGCAATAAATGTTTAGTGTCGTCAAAGAAATTGCTTTCCCTGTCACACTTTGTGTCACTACTTTGAGGCAAGCAAACGCTCACGCGACAACAAGTGCGCATAAAGTTTCATGGAAAAAACTCAATTTCATTAAGATTTGTTTATGATTCTTTTATGACATTAATATCACACACACACACACACTTATACATATATTAAAGTAGAAAGAAGAAATTACACATTTCATGCGTCAGCCAAGCTTTGACTCAATGTGAGTAGGTGTCAATAATTTTCAATTAGAATCAAATGAGATTATGTTGTGGTAACAGGTAAATGGCAACTAAATATAAAATATTATATTAAACGAAAACAGACTCCAGTCGGATCCGGTGAAATTTTTTATACGGCGAATTTGAAAATAGTAGTAGGTATATCAACTCTGATTTTGACTGCCTAGGGTTAGGTTAGGGCGTTGGTGATTCGAAAATTTACCCTAAGGATCACTGCTTCCTAACAAGTAGAAGTACATTTATTAAAATAATTTCTTTATTTGAAAGTCTTAATGGTGGCTTAAGTTCGATCAGGCTACTCCTAGATTCGGGTTAGCTCTTAATAATGATTAATTAAGAAGTATGTAAGTGGGATAAGTTTAATCTCTATACCAGGTTACAGCTATTTATTCAGTAAGGTACTGGAATAACAACATAACTAGCTGGAAAGAGAGTGAGCTGCATTTACAAATCCTAAATTTTTTCACCTTAGGTGAACAAAGTTATTAGGGTAACATGCTACTTGAACTAAGACTGAAAGCTTATCTTCTTTTCTTTTGATAGTTGGGAGGAAAAAGCCTTCAAAACATTCCAGGGGCATAATTGGCAAACAATGGATTGAGTAAGGACTTTATGCTTTTCACTTAAACTTGAGCATTAACTTGTAATTATGGGAAGCCAGACCAGCCGAGGTTTAATAAAAGATACCTACTTTGTTGAGAGCGAAAATATTTCATTGTAAAAGAACGTGATGTAGGAACAATGCTGCTAGTACATAACACATTTGTTTTCAGAAACAAGTAAAAGTAGGAGCAGAATTTTTATGCTTGAACATGCTTAAGATTTCTAAGTTAAAGTAAACTATTATAGGAAATTTGCATATTTGCTATTAAAAGAAGAAGAAGAAGATATATGTACATAATTCTGTGGAAGAAGTTGCAATGTACTGCCATAAATTGCTAAAAGTTTGTGCTCAACAGATTTAGTAACTGCCTTGATCAGAAGCTGGGATCAGATTACAATAGTAAATGACAGTAGCAGAATCTAGAATTTTTAGAGATTAAGATGACACCAAAAGAACGGAATAGTATCGGAGCAACAAAAATTCTATAAAAGGAGAGAGGAACTCCTTGGTTCAAATTTATCTGTATGAAAAGAAACCAGGTAAATGGGTCTAAAGAATCAACATAGCCTATGGTATTCGTTAGCGGGAAAACATTATAGCAAGAAATGAAACAAAGAAAACATTCCAACAAAGCAATGCATTAGTGCTATAAAAATGTATTATCAGAATACACGATAAGTCTAAGAATCTGTATAACTCGAGTATCAGGATATCCTGATTCGTCAGTCGGTCAACCTTTTGAGTTCAGTTTACGACAAGAGTAAAAATCGAAATCCGATCTAAGTAATTATATTTAAATTGTCTTCAAAAAAGGTTTCCTCTAGACCCGGAAGAAGTTTTTAAATGTTAATTTTAGATGTACGAATAATATTATAAACATTTGGAAATCTATAATATTCGTTCTACAAGCACTGGATCCCTTTGAGATATCCTTGAAGTGAGTCTGGAAATGTAACACTTCAGACTTTAACCTTCAGAATAAAGCGTGTCGATCACCAATTGCAAAATTTCATCGGCTTTTTCAATGATTTTCAGTGCATCTTTCAGTACATCTTTGATATCGAAATTTCCGAAACGGATTCGACCAACCCATTCCTGTGTCCGTCGCTCACTCACAGCATCCTCGCAATAAACCGCACAAATTTTTCGGCATGTTTTCGCAGACGGTTTACCTTTTCTATAGAAATAAAGCATTACAAAGTGTATTTCTTCAGATATTTCACTGATTTTCAAGTCAATGTAACGTATTACATTAGCGACGAATTACACAATTGTCTTCGCGCAAAATGTAGCCTGAGATGTTACCTTTCAAACATGTGTTCGTTTGATATACTACTGTGGGAAAAAAGTAGTAAGATTTTGTTCATAATTTCAAATTTTTTTATTCATTCTTCTAATTCTATTTCGTCCCCTTCAAAGTAATCCCCCCCCCCCCCCCCGGCACAAATACACTTGTGCCAACGTTTTTTCCAATTCTCGTAACAGTTGTTAAAGTCAATTTCCGGAATAGCCTTCAATGCGCTTAGCGATTCATGTTTAATGTCTTCAATTGACTCAAAACGATGTCCACGAAGCGGTTTTTTGAGTTTAGAAAATAGCCAAAAGTCACACGGTGCTAAGTCAGGCGAACAGGGTGGTAGGGTGGTTGCGGAACGATATCAGTCGAATTTTTGGCAAAATGGTCTCGTAAAACCAATGCAGTGATTTTGGAACCAATCGTGCATTCACTCTTCTTAGGCCCAAATGATGTTTTAAAATGGTTTTCACTGATCCTTTCAACTGATGATATTCCAACGATGCCAGTAAGGTCTCTGACTGTTAATCGTCGATTCTCGAGCAACTATTTCCTTGATTTTATTGACCTGTTGATCATCAGTTGATGCTGATGGCCGTCCTGGACGTGGTTCGTCGTCAACGCGTTATCGACCATCTTTGAACAATTTGTACCAATCAAAAACACTTGCTCGCGACATACAATTATCACCGAAGGCCTTTTGCAACATTCTGACCGTTTCGGCACCAGAAATTTGATTCCCCACACAAAATTTAATGGAACTTCTTTGTTGAATAATTTCACTCATTGTGAAAATCGCCGAATGCACTTTTTGTACTTCAGAAAGACAAGCGTATACTAAACACTAATGATTATTTTGATGTGACATTTGGCACAGATGTCACCGACAATCATACCAACCTTAAAAAAATAATATTTTGATGAATGGGTTTCCGCGCGAAATTTAAATTAAAAAGTCTTACTACTTTTTGCCCACAGTAGTATTCGGGATAGTGTTGCCAGATTTTTGGGTATAATATTTAATATTTAGTAGGAATGTTAAAAAGAAGTGTTTTTATGAAATTTTAAGTTGGTAGCTTCACTTTTAAGGCAGCTATCTATCACTTTTATAAGGCAACGAATTATATTTTTCGGTTATAAAAGGTGTATATCTTCCAGTAATTGGATTTCGGCTACTGAAACATAGTCTTTGTCTAGAGCAAAGAGAAGATATATCAAGTGTCAAGTCGATAGCTCAAAAACTGAGACACACGGAATCACACAGATTTTATTTTAATTTATATAATTAAGTTTAGGAGGCAAACAATACAATAATTTTTTTTTTTTTTTTTGTTTAGATAAGAATCTTAGGAAGCCACTTGTACACATAACCATAACTAAAATGTCGTGGATACTCGAGAAATTTGTAATAGATATAACCTATGTGCATGTTCGGTCCTCTCCCCTACACGTTTCCTTATCTTCATTAATGACCATCTGTCATTAACGAAAAATCCTATTTACTCGTTTGCAGATGACAGCACTATTTCTCATTCATATGCCTGTTCAAAACGCCCCAACTCTTTGGAGATCGAGAGGAAAAGGCACGTTTTGAATGACTCACTCAATAAAGATCTCCAGTCAATCTCCAAGTAGGGTCTTACGAATAGAGTTGAGTTCAATGCGCGTAAGACCCAATGTTGTCTGTTATCTCACAAACGAGTCTCCCAACCCCCCGTTAACCCCCTAGATATGAGTGGGGTAGGTATTGCCGAGACAGCGACTCTTGATGTTCTGGGCATGTCCATCCAATGTGATGTCCGTTGGAATAAACACATTTTTGACGTGTCGAAAGAAGCAGCCAAGTGTCTCGGCTTTCTTAGGCGATGTAAAAAATATTTTACTTCGACTGATCTACACCACCTATATACGTCCTCAATTGGACGCCTGTATTATTTCGCACCTGTGGGCTGAAGCTTCACGAACGAAACTGGAACTCCTGGACCGTATCCAACATAGAGCGATAAAGCTAATAGGAGACAGTAGAGTTTCCAACTCTATTGACTTGGAACATCTTCGAAACGTGGCTTGCGTCTCACTGTTCTACCGTTACTTTAACGGTAGATGTTCTTCTGAGATGCGGAAGCTGATGCCGCCAGTTCGTGTGTTCAACAGAACTACACGGTCAGCAAGCGGAACTCACGCCTTTCTTGTAGACACGGTGTTCCAACGCACTACACTACGCATTACAGAGAAAGTTCGTTCATCTGTCGTACCGCGCGTATTTGGAATAAGCTCCCTGCAACAATTTTTACCCAATTATTATGACCTTTGCAAGTTTAAAGCAAACGTTCATAAACACTTCTCTCTCCCTTTTATTTATTTCATAATATGTTTTGAATGGTTCAAAATATATTATTTGTTATTACTTTTTTTTCATTAGTATAAACCTTCCAACCTTCAACCTTCCTTTCAATCAAGACAATGCTCTGCATTTATAGGGGTACCCCCTGGGTGTTGATTATATTAAAAAAAAAAATATTTTTTATTTCCGAGTATCTCGGGCGGTATAGCGATGAATGCGGCACGAATGTTTGCCTTGAGCTCGTCAATGGTCTGAGGCTTGCTGGCGTATACTTTGCTCTTCAAATAACCCCACAAAAAGAAGTTCAGAGGGGTCAAATCTGGAGATCTGGGTGGCCATTTTTTGACACCATACGTCCAGACACCATTTTCGTTGCAGAAACTGAATTGTTTTATTTGTAGTGTGGCATAGTGCACCGTCTTGTTGAACCCAGTAACGGTCCAGACCTTTTTCACACATTTGTGGGCAGACATAATGAGCCTACATCCACCGATATCGAGTCACATCGGCTGTTTCGCGAAATGCGAATCATTCTTCACAATGTGCCGCAATGTGGTTCCACTGACGCCAAAATGCTGAGCGCGGTGACTTACGACACATGTGGGTTCTCGGCAATACTCTCTCTTACCGCTTCAACCAGTTCATTGGAACGTTTTGAGCGTTGATGAACGAAACGGCTTGTCGACGATCTCCCACTGGCTCGTGCTCAAGAAAATTCGACACCAAACGACGAATAGTGTTGTCAGACGACGCTTGTTGGCCATGATATTTTCAACGATATTTACGTTGATTTACGTTGACTATTTCGGCGCGTTGTTTCGGTGTGAAGCGATTCATGGTTAAAATTCTACTGAATTGCAGTTTCAGAAACATGTTTACTCAAGTCAATCGGTTGATAAATGTTAAAATTTTTCAATGTTTACATAACGACTTAAAATGTTACGCACCCTGTATTAACTCACACATATTTATTACTTTTTTAGTAAGTATTTTAATAAGTTACAACTAATGGATTGCAGGTGTTAGTGAACTGCATTTTGAGTTTTGTCGATTTAAAAAATGGAGTTTCGGTCAAGCAAATTGCTTCGATCGAGCCGTGAGTTGTGTTGCATTCTATTTGCGGCAGTTAATCTTAGTCCCCTGAATTAAATCAAATCATATTGCAAAAGGTCTAAGTATGAACAAACAATTCAACAATCAACTAAATTGCTCTCTCACTTTCTGCTCTTTCATCTATAATCGATTTGTAGAAAATTGCACTTGAACGTTGTTCATTATTTATCTTACACCCTCAACAGCTCTTCCATATTAGGAATAGCACAATCCCAGAACACTAAAGAAAGAATAGAATGATTTAAAAAAGAAAAGCGTATTTTTATTTCAGTTCAGTAGTGATTTTTCCAATTTTCTGCATATAGAAAAGTGGTTTTTTTTTTGTGAGAAAGTTGAGATGGTTTTCGCATATAAGTGAATGATATTCAAACCACAGCACTGCATCATGTTCGCTATTTGCTTCTTCTTCGTTCTACCATATTTTTCCTTGAACCAATTTGCTTCCACATACATCAACAATCCTATCTATTTTTCATTGAATTTGTATGCGCAGTGAAAGAGAAAAATAAATAAAAAACGAAAGTGGAACCGAATGACACTTTCATTGATTTGCTCTTTTGCATACGCACACACAATAAGTGCAGTGATGATTCTTTTGCACTAGTGTGCGCACTCAATGGACTAAAAGACTTAAAGGTGTCCAAGATTTTTACGCTACCGTCTTCTATGTGTATTTACTCTGCAGTATGGTGCTTTTTTTTAACATGCTTTAACCCTTTGACGAGCGCTCATGAATGCTGATAAATTTACGAAACCGACACCGGATTTATTGTATTTCACCGGTAAAGGTGTGAAAAATCGTTGAAATACATGTGGAGATATTCTGCATGCAGGTCTGCATAGCATCTGCACGCAGCATTGCAGTCAAAATAGATGCGGAGGTATGCTAGCTTAACAATTGTTTCAAGGCAAGTACCATCGAACAAATGCCATTTGTGCCTTTTGCAAAAAACAATTATCGAAATTGCTTCGAAATTTATCGAAAAAAATAAATCGAACACAAATGTACTCGTAAACAGATATATTTTTGCTCCAAATAAATATAAGGTGTGAACAAAAAATAACCGTTATTTCGTGAGTTACGTATGTTCGATTTTCGCATTTACCAACCATTTTGGATTGTCAGTTTGTTTTTGACAGATAAAGAGGTTAGTCGAGTTTTGGTGTGCTCTTCGATTTTTTACTATTCGAAAAAATGGATCAAAGAAACTGTATTCAGTTTTGTGTAAAAAATGAAATTAAATGCGCAAGGACATTTGAAATGTTGACTGTGGCCTTTGGCGAGTCTACTATGAGCAGAACACAAGTTCAATTGTGGTATAACCGGTTTAAGGAAGGCCGAGAAGATGTCAATGACGATGCTCGTCCTGGTCGCCCGAGCACGTCAACAACCGATGAAAACATTGACGCAGTGAAGAAAATGATTTTGGATAATCGTCGAATCACTATCACAGAGGTTGCTGATGATGTTGGCATATCGTTCGGCTCATGCCAAGCAATTTGTACGGATGTTTTAGGCATGAAACGTGCGGCAGCGAAGATTGTTCCAAAATTGCTAAATTTTGGGCAAAAACAACGTCGCTTGTGCGTAAGTTTTTGGCCAAAAACAAAACCGTTATCATGCCTCAACCACCGTATTCACCGGACTTGGCCCCCGCTGACTTTTTCCTCTTCCCAAAACTGAAGACACCGATGAAAGGAAAGCGTTTTGCTACGATTGAGGAGATAAAAGAAAAAACGAAACAGGAGCTGTTGGCGATACCAAAAAGCGCGTTTCAGAAGTGTTTCGAGGATTGGAAAAAACGCTGGCATAAGTGTATTATATCTGAGGGGGATTACTTTGAAGGGGACAAGATAGTTGTTGATGAATAAATAATTACTTTTTGAAAAAATTTAAAATATCGGTTATTTTTTTATCATACCTCGTATGTCATTGATTTTTACCGTTGGCAACCATTGGGACATACAGATCCCGTCAGATTGGGTGGTAGGGTAGGTGGTCGAAGTGTACTACTTATCCTTATGTTGGAAAGTAGAATGTTGCCCGCAAATTTTCCGGTTAAACCTGTAGTCCTTATCCCAGCCTAAAATTATAGCAGCATGAAGAAATAGATTTATGAAGATTAAAACTATTTTGCAAGCCAAACAATTTTTGAAAAATTTGGTAATTTGGTAACGGTAGTTATTAGTTAATTAAAGATTTACTGCCAGGTTTATGTAGCGGAATAATGTAAGAGACCTTCCAGGCGTCTGGGAAATACCCACATTGTAAGTAAAACTTAAATAGAATTGTGATGGGTACCACAAGCTCATTGCAACATTACTTAGGAATACATTCTGGAATGTGATCAGGGCTAGAATTAACACAGGTTTTAACAGGTTTCTCATATATTCAAAAACAACTGTTTCATTAACAAATGAAAACGAAATAACCACTGGAGATAACGAATAAGGATAATGTTCGATTTGGTAGGGAATTTTTTAATATGTAGAGATAAAAAAGTCTGAGAAGAGATTACAAATTGTTTATTCACTTTTTTAATTCAATTTCAGTAAATTAAATCACAAAGAATTTAACAACCTGTTTTAGTGGATCTATAACCTTATTTAGATATTCTTTATAACATGTTTTGCACTGGAGTTGATACCTGTAGCGAAGATTTGTATATTTAGAAAAATTTGTAAAGCTATTGAATTTCTCATAGCATTTGTAATTATGGGTCTCTTGGTTTCTCAGCTTGCGGAGATCATTATTAAACCAATTCGGAAATTTTGGGTTATTCAGATTACATTGAGGAACTGAAAAACTAAAGCACTTATGGATAGTATTTTTAAATTGCTCAACTGCTTTACTGAGTGAGGAAACAGAAGATTTGGAGTCATAAGCGAGCAATGAGTTCCCATCAACTTTGGAAAGGAAATTTTTAAGTTTTATATAGTCAGTTTTTTTTAATCGTAATTTAAAAAAAATAAGTTTTTCTTTTTCAACGCACTCGTTTGGAAATAAAAAATAAATTTCAACGGTAGGATAATGAGGATTCTCTGGCCGAAGATCCAAGATCTCTGAAAACGAGATCCAAGATCTTATTATTGGAGTTTGAGACCGATTTTAGTGGGGAAAGGCCTTCACTAGTTATGGAGATTATTGTATCAATGCTGTTATAATAATTACAAGTAAGTAGGTTGTAGTATAAAAGAATCATCGGGGGACAAACTCCAATTCTCAGCAGGCAAATTGAAATATCCAACAACGATTATTTTATCATTTGGGTTCAGCATAGAATAAATTTCACAGATCACTGAAACATGCATCTGATATACTTCAGAAGAAGAGTTAGGTGGAACATAAGAACACGTTATGTAAAAGCAAATGGATTGGCATCTTAACTTAAATCAACAAAATTCGATGTTTAAAGCAGTTGGAAGCATCACTTCCTCGGAAAAGCAACAAGATCTAACAGCAATCAAAACGCCACCTAGCATAGCAATATTATCAACGATAGAATTTCTTGCTTTACCAAAAACCATGAAACAATGGCAAAAAACCTCGGTATTATGTACGGAAGATCTCAGCCATGTCTCAGTAAAAAAAACAATATCACATTCCAGTTTAAAGCTTACCTTAGTGTTAAGACCTCGACTATTTTGAGATAAAATACTACTTACTTTGGGTGCGTTTAACTAGTGGTTTTGGTTCTCAAAAAGTATAGGCAGCGTTGCAGTTTTAGGTAACCTATTGCTCTCCCGAAGGGTGGTCGCTGTGGCGTAGTGGTAGTGCGTTCGACTGCTACGCAAAGTGTCCGGAGTTCGAATCTCGGCACAGGCAAAATCAAAAAGAAGAAAAAAAAATTTTTCTACACGGCACCACCTCTTGACAATGGCAAACCTTCAAGACTAAAAATTGCTTATGAAAAGCTTTTCACTTCGCCGTTTGGATTCGGCATTAAACTGTAGGTCCCTTCCATTCATGCACAAATATAATACGCACAACATGAGTGGATGTGAAAAGCTCGGCCTAGGCCCTCCATGGGCTGTTGTGCCATTAAAAGTAAAGTAAGTGCTCTCCCGAGAACTCTTTCGGAAGAGAAGTGCAAGACGAATGAATGATTCTACCCTTGACCATGGGGTACTTTCTGAAAGCCACATTCATTCTCTATTGAATGATACCTTATAAACTATTTCATAGTTTTTCTAGAATAAATTAGATGATAACAGGTTCCCCGGTGTCTCGATAAACGTCAAAAGGTTAATGGGCTGAGCGAAACAAGCGGCGTTGCCAATTAACTCTGATCAGCATTTTAAAAACTATTAAAAAAAATATTTCAACTTCAAAAGCAATTCAATAGTTCAGATTCATATTGTTATATTATGTATCTATAATACATACATATGTATTTCAAAAATTCTTATAAAAGCTAAAAGTCTTCACTAAAAATTCCATCAAAAATATGGCAACTCCCGTTGAGATACTTTGTGGAATTGTAGCGTTGCATTTGTTACACTGTACATATTATTTTTTCTTTTGTTGCACTCTATTACTTACTTTTTCTGTAGTTACCATTTATCCATTACTTTTTGAACTGAACTGAACACAATTGTACCGAACTCTTTGCATACATGCATGTATTTATCGCCGATAATCCTAATTCCACTAATCCGCATTTGACAGTATACCCGAGTGTATGTGAATAAAATATACACATTTTAAATTTAGAAAAAGTAAATGGAATGCTTGTGAAATTGATTCTGCAATGAAAATACCTAGTTGGAACTTATTGTATTTTGTTTGAGTGTGAAAATTGTGTTAAAAGGTTTTTAAATCTCTAAAAAAAAAGTATTGAAAGCACTGAGGGATTATTGTAGTAATTTTAATAGGTTTTTATTCATACTACCAACTTAGCGGACATGTTTCTGTACAATAAAAATATATATAGTAATAAATACTTACATACTTAGATACCTAGATTTAATATGATGAATGGGTATTGATAAATATATTTAATGATTTGAAAACAGTTTAAGGTTAAAATTACTAACAAAAATATTATCAGTGAGTCAAAAATCGATAATCAGCACACAGAATAAAGTTTGTTGTTCATACATTGACATGACCATAACAAATATGGAATTCTGAAAACATTATTGAGATTAGAGCCTACACAGAACAAAAAAAAAAACGAGTTTATAAAAGGTCAAACGAAATGCCATATACACGAAAGAAAACTACATTTTATATTGAACTAGTCAGAAAGGTACCTTACACCCAGTGGAGTGTTCATTTGTTAACACTTGGTGTTGCCTAACAAAAGATGTACTTGTACTTACTTACTTACTTACTTAGCTGGCACTACAACCGATGATCGGTCTTGGCCGCCTCCACAAAGCTTCGCCAGCCACTTCTGCTATGCGCGCGCTGGCGCCAGTTGATAAGGCCAAGTGCAGTCAGGTTGCCCTGCACCAGGTCTTTCCAACGGAGATTAAGACGTCCCCTTCTGCGTGTTCATCCACCGTGGTTCGAATAAAACACCCTTCTAGCCGGAGCGCTTTCTTCCATTCGCTCAACATGACCCAGCCAGCGAAGCCGCTGGAGTTTTATACGCTTGACTATGTCAGTGTCGGCGTACAGCTCATACAGCTCATCTTTCCATCTTATTCGATACACGTTGTCCAAGCATACTGGACCGTAGATCTTACGGAGTATCTTCCTCTCGAACGCTCCTAACAGCCTCTCATCATTGATGGTCAATGTCCACGTCTCTGCGCCATACATTAGGACGGGAAGGATGAGGGACTTATAGAGCGTTATTTTCGTCGGTCGAGAGAGGGCTCTACTTCTCAATTGCCTACTGAGCCCGTAGTAACACCTGTTGGCAAGAGTTAGTCTCCGCTTGATCTCAAGTACACTTTCTTATAATTCTCATTCACTACATATCGGTAGAAATGTCAGAATGTCATAAAAATTAACCAACAGCCCAAGACGGTAAACGTAAACCCCCATGGGTGTTAAAACCTTCTCAAATTCCGGCGGCAATACTCCAACCACTAAGCAGCTGCGAGAAGTACCCCCTCCATAACCTGTTAATTCCCTTGATATCTACCACCAGTCTTCAAAGCGTTAGAGCGTTTCTTGCACCTGAAGAGACGTTTCGTCCTTCCTCCTTAACTCTCTGCATCGCTGCTTAGCAGCTAGCGTTGCCACTGACTGCATATACTATATTTCACGTAGCACATATTTCTCTGTCGACGGTAGTAACCTAGCACTTCTTCGGCAGCCGTACGCATAGAGCGGGAAATGTGCGTGCACTGCGTGCGTATATCATCAAGTTGAGGAGTGTTTTACGATAGGAGTAGTGCAAGTCGATTGGCAAAGGCTTCGGTCTTTCATTGTGATTGTAGCTTTTCGACATCCAGTTTTCTCTTTATATCTATGGTATCTATACGCGAATGGTTGCACATAGACTTGTGCGGACCTTGACTGCAACAAACTTTTGGTCAATGTTTGCAGTACATTGGAATAGTGTCATCCGTCGATCAGAACGTGATCAATCTGGTTTCGTGTGTTCTGATCAGTGTCCGTATGAATATCTAGATGTTGAAATCTCGTACTACTAACTGCGATGTTCCGTGTGTCGGCGAAGTCGATCAGCCTCATACCGCTGCCGGTGGCTTCGGCGTGGAGACTGAATTTTCTGATCGCCGGACAATGCTCATAAGTTTTGCCGAGTCAAGTCATCTTTGGTCGCTTCGTCCTTCTCATCCGTCGGGGCATGGACATAAATTTTGCTAATATTGATGAATTTTGTCTTGATGTGGAAGAAGCAACACTGGAAACATAAAAAGAGACTTTTTAAAGCGAAAGAAGAAAGGGGAATAACAGGGCATTACAGTCGTTAGAGATGTGCTTTGAGAACTGTTTTAAAGTTAAAAGGCAATATTACAAATTTTTGAGCTACTGTAGTTATTTTTGTTGCCAGGGAGCGATATGTGCATAGTTATACGTATAAAGAAATAATAGGAATATAATGAAAAAAATAAATTCAGTGTAATGTGAATTATTTCGTGTTAACAAATGGGTACGATATAAAAGTGTATTTGAATCAAAAACTATCCGAGAAGTCAGTATGGATTTAAAAGTTCGTGTAACCATGTATAATCCAGAAATATGTATGGTAGTATTACTTGCAGTGCTGTTTTTTAACATTTAATTTGGAAACAATTGATACTAAAAAATGCATCGCTGTACTGCACAGCTCTGCACCGCTACTTAAATGTTACCTCTATACAGACCCATCAAGTTTTATTGTTGCTCATTTTGAGCATTAAAGCGGTTCGTGTTTGAAATAATTTTTTGCTTCGGGTTTCCTATGAGTTATCTTAAATACACAAGCTAGTCATGTACATATGTTACATGTTCATTCAGTATTCATGTCGCTCGTTTGTTGCAAGACTGTCATAAATCAAAAAACAAAATCTTCTAGTTAAGTGTACAGAAATAACTGTTATTTAGTGCTTTCTATTTTTTCTTTAATGGCACAATAGCCCATTCAGGGCTTAGGACGAGCTTTTCGCATCCATTCATGTTGTTCGTGTTATATTTACTTACACATAAATGGAACGAACGTACAGTTTTTAAGCTTGTCTTTTTACTCTTGTAGACTTGCCATTGCCTGCCAAGAGTGCCGTGGTGCAGTATAGAAATTTGTTTTCCCTTTTTTCGTTTTTGCCTGCGCCGATATTTTAACCGTGCGCAGCAGACCAACGCAATACCAACTACGCCTCAGCGATATAGATATTTGTTGATTTGGGTGTGACAATGGACTCTAAATTAAGTTTTAACTTGCAACTCGTGTGTGTGAACAAGTCTAAAAGTTCTATAGGATTTGTTAAACGCTGTTCAAAGGAGTTTAACGATCCTTATACAACAAAAACGCTATTCACTTCACTTGTTAGACCAGACCCATCCTTGAGTATGCATCTGCTGTCTGAAATCCTCAATATAACTGTTATATAAGTAAAATTGAGTTGGTTCAAAAACAATTTCTTATTTTTGCACTGATGAGCTTTTGTTGGAATCCTGTTTTGAATCTTCCACCGTATTAACATCGATTAGAACTTATTAATCTACCGACATTGATAAGCAGAAGCAAAATGCTCTATATAACATTTCTTGTAAAGCTTTTGAATGGCATTTTATGATCTTAGTATTTGCTAAACGAAATATACTTTAATATGCCCTACAGAAGCTGACGTTATTTTATTCCTATTAAACTTAGCATATGCAGAATAAACTATGCACTAAATGATAATTTTTGTGGAATATGTAGAGATTTTAATGATTTCTTCTAATCTATTACATATTTTCGTGTAAAGTGGTTGCGTCGGTCACCGATCCGTGCGTTAGGCGGATGCGCCCCTCGATCGGGTTGGGCGGAAGAGGGTGCGTTGGGATTCGTATAAAAAAATATTAAAAGATAGAGTCACACGAATTTTTTTTCTGTGCAAGTGGCAGTTCTGAAATTTACGAGCTGTCGTCTTCGATTGTTCCGATTATTAAAAATGATGTGCCACACACAAGAACAACGCGTTATCGTTGTGAAAACCCTTTACAAAACGGTTACAGGTTAAAGTTTCCGGAGTGGCCTCAACTGGACGTTATGGATTTGGATGACATATGGTTTCAGCAGGACGCCACACCGCAACGATTTCCAGACCGAATCATCCCGAAATTCCGATATCAACTGACTACCAAGATCGTGCAATTTAACGCCGTCCGATTTCTTTCTTTGCAATTTTATGAAATCCCAGGTCCATGCGAATAAACCACAAACCATTCTTGAGCTCAAGCCCGAGATCCAAAACACATCATCTGTGATATAAATCCACATCTTTCCCAAAATGTCATCGAAAATTTCATTCAAAGAGCAGGGATCTGTGATCAGAGCTGCGGGGCCATTTGCCGCATATTTGTAGTATGTATAAGTAAATAATGCTATAAAAGTAAATTAACTTTAATATTCATGCACATTTGATCTTATTTTTGCAGAATTTATTTATTTTTTTCTATTTTCTTAGAAAATGAGATACTAAAATAAATTTCATCAGCCTGCTGCTGCTCCACTGGAAAAATAGAAGAAGAAAAAAACGTAACTTTGAAAAAATATTTTTCAATCATCATTTACTTGACTTGATAATAAATATTGAACAAACCAAATTTATATACACACTCGAATATTTTAACGAGCGTAAAAGAAAAAAATCATAAAAACTTCAACACATTTGCGGCATTCGGCGCGCACGCACTCATACTCACAAAGCCTCCCCCCGCCCCCCACTGCCGCTCCCAGTGAAACCAGCTCATACTGAAAAAAGAAAATACTTTTCCAACAAAAGTCTCAATATATTGCTGCCGCTACGCAGACATACACACACACCCACACACACACACATAAACTCACACAACAAGTATAATCTCACTTTATAGGCAGAAGAAGAAATATCCAACCGCCAAATGATTCTCCAGGCACCCACTTGAAATCGTTCAAAAGAATCTCTCTTTGCTAACTTTCGTCACTTCATGCTCTCACTATCTCTACCTCCTCTTTCTCCCTCTACATCTACATGTTCTTTGCGATATGGTCGAAAAATGATGCAACAGAGTCGATTTCTATTTATGTTTTATGAGACGTAAAATGATAGAGTGCAAGTTAAGAAAAAAAGAAGGAAAACAAATACAAAACTAACGAAAAAAAAAAGTATAAGATATAAAAAAAAAAGAACAAGAAGAGTAAGTATGTAGTGTGTATGTATGTATAATAAAAATGTTATCGCAATTGGTATTGTCGCAAGAGCACAACCGAAATGTTGAAAATACGAAGCTTCCGTTTCCCTGGCAAAAATTTATGTGGGGCAATGTGCTTCTTGCTGTTATATTTAGAATCATTTTGACGCTTGATATGAAATACGCGGAGTGTTCGTTTTCCTCAAGAAATTGTTCACAACGTGGACCCTCACACACACGTGTTTAAACTTAAACACATGTTTGTATGTATGTATGAATGTATGTAAATACATGTTCGTGCTATTTATTTGTATGGGATTTGGCGTGTAAAATGTAAATTAAAATGACAGACAAGGGAACGGTTTTTGGCTGACAGAAAATGTTTTTCAACACTTTCGGAAATGACACGCTATTGATGTGATGTTAAAATTTTTGCGCTAGCATTTTATGGATCAAAAAAATGAATAGGTCATAATTGGCACCAAAGGCAGATCCAGGACCTTAAAAGTACCCACAATTGCAAATGTTTTGATTGCAAAAGCTCAAAATAATTCAATAGAGCGTTTTCAAATTTTAAGATGTGATTTACGATGTGCACAAGTGTGAAACCGGTAATAACATCTCTGTGTCGCTCAACATTTAAAAGCCATGGGATTGGTTTTGAAGGTGGGAAGATGGGTGATGCATGAATTGACTGAAAGACTGAATGACAGCAAGAAAATCAATAAACCACCTGTAAAATGTTACCCGCCAGGGTACAAAAGAAAGTCATATCTTCATCGAATTGTTACTGACGATGAAACATCGATCTATTTCGAGAATCCCAAACGTAAACGATCATGTGTTAAGCCCGTTACACCGGCCAAATCGACAGCAAAGCCAAATCGCTTCGGAAAGATTACAATGCTTTGTGTTTTCTGGGATCAGCGAGGTGTTATCTGGTTTGACCTTCTGAAACCAGGTAAAAAACATTACTGTTCAACGCTACCAACAACAATTGACTGATTTGAAACGTGCTTTGCGCCAAAAACATCCAGAATATCAAGCTAGGCAACACAAAGTGATTTTTCTTGATGACAATGCACCCTCACATCGCACAAAACAGACTCGGGAATTGGTAGATTCGTACAGCAGGAAAATGTGAAAAAATGGCTCGAAAGCTGGTTTGACTTGTGGCGAGGCATTCACAAATTGCTGAGAGACGGGAAATATGTAGCTAGCAATAGCAATTACTTTGAAGATTGAATGTATAACTATTTCTCTTTAATAAACGTGCATTTTCTTAAAAAAAAAACTTGTTTCATACTTGTACAACTGGTAATAAATGTTAAATCCCAGCCATTTCTGATTAAACATATCCAAAAGTTTTGTGTTTCATGGCTCATGGTTTTGTTTAAGACCAAACCTCAAATGAGTGCACCGGAGTTACGAGAGTGATCCATTAACCGAAACCTTCAATATTGGTCTACTAAATTGTCCATATTTCAGTCATTACTAATATGTAAGAATAGGGTTTCTGGCCTTCTGCCATTAACGAAGAATCCCATTTACTCGTTTGCAGATGACAGCACCATTTCTCATTCATATACCTGTTTAAAACGCCCTAACTCTTTGGAGTTTGAGAGAGAAAAGCATGTTATGAATGACTTACTCAATAAAGATCTCCAGTCAATCTTCGAGTGGGGTCTTACGAATAGATTCAGTTAAATGTGCGTAAGGTCCAATGTTGTCTGTCATCTCACATATGAGTTTCCCAGCCCCCCGTTAACTCCCTAGATATGTTTGGGGTAGGTATTGTGGCGACAGCGACTCTTGATGTTCTGGGTATGTCCACCCGATGTGATATTCGTTGGGATAAACATATTTTTGACGTGTCGAAAGAAGCAGCCAAGTGTCTTTCTTAGGCGGTGCAAAAAAATATATATTTCACTCCAGCTGATCTTTGCAAGATCTACACCACCTATATACGTCCTAAGTTGGAGTTTAACTCTCACATAATTTTTGCAAACTTTCTTTGTTTTTCTTAAGCCCCAATAGCCACTTTTGGGACCCCTGTCACATTATTTTCCTTTGGTATATTTTACTTCAGAGTAATTTCTGGGTGTTGCATCCCTATTCTTTGTTGTGAAATAGGCATTCCCAGGTAACTGGTTGAAGTCTGCCTTACAGTAGGTCTCATATATCGCACATCGAGAATCACGCCATCGAATTTGGTTAAGTAATTGTCATATAGCTTTGGGGCACGAGTCTACGCAATTTTTTCCTTTCTTTCCGACCGGTCTCGCTGCTGTTTGTAGGTCCTTAATCCTTGACTACGCTTATATCGCAGTTCAGTTGATTGCGATGTACCAGCTGTAGCTGCAACATCACGAGTCGGCCTCTTGGGATTAACCCGATATGCACTAACAACCTTTAGCAACACTTCTGGATTATTTGGACCTATTTTGTGCCTAAACCTTCGGTTCTGCAGATGGAGTTTCCAGCGATGTAGTTGTTTATGACGTTATAAACCGTCTCTAAACTCGCTGTGCTTTCCTTTGCAATGCTTAGTCTAGACTTTATCTTATCAGTCAAGTAAATGTCCAGCATTGATTTGCGGCGCTATTTTTGTTGGCTCGACATGTTGACTTAAGTAGATCCAAGATGAAAATGGCTTATATAAAAAAAAATTCCACTATTTATAGATACTTTCACTTGAAGATAACGGTTGACAGTAGATGTGTAGAGACAAATGAGATCGTAGAGAAAATATATCTTAAGGGCCATGTTGATTCCCATAGCACGATACGCAGCAACCATTTCCGGAATAATTTCTTTATAATTTTCTGCTTTTTTGCTGCCAAGAAATTTTACATTATCAGCGAAAGCAGTCCACCTCAATACTTAGCTAACCTAAAAGAGTAAAAATTGCCCATGAAAAGCTTTGTACTTCGCATTCGATATAAAACTGTAGGTCCCTCCCATTCATTCCTTTCATGTACAAATATAACACGCACAACACATAAGGAAGGTTGGCTGGTGGGAAGAAGAAGGAGGGTAAGTAGTTATGAGCGCTTGATCTAAATTTGAAAGGGTCATAATAACCGGGAAAAATATTTGTAGGGAGCTTATTCCAAATGCGCGCGGTACGGCAGATAAAAGAATTTTCTCTGTAATGCGTAGTGCGGTGGAACACCGTGTCTACGTGGAGTGCGTGAGTTCCGCTTGCTGTTTGTGTAGTTCTGTTGAACACACGAACTGGCGGCATCAGCTTGCGCATCTTAGCAGAACATCTACCGTGAAAGTAACGGTAAAACAGGAGACGCAAGCCACGTTTCGACGATGTTCCAAGGAGTCAATAGATCTGGAAACTCTACTGTCTCCTATAGCTCTATCGCTCGCGTCCAACGATAGATGCGTAGCATCTATCGTTGGATACGGTTCAGGAGCTCCAGTTGCGTTCGTGAATCTTCAGCCCACAGGTGTAAATTAATACAGGCGTCCAATTTAGGACGTATACAAGTGGTGTAGATCATGCCGAGATCAGCCGAAGTGAATTATTTTCTACACCGCCAAAGAAAATCGAGACACTCTAGAATTCGAAAATCTTATGGTTAATTCGAGGTAAATGATGTAGAAGTGATGTGTTGTGAATAAGGCACAGTGAAAAACTCAACAGTGTAATACGATTTTTTTTTAATATTTATTTATATGCACATGTGGTTTCTAGAAGATTTACTTTAAATCTATAAATGGATATTTCTTATGAAACCTATTTTCGTTAACTTTCCAACATTTTAGTTATTTAATTAGATATAATTATAACTAATCAATTATGGCGAAAGATAATGGATGAGTGCCAAAGCTTTCAGCTCCATTTTCATTATTATTTCTAGCTTATATAAAATATTTAAACACTTACATATTATTGTAGTTAATTAATTAAGCCAACTATCAAACAGTAATGACAGAATACATATTTACATATTTAATGCCATAATTGAATATCCCACTGAAAGTTATCATCGTTTATTTACGTGTGTATATAAAGTTTTTCCCGCAATACAATACCATCACTCCCTAACCTCCCCCTCCCCCCCCCCCCCCCCACCGATTGTATGTCCCAACGGATTAATGCCAAAATCTCAACCATAAATTTGACATTAGTAAAACTTTAACAATGAAGAAGCACATGATGTAAACATTTGAAATTTCCAAAAATAAGATAAATTCATCTATTTGCATTTATTCACACCATCACAGCAGGAAATTATGACAACGGTGCTGGTAATTGAAAAACAAGAAATCGGGGGAAAAAAATTTCAAATCTGTTATGGTAACTTTTACAGCTTATAGATAATATGTGGTGGTCGCTGTGGCGTAGTGGTAATGCGTTGGACTGCTAAGCAGAGTGTCCGGGGTTCAAACCTCGGCACAGGCAAAAACAAACAAAAAAAAAGTAGAAAAAATAATTTTTCCACACGGCACCACCTTTGGGCAGGCACTGGCGAACCTACAAGAGTAAAAACTGCTATGAAAAGCTTTTCACTTCCCGTTCGGATTCGGCATTAAATTGTAGGTCCCCTTCCATTCATGTACAAATATAACACGCACAACATGAGTGGATGCGAAAAGCTCGGCCTAGGCCCTCCATGGGCTGTTGTGCCATTAAAAGTAAAGTAAAGTAAGCAAGACAAGCGAAGGACCACATCAACTCCCAAACCAACTTGACGATCATATCTATCACAAATCCCAGCAAATGGCATGCAATGGAATAAATAGTCTTCGATACAGCACAAACATCATGTTTTGTAACCGAATTGAATAGGTTTATTATGCGCCCTGACCAATTTCTCCACTTTTCAATTAATATATCGATATTATAAAATAAATACTTAGTAATAATAATTACAATAATATATAAAAAATCGAGCGGTGTCTAAAGATGATTGTTTTTCGAGGTACCCTGGATAAGTTCGTTATAAGCTCAGAAGTTCGCAAAAATATGCTTAGAAATCATAGGAAGTATTTTATTTTTCAAATAAATATTTTGATGTATAGTAGACACATGAAATGCTAAAACGTGTAGCCGCTAAACACACTATAGAAATAAAACGTCATTATGTCTTTAATACTTGGACTTCCTCTCATCTTTCTTTGGCTACGTCCTCACCACTGCATCGATGCCAACATTTTTTGTCGCAGAAAAAGTTACCGCAATAGGAGAAAAAAAATAAAATAATTTGTGTGCGTCAGTGAGATGCTCTACAGAAGTTTACTTCTTCAGAACGTTTACGTTTTGAGTTTTCTGGTTAGGTATAGTAAATTTATTAACCAGAGTCTGTCGCAGACAAAACAGGCGTGGCCGAAGGAATTTTTACCGATGTGCTAATTTTTGCAAACGATAAGACTTGTATCAGTTCAGTTTGATGATTCTCTGGTGTGCTACATCCGAATTAACTTCATTTTGATCGTTTTCATTTCCACTGCATGCAACGCCCTCCGCAAAATCATCATCTCCATCAAAATAATCATACTCAAAGCATGCTAATAATTATAATCTTATCATCATCAACCTTATAATAATCATCATCAACCTTATAATAATCATCATCATCAAAATATTCAGGTTGAATGATTTCAACAGGTGGAAAATTTGCCATTTGCTTGTCTGAGAACTCGCAAATGTTATAAGGTAATCTCGTTTATATTTTGTTGTGCTGATGCGAGTTGTTTTCTTTCCACGGAGGAAAGATTTTCAGGAAAATGTTCAAGTAAATCTTCTGTCATTCTCTCTCGTTGAGAAGCTCAATGACTGCCTGATGCTGTATAATCTGAGGACCTTTGTCGGGACTCAATGAGATGAGTGTTGATGCAATTATTGGCTCTAATGAACTCATTTCCCATTCATGCTGTCTTTCCGCATTAGTCTTTGCAAGTTGTTTTTCAATGAAATTCGAATTCTGTTGTGCCTCAAGTTGCTTGCGAAGTCTACACTCTCGTGGTCTCTCGGTAACGGTTTTGGAGTTTTAGTTTACCACGATAGCAGAATCTGAGTTTTGTTGGGCCTTAATTTTTTGACATTCTCACTGTCTCTCAGCCTCAGTTTTTGCTGGAGATTTTACTCTAACGCAATCGCCATTTGTTTGTGCATCGCACTGGTTTTTATGTTTAGTTTAACTCTAGAAATTTCTCTCGATTTTGAAATATAAAATTTTTGTTTGAAATGTTAAATTTTACTAGAAACTGATAGACAGCGCCATCTATCCACCAAGTTTTAATCATACTCGATTGATAGATGGCGCAATCTTTATCGTGACAATTTTCTCTACGACGATCATCTTTTACACCCGGCGTAAATATAAAAAACGATTCTTAGGAAGCCAACTTCAAAAATTGGAAACTGCTTCAAAAACCAGATTTTTTCTTGTTTTCTTTATTGATATCTAAATGTAAAGTTAATGATTTTCCAAACTGTCAATGGATTAATGTAATATGGTATTTAATGATTTTTTATGAAACTTATTGATTTTTATTGTCCACATTCAGACAAAAATTGATTATGTGAGCCTGGTAGTGAAGATCGGAAACAATGCCATAAAGCAAAATATATCAATTAAATAAATGAGAAACAATCTGATACTTCATTAGTTGATGGCTGTGATCTTTTGAAATTCATTTGCCGAACCAAATTAACTTGCCTCAAGTTTAACACAACTGTTTACCTGAAATCAGCTAATATGTGTCAAAAGTTTTCAAGTTGCAAAAATTGTAATTCAGGCTCAAATGTAGAATGAAGTGATTATGCATTTTCTGTAGTAATTTTTTTAGATGTCTTGGGGAGTACCAGTGCTGGACGAAAAAAAAAAACTGATGAGCATATTTTTCCGTTGCAGGTTTCCCTCAGTTTTTTGTTTTTTGCAAAACGACAGCCAATGTATTTAACTTTCCACTAACTAATATGTTGGAACTTCAAAAATCATATCACTGCTCCACTGCCGTTTGGTCTCGCCAATATGTACATATGAATATATGTACTTATGTAGATTTCCCTAAAATAGTTTTCATTTCGCTCTGTGTATTTGATTTCCTTTTTGCATTTAGCCCCCCCCCCCCCCCCGGTTTCATAATGTTATCCTGGTTTCAAATCCAAAACTGTACATTTACACGAGTCCCAATTTTAAATCATTGCGGATCAATTTTCTAAATTTGTTTATAAAATCACTAAAGTTTAATTCAAATTTTTTGTATGTATGTATATTGCCAAGATTGTACGATGCTTCCAGAACAGAGGGATTTCTCCCAGGCTCGCAATTTGCATAGAGTCCCGCGTTAGTTAGATTTTGTTTCAGCTAAATCACGAAAAGTGCACTTGAACGCAAATGTATAAACCGAAGTAACCATCTGTGAAAGAAATATGAGATTCACCGAATTTATTGAAGATTTAGCTTTATGTATGTACATATAGAAGTACGTTCCGAAAATAAGGGTTCCCGTGTGCAGGTCAACTTCTTTCTTCCCTTATATTTCTACCCGTATATTCTCTCCACGGCTCAGTATCAGTATTGAGCATTTACTAAATTAAATTTTCCTTCATCGGTTTGTAAGTCTAGAGTCATATACTCGTATAGTCGTCACTGGTTCTTAATTTACCCTACTGATATTCATACAAAAAATTATTTACCAAAACTAATAAATGCAAATTTCAAGTTGAATTATTTACAATAATAGAAATACATAAAGTAACAGAAATTCAATATTTATTGAAAATACATACATACATAAATAAATAGATTAGTAGTTAATAAGATAGAATTACAATTTCAATATCAATGCGATATACGAGTAACTACAACCAGAACTATTTTATGTAAGTTGGTATTTACTATAAAAGTAAATATGTATATTTGCAAATATTGGGTCATATAAAAAGTATCCGTAGTTCTGTAATAAAATTTCATTGACTTTTTTAGTGACTTTCAGTGCATCTTTGTAATCGAAATTTTAGGAACAGAAACGGGCATTCTTCTGGGTCTGGCGTTCACTCACAGCATCCTCACCGTAACAAATTTTTCGGGATGTTTTTACAGCGATATTACCTCTTTTATGGAAATAAATCATCACAAAGCGTATTTTTTCAGCTATTTCACACCGCTGGACTATTTTTTGTGGGGTTATGTGAAGTCGCTTGCCTACGCAGATAAGCCCGAGACGATTGACGCGTTGGAAGAGCATATACGGTGCGTTATTACTGACACACGGCGCGGCCCCAATTGCTGCAAAAAGTGGTCGAAAATTGGGCCTCTCGGCTGGAATTTATTCGAACCAGCCGCGGCGGCCACTTACCCGAAATCGTTTTTAAAACATAATGGCAAACCTTTACCTTTATAATAAAGCTAAATTCTTGGTCATAACATTAAATTATATGCGTTTTATTTCTTCTCGAAAACCACACTTCTAAAAAAAAACACCTTGTACTTATGTGTTTGTTTGACATAATCCGACTAGTGTTGCCAGATTTGTGGGTACTTACACCAAAAACCGCAGATACTTTTTATGTGACCCAATATTTTGAAACTTATTTATTACCTCATAGAAGTGCTGAAATTTGATGATTTATTTGAAAATCCTAAAAATAATCGGATTTCATCGAAATACTAACTAAATTGAATACTGAATTGAAAATTTAAAAAGCAGCCATAATTGGGCAAAGTGAAATAGTTAATTTAAGTTTATTAGTGGAAAATATTTGAAATACTGGAATATTATGTATAGTGGATAATGAATATACTTCATTAAAAATAAGAATTAATAGTTAGAAGACCCAGAATAGGGGATTTACATACAACGGGATTTACATATCAAATAAGATCACATTAGAAGGAATATTTCTGGTTCCAACTGCAAACAAGCCCAGCTCCATAAATGCATCAATGATACCAACAACAATAAACCCCAATTCCCTAATGGATCAAACAAATCAAAAGATATCCCCCTCTCCCTCTTCCTCTCCCCCCCCCCGTCCCCTCCCCCACCACTCCTCTTTCTAGAATTTCTAATTCAGGCTAGTGAAGTAGGTCACATTCATTCTTTTCATTCATTTTTGTTGTGCTTGCCAAAAATTTGTAGTACTCCACCAGATTATATTCATTAAATAGCATATAGTACATTAACTAAAATATATACGCCACGGGCATTCATTAAAATAATTAAATTTCACTAAATTTCCAAAGCTAAAGTTGGCTAGTATCGATTGATTGTATCTTATATGTAACGTATCCAACTGCCGTATGTATCCAATGTATCGCATTGATCAATTTAATTAAAAGTTTTTATGTATGTCTAACGATTTCATGTACGCTTTTTTCGTTTTTGACTGCCTCTTCTCATTATTGGTGTGTGTAAATGGAAACAAACAAGAACTTATGAGAATCAAAAGTTAAAAGGAAATAATTGAATTCAGTTTCCACTTTCGATGTATTCGTTTGTCATGTGCAGATACATACATATGCATGTATGTATGTATGTATGTATGTGCGTATGTATGTATATCTATGAGTACATTTGATATTTGTATTTCTGTATTTCAACTCAACATCGTCTATACCGAAGGCTTTTAGCACGTACATGTTGAATGTGTTTGTATTTTTTAGCTGTGTGTGTGTGTGTGTATGTGTGTGTATGTGTGTATATGTGTGTATACGTGTGCATATGTGTGTTGTATCCCAAAAACCATTTTCGTTAGCTTCAAAACTTTTAAGTCAATTGACGTATTTATCTTTGTGTCAGGCAGGAAAAGTTTTGCATTTGATTTAAGTTTGGTGTCATTTCTTTTTTGTTATTGTAAATTTAGTTTATGCCAAAAATTTGCAACATTTATTGGAATACAAATTTTGTAAGTTTAGAAAAAATGAAAATAATTTACAATTTCAATTTAGAGAGCAAAAATAGATAAATTAAATAAAGTAAATAAATAAAATGTTGCCATAGGACTAATGCCTGATGAAGATGCCACAATCTCTAGTGAAAAATTCTGCTCGTTAGTGATTGTAAGGATTCATTTGGCATTCCAAGGAAAATGAAGAACGATCACTTAATGTAATATATTTTTGTGGGCGCTATATCTCTACATATCATCTTTTTAGACGAAATGGAGTTTTTGATGTTGAACACTTCTTTCGGTGGGTAAAGTGGGTAAGAAAAATGGAGGACGAACTTTTATAGACTTTGAGTGTGTTTATTTAGTGGTCGCTGCGGCCTAGTGGTAGTGCGTTGGACTGTTACGCAGAGTGTCCGGGGTTCGAATCCCGACACAGCAAAATAAAATCAAAATGTAAAAAAACTACTTTTCTACACAGTTAAGTAATCACCTCTTGGCAGGCAATGGAAAACTCTTCAATTCGCCGTTCAGATTCGGCATAAAACTGTAGGTCCCTTCCATTCATGTGCAAATATAACACGAACAACAATAATGGATGCGAAAAGCTCGGCCTAGGCCATACATGGGCTGATGGGAAAAGAAAAGCAATGAAAAGAAAATAACGAAAGAATTGCGAGTTTATTGATACTTTATGCATTTATTTAATAAATTAAAATATCTCAGTCAGAGTATATTTTTGTGACACATTAACGAGATATCTAACTTTTAATTTATTTTGTAAGTTTTATGAAAATTAACTTTTAAGATAACAAGCTTTCATAGTTTCTTTCTACTACTACCGCTTCTTCCTACTAGAAGTGATGTGGTTGTTGTTATAACTGAAAGCATTGTTATTGATTGCTATTGTTATGTATTATAATATTATATGAAAAAAAACACGAAAAACCACGAGGCGAGTTCATCTAAGCAATGTCAAAGTCATTTAGTTGTTGTAGTTAGTCAAAGCATTGTTATTGCTATTATTATTTAGTACAGGATAGAACCAAAATCACGAGGTGAATTCGTCACAGCGAACGAATTCTATGGCTACTTTTATGAAACTTAGTAATTTTTTAATTTTTTTTTTTTTTTTGCTTTTATTGTACTATAAGCTCACCTAAAAATAAAGATAGAAATAAGTTCTCAGCGAGTTTGTATGAAAAAAAAGTTGTTAAAACCAGTCTAACACTAAAGTTAATCGAAAGATATTTAGTTTATTTTGTTTTCTGTAAAACGGTGATTTTGGAGATACCGTATCTCAGATACTTGGTTGCGGAATAGAGGTTGCGATATTAGGTAATTATTGTTGGCGAGTGTAATGCGACGTAGCTTAGTTGGTAGTGCGCTGGCCTGCTGTGCAGAATGTTCGTCGTTCAAATCTCTGCAAAAGCAAAATCTAAAAGTAATAAAAAATATTGCCTGCACGGCACCACCTGTTTGCAGGCAATGGCAAACCTCCAACAGCAAAATTTCCTTAAGAAAAGTTTTTCATGTCGCCGTTCGGACTCGGCATAAAACTGTAAGTTCATTCATGTACAAATATAAGACGCACAACATGAATGGATGCGAAAAGCTCGGCCTTGGCCCTCCTTGGGCAGTTGTGCCACTAAAAGAAGTATACGGAGAAGAAGTGTTTCATGTAGAACTCTTCCCTCCTAACTTTCTTAACATTCTCTTAACCAATGTCATGTTTATTAGTTGCATAGAAAAGTAGTAAGAATAGTACTCAAATGAAAAGACTGTTTATAAGAAAACAAAAAAAGTAGTATCTCGTAGTATTCAATTTCCGGCAACAGAGTTAAGCCAACTGCTAATAATGGAACAATTCGGATTTTGAAAAAAAAAATTCGTATATTAAATTACGTTGATGTGCAAAACTTAAAAATTGTCAAACAAATTGTGATTGTGCTACATGATTTTATTTTTAACAATGAAAAATTCCCCGCAATTGTGGACAATGAAAATGTAACAAGTAAAAATGTCGCATTATGACACCAATGTACCCCAAACAACTGCAGCTGCAAGGAACAATCGAGAAAACCTAGTAAAACTATTTTCAGCTTAATGATATTAATATATCAAAATATCAATATCGTTGTGGCGTAGTGGTAGTACGTTGGACTGCTACGGAGTTCGAATCTCGGCACAGGCAAAATCAAAAAAGGGACAAAATAATTTTTCTACACGGCACCACCTTTTGGCAGGCAATGGCACACCTACAAGAGTAAAAATTGCTTATGAAAAGCTTTTCATTTCGCCGTTTGGATTCGGCATTAAACTGTAGGTCCCTTCCATTCATGTACAAATATAACACGCACAACATGAGTGAATGCGAAAAGCTCGGCCTAGGCCCTCCATGAGACTGTTGTGCCATTAAAAGTAAAGTATTAAAACATAAACAATCACATTTTATTGTAAATAAGGACACAACGGTATGTAAATGAGATCGTACAGTGGAGCACATTTAAGTAATTAGTGAAGAATGTTAGACAAAACTTCCCGCAATTTCTTCAATCCTTCTACATTATCTTTCTCCACTTGAATCTTTTCTTTTTCCCAAGCCAAAAATTCTCTCATAACCTCTTTATCTTACAAGCTTTCACATAGCAGGAATTCCACTACTTCGCATCGGAGACGTTTGCATGGGGAGTCAGTATCCTTGCCTACTTTTTTAACACTACCACAACACAGCGTCGACATTGTCTAAAGAGGAACGTTTATGTCGCCGCGGGTCCCACAAACCTCATGCATCGCGTCGAAGAACTCCCACGTCGTTGCTGCTTCCCCCACCGTATTAATTCTTCTTTTAATTGGCTTGTATATTGAGAAACTTCCAGGTTCGGCTCGGACTCCTTAACTTTTCGCACCACCTTTTCCCACAGCACCGACTGCTTCCTTCTTTTGGCGCAACAATTCCGGTTCGTGCTCAAAACACGCATTAAGGAGTAGTACCTTTCGGGCGTGTGCCCACTTGTTATCACTGGAAAATAAGTAAAAGCAGATAAATATTTGTATTAATAAATAAGAAACTAAAAAATAAAAACTTCATCTTACTTATCTTTATCCGTCGTTTCCGCAAATCCAGAAAGCACCACAAAAGTTAGTGATGGGTTTTACAACTTTCTGATGCGTATCGATAACATATTTTTAGCAAATTGGAATACGATTCATTGCATAATGTAAATTGGTTTGCATTTTGGAACTTGATACTTGGTACCACTGCAAAGCAATTGACAAATAGGACCTAAACCATAGTCTGTGCAATAAGACTGTTTTAAGTCTGTTCTCTCTACTTAAATACTTAACTACGTTTATTCGACTATGCTGCGGCCTATAAGATTTTTTGTGACGTAATTTCAGTATTATTCTGGAGTATTTCTTCTCTCATCGTAAAGTACGCTCAGAGAGATGATAATTTTCCAAAACTCTCTTACACATGTGAAGTGTGGAACTGAAATGTTGTCATTAACTTTGTTACGTTTCTCTCGTGCACAAATTACTTTTTTGAACTGAAGCAACTTTTCAAGATAAGAAAAAGAAGAAGTTGCCATTAAAGGAACAGAAGAAGATACCGTTCCAAATGCTTCCTTCAAATGTGAGGCGTAAATTAAATTTGCAGTTTTTGTTAACTAACATTGCTATAATTTATGTACTTACTCTCAAACAAAAAGACTTTCTGAAAGCAACTTCCGGCAATTTTCTATATGTTCTATATGTATAGAAATTCAGCTCAGAACTTGTTCAATTATTGAGTCTTGAAAAACTCATGTCTTTAGAAAAACTTTGCATAAATTTCATTTTCACAAATTTCTTCTTTGTTTTTTAAATAAATATAAACTTTGTACAATTTACGTTTTAAATTTACATATTGCGACACTTCCGGCATGTCTTTTTGTGTGTCCTTAGTTTTGTTGTGTGCGATTTTGTGGTCATGTGACTGTCGTAAATAAATGCCATATGCATTGCACTGCTAAAACTAAATACATATGTAAGTATGCAAATGTACATACATATGTATGTATGTATGTATGCAAACATACTATAAACATATCCTGTAAATTCAAACGTGTACGCAAATGTTTTAAACTTTGCCACTAATGTGCTCCAGCTAACGCCTCTTTTCCACGCTCCTGCACTGTCTCTTTTGCATGTTGTAGCTGTTGTTAGTGTAAATGCTGGAAACGTTTTCGGTTCGTTGTTTTTGTTATGCGGTATCAACTCAGTTAAACCGCATAGCTGCGGTATTATACAATGACCAGGCATCAATCTAGCTTTTGTTAGCACTGGGGTTACCAGCACAAAACTGGTTGCAGTAGCCACCAGTCAGCAGTTGCACACACCTACACAAAATTTACAATTATCACAAAAAGGATATCCGCTTGCGAGTATGTATGTATACACATACAATTGTACTCGCATATGACTTAATTTTCGTGTGAGTATTTGTGTTGCCATTTTATTTTGTTCATTTCAATGGCTTCTTAGAATAAAAATTCATATACTAGTGTCTACTCTAATGCATAGAATTAAGGAAATAATTTAATTTCATATTAAATTGTAATTAAAGTGTAAAGCGTGTTAAATTGTGAAATTGGAATTTCAATAGACATGCATACATATATTTAATTGAAATAGGTTTGGCCAAGATTTTTGGGATGTTGGACAGATGTTGGATTGTCCGACTAGACAAAACTAGTAGAATGTATCGGTGTTGCATAACACTGGTGTTATTATTTACACCGATAGCTCAAAAATGTATGGCGGAATCATAGCAAGTTTCTACTCAGCAGCCATTCAGGTGAGACAGTCTTATCATGTAAACCCGTCTTTCAATCACAGATCTTTCTTTACAATCGAAAGAGTGACCACATTTTTGTGGTAAGCCAGGCAGTACAGTCAAAAATAGTTAGGTCATAGATTGTATCGAAGTACCGTGCTTCGCTGGTGACTGTTAAACCTCATACTGTCGTTCTATGCTGCGTGTTTTCGGGCATAGTAGCATCGAAAGTAATGATATAGCAGTCGATTTGGCCTGGAAAGGGCCTGATATCGACGTCAGCAAAACCAAAACCATGTTGCAACCTTTTGATGTGGACTAATACGACGAATTGAAGATTATGCTACCGCAGTGAAAAACTGGTCATAGCCTAACCGCATTGACTGCGAAATTTCAAAGACCTTATGGGCAAGGTTAGACAGGATCTTTTAGAATTTAACAAGTCTGCAGTACAGAGCATTTTGCGATTAATGCTCCAGCACAGACAGATTCAAACAAGAAGTTTAACGGGAGAAATCGATATTACACTCTCTATATCAATGTCGAAGACTTCTTTGTATGAGGTCGATATTCTTCACGGACCTTACAGAGATAACAATAGCAGAGATATCGGTTTGCTTTGCATTCATACGGATTGTGTGATTAATGCTCCAGCACAGACAGATTCCAACAATAAGTTTAACGGTAGAAATCGATATTACACTCTCTATATCAATGTCGAAGACTGCGGAAGAAAGACTTCTTTGTATGGAGTCAAGATTATTCACGGGCCTTACAGAGATAACAATAGCAGAGATATCGAATCGCATTCCATTCATATAGATAACCAAATGGTTTAACGAGGACACCTCTTAAACTCTAATTGAGTGGAACGAATAGACAACGTGACTCCGCTGTGACACTCACATATGAAGCCAATTCACAAAAGGGCTACTAGTGTCCCAGTGGAATTGAAGCACACGCCTTCGAAACATAATCTAACCATGTCTTAAGCAAATCATGATTTTACCTCCTCACTCAATATATCAATGCTGCGGTTGTTGTATTGCATGATTTTAACTTAGTTGAAAAGAGAACATTTAATAGAAAACAACAACAATTATGAAAAATTCATTCAAGTTGCTTAAATCAACTGCTTTGAAGAAACCAAACTGCGCTAGCTAAAAGTCTGGGTATACTTCGGGTTCAGAGAATCGGAAAGCATTTTTCGCTTCTTTTGTTAACTCGTATATCGAAGTCACAGTCATTATGTGTGGTTGCTTTTGCGTTTAACATAATTTTTTATTTGCAGCAACTTTTATGTATTTTGTCAAGTATTTTATCGAGTTTTGATATAAGGGGGATTCTCGAAGTTTAGCATATGCCTTCGCTGCAGAGATATGAGAGATATGAAATTTTGCAATTCTGTCACTTTTGCATCACTTAAGGACATATGCTAGACTTATAGATGCCCCTCTCCTATTGTATTTGTATTTGCCATGCAGTGTATTATGGATTTCCTTCTCTATTTACTCATTTGTTTCAGTTCTACTAAAGTCCATCATAGCTAAAGTAATATTTTCTCTAATATAATAATACATATTCCGTATTCTGGAATCCAGGCACAGGCAAAATCAAAAAAAAAATAATAAAATTAGAGTAGAAAAAATAGTTTTTCTACACGGCACGGCACTACCTCTTGGCAGGCAATGGCAAACCTACAAGAGTAAATATTGCTATGAAAATCTTTTCACTTCGCCGTTCGGATTCGGCATTAAACTGTAGGTCCCTTCTATTCATGCACAAATATAACACGCACAACATGAGTGGATGCGAAAAGCTGGGCGGTTGTGCCATTAAAAGTAAGTAATTCCACATTCTGTAGCCTTAAATTTCTGTAGTTGTTTCATCGTTGTTGTTACATATATTCTCTCAGTTGCATTTATTACAAGAACGTGATAGTTTTATAAAAGTGAAAGTCTACGCGTTGCTTACAATACTTGATTCTTTTCTATTCTAAAGTTTCCTTTTTCTTGTAGTTGATTTACACATGAATACTTTTAAAGTGTAGCCAAAGTGAAAAAACATTTAATACTAAAACTAAGCATAAACATTAAAGTTATTTTGTGTAAATAGACAAAATGCAATGTTTTCCATTAATTCCACAAGGACATCCGTCGCAAATCGTTGTTACAACTAAATGGCAGAAATGTTGGCAGGGAGCATGTGTAAAGGACACACACACACACATACAAATATACAAACATGTTTTTATACGTGTGTTTGTACATAAATTTCAATATCAAAATTGATTTCGACTTCGATTCTTTTCTCAACAGTCCCACCTTCACCTTTCTCCACCTTCACCTTTCTCCACCTTCACCCCTCTCTCTCTCTCTCTCTCCCCCCCTCTCACTCTCTCTCTCTCTCTCCCCCCCTCTCTCTCCCTCTCCCCCCTCTCTCTCTCTCCCCCTCTCTCTCTCTCCCCCTCTCTCTCTCTCCCCCTCTCTCTCTCTCCCCCAGTCTCTCTCTCCCCCTCTCTCTCTCCCTCTCTCTCTCTCCCTCTCTCTCTCTCTCTCTCTCTCCCTCCCTCTCTCCCTCTCTCTCTCTCTCTCTCGCTCTCTCTCTCTCTCTCTCTCCCTCTCTCTCTCTGTCTCTCTCTCTCTCCCTCTCAAACTCTTTCACAACGTCTTTCAACAATAACATCAAATACATCAACATTTACAGAGAAAATAAAAATGGAAAACTATTTCAAAAAAAAAAAAGACATTCAATTAAATATTTTTAACGCTTACTTTGTGTTAAAAAAAAAAGATAGCCGAAACAAAATAAAAATAAGATATGTAGAAAATAAAAAAACAACAATACTCATGCATTCATGTACAGACATTCTACATATGTACGAGTACGTAGTGGGTGCACTTGAACAACAGCAGCAACAACAACATATTTAGTATTAGCAAATAACAACAACAATAACAGCAACAACCATGAATGTCAACATGCCAGAGTTGCGAACATGCAACATTATTGCCACTGACTGAAAGTTACTAAACTCAGCGTTTTTATGGTATTTGATGAAGATTCATTGGATTTTTTCTTCGAACAAAAAAATTTCACACATTGACAGGTAAGAATTAGCAGTACATACAAGTACATAATATGTACATAAGTATTTGTAAAATCGAATGAATAGCAAATTACAAATATAATATTTCGTTAATGTTGCATAAAGAAATCATTTATGTAGAGATGTAGAGACGGGAGATGTTTTACGGAAATTATTGTAGTTGAATATTGGTGTAATAAATAGGGACTTACAAAAATTAATGGGCGTGTTTTTATGAAGTTGGAAAGTCGGGATCCCTCAAAGCAGTTGAGCCATTCAAGTTGCTTAAATTAACTGCTCAACAACTCGGCATGTCTCATCACTCAAGATCACCAAATAAAATTTATGGAAATTATTGTGGTTAAATATTGGTGTAAAAATAGGGACTTATAAATATTAATGGGTATGTTTTTATGAAGTTGGAAAGTCGGGATCCCTCAAAGCAGTTGAGCCATTCAAGTTGCTTAAATCAGCTGCTCAACAACTCGGCATGTTTTCACTCAAGATCACCAAATAAAATTTACGGAAATTATTGTGGTTAAATATTGGTGTCAAAATAGGGACTTATAAATATTAATGGGTGTGTTTTTATGAAGTCGGAAAGTCGGGATCCCTTAAAGCAGTTCAGCCATTTTTTTTTCAAGTTTTTATTCTTAGCTATTTATTAGATATTAGACATTTTTTTATCCAGTTAGTATCACGTGAAGTATTTTATTTGTGTTTAATATTTTTTAATATATTTAACCAAAATTCTAAAATTCAAAAGATTTATTTTTTAAATTCTAGATTCTCAGATTTAATTTCTTCCACCTGCTATAATACACATCACAACTCAAGCATTTTTATGAAAGTTGGTGGAGTTCACTAATCGATATTACATGGTGACAATTAATTAAGTGTATACAACTTTCTTCGCACTATAGAAAAAGTATTGTAATTTTTCTGCAATTTTCTTCATTCTTGTATT
The DNA here is from genome assembly GCA_958295655.1 of Palloptera scutellata. NCBI lineage: Eukaryota > Metazoa > Arthropoda > Insecta > Diptera > Pallopteridae > Palloptera > Palloptera scutellata. The sequence goes on from OY282451.1 coordinate 43,927,728, forward strand.
ATTCTACGTAATCAGGAGTACATGTGATGTGTTGTGTTGTCTAGATTTCATTTAGTTATTTATTTTACGATGTCAAAATAATAGGTCAGCTATTATAACATTGCTCCAGCTAGTCAAACTAAATAGTTCGTTAGTTTCTCGTGCAAACGTGGGAGCAGCTTAATTCAACGGTTTCCATGAGAAAAGTTGCTCACGAAACTGGCATGAATTGTGAATCAGTTCGACTTATAGCAAAAAACCTACTAGGACTCAATGTTTACAAGCTCCAAAAAGGCCAGTTTCTTACGGATGCAAAACAAGCGCGTACGAATGCAAAGATGTCTCCTAATTCAACGTTGGGGCTGCAGGAATTGTAAGGGAAAAAACCGTCTTCACTGATAAAAAGCTGTTTACTGCACATAACGGTCAAAATGACAGAATCTGCTCAACAGAGGTTCCTGGACCATCATTCGTCATTCAACATCGCCGAAATCCTCAATCCGTTATGGTATGGGGTGGGGATTTGTGCAAATGGCAAGACATTCTTGATTTTTGTGGAACAAGAAGTCAAAATCAACCAAGAAGTGTAACGCCGTGAAATTTTAGAGGATGTGGTACTCCCCTGGTCCCGACATAACATTGGCATAAATGATTGGACGTTCCAGCAGGACTATGCGCCAGCTCACAGAGCCAAAACGACACAAGAATGGTGCAGGGCTCATTTTACTGATTTTATCACATTTCACGAATGGCAACCATATTCGTCGGAACTCAATCCGATGGATTTCAACGTATGATCCATTTTAGAGGCCAAGGCCTGTGCTAAACATCACAGGGCATGCGCCCATCTCTATACTGAAGACAAAAATATTTACCGCTTTTCGAAAATAATCTCTAATTGCTACTACTTAAGTGAAAAGGCACTCAAAATTTACAATTACAATCGAAAATTTCTCTCTCTCACGGTGACCAATAAAACTTACTGTCATGGACCATGTTAACATTAGCCTCATTGCGCCGACTCATTTTTAAGTCTACATGCCAAGGAGGAAATGGTGAGAGGAAAAGAGGAAAAGTTACGGGATTTTTTATTTTGTTAAAACACTCTCGACTCATTTTGACATTTCAATCAGCTGCAAACAAATAATTTAGCCGTGCACAATTTTATTTACAATGATAAAAAAATCAACGAAACTTATAAAAATGAGTAATTGGATCTCGTTCACTGTCACTCATTGCTTAATTTTCTCCTGCAGTAAATATTTGTGCTGCTCAAAATAGCTGGTAAGGGTAAAAAATTAGGCGACATTTTAGTACGACCATGGCAGAGTGGACTCTTGTCAAAATGAGTCGGCGCTCTGAGATTAATGTGAACATGGTCATACCTAAATTGTAGCGTCGCGTTGTTAAACTGTCAAAACTGACAACTTTTGTATGGAACTAGGAGAATTTTGGCAGATAAAATATGCTGACGATCGAATTTACGTATGACTGTTAGATGTTGTTGTATCGCTTAATTTTTTTTTTTCTTCTACATAAATTGTTATCTGTGCTGAATGCTAAATATTATCTACTTAGTAGGGACATAAATACTGTTATACACATTTGATGTTATAAAATTAAGTAAATTAATTAATTAATTTTTTTGGTCCAATTTTTTACAATATATTAATATATATTGTACCATATACAAAAAGCAATTACTTATTCGAAATGCTCGCCTTTGGCCTTCACGCACGCCTTAAGTCGCACTGGCCAATCGTCAATAGCTGCACGCACCTCGTGCATTGGAAAAGTGCTGACAGCACGAATCAAAGCAGTCTTCAGAGAATCGATGTTGGGGTATCTTTTGTGGCAAATCATGTCCTCAAAAACTGTCCATAATTTGTAATCCAGTGGTTTGAGATCAGGTCTGCCTGACGGCCATTCTTCAGAGCTTGTAAATTGTTTCGAAGCCAGGTCAGGGTCGTCTTAGCCTTATGGGCTGGCGTAGAATCCTGCTGGAAAGTCCACGGCTGGTTTCGGAAGAGGGAATGGTTAAGTGGCTTCACAACAGCTTCCAAAACGGTTTCTTGGCATACTTTGGCCGAAGTTTTGACACCTTGTTCGCAGAAATGCAAGTCAGTGACCCCAACGTAAGAGACACCCCACCAAACCATGACTGAAGCTGGGTGATGACCCTTTTCGACCCGTGGGATCAGTTCAGATGCTTCCTTAGATGACCGTCCAAACACCATATCATTTTGCTTGTTAAATTTTTGCTGCACGGTAAAAAATTTACATCCGTAAACAAGAGTTTTCTGTGCAAGTTATCAGCGTGCTTCACCAAAAGACGTTTGGATTTTTCTATCCAATTTTTATTTCCAAAGCTGCAGTCAACCAATGTCGGGTGCGATGTTTGAAGGCACCACACCAAGTCCAAAGTCTTTCTATTAATTCAACTCATGGACTTATGTGTGATATTCATCTCACAGGCCATGATTTTCTGTTTTCGGATCGGATTTCGCTGAATTCTTGATTTGACGGCTTTGATGACTTGTGGCGTGCGAACTGTAGGTGGACGGCCCGACCGGTGGCGGTCTTTCATATCTCCAATCTCCTCAAATAGTTGTATGCACCTGTAGACGAACATACTCCCGAGTGGGCGGAGCGTTTTGAAAATATCGCCTTTTTTTATTACACACTTAAAAAGCGCTATAACAGCGATAGGGTTCTCATTATCTGACCACTCCAATGGTGAGAGCTGCCACAACTTTGAATTCCCGTTACAGGCTAACGCTATAGAGGTCAGCTTTCATACACCATGTGGTAATAAGAGGGTAAGTTCAATTCTACTATTGGAATGGGTGTGTTCAATGTTGTAACAGTATTTATGTTCCTACTAAGTATTTTAGAATAATTTCAAATTATTCTAGGTACTATGAAAATTCACACTAAATATAAACATTAGAAGCTATTTATTTGTCCATTCCTGTTCTACTAACTAGAAACATTAAATATTCTGAAATACTTATAACCAAAAATATACGTAAATAGTCAACTCAACAGCAGCACATAATCACTCAAATTCTACAACATGCATTCACAATTCCGGAAATCTTTTATTCCAGTTATTTTGCTAAACCTGTCATTTTCAATGAAATTCAATCTGGCTCACACATAATACATTCAAACAACATACAACTTTAACATTTTCAAACAAATGAAAACTGAAATATAAATATAAAATTACGACAGGCACAACAACAAAAACATTCTAAATGCCAAATCCACTGGTAACCAAATGTAATCATGTAAAATATTTATGAATATACGTAGGCAAAAGCGCTTTGGCAATAAATTTAAATTGTTCGTAACACATACATACATATACATACGTATAGCATAAAAACAAATGAACGAAACGTACGCATACATACATTTGTACATGCATGCACTAACACATATGCATATACATACATTCACAAGTACAGAACTACAAATCTATGGTCACAAGGAATAACAGCTAAAGTCGAATTAAGGAAAATACTTAAAAACTATATTGGAAATATATTTCAAGAACTCTCAACATTTTGAGATTTACAATGAAAAATATGCAATAAGTTCTTATTTTTCCTAAGTGAACTTTAGCTGTTATTTCTTGTGGCACACAGAAATATTGTCTACTAAACATGTACGCACTGATGTGGCAAACCGTGTACTGCGCTGAGAAATAAGTAATATTTGTAAATATGTATGTATGTATGTATTATTATGAAAACTTCATAAGCCTTTTGCATAAAGCAAGCAGCAAGTAGCAAGTTCTATTACATGCATACATATGCATATATATGTATGTGTTTTTTTTTTATTCGGTTTCGACCAGGTAGGTGGGAATCTTCATAGATATGAGTAGCACCGCACTGCTCACATGCTCGATTCGCATCCATGCACCTACGGACTAAACCCACCTCCTACGAGCGCTGTCCTGTGTATCCCCGCGGCACTACCAGTGAAGGATTTTCTTCGCGGGGCAGGAAAAGGGGTTCGACCCACTTCTCTATTTAATTATTTGCTCGTCTTTTCGCACTTGCGTCATCATGCGTGCTATGACCTCGCTGCATTTATGCCATTTTTCTTTTGCCAACAACATGGAGTTCACCAGTCCCTCTGGGGTAAGTACCTCGCCAACAATCATCCGAAATTGGTTTCTGGCATCCACAAATCTGCCGCATTCTAATAACATATGTTCAGCATTCTCGATTTTCCCATCATAAAATAGGCAGTACGGATGGTCAACGTGGGTGTATTTGTACAGATACTGGCGGAAGCATCAGTGTCCTGATAGGAACTGTGTAAGGTGCTAATTTATCTCCCCATGATTCCTATTAACCCACCTCTCCACACTAGGTATCAATGTCCTCATTCATCGACCTTTCGTTGATGTCTCCCATCGATGTTGCCACTCTTCAATGCATTTTTCTGCAAGCGCTGCGCGGGCTTCAGGATTTTTCCTGACTTCTGCAGCTGCTCTTGCCATTATCCCGCATCGTCCGACACTGTTTTAAAAAACCACAGCATACCCTTAGTGACGACAGCCTATACACTGAAGAAGGTGGTTTCATGTACGTTTATACTTCTGTAGCTTTTACCCAGATTGGTCCCGCATACATTAGGATTGACGTACTAACACTTGCTAGAAGAGTTCTCATTTTTTGCCTTGGGCCACCGACATTAGGCATTAATCTTGCAATGGTCATGCTCACTTTTCTTGCTTTTTCGCTTGTATGTATGAGGTGCTCCTTAAAGTTCATGCGTAGTCAAGAATAACTCCGAGATACTTGATGGAGGGGCTTGATGTTATGATGTGCCCGCCAACTTCTACTACAATCTTTTCCATTTTTTTTCGGTTAGTCATCAGAAGCGCTTCAGTTTTATGATCAGCTAGCTGCAATCCTGCTGTCAACAACCATGCTTTTATACCAGCTATGGTGTCATTGCAGATTCTGGCTATATCCGCTATCTTTTTTGCTACCACCACGATTGCAACATCGTCTGCGTATCCAATAATGTGAGCCCCTGTTGGCTTCCTTCCTTTGAGTACCCCGTCGTACATGATGTTCCATAACAGTGGTCCCAGCACGGAACCCTGTGGCACCCCACCTGTAACTTCGTGCTCTTTTGGTCCCACCGCAGTGTCATATAGTAGCTTCCTGTCGGTGAAGTAACTAGCTATAATCTTAATCAGGTATATATATATGTATATATATATATATATATATATATGTGTGTTTTGTGTGTGTGCGAGTGCGGCATTAAATGTACGCATAAATGTTCAACCCACGCGAAGGACAAAGTTTTTCTTTGGCTTTTTTCCGGCTTACAACAACACCCTCCTAAAGAGAAAACTATCTCCAACGATTTACTTTCATTAAAATGTTATATTCTATTGTACTTATTAAGATTCAAATTTATGTTTTGACGATATATTGTTAATAACTTTGTTGTTGAGCTTTTTGTTACTTTTTATAGGTATGTATTTGTGTGTGTATATATATAGGTGTGTGCATATATTTTTGGAGCAACATACTCAAAGTTGCGCAACAGAAGATCATCCAATGCACATCTTCGAGTGCTGCTTCTCTAACGCGTACTTACTATTAATTACTATTTTCGTGATTTGTTTCAAATTTCAAGTTCTGAAATAAAGCACATATTAAATGTTTTGGTTTTGTAAGAACTTTTTGTGAAATCAATATACTCTAAAAGTTGCTGAAAGGAAATAGTTTCACTGGTAGTAGATTAAAGTTGTCCAGTTCGAAAAGTGTTAGTTCGAGTACTATTTCACTTCCATTTTACACTGCATACCACTGTAGTTACTAATTTCATTTCCTAAACAAACTATCTATGTACATCTGGAAAGATTAATGCCTAAGAAAATATAATTTTTTTACTATGTCGACATTGGTGTGATTTCCGTGTGTGTATTGTTGGATAAAAGAGAGTGAGAGTAAGGGAATTTTCTCAGTGTGCTCACATACAATATTAATGCATTTCATTGTAGGAGGAGAGAAAGCTTTTTAGCTTCTCCTTTGAAATACATTGGAAACTTAAAGCTCTTCAAATTTATTTCAGATATTTGCGCATTACTGTTACTGGTTTACATCAGTACTGTCGAGCTGATGATATTGGCTTTATAGGGGCGAAATTTCCGCAAAATAAATAAATAATAAAGCATTAAGTCAGCTCCATCTTATCTGGGTTATTGGGCACTGTGGAGTTCCCGGGAATGAGAAAGCCGACGAGTTGGCCAACTGTGGATCAAAGAACATGCCTTTGGGACCAGAGCCAATAACCGGGACCAGTTTGGCAGGTGCCATGCATTACTTAGATAAAATCTTATGCTAATGATTTACATAAGAGACGCTGGTCCAATCTGGGCATCTGTAAAACGGTGTTTTGTGATTTGTCCAAACAGGAAGGCAGCAGAATTCCTTCTTACATTAGGAAGGAAGGACCTTTGTCGGATGGTGGGACTCATCACAGAACATAATCCATGGTGGCCAAAATATGACCACCATTAGCATCACCGAGGACCCGACCTGCACATCTTGTCTGGAGAAGGTGGACAGCACAGAGCATTTTCTGTGCACATGTCCCGCCTTTGCCAGAACGAGATGGCACATTTTGGTTTTCGATGTCACAGGAATGGACAAAGTTCGCTCCTTCCCCTTATGAGATCTTCTGAGATTTGTGAGAGAATCCGGAAAATTTTGCGGAAGAGAACGTAGTCCCCCTATAACCCCTTTTTCGACTTTTCCCCTCTTTTTCTCTAACCCCTAACTTGCTGTCACCACTTCTTCTTTTCCTAGGCATTAAGTACAATGGACTACATAGCCTTGAGTGCTTGAGGAACTGTCCTGCACTCGTAGGTCAGGTTCTCGGCCTTCTTCACATCCATCCATCCAAGCATAAAGCTTTGCAGCTATCGAGTAACAAAAATTGTAAACAATCTACAAAAAATCAGAAAAATTATTCACATCCAAAAGAAATATTGAATTTTATTAGTAGTCCAGCGACAAATACGCATAAAAAAACTTAAAAATTTTAGAATTTTAGAACATGAGGGATAAGAATTAAGTGGAGCACGAATAGTCTGATAGGAGTACAAGAGGACTCTCTTGAGCACTATTTTATATACGATAAAAATGAAACTCATTTTGATCTCTCTCTCTTACTTTTTCTCTCTTTTGATAACAATAGTTTCTTAAAACTAAGCAAACGCTTTCGCATTGCATCCAAAGTGTATCTTAATGATATACTTTAATTGTTTTGCAATTTGAGGTTGTATTATTTTTACTATGGGGTACATAAGTACAAAAAAAAAAAAAAACAACAAAATTTGCAGACATTGTTTTGTGATTAGAAAATTGTAAGTCACGTGGCATGACTGTGCAAATTTGTTTCTACTTACAGTACATTTTTACAGCTAACTGAAGAGCTAAAGCAGTTAATGAGAAAATATATATATAAGTACATACGTATTTACATAATATTTGGGTCGGAAGGAATTGAGCTTTAGCTACAAAACGGGAAAATTTTACACAAGCGCTTCCCTAAGCTTTTCTGTTTACTAATAGGACACTCAATAATTTTCAGAGACTGAGCAATTTTTGTCTCCAAAAAATGCTTAATAATTACCGTTTTAAATAATCTATGAGTTAGGTGAGGTCTTACTCTTTTCTCTGCTTATAACAGTTCTACTTGTGTTCTTTAGGAGTGCACTTTTACCTTCACGCCAGCGTTTACTTCCTATGGCATGCAATATAAAAAGTACATGAGCTGTATTAGAAACAGGGAGCGTTAATGCTGACAGGGAAGTGCTTCAGCTTAAGCAAAAAAAAAAACCAAACGCTTCCCTTCCAGTTGGGTAATTTCTGATCAATATTTAGGTAGAATGCCTTCAATTTGGCACAGACAAATTCAATTACATTTTCGCAAGTTATCAGATTGGCTTACCTTTTTACATAGTGAAAAAAAAAATTCATAAATTTCTTTCAATTAGAAATATACTCAAAATTATAGCGCAAGTATAATTAAAAAAATTCTTATGAAAATTCCAATATTTAACTAAAAGAATATATGACAAAGAATATATACAACACAGCTCATGATATTTGATTGATTGACAAAACACATAATAAGCTTCTTTCAAATTTCGATACTATTAAATTTTTATCCATGTAAGAAAATTTAATAAATATTTTGTTTTTTTTTTTTTTAAATGAAATATTTCACATTTACTATAATGTCAAAGAGCCACACAGTGTGCTCGAACACAAGTACATACATACATAAGCAACATTCTCAAGAAGAGAGAAAGATAGTAAGAGATGGGTGTAAAAAGCAAGCAGTTCAATGGCGACGACTGAGGCAGAGCCATCTTGACTTAACCAATCTACTTAAAATGCCATCAAGAAGCCTATTCCAAATGAAATAAAATCTTCAAAATTCAATTCATTTCATTGCTTTTCCATTTTTGTTACATACATACACATGCACATACATAAGGACATATGTACATGTATATACATATGTACAGTGATGGAAAAAATAATTGAAACGACCTATTTTTCTTTTAATGTTCAAATTTTCTTTTGTAAAACGCATTTTCTTTTCAATGTTGTAATTTTTATTTATTACTTATGCCATTATACTTCAAAATAAAAAAATAAGAAGGTATTTCTGCAAGTCCATATATAAAAAAAATTAACTTCATTTATTACGCTTGGAAACAAAAAATAGATACAAAAAACTTGAAATTACTTTTAATGGCACAACAGCTAATGGCGGGCCTAGACCGAGCTTTTCGCATCCACTCATGTGCGTGTTATATTTGTACATGAATAGAAGGGACCTACGAATCCGAACGGCGAAGTGAAAAGCTTTTCATAGCAATATTTACTCTTCTAGGTTTGCCATTGCCTGCCAAGAGGTGGTGCCGTGTAGAAAAATTATTTTTTCTTCTTTTTTTATTTTTTGATTTTGCTTGTGCCGAGATTCGAACCCCGGACACTCTGCGTAGCAGTCCAACGCACTACCACTACGCCACAGCGACCACAAACTAAGTAACAGTAAACGTCTTTGATACAAATTAGTATAATTTTTTTTTTTTTTTAATTTTTAGTAGTTCTACCACGCGTTTTTATAACTTGGACACACCGACGATCCATGGAATCCACCAGTTTGGCACAAATTGATGGATCAATGGCGTACCATTCAGCCTGTACTTTTCTCCATAGATCCTCCTTATTTTTCGACTTACACCCAGCAATTCGTTTTTTTAAGACTCCCCAAAGATGTTCTATTGGTTTCAGGTCTGGTGATTGTGAAGGCCATTCCATCAAAGAAATTTGGTTGTCCCGGAATCACTTTTTGGCAAGTTTTGATGAGTGTTTGGGGTCATTATCTTGCATGAACTGCCGCTTTATTGGCATTTCTTCCTCTGCATATGGCAGCATTATACTATTTAGTACATTAACGTAGTTGGTGGCACACATTTTACCTTTCACCCAATTCACCCGAATGCTGAAAAACATCCCCATAGCTTAATTTTACCACCACCATGCTTAATCGTTTTTATTGTGTGTTTTGGATCGTGCCCAGTATTTTTGGGGCGCCTTACTTGGGATTTTCCGTCAGATCCAAACAAATTCACCTTTGTTTCGTCAGACCACAAGACGTTTTTCCAATTTGTTCGCGTTGAATGTCTTTTTGTGAAATTGATTCGGTTCTGGATGTTCTTCTTGCTGAGGAATAGTACTTTCCTTGCTAAATGTGCTTTTAAACCACGTTCTATCAGCCTATACCTTATTGTACGGCTCGTAACAGGTGCATTTAACTCCTTCCTTAGTTCTTCCGATGAATGAAATTAATTTTTTTTCGATTACCGAATAAGAAGTTTTTCGAATTTATTGGAGGTTTTTCGCTTCGTGCCTCTTTTCTCTTGTTTTTCTTTAAAATGAATTGCGGAAAATATTTTTTTTTTAGATCACTTCATTATTCATACCGAAATATGCACAAAATTGAAAACAAAATAAAGTACCGTTATCAGCAAATCGTGCACAGTAGGCTTCACGCATAGAATTCGCCAAGTAAATTATCGGTATGGTTAGAATTGTTAAAATGTATGTCGTTTCTATTATTTTTGCCATCACTGTATGTACATGTATATGTATGAATGTAAAAGGAAGCCTGTAACCAGCCAACCCGGTTTGGTCTTATACTAGTATTGTATTACTACTAAGTAATACTAGACCGCGGAGGACCACAACTGGTTACATGTCTAGGTTTAGTCCAAACAAATGAGAACAGACGAGTTATTTTTATACAGGTTTTTGTCATTGCACAGGACCAGTACCGGCCTTGCACTCTCTTTATATACTAGTCCAAAAACTACTAGCAAAAAAATAAATTTAAATGTTTTTTGAAGTATTTATTTTTATTTTTTTTTTATTGTTATTATGTTTTGACTGGGTCGAGCCCTACTAGTGACTGTGGATTACAGAGCAAAGATCTTGATGGGTGATCAGAAGAAATATGTAGTGTAAAGCAGCAAGTAAAGCAAAACAAAAAAAACTGCTATTCGCTGCTTCGACGTTGCTTCCATGAGTCAGTGTATAGCTCAGATCACAAACGCATGCGTACGCTAGTATGTCAATCATTTTAAACGGTGTTAATATTTTTATTTTTATTTTTTATATCTTCAGTGATTGCAATCCCTCTCTCATTCTCCCTCCTTGTTCCTCCCACCTATTAATCTTCCTTCCAATCAACACAATGCTCTGCATTCATTGGGGTACACTCTGTGTGTTGGCGTCAACAAGAACGAAGTTTATTATATCAATCTGGTCTTGTTGAGTGGTCTTTATATTGTTCTAGTCTTTGTACTAGTATACATGGACTAGTAATATTTTTAGTCAGTTTGACTACAAGGATTCAGTTGGTTGCAGGGAAGTAATACGGGTGCTCACTTACACACACGCATTCACAAACAAAAAAAGATAATGCGTAAATCCTCAAATCAATGCAAGAAAGTGGAAAAATTAAACTAAGGTACAGCAACGACACTTCAACTGAGAAGTATTAAAAAGCAAATATCAAAATACACGCACACACCTACTACATATATGTACATATAGTATATGCATAATATTTATACTTATGTTTGTGTGCAATATGTTATAAACTTACAATGTTTTCTTAATTTTTGGAATTTAAGCCCATAAGCATATTAAATGTTAAAGAGGATTTTGTGCGCCGAACAAGAATCAACAGCAGCAACAGCAGCAGCAGCATCAGCCAAAGAAAAAGAAGAAAAGTAACAATATCCAATAGCAGAATCAGCCAGCAACAACAACAGCCGGCAGTAGCATTAACGCTCTTACGAGAATTCAATGCCAAACAAATGGAAAAAAATTGGCATGAATAAATCGGATCAGTGAAGAATTGAAAGGAACGACATATGCTGAATTATTAATATTGAGTACATACAATACAGTAGCCCGGTACTCACACATTGATAGATATCCACAATCATACTCATAAAAGTAATGATATTGCCCAGTAGAGCTTAGAATGATCGTTGTAGTAATCATCGAGCTCTCAGCACCGAGCTATGTAATCATCATCATCCTGACCCCCAAAAGTAATAATAAACGATGGAACGATTGCTGTTCGGCCTTTTCCTTCTCTTTTGCTTCTATGTACAGGGTGTTTTTTTTAGAAGTGTGGTTTTCAAGAAGAAACAAAACACTAAGGATTTGCTATTACGTTTTAAAAACGATTTCGGGCAAGTGGCCACCGCGGCTGGTTCAAATAAATTAATGCCGAGAGGCCCAATTTTCGACCACTTTTTACAGCAATTGGGGCCGTATGTCAGTAATAACGCGCCAAATATTCTCTTCCAAGGCGTCAATCGTCTCGGGCTTATCTGCGTAGACAAGCGACTTCACATAACCCCACAAAAAATAGTCCAGCGGTGTTAGATCGCACGATTTTGGAGGCCAGGTCCACGACGCGAGATAATGCGCTCACCAAAAGTTTCCTTCAATAAATTGATTGTGCTTGTTTCGTTGGCTGTATGGCATGTAGCGCCGTCTTGTTGGAACCAAAGATCGTCCACATCAACATCCTCCAATTCACAATTCAGGCACGAAAAAGTCATTAATCATGGCTCTATACCGTTCCCCATTGACTGTAACATTATGACCGGCTTCATCTTTGAAGAAATATGGACCAATGATTCCCTCTGCCCATAGAGCACACTAAACAGTGACTTTTTGAGGAAGTAACGGCGTCTAAATAATGGCTTGTGGATTATGATCACTCCAAATGCGACAATTTTCAACAAAAAGTGATCTGCATCGCTGAACAAAATTTTCTTGTGAAAATCGGGATCGTTTTGGTAATAAATTTGCACGATTTGTTCAGAAGTAAGTCTATTCGTTATGAAATGGCAAACTAAACTGAGCATAAATCAAGTGACAGCTGCCAAAAAGACCAACTCCGGAAAAAGTATTGCCAGACTGAAAACCATACTTCTAAAAAACAACACCCTTTAGTTAGATAGTAAATAATTTTTCTTTTCTATTATTTTTTTTCTTAATATTAAATAATATTCTACTCCCTTCCAGATACATAAATATACCTAAAAGAAATATACTTTTTTATTAAATTTTTATTGTTATTATTTTTCAAATATAAACTATATTTATATTATGATTGCCGTGAGCACCTAAAGAAAATTAACACAACGAAAAATATTCAATCTGACGAGTTGCAGAGTCAAAGAGAAATTTACTTTTAGTTTTCGTTGTTTTTCTCTTGCATGTATTATTGTTCTTATTTTTTCTCAGTACGGAAACGAACTCTCTTTAATTGCTCGCTTTGAATTACATATTAAAGGAGCAATCGTTTAAGGAACAATCCGATTTTGTGCAACTGGGCGGTAGTTGCTGCCACTCTCTGTTCTGTTGAGTTGATGATCATTTGTGTGACGAAATTGCGTTGGAAGCAGGCTAAACTTAAACTTACCACATACATATTTGTCATTGCTGATGTGTTACGCTTGAGTGAATCCGTTTACCGTATATGGCGCCCGTAAATAGGCTACAGAAAATATTTTTGGATTTCTAATTTGTATAAGTATGCGAGCACACTACATAGTCTGCTTATTGCTTACTTGTGTTTAAATATGCCAATATTTTCCTTTGTAAGTATGTGTGTGTTTGTGTGGGTGTGTTTGAAATTGAAAATGTTAAAAATAAAATCATAATGCATTCAATCAGAATTAGAAACATTTTCGAAACATATTGAATTGGTTAAAAGTGTAAATATTGTTAGTCAGGGATTGAATGATTTTTTGACACCAGTGTGACATCATTTGCTGTAAATATATACATATATGCTTGATAATACGTGTGTAATCAAATGAGCAAATATTTATTCGGGTTCAAGTGCTCGTCTGCTTCCTCTCGTAATAAAATTTCTTAATTGGGTTTACAATTTGCAAAGACGAAAAAATTTGTAAATTCAACGAGTTTTCCAGCTCAAAAAATCTGAATAATTTTGTAAAAAAAAACCAATTTGCTTGTTTGTCTGTTGCTTACGTACACTATTGGATTTATCTCCAACATTTGCTTGAACCTTTAAGCTTTGCTATTTGACCAGAATTTATCCCACATGTGTATGAAAACGAGACATAAATACCATAAGTGTTGGATTATGGTTGTCATTAAATGAAGTGTGTTTTAAAGATGAGAAATATTGAAGGCTTATGGAAACTTTGGAAATAATCTCTAAAGATGCTGTGACGAAAAGTACAGAAAATCTATGTAGCATATAGTGCATAAGAATATTCTCTGCAAAAAAGTGGAAGTCGTCTTTGCGAAAAATGAGCGACAGCGACTCATCTGTAAATCTGTCATATGATAAATATGCAAAAAAAGAAAACTTCTTCACTTGCGCTGTTCTGCAATTAGTAATATACATATGTACATAGTTAGCGAAACAGTGTCTCGCTGACTGTAATAGAAAAAATGTTATATGCCTTAATTGAGCATATTCTTTCTGGTGGAATATTACACTGAATTCCATTAGAACTGAAGTACGTAAAGTTCATAACTGAGCAAAAGGTTATGGACAATAGCAGGTATACAGGGATAAACTAGCAGAATACAATAAAGAAATCAGAAAACCTAAACGAACGAGTTTCAGATACTTCTGCGATAATATCTGATTTCTACCTACTGCATTAAGGATGTATAGAACCTTTGCCAAAGTAGGTCCAGATATGAAAACGGCGTTGCGGAAATTAGACAGCATCTTCACAAATAAAAACTAAAGAAGTGAACAGCTTCTAGATACACATTTCTGAGGAAGTACTTACTTACTAAGGAAGATAGCAGTGATTCAGGTTGGCAGCCTAGAAGAACAAACAAAGTGAAAATACAGGTAGTAGCAGAAATAAGCTCTGGACATAGATTGAAATGGGCTTTAAACCATTCAAATTATCTAATCTGGATGGCATCTTTCCTGCCCTTCTACAAAAGGGCATTAAGGAAATAATGCCATTCCTTATTAGTTTAGGGAGAAGTAGGCTGGCTCTTGCGCTATACCGACAGCTTGGCGAAGGGCATAGGTGGCTTTGACACCCAAAGTGGGCAATGCCTAACATCGTTTATGTTGAAAAACACTTGAAAAGGTAGCTGACAACTATAAACGATGTAAAATCTTATAAATAACACAACTGCACACAAATCATCATGCATACGCGTACATGTTAAATTGTCAGTTCGATTTTTACTGTTGCACAGTGTTATTAATAATCAAGCAAAAATAAGCTATAAATTTATGCACAATGATGTTGTGGTTGCTGTGGCGTAGTGGTAGTGCGTTGGACTACTGCGCAGAGTGTCCGGGGTTCGAATCTCGGTACAGGCAAAATCAAAAAGTAAAAAAAAAAAAAAACATTTTTTCTACACGGCACCACCTCTTGGCAGGCAATGGCAAATCTACAAGAGTAAAAATTGCTATGAAAAGCTTTTCACTTCGCCGTTCGGATTCGGCATTAAACTGTAGGTCCCTTCCATTCATGTACAAATATAAGACGCACAACATGAATGGATGCGAAAAGCTCGGCCTAGGCCCTCCATGGGCTGTTGTGCCATTAAAAGTAAAGTAAAGTAAAAGATGTTGTAAACAGCAACAACAAAAGCAATTTCAAAAATTTTGAATTCAAAGCAAATTTTTATAGTTTAACTATGAGTATTTGCAACGATGTTTTCCCCCAAGTCAAGAAAAACACTTTGAACTGAGTGTAAAAAATAAGTATGTGTGTGTGTGTGTGTGAAGTGTGTGCAAAAGTTTACTGATTTATACAAAAAGTTTTCCCTTGAAAGTTTTATTTGTATTTTTCTACTCTTCATCCCCATTTCTCTCTGTCCCTCTCTTGAATGAATCATTTACTTTGCATTACACTAGAAACTTAAATATTATGCTGCTATGCTGCTGCTTTGATGTTTTGTGTGTGTTAAGTGCAAGCAGCAACAGCTGTCATCATGTCGGAAACCTTGCTTACAATAAAAATAGATTTACCTTACCTCAAGTGTATTTAGTGGAATGGTTTCTCCTCGCATACAAACATACAAGCATGTTTTTGTTGTAAATTGATACCTGGGGAGAAAACAATTAATTTATGTCAAAACTTCATTACTGACTTCGAAACGAATACTTATGTTAATATATAGTACGTAGTTTTTGTTTTGTTTTGTATTTCCTGGGGCAATGAATGATACGCAGTTATTTTTCATTTTGGAGAAATTTGATAAAGAGATTTTTAAGTTTTAAATGGCTAGAAATTATAAATTTTAGATATGTATAAACCGACTAATTAACTTTCACCTCATAATATTAGCTGTGTGTTTTAATTGGAAAGGAGCAAGCACAAAGATATACGTTTTCAAAGCAATGCAGTTATTGAGAGCGACCTAACGTTCTCACTCACTTTCCTATATTTAAAAAAAAAAAAGCAAAGAAAGATAAAAAAGTAGCGAACACATAAGATAAAACTAAGAGAGCTTGAAATGTTCATATGGAAATTGACTCTCAAAGTGTTTAATACTTTCGGTTAGAGTGAGCGTAACTATGAGAGTCAAAACGAGTGAGGAAACCACAGAGAGGAAAATATATGATTATCGAATTTAGATCGCATCTCTGGCAGTTTTGAGACTATGCTAGTTTTTTAAACTATTGCTTTCATTGGCTCTCAAAGTGTTCAACACTTTCGGTTAGAGTGCGCGTAACTATGAGAGTCAAAACGAGTGAGAAAACCACAGAGAGGAAAATATTTGATTATCGAATTTAGATCGCATCTCTGGCAGTTTAGAGACTATGCTAGTTTTTTATACTATTGCTTTCATTGGCTCTCAAAGTGTTTAACACTTTCGGTTAGAGTGAGCGTAACTATGAAAGTCAAAACGAGTGAGGAAACCACAGAGAGGAAAATATTTGATTATCGAATTTAGATCGCATCTCTGGCAGTTTAGAGACTATGCTAGTTTTTTATACTATTGCTTTCATTGGCAACCCAAGATTTCCTCTGAACTGTACACGGTTTCCACTACCACCTCATCGCTCTCAAAGTGATCAACACTTTCGGTTAGAGTTAGCGTAACTATGAGAGTCAAAACGAGTGAGGAAACCACAGAGAGGAAAATATTTGATTATCGAATATAGATCCCATCTCTGGCAGTTTAGAGACTATTCTAGTTTTTTATACTATTGCTTTCATTGGCAACCCAAGATTTCCTCTGAACTGTATACGGTTTCCACTACCATCTCATTTAAGCTAACAATTTATAGATAACTCTGAATCATTTCTCATCATTCAAATACCAAAGATTCAATTAAAATAAAAATAAAACGAAAATCAATGGATTTTGTATACTAATTTATTCAAAATATTTTTAGCATCTTTTTCGCAGATGGTCAGAAAAGGATTTCTATCAAACTATTTATTCAATACGAGTTATACCAATTCTTGGAAATTTTTTTCATTTAACTTTATTAACGAAAAGGAAAATGCAAGAATTTTTCCCACGAACAAAGAACCAAACATTTCTGAAAAACAATATAACCTTAAAATTGCATTTTCTTCTCTACTTGCGCTTCCACGAATATGAAATTTTCTGCAATTTTTCATTCCGTTCACACAAAGAACAATCTGCATAATCCTAAACAAAGTACCCAAACAAAATGCCAAAACGAAAACGACGAAAAAAACTCACGAAGCTATGGTAAATCTTTATTAATACCAAGCAACCAAAAAAGTATGAAAAAATCGAATAACCCAAGAAAAGAAATAAAAAAGAAACGCAACAATCTCTGAAAATTAATAAGCTCCCGCCATTGCCAGTGCGCCAGTGTATCGTTACAGCTAAATTGTGGAAATTCAAATCAATTATAACAGTTTTGCACAAATGTATAATAAAAGCGATGAAGGAGAGAAGAACCATAACCAGTGGAAAAAAATATTAAAGTAATAATATCAAAATATTCAAAGTATACGCACAAAATAAAGCAACAGCAACACAAACGGATAAATTCTTTCAGAAATTTGTATACTTACATATATGTATTTTGTATTAAACCATGGCAAGAAATTGTTAGCCCAGCGAGGCAATCGTTGCTCACACACTTAATGTTGTATGTATGTATGTATGTAGGTTGTACACTGTTGCCATTTGTTAATATTTTATTGCGCTCTTCGGTCGTCGAGTCGATTTGAGGGCCTTGTGTTGTTTATCATAATGTCTTCATTTGCCCCGGCTTGTTACGTCGCCTGCCGCCCTAGCTGTTTGCCTGCTATATTTCGCCAAAATGGTACTCGTATACACTTTTATGTATGTATATAAAAGTAGTATATTCTATATTCTGCTACGTACGAAAAGTGGGGTTATATTGAATTCTTACTGTGTACTTGTATTGCAGTATTATAGGAAGGTAGCAGCTTATGAATGAATATGTTTAGATTAAATTACAAAAAAAAGTTTAGTTGTAGAAATTCCTTAGTTCCCTGATTTCGTGGGTTAAATTTTTTAGAGAGAAGATCACCAATGCAAGTATTATGGTATAAATTAATACTTATAAAGTGACTTTAAATACAATTGCGTGGTATCCGCTCAATAGTCGTAAATTCTCCCATTTCTCATAAAAACTTTATCGACTTTATAGCAATACGACAAATACGGACAGATTGTGAATACCCCAAATCTGTTTCGCATCGACAAATCACAGCTGCGTATAATGCCGAAACTCTCTTAACGGTTCTTGTGCATTCGATATGCACAAGAAGGGAGAATATCGCTGCGCTCTTTGCTCATCATTAAAAATTTAATTGCAAGAAAATGAAACGGAGATAAAATGAGAAGAGAAATAAATTGCATGATTAATGAATTCAGTTTAATCGAGTCGTTTGAGAAACGATATTAAATTTGGTTAGGATATAAGTGTGCTTGCTGAATAATGGCTTGTTCTCCTAATGACCAGAAATCTCCTCATGGACTCTTTAGGCTTTCAGCTTTACAAACCAGACAACTCTCCAGACGAAGGTGGAAGTGACTTAATAGTACGAAATCCCGATGCGTTATTTCGGCAAGAATTTGATATTCGAAATAAGCGAAATGGTGTGACACCTTGCCCATAGACATTCACGGAACAACTGGTTTCCCAGAGCAAATCAGTTACTGCCCAGTGGATACTTCTGTGCAGAAACCAATCTGGTACACCAGACATATGCGGAAACTACATAAAAAGACCTTTCGCCTCAAAGACCTCAAATGTCGAAAAATACATTTTTTGTTTTTCGAGAAGAGTCATCCACTTTGAACACAAAAGATAGGTGCCAGGCTGGGGGTAGAACACAAGGAGGTTTCAATGCTGTACCAGCTACGATATGAACTATTGTAAATAATAGTAAATGGTTTCTGTTTTAGAAAAGTGTGTTTATTCAAAAATGACATTGGTACGTTGATTTGCTGTGGCACCCAAGATATTTCGTACATCTCAATGGGCACCGTATTGGTTATTTTGAATAAAAACTTGTGTGCGTCAGTGGGAAGCCCTCCAGAAGTTTACTTCTTTAGAATGTTTGCGTTTTGGGTTTTCAGGTTAGATTTAGTTTAGTGGTTTCTTGTAAAAACCAGAGAAAACGCAGACATTACAGCCTTGACCGAAGGATTTTATAATGTTTACATTTCCAGCGCATGCAATGCCCTATTCAAAATCATCATCTCAAAGCATGCGAATTTATTTGCATCATTAGAATTATAATATTACCATCAACATCATTATTATCAACATTATAATAATCATCATCATCAAAATATTCAGGTGTTGTATGATCTCAACAGGTGGAAAATTTGCCACTTGCCGGTCTGAGAACTCGCCAATGTTACGAAGTTGACTAGAAACTTGGAAAATCTCGACTATATGTTTTATTGTGCTGATGCGAGTTGTTTTCTTTCCACGGAGAAAGGATTTTCGTGCAAATTTTCAAGTTCATTTTCTACCATTGTCTTGTCTTCTACAGTGCGGCATGACTGCACTTGGCGTCAGCGCGCGCATGTCAGAGGCGACTGGCGAAGCTTTATAGAGGCGGCCAAGACCGAGCATCGGTTGAAGAGCCAGCTAAGCAAGTAAGTAATAACTCATTTGCCATACATGCTGTCTTGTCTTTCAATGAAACTCGAATTCTGTTATGCCTTAAGTTGCTTGCGATAGCTACACTCTCGCGATCTCTCGGTGTTGGTGTTTGTTTTTTTCACAATAGCAGAATTTGAATTTTGTTGGTACTCAATTTTTCTACGAAATCTAAAATCTCGCTGTCTCTCCGCCACAGTTTTTGCTGGAGATTTTATCGTAACACAATCACCATTAGTTTGTGCCCCCCGTTTCTTTTTTTCAGTCTATGCTTGCTCTTTCTTAAAATTTTTGTTGGAAATGTAAAATTTAAAACTTGGAAATGCCAAGTTTTACAATAAATTTTTTCTATAGTGAAAAGTGGATACAAATGTGGTGCTATCATTTATGTGTTTATACATTTTCATTTTTTTCATGCTTGATAGATAGGGGGCGCTGCCCTTCATTTCCGTTACAATTTTCTCTTGGACGATCATCTTATACCCCCTCGTAAATATAAAAATCATTCTAAAGATATAATATTTAAAAAAATTATTAAATTTTGCCTTATTTTTGCCTAGATTTCCCTTATCATTTTCTACAGCAAATTAATGTAGGGTGCCTTGTGATGTGACTACTTACAGCAACAAAGTGACAAAGGGAAAATGTTTTACTTTGTACATTCACTGTCCTTACTTACGATTTCGCAGCTAGAGCCTGAGCTTAAGCCTGAGCGGATTAATCTGCAACGACTGATTACAGTAGAGAGAAGCGAAAAATTAATTTTAAACAATTTTGTTACTCGCGACGACAAAAAGGACAAGTGAAAGATGCGGAAAATGCGGGCGGATTTTTCTATTAAATACGAATTTCCTTTTATAGGTGGGTAGAGAATATAAGAGAATATAATATAAATATAAGAGAAATTTAAAAAAAAAATTATTAATTAAACTTTTATGTGAGTTATAAGTATTTACTTTAAGCTTGTAGATTTCGATAATTAGCATCGATTATAATTAGCAAAAAAAAACTTCAATTAACGACATGTTTTAACACAGAGGGAAGTAGAAATAGATCCATCACTCAAACGAATGTACTTCACTTGGCCTACTTTATATACTTAGTACTTGCTTGGCTTACAACTAATTATGCTATGGCATGTTTTTACGACTCAAATAAATATTTCATACACTTTTGAACTTTTTCTGTTTTTGTTTTTAAGTTTACTTCTTTACTTCTTTACTTCTTCATTTTTATATTTACGCCGGATGGTAAAAGATGATCGACGCAACGGAAATTGTCACGGAAATTATGAGCATCGCCCTCTATTAAAACTAGGTTATGAAAAATATTTATATACTACTGTGGGCAAAAAGTAGTAAAACTTTTTAATTTAAATTTCGCGCGGAAACCCATTCATCAAAATATTATTTTTATAAGGTTGGTATGACTGTCGGTGACATCTGTGCCAAATGTCACATCAAAATTAGTCATTAGTGTTTAGTATACGCTTGTCTTTCTGAAGTACAAAAAGTGCATTCGGCGATTTTCACAATGAGTGAAATTATTCAACAAAGAAGTTCCATTAAATTTTGTGTGCGGAATCAAATTTCTGGTGCCGAAACGTTCAGAATGTTGCAAAAGGCCTTCGGTGATAATTGTATGTCGCGAGCAAGTGTTTTTGATTGGTACAAATTGTTCAAAGATGGTCGAGAACGCGTTGACGACGAACCACGTCCAGGACGGCCATCAGCATCAACTGATGATCAACACGTCAATAAAATCAAGGAATTGGTGCTCGAGAATCGACGATTAACAGTCAGAGACCTTACTGGCATCGTTGGAATATCATCAGTTGGAAGGATCAGTGAAAACCATTTTAAAACATCATTTGGACCTAAGAAGAGTGAATGCACGATTGGTTCCAAAATCACTGCATTGGTTTTACGAGACCATTTTGCCAAAAATTCGACTGATATCGTTCCGCAACCACCCTATTCGCCTGACTTAGCACCGTGTGACTTTTGGCAATTTTGTAAACTCAAAAAACCGCTTCGTGGACACCGTTTTGAGTCAATTGAAGACATTAAACATGAATCGCTAAGCGCATTGAAGGCTATTCCGGATAATTGACTTTAACAACTGTTTCGAGAATTGGAAAAAACGTTGGCACAAGTGTATTTGTGCCGGGGGGGATTACTTTGAAGGGGACGAAATAGATTTGGAAGAATGAATAAAAAAATTTGAAATTATGAACAAAGTCTTACTACTTTTTGCCCACAGTGGTATGATGACGTTTAGGAATAAAAGAAACTTTTATTCTGCTACTTGCAAAATATCACGCACTGAATATGAAAATAACTGCAACAAACTTCTAACTACACTTACCACTACTCTCTTGGGTTTTATATATATATTACTTTTTGTGATAATTAACAAAAAAAAAACAACCAAAAAATCTCACAATTTTTTTTTTTTACGAACGGTAAGAGTTCAACGGACAAAGCTGCCAGTTGGATATAAATATGTGAACGGTGAAAAATAGCGTATATAACTGAACGAGGTATTGAATTGGTATATTTCTGACAGTGTAAGAAAGAGTAGGAAGAAGAGTAGGCGTGAGTTGAGTAGTAGTATTGTGGTGTTCGTACCAATGATATTGATCGAGTTTGGTATATGTCTGACAGTGTAGAAAGAGTAGGAAAAAGAGTAGGCATGAGTTGAGTAGTAGTATTGTCGTGTTCGTACCAATGATCTTTTCGATGTATGAGAAATGACAAGGCTGCATAGGTAGATAAGATTGAAAGCAGCTGAAATATATGATTATTGAGTGGTTGCTGTGGCGTAGTGGTAGTGCGTTGGACTGCTGCGCAGAGTGTCCGAGGTTCGAATCTCGGCACAGGCAAAATCAAAAAGTAGAAAAAAAAAAAAACATTTTTTCTACACGGCACCACCTCTTGGCAGGCAATGGCAAACCTACAAGAGTAAAAATTGCTATGAAAACCTTTTCACTTCGCCGTTCGGATTCGGCATTAAACTGTAGGTCCCTTCCATTCATGTACAAATATAAGACGCACAACATGAATGGATGCGAAAAGCTCGGCCTAGGCCCTCCATGGGCTGTTGTGCCATTAAAAGTAAAGTAAAAGAGGTTAAGTTCAGTTGAACACGTTTGCTTTGAAGTTCTATCACATAGCGTCTCGGCTAGCCACAATTCATGAAAATATGCATGTTCATGTCAAAGGAACATGATAACGGAGATGATGGCTGCCAATGTACAAGGTGAGCAAATAATGTTTCGAGATTTTATTCTTTCATTTTATATTTTTCATCTTCATATTTTATTTCCAAGTTATATTATTAATTATTTCGCGTTTATTAAATTAAAATTGCCACGATTTTCAGTAGGTAAACGTCAAAATCGAATGACATTTAAAATTCATGTCAACAATATTGTCTTGCAAAAATTTTTACATCTTTTTGGCATGGTTCTGAATTATGGCTAATAGCAACACTATATTAAAGTCCCACCAAATCATTTAAAAAATTGAAATTAACCAAAATCTTTTGATTTCAATTAGATACTTTGAAATTTTGACGCAGAAATATAATGTATACAAGCAAAGCCTACCACACGTGTCCAAGAAAAAGAAAAGAAACCATAGCAGTTAAATTACAACCACAAAGGGGTACACCAAATATCTATTACCTGTCTCTTTTTCACTAACGACGTTTCAAAGTTTATTCACAAAATATAATGCATTTGTTTTGTTTTTGCTTTTTCTCTTTCCTTTGAAAACTAATCAGAGAAACCCGTTGCAGGGTTGTATTGAATTTGAACAAAATATTAGAACATTGGGCGACCGTATATATAAAGTAGTAGTCGAAAATTAACTTGTCGACATTATAAATTCCAAGTACAAAACTGACACAGAGTCCACACTTGCCAAATCTGGCATGCCAGCAATGTTGCACTCACTTTTTTCACTAATACACTCACACGTTTTTCATTGGCAGAGTAACTGGAGGATATATTTCGAAGGCAATGAAGGCTGCGAATTATTTGACGTGAGAGCACAATGTTTTACGTTGCTGCTAAATGCGAGAGAATAGCAAAATGCGGAGTTTTGAAATTTGTATGAAAGTATTTGTCTTTACACGACCTTCATTTTATTATAAATGAACTGTCAGACAAACAATTTTCAGTTTGTTAACATCTAGTACGTATTCTAAATTGGTGTGCCAAAATTGGGATTTCTGAAGAATTAAACTTCAGTAGGGCGTCCCGCTGACGCACACAATTTGTTTTTAATTAAAATCCAATCTCTTTACAAATCACGCTTAATAAAGGGTGTCTCAATATGAGTGCACGATTTAATTTAAAAATAAATCGCATATTTTTTTTCTGCATTGTAAAGTACATAAACGGTTATGGAATAAAATAACCGGCACTTCCGCAGTTTTGATCACAGACCCTTGCTATTTGAATGAAATTTTCGATGACATTTTGAGAAAGATGTGAATATAGTTATCTCACCGATGACGCGTTGGATATCGGTCTTGAGCTAAGAAATTGTTTGTGGATTTGCATGGACCCGCGATTTCGCAAAAGCCCAAAGGAAGAAATCGGACGGCCTTAAATCGCACGATTGTGGTGCTCAGTTGACATCGGAATTTTGGGTGATGACTCGGTCTGCAAATCGTTGCTCCAATAAATCGATTGTTTGATGCGCGGTGTGGCAGGTGGCGCTGTCGTGCTGAAACTACATGTCGGTCAGGTCCATATGGTACAGTTGAGACCACAAAAACTCCGTTATCATGTTCTTACAACGAATGCCATTCACACTGATTTTCACTGCTTTTCCAGCCTCATTTTCGCAATTATACTGCGTTATTCCTTTTCAGTAGCGGTCCATTTTTAATAATTTAAACGATAGCTGTTAAATTTCAGAGCTGCCACTTGCACAGAAAAAAATTATACAAAATTTAAATCGTTCACTCTTATTGGGACACCCTATACAATATTTTCATTAAGGTTCTTTCCTCATTTTGTATGGAATGCAAAAACATAAGTAAATTTTTGACACAAGGCAAATGCAGATGCTTGCAGCACAATTAATTAAACATGCATGGCAAATTTATTGCATAGAGAAGTTGCCACACATGAAAGTAGCGAAAGGGTATGAAAAAGAGCGGTTGTAGAGAATTGAGTATTGACTAAACTTGTGTATTACTTAATTGCACCCAGAGGTCCAACATAACAAAGAGGTCCACATGGACAAAGTCTTTATCCATAATTACGTTCTTAGATCAGTTTTCAATTGAATGATGACGTTGCAATTTGTTGTAATTTTACTTTTATGAAAATGCATATGAAATGTTGCAACAATTTCAAAAGCTTTGCTTATTGCAAATAACTTCATGTAGCGTAGTAATTTTTTTAATTTTTTCATAAATACACCACAATACAAACACTTGCATACATATACATACATATACACATACATACATGCATGAATGATTATTTTACTTTTAAATAATGAAGCTGTACGAAACATTTACATTTTTGATAAATGCAGCATGAAAATTCAAAAACTTTATAATACAAGTGCACAAAAGTTTTAATGTGCATGTGCATGCAAGGGTTGATCCTTTTCACTTTACAACGGACAAAGGGATGGCAGCAGCGGTTGCAGTAATAGCAACAACTAATAACTGCAACAGCAATAATAAATAATGAAATGAAAAGAAAAGAAAATAAACAGTAGTAAAATATGAAAATGTAATGGTAAAGGATGCTCGCTTCATTTACATATATGTAGAATGAAAAGAAAATATTGTAAAAGAAAATCAAAGATACTATACAAAAATCATTTTAAATGTTTGTAGCAGCGGTGCACAAGTTGTGGAGCCACAAAATTTCACAAGTTTTCTTATTCTTTTTAAATTCTTAAAGTCAGTGTGTTGTCTACAAGGACAAAGAATAAACATCATCTAGTAGTTTTTAAATAGACACTACCTCATTCGCCTACCTCAACTTACTGATTCCTTTAACTACATACATACATAAGTATGTATGTACTTTCTGCGTTCATGCCTTTGCCGCACTTCTTATTTCTTCATCTTATTTCTGGGACTTTCTCAAATACAGCTAGTACATTTTCAACATGATAAGTAATTATTTTGAAAAATATACTTCATATATGTACTTACGAGTATGTATACACACTTGTATAGTACATGCTTACACACATCCAAGAGCTGAATAGACGAAAAGTTGCCAGGATGTTAGATGAATGAATTATAAATATCATGTTATCATCACCATTGCTGTGTAGCCAACATCATGGCTTTGTTGTTGTGTTGGCGATTTTTCTTGAATTAAATTTGTTTTTGAGACACTACACACATACATACACATGTCCTCGTACATGTTGCATAAGGATACCAGCTATTTACTGAAATAAGGTTGTTGCTCCTAAAACTATGCTGCATTGTAGTGTGAGCGTGTTATGAATGATGCTAACTTACGTCGCCGGCTGCGATGATGGTCGATTTTAATATTTTTAGTTTAAAACAAAACAAAAAATTTGAATTGAAAAATTGTGGCGCACATCCAAATTAATTTCATTCAGCGCAACGAACAACAACAGTAGCAGCAATTTACAGTTGGCAATAACAGGAGCAGCAAAAAAAAAAAAAACAGAAAACCGAGAAGAAAAGGAAAGAAAAGTAGGTAGCTGAAAATAAATAAAAGGTGAAAAACATCATTTTGGCAGCCAATTCTATAGCATAATTACAAGCCGTTTCATTATTTAGTTAGCTACAAATTTTTGCTGCAGTATGGCGTTGAGCAAATATGGACAATGTCGTTGTGCTGATTGCCTGAAGCAACGGACTCAACGCAATGACTGGCTGGCGTGAGTGCGGCGTTGAAAAAGTCATTTCATTTGATGGCATAAGGCATAAGCAAACAAGCAAACAACCGAGAGCATAATCATGGTTCCTTGTACTTTGGATTAATCTTATTAAGTTTAAAAACTTTTCTTTACTCTGGTTATAAGCTTTAATTATTATAACATTTTTCTTTTTCTTTGTGTTGGTGTTGGTGTTGGTGTTTCTGTCGGTTATATGTGTGTCTATGTGTGTGTAAATTGAAACTGTAGCCAGATAATAATTTTGAATTGCCATGTTCATTTAGTATTTAATATGGCAAATACATTAAGTGCACGAAAATCGTAAATGCGTAGGATTGTGGGAAAAAGTTATTGTCTCTTTTGGTATAATGACAACTGAATAAAACATTTTTGTTTTTGATGTAGGAACAAATTATATTATTTAGTAATTTCAGTAATAGTACAACGCCATTTCATTTGAGTACTGAGCTTTAGAATTTTCTTAAGCTTCAGTGGAATATTTATTCACCAAGGTAACGATTCATTTCCACTGTGAATGTCGTATCCACCATTCCATTGTCGTGAAACTCAAATCTGAAGTTAGTTTTAACTCAAAGTTCAAATTATCGTCATATTTAGAAAGCAATCATGTTTATATTGGCCATTACAAAAAGATAAAAAATTTTGATTGGAAAGTTACTTTAGGCTTTTACACTTTTAATAAATTTTCAGCAAGTTTGCATGCTTTTACAGTAACCGAAATGGTATAAAACTGAATAAGAAGACTTAGCCTACAATGTCATCATCACTTAAATTGGAGCATACTTTAATGATGCAAAATGTAACGCTTTCAAACATAAGAAAAACTAGTAAAAAAAACATTGATTGAAATAAAGGGTGTTTTTTTAGAAGTGTTGTTTTCAATCTGGCAATACATTTTCCGGAGTTGGTCTTTTCGACAGCTGTCACTTGATTTATGCTCAGTTTGGTTTGCCATTTCAAGAATTGAAGCCGATCGACCATCAAGCGCGTCGCACGCACGGTGAGTGGGCCCAAAACGAGATGGCCACCGATCCCGATTTTCACAAGCGATCCCGATTTTGTTCAGTGATGAAGCTCACTTTTGGTTGAATGGGTTGGGGACGTTAATAAGTAAAATTGTCGCATTTGGAGTGATCATAATCCATAAATCAATGTTGAGACGCCGTTACATCCTCAAAAAGTCACTGTTTGGTGTGCTCTATGGACAGAGGGAATCAATGGTCCATATTTCTTCAAAGATGATCAAACATCATAATGTTACAGTCAATGGGGAACTCTATAGAGCTATGATTAATGACTTTTTCGTGCCTGAATTGGAAAATGTTGATGTGGGCGACCTTTGGTTCCAACAAGACGGCGCTACATGCCATACAGCCAAACGAAACTTTAGGTGAGCACATTATCTCGCATCGTGGGCCCGTGGTGTGGCCTCTGAGATCGTGCGATTTAACACCGCTGGACTATTTATTGTGGGGGTTAAGTGAAGTCGCTTGCCTATGTGAAGTCGCAGATAAGTCCGAGACGATTGATGCCTTGCAAAAAGTGGTCGAAAATTGGGCCTCTCGGCTGGAATTTATTCGAACCAGCCGGGGCGCGGCGGCCACTTGCCCGAAATCGTTTTTAAAACGTAATGGAAATCTTTATCTTTATAACAAAGCTAAATTCTTGGCCATAACATTAAATTATATGAATTTTATTTCTTCTAGAAAACCACACTTCTAAAAAAGACACCCTCTATAAGGTTGGCTAAAAAGAAAGTTCAGAGAAGTGAGCTAAGTTAAATACATTTTTTTTCATATATCAAAACAACTTTATTGAATCAAATATTTTTTATTGACCACCTCTCGCCATCTTTCGGGCTAAATCATAATGTCGCCCTTAAAGAATTTCTGGGGAAATTGGTTTCTGCCCGAAAAACTCGGACAAGAGCTCTTTGCAGTCCTCTAGGGAATTCAACTTTACGCCATTAAGATAATTCTGCCTGGAATAAAACAAATGGTAATTCGAAGATGCAAAGTTTGGGCTGCATGGTGGATGAATTAGAACTTCCCAGCCAAGCTCGCTCAGTTTTTGGCGGGTCACCATTGAAGTATGTGGTCTAGCGGGATGGAAATTGGTTATTACTTGGTGGTTTTGCAATGTTGGCGTACTTGTTCACTTTCTTATATCAGTATTTCTTTTTCACTTCATATTGGTAGAAGTATAATTATTCTTCTTTTCTATTGTTTTGTTCTTACAATAGTAACATTCTTACTTTACTTACTTTTAATGGCACAACAGCCCATGGAGGGCCTAGGCCGAGCTTTTTCTCATTCACTCATGTTGTGCGTGTTATATTTGTACATGAATGGAACATTCTACTGCCTTCATAATGTAAGTAAGTACTCGTACTTAGATATTTTTATTTAATTTTTGGGTATTTTTAACTTTAAAATATAAACTTTATATTGTATATTATATATTTTAATAAAGCTGGAATTTTTATTCGTAAATTTTTGTTTGATTGTTGTGAGCATCGAAAAGAGAAACTAAAAACACAATGAAATATTCTCAATTGGACGAGTTGTCGAGTCAAAGAGAAATTAATTGTTATTTTTTGTTGTTTTGCTTTTGGATGTGTTGACTCCTGTGTTACCATCAGAATCCTCAAAAGATCTGTTTTTTTTTAATGCCATTAGATATTTACTGCCAGCTTACTAGGTTTTTATACAAGCATTTTATATACAATTTAAATAAATAAAACAAAAGTCCATCAGATTATTTATTAATATGTGATCTATTCGAAAATTAATGAATTAGGCACTTTTGCGCGCTAAAATTTCAGTACCAGTCAAATGAAATTCATGTTTTCAGAAATGAGCACTAAGGCCACTGTCACACTGGCAACAGTTGCCGTGGGGCAAATGTATTGTAATCTCTTGAGACACATTATGTTTTATTTGGAGTACGCAAATATTTGTTTGCGAACATGCGCATATTTATTTTATGCAACTAATTTGTATTTAACTATTAAATATAAACACTAATGATATTTAAGAACGGAAGCAATAATCGAACCCCCTAAGTTATCAGCATCAAAAGCATTAATAAATACATTGATAAATACATTAATATGTGCATACTTACATTTGTATAGGTGATCCAGATAGTAATTAAACGCCCATTGTGTGTTAGAAACAAAGAGAAAATGTAACAAAATTGATTTCAATTAATTCTTGGTTAAAGCGAAAGTGAATCTGCATTTCATGTTTAATTCAACGAAGCATAACAAACAAACTAACTAACGCAGTCTGTAGATACACAGTAATCCGATACTACTCTTGCACACCATAAACCGAACATAGTACAACATTCAAAAGACAAATTTAACCACAACCGAAACAACAAAAACAAAATGCACTCATCGCAAGCAAACAAAGTGTGAGTGATAATGCACGCATCAGTGCAGCGGGTGATGAATATTAAAACGTGCCACAAATGCAAATGCAGGAATATGACACAACCGAGATGGCGCAATGAGAAACTAGAACGAAAACGAAAACGAAAACGAAAACGAAAACGAGCTTTGAAATAATGTCAGCTCAGAAAGATAGCAGCAGCAGCAGCAGCAGCAGCAGCAGTAGCAGTACAAACATCAACGCCAGTCCAGTGCATCGAATACATTTCCACATTGAATTTGCATTGAAAACTTAAGCTATGCGCTTCAAATATATTTAGGGTCCATAAGATTTATGCGCATTTTGTTGTCAGTTTACCAAGGAAAATGCAATCGCATGAAGGCTGCGGAAACGGAAGCGTAACGCTGCACAGGATTTTCGCTTTGGTTATGGGAAATATTGTTGCACATTCTCCCCTTGTTGTAGTTCCTGTTCTTGTAAGAGTTTTCAGTTTCTAAAAATTTAATGAACGAGTGGCGGCGGGCAATACATTTCTATACAATTTTTGCAATACAAACAGGAAGCATGAGCAGGATACGCGCTAAAGCAAGGGAAACGACATTTGCGTTCCTTTTCCTTTCTTCTTTCTGTTGACTAGTGATTTAAGTGAGCTTAATTTAATGTTTATTATTTGTGCACAATTCAATTTCATTGCAATTAAATTTCTCTTCCTTGTCGAGGGAGAGTTTTTAATAGAATTTTACCTCACACGAAACTTGTTGATAATAATAACACCGCTCTGAGAGTGAGCAAATTTACAGAGAGGGTGTAAGAGAATACTGAAATGGCCACAACAACAAAATAAAAAACCAATGGTAGTCTCTCTAGTCTAGCCACCGCCAAAAATGCAATTTTTTAAAACTGCATTGAAAACTTCAACTATGCGTTTCAAATATATTTAGGGTCCATAGGATTCATGCGCTTTTCTTTTTGGCATTTTGTCAAGGAAAGTGCAAACGGATAAAGGCTGTGGAAACGGAAACGTAACGCTGTACAGGATTTGCGATTTGGTTATGGCAAATAAGGCAGTATATTCTCCCATTGTTGTTGTTGTTCCTGTTCTTGTAAGAGCTTTCAATTTCTAAAAATTTAATGAACGATTGGCGCATAACACATTTCCAGTCAATTCTTGCAATACAAACAGGAAATATTTGCAGGATACTCGACTAGTGATTTAGGTAAATGTTTATTATTTGCGCACAATTCAATTTCATTACATTGGATTTCCTTGTCGAGAGAGAGAATTTTATAGAATTTTACTTCAAATAAAACTTGCTGATAACCGCTCAGAGAGTAAGTCAATTTAGAGAGAGGGAGTGAGAGAATACTGAAATTACCACAACAACAACACAAAACACAAAGCTAGTCTCTCTTCTGTTATTCAATTGTCAACTTATGCTCATATAGTATACTCATTTATTTGTTATGTCTCATGTCTCTGATGTTGTAATTTCTGTAGCCAATGACACCGCAATGTTTTAAAACGCCATTCATTAATCGCATTAGTTTATCAAAGCAAAAGTTTTTTGTTCATAAAATGCACGACACAGATTATGTTTGTAAATAAATAAATAAATTAAATCAAAATAAAAGGAAACTGAAATCTGTGTATTCTTCAACTTCTCACTATATTTATTCTTTACATTCAGTCGAACTTCTCTATAACGAACTTCGAACAACGAAGAACATAACTTTTTCGTTCTATGTATTTTAGAGCCGGAGCAGAATCAAAGCTTATGCCGCCGATTGACGGCATTGACGAGCATTAAACCACACGTAAACATGTGAGCACATCCAAATTGAAATCGTCAGTGGACAATACTCGTAGCCAACGAACATTCCTCAACTTAAAATCTATGATATTTTCTCTCGTGTAGTGTTGCCAAGTAAAATCAGTATTGCCATATTATAACATTTGGGTGTGTTCAGTGTTATTTTTCTGTAATGTTTACTATTTTCCAATACATCTCTTGTATTTCCTACTCTATTTATTGTAATTTAAAAAGCGTTTTCGGAATACACAATTTTGCCGAATTCAAAAACAAACCAAGCGAAGCAAAAAGCATTTTGTTTTATATCATAATCGATAGTATGTATAATGAAAAATTAATAGAAGAAAGTAAAAAGTCATAATATTTAAATATAGTAAATAAAGTGACTTTAACAATTTTGATAATCGTCTTCTCAGCTATTTTCGACAAGAGAAGAACGACAGTCGGCAAATGCTTTGGCTGGGAGTTTTCATCTTAATGTAATCAATGGTGGGTAAGTGATTATAGTTAAAGAGCTAGGCATTTAGTATCTGAGACAAAGTTAGTCCTAACAAAAAGATAAAAATTTTCTTGTTTTTATAGCAACCACCCATCCCCCTCCTTAAATAGTAAAAATTTTACTTAAATATCTTGAAATAAATGATTTTTTATTATTTATATTGAAATTTAAAGTTTATTTTCTTAAATGTTCTCTAACTGACTACAAAAATTTGAATTTCATCGAATTTCGTATTAATAAATGCAAGAAATCTATATTTATGAATTGCATAAGTGAAAACAACATCAAAAGAAACGCATTACGTACAACGTGCACATTTTTCTATGTAGACAATCTCACACCCAGTCAATCAATCAGTCGCTCTATCAATATATCTATCAATCAACATGTTTCACTACTTAGCACGTCAAAATCGCTTAAGCTATTTAGGAAGGCAGAGTTGCCAATTCCCCCTTCAATAGCATAAGTCTTTCAAATTTTAAAAAAATTTTCGGAAATTCATAATTACGTAAAAATTTCGGATCACTCCGAAAAAATATAAGCATTGACTTTAACTTTGGCATGAACGAATGATAAATATCAAATTATAATCAAGGACCTTGCTACTAGACCACTACTCGATTCTTGAATGCTCAAGAGAGCATTTTTTGTGCATCGAAACACAGAACGAAAAGAGAAGCGCGTCAAAACCTATTCTTTAGCTACACTGGAGCACTGAATACTGGAAAACAGAATTTTATGGCTTAGATTAAAAAAATAATTTAAGGGTCTTTTCTTCAAAACCACAAACCAACTTTTAACAAAATCCCCTCAATTAGTTCACAATATTAAAATAAATCTTTTGCAAAAACAATTTCGCAGCCTGAGATATTTCAATCCATTAATAATCAACTCACTAGGGAATCCAATGGGGAAAAGGACATTTAGATAAAAATTTATATCCATTTTATACGTTAACTAATTTTTCCACAAAACGAAATACCTTGTGTCAACAAACAAAGAGTCACGGCGTCTTGGACAAAATGTCACTGTTGACAACTACACTTTTGAAGTCGTCACGGAATTTGTATATCTCGGATCCAGCATAATGTCAGCCTTGAGATCAAGCGGAGACTAAATCTTGCCAACAGGTGTTACTACGGGCTCGGTAGGCCATTGAGAAGTAGAGCCCTCTCTCGACCGACGAAAATAACGCTCTATAAGTCTCTTATCCTTCCCGTTCTAATGTATGGCGCAGAGACGTGGACATTGACCATCAATGATGAGAGGCTGTTAGGAACGTTCAAGAGGAAGATACTCCGAAAGATCTACGGCCAAGTATGCGTGGACGACGTGTATCGAATAAGATGGAACAATGAGCTGTATGAGCTGTACGCCGTCACTGGCGTAGTCAAGCGTATAAAACTCCAGCGGCTTCACTGGCTGGGTCATGTTGAGCGAATGGAAGAAAGCGCTCCGGCTAGAAGGGTGTTTTATTCGAACCACGGTGGAGGAACACGCAGAAGAGGACGTCCTAACCTCCGTTGGAAAGACCAAGTACAGGGCAACCTGACTGCACTTGGCCTTATCAACTTGCGCCAGCGCGCGCATAGCAGAGGCGACTGGCGAAGCTTCATAGAGACGGCCAAGACCGATCATCGATTGTAGTGCCAGTTAAGTAAGGAAGTAATTTTTCTACAAAATTTATCTGAATTTTGGGTTCACTCTTCTGAAAGTATTGAAAGGTTCTGGATACGTTATTTGCTTGATACTCTGCCTGCGCCTTACCATTATCACACTTTGCTATAGCAAGTGGCATCATTGAACAGGTAAATAAAAACTAAACATCCCATCAATACAATTTTTGAAACTCATTAAAAGTGTGTGTGTATCGGCATATGGAAAGCAAATAAATGGCAACCAGATCGGACAATAGATAAATTGGATATCACGAGAATTACACCTACGTAATGCAAATATAAATTTTCAGTACACGTATTTATTTATGACTGAAAATTACCAGCAGCAACCACTAAGTTAAATGATGCCCCATTGTTAGGCAAACAAAATATCCGAATGCTGAGCACAATAATCAACAATAAAAACAACAACAACAACGGGAATATAATTGAAATATATGCAAAAACTAAATGGATAAATGTAATCACATTTCATAAATCTATTTGCTGCACTACCTGAACACCGTGCGAATACGATGCAGTTTTGCACACTACTGTTCCATTGCTATGATACAACGACAATAGCGTCAAAGTGCTCCATGCAATAATAAACACATTTAAGTACATGCATGTGTGTGTGTGTGTGTGTGAATGTAAGCGTACTTATTTATTATTTGGGCATTTATGAAATGAAATTTCACTGTTGCATATTTGAGAATTTTATTTATTTTGGCATTCGCCAAAATTGTGAAACGTATAACTTTTTGAGGGTACCTGCATAATTTTAATATTATTAGTTTTATTATTTACGTTGTGATTCAACAGCAGCTGCTGCTCCTGCTGCTGCTTTCATAGTGATCGCAAAAAAACGTTATAATTAAAAGCAAACGCGTATGGGAGTGCATTGAAGTACCAAATTGAAGCATGCTAAGGAATTCCTAATACCTACTGGCACGTATTCATCAAATGTAAGCGGCTTGTTTGTGTGTGTGCACATGAAATTTACACACGAAATTTGCGTTCTCTGAAATGGCCACTTGGCAAAACTGGCAAAACTGGAACTGGCTATATACCTGCCCGTTACATCACTTCACATCACCACATGCCACTGTCACTCATTCATTTTAAATACACACTCTCGTGGGTGTGAATATGTCAATGGCACTGAATGCGAACGCAGAAACGCTAAAGACTACTAGGAACAGTTTGTTTATTGCTTTAATATTGCAATACTAAATTGTTGCACTTTAATGCAGGAAAAAAACACACAAAAATTTAATTACAAAATTGTATTGAAATTTTAAAATTCAAATAAATAAATTCATAATTAAAACTAATAAATAAACTCCTAACTTGTTAGTTAAATAATCATTTGCTTTGTCTCTATTTTTATGCTCGTTGCTGCATTATGTTTGTTAGCTATGAAATAGTTATGTCTGGAGATTCTTAGAAATGAGACTTGGATACGGTGGAACCGTTAATTTTTTGTTTGAAATTCGATGAAAAAATGTGTGAGTTTAAAAATTGGAGGAGTTAGGGCAAGGGTAAATGGAGTCGCTTCGAGGTCAAATTACTCCAAAACTGTTAAGTCCTAAAGATTTTAAATTCCCAATAAAAAATTATATGTAATTAGTTTTCAGGTGTTTACACTTGTTTTTGTATGGCAGCCCACTTAAGGGTTAGAAATGGAATTCGAGAAAAATTTTGAAGAAAGAATAATAATGAGGGCCAGACCTTTCACTCCTCAACTTGAGAGCGGAGTGTTATTGCATGGGAGTCCCATTATGGATTGGAGATGAGAGGTAAGATGTTGAGGGAAATTGTGGGAGAGTGCAAAATAATTGAAGTCGGTCTTAAATTTTAACCGTCTATCAGCGACTCTTCGGGTGACTGGTCGATTTTCATAAAAATGTTAAATTTGTATGGGAGCCCCTTAATGGTTGGAACTTAAAAAAATTTTAAAGAGTGAAAATTAGTACCATAAATAGCATAAATGGAGATAGGTCCTACATTTTGGCCCTCTACGATCACCCTGAAAACACGGAGAGACTATTTCATAAAAAAGCTAATTTTGTTGGGTTCCCTTTAACAGTTGGAGGGGATAAGTGTATTGGGAAATTGGGTACTGTAAATTAATGGAGGGTCGGGCTTTTAACCGACTCCTGATCGTCTGTGCAGTTATTTATAAATTTTTCTTTAATTGTCACCTCGATGCCACATCCTTCTAATTTATTGGCTCACACTTTTTTTCATCTAACTTCACTTGAGAGTTCCAGCGTATCCCAGTCGAAAACTGTTCCACTATTCCAGAACTTAAGTTTACATGATTTAAAAAATTCAAAATACTACCAAAAAGCGATTGAAAATTGCTCATAAAATTGAATTTAATAATCCTGAATTATATAGAAGTCATGTTCACAGTTCAAGGCTCTTGATTGGAATAAAACCTTAGTCTCATTTTCTCAGTTAGTTGTGGGTAGTTAGATAATACTCACAAGTACTCGAATCCAAGTTTATAGTTTTATCAAAAAGTGTGCTTCTTCACAACTGCCTTGCATCTTGCTAGGTCGCTACAAACCCTAACAATTCTTTATTACTCCACACCCAAGGACTTACGATTTTATATCACACCAATTAATTATAACTCATACGCCCCAAGGGACAAAGTTGGGGCGTATTTTCAACAACATAAATCAATGTATGAATAGCTGTATTTAAATATACACCATGTAAGCCATCTTAGTAACCTTTAGCAGTTACGTTAACAATTTGTTTTCTAATCGCTTTGTGAAAACTAATAAAAATCACTCATACGCCACCGAAGACAAAATTAGCTTACTTACTTTACTTTACTTTTAATGGCAAAACAGCCCATGGAGGGCCTAGGCCGAGCTTTTCGCTTTTCGCATCCACTCATGTTGTGCGTGTTATATTTGTACATGAATGGAAGGGACCTACAGTTTAATGCCGAATCCGAACGGCGAAGTGATAAGCTTTTCATAGGCAATTTTTACTCTTCTGTTGTAGGTTTCCCATTGACAGCCAAGAGGTGGTGCCGTGTAGAAAAATTATTTTTTCTCCTTTTTGATTTTGCCTGTTCCGAGATTCGAACCCCAGACACTCTGCGTAGCAGTCCAACGCATTACCACTACGCCACAGCGACCACAAAATTAGCAAGCATGCAACCTAAAACACATCCAAAATATGCAAAGGTTAATAATCCTGATGCTCTCATTGAAGCTGATTCCACATAAATTCCATACAAAAACTACTGTTATGGATTAAAGTTCAACAAGTAAGAAATAACAGAATGGAAAATAAACGCTGCTTTCTACTTTAGAAGAAATAATAGCTGCATGCTATAAAAAGTGAAAACTAACTATAAAAAAACAATAAAAAATAAAAAAACAATAGAGGAATATAATTATAATAGAGAGGAGGAAGAAAATATATATTTGTATAATAAAAATGAAACAGCCAGCAGCAATGAATGACTTGAAGGACAACAAAAGAATTTAATTTGTAGCAATTTGCAAGAGAGCAAGCAAAAGATTGGACAGGACAGCAGAGCCAACGTCTGGTCTGGATTCTGAGCGAGGGCAACTTAGAGAATTTTATCTCGTTCATTATGGCAAAAATTAAAATGCACTTTTCACTGAAGAAGCATACAAGAATACTGGCAGGAAACCAACAACATCCACGCACAAAATATGTACGTAGCAACAGCGGCAACCGCACAGCGTCCAATTAAACACTTGCATTTTTTTTCCCCTTTTGTACAAACTTACAAATTTTATACTTTTAAATACATGTTTGTATGTATGAGTGTTAATGAAGCAATATAAAGAGCTCTACATAAAGCTGCACATCTACAACGGCAAAAAATAGTTAAGCGCATGAAATATAAAATGTTCGTGCTGATGATAAACCAAGGAAACAAGCAAAAAATGCGTTGCGATACCGTGGCACAAAAATTAACTGAAGTCTATTTTATACTTTCCTTTTTAATACGTTTAACCTTTTTTAGCACGCACATGCACACACACACACGCTTTTATACTCAGTGGGTAATAAAAGTAGCAATAAAAAGTATGGACATGTTTAGCGTTTTAAAAAAGAAAATATCCTGCATGCAAAGCGTGGTATTAAAAGTTGTTACGTTTTTCTCTCTTTATTTACAATAATCACTTTTGCACTTTACTCAATGTTCCATGAAACATAATTATGAAACTCTTTTGCTTCTTTTTCTTTGTGATTTGAAAGCAATTTCATTACTAAATAGCTTATAACTTTTTACTCTACATCCTTAACGCAAACAGTAAACCACAACAGGCAGCGACAAAGTAGCGCTGCTGCTGCTAAGTATATTCCCATATAAATCACATTTAGTTTTTCTGTTTTTCATATGCTTACACAGAATCATCATCATCATCATCATCGTCATCGTCATCCTGAGAGCATCTTTGCCCTGCTATTGTCACTTATCTTTGTCGTCAGCTTCAGTAGGACGTATGCATGTTTGTATGTCTTAAGTACATAAATGTACGTTGCATGTCCTACAACAAATGACATTTTTATTATGATGACATTGCGTTTATGTCGCTTATAAGTTAATGAATAGTGCCATACATTCAAGCACATATGTACCAATATACAATACAACTGCATAGTTACACATGTAAATGAGTTCTGAAAATCATAAATGTAGCAGCAGAATTATATGGTAATTTTTCAAAGCAACATGCTGGGTGACATGCTAGCATGAGTTGAAGAAAGCACATGTTAGGCAAATATCTTGCCGGATTATGTAAATAGTTTCTATTGACAGAAGCTATACTAACTCAACTGAAACAATGGGACTGTATTCAAAGTCTTGCGACAGAGCTGATGACACTAGTGACACCAGCGTTTTCAGATTAATTTACTCTTCGAAACGTTGCTTGCGTAACTTTATTTAATATTTATTTACATCGTAGGTGAGTGTTTTCTCAATAGCTGCACAAATCGCCGGCAAACTGATGCTTGACACGTCGGCACGATATTGCACACACACGGTACTTTCTCTACCTTAACTATTGACTATGTTGAAGAATTTTATTTGATGTCCAATATTGCCTGCTATTTTACAAATGATTGCCCCAACCTCTTTATTAATCCCATGTCTATGGGTGAGGTAGATTTGGTTTACTATCACTTTACGATCGAAGAATTACTTTTTGATTAATGTTCGTCTGTACCATACCTAATCTTTCCATACATTCTGTTACAAGCTTTTTAAAGTAGTAGGCTTTGAAATTTTAAATTGTATGATCGCGTTA
Source organism: Palloptera scutellata (assembly GCA_958295655.1). Classification (NCBI taxonomy): domain Eukaryota; kingdom Metazoa; phylum Arthropoda; class Insecta; order Diptera; family Pallopteridae; genus Palloptera; species Palloptera scutellata. The sequence continues at coordinate 43,967,048 of OY282451.1, forward strand.
TTCGCATTTTTTGGTACAATGTTCTATTGCAAAACAAATTCAAATCAGTTTGGTTTCAAATTTTGCGTAATTAATATGGAGTGGGGCAATAACGAAAATCGCATCGCGGTGATTGCAGTGCACAAATGCGGAAATAGCGCAAATCAAATATTCACGTTGCTAAAAAAACTCGAAATATCGAAAATGTTTGTTTATCGTACCATCGATCGTTTCTTGGAATCGTCTCAAGTGGAAGACAGGCTGAGAAGTGGTCGACCTTGCGTTGTTCGTACGAGTGGAGCCATAAAAATAATATAAGGATAATATATCCTTCCAAATTCAAAGTAAATATATTTCCTATTCTTTATTCTACCTAATGTGGCCTCCTCTTGCGAAGATTCATAGCTTCTTAGATGACTTATCAGATTTACTACTTCCTTTTCTTGCATCGGTTTAGTTTTGATATTCTCTACGTGAAAATTATGTAGACATTTGGTTGTATGCAGACATAAACTATTCATTTATTACACTTTATTTTAAACCCGGGTTTTTCGTTTCTTTTGTGTGTTCTCCTACGAAATTGTGTGGCTTGCCTTGCATGTCGAAATGTTTTCCTAGAATTTCCTAACGTAGTTTAACCAATAAGTTTTTTAATGCGTCATAGATCAAAATTAGAAACCACTATATTTGACTATCTCGACGAAAATAACGCTCTATAAGTCCCTCATCCTTCCCGTCCTAATGATTGGCACAGACACGTGGACATTGACCATCAATGATGAGAGGCTGTTAGGAGCGTTCGAGAGGAAGATACTCCGTAAGATCTACGGTCCAGTATGCGTGGACGACGTGTATCGAATAAGATGGAACAATGAGCTGTATGAGCTGTACGCCGACATGTTGAGCGAATGGAAGAAAGCGCTCCGGCTAGAAGGGTGTTTTATTCGAACCACGGTGGAGGAACACGCAGAAGGGGACGTCCTAATCTCCGTTGGAAAGACCAAGCGCAGGTCAACCTGACTGCACTCAGCCTTATCAACTGGCGCCAGCACGCGCATAGCAAAGGCGATTGACGAAGCTTTGTAGAGGCGGCCAAGACCGATCATCGGTTGTAGTGCCACTGAAGTAAGTAAAGTAAGTAAGTATATTTGCAGCTTCTAAATTGAGCTCAAATATGGTAGATAGCAATTTAGGAAATGCATTTGTGGCTTATTGACTGCCAGTTGAATTCATGTTTAGTATGTATTGCTTACCGCAAGGACATTATCTACAAATAGAAAATATAGAGTAGTACGTCAGTCGATTTCATTGGGTTGAAACCTCGTCCGGCTAGGTAGTTTTGAAGTGGTGTAGTTTTGCAGTTGCTATGATTGTGTGTGTTAATACATGCATAGTACAAGTCTGCGGGCTAGCTATTGCTACATGTAAGGAGTGGGTCGAATAAAATTGTCTGGTACAAAAATGATGAAATCTTTTGAACCATTATCCCATTTTTTTTAAACTTAAGTATTTTATTTTGCTAATTATTTTTAGATTAAAAAAATAAAAACAAGAAACCACAAATTATTAGTTTTTGATAAAAAGTTTTAATTTTTCAGGAAACCCTTCCATTAATGTTTTTATGGTAGTGTCCGACACCCTCACGGCTGCTGCAGACCACTTTCTTTGGAAATCTTGAAGGTCTTTGGCCATTTTTTTTGGTACCTTCATCTCCCTTTTTACTACTTTTTACCTCTCAATCGGGCTTAGTTCTGAACAGTTTGGTGGATTGGCTTCTCTAGGCACCAAATCACTTCATTCCGTTGGAACCACTCTAAGGCCGTTTTGCTGTAGTGACATGAAGCGAGGTCAGGCCAAAAAAACGTGGACACTTCATGTTGGCGTAAAAATGGAAACAATCTCTTTTGCAAGCATTCCTTCAAATATATTTCGCCGTTGATTGTACCCGATGTCACGAATGCTACTGCTCCTTTTGCCACAACTACGAATTGCTTGCCAAACAAGGGATTTCTTTGGGAATTTTGTAATTTTTATGGCTTTGAATTTTTCAGCGACATTTCCTCGAGAATCAGCTGTATAAAATTCCTGGCCATGTAGCTGGGAAAAGTCCGCTAAAACATAAGTCATCGTCCATTATGCAGCATTCAAATTTCTTGACAAAATCTCGGCTCAGCATTTTCGCTCGTTGTTTTGCGGTTTCATTCTTCACGGCGTTTCTATCCGGAACTTTTTGAAAGTTTGTACGTCCTCAGCCCAGCTTCCTTCTTAGTCCTGCGCACGAAAGATTGTGAGCAATCAGCCTTCCCCGCCAATTTCCTTCCCGAAATGTTTGGATCTCTCTTTAAAGTGATCACAACGTTCTTCGCTTTCTCACAGTCATGTGGCCCCTTATTTTTACCAGAACCTTCCTTCCGATCAATACGCAGTTCTTCCTTAAAACATTTAATAACGCGAGAAATGGTTTTAGGGTTAGCCCCTACCTCTTTGGCAATTTTTTTGAATGACCAGTGAGGTTGCTTTTGAAAAATTTTAATAATATTTTTTCGCACTTCCACTGACTGACACATAATATTTTCTGACATTTAATTCAAAGCTGCTAAGATACAAATTTTTTGATTTTGGATATTTCAATAGCACAGTATGGGAAGAAATGTAACGGACAATTTTATTCGACGCAGTCCTTACTTATTTGCTGCAGGAGCATAACATAAATTTTCAGTGGACACGATGTGGATATGAGTAAATAATCTTTGAATTGATTAATTAAATACTTGGAAACTGATAAATTCTCCTTTGTTATGTTATTTCAATTAATATCTTTGAATATTGGATTATAATTAAGGCAATCTAAATGCAAAACACATTAGCTGAAATTACCCACGTAAGTATGTTTAAATCAACGATTTGATTGATTGAACAGCCATAGAATAATTTCTTAGAGCGACCAAACTAGACTAATTATGCTCTTCCAGAATTCTGCTAGTGATTAATGTCATTGAGCGTTATTTATCACAAGTGAACAAGATGTCATTAAATGTCAATGACTTCTTCCATTAATTACTCAGTTAGCCAGTTAGTTTACACTTTATGTATGACAAAGCTTTCTAAGCAAAAGCAGAAATTCGCCAATTTTTAACAAAACAAATACCGATGTAAAATGTATAATTTTTCAACAATTTCTCGATTCTGAATTTCACTCAATTGACACAAATTCATTAATAATATTAGCGTAATAGAACTGCTGCTGCCGCTGTCAGCCTCAGCAATTTCCTCAACGCAATTGTTATTGTTGGTTTTTGTACGCCGCGACGACGTTCAGTTCATCACTTTTGATATTTCATTTCGGTACACTTCAAAATTTTATTTCGCTTGCACACTTTAGCAGTGAAAACGAAAGGAGAATGTTAAATATAAAGTGTACTAGAAAGAGAAAGAAACATCCAAAGTGCTGCAGCCAATTCCAAATTTTTCAATTATGCTGCTCGTTCTTATATTAAATGGAAATAATTAATTTTGCCATCAGAAATAGAAAAGTGAAACCAAAACAAAAAAACCAAATCAAATAAAACTATAAAATGCAAAGAAATTGACAAGAAAAAAATAAATACTAGTTTTACCGCCAGCAGATGAGAATTTATATGAGTTACTTTGTGCAGAAATGTGGCATACCTACACATATGGTATACACACACATACTGGTGGCATGCATACATAAGTCGTGCATGAGTATCTATTTATGTATGTATGTATAGGTATGTATGTATGTATGTATGTATGTATGTATGTATGTATGTATGTATGTATGTATATGTGGCAGCTCTTTCTTCCGAAAAGGAAAACAATGTCAATGGATGCGGCATGCATTTTTATTGCATTCCAGCACAACATACTCCAATAATTACATACTTTCGAACATACTTACTTGAATATTTGTAAGGCATCTGTGATGATACTAGTGTAAATGTATTTTGTGCATCGCTACACATTCTTTCCTTCTCAATTCAACAATATTTTAAATTCATGGGAATTTTAATCCAGCTACTGCCAACAGCAGCAAGCTTCAATAGCAAATTCAATGTACGCCTGTTATAGGTTAACGAAATGATACAGCTGCGAATAAATAGTAACGCAAATCAGTTTTACTTAACCCTTAAATGGGCGGCTGGATTTTACTGGATTGTTCTGCTGTCAACGATCATGCCGTATGGAACAAAAATGCCTTTCACATAGTTACATGCAATATTATGCAGTAAACGTATTCGTCTAAGACTTGTACTTGTAACAGTATTGATTAATAGTCATGATGTCATGCGAAAAACTCATCCCGGGCCCTCCATGGGCTGTTGTGTCATTAAAAGAATAAAAAAAAAGAAGATAAGTTCCTGGCATAGTAATAGTACTTACTACTTACTTACGACATAAATACTGTTACAACATTGAACACACCCATTCCAATAGTAGAATTGAACATGCCCTCTTTAGTCTGTATCGGGAATTTAAAATTGTGACAGCTTTCACCATGGAGTGGCCAGGTAATGAGAACCCTATCGCTGTTATAGCGCTTTTTAAATGTGTAATGAAAAAAGGCGATATGTTCGTCTAACGGTGCATAAAACTGTTTGAGGAGACTGGAGAAATCAAAGACCGCCACCGGTCGGGCCCGAAAGTCCATGAGTCGAATTATTGAAAAAGACTTGAGACTTGGTACCTTCAAACGTCGCACCGGACATTTGTTGACTGCAGCTTTGGAACAAAATAGGGTAGAAAAATCCAAACGTCTTTTGGTGAGGCACGCTGATAACTTGCACAGAAAAATCTTGTTTACGGATGATGGCGCCGGATTCTGCGCCAGCCCACAAGGCTAAGACGACCCAGACCTGGATTCAAAACAATTTGCCAGCTTTCATTAGCTCTGAAGAATGACCGTCTGGCAGCTCTAATCTGAACCCACTAGATTAAAAATTATGGGCAGTTTTAGAGGACATAGTTTGCCACAAAATATACCCCAACATTAATTCTCTGAAGACAGCTTTGATTCGTGCTGTCTGCGCTTTTTCAATGCACGAGGTGCGTGCAGCTATTGATGATTGGCCAGTGCGACTTAAGGCGTGCGTGAAGGCCAAAGGCGGGCATTTCGAATAACTAATTGCTTTTTCTATACAATATATATAGACAATAAAGAGATTTAAAAAAATTTACACATCAAATGTGTGTAACAGTATTTAAGTATATCCCTACTAAGTTCATAGTTTATCGCTATAGAAATTAATAGTGATCTTAAGCTTAACTAAGCGCTTCTCGTTTTTGGTGCCATTCCCCATAATTTGATATGAAATATAAAATTGTATGGCTATAGAACATTGTTGGGCAGCAACTTGCACGCGTATATGGTATAATACTTAGTTTTCAACATCCTACATGTATGGAATGCAGATCGAAGCTCTTCACGCTCTTACATACCTCATCTCTGTTATGCAATGATAAAATTATACTTGTCCTCGAAAATGTTGAGTGGTTGCGCTATAAAAGATTTATGTACATAAATCTTAAACCAATAGTGCTGCTATATTTTTGAAAAAAAAAATAAAAGTAAATAATACTAATAATGATTTAGACGCCATTATTCAACCAATATATAAATCATTTCCTAAAGAGTATTTTTCTTGGTATAGCCTGACATTAACGTAGCAAGGGTTCGAGAGTAGTCGCTGTATGCGAATCGATCGTCCAGTGTTTTGTACATAAGTCGAATATTCATGCGTATTACACCCACGGAAAGAGAAACATATTTTCACTTTTAGAGAGAGGATCATGAGGTCACGCCGCATTTGGTATGGCACAATCAGTTAAGTTTTTTCGTTTTACATTTTATTGTTACAGAAAGTGTAAGGAAAATTCACAAAAAGGTTTACAACTTACCGCCAACTGAAGTGTATTCAGCAAGGTCACTTAGCAAGCTAGGGCATTAGTAGAAAACCATTTCATTCTCATATCTGATCTAGCGACAAAAACTTCTGCAAGAATGATGTTACTCAACCTGGATAAATGTAAGTTTATGACATATACAAGGAGACAACCTATGTCTGCTAAATATTCTTTACAGGTTCAGACTCTGAGTCATGTATTGATATTTGTTGATTTGGGTGTAACAATGGACTCCAAATTAAGTTTTAACTTACATATCAACTCGTGTGTGAACAAAGCTAAAAGTTCGTTAGGATTTATTAAACGCTGGTCAAAAGAGTTTAACGACCCTTATACAACAAAAACGCTATTCACTTCACTTGTTAGACCCATCCTTGAGTATGCATCTGCTGTCTGGAATCCTCAATTTAATTGCTACATAAGTAAAATTGAGTCGGTTCAAAAACAATTTCTTGTTTTTGCACTGAGGAGTTTTTGTTGGAATACTCTATTGAAGCTTCCACCGTATGAACATCGATTAAAGCTTATTAATCTACCAACATTGATAAGCAGAAGAAAAATGCTGAATATAACATTTCTTGTAAAGCTTTTGAATGGCATTCTGTCATCTTCGTATTTACTAAATGAAATAAACTTTAATATACCTTTGGTCGCTGTGGCGTAGTGGTAGTGCGTTGGACTGCTACGCAGAGTGTCCGGGGTTCGAATGTCGGCACAGGCAAAATAAAAAAAAGTAGAAAAAATAATTTTTCTACACGGCACCACCTCTTGTCAGGCAATGGCAAACCTATAAGAGTAAAAATTGCTATGAAAAGCTTTTCCTTCGCCGTTCGGATTCGGCATTAAACTGTAGGTCCCTTCCATTCATTCAACGGCCTAGGACATATTTTCGTGTAAAGTGGTTGCGCCGGTCACCGATCCATACGTTATGTGGATGCGCCCCTCGGTCGTGTTTGGCGGGAGGAGGATCCGGGATTCGAACGTTTAAAAAAAAAAAAAAAAAAAAATGTGTATTAAATTGTAATACTATAATATCTGGCATTTCGTATGTATCTCTTAAAAATTTGTACTTACTATAGTTTATGATTTCATGTATTTTGCTATTCGAAAAAAGTAGTTGCATTCCCACTCATATATATTTGTAATGCAGATCGTTTTCCAAATTAGACCGTAATCTAACTCAGATCGTATTCTAAATTATGTACCAATTCACACCATATACCACGTCATATCATGTTCCGTCTCAGATCTCGTTCCAACTTAGGCAGCGTTCCAACACAGACTCTGCTCTAATTCAGACTATATTTCAACTCATATCGTGTTCTCAATTCGATTGTATTCCAACTTAGATAATTTTCGCTTTGTTTTTTAATTTGGAAAATAGTTTTTTCCCGAATTTGGCAAGTTTATCTTGTGCGATTATATCTAGTGTATTAAACAGGCTTTATGAACGATAGGTTAGGGTTTGCCATAGAGAGAATAACAACAAAATAAATATATGGAACAGATTGATCAGAGATCGTTTCGGTATCAGCTATGTTTCCTCAACAGTGATCTCAGTCTGTATGTTTCACTAATCCGAATATGATAAGTTAATCATATTCGAAAAGATAACCGAGAATAAGATAATTTTCAATCGGCGGACAATATTCCAACTCAAACTAAGATCGTGTTTCAATGCACATCGTATACCAACTCAACGGGATCGTTTTCCAAATCAAACCTTATGATGATTTGTGTAATAGATCAAATCACGTTCCATCTCTGCTTACATTATAAATCAAATCACATGTCAATTCGAAACGTGCTGCAACTCAGATCGTATTTCAACCCAGATCTTGTTCCAACTCAGATCTTGTTCCAACTCAGATCTTCTTCCAACTCAAATCGTTTTACAATTCAGGTCGTGTTCCGATTCAGTTCGCATTCCAACTGAGATCAAATTCCAACTCAAACTGTGTTCTAACTCATCCTAGGATTGGCCAAGTTTATTTGTTTCACATTTATCGAGAAATCGCACAGTCTACCAATTAGCCAGGACTGCTTCTTTATCGAAAGGACTCCGCTCCCAACGTTGTTGTCATCGTCTTTACATACAGAGACCATTTCAGGTTTCTATTTGCTCCACATATCTCTTCTGTGGATCAACAAACAAGAAAATAATTAAGTAATTCTAAGACAGCGGTTAACAAAAATCAAAGATTTAATGCTTGAGCTACAGAGGCAACCAATTCGTTTGCATGGTGAGTTAGGCGAAAATTAATTCAAAATACAATTTCTTTAAAACAAAAACAAAAAAATCAAAAGCACAAAACAAAATTGTTCTCCAACTTTCTGAATGTAGAAAGAAGGTACATAAAGGTTAATTATCCATACACCATAAAAAAGAACCGCAGCACGCACACTCATGTACACATACACACTCAATTACTTATATGTATATACACAAAATTATTTCAACTACCAACGATTGCTTACCGCACACATAAACCGCTCATATTTTGACTACATAAGTACGTTCATACATATGTTATATATACTATGTACATAGATATTCATGAGAATGTGTGTTTTTAAGCAGTCATGTACGTATACATGTACGCATGTATGTATGTATATGTGTGAGTGCTGGCTGGCATAAAACACCACGATTAAATAAAACTTATTAATATTTAATTAATAATTAAGCGAGCATACACACACAAGATAAGCAAATATAAATAAAAACGTTTATCTGCCACTTAATTTTCCACAATAAAGAAGAAAAATATGTATTCATATTACACGTTTTTTCCCTCATTCATACATATGTACATACATACATATGTATGTATGTGTGTATGTATGCTTGTGTGTATAGCGTGAACATAGAGTTATAATAAAACTGAAAGAAACATGGTATAAAAAGGAAATAATACCATGAAAGAAAAAGATTATGACACGAATAGAAATAAAACCAATGAAAAATAAAAATGTAGTAAAATAACAAAAATATTGTACGAGTATGCATTTTATGTTTCTTTTTCGTTACGTTTTGTTTATTTTTTTCCATATGCATACTCGTATATGTAATAATATCTCTTTCTATGTGTGCATGTGTGTGCCATGCAAATTTGCTGGCACAATGCATAAAGTAACTAACAAATCGTATTATAACGCAAGAGCACCAGCAGCATCAACGTCATCATGACCGCAAAATACCCTTAGGGATACGTACACAAGTTCTATAGTAAATTCATTATGAAATCCTTTTTACAACTGCATACATTCAAACACATGCATCGCACACATATTTACACAAACATAGAAACATACTCTTCACACATCGGCTTTAACTTCAACTGCTGCAACTGCTGTTGTGCATGTGCTAAACATTCGCACACTCTGCTGTGATGCTTGTCAGTTGCATTTATGTATGGTATATGCATGGCGTCCATTGGCTGTGCTGCATTGCTGGAACTATTTTAACTCCCGTACTTCAGGCTTCAAATGCCACTGTGCCAACGCCACTCTTGTGTCATTCAAATATTTTCTCTATTATTTAATTTATTGCAATTGTTACAAAGAAAAATGTGCAGGCTGGAGATTCTGCCAGTCATATTATCGTTCCACTACTTTTTACTCTCCCTTTCGCTCCTTTCTTCCCTTTCTTCCATTTCTTCCAATCCGATACAGATTCTTTACATATATTCCTTTTCCTTATCGCATAATATTTCCCCCTCCATTTCTGCCACTGCCTGCCACTTCATCTTCATTTTTATGAAGATTTTGTGCAATTTCCTGCAGGCATTTACTCACTCACACAGCATTGGTCACATTTGTTTAAGTTTATTGTTAGCGCATTTGTTCAACTTGTCCGTTATTCCTTTTCTATGTATGCGAGATGTGGTATGTTGTATGTATTTGTGTAGTTTGTATGTATATGTATATGTATATGTTATTGTTATGATTTTGTGTTGTCTGTTTTCTTCCTCTAGTTCTCTGTATTTTTGCTGCTCCTGAATTTCTCTTTGCAATTTCCGAACTCGCCTCCGGAAACCGACATTTTGGAATTTTTATGCACAAAAGTTGCCGGCGGCATTGTTCACTCAGTATGTTCAGTTCAACATTTCTAACGTGGTCACATACACACATACACATGCATGCACATACTAGTATATATACGTAGACTATAGCTCACATGAATAGAGCCACATGAATATGACGTATTTCTTTGATGATGCCCGTTCCTTTCTTCTTCTTTCTTTTAATGGCACAACAGCCTAGACTCGGGCCGAGACCGAGCTATTCGCTTGATGCTCGTTAATGGCCTTAAATTCAAATTACAATTCACAAATCACCGACTATCGATTGTCAACTGAATTCAAACACGCATCAATTTCACACGAATTTATTAATGATTTGGAACAGATTCTATTGTGTTAAAAATAAGGCAGACAAATTTCAAATCAAACGTTTAAAAAATTACATAAACTATGAAAAACTAAATTTAAAAAAAAATCACTCTAAACCTAAAACAAGGAGCGGTTCATTATTCAATCTCTCAGGAAAAAAATGTATTGCATAAAGATGAAATAATATCTGAAAAATAGCCTAACATAATTTTGAAAATACTTTACTTTACTTACTTTACTTTTAATGGCACAACAGCCCATGGAGGGCCTAGGCCGAGCTTTTTCGCATATTTTTCGAGTATTTTTTTTTGAAAATACACTAAGCGAATATACATACATACATTTGCTACAGGTTACATATTTGCCGAACACACAATAATTCGAGAATATAAAACTAAGCCATAAAAATTGTGCTTTAAAACATATTAACAAAATCAGTTGGCATATTGCCAGGTCGATTCGAAAAAAACGATTTTGCAAAATAAAAAAAAAAAAAAAACATTAAAATAAATAAAACACGTTTGCAGAAATATTTAAGAAACCATCGTAAACGTTTCGAATTCGTAGCTGAATTTACAAATTCAGATTATTTGTATTCTGGAATCCAATTGCGCTGATTTACTTATAAAATATTGCCTCATTAAAAACGGGTAGTTCTTTAATTTCGAGTCGATTTTGATTCCAGTATCAGATTTCTTTTTGTTTTATTTACATATAAACGGAGTTACGCATTCGTAATTGTTACGATGGATTCAGGAATGGGGGTAATTATCTGTTTTATAATAGAGATTATTTATATTACGTTTGAAATGTGATAAGTCTCAGTGAACTGATTACGAATTAAATGTGACTTTAATACTTACATGTTCATAATTTAGCTCATTTCACACAATATTATGTTCAGAAAAATTCACTAAATAGCTCACTCCTCTTTTGCAGAATTACCATATATATTTTTATATTTCACCGAATACATTTTTTTTGTTTTCATAGCTCATATTTAGCTCATTTGGAACTACAATGAATGCTAGGTTTTCTACTCTCTTTCTTCCATTTTTCCTTTCCCTTTGTTCCCCTCTCTGCGCTCTTCTTTCATCTCAATACTTTTTCATCCTCTCATTGCCTGTCCCTTCTCCTAACAACGTGCGCTTCTCATTACTATATTTCCCTTTCAAACCTTTCATTTTTTGTCACTCATGCCTTTGCCCCCCTCTAGTACCCCTTTCCCTCTCACGACACATTTACTGCTCTCATAACTTCTTTTTTTTTTCTTCTCATTACTTTTTTTACTTTTACTTTGAATGGCACAACAGCCCATGGAGGGCCTAGGCCGAGCTTTTCGCATCCACTCATGTTGTGCGTGTTATATTTGTCCATGAATGGAAAGGATCTACAGTTTAATGCCGAATCCGAACGGCGAAATGAAAAGCTTTTCATAGCAATTTTTACTCCTGTAGGATTGCCATTGCCTGCCAAGAGGTGGTGCCGTGTAGAAAAATTATTTTTTCAAAATTTTTTTTTTTTTTTTGATTTTGCCTGTGCCGAGATTCGAACCCCAGACATTGTGCGTAGCAGTCCAACGCATTACCACTACGCCACAGCGAGCATTTATGGTGACTTTGTCTTGACTCCTTCCATCTCTTATGGTCCCCTTGTCAATACCCCTTTACCGTGTCATAATACTCTTCCTCTCTCATTGCCCTTTTACCGTGTCATAATACCTTTCCTCTCTCATGATTTCTTACCCTAATCATTACCTTTTTTCCTTCTTATTACTTCTAGCTCGTTTTGGTAGTTTTCCCACCTCTAATGAATTTTTTTCTTCTCATTACTCCTTTCCACTTTCACAACTGTTCATAACCACTTTCTCTTCCCTTATATTTTTGGCTTCTTGCCTTTCATCTCACTTGAATGTTTTCCCCAATCATATCTCCTGTCGCCTATCATAACTTCATATGTTTCAATACTCCTTTCTCATGACGTATTTTCCTTCTTATAACTACCTACCTTATTTAAAGCAGTTTCTCATTTCTCATGATATTTTTATCGTCTCATAACTTTTATTTGTTATTTTATGCCTTCTTTCCCTTCTCATTACTTCTTTATCTCTGACTCCTTCTCTTCTCATTTTTCCTTTCCCCTTTCACAATTGTTTTCTACTCTCATGACTTCTTTTCTCTGTGACTACTTAGTTCACTCCTCGTGACTCGTTTCTTCATTCCATTATCATACTTTTCCCTTCTTCTGATTTATTTTCTTTCCCATTTGATAACTTTCACCTCTTCACTTCACTGTGTCCGAGGAAAATCAATGAAGAAAACTGATTTCTAAGTAGCTCCATACAAATGAACTAGAGTGTAAATTGAGATACTGGTAGTGGTACTGCATGCATATTTCTATCCGAGTTTTTTCTATTATTATTTTGTTGTTTGTTGTGAGTTTATGTCTTTCTATACATTTTATTATTTGTATGTTAGTTTTAGTATTCGTGAATACAAAACAAAAAAGAGTTATTAAACAAATCCCACATGAGACCAACGTCGAGTACAATATTTGGTCATTCATCATAAAATATGCATGCAGCTCGATGTAGTCCGAGACTCCAACAATAAAAATATTTCCATGTGGAATTTTATGTACGTACATACATAACAAAATTTCTTTCGACAATTAAAAAAGAATTCCTTCGAAAATTAATTTCATGGAGCAGAAAATACATAATAATAGAAAATACATAGTAAAAAGGAGATTCAGAGTGAATGCCATTTTATTATCATTCCCATTAATAAAATCAAATGTGTACTTAACAATAACAACAAACACACACACAGTTAATGCATCCAATGTCCATCCATTAGTTCGAATGGACACATGCTTTTTCCTCTAACTTTAAAAAATCTCTTAGTTTCCTTCATGCTCTTATGCCATATAAGTACTTAGTGAAGAGAAAACACAGGGTGACAAAGTCTCCAAAGTTTTTTATGTGTGCGCTCTTTTTCGAGCAATGGCGCTTTGTTGTTTGCTGTGTTGTAAGAGTCTCTCACTTTGCTGCTTGTGTAAGAGCAAATCAGAAAATCAGTTTACGTTTATTTTCCATCGTCGGCAACTTCAAAGCGAACAAGCAACAACACGCATTGGGAAATTCTCACAGCTTGCAAATTAAAACTGTGTACTTTGTAGATACTCAGTCACACTCAGTATTGCCAACGTTTTTCGTTTTCGTATACGATTTTTTTTTTTTGCTTACATTTGATAAACATTTGAATTTATCATCAGTTTACCAAACGGACTACGCGACTCTGGACGTATTTATCGCAAGTCGGTGTGATTTTTCAACTATTATTGTTTTGATCTGTGTAGATTGTTAGTGAAGTGGATTTTCTGCTTTGGAAAATCAAAACGAATAAATATTTAAAGGAAAAACAAAATAAAATTAATGGTTGGCAAAAAATATAAATATATGAAAAGGAAATCGATGTAGTCGAAGTGATAAAGATTAATATTTAAGTTTTTTTAATAAAAAAAAAAACTAATTAAAATCTGAGATATAATTAATTAATTATTATTTGTGGGTGTATGTGTGATACAATCACAAATGCAAAAAAAAATAAATAAAAAATATTAAATTAAATGAAATAAAGTTGATAACTCTTGAATACGGAAAGAAACCATGTTACCATTAGCAAATGTTTCTGTCAATATGAAATATGTTAAAAGATTAAAGCATTTCGCTATACACTATTCAAAATTTTTTATAATGTGTAAGCAAACTGCGTAATCATTTATTGTGTAGAAGAACACTCTTGTATTAGAAATAATGAATTCTGGGTATACGAGTACATCTATGAAACTCTTGTACTCAAAAAAGGTTGCTACATTTGATCAATAATCGGAAACTATCAACCTTTAGGTGCTTTAAGATTCTTGCTCATAATAATATCACGAAAATTTTTGCGCCTAAAATTATACTCAATTATTTTGGTTTCAGTTAACAGAAGTAAAAATCGAAGATTATATTTACAATAAAAATGATTAAAAAGAATTTAGAGTACTTAATAATACTTAAAATTACTTAAGTTGATGAAAGTTTCACATAATTTGTATAATTTGGTGGTGCAGACAATACTAATTCAAAATGGCTTAAATAGAATATGCTATGGAAAGGGGAAATTCTTTGCGATGATTGTCGCCTATATCGCATATGCAACAAATATCAATTTTTTTTCATAATTGAAAAAGTTAACGCAATGGAAATTACTTTTAATATCAGCAGCACAACGAGGTTTCATTCTGAAATCCTATTATTGAAATTCAATTAGGATTCAGCGAGTTGCGATTAATTTATTCACCTTTTTCAGTTTGTTAAGTTTCGTTGGAAATCTTTAAATACAACTACAATCTATAGTCCCAACTTATTTGTGTTATGTGATATTTCCAATGCAGATTATTTATAACTACATAAGTCGTCAAGATTTTGAAGATACCATGCATTTTAAAAGAACTATAAACAAAAAGAGGCCACAAAGGCCACTAAAGATTTGATGAAAACAAGATGTAAATTAAAAACAAAACAAAAATGTTATTAAACTTTGTTCTGCATTTGTATTGGTTCATAAAAATTTATTACATTGTAGGGAAGAATTAACAACAAAAATAAAGGAAAATAAATTTTTAAGTGAAAAACACCTTCTTCTTCATCCCTTTTTTATAAAAAAAAAATTGTACATACATAACTTCAGTATTGCAGTATAATTTTACCTCGATAGTCTAGTGGGTAAAGAACTATACTTTCAACGTAGAGGTTGTGGGTTCAATTCACCCTCTTGTTCTGTTGGTTAATTCTCATAAACTTTTTATATTTCTTCCAAATAATAATTATGAGATAGTGTACATCTCTTATGACATAGTACATCTCTTGGTAGGCAATGGCAAAACCAACAAATGAAAAAAAATTGTTATCCCGTTGTTTGAAACCGGTTTTATGACATCGTAGCCCTACACTTTTCACATTTAAATCTTCCTCTATCTTCCCGATCTGAGCAAAGTACAATGGTACAACGGCGGTCTGTGTGCCATGGAAGATCTATGGCTATCCTGCCACACATCCAAATCTAAATCGTTTCTGACATAAAATATAATTTCATAAAATGTAAGTCAATAATCTCAACTTTCAACGCACAGGGTCTCAGCAGCATCACCGTAGGGAAGTGTATGTTTTTGTTTACATTGGATTTTAGTTCGCTATAAATTTTCAAAAGTCATGTTGAAAATTCTCATTTAACAAATGTAATCAAAATAATTATTTCAAAACAAAAGCTCTGTGAACTTGTGCGCTAAATACACATGTAGTACATATACATATTTACAAAAACTCATTAAAGCATAACATTTCCTATGCATTGAATTTGTAATATCAAGCATGCATATTGCAATTCACTTTTCTCCTAATAATTCAACATAATGAAAGCATTAAGTTGAAATTATGAAGAGAAAATACCTTATTCTTATAAATAACTAGCGGCCCCATGCACGTTTCACTGTGCATTATTAAAAAAGTAATTCAAAGCAGTTTAAATTTAAAGTTTATATTTATTGTAAAACTCTATGGTAAACCACATTTTTAGTTTTCTTATTATCTTGGCAGTAAATGAATAATACTGATGGTTTGCCTGCACGTGAATAAGCTACGCATGAGAAAATACCGAATATTCTAACTTGATACCACAAATTTCCAAAGATTGACCTTGCGCTTTATTAATGGTAATTGCGAATGCAACTCGCACTGGAAATTGTACACGTTTGAATTTCAAAGGCAAGTCGGTTGGCACCATCGGAATTCGTGGGTATTAACACGTCTTCACCTTTGAATTTTCCAATCAAAATAGTTGCTATAATAACATTGACCATAAATTTTTTCACTGCAAGCCTCGTACTATTGCAAAGTTTCGGTTGATTCAAATTACGAAGCATAATAATAGTCGCACCGACTTTCAATTAAAGGTTATGCGGAGCAGTACGGAAAAGTCGAACCAATTCATTATTCTCTTGAAGGAAAGTTTGGATTCGTTCAATAACATCTTACTTACTTTTACTTACTTTTAATGGCACAACAGCCCATGGAGGGCCTAGGCCGAGCTTTTTCGCATCCACTCATGTTGTGCGTGTTAGATTTTTACATGAATGGAAGGGACCTACAGTTTAATGCCGAATCCGAACGGCGAAGTGAAAAGCTTTACATAGCAATTTTTACTCTTGTAGGTTTGCCATTGCCTGCCAAGAGGTGGTGCCGTGTAGAAAAATTATTTTTTCTATTTTTGATTTTGCCTGTGCCGAGATTCGAACCCCGGACACTCTGCGTAGCAGTCCAACGCACTACCACTACACCACAGCGACCACTATAACATCTCGCTTAAAATTTGAACTAATTGAACATCGACGATCAACTTGCTGATCAGAATTACCAAGGAAATAAATTTACAAAAACTGATACTCTGAATCAGGAACGGGCAATAAAGAACCCAAGCTGTTGTGATATATTTTTCCTTGGATCTAGAAAAAAAAAACAATCAGAAGCGGGAAAAACGTTGTGGTGAAAATCATTTTCATAATTGTCAAATTCATTTTCATTTCATGACCAATAGCATTTTTCCATTTTGTTCATGAAAATTACCCTGAATGTGGTCACGAATAATATTCGTTGCACCGAATGAATGAAGCCATTTGGAAACATGAATTGTAAGATTGAGTGTTTGCCAAAAAATTAGGTGGTGTCAGGTGCACCACCTAAAACCAATGAGCGTAATGGTTCTGGTGGTGGCTCCAATGCCGGTAATTTGACTTTTCCATTAGCAAACATAAACCATCGGAATTCTCATTTCTCATGGCTCATTTTTGAATTTGTACGCTTTGCAATGATTACATACGTCATCTATACCACCAATATCTACGGTTTGATGCATAGTGTAATCAATCGTCGAATCATATTTGAACGCAGCTCGCTTAACATTTAAATTCCTTGCTCTTTGAATATTCCGAATACCGTCTTGTGCTGTACGTCTTTGTGTTGCACGTCTCCTTTCAGTTTGTTCTCTATTCTGCATATTTCTTTCATTGTGCTGCTCTTCAGTCTCTGCAGCGCGAGCAGCTGCAACACCGCCTACGTGACCGCCTACTAAGATTAAATCGTGGTCGGACCATTTTGCACGAAAAGCAACTATGTAATAAATGGAATTTCAAAATCAGATTAAAATAGGTATTTTAAAAACAAAAATTAGAAAACCATTTTACCGTTATCGATTCGAATTTTAGTAACGATAGCCCTAAATGATCAAAATCAACCGAACGCAATGTAAATGGCACAAAGGCAACATACAATGTTTCTCCAATGTGTAATAATGCCGTCGACAATAACAAAAAAAAAAAAAACGAAAGAAATTCAATTCCAAATTATTCGCGGCACGCTAATTTAAACGGAAGGATCGCTTTGTTTCAGAAAAAAAAACTGTTTCACTTGTGGAAAGATAAGAAAATTGTATCAAAACAAATGATTTCGTTAAAAAATATGACAATAAAAATTTGATAAAAAAATACATTCCTTATGGATGTGTTTTCAATTTGAAGTGAACGCGTTGAGGGGTTCAAAAGTTATAGGCATTTGACTCTTTTTGCGGGCGTGGCAGTGGGCGGATAATAGCCTATGTCCGTCAGAAAAGCTTGTACTTTAACATGAAAGTTGAATTTTAAAAAAAAAATCGAACCGTTTTCGAGATCATTCATCACACACATAACATTATTCAATTTTATATATAAATAATTATATTTTCACTCACAATTTTTAAGTTGAAATTATAAAGTGAACATAGTTCCTGTGCTCACTAAATCCAATGAAATTAATCTATTTTATAAAGAAATATTTCAAATATAACTACCACATTATTAAATCCAAATATACAGTACATAAAACACACCTAAAAGTATGCTATGTTTACGTCGTTTTCTATGCCACTGAATAATAAAAAATTTAAAGCAATTTAAATTAGCTTTAACAAGCAACCATGATAATAATAATAATAATAATAATAATAATAATAATAATAATAATAATAAAAAAAACAATAAATATTAAAACTTCTATACAGTAAACGATTAATAAGCAGCACTGCGACGGTGAACAGACCTTCAATCCATAGCCTTACTAAGACAAACCCACAATAATTTCTGGCTACATTTATAGCCTGCAGACTTTATGTTTTTGTTCATTTTTTTATTACATTTTCTCGGCAGACACGTGTATGCTTTAGCATTTTCTTGCTATTGTTACGTTGTTTTTCTCTTTTGTTGCCTAGAAATATGCAACAAAAAATTATGTTTTCAAGATTGAAAAAGTTGACGCAATTGAATTGAAGTTCATCATCAGCAGCACAACGAGGTTTCAAATTTTCATTCTCAAACTCAAAACTCTGATTTAAAAAGATTTGTATGTATGTAATTTTTGTTTGTTTGTTTTTTGTTGTTTTATTTTCGAAATTCAATTATGGTTTTGCTTATATTTGTTATTAACCATTTTTCTTTTTGTTAGGTTTCTTTGGAAATCTTTGTGGTTTATTATTTTTTTCAGTGCTTTGTTAAAGAATTATTTAATAAATGTGGATATTTTTTATTTAGCGTCACCGTTGTTCGGCCTAAGGAGTGAAACAAGTTTAAAAAGTACATAAAAAAATATGAGAAACAGCAAAAAGAAGGTAGAAGAAAACATCAAGCACAAATACGCACATCTGCTACTGTAACTTTTATTTGCACACGTAGCAACTTTTTCCAGTGGCACTGCACAAACATAACATTGATTCACACACAGCCACACACACACACACACACACACACACACCGAGAGAACAAGTAAATATCCTTAGAGATTTTCCACTACACTCCATAACATACATGCAATTATTTATTGCTGAGCACCATATGCAGTAACTTAATTTATTGATCAATTGTTTGCCAAGAGCAACAATTAGTTGCCAACTTAGCGTACGCTTTCTATGGCTAAACTTCGTTGCATGAAGTGGTTTATCGATTTATCAGGAAATTGGCCTGTGTGACTGTTTACGGCTGCTTCGACGGTCTAGTGGCAATGTGCTAAACTATCATCTTAAGGGTCCCTGGTTCGATTCCACGCAACGGAATTAGCTATACGCTTTTCTTAAGTAATCTCTTTTAATGTTATTTCAAAACTTTCCAACTATCAGCAATAGCCAAAAAAGGTATTCTATTTTCAAATAATTCCGCCTACCAGTCGACTGACTAAACAAAACAATCAGTAACTGAACAAAAAATCAGTAGCGACATCCATAATGGTCAATACATTCGTATACAAACAGTAACATCTAGCGGGTAATGTCATGAAACAATCTAAATCCCTCACATTCAGCACACATAACAGTAACCCCATCCAAATGTCATGTCAGCCTTAACACGGATGTGTTCGTGGTGAGACGTTGATACTGGGCAAAGTCAAAATGAATATCAACTCAGGACCGTTTGCGGTAGTGCAGTAGTCCTGCCCAGATGGTAAAAGAAATAATTGATTAATGAAACTAAGTAATACTAGGCACAGAACCGCTTTTAGAAGCCAGAAGCTCTCAAGAGAAATACTAGGGGAAAAAATTGCTAACCACTATAAAAAATAAACTGGCAAACTTTGAGAATCTTTTAAAGAAAACATTGTATAATTAAAAATATAAACAAAAACACAAATCTCATTGAAGAATAGTATTCACAGTCTGAAATACTAAAGTCATTCTCAAATCAAGAGAATAATCTTGGAAGTTACGACAACTTTCAGAATCTGTAAGTTGATTTGTGTAAATACATATTTCCCAGCCATTAACTTCTTGACACCAAATCCTTCAAAAATTTACAGTATCATGGTAAAATAAACAAGTAGAATAAAAAGGTAGAGTAGTATTAAAGTACTCCGGGGGTCGTCAAAAATAAGTATGTCAAAAAAGTCATAGACACCACTACCAGTGTATTTTCAAGTATGCTCACTCAGTAGTTGACTTTACTGTGTTTCCTAGTATATCGACTCTTTCTCTCAGGCTCTTTCAAATTCAGGCAACAAGAATTTTCGAAAACCAAAAACAACAACAAATTTAAATTTATTCACCCCATAGTTACTCAAATGCGAGGTTAAAAGGTAAAGTTTTACCTTAGAGATTGAGAGTATCTAAGAGAGAGATTGACATTGAGCATAGAGCGCTTCTATCTTTCAATGTATTCTATGTACCATATGTGGGTTGGTCATATGGAGTAGAGCTACTTGAAAAGCAAAAGAGAAGTACTTTACAGGTTTGAACAAAACTTGTTAGTTACCAACACAATTTTATCAGATTGTAAACAAAATCGATTTCAAATAATTTTGACCACCAAAATGAGAGACAGCAAGACAGAGAGACACAAGAAGCAATTGATACGTTTTACAGAGTATCTCTAGTATCTTTGAAGTAAGAAAAGAAAAAATTCGATTAATTTCAAGAGAAGTTCCCGAATGAACAAGCGCATGTTCATCAAAGGCAAAACTACTGAACTGATTTCAATAATACGTACTATTTCAGCAATAAATTTCCATGTAATGTCTTTTATCGCATATTATTTTATATTGTAGAAGAAGATATTAAAATATAGATACCTTGTGGTCATCGTGGCATTAGATTTATGTGCTAGATAACTATGGACCGTGCCCTGGTTCATAGCTCGGCACAGTCGAAAAATTTCAAAATAGAAAATACGAATCATTCTAATTTTGAATTCTGCTAAATTTTTAATGTATTTGAAATCAATTAAAAATAAATTTGTTTAATTTTGAAAAACACTCAGCACACTGGGTTTTATACCCAAACAAATGTTTTATCTTTGTCCCCAATAAACAATTGATCAATAAATTGTGTTACTGTACAAGTTACAAGTATTCAAGTCGCTATAAAATAGCATAAATTGTATGAACATTATTTCCTTTCTGTGTATGCAATTCATGCAATTCAAATACTAAAATTATAAAAAAAAAATACAAAAATACCATAAACAAGAGTAAAATGGAAAAGAGTCATGGAGGTTGGTTTTTTTTTTTTTTGTATTTTGTATTTTCTGTTTTCTATCTCTTTGTTTTTTTTTTGAAGTAGCGCTAAAGTAAAACGTGTTAGCACAGGTACAAAAAAATGCTTCAGTATTTATCATTCAAATAGAAATCTTACATTTTTTCATACATACATCTACACACTTATATGTTTATTTGTATGTATGTGTGTTGCATGAATTTGTTTGTGCACATTTGAATACAGGTAGGGTGGGTTTCGCGGCGAGCGTTTTCCAAATTGAATAGTTCTTTGTCAGTGTTAAGTCGTTGCTTTGATAAACTTTTTAAGCAACGAGTTTCCTTTCGTTTTGTACAGTTATGTACGAGTCAAAAAGGGAATCCTTAATGTGCAAAAATGCTTGTAGGCATTTTAATAGCATATCTTCAGGCGCATTTTACAAACGTAGATACTAATACTATAAAGTTTGAATACGTGT
This sequence comes from Palloptera scutellata, assembly GCA_958295655.1. NCBI lineage: Eukaryota > Metazoa > Arthropoda > Insecta > Diptera > Pallopteridae > Palloptera > Palloptera scutellata. The sequence continues at coordinate 43,988,914 of OY282451.1, forward strand.
GTGAAATTCTTTCTTTTCTTTTATTTTTTTTTTGTAGATTTCATTTTTCTATCAAACGTTTCAAAATTAATATCAAAATATTAAGCTAAAACTTTTTTCTCTAAACTTTCTTGCCACGCTGCTGCTGCTGCTTGTTATTTTGTTATTGTATACTTTGTGAATAGCTAAAGAGAAACCTCTTCCATATTGTTAGTTGTAGCTAATTTAACATTTTTCTAAAAAAAAATTCTTTGTATATTCTCTTTGCTTTTTTGTTGTTTTTCTTTGTGTTATTTTGTTTTGAGTTTATTTTATTTTTTGTCGATTCACCTCAAACACATAAATATGCATGCATACAAACAAACAAACATAAATACATACATACATTAATTCATACATAAATATGTGTATGTCTATACTGCAAATTTGTTATTTCGTGGCGCAGGAGTTTTAGTCTGCATAGCCTCCATTAGATATTTTCCTAAATTTTCATTTGCTTTACTTTTGAGATAGCCACGTCTGATCCCGCCACCTCCCTTTTACCATGTTTCTATATGTACGTATACATTATAAAATGTTGCGTGATTCGGCATAAATTAAAGATGCCACATGGCAATATCGAAAATGGTGCTGACATTTTTGTTAATGGTTTTTGACTGTTGCGCACATGGTGTAAAAACACAAAAAATTTTCCACTAGCAACTTGAAGTAAAATGTTTTTGTTTTTGTTCGATAACATAGAAATTTTCAATTGTATTAGTTCTTGATACAATGGAATTTTAAGTTTTTTTTATGAGTACCAGCATTGTTTCATGTTCCAGAAGGAGGGAGTTAGATTCACACATTGTTTTGTATACTTGCTCACGAAATAATAGAAACGCTTTACATAAGCTCACATTTATGTACATATAAAGTGCCTGAATAAAGCATGCGATATTTGTTATAGTTCATTTAAAAGCTACGCTAAAGAATTTTGCTTAATATACATATATTTAGAGATTACACTATTGAACACAATTTCACATACTTACATTTAGGCGATATGTTTATATAAAATTCTTTACTCACAATAATGTAACACAAGGACCATATTTAATGACTGACGTCACAAAAGCTTTTAATAGCAGTCCTTCGAATGACAAAGAAAAATTATGGGTAGTGAAAGGGAAAGTAAATTTTGATGCAAAAGGTAGAAGCTGAGCAAATAAAAAATTCATTGAAGACATTGCACACTACTTACAAACCCCTGAGATCATGTCGGTGCTTATTTCATCAGAATTATGTGTCATGGGATATTTATTGTGTTTTAAGCTGTTCACAAAAATCTATATACTATGTACCTATATATACAAAGAGTATATACTCAAAGAGAGGCTATCAAGGTCATGGTATTTTAAACAAACTGGCCAAAGGAGTGCATTTAATTAAGCGGCGGAAGGGATTCTTTGTTGAGTACCAGTTCATGTGTTTTTAGAAGGTAATGAATTATAGCAATAGCTAGGCAGGGAGCGGACACCTCAGCATTAGCGTGTTTTAGTATAGAAGATTATAGAAAATGAATGGCAATCAAAAATCAATCAAGACAACCGAGAGCTCTATTTTTCAACAAACATAGTTAGTTTCCTTGATGACGTGTATATTTTACTATAAATAAAAATCAGTTACCATATACCGAAGTACTTACGTAGTTAATGACAAAAATTTACCACAATAAGAGGCAATCTTTTTTGAAAATGAATGTGACACCTTCTGTAAGATAATAAATATATTCTCAGCCAAGATTAACGAAAAATGTTGCTACAGTTTGAGAAACTAGACCCAACAATGACTATTTCTAATAATAAGTAGCTCAACTAACTTCAAACTCAAATTGTTTGTATGGGAGTTTTCACGCCCACCAGTTTAAGAACGGCAAAATTATGCCCAATAATTACGACTAACATACAGTCTTCAATTACTTACAATCTGTCATTGTCTTCTTTACTATAGTTCTTCAGTTAGTTACGTTACCATGGTTAATCTACCACGCCCACTACCCGAAAATCTATTACTGACATTGTCTTACTAAACAATTCTTCCCCAGTTACGTTGTTTCAAGTTGCCACTTGCTTACAAAATACCAAAGTTTCCCAGTTAACTACTTCCAACATAATACCTTCCCACATAGACCGTCAGTACCTTTCAAACTATGTCTTCCCAATTACGACGTTTCAAATATTTTGGTAACATGTGAGATGCCATACCCGCTTATCTGAAATATTTCTAAATCGTGGCCAATAACTACTACTTTTCACACAATTTATCATTGCTTTCTTTGCTATGGTTCCTTAGTTCTGTCATTTAAAGCATAGTATTTATTTTGTATGGATAGTGCCATGCCCACTTACTCAAAAACGACCATATTTTCATTTTTAATATCTATCACCTATATACCAAACCATCATATCATAAGTATTATACATAAATATGAAATCTCCTCTATTTACGATTAATAGATAATATTTAATATTGTAGCTGATCAATGATTGATGTCAATCTTTTGTTGCCAGTGAGTATCACTTACTTATGTCAAGGACAAGGAATAAATTTGGGAATGCATTAATCTCAATTTTTCTTACCATTATTATGGGTGTTTTTTTTAGAAGTGTGGTTTTCAATCTGGTAATACTTTTTTCGGAGTTGGTCTTTTTGACAGCTGTCACTTGATTTATGCTCAGTTTGGTTTGCCATTTCATAATGAATAGACTTACTTCTGAACAACTTTTGCAAATCGTGCAAATTTACTACCAAAATAATGGTTCGGCTCGCGCGACACATCGCGCGCTGCGTCCAATATTCGGTCAACATAATCGCCCAGCAGAGTCAGTAATTCGAGCAACCATGGATCGGTTTCGCACCACGTTTACTCTAGTGGATAATACGCATCCCCGGAGATGCCGTACAGTGCGCATCGAAGACGCTATTGCCGCTGTGGAGCAGAGTATCGAAGAAGACCAGAATGAGTTCATCCGCCATCGCGCGCAACAATTGGAACTGTGCCCATCCACTTTATGGAAGATTTTGTGGAAGGATCTTGGTTTGCGATCTTACAAAATTCAACTCGTGCAAGAATTGAAGCCGAACGACCATCAAGCGCGTCGCACGTTCGGTGAATGGGCCCAAAACGAGATGGCCACCGACTTCCGATTTTCACAAGCGATCCCGATTTTGTTCAGTGATGAAGCTCACTTTTGGTTGAATGGGTTGGGTATGTTAATAAGCAAAATTGTCGCATTTGGAGTGATCATAATCCACAAGCCATTATTGAGACGCCGTTACATCCTCAAAAAGTCATTGAGGCCTTCAAGATCGTGCGATTGAACACCACTGGACTATTTTTTGTGGGGTTATGTGAAGTCGCTTGTCTACGCAGATAAGTCCGAGACGATTGATGCCTTGGAAGAGAATATTTGGCGCGTTATTACTGACATACCCCTCAAATTTCTGCAAAAAGTGGTCGAAAATTGGGCCTCTCGGCTGGAATTTATTCGAACCAGCCGCGGCGCGGCGGCCACTTGCCCGCAATCGTTTTTAAAACATAATGGCAAATCTTTATCTTTATAATAAAGCTAAATTCTTGGCCATAACATTAAATTATATGCGTTCTATTTCTTCTTGAAAACCACACTTCTAAAAAAAAGCTCTGACGGAAATTACCGGATAAATTCTATGTGTTTCATGCAATACAATATGTATGCAATCAAACCAATTCAACGCATGCGATAAAAATTGTAATTAAACGATACAAATACATAAAAATATTCTTAAGTGCTAAATCTGTGGCGATAAGGAATAACAGCTGAAGCTTATATTTTCATTGAATTATTTTGATAGCTTTGAATGAAAATATTCTAGAAGACTCTCCATTCAGTTAAAAACCATTCCTTAAATTACACTGTGTGTCATCCAATTATTTATTTGTGTGAAACATTTGTGTTTTAATGACGAAATGTGGTAAATTTTTCCACGAGCATTTTGATGAAAATTGAGGTTCGACCCCAATATCGAAGGGTAATAGGGGGTAAGGAGGCAAGGTTTAGGATTAGGTTATATCAGGATAATAAATTTTATCAGTCTACGCTACATTTTGATCTCAGATGACTTCATAGATGACTCTAAGTCTTCTTGCTCAAATTTGGTTTCGAATGGATATCCAATGGCTGGCAATTTGGTCGCCACATAACAACAATAATTGAAGTAAGTAACTGAATAGGGCGGCATACATTTAAACCATTCAAAACTTTAAGCTGAAACGGTGTTTACAAAAAAAAAAAATTTTAAAACTTGTATTTTCAAAACTTTAATCTTTTCAATTTTGAATTGAACAGGAAAATATGCAAATGAAAGCAGTTTCCCATTTCGAAACGTTCCTAAATTCAATGATTGTACAAACACTAAATGTAAAAGCGAATGGAAAAATTTTCCTTCATTTTATTTTATTTTGTTTTGTTTTGTTTTGTTTTACTTTTCTTTCCATTTTTAGTTTTATTCTATGTATGTATTTTCACACAATAACAACAAAATCAGAAAAAGCACAATAAAGGCAAAACAAAAAATTAGAAAACCAAACCGACAATATTAATTGAAAAATAGAACAAAAGCAACAAACGATGTGCGTTAATCCTCAAGAGGGGTTTGTATTGTGCAAATAAAAAAATTCAACAGTAACAAAAATACTAAAATTCTTTCAATTTTGGATCATCCTTGCTATTTTATAAAACAAAAAAAAATGGGAAAATAGTAAAAAAAAAGTTTACTAACGGATATCCGGTCTGTAAAATTTCTATTATGAGAAAGTTTTTCGTTTTGCCATGCTCCGTTCGCCGACGTTTTCTCTATAGCCGAGAAGTGTGAAGTATGCCATTTTCAAAAGACTCTTCTAGAACTATTGTGTGGCGGAAAATTTGTGCACACACACACACACACACACACACACACACACACACACACACACACACACACGCATACACACTTTTGTGTTGCTTCTGCTTCTCTTTTTCTTTGTTTGCCGCAGTTGCTGTTGCTGCTTCTTTCTTATCTACATTCATCATTTACAGTGTTATCTTTTTCTTCTCTTTTTGTTTTTCTTTTTTACGTGTTTTTTCTATTAAACCATCACTTTATTCTCCCTCTTGCGGAGTTATATGTATGTACATACATATGCATGTAGGTATGTGTGTGTATGTGTGTCTTTTGGATTATATTTTCTGTTTTCAAGACTCGCTTTGATATCCTTGTTGCCTGTCAAATGCACTCAAAGCTCCAGCGGTCATTTTGACACTCGTTAGTCCTCTTCTTTATAAAAAAATAAAACAAGTATACATACTACTTCGCCAAATTGTACACAAGTTTACAATTTTTTGCTTTTTTGTGTGTTTGTGTGTGCGTAGCAGTTTGTTCTTTTTTAACCGCCATTTGTCACAAGTACGAAACACAAAAACGCATTGAAACTCACAATTTGAGTCACACACATACACGCATTATGCTCGGTTTTACATTTTTATTCAAATTTTTTGTTGTTGGCACTTTTTTGAATGGCTACTTTTTCTTGCTGTTGTTGTTGTTGAAGTTTGTGCCATTTTAAAGAACCCATGCGGTTTGTTTTGTGCCGCTGTCAACATGTAAAAATATCAAAAGATTCATTCACTCTGTGTGTAGGAAGGTCTCCACTCTATTTGCTGTATTTTTGTTTTTTTTTTTTTGGCTTTTTGCAAAAATTAAAAAATTTTCTCATAACGACGACGGCTGCGAGTTCATTTGGTCTATGGGTTCATTCTAATAAGCTTGAGCGCAGTCTGTTCTCTCCTCATTCCACCCGCTGCTTTCAATTTTAACCGTTTATTGTTTATTCTGGTTTTTGTTGTCTTAACCTTAAATGCCATAAAGGCAACAACAGCAACAACAACAAAAACGAAAAAGAATGAAATAAATAAATTCGCCTGAACGCTTTGATGGCACAAACAGAAGACTCAGACTTGTGAAAATCCTCAAATCCTTTTCTCTTTTTATCTCTGCTTTCATCATGATGCGCTTTTTTCTTTTATTATCATTTTTTTTTTTTCATGGTATGTGTAATTTTGTTTTCTCGGTTTCTATTTGCCCCTCATAGCGCAGCAGAGCACAATTTTGATTTTTATAGTTGTTCTCTTTACGTTTGCAAGCTCGCAATATTTTGGATTTAATATAGAAACATTTATTACTTTTATTTTTTTCACTTATCACGTCAACGTTCTTCCAATGGTGCTGTTTTTCAATGCAATATTCATTTCATTTAAATTATTATACTCGTAATAACAAAAATTGAAAATGCAGTAAACTTTTATGAGCTCTTCAGACTGCGCTGTTCTTAAATTTAGGTATTTAATCAAGCAATTTTAGGGTACTGTTGCATGCTATTTCAATTGAGATGAGCGAGCGCTTTCCATTGAAATGTGGCTTAGTGGTCGTCAAGCGACACACTTAATCCAGAATGACCAATTGATCCAATAGAGTTTCCACCTATGAGTGTTATAGTTGTTGTTGTTGTCCTTAAGCTTTTTATTAACTTGTACAATGTTATTTTCTAAGACAAGCACCACTGTGCCACCTGTGCTTCAACTTTATAACATAATCTGTCGGATCTCTCATACAGCAAATTCTTCCAATATTTTTCTATCAAAAAGTCGTCATAAAAATCCACCATCAATATTATATACTAGCAAAAATTTCTATCCCAATTTTTATTTTTCATTGTACTAAGTAAATCTCAGTACTATGCATTAATTGATACCGGAGCCATGCCCACTAAAAATTATGATCTCAAACTCAATAACAAACTCGTCCTTGGTTCATATTAATACTACTTTAAATAGTTCTAGAGATATGCCTAAGAAAGCAGTAGATTTGTATGGCAGGTGCCCCACCCCCTTTCTCTATACTTTCCACATTATTTCTTTATTATGGCATCATTGCCTTACTTTACTTTTAATCGCACAACAGCCCATGAAGGAGGTCCTAGGCCGAGCTTTTCGCATCCAATTATGTTGTACGTGTTATATTTGTACATGAATGAAAGGGACCTTCTGTTTAATGCCGAATCCGAACGGCGAAGTGAAAAGCGCTTCATAGGCAATTTTTACTCTTGTAGGTTTTTTTCTACTTTTTGATTTTGCCTGTGCCGAGATTGGAACCCCGGACACTCTGCGTAGCAGTCCAACGCACTACCACTATGCCACAGCGACCACATTATGGCATTGCCAACCTACGTATTTCTACCAAATTTCAGTACCGTACGTACGTACTATAAATTGTTTTGGAAATAAGGCCAAGGAAACCGTAAGTGGTCGCCGTGTCCTAGTTCGTAGTGCACTGTCCGAGTGGAGAGTGTCAGTTGTTCAAATATCGACACATTCTAAATCAAAAAGTATAAAAACAAATTCTGTGCGTCAATGGGACGCCCTACAGAAGTTTAATTCTTCAGAATGTTTGCGTTTTGTGTTAGGTTTAGGTTAAATAAAGTTTAAATAAAGTTGGAAAATCAAGATTTATTTTATTTCATACTCTTTATACATATATATATATATATATGTACAAATACGTACATACATATATACACAAAAACATAGTTTCATCGGGAAGTAACCATTTTCATTCGCTTATCAAAGAATTATTACTTGCTCTAGAAATTTCTAACGATATTTGTTTGAAATGTAAAAGTTGACGAGAAATTGTGTATGAAGAAAATTTGACGAGAATTTGGATGAGCAACCCCCTCTATCAAGTGAGAATGAAAAAAATTACGATGCATATGTGTAAACACATAATTTTGCATACGCTACTTTTGATAGAGGGCGGTGCCCATCATTTAGTTGTATACTTATACACATATGCATCCTCATTTTTATTGAAACTCGTTTGATAGAGGGCGCTGCCCATCATTTCCGTAACAATTTTCGCTGCGCCGATCATCTTTTACCCCCGGCGTAAATATAAAAAGTGGCCGCAGTGGATTGGTGGTAGTGCATTGGACTGTTACACAGAGTGTCCGGGGTTCGAATCTCGGTAGAAAAAAACCCATTGGCATGCAATGGCAAACCTACAAGAGTAAAAATTGCCTATGAAAAGCTTTTCACTTCGCCGTTCGGATTCGACATTAAACTGTAGGTCCCTTCCATTCATGTACAAATATAACACGCACAACATAAGTGGATGCGAAAAGCTCGGCCTAGTCCCTCCATGGGATGTTGTGCCATTAAAAGAAACAAAAAAGAAAGAAAGAAGTAAATATAAAAAAACGATTATAAAAAAGTAAAATTAAAATAAAAGATATTATAAATTATACACAGCAAAATCAAAAAGTAGAAAAAAAAACTTCTTGGCCGGCAGTGGCAAACCTACAAGAGTAAAAATTGCCTATGAATTGCAGGTACCTGTCATTCATGTAAAAATAAAACACGCACAACATGGATGGATACGAAAAGCTCGGCCTAGGCCCTCCATGGGCCATTGTACCATTTAAAGAAGAAGAAGAAGAAGCCGTAAGTTTGTATCGGATATACCCTGATCCATCAACCCTACTGGTGAGAAAGTTTCACTCTCCATTTCTTCACGATCGCTAATTGTCCTTGACATATTGTACTTATATTTGGGCTGATTGACTTATGAGCTCATTATACATAGTGAGGGTGATGGACTATTACCTATTATTTATTGTTGCTGTATCGTGATGTCTGACTCTTTATCTTTTAATGTGGTTTTCTAACCGTACCATAACTGGAGCTTCACTCTATAGATTCACGACTATTTAGTCAGCGCTACTAAGGCCCGGGCTTCAACCGACGAGGGAGTTACACTCCATGAATAAGTACGTTACTTTAGTATTGTCAACTTAACTCCACTTCAAACTTAACTCCTCTCTTGTCCTCATTTACACTATGATAATGGCCATTTCCCCCCTTTTTCCGTGTATGTATTTAGGTATTTTGTGTAACCTGAAATTTACGTTTCTCATCAAAGTGGTCAGAAATATTTGAATGATTCTCATAAATATTCCAAAGAGCTATAACAGTTATAAACGTTTCTAGATTACTTACAACGATACAATCTCGTCCAGCTAAATTTAATATTTTTTAAATCAGTTTAATTTACACAAATATTCCTTTTTCTCCCTCAGTGTGTGTCTCTTGTGAAATTTTAATTATATAAATCTGTAAAAAATGTGAACAATATGTTTTAATTTTTTTTTTGATTTCTACAAAAATTGTAAATACTCACTGTACTCACCATAAAATCACGGGTGAAGCGCCGAATGCGGATTTTTCTATGTGTGTGTGCATTTCCCATTCACTTGGAATAATTGAATAATCGTGCACAAAGTTTGTGTGCACGTGTGCGTTAAACTGTTAAACTGACTGCGTGTGAAATAATGTTTACGAAGCGGTTGGAATTCTTTGTAGAAAATGCATAAAAAAGGTAAGTAGCAAAAGTGCAATATGGAAAATTAAAAATACTATATGTATGTATTATGCATACTCGTACATGTAAATTGAAATTGAAAAATTTAATATGAATTGATCAGTCACACTTTATAATGACTATTTGACGAATTCCACTTGTAGTCGTTATGAATATAAAATAATAATTTTCTGTATAAATGCTTTAAATTGTGTGATCCCAAGCAAAAGAATATTCCCAAGTCGAGTGGTACGGTATGGTCTACTAGAGAGCTACAGAGTTTACAAAATTCAAAGAACCGAGGTCTGGAAACTCAAAAGACTATGTTAAATATTCTTCTCTTAGAAACAAATATCAAATTCTGAACCGTAAATGTTATAATTAACATATATAAATTAAATTAAATTAAAGCCTGAGGCTTTTTATGACTTGTGAACATTAAACGAAAAAATACTGAGTTCCCATCGTCTATTAAATGGAAAGATTGTGTGTCAAACGATACAAAATTTTTTTTGCTGTACTAAGTATGCTACTATGGTTTATACTCTTTTTTTATTTTTTTTTCTTTCGACGAAAATCAGCGGACTCTCCACCCGCCCTATACGACCGTGGGTCGCATGCGTCTCGCGCGCGCACGCATACCGGTGACCGAAACAATCACTATCCGGACTGCGATGCTTTTCACGACTCTGGTGTAAACGTCAATAGCAGCTACAGATTTGGCTTATTAACAGCTGCGTGGAACATTAGTTAGTATTAAATCAAATGAGATAACAAAGATTGTTTAAGGGTATTAACGGGGATACAAAAATCTTTTAGCACATATAGAATATTGAAATCATTGCACATACAACGCACAGGATCAAACAGTGAATAATTTGTTTTTCAGAGACTTAACTTGATAGGTATGAGGTTTGTAGAAACGCGACTAGGAACACCAAGGCACAGCACATTTAATAGATATGGAGAGTCTGCTCATCCGTTCAACAATTTGAACATGAAATATACATTCAACATAACTCTCCGGCTTTCAAGTGAAGGCAAATTGAGTTATTTTAAACGATTTTTATAAGGAGGAAGCTTCCTTAAGGGGTTCCAGTTCAAATTTCGTAAATCAAATAAAAGAAACTCTTTTTGAAGCTTCGTTAAGGAGTTCCAGTTCAAATTTCGTAAAGCAAATAAAAGAAACTGTTTTTGAACAGACTGCACGATATTAATGTAACAACTGTATTGCGGATACTTACTCGCTGTCTTCATTGAGCTCGCTCGATATGCCTTCAATCATTCCTGGGGATATATTATCACATTTAAAATCATTAAAGACATCCTTTTACATAGGCCCGATAACATCTCTAGCTGTATTCTGAAAATGTGTGGAGATTTTCTATACAAGCCTCTAATGGAGATTTTTAATGCATCATTAAAATTAAAATCTGGCCATTTTCCTGCTTGTCGGAAAGATTCTTTTCTAATTCCACTTCACAAATGAGGTTCAAATTCTGATGTTTCAAATTATCGCGGCATAGCTAACTTAAGTGCTATACCTAAATTATGTGAAACAGTCATCAGCGATCAACTCCTCAACAATCCTCAATTTCCTTAAATCAGCATGGGCTTTTGAGATCCACTGTTTGGAGATCCACTCTAACAAACCTCTTAGAGTTTTCGAGTTCAATTACCATATAAAAGGGTTTTCTAACGGGTTTCAAACGGACATAATTTACACTGACTTTAGTAAAGCTTTTGACAAGGAAATCATCATATTTTACTAATGCAACTTGACTGAATTGGCTTTCCACAAGCGCTTATTGACTGGATTAAATCCTATTTATGTAACCGGAAACAATGGGTTCTTTTCAAGGACACTGTTTCTCGTAATATTGATGTTACCTCTGAATTCCCTCAATGCAGTAATTTTGGACCAATTCTTTTTCGCTCTTTATAAATGATCTTCCATCAATTATTTAATACTCTAGAGTTTTGATGTTGGCAGATGATGTAAAGCTTTTTTTCTACCACATTATTCACTCGCGACTCAAGATCTATTACAGAGCGATTTAACTTCACCTTCTGACTGGTGTTCTTTAAATGCGATGACTTTGAACCTGGATAAATGTAAATTTATGATTTTTTCACGGAGGGTGCCATTGTGGGAAAATTATTATATTGACACTTAACCTCTGGCTAGAGTCTTCAGTTGTGTTGATCTGGGGGTAACTTTTGACCGTAAACTTCGCTTCAATTTACATATAAACACCTGTATAAATAAAGCCAAAGTCGTCTTAAATTTTATTAAGAAATGGTCAAAGGAACTTAACGATCCTTATATTACTTAAATGCATATTTTACATGTCCGACCGATTTTAGAATATGCTTCGGATGTTTGTTGTTCGCAATACAGTTGTCGCATTAATATCGTGGAGTCTGTTCAAAAACAGTTTCTTTTATTTGCTTTAAGAAGTTTGAACTGGAACCCCTTAACGAAGCTTTCTCCTTATAAAGATCGTTTAAAATTACTCAATTTGCCTTCACTTGAAAGCCGGAGAGTTATGTTGAATGTATGTTTTATGTTTAAATTGTTGAATGGATGAACCGACTCTCCATATTTATTAAATGAACTATGCATTAGTGCTCCAATCGCGTTTGTAGAAACCTCATACCTATCAAGTTAAGTCTCTGTAAAACAAATTATGCACTGTTTTACCCTGTACGTTGTATATGCAATGAATTCAATCATCTTTATGTGCAATAGATTTTTGTATCCCCGTTAATACTCTGAAACAATCTTTGTTATCTCATGTGAATTAAGTAATACTAACAAATGTTCCACGCAGCTGTTGATAAGCAAAATCTGTAGCTGCTATTGACATTCCCACCTGATCGCAGTCTGGACTGTAATTGTTTCGGTCACCGGTCTGCGTGCGCGCGTGAGACGCATGCTCCCCATGGCCATATAGGGCGGGTGAAGAGTCCTCAGGTATTCGTCGTTAAAAAAACAAAGAAGAAGCCCTTTGAATTGTTGGTCCTACCATAATAAAACATTCCAAGCCCCCTTTTATATTATTCAAAATAGTTAAAAGGGCATTGATAGCTTTTTGAACTCTACTCGCTCCGGCAGTACTTGACCTTGTTCAATTGCTGCGTGTATTTAATTGATTCAATTGTACATTACGACGAATAGTTTCTGTATTATGGCAAAGTGTTGCAGTAGCAATTATCACGCAATTATCTCCACCACCACCCATTGCCACTTGATATGTTCTGCTGACACTTTACATTCAACTGCAGACTTTTTTCCTTTCTTCACTCTTCTCTCCCAATTCGCTCCTTCATAATATTGTATTTTAATGACAACGCTACCGTGTTGGAAAGAAGAAACAAAGATGACATGATACAATGGCGACACATTTCAAATGAAATTATTGTCATTGTCAGTTTTTATGCAATTACATATTTACTTGCATACAAGGTGGTGCAAAAGTAATATCTCAATGTGAATGTGTCACAACAAGCAGTGCAGCGATGCAGAGCTCGGGCAATGATAGAGATTTTTGTGATCTCCCGCTTTGGCGATTTGAACAATCAACATTGTCATCAATTTTACACCTTCAGATAAACTTTCTCAGAAAACAGAGCCCAATATTTTTTTTTTTTGGCATTTCTAACAAAATGGTAGGCAATTCACAATATAACATTACTTTTGCCCCACCTTGTATCTAGTGAAATTACTCATGTTTCTCTTCAATTTTATGTTTTTTTACATATGTACATATGGATCCAACATTTCATATGTTTTTGTCACACATGATGTAATTGTTGCTCGGCGTATTGTATGAATGTGTGTGTGTGTGTGTGTGTGCGACGACACTTTTGACATAAAATCTCTCAAACCAATTAACAATTAAGGCGTAAAAACATACTCACACACACACACACACACTACTTTTGTTTTTAATGGCACAACAGCCCATGAAAGACCTAGGCCGAGCTTTTCGCATCCACTCATGTTGTGCGTATTATATATTTGTACATGAATAGAATCAATCCGAACGGCGAAGTGAAAAGCTTTTGATAGGCAATTTTAACTATTGTAAGTTTGTCAATTTGTCAATGCCTGCCAAAAGGTGGTGCCGTGTAGAAAAATTTGAACGAGATTTGAACGTCACAGGCCAACGCAGTACCAATTACACCAAAGCGACCACACACACACACACACACACACACACACACACACACACATATACACACACATATACATACATACACACACAGACCTCTCTTTGTGTTTTCAATATCATTAGCACCATATTCTTCATTTATTGCTGTCGCACATGTTGTGTATTGCACATGTTCTTGTTATTACTTGCTATGAAACTTAAATGTAAACGACATAAATGCTTGCACAAAAAACGCGCCTGTCGCCCTCTTAAAACATTACATATGACATTTTTCTTTCATTTCACTTCTCATCTACCAACCCACTCCCCTCCCCTTGTCGTCCTTTACCTGCTTCTATGAGTTTGTTACACTTTAAGCGCCTCGGCCTGCTACTTTCCACTCATGCAAATACAAAAATATATATAGTCTATATTTAAAAAAAAAAAACAAAAAACAATGCTATTGCCTCGTTTCTTTGAAAGGGCGCCTCTCTTATTTTACATACATACAATACAAATGTGTTTTATTTTTGTTTTTTTTCTTTTTCATATTTCATGTTTTCCTTTGCCTCCGCTAGCAAATGTGTGTATGCTTTGAAGATTTTTTGTAGGAAAACAAGCGCAAGCAAACCGCACATTGCTTGTGCTTGTTTTTCTGATGAATATGTTGGTATGAATGAATGTACATATATAATATATATACAGGGTGCATCATCGTTTATGTCAGTATGTGAATATTGAATAACTTGAAAAAACAAACGATTTCCAGATATGAGGTACTTTTATTTAATTGGATGCTTTACAATTTCTTTGGACTAGTTTTTGAATACAACATCAGTCAAAAATGTGCCCTTTTCGCTGCGTTTCCCATCACTTTTTCGATCATCTCGGGCGGTATAGCGATGATTAAGGCAAACGCCTTAAGCTCGTCAATGGTCTGAGGCTTGCTGGCGTACACCTTGCTTTTCAAATAACCCCACAAAAAGAAGTCCGGAGGGAGGGGTCAACTCTGGAGATCTGGGTCTCCTTTTGTTCCAGTCACCATTTTTTGTCGCCCATTTTTTGACACCACTCGTTCATGGTCATGTAATGGTGTTTCATGGATCTCGTGTGAATTCTCCGTTCCCCAAATGCAGCAATTTTGCTTGTTAACGGCGCCAGAGAGTGTGAAATGGGCCTGGTCGGTCATCAAAATTTACTTCCCAAAATTTGGTTCAGTGTCAATCATTCCAACGACTTTTTGACCGTATTCCAAGCGATGTGGATGGATTCATAGTTAAAATTGAACAAAATTTACGTTTCAACAACATATTTTCTCAAATCAATCGGTTGATAAATGTTAAAATTATTCAATGTTTCTATACAAAAAAGATGGCGCACCCTGTATATATGTAGTATATGTATCTGATGGGCCGTGGAGAGAAAATACGGGCCCATGGCGGAAAGACGATGTTCATCGTACGTACCCCTTCCAGCTTTTTTCGTACAGCTTACTAACCTACTTAATTGGCACTACAACCGATGATCGGTCTTGGCCACCTCAATATTTAGAATTTTCATAAAAATATATTTATTAACTTTGTCCAAAAGTAAATACTGTTTTAAATTTCTACATAGATTTAAAAATTAACTAAAAAAAGAATATTAATTTTTTTTTTTAAAAAGAACTTAAATTTTTTTTTAAATATATTAACAAACTTGATGTTGTACATTTAACCTCGCAGGACCCCATATATTTTTGCAGATACTATGTTGAGCTGACCAAACTTCTGTAAAAAACGTATGGAAAAATATGCAAATATCAACAGAAATCATTTTTCAAAAATATTTAAATTTAGCTTTCGGAGGCCCAGAAACACGCGCCAAGGAGCAAACCCCTTTTCTACACCCCCTCTCGTCAGGCCTGTACGTATGTATGTATGATGGTAACTGAGGCCCATACGTCAGTGTAAATTGGCTAACTGTTGCTAGAAGGCACATTATCGGCTCTTTGAGGCCAACGATATTAGGCATGAGTCTTGCCTGCCCCTGCGATATTTTGCGTAGCACTCTCGCTCTCATATTCGTCTTGGATTCTGAAGTTTAACATGTAGTCCTGAAGAACGGCGAGGTATTTGAAAGGTAGCTTAGGCAGAATGTCATAGTTAATTGCTCGACTTTTTTCGGCAACCTATGAGCATAGCTTCAGTTTTACGTTCTGCCAGCTGTAGCCCAGTCTTTAACCTCTTTGCCATGCTTTAATTTCTTTTATGCCTCTGGTTCAATCGTTTTTGCACCTGTGACTATTGCAATGTCGTCTACGTAACCAATAATCTTCACATCTTCTTGTGTGTGTGACCAGTGACTGATCTCTGAGGGGCTCTGCCTGATATTTTGGGGCGTTGTTCTGTATCATAGATTAGCGTTCTATCTTTAAAATAGCTTTCTATCGTACGAAGTCTTGCACTTTTAGCTCATTAAGAGCAGTCCAGTATTCATATGTATATGCTTCCAGTTAGCGGAGTTAAACGTATTTTCAATGTCAAGAGTTACTACGACGCAGTAATTTTTTGTACCACCTCACCATTTCTTTTCGAACATTGCAATGCGCGCCAAATTTCACACAGCATCAATAGCATTGAAGGTGCTGCGCTTTTCCATGAATCCATATTGGCGTTGGGATAGACCTGGTGTATCTTCTGTGTCCATTCCCAGCAATGTCCAGCATACTACGCAACAATCGATAAGAAGATAGTTTCCCTGGGGGCTTATTACCTTTTGGGTAAACACTAGTCGTTGTCGCTTCTATGAGTTAGGTAACGCATCCATTCTAAAAATTAATAGAGGCAGTGTACAATTTAGTCACGGTTCTTTCGAATGCATCTTAAAGTAAATGTTCAGACAAGGGGTCTTTTGGGGTTTCATCGTTGACGCTGCTCTGAGCAGTTACCGGCATGATGAAGTTTTCGGCAATCTGCCAACCACTCCTTGTTACCAAATCGTCGTTACGCGTAATTAGACCAGCTACAATCGTAGTCAAGATGCGTGGACATGTCAGGTGTGCTTCATTTCATCTTGTTTCGCAAGATTTGGTATGAGCTTCTCCATGGGTTATTTTGAATATAGTAGTCAATGAGCTAGGGCTGGGAAAAACTTCGATGACTAACGATTAATAACGACAGTTCATGTACATCGGTAAATAACGATAGTTTCTTGTGCTACCAATGTTATTAACGACGTTTCATACTCACTGCTAGTTTTAAGCATGGATAGCATGAGCAGACATTGATAGCCGACGTAAACGTCTCTGCTCAATTGTCGTCGACGTCTGTAGTCAGCGCTATAGAAGGGGAAACGATGTTTATCGATAGTTTGACCAAAAATCATTAGTAAGTATTTTTTTTTACCGATTCTACCGAGCTCTACAATGTGGTTACTGTGGCGTAGTGGTAGTGCGTTGGACTGTCACGCAAAGTTTCCGTGGTTCGAATCTCAGCTCAGGCAAAATCAAAATGTAGGAAAAACCCTCTTGGCAGCAGGCAATGGCAAACTACAAGAGTAGAAATTGCCACTGAAAAGCTTTTCATTTAACTGTTCGGATTCGGCATAAAACTGTAGGTCCTTTCCACTCATGTACAAATATAACACGCAGAACATGAGTGGATGCGAAAAAAATAGATCAGCCTAGGCCCTCCATGGACTGCCGTGCCATTAAAAGATAGAAAGAAAATGAACGTGCATTGAATTCGCATTTGCTTTTAGAAAGTAATTCTAACAAATCTAAGTATACTAAGTATACATATATAGTATATCCAACCCATTTGCCGAAATTTCTCAAATTTCCGAATCTTAATTAGAGCATTTCCATTATTAAATTAAGTGAATAACATATAAGTATTTAAATTTAAATGAATGCCACAAATTGTGTATTAGGTAGGAACTTTTAAATTTTGCAAAGATAAGTTGCAGTTTCATCTACATTCATTTCATCAAGAGAAAAAATCGATAAAGTCATAACTGATTTATGTACTTTCGTAAATGTATGCGGTAAATGCAGCCAGTTGTTTGCTACATCTCGACCATACCAAAAAGGAATTTCGACAATAACTTGCGCTAGCACCCAATATCAAATACGTAACTCTGAAATAATTGCGAAAAACAATCACGTTTTCATTAGGGACCCAAAGAAAAGAAGCAAATCAGGAGAAAAAAGTTGAAAAACTCCAAGCAATCGCTACATGCGAATTTTTGAAAAATAGTACATACGCACGAAGTTCAGCTACGGGAAGCATAAGAAATGAGAAATGAAATTGTAAAATATTATGTATTACAAAGCAACAAAAAATGGGAAACAAAAAATAAAATGTTTGTAGCGGACGAAGAGCAGAGTAATGGAAAGGGGAAGGGGAAGGAAGAGAGCAGGATCAAGAGCAAGAGAAAAGGTGAAAGGTGAATTGCGAACAACATGTGCGCTAAATTAAGAAAACACTTTATGCATATTAAATAATATAATTTTTTTTCTCTATTTTGGCGTGATGATGATAAAAGAATAAAAGAAGAATGTGTCAGTAGCTGCGTAAATGTATACGCACAGATGCATATGGATTTTTGTAGATATGAAGATAGGTATACTCTTATACACACATACGAAGATAAGAAAGTGGAAGCGCTGAAACTGACAATCGCGAACACAACGGCAACGGCAATGTCGCTGGCGATGATATTGAAAACTTAAGTTAAGAAGGAAAAGAATACATATTTATCTTTAACAAATGATTGGGAAAACAAAAACTACTTCGAAAAATTATAGCTTCCAAACTTTTCTTATCTTTCCACACTTACCAAGAGTCCAGCTGCTGAACGCAATGGCTGGCATGAATCATGAATTGATCACAGTGCCCGTATGAGTATAGGATGATATTTCTTTGCAATGTCATGATAAGTAAAGATAAAGTAAAGATAGTCATTTCATTTTGTGCGCGTAAATTATAATTGTAATGGAATTGAAATAAAACCAGTAACACTGAAAACTTATACTACATACCAACTGAAATAATCAATAAGTATTTAAACGTTTTAATTGTGTAGTAGTTATTACATTATTAAAACAATTATCATATCCATGCAGTGTGGTTTAATCAATTGTCAATATCAAAACAGAGAACACTATTTTAATTTCACCGCAAAAGTAATTAAAACTTATTTCAACTCTCGTGCACACAAACAAGGACTGATAGATATATGTATTAGTTTAATGCACTTCCTACAACAGTTTCACTTCCGTTCTTTTCTCCTCTACCCGTCACAACAGCAGCACACAAACCAAAATAGCAAAATGTCATCAATAATGCGATGAAGCTTCTAAAATACATAAGGGTATTTTTGCCTACAAAAACTACTATTACATAAGTGCTATTAAGTACTTCTACTCACCACTCACTCACACAGACACTAGCACACATTCCTTTCATTGCACCAAATACCATAGTAGATAGTAGTTGAAAATTGCTTCTTAATTAAGCATTAAAATCGTATACACTTGTGTAAGTCTGTGCATAGAAGTACCAGTACGTATGCTCATTTATCAACAAACACTGTGAGGACTCATCCACACACAAGCATACACACACACATACACAGATCAACAATTAAACGCTGCAATAGTAGCTTAATAGACTTTGATAATTTTGATGCTGATAAATGATAGATGAATCTCATTTTCATGTACTTATTTTCTGATTGTTTTGTTGTGGGTGGCTGTTGTTATTGTTCTTTCTATAAGTGGAAATATAAGTAACACCACAGTACACAGTTATACCACTGTGAGGCAACTCCTCCCGCTTAACCTTCGCACAGACGGCAATTTTTATGTACGCTAGTGAACAATATTTACCCGGCTAAATATTTTTTTCCTCATATAAATTGTACTGAAATTTTTACATAAAATCATTTTCCGCATAATATCAGTTGGATTACTGTTCCACAGTGAAGTTTCTCTACTTTTTGTTTAAGAGGTTATCATGTTCAATGAATTCGAATGCAATCTTGCGTAAAAAAAATAACTTCATATAATGGAATTTATAAACAAAATGGAACAACAATCCAAAAACTTAGAATATCTTTCTGCAGCAGCTGTGACCAGGTTTATTGATTAGTAAGGTTTTTCGTGTACGTGTGCTTACAAATCATTTTCAGATTATCATTTGAGGACAAACAGCGTTACTACGAAAGAATTTTTGCAGCAGCCGTTTCTGAATCAGAAGATGACCTGGACGATGCAAACTTTGAATCCGATGAAGCTTACTTGCCAGAGAAAGTAAGTGCTGATTCTGATGCCGATGAGAATGAAGAAGGTGAAATGATGGAACTGAATGACACTGCTGAGTCTGAAGCTGATGAGGAGGACAATATTGAAAACAGACATAGAAAGTAGTGAAGGACTTTTTTTACAGTCAAAGATGGAACAATGTGGTATAAGCATCCACCAGCAACGCAACGCCAGGGGTCGCGTATTATTTTTCGAGAAAGTTTGCTCGTAGGCGCTAAGCAGCCAACTAAAAATTTAACTGAAAAGGATACTTTTTACTGTATTATGAGTTCAGCCATTCAAGATGATATATGCAGGTATACTAATAAAAGGGCCGAAAAAGATTATAATGAGTGGAACAATAAAATACCAATTTCATGGAAACCACTAAAAGAAGAAGAATTTTCTGCTAGGCATTAGGCCAGCTCTTATGTGAACCTCAAATAAGGAGTGAGATTGAAAAAATCTTAACACACGTTTTACCCAATAATTTTTTTTTGGTGTAAAATTTAAAAATTTCTTTTATCTAGTTATCTTTGAAAAATATGTCAGTTATTATTGTTAATGACAAACATGTTGATTTATTGTGAGTTTGATCAAAATGAGTGAAGAAAAAGAAGTACGTCTTAAAATTATTAAAAATTTTCAAAAAAAATCCAAATTGGTCCTGCAAAAAATTGGCCAAAGAATTGAAGATCTGCCGTCAAACTGTTTCCAATGTTAGTAAACAGTTTCAGGAGAATTTGACCATAGATAGGAAACCTGGTTCGGGAAGAAAACAAGGACCACATGATATTGGGAAAGCCAAGAAAATAGAAAACATATTGAAAAGATCTCCAAACACATCTGCTACAAAAGCTGCCCGGTTAGCTCAGTGCTGCCCAGACTATTTGGTGCGAAAAGTTAAAGCCAATGCAGGTTTGAAATCATATAAAGTCCAAAAAGCTCCAGACAGGAATGCTGCAAGAAATTTAGATGCCAAAAGTAGGGCTCGGAAATTAAAAGCGAATTTCATGCAAAAATATTCATGTTGCATAATGGACGACGAAACGTATGTACTGGCAGATTTTACGCAGCTTCCGGGTCAAAATTTGTATGTTGCTGATGCTCGAGGAAATGTCGAAGAACAATTTAGAATCCAAAAGCAGACAAAATTTTCTATAAAAATTCCTGGTATGGCAAGTTATATGCAGTTGCGGCAAAAGAAGCAAGTCATTTGTTACAGTGGGCTCTATAAATACCGAAATATACATCAAAGAATGTTTGAAAAAAAGGCTTCTTCCTTTCATAAGAGAGCACAATGTGTCCACATATTTTTGGCCCGATTTGGCATCATGTCACTACGGTAAGAAAGCTCTGGAGTGGTACCAAAGTAATAACATAGTCTTTGTACGAAGAGTGTCCAATCCTTCAAATTGTCCGAAGTTAAGACCAGTGGATAGATATTGGGCTCTTGTGAAAAGAAACTTAAAGAGCACAAAAAAGGTGTCCCAAAATATCGAACATTTTAAAAGGAAATGGGCAAACTGCTCTCAAAAGGTGTCTTGAACAACTATCAAATCTTTAATGGAAGGCTTACCAGAAAAGGTCCACGAGTTCATAAATAGTGGTTAGAACTATAAAAGTTATATTTTTCTGTAATTTGTAAAATATTATCAATTAAATAAAAAAAAAAAATCTAAATGCTAAGATCAACCGTTTAATATATATGTTAAGATTTTTTCGATTTCACTCCTTAAAATCCAGAGCACAAGATTGAAGAGTAATGGCACATTTTTCCATAAGTAATGCAGTTGAATGCATTTTAGGCCAACCATTTCATGCCTTGAACGAAGAAAATGACGAATTCACGGCTGATGACAACGATGGCCGTGACTCCACTGGCAGAAAGAGAGTCAAAGGAGCGTGCATTTTATGTTACGAACTAAACAAAAAAAAAAAGGGTAGTACACGTAACGTTTGCATAAAATGCAAAAAACCAATTTGTGTAGAACATAGCTTTGCGCAAGCAAAATGTGAAATGCGTTACATATGTATTTATATAAACCAATAAACAAAAACAATAAAATATTGAAATAAAACATAAATAATAAATCATACTACGATAATTTTATAGTTGTTATGTTCAGATACTTCACAGATTTCTAAACCTGCTATAACAAATCCATTAAAATTAATTTATTTACCCGATTAAATACCGTTCACTTGTGTAAAAAATAGTAAGAATAAAAATTATTCAAAATATTAAGACATTTTTTAATAAATTTTTTTTTTAATTTTCTGAAACAAATCAAAAATTTAGTCACTGAGCTTGAACCGCATATTTGTAGGATGGGTACTTTTGAGTTATTAATAAAAGAAAATTGAGATATTTACCCGGGTAAATGCTGTACATGCGAAGGTAAAACATGTAAATTTGTAAAAATATTGACACAAATGTGCATATGAAAAATATAAAATTAAGTCTATTTTACTTACAATGTTCACCAACATTGAATTTATTCTTACTACTTAGTTTTACAAACATTGTACAATGTACATATTTATTATTGCTAACCTTTTGCATCAACCCTGAATTCAGTTCAACAAAATATGTAATTTTCACGTGTAGATAGAAATGAGTCTCTCTCTATCATCGTGACCGTGAAAGAAGCCAACACGTTCTTTTGTACCACTGAGTAGATATTAAATTTACATTAAATAAAGTAGTTTAAGTTTGAATAAAAATTAATAAGTAGTTTCCTATCTCGCCTCCGAAACAACGAATAAATCGAAGAAAATACAAATGGAGCAGCTAGAAGAGGCGGCAGAGATTTCTTCTGAATCGAAGCATGAGCGCTGGATTGCAAAGTGTAAAACTTCAGATTTTATCCTACAGGATGATCATCGATCTGGAGTACCGTTCGGCTAATCATCGTACCCACCAATAGAAAACTATGTAGTATATGTATGGGTACGCGCTCACCATTAAGATGTTATTGGTGATGGATGAACTAAACTCGCTTAGGCCGTGGTTGTGCTGGTGTTACATTCGCGTTCATTACAGAGTTGCTTTTGATCGAAATTCAGGTTTTTTTTAATACTATTTTGTTCACAACGGCAACATTTATAACAAAAAACTTTACAAGATTTTATCAACATAGTGAGTGAAATTAATAATATAATTGAAAAATTATGCAAATAATAAAATTGTTTGGACCAGCATCCACAGGCTGGTTATAAAAAAAGCGATGTGGCAACTTCAAGGCAAGAGTCGTATCAACACCATTTGCATCACATCGTGAATACCGCTACTTTGTTGTATAAATACTTTTCATACGTACTTCTTCACTAGTTTTCTAAATGAATATATTTAATATTCACATTTGAACACTTAAAACATTCGCAACTTCGCTTTTCTGCAAATGAAAATAATGATGTACAGGTTGGCATGTTTTCCTTCTATTTAGCATACATTTTTGTTCCTTTTTAGAATAACTCATTGTCACCCTGTATACTCGGCGTGCTCGGTGTACATTTCACCCAGCATATCGTGTTCGTTGTGAGAGTGAGTAAAAGCTTTCTCTTCGTGTTCGGTGCAACAACTATTTCATGGTGTTCGCCGAGCAAAATCTGAATATAACCACAGCCTTAAAGTATTACTGTGAAACATGGCCCGTTTTAAGTTTGTTAGCGCCCGAGGCTGCAAAGCTGCAACTTGAACACAATTTGAAATTTTGTAATTACTTACTTTTTACAAAAGTACTACTACATCTTTTAAAGATACTTTCGTAAATAACTTAAATTATTTTACTGAGTTTCATTTACATACAACAAAAAATTGATGTTTTTGCCGCAGCGATTGATACATTCGGTCCATAAATGAACTCGTCATGAGCTTGACGGCGTGGTAAATTTCTACAAAAAAAAGGCCATAAAAAATTAGTAGTTTTTCCCTTGTTTTTTGTTGTTAGTTGCACCCCATTGCATGTTGGCTTTAAATCAGAAAACTAAATACGTCACTTTTGGGTTGAAATAACTGGAGCGTTCTCTACAATCATTCGCATATCAAACATTTTTCTACATATCTAAGAAGTATATAAGTATATCTGTTTTTGTTAAGTAAGGCTCGTTGGAAAGATCTCAGTGGCATCTATTGATTGCCATCACATACGTTTCGATATTTGCGTAAATTAACCCTTTCCTAAACCAACCAAAAAAAAAGTACTTATTTTTTTTCAGATCATCTAGCTCACGAGGAGTATTCGCAATCGAAAAATGGTTTATAACGTTAAACTCTTAATGACTCAGTGTACGAGTATCAAGATTTCGTTCACGCTATTTTTTCTCTCATACGTCTCCGCTCACCTTAATGTACATAACTAGGGAAGAGGTGTACTAGTTGTCACAAATTTTTACTGATGCTTTGCTAAACAATAAAAACACTGAGATGTGGAAAGACACGATTTATAGTAGTTGTTGAATTATTTCGAGAAAATCCGCAGTGGAGCCAGAAAACCATTGCAAATAAGGTGAAAGTAGCACAACACACTGTCTCGATGATTCTTAAAAAATTTAATACAGACTTAACAGTTGCTAGAAAATTTGGTTCTGGGGAAGGAAATGCGGGTTCGTGTCTCCACAAAAGGCGAAGAAAGTCGTTGCTCTCTTAGAGAAGAATCCAGCGTT
Organism: Palloptera scutellata; assembly: GCA_958295655.1. NCBI lineage: Eukaryota > Metazoa > Arthropoda > Insecta > Diptera > Pallopteridae > Palloptera > Palloptera scutellata. The sequence continues at coordinate 44,013,475 of OY282451.1, forward strand.
GTCTAATCGAAAATTGGAGGAAAACGCAAGTGAAGCTTAGTCCTCATATTTAATACCACTTAACAATAATAATGGAAATGAAAACACTGGTTTATCCAGAGATAATACAATTCAGAGATAATATAATTTTGTTTTTAGTAGAGTCTGACCGATTGGTTGGCATCCTCATCGATCAGTTAATTATGGGGTCTTTAGCTCTTAAGGTACCCAATCGAAATGCTATAAAAACCGCACTTTTTACTTCAGCTAAAATGTATTGGCAATTTATAAACAGGAGTCCAAAATACATAGAATTATATGTATGTGAATTTGAAGAAAAATAGTGGACCTTTTTAAACCGACCAGTTTTTAATCGCCATATAATATGTATAAATTTTAAATTTCATATTTCTGACCATATTTCCAAGAAGACCCAATAGTTTTAAGCAGGTACTAATTCGGTGATGAAAATGAAAAACAGCTTAAGTGTAGAGTTTGATAGCTTTAAATGGAAATATCATAGAAACTGCATACAGCAATAGTTTAACATACTACTGTGGGCAAAAAGTAGTAAACCTTTTAAATTTAAATTTAGCGCGGAAACCCATTCATCAAAATATTATTTTTTTTAAGGTTGGTATGACTGTCGGTGACATCTGTGCCAAATGTCACATCAAAATAATCATTAGTGTTTAGTATACGCTTGTCTTTCTGAAGTACAAAAAGTGCATTCGGCGATTTTCACAATGAGTGAAATTATTCAACAAAGAAGTTCCATTAAATTTTGTGTGCGGAATCAAATTTCTGGTGCCGAAACGTTCAGAATGTTGCAAAAGGCCTTAGGTGATAATTGTATGTCGCGAGCATGTGTTTTTGATTGGTACAAATTGTTCAAAGATGGTCGAGAACGCGTTGACGACGAACCACGTCCAGGACGGCCATCAACATCAACTGATGATCAACACGTCAATAAAATCAAGGAATTGGTGCTCGAGAATCGACGATTAACAGTCAGAGACCTTACTGGCATCGTTGGAATATCGGAAGGATCAGTAAAAACCATTTTAAAACATCATTTGGGCCTAAGAAGAGTGAATGCACGATTGGTTCTAAAATCACTGCATTAGTTTTACGAGACCATTTTGCCAAAAATTCGACTGATATCGTTCCGCAACCACCCTATTCGCCTGACTTAGCACCGTGTGACTCTTGGCTATTTTCTAAACTCAAAAAACCGCTTCGTGGACACCGTTACCGTTTTGAGTCAATTGAAGACATTAAACATGAATCGCTAAGCGCATTGAAGGCTATTCCGGAAATTGACTTTAACAACTGTTTCGAGAATTGGAAAAAACGTTGGCACAAGTGTATTGGGGCCGGGAGGGATTACTTTGAAGGGGACGAAATAGATTTGGAAGAATGAATAAAAAAATTTGAAATTATGAACAAAGTCTTACTAACTTTTGCCCACAGTAGTATGTCCATATATCATATTGAGGTCAAAGGCCATTCTTGAAACAATTTATAATTCTAAAAATTATTTAAAAATTCGATCCAACTTGTTTTTGATCTTAATTTTGATTCACTCTTAATACGAATATGATAATTCACTGTTTTCGAGTTCGAGCGAGTCATGACCTGAAAACTATGCGAATTCGGACAATTATGATACTATACTTGCAATTTCTGAGTTTCAATCACTGAACCGGCAATATAGTCCTTAAGCTCAGCGGTCAATACATTATTCCATATCAAACGCTACCAGCAAAAATGTTCAAATGTAGGAGGTAATAAAAATGTGGAAATAACAGAAAAAGCATTGAAATCTTGCACAATTCTTGAAAATTAATATTAAGATGAAAATGTTGTAAGGAAAATGCTATACAATATTTATTTTATATATTTTTCTTACGCTATATATATGTAGTTTCTGTTTCTGTGCCTTCGTTTATTCATGGTGAAGAGGTCATTTGGGATTTTTTTTGCACCAAGCGTTTGTTTGCGTATTTGCAACGAGGGTTAAAAATATTTTCTTAGTATGTAATAAAGTTGCCTTGCTAAAAGTTTACAACTTTTCTGTGTATTTCTTTATACACACACTCGCATGCACACACACACACACATATACACACACATTATACACAAAATGTAAAGAACAACATAAAGTTTATTTGCACTCAAAACTCTTTACTTTTCTTTTTAGTTTTTCCTTTTTTTTTCTTTTTTTTTTGTGTATTGTTTTTTTTTTTTCTTTTTGGTTACTTTTTCCGCTTGTTTTGGTTTATTTTCTGTTGTAGGTTTGAATTTATTTTTATGACGCAACAAGTTAAAGTGATATTATTTTACAACCCATACTCAACAGGAATTCATGCATGCATTCACACAGGTAGAAGCTGTTGTGGGTTTGCCAAGTGACTTGAGTTTTAAAAATATAAAATTTTGTTGCTATAAAAAAAAGCCAGAACTTCCAGAGCTCACCAGTGCCAGCAGTGATTTACACTGAAATGAAAAACCAACAAAAAAAAATAAAAAAATAGGAAATGGCATGTTCAGCACTTCGTCGTCGTTGAAGTAGTCTGTCTTCCTCAGCAGAAATCACAAGTCCACAATTTCCAGTGCAATTTTGTTTATAGTTTTTATAACTTTACTCTCAGGTGATAAGGGCACGTTAAATGTTTTGGGCAGAAAATTCAAATAATGAAAAGTTAAATTTTTTATTTATGTAAGTACACAGAAGGAATATGCTAAACGGAAAAATAGATATTAGTAAAGGGTGGTTTTTTGCTACTTGCTTTTTGACGTTTATATTTCTGACACGTGTCAAATTGAAAAATTATCAGTTTGCCATTTCATTATGAATAGACTTACGCCTGAACAACATTATTTTTTTGGGGGGTTTAGAATATGAAAAACCTGAGCCGAGCAACTTAGTGCCATATTTACATAAGTTTTTATGTGAATAAATTCTTGTAAGTACTCAAAAACTTGTTGTAGTTTGGCGGCTAGCAGTTTCATTTATTTATTCGTTTCGAGTTTAATATTGCACATTGCATGCAAAATTAATTAATTTTGATAAGATGCAATCTCGCGAAGTTTATTGTGGGTCAAGTGAACGATTTTGGTTTTTTTTTTTGTACAGGCAACACACATGTGTGTGTGCAGAGCATTGTGTTGATTGGAAGGAAGATTAATAGGAGGGAGGAAAAAGAAGGGAGAATAAAAGAGTTAATGCAATCACAGGTCACCGATAAAGAGATAGACAGCCATTGTGGCAATGAACTTCAGTTTATCAGTGTCGACTATGACCGCAGGTAGCGCCAACGGAAGGGATAGAAGGGCTAAGGCAAATGTACCGTTGCCTGCCAAGAGGTAGTGCTGTATAGGAAATAAGTTTTATTTTTGTAAGTACTTTTTGATTCGGACCCCGGACACTCTGTGTAACAGTCCAATGCACTACCACTATGCCACAGCATCATTTCCTATTGCTGATGTAAGTAAAGCAACTTCTTCGATCTAGTCCTGGATAAGACTTGCAGGTAGTCGGTGAAGTATTGCCTTCAGGCAGATTTATCTAACCCTGGCCATTACGAAAAACCTTCTGTGAACGTGTTTTATATAAAAAAATTATTTTTACCTAAGTGTTCCAATGACGTTGCATGTTCGCAAAAGGGGTCTGTGTCCATTAGGCTTGTGTAGTACGTGAACTAAATGAAGAAAATATCTAGTTCATACAAAACAGCTAGTTCAGTATGTAGTTTGATGACCAAAGTTGTGAGAAAATTTAGATTTAAAAAAAAAAAAATTTAACATTTAAGATTGCAATATTTATTTTGTCAAGAATTTGATAGAAGAAATTTGTGGCAAGCATGAACCCTGTCTGAAGCAAAAGAGAGAGAGAGAGAAAAGATATGAGCCAAAAATTGAAAAATCACTTATACCATGACAGAATTATACAAGATAGCAGCTCTATACCAAGTGCAACATTACAATAAAAACTTAATAAAAATAATGTAATATTAAATGTAAAATTCAGCGGACGTAAATATAAGAAATGGACAGCCAAAATTCTCTTAGCACAAAAAAAAAGTTTTGTGGCCAACCTCACCTAGAATAGGCTGTTCCATGTTCAAACCGTGCCGATTTAAACAGTTTCCTCATAAATGTTTGGAAGCTGAAGTAATAACAATATCAAACGTAAACAATGATTTTAACAATCAGATGACTTTCACCATAAAAGAAATGCAGGAATGAATTGCTAGTAGTTAACTCCAACTTGTAAAAATTCACCTTGCTCATTCACAATTTTCTTGGCAGAATGAAAGAGCTATAAAAAGAGTCCTCCACTCGCTATGGCGTTGATAGAGTGGTACCACGTTCTGCGTCACCTTTCGTCTTCAAAGTACATTGGACTCTACAGAATTTTTTATTATGTTCGATTTCATATCATTCCGATGAACTGCTATTCTATTTACGGATAACTATTTTTTTTGTTAACTTTGTTGAAACAGATTAAATTTTTATTCGAACTGATTTTGTGCCAATGCACAAAAGCAATGCGTTTGCGTACAAAAATTTCGGAACTTGACTTGAAATACTTAAGTACTTACCTAAAAAGTGAGAACAATTTTACAATTCATCTCCATATTCAATATAAATCTTACAGAAAGTTAAGAAATTTTTAATATCTTTATGCAAACCCAAATTAATTGTTATTGTCTATTAGTTTTGGGCATTAATTTGGCCTAAAGGAACAACTAACGATTTCGATAAAAACACACGATTTTTGGAGATTTTTGCAAAACAACAGCTTATCGCTAGATGCCAAATATCTTGGAAATCATCATAAAATAAACTTAAATGCATTCCAGAAGGAGGTAGCAGTTGTAAGGCTCTCTATTGTACATATATTGTTATGTTTAAAGGTAGTAATGTAGTAAAAAGGCGTTTCTAAAAAGAGTGCAACATGTTAGAGAAAATCGGCAAAATCCAATGAGCTCAGCATTCTGGAATTATGTAGAAAAATCATATCACATCACACTTCTTTTAGGTGCAATCATACTTATAATTTTAATTTAAATAATTTGGATACTTTAAAAAAGGTTAAAACAGTGCCCTGCTACACAGAGTATTCGAGTTTCAAATCTCGGCTGAGACAAAATCAGCAAGTAGACAAAACAATTTGTCTTCACGGTACCAACTCTTGGCAGGCATTAGCAAACCTACAAGAGAAGAGTAAAAATTGTACATAGTTCCGAGGCTTGCCTGCGTCTCAGTAACAGGAGTCATGAGAACCACACCAACAGTAGCATTAGAAGTTGCATTGGGCCTGCCATCACTACACCTAGTGAACAAACAAGAGGCATTGAAGTTCACTGCTAAGCTCATGTTGCAAGACAAAGGTACTGAGAGAAAAGTCAAACATTCCGCCCTTGGAAAAGAATTGACTAAGGAACAAAACCTTAACATCACAATAAATGATTCGTGCCTACCCCAATATAACTTCCAACACAACTTTCTAGTTTAATTATTTAGTAGAGATACTTGGGAAAAGGAATGTCCTCGCTGTGTTGGAGACTACCATCTGTGGTACACAGATGGATCAAAAACAAACGAGGGAGTTTGAACGAGAGTTAATGGAGTTAGGCCGAGAAATGATATTATTGCTAGTATGAGCCAAGAAAACTCAGTTTTTCAGGCGGAAGTACAAGCAATTGAACTATGTCTTAGAGAATGTGAAGAAAGGCTCGTGTAAACGAAACTTCTATATTCTCTCGGACAGTAAGGCTGCACGACTGGCCTTAAACTCCTTCAAAATTAGTTCAAAACTTATACTACTGATCAAGCTAGCATCACAAAATAGAGTCTACCTAATTTAGGCGTTTAGATATATTAATATTGAGGGCAATGAAATGGCTGACGAGCCAGCCAGAAAAGGGGCATCCGAACCCATGTTTGGACCAACCACATTCTGCGGCCCGCCATGGAGTTTTAAAAAGCTCAATCTTAACACATGGCTGAACAGAAAGGTCCAGGCTGCCTGGGACGACACCTCAAGCAACAGAAAGAAAGAAAAAAGAAACGGAATCCGAGCTGTCACAGGATTTCTTACTGAACACTGCCGAGTTAGGAAACATCTTGCTAACATGGGAATAACTCGGGACGAATTCTGTAGACTTTGTGACGAAGACGAGGAAACAGCAGAGCACATTCTGTGCCAGTGTGACAAGCTTGCAAGGCTTAGACTTCGTCACCTTTCTATTGCATACCCAACTACGGTTGAAGTGGGCAATATTACTCCCAGGGATACCATAGCATTTTTAAATGCTACAAGCTTAGAAAGTGTATCTTAAGACAACCGATGGGCTCTTCACAATAGGCCTTTTTAGACCGCAGTGATTTGGTGCCTTGTGTCCAGCTCCTGTTTCAATATAATCTAATGTCCACAGTTCATGAGCCTCCCCTATTTTTTTTTTTTTTTTTTTTTTTTTGCATGCAAAACATGAATAATTAAATGATTATTTTTACGCTCATTACAGGTAATTTCTTCTTTTGCTCAGTAAAATGTTAAAAATCCCTGTCAATTGCTTAATTGCAAATGTATGTAAGTATTTCAAATCACTGCATGCCACCGCTAACACAAACAACAAATTCTCGAAATATATACTTGCCGAGACAGACATTTCACAACCACAACAACAAAATGAGAAACATCAACAACAGCAGCAGCAGCAGCAGCATGAAAATAATGAATTGCCTTCTTTATTGACATACATAAATATCATTAAACTTTTGACATTTTCGTTTTAATTTGTGACATTTGCGCACATAATGAAGAGATTAATAAGGAGATGCACAGACAAATAACACAACAAACAGGGGAACAGGCAGGCGGCATCAGCAACTACAGTAACAAAAACAAAAGCAACAACAATGTCAACTATAACATCAACTGTTGCAGACAAAGCTACAAATGGAAATCCCAACAATTTTGTCTGTTTATTGTGAAGGAACACAGAACCACACAAATCCACACAGATACCAACATCTATCCAGGGGAGAGGACATACACACATACATATATAGGTATAAGCGTACAGTTATCTTCTTACGAGTGTGTGTGCGTGTTTGTGCGCGTGTATAAAAGAAAATTAAAAATTAAACAAAAAGAAAAAGAAAACGACGACGACGACGACGACGACGACGACGACGACGACGACTACTCAACTCAACTCACTTTATTATAAATAAAAACAAACAAACAAACACAACAACAAGAAACACATTAATGTAAAGGATACATAAGTATACAAAGCACACACATGTCTACATATACAAACTCGTACATATAAACACAAAAAACATAGACAAGCAATTAAAAATGAAAATAAACATATACTATACCTACACATACGCATTTCTGTACGTATACTGATATACGCACCAATTATACATATGTACATATATGTATATTGATGTACATACATATACTAGCAGATACATACTTCCCAGTTGCACAATTTCCGATTGCTCTTCAAGGGAGTAGTAAGTGATTGCTCCTTTAATTATGTAAAGCGTGCAAGAAAAGATATTTCTTCTCGGATCTGAGAAAAATAAATAATAATTCACAAGGTGTCATATCATGTCTTAATATTGTAAAATTTTGTATGAGAAATGTTAGAATTTACGACAATTCAGAGAATACGATACTGAATGTTACACCTTGTGAATAGAGCTGGGTAGGAGTCATTACATTAGGAATTAAATTACGATTGATTACAAACTACAAGAAATTGTATTTCGTAGTTCTATTACTTTAGAACTACATATGTTAAATGTACATATTTCTTTCCCAATTCCATATACTATACAAGGAATTGTAATTGAGATGCCCTTTCCTCAAATTCTTTTTATGATACCTGAAAGGAAAGAATTTTGATAAAAGGCATTACAATTCTGATGGAACAGAAAAATTCAATTACATTACAGAAGAATGGAAAACTTTATTTCCTCCCTTATAACTCCTTTTGGAGATACCAATTGCACGGTCTTCAGCATTCGATCCTAATATCTACTGGGTTTTACGTGACGTGTGCTTGTGTATATGCCTCTGTATAATATGTATTTGTATATGTAGTTAAAATATATATATAACTATGTATGTATATAATATGCGGTATAACGTTACATTGAAACGCAAACCCACTGACATTGAATCCTTGCATACAGTCAAACGCACACAGACTTTCACTCTTGCACAAAGAGAGCCCCGAGCAGGCACACATTATCCATATGTATAGAGGTATAAGTGTAAGCATTTAAATCTATCTGTATATCCATATGCATGTACATAACTATGTATGTATGTAGAATGAAATTGTGTGCGTGCAATAATAGCAACAATATGACGATTACTATTACAAGAGAATAAAGCAACAGTATAAACTGAAAGTTCGGGAAACAATATTGACTCACATATACATATTAAGTAAGTATATATGTACCTACATAATTATATGTATCGTAGTAGTAGAACTAGTATGAGTGCGCATCTGTGTATGTGTTTGTAGGTATACGTGAATCATGTGAGGCATTCATCAACTTCAGAAGATAGTTTGCCCCTTTTTTACTTACTACTACATATTTTACTGTAATTAATTTTCCCTTTTTTTTTTTTATAATTTATTTCTATTTTCTTATTTTTATATTTTTTTATTTTCCTATTGGTATTTTACTTCTTTTTCTTATGTTACTGCTGCTAATGCAAAATCTTGTATATGCATAACTATTATATAGCCAAATGATAGCAGCAATCTGCAGACATTTAGAGAAAACATAGCCCAGTCAAAAATGTTACAATTTATTAAGCTAACTTTTTTTTAAATATCTTTTATGTATGAGTTATTGAAGAACCTGATTAAAGCTACTTAGTTTTAAAAAAACTTTATAAAATTTACCAAAAGATTTTGGAATTTTTTAACTTATTTCGTTTAGCTAAATGGGTACGTTATCCATGCCAGAAATCTTTATACAAATATAACTTGAAATTATTTTTTTTTCGTTTGTTTTATCAGCATTGTTAGCATGAAGTCTTTCGAAATTCTCAATCTATGTAAATATGTGATTTTTATGATAAGATCAACAACATTTACTAAAGAGCAATTATAATCAAAAGATTTTAAGGTAGTAGATTATTCAATTCCCAAGTGTTGTGTTTTAAAGATTTATTGTTTCTAATAATTGTTATTAATATACATAAAAGCAATACGTAAGTAAGTGAAAGATTTCAATAATTTTCTTCTTTTTTTTTGTTAAAGCTTACGATTGGAAAACTGTGCTAACCTTTTCTCAGGGATGCAATATGCCCAACCTTAACAACTCAAGTGGTAGTAGTTAGGATCAGAAGTTGTAGAAATTTTATTTAAGAATTCAACAACTCATTACGATTTAAATCTTTAGCAATTTTCATTAATTGTAATTTAAGTCGAAGACTGTATTGCATTTGCATTCAAAACTTGGAAGTTGGAAGTAGTAAAATGTTTCCAATTTCGAATTCCTGTGATCGTAGTGATTCTATTTCTTTCTTTAATAGTGATTCTAATCTTTTTTACCAAAGATTAAATTAGTTATCCTTGCGCATGATTCAGGTGATTGAGGTTTTTTACCTTATGTATATTGGAATTCAAATACATACTAAATACATTGAAACCTGTCTAAGTTAGACTACCATGGAGTCACAATGCTCAGTCTAATTTAAAAAGGAGGTCAACTTTTGATTATACCATTCATTTTATGTTAAGGTCGATATCACGCAAAAAATATCTCAAGAAAAAGAAGCATTTATTTATTATGGGATTTTGTCTCCATTACCACTACGCTTTTAGTGGTAGTGGAAATGAAATACCACTAGTGGTAGTTGGGTTTGATTTCCACTATCACTAAACGCTTAGTGGTAGTTGAGTTTAGTTTCCACTGACACTAAACATATAGTGGTAATGGGATTATATTTTCATTCCCCTAAACTTTTAGTTTTAATGGAAATAAGTTACCAATACTATCAATGTTTAATGATAATGAGCATAAAATCTCATTGAATTCAAGTGTTTAGTGATAGTTGAAACTAAACCCAACTACCATTAAACATTTAGTGGTTTAGTGGTAATTAAGTACTTTTGATATTGGAGAGAGTGAAATTTATTCACAAAATTCCCGATCTGATATTTGGCTATACTCCATGCATCCATGCATCCTAACTTATTGTTTTTACAGTCACTACGCATTTCACAGCTCTAGTGTCCGATATAAATCTAATAAATCCTCAGTGGATATGATTTAACTCTAATGAAATATTCCAAATTCCACCCGAAATTCTTTGCTGGGTTTTAGTTTAATAAATATTTACAATTTTTCCACTATAATTTTTTTTTCCTTTTTTTGCATGCAGAAGATTAAAACGCTTTTGTTTTCTTTCAATAATTTATGAAAATTACTTGAGAATAATTTCAATTTAATATGTTCTTTTCTTACTCTGCTGCTGCTGAATTCTTTATCTCTGCTGCTGCTGCTGCTTCTTCTTCGTCTTCTTTTGATGCTGTTGCAGACTGTGTGCTCTTGCTGATGTACAAATATATTCATAAAATATAGTATAGCGATGATAAAGATGAAATAGAGCAGTGAAATAAAAAATACGACCATTTATTGTTGAACAGAAAAACAGAAAAATTAAAATACAATGGGAAAACTATAAATATTTAAAAGAATAAAAATATAAAAATGAGAGTAATTTTATTATCACTTTACGAAAATGTAAACAAAAAGTGTGGAAAACGAAAACGAAACGCTTATAGCAACAACAGATGCTGCTGGATGTTATAGGTATGGTATGAAGTAGTGAAAGATTTAAATATTTATGAGATATTTAAAATACGAATTGTACTTAATACGTGGAGGCAAATGGAACTAATTTAAAAATGAATTTTAATTACTTGAATGGAGAGAGTGAAAAAATGGCACCCTATTAGTAATTAATAATGACAGGGAACCAATAGAAAAATACTATATAATTTAAAATGAATAGCTGATATACAATAAATAGAAGTCGAGAGAAATATGAATGATAGATCACATATCTAAAGATAAAATCATTATCGCAAGAGTAGCTAACAACCTTCATTTAAATACGTATAGTACATTTATTTCCACAGTGGCCCCCCTTCCAACATTCGAAAACTTTTCTACGCTAATCTCAAAACTTTTCTTCAGAACATTTTCTCTTCTTTTGTTATACAATTCTTTCACTCATTCAAACTCGTTTCCTACTGAATTTCACTTTCTTTTTAAATTTTTCTTAGAAGATTTTACACTCACTAGTACTTTTATTTGATATCTTTATTTCTTGACATTTCAAATAATGAAATGGCAAAAAAAATCACAAGTTTTATGTCTTTAAAAAGAAGGGCACGAAAAAGTTAACGAATTTTCAATCACTTTCACTTGGTATTTCACTTGGTAAGCATAGCTAATTTCTTACCTTTTTTTTGTTTGTTATGTTATTATTTTAATTATTAATATCGTCTCTTTATTCTTGGAATCATTTGCAAGAATTATGCAAGTTTAATTTTCTTGCCTTAAGCTTCGATATTTTTCTTCAACGTAGCAAAGAAAAAAGGCGAAAGTTTGCATTTAAGAAAATCAAATTGGCAAAAAGTTCGGTTTTAGTTTCATACCCTTGAAGGTATTTCACAATTAACAGCGACTACTTTTTTAACAACTGCACATAGAAAATTATCCCACTCTTGGGAGGAATCCAGTAACCGCAACTGGCGGCTATTACGGAGGGGTAGTAAATTTATTTAAAAAGGTCCGTTTTGCCAATGGCGTATTTTGTCTTCTATTGTGATTTTATTTAGTCGTAGATTAACTTTATTAAATAGAACCAGGCGACAGTCAAAAAAATTTGTATTACCATTTAGATATTTATGAAATATTTTTAAAGATTTCGTTTAATGTTATAGAAATGCAATCGAAAATGTCGTATGACTTTAACAATTGCCTTGGTTTCTTATCACAAGTAATGATTTTTTAAAAATTCCTCACATTACATCTTTGCACAACTTAAAACCTAGCAAGGACTTTTTAAGTCCCTGATTAGGAATATTCGACTGATAAAGTGTTTCGCTAAAAAATTACAATAAGTTATTTTCACAAAATATTAGTCAATCACATTGTGGTACAAAATTTGTGGAGATTATAAAATTTAATCATGAATTTTTGAGCAAATTTTTGTACCCGAACTGAATCTTGTCAAAGTGAGATCATAGCTAACTACATGACTTCTATCTTTGATTTTACGATTAGAATTTCAACTCTCTGTGCAACCGGGGAAGACTGGGAGTTTGCCTCTGTAAAAGGTAATTTGGGTATTACCAATTGCACCACCAACGACTCAAAGATGGAGATGGGAACTAATGCCTGATGTCTACTATATAGCCTGTAGATAAGGTAGTCGTATCAGCTACCGGACTCAAGCGGAGATCTATGCAATTGAGAAATCAGCTAATCTAATGCAAAACACTACAATTTGAACTTCGAATATCACTATTTATGTTAACAGCCAGGCAGAACTGAAAGTGATATAATCCAAGGTTAACCCTTTGAAGGTTGTAATGAAAGAATAAATTCACTTGTGGGCAGTGAGCATCACAAGGTCTTTCTCTCTACTGGATTGCTGGACATAGCGATATTGAAGGGAACGAAATAAAGGGTGTTTTTTCTAGAAGTGTGGTTTTCAATCTGGCAATACTTTTTTCGAAGTTTGTCTTTTTGACAGCTGTCACTTGATTTATGCTCAGTTTGGTTTGCCATTTCATAATGAATAGACTTACGCATGAACAATGTTTGCAAATTATTGAAATTTATTATAAAAAATTCGTGCTCTGTGAAAAATGTGTGTTATCGCAAAATTGTCTTCAGAGACGATGTTCATTTTTGGCTCAATGGATTTGTGAATAAGCCGAATTGCCGTATTTGGAGTGAAGACCAGCCAGAGACAGTTCAGCAGCTATCAATGCATCCCCTAAAATGCACTGTTTTGTGCGGCTTATGGCCAGGCGGTATCATTGGGCTGTACTTCTTCAAAGACGATGAAGGCTGCAACGTTATGGTCAATGGAGAAAGGTACCGTTCGATTATAACAATTTTTTTGATCGAAAATGCTAGAATTGGACTCGGCCGACATGTGGTTCCAACAGGCCGGTGCCACATGCCACAAGCCACACTGCACGCGAAACCATGCATCAATTGAGAGGCGAATTGAGAGGTGAGCAGTTAATCTCACGTTTTGGTGTAGTCAATTGGCCACCAAGATCGTATGATTTGACCCCATTAGACGATTTTTTGTGGAGCTATGTTAAGTCCCTTGTCTATAGGGACCAGCCAAACACGATTACTGCTTTGGAAGCCAACATTGAACGCGTCATTTGTGAGATTCCGGCCGAAATGTGTAAAATGGTGTGCCAAAATTGGACCTTCAGAATGGACCACCTGAAGCGTAGCCGCGGGCAACATTAAAGTGAAGTTATCCTTAAATGGCAGGAGTTAATTTATCGATCCAAATAAAGATTTCATTCACTTTTGTAAGATTTCTGTGTATTTTTTTTCATTTTCAAAAACTAAACTCTTATAAAAATCACCCTTTAGCTGGCGAGTTGGCCAGAAGAGGCTCTCACATGAACATTAACGAAGCGGATACCTCAATACAAATGCTGATACATAAACTATTTACGAACATAAACGAATATATCGAATGTGTATCGGCTAAGACCTATGGCCTAGGTTACAGTGGAAGAAAACGAAAGCTATTTTCAGGCTCAACAAATGTGCAGTACGGGTGCTTACCGGGGTCATAACCGGTCATTGTACAATCACATCAATGTTACAACATTGACGTATTCCGACGAGCGGACTTTTCAGAAGTTGTCACGATGAAGAAGGTGCTAAATCGTTCCTCCACTTCCTCTTTCGATGTCCAGGGCTATACATGAAACGGCTTCATTGCCTTTCTTCACAAGCCTAACAGAGATAGTAAATCTCCTGGCTTTTACCTGGAAATTGTTTGTCTCCGAGTGGCAGTTCGGATATCTATTCATCCGAACACGCCTTCGCAATATTTTTTTCTTATTTTTCCTTTCATGTCATGCGAATTTTTTTCTTATTTTTGTTATTATATAATATTTATATACAAAATCCACTCAAGAAGACACAAACAAAAAATACAAGTAACACTAAAAGATAAGAAAAATTTGTGTGTATTTTGGCTTCTTCTGTTATTTGATATCTGCGCGAATCTGCGCTAAGTGGAGAAGTGGAGATACTTGTACTCTGCACTTGTATTATGTTGCTACTATCACTGGCACAATGGAGGGTTGACACAGAATTTCAACAAGTCATCAACTACATACATTGTGTATGCTGGCAACCTTAGAGATAAACCGATATGGGAGCAAAAAATATTTAAGAAGAATAGAATATGTTGGGTATTGAAAATCATTTCTTGTTGGAGAAATGAGTTGCCAAAATAAATAAAGAGCAAAGAAAAACTGTAAATATCTTAATTTTTGTAATCTGGCAGGCGTATCGTAGCGTAGCTTAAAGCTCAGCATGCATGTGCACATGCATACAAGGTGGGGCAAAAGTCATAATGTCATGATGTGAACTGAGAAAAGTATATTATTTTTGCTTACTGAAATATGAGTTAGTTTTAATCATTTAAAATTTATAGTTTAAATTTTACAATTTATGAAATAATGCAAAACATTTTGGAGGTAATGCCCATCCATAGTAGTATATAAAAATCCAATGAGCGACGTTTCCTTTGCATGTACTTGGAACACTTGGCCATTGTCAATCATGTTTGCATTCAATGTAGGAGGGCTTCGTCGATAAAGCGCCCAAAAAATTCCATCGGCGACTTTTCATCTGCAAACATGTACCTACAATAACAATCTGGTATGGCAAAAACTTCACACACACTTGCATAATTGGTCATAGTGTTTGGATATGGTTGCGATATCTACGTCCTCTGGCTGAATTATTGTTTTGTTCTCCATGTAGACCTATACAAAGACTTGATTTGCTTTGATACTGTCCTTGGATGAGTATGCTCTGATAATTTTGGTTTGTTGCACTCACTGTATTGGCAAACAACAACAAATGCAAACAAATCATTTGTAATTTGAAAATGTTCCTCCTCTATGTTCTACATGACTGACATAATCAACTTTAATTGCAAAACCAAATCACCAAGTCTACCACCAATCCACACAGAAACGAAAGTGCAAGCAAAAATTTCAATCAGCTAGTAGCCGTAAACTGGATAACGATAGTTTGTATATCGGTTTTGTCTATTGGTGCAAAAATGCACCAACGACATTGGAGATTACCAGTTAATCATAAAGATCGAATAATAGAAGCAAATGATTTCTTATACATTCTAAAGTATACATAAAATGAAAAAAATTTTGGAGAAATTACGAAAGTAATAAGAATTTAAAAATACTTATTCTTAACTCAAAAGGGTTGAATCAAATTTTTACTTCAAATATTTCTATGTTATCTTTCGCAGATAAAAAGAGAAAAATCAACAAAGTTGGCTGTGCAAAAATTCACCAGCAGTGGGTTAATGAATAATTGTGATATTTGGGTATAGAAGTGACGTAACTATCATTTTGAAACGGAATCTGATGCGAAAAATGTTTTTAAAATATATGTTAGTTATATCCTTTCTACATGAAGGAAATGATGAACAAGAATTTGTACCTGTATGTTGAGTACAAATACAACTTTCAAGTTTAGGTTTCCATAAAAAATATACATTTTTTCCTCTTTTTCTTTAAGTCTTATTTCTTGGCAGTTTTAGCTACAGCCTGGCAACACTGGTTACTAGATGAACGATGGATGGCATCACTATTCAAAATAGTGAAAAAATATTCAGATAAAGTATTTATGTGAAAATGTTGTTCAGTGAAAATGTTGTTTTTTAATTCTCATATACTTTACAATATTTTTCACGTATGTATATAGATTTTTAAAATAAAAGATCTATCGCATAGCAAGTACGAAACTAGTTTAAACTAAGCTAGCTTCAAGCTACCTGTAGGTCCCCTCCATTCATGTACAAATATAACACGCACAACATGAGTGAATGAGAAAAAGCTCGGCCTAGGCCCTCCATGGGCTGTTATGCCATTAAAAGTAAAGTAAGGAAGTAAACTTCAAGCTACTCTGAAAAAGAGTAGTCCTCAACTAGTTAATTTGACACTATTTGAAATACTATATCAAAACATGCTAGTTCAATTTCTAGCTCAAAAGTTATCGAGAATAGGGCAATTGTCTTCTCGTGAAAAAAAACCAGTAGGTTGCGGAATGAACTAGTTGTGGTTTTTTTTAGTTAGTTAGTTAGTTACACTGCAGGGTATTTACATGGAAATTATACAATATGTATATATGACTTTAATATTGAAATTGAAATTGGAATATAAATTACAAATACTTTTCTTTTTTCTTTTTTGGTGATGTTCTTTAAGTGTATCAATGAATATATTATAAAGTTCTTTGTTGTTTTTGAATACAACATCAATCAAGCGGCTTTGGCCACTTTTCCCTGAGTTTTTCATCGATCATCTTTTCGATCATCTCGGGCGCTATAGCGATGATTTCGGCACGAATGTTTGCTTTGACCTCGTCAATGGCCTGAGGCTTGCTGGCATACAATACTTTGCTTTTCAAATATCCCCACAAAAACAAGTCCGGAGGGGTCAAATCTGGAGATCTGGGTGGCCAGACAATGTCTCCATTTTTTTACACTTGTTTGATGCATTATTTGATTTGCAGTGTGGCATGGCGCACCGTCTTGTTGAAACCAGTAACCGTCCAGACCTTTTTCACACATTTGTGGGCAGACATAATGAGCCAACATCCAACGATATCGACTGTTTCGCGGTCTCTGAAGCAAAATGGCACAATGATGGTTTTGGCGCAAACGCCAGCCCAAGCAGTCACTTGTTGGTCGTGTAATCGTGTTTGATGGATCTCGTGTTAACGGCACCAGAGAGTGTTAAATTGGCCTCGTCGGTCATCAAAATTTCCTTCCAAAAATCAGGTTTAGTGTCAACCATTCGAGCTACTGTTTGGCCGTATTCCAAGCGTCGTGGACAGTCTGTCGGCAATATTCTTTGAGTCAATTGCACTTTATACGGAAACAAATGCAAATCATCCTTCAAAATGCACCGCAAGATGGTTCCACTGACGCCAGAATGGTGAGAGCAGTGACGATGCGACACATGTGGATTCTCCGCAACACTCTCTCTTATCGCTTCAACCAGTTCATTGGAACGTCTTGGACGTTGTTGAACGGCTTGTCGACGATCTCCCAATGTCTCATGGCTGCAATCTGGGTTCCGTGCTGCCTATAGCTGTTCCGCTGCTGTCCGCTTGACCTAGATAAGTTGACCTTTCTTTGCCTCCTTGATTTTTCCAAAGCCTTTCATTCTGTATGTCACAGCATGCTCTGCCATAAGTTGAAGCACTACTTTAATTTCAGCAAAGATGCTATCTAATTGCTAGTTATCTGAGTAATCGATTACAGCAAGTACCATAAGAGTTGGAGACGTCATTTCCCCATTATCTCCGCTCCTTGCTGTCGTAGCACAGGGTTCAATTTTAGGACCTCTACTGTTTTCTACTTATTAATGATATTTTAATTGTATGCAAGCATACCTAGATGTATGCCTATGCTAACGATATTCAAGTATATATTTCCTGTGACCCTGCACTCATTGATGATATGACCTCCATGCCATTAAAGTTTGGACTGACAATAATAAATTACGTATTAACTCTTTGAAATCCAAAATCTTACCTTATCTCGAGGAAGACTTGTGGTTTTCCCGTTATTCCACCTATTTTTTGGTAATTTTTAAATTGAACTCTTGTTTAAAGTATCCTGAGCTTGGGTTTCATCCTGAATTCTAAGCCTACATGTGATCACATTAATGGTCTTGTTTTTAAAAACTACAATGTTTTACGATCAGTTAGATTCTCTGACGAATATACTCCCCTTGCAATTAGAATTAACCTTGTAAAACAATTAATAGTTCCGCACATTGCTTATTTTGATTTTGTCTTTAGTAAACTAGACTTGACCTCACAGCGCAAACTTGTACTTACGTTTAACAATGCGATTCGATATATCTTTGAACTACGTCGTTTCGACCAAATATCTCATAAATCTAATTGTGGAGTGGAATTAACTGTCTATTTGGCAATACGTAGCATAATTTTTCTTCACCGGATCATTCACTCCAAAGCGCCTACATATTTGTGTGATAAACAGCAATTTCTCCACTCCACTCCACTAGGTGGTCTCAACTTATGATTCTTAGGTATCCTAATCCTAATTCTGGTCGGTTCTTCTTCATCAACGCCATTAGGCTATGGAACTCACTTCCATCCCATCTTCAGCGGATGACTAATACAAGCAGATTCAGGGAAGCTATTCTCCAGCGTTTCTCCACTCTCTCACTCACTCCTCTTTATTGACTGTACTTTCTTTTCTCCTTTATATTTTACTTCTTGATGTACTTTGAAATAATTAATTCTGGTTGTACTACAAATTATAAATCAATAAACAATAAATCAATAAATCAATAAATCAATAAATCAATAAATCAATAAATCAATAAATCAATAAATCAATAAATCAATAAATCAATAAATCAATAAATCAATAAATCAATAAATCAATAAATCAATAAATCAATAAATCAATAAATCAATAAATCAATAAATCAATAAATCAATAAATCAATAAATCAATAAATCAATAAATCAATAAATCAATAAATCAATAAATCAATAAATCAATAAATCAATAAATCAATAAATCAATAAATCAATAAATCAATAAATCAATAAATCAATAAATCAATAAATCAATAAATCAATAAATCAATAAATCAATAAATCAATAAATCAATAAATCAATAAATCAATAAATCAATAAATCAATAAATCAATAAATCAATAAATCAATAAATCAATAAATCAATAAATCAATAAATCAATAAATCAATAAATCAATAAATCAATAAATCAATAAATCAATAAATCAATAAATCAATAAATCAATAAATCAATAAATCAATAAATCAATAAATCAATAAATCAATAAATCAATAAATCAATAAATCAATATATCAATAAATCAATAAATCAATAAATCAATAAATCAATAAATCAATAAATCAATAAATAAATAAATCAATAAATAAATAAATAAATAAATAAATAAATAAATAAATAAATAAATAAATAAATAAATAAATAAATAAATAAATAAATAAATAAATAAATAAATAAATAAATAAATAAATAAATAAATAAATAAATAAATAAATAAATAAATAAATAAATAAATAATTAAATAAATAAATAAATAAATAAATAAATAAATAAATAAATAAATAAATAAATAAATAAATAAATAAATAAATAAATAAATAAATAAATAAATAAATAAATAAATAAATAAATAATAGATAATAATGCCACTCATAAAGTTGGCGTGTCTTTTTCCCAGACAAAATTTCTTCAGTACATCATTTAACGCATTATTATGAATACGCAGACAGACAGCCATATATACATATATATACATACATATAAAGAACTATACAGCGAAGTGTTGTAATTCATGAAGCAAAAAAAAAATATGAAGTGGTTGAATACTTGAAAGTTAGGTGCTTCATTCCGCTTATGATATAAATCCAAACATACAATACTTAGTACATACTGAGACATATATACATATGTATGAGAGTTTTTCTCATATCACGAGACCTTTTTATGTATTTTCTCTCACTTAATCTACATGCATATGCTTATACTTTTGCTGCCAACTATATGTTGTGTGTGCGAAAGCGCCAAAATGTAGGCTACATAAAATATATACTTTTTTTACATAGATTTGTATGTGTGTATTTGTGCTTTTATAATGTGGATTTGTAAATAGTTTTGACAATACATTAAACACTGTTGCTACTGCTGCTAAAAATCTTTCATGACGAATCCCATTAAAATAATATTGTACTGGAGTAAATAAATTAATTCATGCATAAAATCAAATTGAATGCTTAATTTTTTGCATTTTACATTTTACTTATTTGTTTACAAAACGCCTTGAATTGAATTTGCATAAATTAGAAGCTAAATACGTGCAAAAATATATAAAATCTGTATGATTGCAAATACTTGTTCATTAAGCAAAAAATATAATAATTTTCATATTAAATTAATTGTGTATAGTAAATTTAACAAAATGTTGCACATATTTTGTGTCGTTGCACATTTTTAAACTGAATTTAAGGTGAAGGACATATTGTACATACACACATAACTCAATAATACTTATTTACTTACTTAGCTGGCACTACAACCGATCATCGGCCTTGGCCGCCTCTATAAAGCTTCAACAGCCGCCTCTGCTATGCCAGTTGATAAGTCCAAGTGCAGTTAGGTCGCCTGTACCTGGTCTTTTCAAAGGCAATTAGGATGTCCTCTTCTGCGTGTTCTATTCATCTATTCGCTCAACAGGACCCAGCCAGCGAAGCCGCTGTATTTTTATATGCTTCAATATGTCAGTGTCGGCGTACAGCTCATTGTCCCTTTTTCGATACGCATATTGGACCATAGGCCTTACGGAATATCTTCCTCTCAAACGCTCCTAGCAGCCTCTCAATATTGGTGGTCAGTGTCCAAGTCTCGGCGCTATATATTATGATGGGAATGATGAGGGATTTATAGAGCGTTATTTTTATAGGTCGAGAGAAGGTTCTGCTTCTTAATTACCTATTGACCCCGTAGTAACATCTGTTGGGAAGAGTTTTTAGCTTTTAATGCTGCATCCTAGATAAACGATATCCTTAGCGTCTCTTAGTTTGTTCACACAAGGTATTTCGTTTTGTACTCGTTCACCACTAGACGCGTTCGACGAAACTCCCTTTCCAGGTTGGAGAATGCTGCACTGACTGCTCAAGCGTTGATGCCAATGATGTCAATATCATCATCGTATGCTAGCAGCATGAAACTCTTGTAGAAACTAGTGCCAGAGATGTGGATGTTCGCAGCTCGAATTATTTTCTCCAGCAGAAGGTTAAAGAACTGGTATGATAGGGTGTCACCTTGTCTGAAATCTCTTTTGGTATCAAATGGCGCAGAGAGGCTGTTCCAATTTTCACTGCGCTGGTGGTGTTGGTCTGTATCATTTTGCAAAGACAAATGTACTTTGCAGGAGTACCAAAATCAGACATTGTGGCCTACAAGTGATCCCTAATCTTGCTGTCGAAGGCGGCTTTATAATCGATGAATAGATGATGGATGTCGATCTGTCTTTCTCGGCTCTCTTCTAGGATTTGGCGTAGTGTGAATATCTGATCGATGGTGGGTTTACAAGGCCTGAAGCCACACTGATAAGGTCCAATCAGTTTGTTGACGATGAGCTTCAGTGTTTCGCACAGTAAGCTCGATAGAACCTTATATGCAATATTAGCAAGGCTTATCCCACGGCAGTTGGCGCAGATCGTGAAATCACCTTTCTTATGGATTGGACAGAGTACGCTCCAATCAATTGCCATGGTTACATCCGACCATATTCTGCATAGAAGCTCGTGCATGCGTTTTGTGAGCTTTTCGCCTCCAGTGTTAAACAACTCAGCAGGCAGACTGCTCAGACCAAAAGAATATACATATATAAATTAATTTGCTTAGCCTCGTGAAAATTATAAATGGAACATTAAATCCTTTAGAAGGGTGGGCATATAAAGAAAAAGTGGAGGGTTGGTAAACAAACAATAGTAGTTAAACTTTATATAGATAATGAACAGCTCTTCTTCAGACATTAAAATTTACCAGCTTTAAAAAAAAAAAAAAAAAAAAAAAAACACTGCATAAATACAAAAGGTGAGAACATAAAAAAGCATAGCGTGACCTCTGAATAAATTCTGGCCAGTTGCATTCAGTTTTTGCTAAGATTTATTTCTTAAGTTTAAATGTTATCGGAAAAATTCGAATGCGCTTGAAAATAGAATAATATTTTTGATTGCCTATCTAACTCTATCAGAGTTGGATGTGATGAAAATATCTTCACTCATTCTTCCAAAATTCTTTAAATTCCTATCCAAGTTTTACCGTCAAGTTCATTTAAGTCAATCGATATTATGCCCTCCAAGTAGGTATGAGTGCAATATCTTCTTAGTTCTTCTCGAGTAACTTTGATTAGTCCAGCCTGATTAATAATCACTGGCTTTGCTCAGGTACCTACTTTTGCTGTCCATGCTCCAAGTAATTTCAAGTAAATGCCATTAGAAACATATTCTGGGGGTACTCATAAAACCTCCATCCTTGTGCCTTAATGTTTCAAGCATTTATTATTTATTCTATTTGTAATACGAGGTGTGATAAAAAAATAACCGTTATTTGAGTGAGTTACGTATGTTCGATTTTCGCATTTTTTTTTCTGTTATGTTGGTACACATGTCTGTTATATATGTTGGCAATACCAACCATTTTGGATTGTCAGTTTGTTTTTGACACATAAAAAGGTTAGTCGTGTTTTGGTGTGCTCTTCGATTTTTTACTATTCGAAAAAATGGATCAAAGAAACTGTATTCAGTTTTGTGTAAAAAATGAAATTAAATGCGCAAGGACATTTGAAATGTTGACTGTGGCCTTTGGCGAGTCTACTATGAGCAGAACACAAGTTCAATTGTGGTATAACCGGTTTAAGGAAGGCCGAGAAGATGTCAATGACGATGCTCGTCCTGGTCGCCCGAGCACGTCAACAACCGATGAAAACATTGACGCAGTGAAGAAAATGATTTTGGATAATCGTCGAATCACTATCAGAGAGGTTGCTGATGATGTTGGCATATCGTTCGGCTCATGCCAAGCAATTTTTACGGATGTTTTAGGCATGAAACGTGCGGCAGCGAAGATTGTTCCAAAATTGCTAAATTTTGAGCAAAAACAACGTCGCTTGTGCGTAAGTTTTTGGCCAAAAACAAAACCGTTATCATGCCTCAACCACCGTATTCACCGGACTTGGCCCCCGCTGACTTTTTCCTCTTCCCAAAACTGAAGACACCGATGAAAGGAAAGCGTTTTGCTACGATTGAGGAGATAAAAGAAAAATCGAAACAGGAGCTGTTGGCGATGCCAAAAAGCGCGTTTCAGAAGTGTTTCGAGGATTGGAAAAAACGCTGGCATAAGTGTATTATATCTGAGGGGGATTACTTTGAAGGGGACAAGATAGTTGTACAAAAAATAAACTCAAAGTCGAATGCTTCAACAATTTAACTTGAATTCCCACGCGTCAAAATGCATATTATATTTTCCACCATCTTACTTAATCCCATTTTTATATGCTTACGTTATCTACTAGCATAAAAAAATTCTAAAATGTGAATTAAATTAAAAGCTTTTCTCTTCAATATTTTTCCCATTTTTTTTTTGTTTTTTTTTTGTTTTTAGTGTCGAACAAAAGTTTTGGCAAAATTGTATTTACATTATGCGAGCGAGCGCATCGGTGCGTATGAATAACTTTAGAAAATACGATGATGAAGGAAGAAAAAGTAAGTGAGATTACGCAATTTTAATAATCCAAAATGACATGTCCTTATTTCATATTATTTGATGAGATTCCGTAGCAGCAGCAGCAGCAGTACAAGAGCTGTTGCCAATACTTTTGCTGCTGCTACTTACTTACTAGGAAAAAGTTGCTCTATCTGGCTGCATTACATTTAAAATATTAAATAATCATAAGAACGCACACTTGCATGTATTCAACAATCACCCGCAGCGCATATGCATGGATAAATTCTCATACACTCGTGCACAAACACATACACATTTACTCACATATTCGTTCATGGTTATAGCAATGTTATTTAGTAAAGTAGCTCTCGAACTCAGGAGCAAAAAATGATTTAAGTATTTCTTTCCATTCCGAGCATTTACGAAATATATGCAGAAAGCCATACGCAACATGCTGCCATAATATATCAAGCATTCAAGCAGCAGGAGGCAGATAGCGAAGGTATGGGGACAGAGAGTGTTGCTTGCATCTTAAAAGCGGCAACAACAACAACAACCAAAATGCATTTAACGAAATTGATTAAAGCAGTATGTACATATGTACAATATGTATGCAGATAGTAGTAGTGAAGTAGCTGCACATACCAGCAGCATAATTCGTCGGTGATGCGAGCCGAAATGATAAATTGAATTGTCGCCTTGAAAGTGTTGTAGCACTTTTTGTCATCTCCAGCGATGATATTGGTGAAGTGAAATTAAATTCTTCGTTTTCTCCTTGTATGTGTTTGTATGTACAGAAAAAATATCATGAGTAAGAGAGCAAGAGATTGCACATACCACACACACACACACACGCACACACACACAGGCACGCGTAGTAATGTACGAATCATAAATTTTTATGCTGTGGTAAAGAGTGTAACAACCGCAAACATACACAAATGTACAATAAAGCTCTGCCAAAAAAAAAACAAAAGAAATATAAATGTACAGCCAGCAAGGAAAGGCAGAATGAATGATGCAGCAAATGTAGCGGCATCGGTTTAAGTAGAGAAAAATAGCAAGCAGCCGTTCGGGCGCACTACAACCGCAAGACGATGCCATCGATGAAGAAGTAGCATAAGATTTTCGTCATAAAATGAAAATTAAATGGATCGCAATGCATTTCATTCATCTGTAAATGCCAAATGTTGGAATTTACTTACCCATTTGGGATGCATGCATACGAGTACCTACATACACACATACATATTTATATATTTACTTATATGCATATGAAAATACATACATACACAAATGTGTGTGTTGTTGTTTGTTTTTTTTTTTTTTTTTTTTTTTGTTCCTTCGTCAGGGTGTGTCATTTCAATTCAGGATATTAAAATCAGAAAAATTTATTACCGTATTCGTTGTTGCTGACATTAAAAGCAGTCAATGGAGAAATAAAAACGAGAAAAATAAAAATAAATAAAGAAAACCAAACTTATTTCTCACTTCTTGCAATGAGAAAGTTTTAATATTCTTTGCTGTTAATTTCTTCGAGAGTGTTGAATATCTATATAAGTATGTAGAAAGAAAAGCTCAAAGAAATCCTCTCGATTGCTTACATAAATTCAACGATGTCCATGTGCAAACGAACGTTCCCAGCAGAGACACAATTTACAATTTCTACCTTAAGGCAATCTTAAGAAGATTTTTACTTAACGAAGGTTTTGAATTGTAGTTAATTCCTTTAATTGATGTTCTTTTTAACTAAATAATCAATCACGAAAAAATGTATTCAAATAATGAAAAATATGTAATTTTAACATTCAAGCAGTTTCAAATTTCAGAATTCAATCACTGCTGATAAGTTTGTCGGTATATCTAAATGAAGCAACCATTTTATGTGGAAAAGTTTTTCAACCAGTTTTCCTTTTTCAACTGATTCAGTTGTCAATTGAAGCACGCAGCTCCATTATTTTTTCACTGGGATATTTTCTTATACCATATATGAGATATATTAAAACGTGATTATGTAATAGAGTTGTAGCTAGCGCACGCATGTTTGTGCATGCATACGTATGCAAACAAAATTAAAGTAACGTATACGCCGTGTATGTCACCAGTTTTAATTAAACTTCTTTGTGCGTTGTTAATACGCTGCTGATGTTGATATGGATGTTTGTATTTTCAGTAGTTATCACTGAAACGTTAACAATGTTAATGAAACTTTAAAATAATTCCTTTTCTGATTTAACATCGGAAAAACTTTACATGTTAGATTGTAGAAAACTATAATACTTAATACATAGTTTGAGTTGTTCAATTTTAAATTGTGTAAAATTAAACAATGTAATTGTTCAGTTTGTTTAAGTGAAAATTAAATTTTCATATTAATTCTTCACTGGCGTATACTATGAATATTATATTATGTTTCGTACCAAGCGTGCAAAGTCGACTTTAGCTGATATTCCTTGTGGCCACAGATATCATGAATAATGGATTTTACTTCGATGGTTCTTCAAACTCAAATGCTGTTATAATAAATTCTAGAAATAAATTGTAAATATTCAATACAAAAATATGTACATATGTATCGTATTACCATATGTTAACAATCATTCACTTGGCGGAAAAAATAATAATAAGGATAAATTGTCAGGCATTCGCATAAATCTATTTTACTGTTTATTGCATTGGAAAAATGGCATAATTACGCATTTTTTTATTAACTTTTCAAATTCTCATATTCATGTTTAAAAATCGCGTGGTTTTGTTTTGTTGAATGAAAATGTTTTGCTTCACTTCACTTCACTTCTCTGATTTTATTTTTTTTTTTTTATTAACAATTTTACTTTTACTTACTTTTAATGGCACAACAGCCCATTGAGGGCCTAGGCCGAGCTTTTCATTAACAATTTTACATTTTTTTAATATTACAAAAAAATAAAAATTTTACAAACTCGTATAATTTTTAAAATGAAATGCAACTGAAAAATTTCAATTACAATTTTTATTAGCGAAGAGAATTTTGGAATTCCATACAAAAAATTTAACTAATTAATTAAAAACATATAATTAATTATTAAAAAATATAAAAGTTCTTTCACAGCATAGAAAAACAAATCTAAAAATTAATTGGAAGCTTCAGGCAAATGACATCAACATCAACATAAAATTTTGTTTTTTTTTTTTAATTATTTTAAAACCTTTGTTTTGACGTGCATTTTGTTTCAATTATTCCATGACCTTCTTTCTTCTCTAAAACTCCATATATGTACAAGGTGGCAAAGTTGTTACTCGAGTCCCAATGCTCCAGTGCGAGATTCAGGAAATTATGATCATGATGAAAGCAGATACCAGATGTAAGAGTAATAACCCGATTTTCTATTATTACTGTGAATAAACATTATCTACAAACAGAAACAACAACCATAGCAATGAACAAATGAATTAAATTACAACGAAAAAATTGTGCATACTTTTAGGATATTTGACTCCCAACGCTAAAAGTGGCACCATAAGAAGTTTTAAGACAAAATTACATTAAAAATCATTGCTTTTGTATTTATGATTTAAGAAATTTTAGGTGAAAAAAACTCCACTTAACGGAACTCATTTTCTAACCCTGAGAAGTATGTATGCAACTAGATACCTCAAAAGAAAGATAGAGAGAATGTGGAGCATAAACCGTAATTAACAGAAAATCCAGATTTGATGGATTTTGAAAAGTAAAAAGAACAGAAAAATTGCCTTTTCTAAATCTCAATTAAAAAGTAAAATATTAAAATATATTTTGATCGGTTTTTCTTAAAACGTTTTATTTTAATTTCGACTCTGATCTTTTTTCTTTTCCCACAACCAGTTCGCTCGTACGCGAAAAATTAACGTTTTCCTCAGTTTTCCCATTCTGTTTCTCACCGGAGTGTTTCACATATCTTAAATTCAAGCTAATACAAATGGGACACGCATCTCCCAGGGGACATATACGAGTATGTACTTATTGGACAATACAATAAGTAGATATAGTTTTAGTACCAAGCAGTAAAAAGATTATGGAATTTGTAAATATTATTACATAAACAAACGCACGATGGCAGCACTGGTATTCTGGAAAACCATAAAATTTTAACGGAAATATCATCCCTTTTACATCCCTCTACAGCAATGGAAAAAGAGCGTAAGTTCCATAGCATAACACAACCAGAATAACATTTTGCAAGAAAAATACTCAAGTAACTCGCAAAATGACTCAGGACTTTCAATATGTTATCATAATTTGGCTATAGCGCATCTGGAGCAAATGTGTTTTGCATTCTTGAACATGTGCAAATGTGTCTCACCCTTTCGTTTTAATATTTTAAATGGGAATAAACAAACAATTTTGTCTCCTTGGCGGCAACTATTGTCAGTGTGATATCGGTCTAACGAATTCTACGATGTTTCTTTTTAGTTTATTTATTTATTAAATCTTCTCTAATGGAACTAACAAAAACTATGGAAATCTTAAAACTAATCTATATTTTATATAATTCGTGCCACTGTTCGAATTTACATGTAATTTTGAGGTAAAAGTTGTTTTATTTTTGATAAGAAGGTTAGATGATTAAGTAGTATGATATTAGCACTTCTATGTACACATACGAAGAATCTGATTTAATAGGATGGCAGGTCTCTTCTTTTGAGACGTGTGAAGCTCGAATTACGTAGCAAGTTGTTAGCCAAAGCGTTGGGATGTCGTGACAACCGGTCATTGAACTTGCGGCTCAGCTCAGCAAGTTCATTTCTAACCAGTGGGATGCAGAGATCTTTTTGGATGTCAATGAACCAAGGAGCGCCGGGATATTTGTGACTGTGAGCGTTGAATGCTTTCGGTACTAGAATGGCTCGCGATGCCCCATAACTGGGCCCCGTAGGTCCAGATTGGTTTAATAATTGCTTTGTAAAGAAGTACTTTGTGATCGAGTCGAAGTCGTGAATTTTTATGAATAAGAAGCCAGTTGATATTGTGGGCCTTTAGCTTCATCCGCTTCTGTTTTGTATCAATGTGTTTCGTCCAGGTTAGCCGTCGTTCGAGGTGAATACCTAAGTATGTTACTTCGGTAACTTGTGGTATAGCTGTATTGTTTAGTACGATCGGCGGGCATGTTTCTTGGCGTAAGGAGAATGTAACGTATGTACATTTGCCCTCATTTACTCTCACTCTCCAGTTCGATAGCCAAGTTTCTATATTTTTCAGATGCTCATTTAGTACTGGGATTATGTTGTGAGTATAGGATGAAAGTAGCCTAACGATCGTTTGTTGGTAAATCAGGCGTGAAGAGGAGGTATAGAAGCGGACCAAGTACACTTCCTTGTGGTACTCCTGTTCCGATTTGAAAGTCTGGTGAAGTAAATTCGTTATATTTTACTCTAAATTAACGGTCACATGCTACGATGTAATATTTTTTTTTGCAAGATGTAATATTTTTTTTACACTTTGACTTCGTTTTGCATTAGCGACTACAAGGCGCAGAAAAGCGACTCGTTGCAGATATCAGATGCACTCATCATTTCGTTGCAATAGTTTCTATGCAATAACAAAGGAATAGTACGCATTCTAGCAGGCATAGTTCGAGCCATGATGTGATCGCTGTGGCGGAGTGATAGGGCGTTGGACTGTTACGCAGAGTCAAGTTCGTGGTTCGAATCTCGGCTCAGGCAAAATCAAAAAAGTTTAATAAAATAATAAATCTTTCTACACAGCACCACCTTTTGGAAGGTACGGTACATTTTCCTTATCCTTCCTATCCCTTTCGTTGGCGCTACATGCGGTCATAGTCGACATTGATAAACTGAAGTTCATTGTGGTAAAGGCATAACACTTTCCACTATGCCTGTTTATGTATTTATCGGTGTCCTGTGATTGCATTCCCTCTCTCATTCTGCCTCCTTCTTCATCCCACCTATCAATCTTCGTTCCTTCTTTCTCCTTTTAATGACAAAACAGCCCATGGAGGGCCTACGACGAGATTTTCGAACGCGAACGGCGAGGTAAAAAGCTTCTCATAAACAATTTTTACTATTGTAGGTTTGCCCTTGCATGCCAAGAGGTGGTGCTGTGTAGAAAAATGCTTCTTTTTTTTTACTTTTTGAGTCAAACCCCGGACACTCTGCGTAGCCGCCCAAAGCACTACCACTACGCCACAGCGACCAATCCTTCCAATCAACACAATTCTCTGCATTACAAATGCAGAATAGGGAAATTAAAAAAAAAACTAAATTTTAATTTCTTACACTTGAACTCGCAGAGTAGATGCCATTAATAAATTAAAAACTTTGTTTGCTTTCACAAATAAAAAGAATAATCAGTTTCGTAATATTGCAACGTTGCATTAGGAATTCATTGATAGTTAGTTTTACTCGTATATGTGCATATATTAGTGTATTAAGTGGTTGCCGTGGCGTGGTTGATAGTGCGTTGGCCTGCTACGCAGAGTGTCCCGGGTTCAAATCCGGGCATAGGTAAAATCATAAAGTGGAAAAATCAATTTCTACCCGGCACCACCTCTTGGCAGACAATGGCAAACCTGCAAGAGTAAAATTACCAAAGAAAAGCTATTCACTTCGCCGTTCGGATTCGGCATACAACTGTTTGTCCCTTCCATACATGTAAAAATATAACATGCACAACATGAGTGGATGAAAAAGCTTGACCTAGGCCCCCCATGGGCTGTTGTATCATTAAAAGAAAGAAGATATTAAGAAGTTCAGCACCTACTCTTTCACGTATGAGATGTATAGGTATTAGTTTCGAATAAAACTTAAACTGTTCGTTTAACATTTCAACACATTTATATACACACACATATACATACATACTTAATTTCAAGTATATCCACGTTTAATACATTAGAAGGCATCAAATAAAATAAGTAGTCGCTATAAAAAGTTACCATACGACCTTGGCACATCAGGAAACACACAAACATCCAAACTAACAATTCACACGCTGCTTCTACTGTGCGCTTCAAGTTTATTTATGTACAATTGTGTGCGAGCATGCTTGCGTTTGCTAGCTAGGTAGTGTTTATTTATGAGCTAATAAAACCACGAAATGACCTTCACACATTTAAAAACACACACACGCACACCTGAATGAACACAAGCACACACTTGAGTGATACGTTGAGCGACGAGCAGCGAGCGCATTGTGCGAGAAAAATTACTTTCAATAGACTGATTAGAAAATCACTTCCATTTGCCCTCCATCAAATGCACTCACACGCATACACACAACTCACATACATACACACATATATATATTCATACATACAAACTGCTTAAAAATCCTTTCACAATGTCAATAACTTCGATGGTAGCTGTAGCAGTAGCAATACTATTACTATCGCCAGCATTGTCACCGTAATCGTCATCATCAGCGTCACCATTACGCCATCAGTATCGATGCCTTCAAGCCTTCTCAATGTCAGTTTCATTGGCACAAATAAAAAAACAAAACAAAACACATCAAATATATATACAACAACAAAAAGTGTAAAGAAAGAGAAAATTGTAGTGGAATAGTGAAAGGGGAGGATGGAAGAAACGCCAGAGAATGGTTATGAAAAAACTGAAGCAGCTAAATAAAAGGCATCGCACCTTTTTCCATTGTCCTTTGACACATCGCACATAAACTTTTATATCGTACTTACATATGTACATTATACCATATGTATATGAGGGCTCATTTGCCCAGCTGTAAAGTAAGTGTTGTACAATAATGTAAATCAATGAATTCTTCAGTCAAAATTATTACAATCTAAACTTGTTCCCAAACTACGAGTATACCAGCCGAAGAAATATGAACGACAAGCAATGTTTTCTGCATTTCATATCAGTTTCTTTTAATCATCTTTGCCTTACACTGGATTTAAGAAAAACGATATTTCCCTTAAAAGACAAATATTTTTGTCATAAAATTTATAATGCATACAGGAATTCTTTAAACACTGTGAATCGCATAGGATTGCATCTCTTTTACTTGAAATGAATGATTCTTTTCCGCTTAGGTACGTTTTCCCACTGGGTATTTATACATGTTTGTTTCTGTGTGTGTGTGTGTGTGTTGATGTAGTACATTGTTGCAGGAAATACCCACACCGACACTCAAATACATATACCTTAATCTTAACACCGCCCATTATCGTTACTTTTATGCTCATTGTACTTTTACATTTCCCCTTTCCCTTCGTCTTCCTTCACCCCCTCTTTAATTCTATAATATTTACTTTGTGTATTTTTATATTGAAAATGTATTTGATTTTCTCATCTTCCCATATCAATAGCATTTAATTGTATAATTTATAAATATTGCCTTTGCGTTACTGCCATTTCTGCTGTCTGGTACCAGCTTCATACTAGTGGCTGCTGTTGTTGTAGTGTCATTCCTTGCCATGGTCTTGTGGTACGTTTTATTGTTAATTAACAGAATGAGAATAATGTATAACTAATGGTAATTATGCAAAACCATTTTTGAACGTTTATCCATATCAAAACGAGTTTGGATATGTAATATTAAGAACTTTATAGCCAAATATTATGTTAGCAATCAAATTCAGCTGAACTAAGTACTTAGTTTTCTATAGGGTATCCCCACCTTTTTAAGTTACTCTAATGTTAGCATGACAGAAGAAATATAAGAAGTATCAGGATTTATTCTATGTAGACAGTGAACTAAACTGATACTGTAAATACTCTCGCCCTTTACTCATTTATATCCAGGCCAGTCTGAAAAGGTAACACCCATACTAGACTAGATTCTCCTTCAAACGTATTTCTTAAATAGTAGCTATATGGATGAAGAGGAGAATGAGACAGTCTATTTCCCAGAAAACTTTCTACAATGCCAAATAAAATTTAGAGGAATCCAGTTTATAAATGGGTATGTACTTGTTCAATTCCATATAGAAAACCCCATGCCCGAGAGATAAATTGAAATTTGTCGCATAGTGGGTAAGTAGGTATTAGAGATATGCACGCGCCGAAAGTTTTGCCGTGATACAGAAAAGTCACGCGTGAGCTTGAGCGATTTACGGTTAAAATCACAAAAATGTGGTAAGAGTGAGTGAGTGAGATTTTATGGTGCGTGATCATGCGTTCTCCTTGGAACACAGTAAATGTTATTTATATTTTTTCTTCAATAGTTTTGTCAGCTTTTATTTTGGAAAATTAGCCACTATATGTTGTTTTATATTACTGTTCCCATTACTGAATAATTTTAATATAATTCGATATAGAACGTAGATGTTTTTATGTATGTGTAAATTGTGCAAATAAAACTGTCAATGTTTTGCTATTAAAATTCTTTTTTATGATTATTTTCCGTGACTGTTCGTGCATGAGTCATAAACTTTGGCGTGAGTGAGTGAGTGTACAAATTTCTAAAATCTCGACAATATAACACGCACAACATGAGTGGATGCGAAAGTGGATGCGGCCTTTGGCGCTACAAGCGATCATAGTCGACACTGATAAACTGAAGTTCATTGTGGTAAAGGCATAACACTTGTCACAATGGCTGTCCAACTCTTTATCGGTGTCCTGTGTGATTGCATTCCCACTCTCATTCTCCCTCCTTCTTCCTCCCACCTATCAATCTTCCTTCCATTCAACACGATGCTCGGTGTGTTGAATGTATCAATACAAAATGTACAATAAAAAGTTGTCGTGAGTTGAAAATCACTCAAGCCCCCATCTCTAATAGGTACATATTTTTCTCATCTATGATGATTACAATGCACTTATATGTACATAGATGTATGCAGGTAGTGTAAAGGGGGGAAAAATAGCGGCTATTCTGGCATAAACTGCTCGTTGTTGTTATCAACAACAATAACACCAGAAACAAAACAAAATGAAACAAGAACAACAGCAAGTGTAGCAGCAGCACCAACAACAGACGCAAGTGCACTATCAACACACTTATGCACACACATAAGAGCTTACATACATGGTAGCACATGTAAAAACACATTTACACTTACTCACAAATGATTCATTATACACCCACAGCTCCTTGAAATAGACTACATACTTATAGATACTCAAGTGAGCTTACCTGAACGCGACAGTGCAAGTATGTACTGCATATAACATACACACATACCACTAGATATATATGTATGTACATACATACATTTTACATATGCAAAACGTTTTTTCCTCGTATTACCTCGTATGTTCGGTCACTTTCACTGACGTCGCAGCCACAACCGCAAAAACCAATTGACTTTGAACTTGAATTTATTGATCGCTTCATGCAATGAAAGTGCACATAAACAATACGTATGCAGATTCAATATTGTAAATATATATGCACATGTGTTCATATGTACATGATATTTATGTATGAAGCTACTAAATGAACCTGAATAAACCGCAAGGCAAAATGCGAAAAACGGAAAAAGCGAAGTGGAAATTAAAACCTCGAATACAATCATGCAACAATTATGCATAAGAGACAAAAAGTAATTTTTATTACGGGTATTTAATATTCAAGTATAAATATTTTCATACACAAGATAAAAAAAAAAAAAGATACCAAGCGTTTTTGTTTTCAATGTACATATTACAAAGCTCTGATATATGTATGTAATAAATTATATGAGTAAAAACAAATAGGAACGTAGTGAAGCAGAAGAATTGAAAAGAGAAACGGAAAAGAAAATAATTTTTTTTTGTTTTTCCTTTTTTTTTTTTGCTTGAGGTAACATTCTTGCAAAGTTTTCGTCATTTCGTTTTTTGTATGAAATTATTTATGATCTGGAAAAAAAAGAAGAAAAACCACTAGCATACCATACGCAATAAAATAAATGTTAGGACATGCCACATATGTATAATAACAATAAGTAAAACGCAATAATTGCTAAATAAGCGAGAGCCATCGTACCGCACAAAGTGATTGTAAATCAACAAATCAAAATCATGTAGCATACTTTTAGGTAGATTTATCAAATTTAATACATTAATTAATACAAAATGATTGTCTCATGGAAGGCGAATTCAAATGAATGGAATAAGAATATATAAAGATTTCACAGTTGTCCTGTAGAATCTAGAAAGGCCAGTTAGAAAGTATCCCCCCTGATTCGGGATAGCCTGTGTCCATCGCTCTTGTTTGCAGTCACGGCAACAGTAGTACAATCTAGTGGCGCTTCCAACTAATACCTGAACCGCCCAGTGAGTAACTGTGTGCTTAACGTGATACTGGAGCAGCAGAAAATCACCTTGCTTTTCTTCCTTGCTTCTTGTTTTAATGGCCCAACAGCCCATGGAGGGCCTCGGTCGCGCTTTTCGCATACCCCTGTTGTTTTATGCCGAATCCGAACGGCAAAGTGGAAAGCTTTTCTCAGATAATTCCTAGTCTTGTATATGTCTACCACTTTAAGGTATACTCGTACGCTGTGAATAATGTTTGGAACATTTTTATGTTACTCTATTTCTTGTTTCTGAGAAAAATTTTGAAATATTCCCGAGGTATGTATACTTATAATAATTTTTATTCATATCATTCCTGGGTAGCTCAGGTATTAGAACAAAGTTGGCTTTCAGCTCTCTACTGCGAATGAATTTCTTCGACTAGCTCCCTATCTAGGTAAACTTATGAGTGTACATTTGGCTGTCGCATCTATTATTTAAGTACATACTGGATATGCCTTCTTCTTCCTCTTGGCTGCCGTATGGTATATATTAAGTACGTACTGGATATGTCTTCTTCTTCCTCTTGGCTGCCGTATATATGTATAGGTATTAAATACATACTGGATATGTCTTCTTCTTTTAATGGCACAACAGCCCATGGATGGCCTAGGACGGGCTATAGCATTCACTCATGTTGTGCATGGTATATTTTTGTACATGAATGGGAGAGTCCTACGGTTTTTGCTGAATCCGAACGGCGAAGTGAAATGTTTTTCTTAGAGGTGGTGCCGTGTAAAAAATGTTTGTTTCTACTTTCTGATTTTACAAATGCTGGTTTTTTAATTTCGGACACTCTGCGTAGCAGACCAACGCACTACCAACTACCTAAGTTCTCTTAATCCTGTATTGCAAACACAGGCTATACTTTAGTGAGGATGTTCCCCATATCATATTAACTTGCGTAGTTTTATACCAAATCTCAATGGATTGTTAGTATCGAACAAGATATAGACTTAAAACTATCAGTCGCTGGTGATTAGATTTATACAGAGATATTTATGTTAGAGGTCAAAATCAATAACAAGTTTGGCAATTAAAAGCTTCTATTGTCTTACAAATGATAAGGAATTTAAAATTTACTTCTTGAAATTATTTTTACTAGGGATGGCAAAAAATGATCATCAGAAGTCTTGAATATGTGAAAGAAACAATTATTTAAAAAATTTTGAGCTTATTGTGAATGTCTCGCTGTTCGCTGTAAAAACTGTTCGTTTTTTGAGTCAAATCAGTCATCGATTAATTTTTTCTGTTTACCAACATTTTGTTGCCGCTATTCTGTTGCAACTGCTACTGTTGTTGTTAGCTGCAGGTTGTAGGATTTTCCCCCCTTTTTTTTGCATCAATATAAAGTTGTAGATTTTAATACCATACCACATATTCGTATAGTAAGAAAAGTGCTCACGCATGTGCAAGTATGAGTGAATATTACTGAATATGAAATGTCTGTGTGAACGAGTGTGTTGTGGTTGTGTTGGTGTGTCTGATTATGTGCATATTCAGCAAAAGATCTAAGTTCATTCTTAGTTTACATTTCAGGAGGTGAAAAAGCACCCACACACACACTTTTCCACATGCATGAT
Source organism: Palloptera scutellata (assembly GCA_958295655.1). Taxonomy (NCBI): domain Eukaryota; kingdom Metazoa; phylum Arthropoda; class Insecta; order Diptera; family Pallopteridae; genus Palloptera; species Palloptera scutellata. The sequence goes on from OY282451.1 coordinate 44,049,897, forward strand.
AATTTTATGCTGATTTTGTTTTTTCTGAATTTTTTATAATTTTTTTCTTATATTTTTTGTATAACTAAAACATTCTCAAAAATATCAAAACAGCTTCAATTTTATGTTTGCAATTTTTTTTATGAGTATGGAAATTTTTTAAAGTCTGATTTACGTATATAAATAGAGCGAAATTGAAAAAAAGTTAAAAATTAGTGTGGTTGATACTTTGTGTTTTTTTTAGAAATGTGGTTTTCAATCTGACAATACTTTTTTCGGAGTTGGTCTTTTTGACAGCTGTCACTTGACTTATGCTCAGTTTGGTTTGCCATTTCATAATGAATAGACTTACTTCTGAACAACGTTTGCCAATCGTGAAAATTTACTTCCAAAATAAAGGTTCGGTTCATCAACACATCGCGCGCTGCGTCCAATATTCGGTCGACATAATCGCCCAGCAGAGTCGGTAATTCGAGCAACCATGGATCGGTTTCGCACCACGTTTACTCTAGTGGATAATGCGCATCCTCAGAGACGACGTACTGTGCGCATCGAAGACGCTATTGCTGCTGTGGAGCAGATTATCAAGAAGACCCGAATGAGTACATCCGCCGTCGCGCGCAACAATTGGAGCTATACCCATCCACTTTATGGAAGATTTTATGGAAGAATCTTGGTTTGCGATCTTAAAAAATCCAACTCGTGCAAGAATTGAAGCCGAACGACCATCAAGCGCGTCGCACGTTCGGCGAATGGGCCCAAAACAAGATGGCCACCGATCCCGATTTTCACAAGCGAACCCGATTTTGTTCAGTGATGAAGCTCACTTTTGGTTGAATGGGTTGGGTACGTTAATAAGCAAAATTGTCTCATTTGGACTGATCATAATTCACAAGCCATTGTTGAGACGCCGTTACATCCTCAAAAAGTCAGTGTTTGGTGTGCTCTATGGGCAGAGGGAATCATTGGTCCATAATTCTTCAAAGATGAAGCCAGTCATAATGTTACAGTATATGGGGAACGCTATAGAGCCATGATTAATGACATTTTCGTGCCTGAATTGTGAATTGGAGGATGTTGATGTGGACGACCTTTGGTTGCAACAAGACGGCGCTACATGCTATACAGCCATACAGCCAACGAAACAATCTATTTATTGAAGGAAACTTTTAGCCAGCGCATTATCTCGCGTCGTGGGCCTGTGGCGTGGCCTCCAAGATCGTGCGATTTAACACCGCTGAACTATTTTTTGTGGGGTTATGTGAAGTCGCTTGTCTACGCAGATAAGTCCGAGACGATTGACGCCTTGGAAGAGAATATTTGGCGCGTTATTACTGACATACGGCTCCAATTTCTGCAAAAAGTGGTCGAAAATTGGGTTTCTCGGCTGGAATTTATTCGTCCTAGCCGCGGCGCGGCGGCCACTTTCCCGAAATCGTTTTAAAACATAATAGCAAATGCTTATCTTTATAGTAAAGCTAAATTCTTGGCCATAACATTCAATAATATGCGTTTTATTTCTTCTTGAAAACCACACTTCTAAAAAAACATCCTGTATTTTTAGTGAGCTGCTCGAGATACCAAATTAATTGAAGTTTAATTAAAAGTCTTAAATTCTCGATGCTTATCATGGTACAAAAAAGTAAGAAGAAAATTAAAATGCTTGTTGAGTATCTCAATTTGGGGGAGAAATGAAGATTGTGCACAGTGAGAAATGAGAAGCAAGCGATAAGAATTGAAGACAATTATAATTTCATAAATGCATTTAATTATTTACGTAATAAGTATAATTAATAGTGCAATAATTCGTGATAGAAAAAAATATTAAGTTAATCAAAAAATTCCAATACAGAGATAAAGATTTCAGCTAAAGAATTATGACCAAAGATATCTTTGTAAACTTTAAGGTTTGACTAAGAGATATACCAGCAAATTTAATTCAATTTCTTTTTAAATATAGGTAAGCATTCCCGAATGATGTCCCATAAAAACTGAGCATAATTCATTTACATTCCAATACAGAGATAAAAATGTTTATATAAGTAGACGATATTTATTTATTTAAGTTTTCACATTCATTAATTTTCTGCACGAAATGACAAGTTCAAATACTGTCATACACTTACGCGAACACATGAATGGATTATGCACCCATGGCCAAAAACATAAAAATACACAAACACACACACACATGTGAAGTATGTATGTATAAAAAGCTTTACATGGAAGGCAGATGCAATCTCAAGTGTGGCTACATTAGCAATTTTCTTCTTATTCTTGACATTGTGAAAAGTATGCAAATGTATGCATACATATATATGTATGTATGTATGTATAAGTGCTTCGGTTTGTTGTCCTTTTGGGTTATTTGTTGCAATAAGTAAAATTTATATAAACGGACGTAAGTGTAGATTTCTCATTTCTAAATTGCGGAAACACATAAAATGCCAACACTCTCATGTAAATTACATAGGAGAATGTCATGTAGGCAAAATGCATACATACGTACACGCATACATACACGCTTACGTACAGGCATACTGCGTGCACATATGAATGTATATAAATTTGTTTCTACAAGTTCGCTTGATTTTCATGCAGTCACTCACACGGAAGGAAATTGCTTGAGAATATTTTTTCTTGACTTTCACCGGAATAGGAAATGAGCAAGAGCGTGATGCCGGAAGTTACAACAATAAGTTGTGAACACGAAAACTAGAGTGAATTGTGAAGTATAGATAGAGAGAGAGAAAGAGAGAGAGAGAGAGAGAGAGAGAGAGCGAATTGAAATGTGTGCGTGAGTGTAGAAACTACCAGCAATTGTTCTTAGCTTTTATATACGTTAAATATCATTGCGGTATGCTGATGCTACTTACTCATACAGCAGTAACTTTTTTGTCATGGTATTTCTTTCATTTATTCAGCACACATACATACAAGTTACAAGTATCTCAAGCATCAAGTGAAACTGGCGCAAATTTTCTTTTTGTGTTACTCAGAACAATAGTCACTTATATTCGTATACATAGTATACGTGAAAGTATCCTTAGCAGCTATGTTGCTACTATTGCATTCGCCTACAGGCAAAACAAACAGAAATACAGACAGAAGATTTATATATGGTTAAGCATTATACATATGTACATATATAACAGACAAGAACAAAAATATGACAAAAGGAGTAGGGAAGTACACAAACACGCACACACTCACACATACATACAGTCACACATATAAAATCGTTGTAGCGTACACACCACCAAGTGCTCAGTTTCGTTTTATTTATTATGGAAGTGATTGTGTGTAATTGCAAAAATTGCGTTATATTATTAGCGAGCAGCGTGGAAGAAAGTCCTTACAGACAGACAGAGCGCGCACTAGCAGCAACAATCTACCGTCACTTTTTCAGCACATTGTCGCAACATTTACTTTTTTCTATCCTCTGCAAATTAAAGCAATAAATTTACAAAAACGAAAATGTATTGCGAAATTTTGGCTTGAAGTAAAAAGCAAAACATACAAACACATTAATATTTATGAATTCATGCAATAAAACAATAAAAATCTTTTTTCAATTCCGCATGTCGGTGATATAAAAAATTTATGCATTTCATATTTGCGTAAAAAAGAAATTACTTCACTTGTAAATATTTCGTGTTCGTAATAGTATGCTTATAAATTATTTAACTTTTACCCTGTACTAAATACATAAATATTTACATAAAGAGAATCACTGTTCCATCGCTTCTACCACCTTTCTACGGGACCTACGGTTTCATGCCGAATCTAAACGGCGAAGTGAAAAGCTTTGCATAGGCAATTTTTAATCTTGTAAAGATTGTTTTTTCTACTTTTTGATTTTGCCGGTGCCGAGATTTAAACCCCGGACACTGTGCGTAGCAGGTAGTCAATCTACTACCTACTACGCCACGATCACGATCACTACGCGATCACTTCTAAATACCATCTTCAGTACAAAATTTATTGCTTAACTTATAAATACTTATGCAGGTGGATAGTTCGTCGTATTTCATTAAATATTTAGGAATACCTATGATTGAAAAATGAGATTTACTTGTACAACTAATTTTATGGTTAACTGATGGTTGATTTGATTCAGCTGGTCTCAAAGGAGCGAGCAGCACCGTTGCCAACGCTTGGTAAATTCTTGCGCTATGGGCCGCAAGTCCCCTAACGTTATTCGAACCCATTCTCGGTTTCACGATTGCATCAGGTACTTCAAATTCTATGACCTTTAGCACAGACACTTGCCTCTAAAATGCATCGCACGCTGTAATTCATTAGATTTAGAGACGGCGAATATGTTGCCCATTCTTGGCATGCGATAAAATCAGAAAAATTAACCCTGCATTAATCTAGCGCCGTTTTGGCTCTGCGAGCTGACGCTTTTATGTATTTCAAATCTGGATTTTTAATCATTATTCAATAATTTTAATTGGTCATTTCATTTCATAATCAATCTATATCGAATGTAAAAGATAAGGTAAATTGTTTTATAAAAAAAAATATGCAAATGCGAAAATAATTTCAATATTTTATAGTAAAAATGTGTTGTATAATTAAAATTTCCTCTAATTTTTCATTGTTTTTTATTTTGTGCCATTGCAGATGCGCCGTTAAATGGCGTCATATGCGGGGCAGAAAGCCCCATACCTACAACCACAACAACACTCAAATGAAAATGTTTATCAAAATGAAAAGGCAAAGTATGAGCAGCAGAGGCAGCAGAGGCAGCAGCAGCAGCAGACACCAGAAACAATAACAGAAAATTAAACAATACAACAATTGTCGACTTCTTGAGCTGTTTTCGATAAAATTGTAAAAAAGAAAAAACGCAACTCAATTTCGCACACACACACACACACACACACACTCACACACATTATCCAAACACTCTTACTCGCTAAACACCCCACAAGCAATCTTCCACAAAAACCACCGTCGCTTCACACATACGAGTGCTCGATAAACATAGCAAAAAAAAAAAGAAACAGGAACAAAATTAAATGAAATCACGTCTCAAATAACGAGGCGAAGCAACAACAGAACAAGTGAAATTTTAGAAAAACCACAAAATAAGACGACATATGAACAGCAGAAAAATAAATTGCTCTATAAAAGCAAAGCAAACAACAAAAGTAAGACGAGCATAAGTTTTGTTTTCGTCAACGAAGCAAGCAACAAATACAAACAAAAACACGCGCGCCAAACACTTAAAAGATCGTTAGGGGTTAAGCGCCCGTTACCTACCCATTTACTAACACATCCTGCTTTAACCCAATTCAAACCCGTGTACCAATATAAGAAGGTGATTTCGTCTGCCGACATCATCCACACTTAGCCAGACAACCCGCCCACCTGGACCCACAGTTCACCATTAGCCACCAAGCTGAAAAATCACCAAGCACGAACAACGAAATTACCTTTTCTCGTGGTAGGTGCTGGCGCTGTTTTTAGTGTGTCGTTGACATTGAAGTATTCGTATTCGTGGCAATCATATCGGGTTCAACGTCGCCGTTATTGTTACTGATGCTTTTCATTTCCGTTTCCGTTCATACTCGAACTCGCAAATAATTGTTTTGTCGCGTGATTTTCTTTGCTGAAATTTTCGGGTTTTCGCCGTTGTCGTGTTGTGTGTGTGTGTGTGTGTATGAGCGCCCGAGTGTGTGTTATACGTTCATTATTTTTTTTTCGTATTTTTCCTTTATTTAGTTCATTTGTTTTCATTGCTTTCGTTCCGATCCCATTGCCGGTGGTAGCAAAACAAACATTGCTCGCATTCAAACTCAAAAACATAAAATAATTTAAGATTCATTTCCTTCTGCTATAAGTATTTGAGAAGCAGTTTGCATAATAATACGTGGTTAAGAAAAACAACAACTAAAGCATATACTTATTCAAAAATTCTTCATTGACTGCAGCATGCGGGTGCAGAGTGCTTGAATTTTGTACACTTGATGAACATAACCTAAAAAACGACGAGCTTCACAAAAGGAACGCGCACTAAAATGGCACAAAAGACTGATTTTAAAGGTGCGTATATAGTAAATAAAATATTGTGATTTTACGCGTAACGGTACTTCTTTGCATTATTGCTTCTCTCTGAGAGAATTTCTCTTACTCATTCAAATTTGACACTTTTACTAGATTTTGTTCAGAACTACTCTTCTAATATTTATATCGCCAAAGGATTAAAAAGCAAATTGGAGAAATTCTTTGAGTAATGAAAAATAGTTGCCGTTTGCAATTCACCCTCACGCAACATTCAAAGTTCCCATTTAGGTTTGAGTGTAAGGCAGAAATAGAGAAGAAGGAAAAAAGGAAATTTGTAGATCTGGTTTGCTGCTCTCGCTAAATATTTGCACTCTCAACGACTGAGAACAATAATAATTTCTATAATGAAGTTTTGTTACCGACTAAATATGCCACAATATGCGATCTATGTTTAGGTGAGGATAATAAGGCGTGTGAATATCAGTTCAAATCGGGGACCCAAAGGTCCAAAGCGAACGCCTTCATATGTGAGTGACATGGATAAGTCACGCTGTCTAACCGGTATCCTCTGTTACAGCCTAAGAGCTGTTCTTATTAGGCCATATTAGTCGCCATATATATGGGAGAGATCCTATAATAGAGATCCTAGACTCCATACACTGAAGTAGTTTCTTCCGCAATCTTGAAGATTGTCGTAAATACTGAAGTACATAACTCTTCTTTTTGTTGTGACAACTTTTACCATAAACTAATTGCTGGAATCTGTCTGTCAAAAAACCGCTCTATTTTTTAACTAATGCCTTTCTTTATTTTTATGTTTATTTTTCTCAAATATTCCAGCAGCTGTTGGTTTCTCTGGGTAAAAGCTCTCCTCATCAGTCACTTTTCTTAGTATATTTTTATTCGTTTAGCTTCAAGCAATGTTTAAACTTTTTATAAACAAAAAGTAAGAAATTTGCCTCAAGAAGGTATAATTTTGAATACGTATTCTGAGAAATCGATCCTTACTCGCTTTATTATAATACTATTTCCTGAAATTGTCATTTGACTTCTAACTATTACTTATAATTATAAAACTTCTCATATACCCCTTTATCACTAAATTAAAGTAATGCAACCAAGTAGTTACGAACTTACTGTCACAAGATTTTATCAAAAATTCTATACGAATAATATTGACAACTAACCTGAGTCAGAGGAAAAATAAAATTTTTTTTTTCATTCCAAGTAATCCAAAAAACATCAAAACAATCGTTGAATTCATTTCTAATTTCCGGTAATAATTTTGAAAATATACACGCACATACAGACTGAGTCTAATGAGCTGAGAGTTTAAATATGTGCGGCTGATGAGGTAACCTATAAAAACATACCAACACACACAGACAAAATTCTCAAATACGTAGAGAAAAAGTTTTTTTTTCCCCCTATCTGATGAGCATTTCAAAAGACATTACCGTCACCAACAAAAGCAAAAACCGATTTTCAATTTAAATTTCAGACAGCAAACTCTTATCTCCGCGCGCCTACTACTCCTACTTAATCATTTCATTTAACAGCAAATGTAATACAAAATATCTACATATAAAGGGTGATTTTTGCTACTTGTTTTACGACGTTTATATTTCTGACAGTTCACGCGCGACTCTTCACATGTGTCAAAGTAAAAAATGCTCTGTTTGGTTTGCCATTTCATCATGAATAGACTTACGCCTGAACAACGTTTGCAAATTATTGAAATTTTTTTATCAAAATTCGTGCTCTGTGAAAAATGTGTTTCGCAAGCTACGTCCATTTTATAGTCGATCAGCTCATTGTGACCAAGTTTCGCACCAGTTTCACTTTATTGGACATCAATCCACCAAATCGTATCCATAGAGTGCGTGCCGAAGAGAATATTGCTGCTGTATCCGCCAGTGTTGAAGAAGATCGCAATATTTACATCCGCCGCCGATCACAGCAATTGGGTTTTTTGTTATTCGACCACCTGGAAGATTTTACGCAAAGATCTCAGATTAATGCCATACAAAATACAGCTGGTGCAAGAACTGAAGCCAGGCAATTTACCACAATGTCGAATTTTCAGTGAATGGGCCTTAGAAAAGCTGGATGAGGATCCGTTTTGGTTTGGGTTTGTGTTATTCGGCCACCTGGAAGATTTTACGCAAAGATCTCAGATTAATGCCATACAAAATACAGCTGGTGCAAGAACTGAAGCCAGGCCATCTACCACAATGTCGAATTTTCAGTGAATGGGCCTTAGAAAAGCTGGATGAGGATCCGTTTTTTTATCGCAAAATTGTCTTCAACGACGGGGCTCATTTTTGGCTCAATGGATACGTGAATAAGCAGAATTGCCGCAATTCAGCAGCTACCAATGCATCCAGAAAAATGCACTGTTTGATGCGTTTTATGCGCAGGCGGCATCATTGGGCCGTACTTCTTCAAAGACTATGAAGGCCGCAACGTTACGGTCAATGGAGAAAGGTAACGGTACCATTCGATGATAACAGACTTTTTTTCCGAAAATTCAAGAATTGGACCCGGCCAACATGTGGTTCCAAAAAGTATGCCAAAATTGGACCTTCAGAATGGACCACTTGAAGCGTAGCCGCGTGGCACATTTAAGTGAAATTATCTTTAGAAAAAATGTCTGTGTTTTCTTGAATTACCAAAAACTAAGCTCTTAAAAAATCACCCTTTATAAGCGACTACCTTCTGCACACTACTTATGAAAAATTTATTATTAATACAAATATATTCACACCATCTCTTTCTCTCCATTGCAGATGCGCTCGACTACATTTTTATCGCAAATGACAGCGGCTCCGGCTCGTATCTCATCTCTACCAGCAATAACAATGACATTGTGGCAACAACAGCAAATCGTGTGGCCAATGCATTAAGCGCCACCGCAACTGCTTCAGTGGCTACTGCCACCGCAGCGGCCATAATGGGTGATGCTGTTACTGCTGTCGGTGCTGGTGCCGGTGCTGCTATAACTAGTGCTGCTGCTGCTAGTTCGGCGACGTCAGATGTCAGTGGCATGGCCGCTCTAGTTGCGGAGAATATTTATAGCGGCGTTGCTGTCGGCCTGAGTGCAATGTTAATCAACGATACACTGCTCATGGATAGTAATGGCAATGGTACCGGAGCGGGAACGATGAGTCTCTTCGATGAAACTGTTAACGGAAGTGACCTTATGGCAGCGGTAAATGGCACCAGCGCGAATGCCACCACCACTAGTGATGATCTGGGAGAATTATTGAAAATGGCCGCAACGTCAGTTTTATTGGGACTCATGATTCTTGTGACGATAATTGGTGAGTGAGTAAATGAATGAGATGATGGATACAATCATACAATTACTACCGCACGAGCAAGTTTTTACTTTGATGTGAACTTTAAGTAATTGATTTTTCTTTCCTTTTTATTTTCATTTGCATTTTTAAGTTTAATTTAAGAAAGCGAGAAGTCGCAGAAGTATGTAATGTAGGTAGTACATATACATACACACTAATAACTAGTTATATACTTAAATATTTGCTGATAACTCCAATATTTGTAGAGAGAGACTTAACCATCTCAGGAGTCTGCAAAGGAGCTAACTCTGTATATCCTGACAGTATCTTGTATCTAGTTAGAAAAATCCAGACTGAAATATCTGTTTCCAAATCAAGAGGATTTCTTTCATGGAGTCCCAAAATTAAAGTTTGAAGAGGGTCTCTCTGTAACATCTTAAAAAATTACAGCACAACCTGCAACCTGGAAAGAAAAACTCATAAATTTGATTGAATGAAGAGTCAGGCGCAACTTCCGGAGAATATTTTATTTAAATCTTAGAATTATGCTCTGAAGAGAATTTATCTGTTACCTGTAAATCCCTAAAATAATTCCAGTAGAACCTGTTTTCAGAAAAGAAAAAATTATGGATTACAATGACTAAAGTTGACATTTCCACCATAGGATGATTTAATTCGAGTAGTCCAAAAATTTAGCTCTGAGGGTTTCTCTCTAATTACTAAAAAAAAATTACAGTAGAACCTTGAGTTGATAATTTAGTCTAAAGAGGGTCTCTCTATAAATACAAAAGAAAACTTACAGAAAATGCTGGCAACAGCATAAAGTTTTCTCACCTCCTGCTGACTTTTTTTCCACAAGCTCAGGGAAATTATGCTCAGGGGAAGGTGTGATTTCTAATAAAAAAAATAAATTTATCCAGCTACAACTAACAGGAAATAAAAACTGATGGATTTTACCGAATGAAATTTCTTTCTCCACCTAGAGAGGATCTGCCATGTATGCCATGAAGAAAATCTGTTAGTTAATAGCAGTAGTCGCTACGAAAAACAGATGAACCCTATGAATCCTGTGAATTGACTCAAGGTTTCGTTTCCTCCAATTTAATGAGAATGTGCTTCAGGAATAATGCGCGGAAAATTAGTCTTTGTAAATCCTAAACTATCAAAATTTTTCTCTCGTTCTTCAAAATGAAAGGCGAAAAACTCAACTTTTTGTGAATATATGCCCGAAATTCATAATTAAGTTGGACTGTACAGACTCATAGTAGACCTAACTTGAGGTGGTTGAAAAAAAATCATGAAAAAGTTCATACCATAGTTTTCTGGTTTGCACAGGCAGAGAGAGGGAAGCAGATTCATTGTAGAAATCCACAGAAATGGATGGAGAGTGTGTGGAGGTAGATTTTACTCAAACTCGTTACTCAAACGCTAGTATCTCAGACCCCAGTTGGTAATATTGTAGTATACCCCTCATTGCTGGTCGGGTTGCTGCTTCAGCAGTTGTTCACGACTCATACTCATTTCTGTAGCAGTATAGAATTTCTACATTAATTTTCTATTCTGAGTTCAGAAATGAAAAAAAATGTGCAAAAAATTTTCAGAGTTATATGTTACTACTCTAATAACTCTGAGCCAAGTTCGCACAAATAAAATCAAAACCCTTTCAACTTTTCAAAACCTATTTTTTTCTATTAAAACCTTTCAGCTTTTTACTTTGCTTTGCTCCTTAAGTAGTTAAATCCCTCCTCGTTTGGTTAACAGTTTCTATTGTTGTTTTTAACCTGTATCATATATAAAATATCGCGATAAGAACTCTAGAAGGTGTTTCTGTGTTTAGAGTCGAATTAAATGCAACTTTTTTCGGTTTTTTGATTATAACTTATAAAGGGTAAGGAATTTATGTTTACAGTTTTGAGCGTAGTTGTAGCTAATATGCTTACGCACACCCTTAGGATATATAAAAATTCGCAATATCAATTCTAGAGGGTGTTTTTGTGTCTAGGGTCGAATTAAGTGCGACTTTTTTCGGCTTTCTGCCTATAACTTATAAAGGGTAAGGAATTTCTATTTACAGTCTTCAGCGTAGATGTAGCTAATATACTTACGCACACATTTAGAATATTTAAAATATCAAGAAGACAACTCTAGAGGGTTATATTGTTTCTAGAGTCGAATTAAGTGCGACGTTTTTCGGTTTTTTGCTAATAACTTATAAAGGGTAACGAATTTCTATTAACGGTCTTCAGCGTAGTTGTAGCTAATATGCTTACGCACACCATTAGAATATATAAAACTTCGCGAAAACGACTCTAGAGTATGTTTTTGTGTCTAGAGTCGAATTAAGTTGGACTTTTTTCGGTTTTTGGCCTATAACTTATGAAGGGTAAGGAATTTCTATTTTCGGTCTTCAGCGTCGTTGTAGCTAATATACTTACGCACACATTTAGAATATATAAAATATCGAGAAAACAACTCTAGAGGGTGTTTTTGTGTCTAGAGTCGAATTAAGTTGGACTTTTTTCGGTTTTTCGCCTATAACTTGTGAAGTGTAAGGAATTTCTATTTTCGGTCTCCAGCGCAGTTGTAGCTAATATACTTACGCACACCCTAAGAATATATAAAATTTCGCAATATCAACTCTAGAGGATGTTTTTGTGTCTAGAGTCGAATTAAGTTGGACTTTTTTCGGTTTTTCGCCTATAAGTTATGAAGGGTAAGGAATTTCTATTTTCGGTCTTCAGCGTCGTTGTAGCTAATATTCTTAGGCACACCTTTATAATATACACAAAATCGAGAAAACAATTCTAGAGGCTGTTTTTGTGTCTAGAGCCGAATTAAGTGCGACTTTTTTCGGTTTTTTGCCTATAACGTAGTAGTTGTAGCTAATATACTTACACTAACTAACGCTAAGTATACTAGCTATAACTACGCTGAAGACTGTAAATAGAAATTCCTTACCCTTTATAAGTTATGGGCGAAATACCGAAAAAAGGCGCACTTAATTCGACTCTAGAAACAATATAACCCTCTAGATTTGTTTTCTTGATTTTTTATATATTCCAAATGTGTGCGTAAGTATATTAGCTACATCTACGCTGAAGACTGTAAATAGAAATTCCATACCCTTTATAAGTTATAGGCCAAAAACCGAAAAAAGTCGAACTTAGTTCGGCTCTAGACACAAGAATATCCTCTTGAGTCGTTTTTGCGAAGTTTTATATATCTAAGTGTGTGCGTAAGCATGTTGCTGCCAGCTAAGTAAGTAAGTGTGCGTAAGCATATTAGCTACAACTACGCTGAAGACTGTAAATAGAAATTCCTTACCCTTTATAAGTTATAAGCAAAAATTCGGAAAAAGTCGCACTTAATTCGACTCTAGACACAAAAACACCCTCTAGAGTTGTTTTCTCGATATTTTATATATTCTAAATGTGTGCGTAAGCATATTACCTACAACTACGCTGAAGACTGTAAATAGAAATTCCTTACCCTTCATAAGTTATAATCAAAAAACCGAAAAAAGTCGCATTTAATTTGACTCTAGACAGAAAAACACTCTCTAGAGTTGATATCGCGAAATTTTATGTATCCTAAAGGTGTAAGTAAGTATATTAGCTACAACTATGCCGAAGACTTACTTTACTTACTTTTGATGACACAACAGCCCATGGAGGGCCTAGGCCGAGCTTTTCGCATCCACTCATGTTGTGCGTGTTATATTTGTACATGAATGGAAGGGACCTACAGTTTAAAGCCGAATCCGAACGGCGAAGGAAAAGCTTTTCATAGCAATTTTTACTCTTGTAGGTTTGCCATTGCCTGACAAGAGGTGGTGCCGTGTAGAAAAATTATTTTTTCTACTTTTTTTTTTTGATTTTGCCTGTGCCGAGATTCGAACCCCGGACACTCTGCGTAGCAGTCCAACGCACTACCACTACGCCACAGCGACCACTATGCCGAAGACTGTAAATAGAAATTCCTTACCCTTTATAAGTTATAGGCCAAAAACCGAAAAAAGTCGCACTTAATTCGGCTCTAGACACAAAAACATACTCTAGAATTGTTTTCTCGATATTTTATATATTATAAAGATGTGCGTAAGTATATTAGCTACAACTACGCTGAAAACTGTTAATAGAGTTATTAGAGTAGTATCTACCACTTTCATAAAATTTTTTGCACATTTTTTTTCATTTCTGAACTCAGAATAGAAAATTAATGTAGAAATTCTATACTGCTACAGAAATGAGTATGAGTCGTGAACAACTGCTGAAGCAGCAACCCGACCAGCAATGAGGGGTATACTACAATATTACCAACTGGGGTCTGAGATACTAGCGTTTGAGTAACGAGTTTGCGTAAAATCTACCTCCACACACTCTCCATCCATTTCTGTGGATTTCTACAATGAATCTGCTCCCCTCTCTCTGCCTGTGCAAACCAGAAAACTATGGTATGAACTTTTTCATGATTTTTTTTCAACCACCTCAAGTTACGTCTACTATGAGTCTGTACAGTCCAACTTAATTATGAATTTCGGGCATATATTCACAAAAAGTTGAGTTTTTCGCCTTTCATTTTGAAGAACGAGAGAAAAATTTTGATAGTTTAGGATTTACAAAGACTAATTTTCCGCGCATTATTCCTTAAGCACATTCTCATTGAATTGGAGGAAACGAAAACTTGAGTCGATTCACAGGATTCATAGGATTCATCTGTTTTTCGTAGCGACTACTGCTATTAACCAACAGATTTTCTTCAGGGCATACATGGTAGATCCTCTCTAGGTGAAGAAAGAAAGAAATTTCATTCGGGAAAATCCATCAGTTTTTATTTCCTGTTAGTTGTAGCTGGATCAAATTTTTTTTTTTACAAATCACACCTTCCCCTGAGCATAATTTCCCTGAGCTTCTGGAAAAAAAGTCAACAGGAGGTGAGAAAACTTTATGCTGTTACCAGCATTTTCCAAGTTTACTTTTGTATTTATAGAGTTTTTATTAATTATTTATTATTTATAGAGTTTATATAAGTTTTCTTTTGTATTTATAGAGAGACCCTCTTTAGATTAAATTATCAACTCAAGGTTCTACTGTAATTTTTTTTTAGTAATTAGAGAGAAACCCTCAGAGCTGAATTTTTGGAATTAAATCATCCTATGGTGAAAATGTCAACTTTAGTCATTAAAATCCATAATTTTTTCTTTTCTGAAAACAGGTTCTACTGGAATTATTTTAGGGATTTACAGGTAACAGATAAATTCTCGTCAGAGCATAATTCTAAGACTTAAATAAAATATTCTCCGGAAGTAATTAAAAAAAAAAATAAAATTTATGAGTTTCTCTTTCCTGGTTGCAGGTTGCGCTGTAATTTTTTAAGATGTTACATAGAGACCCTCTTCAATCTTTAATTTTGGGACTTCATGATAGAAATCCTCTTGAGGTGGAAAGAGTTATTTCAGCCAAGATACTGTCAGGATATACAGAGTTAGACCCTTTGCAGCCTTTGTTTTCTCGATATTTTATATATTATAAAGGTGTGCGTAAGTATATTAGCTACAACTACGCTCAAGACTGTAAATAGAAATTCCTTACCCTTTTGTAAGTTATTAGCAAAAAACCGAAAAAAGTCGCACTTAATTCGGCTCTAGACACAAAACCACCTTCTAGAGTTGATTTCTGTATATTTTGTTTATTATATTGATGTGTGTAAGTATATTAGCTACAACTACGCTGAAGACTGTAAATAGAAATTCCTTACCCTTTATAAGTTATTGTCCAAAAACCGAAAAAAGTCGCACTTAATTCGACTCTAGAAACAAAAACTTCCTCTAGAGTTGTTTTCTGAAAGGTTTGCGTACGTATATTAGCTACAACTATGCTGAAGACTGTAAATGGATATTCCTTACCCTTTATAAGTTATAGGCCAAAAACTGAAAAAAGTCGCACTTAATTCGACTCTAGACACAAAAACACCCTCTAGAGTTGTTTTCTCGATATTTTATATGTGTAGAGGTGTGCGTAAGTATATTAGCTACAACTACTCTGAAGACTGTAAATAGAGATTTATTACTCTTTATAAGTTATAGGCAAGAAACCGAAAAAGGTCGCACTTAATTCGACTCTAGAATCAAAATCACCCTCTAGAGTTGTTTTCTCGATATTTTAATGTTTATGTGGGCGTAAGGGTATTAGCTACCACTACGCTGAAGACTGGAAATAGAAACTCCTTACTCCTTATAAGTTATTGTCCAAAAACCGAAATTCAGCTCTAGACACAAAAACATCCTCTAGAGTTGTTTTCTCAATATTTTATATATTATAAAGGTGTGAGTTAATTTATTAGATACAATTACGCTGAAGACCGTAAATAGAAACTCCTTACCCTTTATAAGTTATAGTTATTTTTCACTCGCTGGAAATTCATGTAGTGGTTATGAAGCAAGGTTAAAACTCGCTTGAAGTACTACCAGGTAATGTGGCTTCTCCTTGCTTCAATTTAACAATAGCTTTCAATATCAACAAGCTCGAATTACAAATTCTTAGCTATGTAATATCTATGTCACTTTTGGTGCATACTTTCATCCCCATTTGAATGATTCACATTCCCCCGCTTTATACATAGTAAATCTCGATATTTATTTATTAGAGATAAACGTTACATTCACCATTTACTTGATAGATGGCTAGAACATTTTCTAGTACCATATATATGTAGTATACCTAAATTCATACGTACGTAGTTACCATATACAATGGCTTGAGTTCCTACTCCATTTAACAACTATTTATTTCTGCCCGTACATGAAAAATAATGTTTCGCCCTAATACTTTTCTATTGCACCGCCAAACTAAAGTCACCCTCAATTTCAACATAAGAATCAGTTGTTGAGCTCGTATTAACTGATTCAATTCATTTTGAACAACAAGTTATGAAGAGCTAAAAGAAATGAGAAAAATAAAAGTTTTTACACTTCATTGATTTGGAATCTTTTAAGAAAATGTGAACGAATAAGGGTAGGAAACCTCTCACTGTACTGAAATTCAACACTTGGTGTTTGTCGTGTGTATGTATATACTCGTAGATGTGTGTATGTGTGTTAAGATAACATACTAAAACCACTTGCAAAACCATTTCATTAATAGCCCAATTTACAAAAACAGCTTCCTATTACCTACTTACACATTTACACACGCAACGTGTTGCATACAGTTGAGGTGAGGAGCAGCTACAAGCAAGCGACTACTACCGCTAACTAAGTGTATGGTACGCTCATTTATATATTACCAAAATATTTTTCATTTTATATACTTTTATCAAAAGGCATCGAATTTCTTTGCGACTTTCAAAAAAAATATCATATACCAAATTAATAAAAACACAGCAACAACGAAATCTCCAAATTGGCAACACATTGCTGCGATAAATCGAACGATTTTGTAGGCGCTCCATAATCTTCACAATTTAACTGACAACGACTACTGATTATTTTATTTCGTTATATATGTATACGAGTATATATTTTTTTTGTTACACCCGTCGATTTTTATTACGCTCGTTTGAACGCGCATGAAAGCGGATTAAGAGGAAGTACTTATATCCGCGCTGCCACCAAAGTGACTGACTCCCTCTATCTGCTATTACCACAAAACACAGTACTACTTCTTTTTTATATGGTAACCAAAGACGCATAGACGCATACACACATATATACTTATATAAATGTATTGGGAAAACTGTGAGAAGTAAAAGAAGAAACTTTGAGCATGAGCCCGTCTCTACTTTCGCTTGTGTTCCGACTTAATTTTCAGTTCAATTCATTATTTGTGAATTTATGTCAATCGGGAATTACAATTCAGTATGGTTGAACATAGTGGTGCGGCAAGTTTTCCCAGCCACTCTTCCCTGCCCCGACCGCCCACCATTTCTTTATATTCACACCAACCAGTTGGTAAATGAAATAAAATTTATGATGTATAAGCATTTTTATCTCGACGGATTTGATGCGGATTATTGAATATGGAGCTTTTTTTCTTGCTCTTTACAATTATTTTTATTTTATTCAGGCGACTTGGTTATACAAGGTGCAGTAAAAGAAATGTCATAATGTAAAATGCCTTCCATTTTGTAAGAAATAAAAAAAAAAATGGGCTCTGTATTCACGGAAAAATTTTTACGAAGGCATAAAATTGATGACAATTAGTTGGAGAAATGATATCGGTCAAATGACCACCTCCTGAGTTTGATGCACATTTGTGCTCGTTTTACGGCAAAACAAATTTCTTCTTGAGTGTTGTCTTTCAAGACTAGCAAGATTTTTGGTTTGTTGTGGGTAAGCGCGAGATTTCAAAAAGCCCAAAAGGCGGAAAGAAGTCTGGCGCAGTCAAATCTGGCGATTTGTCCGACAACTTCAAAGTGCCAAAACGAGAGATCAAAATGTCTGTCGATGCCCGAGATGTGTATCCCTCCATTGCTTGTTGTCAACATGTCTACAATATATGTAAATGCCAAAGCACAACGACAGTTGACGCGATTTTGTAAATATTATGGCACACTCACATTATGACATTTGTTCTGCCCCACCTTGTATTTACATTTATGTATTGTACCTATACATATTTGTGAATGTTCTGCTACATATTCCTATATATTTTTTTTTTTAATCTTTTTTATAAAATTTAATTGATTTTTCATTGTTAAAAAATTGTGTAGGTTCTCAAATCATCTTTAGGAATGAGGATTATTCAAGGCGATTTTACCTTTTATATCACTTACTTACTTAGTTGGCACTACAACCGATGATTGGTCTTGGCCGCCTCTATAAAGCTTCGTCAGTCGCGCCCGCTATGCGTGTGCTGGCGCCTGTTGGTAAGGTCAAGTGCAGTCAGGTTCCCTTGAGCATTCACATGGACAACTCGGTTTCGTTTATGCGAGATAAGTGTAAATCAGAGGAAGCATAGACAACGAATTATGCTTTTGGTGCTTAGATAAATTGGGCATCTCAATGCAATTTCAGTCGAAATCATGAAAATGTCCGATACAATGCAATTTGGGCTCAATGGGAATATAATAATATCAGCTAATACATTGCTATGATTTTCAAAATGCAATACAGATCGCTTTACATTTCACTGGTTAGATAATTTTAGCAGATTTTGTATATACTAAATCGGCAATTTACTCTATCATAATCCGGTCGTACTGGACTTCTGGGTTTAAAAAGGCTACAGAAGAGACGTGGCATAGTTGGTAGTGTGCGAGTTAAATCTCGGCACAGTCAAGAAATAAATATTTGAAACATAACATTTTTTTACTCGGCACCACCTTTTGACCGATAATGGCAAACCTTCTAGAGTAAAAATTTACTCAAGAAAAGCTTTCAGCTTTTACTTCGCCGTGCTGATTCGGCACAGATCTGTACATCTCTTCCAAT
Organism: Palloptera scutellata; assembly: GCA_958295655.1. Classification (NCBI taxonomy): domain Eukaryota; kingdom Metazoa; phylum Arthropoda; class Insecta; order Diptera; family Pallopteridae; genus Palloptera; species Palloptera scutellata. The sequence goes on from OY282451.1 coordinate 44,068,623, forward strand.
CATGTACAAATATAACACACAACATCAATGGATGCTAAAATCCTAGCCTACGAACTCTATGGGCTGTTAGTCGTCATTAAAGAAGAGGATGATAATGATGAAGAAGCAACAGAAGTACTCTAGTCATATTTCCTATGGACATGATGACGTGTCATATTGACTATACTCCTCTTCTTTCACCATTGTACAGCATTTATGCTCCACAGATGCACATGAAGCACAAATTTCTTCCAAATTTTATATCACACAATCAATTATGTTCGGAGTGAAGCCAATAATAGCTCTTGTATTTAATTTAATTTTATTGGCGAAGGAATCAACATAGATCGAGGGAAGTTTTAAAAAAATGATATTCACGTATAATACTCGTACTTATAACTAGATGTAGTTATTTAGTTAAGTTAATTAAGTTGGTTTTACCTTCTTTACTGTTGTTATCTGATAGATCTTTGTGAACATATGAAATAAATAAATACTATACATTTGGTACGTGTCCACCAGTCACCACCTTCTTTGTTGATCCTTCAATATATTTTGATGATTTCGTTCCACCATTTTCGATCTTACACATTGAGCCTGCCTCAATAACCTTTTAAGTAAAATATGCTCTGAGCTCTCAATGACCTAAGTATACAGAATGCATATCTCTTTAATTATAATTTAAATTTTTTTTTGTAATATAAACATTCACATTTTTGGGAAAGAATGCAACCACCATAGCTCCTTTTGTTTTCTCCACTATATACAAATGAGCACTTCTAAGAATAAATTGATTTCATTAATTTACTAAAATTTCTTTAATTCAATAGCTACAAACCTACGAAATCAAATATCTAAGCAAAAGCTATATAAATCTAGGTACTCAATCACATTACTAACAAACAAACCAACATACTAGTATACCTACTTATAAAGCAGAAACCGTACAAAATCGTTTAGAAGAAGGTAAAAAGAGAAAAAAAACAGGAGAATTAAATTTTCATCATGCATTTCAATACCGTTTATTAACATTTTCCTCATACTTTCATTTCCGTTTCTATTCCTTTTGTCCACGTTTTGCTGCTTTTAATGCTACTTGTGCTCTTTCATCGATTGTATTTGATTCGCTTCTAATATTCTATTCTATTCTATTTAATTGTATATAGGTATGAATGTTTATACCTACATATGTATATATGTATATGTAATCGTATATGTATATAAAGTAAAGCTCATTTGAGTTGAGATCCTTTTGAAATCCTTGCGCTTTCACATTTGATTGTGTGCATTTGTGTGTGCACTTATATATGTCTGTTTATGTATCTACATAAGTATGAATGTGCGGCTGTATAGCTTTTTATCGTATTCTGTTTTGTGTGTAAGCTATTGTTGTGATATTTTCGCAGTGAAAAGCAGAATATGAATAGAATAGCACTGAGTTCATAGTATAGAACTAAGTACCTTCATGGTTTTGTCGTGTTTCCTTTTTTATTTCTCATCATACACAATCTCGCATAGCATAGAAATTATAGCGGCAATAATAGCAATAATGATAAATAGCACAGCATACAATTGTTGTTATGCTGTTTGATCAGGACTTTACATTTTCATTTGTCACTTTCATCATATATTCGTAGCGATATATTCAGTGTATCATTGCAATTAATTTGATTATTTGCAATATTTAGTAGGTACTGTATAAAGTAAAACAAACTGTGAAAGTGTGAAAACTTAACTGAATCAAAAAACTGAATATAGTAAAATTCGAATGGTTAAGGTTGAAAAAGTTGTATATTACTCATACGCTCCCATGGTCGCATTCATTCATAAATATAGCACTTTTTGTTAAACTTGTTGCGCTTTCCTCATTTCAAGCTTAAAACTTACCCGTATCCGGAAAAAAACCAATATATCTCAAAAGAATGAGAAAATTAAAAACATAGAAAACCTAAAATTAAAATTTTTTTTTATGTGTGCCACTCCAATAAATCTCATACCCAGAGATATTTTCTTTTTTTTTTTTTTATTTTTTGTTTTCATGTATTTGATACCACCAAAACAAAATATGAAAACCAAATTGGAAAAACAACACCAAAAACAAAATAATAACAAAAAATAGATTACAAAAAAATAAACAGAATTTTATGACCATTTATTTTTTCTTTTTTTTGCTTGTTAGAAACATTTCAATGAAACCTATAAAAGTATCTTTTATAACTTTGAACTTTTATTATTTTTGTTTCTGCCTTTTTTTATTCACTGTTCATGTTTGTTTTTATGTATTATTTGTATTGTTTATGAAATTTTTTTAGATGTTTTTCTGTTATTATGACAAAATTTATACAAACGAACGAGAACTTATCGCATAGCAATTCATAAACAAATACAGTTTTTTATGTGGATATGGATGTTTAGGAAAGTAGAAGATAGGCGATATACAAACGTACATTGCCGAGACAAATAAACGGACATCAAATGATTATTATCGAATGTGAAAATTTATGATGTGACGTGAAAAAATATAAACAACAAAACTTGAAATTAACAATGAGTTTATTTGTAATAATTGTTCATAAAATACAAAAAACAATACTAACAGTCACCGTAAAGAACCTTAATGTAGTTGCTCTAGTCTACGGTCTATGAATTTCTCATATTTTTATGTGTGCTTTTGCACACATCTTCTGTAAGCAGTTCTTCTTCTGTTTGATCTGATTGTGGTCTAATAAAATTTTCGAATGTAAGACTGTAAGTATGAAGAGTGGTCATAATACCTACTCTCTAATTTCCAGCTAACTACTATCTAAACTAACCCCAATAGTCTCATTCGACAACGAATCCTAGACCCTAGGCAGAGACTATGTCAGGAAAGCGTTGTCATTCTTTCATACTCGTAATTTTATTTGTATATATTTTCTTGAAATTTCTACCATTTATTTCTTATTCAAAGGCTTCAACCCACAATGAAATAAACAAGGAGAGAAATGCATAATGATTTGTCATCACGTTCACGTTCCTTGACACTTGTTAGCATCACCCAAGTATCACTTACTGCATCTATCAGTTTGTCTATCTGCCCGCGCATTTTTCTCTATCTGCCTAGCTTTTTCCCAGTTTTTCTTCAGATTGTATCTTGCTGCTTTGCTTTTTCGTTATTGAATTTCTGTAACGTTTTCGTTTTAGTTTTTTGTGTATTTGCTGCGCTATTTTGTGTTTTCTATATTATAGTGAAAAAATCCAACTTAAAAAAGCGGAAAATATGAAAACAACAAATGCAACACATGCCATTTGTGACAAACTTTTATCCTCTTGAGAGAAAGTCTGAGACGACGGGAGGCGAGGCGAGGCGAGGTGAGGGAGCGGATCTTGAGAGACAAGCAAGATATAAAACAACTTGCCGGCATATAAATATCTACTTATACATAGTTGAATGCCAATAAACCAACTCACGCTCATTCAATTTCACGCTCAATTGTCAAAGTGTTGCACACTTTCGTTTTTTTTTTTTGTTTGTTTTTTTTTTTTCTCTCCATTTTATTTTCGATTTAGCTAGTTTAGATTTTTATTCCATTCTCTCTTTCATTTTTTGAATATCCACTCTTAGCTTTTGGTTGCTCCACGCCTTCTGTCATTTTAGATTTTTTTTGCAATTTATATTGTACCTACATTTAAAACAAGAACCATTTTTGTGCAATAGCACAACTTTTTGCTAGTTTCTTTTTTGTTTTGTGTGAATATTTTGCTTGCATTTCTGATTGCATCTTCAAACATTTACTACCACAATTGTATTCATTTTTAGCTTAGCTTTTTTCTCATTTTATTTCCTGTTCTGCTTTTTCGCTTTGAATTGGCTTTTAGTTTTATACATATTCAGATATGTAGTTTTCCGTTTTTAGGGGTGACAGTTGTTAGTAAAAATATGTACATGTACATGCATAAAACTATTCAAGATTTAAAGATTTCAGAATGAGTTTAAGTGTACGATAAGTGCCATTCAAGAAAGGTTATTTTTTGTTGTTGTAAATTTCACTTCTTAACTGATGACAAGAGTATACATTATTCTGTTAGCGACATAAGCGGTACACCTGACACTTCTTCATCAAATACAATAAATTATTTCGAACATAGTTGCCATAAAGAAAATTAATAGTTTGCAATTGCAGCAGAATTTCCTTTCAATTATGATCATTTAATATGTTTCTAGAATACTCAGCTCTTCTCTTTCTTCTTTTAATTACTGTTAATAAACAATTGAGTCATACTCAGAGATTTCTAATCAGTTCTCGGAATTTGAAAGTTATACCATACTATTGTATGTAATATTTAATATTTTATGTTTAGTAAAGTAAATGGTGCGTAAAATTATTATGAATTTCAATCGCGGCTGAGCATTGCTTTGAACGCGGTCACACAGTATCCAGACAGTAGGAAGACTCATCGAAGAGATATCTGCGCAACGCATAGACTCAGTGCACTGAGGATAGCCAATGCGTGTCGCACGTTATCGCTACTTGCATTATCGCACGTATGGTGCCAATTGATTTACTTGCACAAGAAATGAAGCGGTTATATGGCAAATTTAAGCAAAGACCAACGAATGCTACAAAAGAAAAGATGAGAGATGATCATGGAATGGCAGCGAAAGTAGGAGTTATCCGAGAAGGGTCGATGGACTTTCAACCTTACTCCTTCCTAACATAGAAGAGTGGATATCACGCCAACACGGCGTGAATTTTAATTACCACATAACGCAATTGCTAAGTGGCCATGGGTGTTTCAAGCAGTACCTGCATATGTTCAATATTGGAGAGGACGACCCGTTTTGCTCGAGCTAGCCGAAGGAACTGGAAACGCACCAGCATATACTATTTCACTGCCCGCGCTTCAGGAATAAACGAGACGAGTTGAAAATAGCCTTTGGCGAACCTCCTTCGGAAGTTAACTTCACATATCAGATTTGCAATACAATTGAAAAATGGAATACAGCATGCATGTATGAAAACTTTATACATCTCAGAACGTGCGCGTAAAGCCGAACTCACAATAAATACCGTCAACTGCTGATGCAACCGGACTGAGGGAGACAGAACCGTAATATCCCCACGGGCGAGAGGTGGTTTTAGCGTGAGAATGTGGGCTGACTGACAGGGCTTTTTATGCTTTTCTGCTCGTTAAAAAAAAACAAAAGCTTTTGAGTATCCCATACGTAATGCATACATTCAAAGATTGACAAGTTTGTTATGAATTTTATTGTGAAAGGTTCCTAAATCAACTAACCCCAGTTATTGCCCTTGGGTATTATTTCTAAAGATATAATAGCAGGGGTTTCATTGGTTAACTAAGTAATTTAGAAAATATTTATCTTGACTTTATTAGAGTTCTAAACTAGTCGCTTGTCTATGTCAGCATTGTATAGAAGTTTGATCAATGCATTGCCGGTATTTCTGATTGATTATTGAAATTGAAAAACATTGTCTTTATTCAGCAACATAACGTGCTTCACCCAGCCACGTCTATTGACTGAGTAGTCAAAAGCATCGGCCTTGCGCAGATTCCTTTCTCTCCCGTCAAGGTCCAGGTTAGCCCTCACACAATTCCTTCAGTAATCTATTTTTCAGTCATAATAGCAAAAACATTGTGGCATTGTGTTTGCTTCAAGGGCATATGTACTCGTATGGTAATCAAACGAAGCTAAAAACCTCATTAATCTTTTGACAAGTTGCCGTGAAATTTTAGCATGCATACTACACAGTGACTTTGATTACATTTTAAGAAAATGAAACTTTTAAATTTAATTTATTTAAAAGCTACAACGCTGCGCTGGCTCTATCTGCTCCTAATGAATGAGTATAAAGTATTAAATTTTTTTTAAATTTTACCCTTTTTGTTACATATGCAGTTTTTAGTTTGGGTTTCGCTTCGTGTCACAGCTGCAGTTTGCTCTCATTTATTTAATATTCATTAATTTTCCATGTTCTCACTGCTGCTGCTCACATTTATCTCATAAATTTTAAAGTACGTGCGTGTGCGTGGGTGTGTGCTCGCTTCTCCTAGAGTTACGAGGTCGTATTATAGTTAATTTTCTTTATCAGGATTGCATCAAAGTATGTATTTCGTGTTTTGTTTCGTTTCTTACTTTTTTTTATATTTCGGTTAAGCTTAATTCGATTTCTTAAAATTCACTAAAACAAATTGCAGAAAAACACGCCAAAGATTTTAATGTACATACATTGGCTCCTCCAAAATTTATTCAACATGAAAGTATAATGTTTGCTGTTCTGATTACTTTGAGTAGAAAAACCATAAACAAGTTTTCTTAAATCAATGTGTGAAATTAAAAGTTTAAAACTTGCGAGCTACGGCGAGGATTTGTTAAATCTACTATATAAAAATGAATGCAGCAAGTTTGTTGGACTGTTTGTTTTTTAAAAGCTTCCAAAATTCTCATCTGATCTGCCAAATAAAGTACGTACTTTCGGAACTAATAGGAGAAGATTTCAAAGAAGAACATAAGAAGGATTGGAGTAGTGGGCGTGGCACATCTATCATAATGATTTTTCCGTGTATCTCCGCAATTACTTACAAAACAGAAATGAAATTTGTGATAAGACCATGCTACAGCAAGAATATTGGTAGGACTGAAAAAGGCATGTGGCACATCTCGTATAACCTGAATTTTCAGTATAGAATATCTCATGAACTATTTGTGGTATGATACTAAGATCTGGTATTAAGTTTTAAATTGTTAATGGTTTATTGTGAGAAAAATACAGGTAGGTTTGAAAAAGTAAAAGTGGCAGGAGTGACCCAATTGCTTTATTTGGGTACATCTCCAGACAGTACAATACTGAGATTTGGTAAAAAGACGTTAGTTGACAACGCCATGCTACAGCAAAAATGTAGTTGGATTTTTAGTAAGAGGAGGTATGACACCTGCGGCATGGTGTTGTTGGGTATGGTGCATTTTACTATTCCTTCTTCTTCTCACAACATGCCCATGGAGTGGCTAGGCCGAGCTTTTGTGCGTGTTATATTTGTACATGAATGGATGGACGAGACCTACAGTTGTATGCCGAATCCGAACGAAGAAGTGAAAAGTTTTTCATAGGCAATTTTTACTCTTGTAGGCCAAGAGGTGGTGCCGTGTATCCCGTGTAGAAAAAATGTTTTTTATTTATATTTTTGTTTTTTTTGTTTGATTTCGCCTTGGCCGAGATTCGAACCTCGGACACTCTGCGTAGCAGGCCAATGCACTACAAACTACGCCACTGCGACCACTACTACCCCCATCTCTACTAATGTTTTACTACTTTTTCTATTACTTTTCTAATACATTTTCTGTTACCTTTATCTTACTACTATTTTCTGTTATTTTTCTAATACATTTTCTGTTACCTTTATCTTAGTAATATTTTCTGTTACTTTTCTACTACTATTTTCTGCTACTTTACTAATACCTTTTTACATATAGAGTATTTCTGTAATATTTTTGTGCTACTAATTTTACTATAATATCCTACTACTTTTTGTACAACTTTTCTACGCATACTGCTACTACTTTTCTACTACTTTCTAAAACTAATTTATACTACTATTTTGGTCTACTTTTCTAATACTATTTTCGACTACTTTTCTACTACTATTTTCTACAACTATTGTATACTATTTTTATATAAAATTTCTTTAGCGAGACTGTGAATTAAAAATTTATGAAACGGAAAAGAAACGCTAAACATTTTTCATCAAAACCCTAAAAATAAAAACAGTTTTTTAAGTATTTATTTATAATTTTTTTGTGTCATCAAAAAGGTTTAGCATATTTTTATGGTTTGTATAATCTAAAATTAGGTTTAAATGAGATTAGTGGTATACACATTAGGAGAACACAAAAATTATTGAAATGTAACGTTTGTGTCTGAGCAGCTTGCAACCATTTATTACACATTGAATAAAAAATTAACCTTCTATTTATTGTACTACAAATTTATTTAAATATACTTTTCCCATTATTTCTATTTTCATATAAATATAACAACAACTTCAACGTATGTTGTTTGTGTCATCAACATCCACAACAACCACTATCATACTAATAAAAATATCGACAACAACAAAACTTGTCTATCCACAACAATCTACGTACGTCACAAACATGGAAATGATATCAACATAACATCATCGTCGTCGTCTTCGTCTTCGCCATCATCATCATTCTCATCGTCTTCATAATTTTGATCATTATCATCCTTATTCATACCAACTGCAACATAACCATCTTAATCATCATGATGATGTCAAAATGACAACATATGCTGCCACGAACTTAAATTTGTGTGTGCGTGTGTGCGAATGTATGAAAAATGCCAACAATACCAACAACAACAATTGCAGGCAATGTCTTTGTAATTGCCGCCATCATACTTGAGCGCAACTTACAAAATGTTGCCAATTATTTGGTGGCATCATTGGCAGTAGCTGATTTATTTGTTGCCTGTCTAGTGATGCCATTAGGTGCCGTTTATGAGGTAAGCAATATTGATCATATTGATGGAAAACTCTGTGAACTGTTAAACAATTTCTGAAGAAATTCCTCCAGCATTTGCCATTTCCATGCAAGCAAATACTAGTATTTAATGATGAAAAGCAGACTGCATTGAGGCAAACTGCATGCAGTGAAATTTGAACTGATTGAGAAATTAGAAATCCATATTGCAGTATGATTTTAACCATACTAATCAAACTAATTTCACAGTAAATGTGTTGCATAGTTATGTTTAATAGCATTTGTTGTAATTTTCCAAAAATTTCAAATTCTTTTTCTGGATTAAGTATAAAAACACGTTTAAATGTAAAAGCAATTGAGCCGAATGTGATCCTCATGTAAAATAAATAAAGCATACATTTTCTTTAACTTTTAACATGCTAAGAATTTAAATTTTTTTTTTTAACCTCTTTTATGGTTATGAACACTACTTTTCAAAGCACAAAGTTACTTACTCGAAGGCAGAACAACCTATTTCAAAACGTAGGGCATTCACCTAATCTGAGCTCCATTAAAGTCAGTGAAATATCGAAGTAGCTCTATTCTAATTGCTTATGTGCAAAAATAAAGCGAATATACTCTTTCACTTTCTCAGACTTTGTTTCTGTGCTGCAACCATGAGCACATGGCAAAGAAACGAATTAGTTGATTTGTTCACCACAGCTATTCTAAACCGATTGCAGTAGGAGCAGTAAAAGAATATGTTTCCAGGCTGGAATTGCATGCACTTAGAAAAGAAGGAGACTATCACACGTCAGTGTACGATTGACCACATACCATAAATCCTTTATAGAGAACATAACCAAGATTTCCAGAAATGAGACTGTGAAGCTTTAATTATACCCTAATCCCACGCGCTAACTCTAGGCAAGAACAAAAAGGGTTTTCCCCAGCAAAGATCAAACTGTTTCCGCGAATTTCTCATAATCTGCAAAATTATTATTAGCTTATGAAGCAAATATGATTGCTACGTAAAACTGTGTAATAGAGTGAAAACTCATTGAAGTATGAAACTCATTGAAGTCTTTTCTGGAATAAGGCACTTTCACAGAATGTTTTGTTTTTTTTGTTTTGAAAGTAGCTTTTTTTCTCATGACTCTTGAATGGTTTACACTTAAGCTAATCATTGATTTTTCAATTTTCTTTTATACTTTGCTAAATTTTTCCACATATGGACTCAATTATCATAACTTCAATCTTCTAACTATGCACTACGTTAAAAGATAAGCAAAGGTTGGATACTCGGACCGGAATTGTGTGACATTTGGACGTCATGCGATGTTTTATGCTGTACAGCTTCAATATTGCACTTGGTAGCAATTGCAGTTGATAGGTAAGTGCAAATAAAGACACTTGAATATGTAACTTAATAATATATTTTCACCTTTAATGTTTCTTATTTCAAGTTATGTACATACATGAAGCACTAAACATATTAGTTTAGTTCAAAATGATGATTTGAATAAAATATTATTGTATGAAATATGATATTCTATGTACTCGTACATGTTATTCTTCATGTACAATGACTTGTCAAGGAATTAATTGCATTCAATTAATTTTCTTATACGCACACATACACTTGACTTATATTTTTGCGTTGCATACTTTTCGGGGTATTTAATTTTTCATTCATTTCTGTTCTTCTATTTCAATTTAAATATGATTGTGCGTATTGAAGCAAATCATGATTAATGACACAACATTGATTGACTCACATCTTGACATTTGCCAATAAAAATGTTTTGAAAACCTTTTATTTTTCTCTTTTTCCTTTTGGAGTGGCTACAAACGTTACACATTCCAGCATAAAACTCATATACGCACAAGTGTTCTTCAATATGTAGGAAATGGGAACACACACACACACAAAACAAAAAAATAAATGTGAATGTGGGATGTAGCTTCTTAGTTGATTGTTGTTGTTTTTCATAAATACAATTTTTCTGAATTTAATCAATCAATCAAATGTTTTTTTTTACATGTCACAGCTTTCAGCATAGAATTCAACAACAATACAAACAATATACAGCCCTTAATATTTATATTGTACATCTGAATGGGTACCATCGACTCACTGGGTGGCCATTCACCACCCTACTCACTAGCATCATCAATACCTGTGCCTCGTGTGTGTGCGTGTGTGTTTGCCGTTGAAAGGAAAAATTCGAAAAACACATTTTTTACTTCCACACAATAAAATTATTAAATTAAACATTTGACATGTGAATAAAGAACAAAAATCAACAAAAGAAAAACCGCATTTGATTAAATTTGAAATGCTATAATGAACATTGATGCCAAAGAATAAGAACTGCCTGTTCTTAGAATCATACGATTCGGAACCCTCCACGGTACCACATCAGTGATCTTTGCGATACATCCATTATTTAAATAATATGTATAAGTTCCATTACTTGTTGTTTATTTTTATTCCCTTCTTCATATACATATGCACGAGTACATTAAAGTGGGCGGACCATAAAAGTTCATGTTTTTGCCCCGCAGTTGGTACACAATTGGTACTCATCAATCCCAAAATCTTGTTTGAATGCCAATGTCATTTTCCATAATCGTACTCCAAACTATTCACCACAAGCAAACGTTGCGGAAAGAGTCAAACGCTCCATAATATCAGCTATTAGAGCTTATGTACGAATCAAAAGGATTAGGATGAAAAATTATCTGAAATGAGTATTGCTTTAAGAAGCTCACATCATGTGTCAACTGGATATTCATCATATTTCATTGTTTTTGGCCAGAATCTGTTATATATGTTGGCAATACCAACCATTCTCGATTGTCAGTTTGTTTCGTGTTTTGGTGTGCTCTTCGATTTTTTACTTACTTTACTTTACTTTTAATGGCACAACAGCCCATGGAGGGCCTAGGCCGAGCTTTTTTGCATCCACTCATGTTGTGCGTGTTATATTTGTACATGAATGGAAGGGACCTACAGTTTAATTCCGAATCCGAACGGCGAAGTGAAAAGCTTTTCATAGCAATTTTTACTCTTGTAGGTTTGCCATTGCCTGCCAAGAGGTGGTGCCGTGTAGAAAAATTATTTTTTCTACTTTTTTTTTGTTTTGATTTTGCCTGTACCGGGATTCGAACCCCGGACATTCTGCGTAGCAGCCCAACGCACTACCACTACGCCACAGCGACCACTCGATTTTTTACTATTCGAAAAAATGGATCAAAGAAACTGTATTCAGTTTTGTGTAAAAAATGAAATTAAATGCGCAAGGACATTTGAAATGTTGACTGTGGCCTTTGGCGAGTCTACTATGAGCAGAACACAAGTTCAATTGTGGTATAACCGGTTTAAGGAAGGCCGAGAAGATGTCAATGACGATGCTCGTCCTGGTCGCCCGAGAACGTCAACAACCGATGAAAACATTGACGCAGTGAAGAAAATGATTTTGGATAATCGTCGAATCACTATCAGAGAGGTTGCTGATGATGTTGGCATATCGTTCGGCTCATGCCAAGCAATTTTTACGGATGTTTTAGGCATGAAACGTGCGGCAGCGAAGATTGTTCCAAAATTGCTAAATTATGAGCAAAAACAACGTCTCTTGTGCGTAATTTTTTGGCCAAAAACAAAACCGTTATCATGCCTCAACCACCGTATTCACCGGACTTGGCCCCCGCTGACTTTTTCCTCTACCCAAAACTGAAGACACCGATGAAAGGAAAGCGTTTTGCTACGATTGAGGCGATAAAAGAAAAATCGAAACAGGAGCTGTTGGCGATACCAAAAAGCGCGTTTCAGAAGTGTTTCGAGGATTGTCCCCTTATTTTGAAGGGGACAAGATAGTTGCTGATGAATAAATAAATACTTTTTGAAAAAATTGAAAATAACGGTTATTTTTTGATCATACCTCGTACATTCAATCTTCAAAGTAATGGCCATTTCTAGCTACACATTTTTCCCCGCCAAAAAAACTGTTCGTTTTTGGAGTCAAACCAGTCATCGAGCCATTTTTTCACATTTTCGTAAGAATCGAAGTGATAGTCCGATGAAGCCAAGTCTGTTGAATAAGCCTCATGGAGGAGGGCCTCCCAGCTGTACGAATATACCAATTCCCGAGTATGCATTGTTATCAAGAAAAATCACTTTGTGTTGCCCAGCTTGATACTCTAAACGTTTTTGGCGCAAAGCACGGTTCAAATCGGTCAATTGTTGTTGGTAGCGTTGACCAGTAACTGTTTCACCTGGTTTCAGAAGGACAAAGCAGATATCACCTCGCTGATCCCAGAAAACACAGAGCATTGTCTTTTTTCCGCAACGGTTTGGCTTTGCTGTTGATTTGGCCGGTGTACCGGAAATAACATATGATCGTTTACGTTTGAGATTCTCGTAATAGATCCAGTTTTCATCGCCAGTAACAATTCGATGAAGATATGACTTTCTTTTGTACTTGGCGAGCAACGTTACACAGGTGGTTCTTCGATTTTCTTGCTGTCATTCAGTCTTTCAGTCAATTCATGCGTCACCCTACTTCCCACCTTCAAAATCAATCCCATGGCTTTTAAATGTTGAGAAATGGATTGTTGGGTTACATTTAATTTGTCTGCAAGTTGTTCTTGCTTTTGACCATCATCCTCATCGAGTAAAGCTTGCAATTCGGCATCCGGCATCTTCAAACTTTTTCGGTGGTCTTCCACGTTCTTCGTTTCTCACATCAAAATGGCCACTTTTAAACTTATTGAACCACTCGTTGCACTGTGTTTTGCCTAGATCGTGCTGGCCGTAAGCTTTCACAAGCATTCGATTAGATTCCAAAGCAGATTTCTTCAATTGGAAACAGAAAATCAATGATGTCGGCATATCGTTTGTAGGCACAAAATTGCACATTTTTCCGGTCGAAAAAAAATATGTTGTTGTATGAATCTTGATTGTTTATGAACTGAACATTGTTGAATATTGCTGAATGCGAAGAAATGGCGCCAATGATTTGGTTTGACAGAGCGTATAGTTTTACCTAGCGACACAGAGATATCATTATCGGTTTCATACTTGTACATCTGGTATAAGATTGCCTTGTGTGAAAGAATGTGCAATTCCACAGAAACGCCGAGGCAGGTATATCATCGTAATCAATCTATTTTTCGAAACCGTCGCCAGAACCAAGGGATTATTAACACTGTTGAACAGTGTAATGAAGCATTAAGTACTTATTGCTTGTGGTAGCGATTTTATGATATAACTCGCGATAATTACATATTTACAGTAATTACATATGTAATTATTTGCATATAGGGAAAGCATATAAACCAGCAATAACCAAAAACAACCACAAAAGCATGCAATTAGACGCTTATAAATCATTTCCCACATACACGCACAAGCACAGCTTTTAATGTTGTACATAAATTATGGGCCGTAAAATTAATTAAAATTTTGAAATTAGTTTAACTTATTTCTTGATTTAAATTTAAAATTAATTAAAAATGCGCTCTTATACCTGCATTAAAAAATAATTAAAATCCATAAACATAAATACATACATACGAGTACATACTCGCACATTACATAGCACTGCCGGTTCTCTTGCGCTGCTTTTTTACATAAATTTGTGTAATATTCCTTTTGCTAACTAATTTCGGCCTTTAAATTATTAACTTTATTAATTTTATTACCTATTTGAAAATCATGCGGTTTTCAAATTAAATTTATTACATTATTTATGTTTGATATGCTCGTGCATAAACATTTGAAATGTTGATTTAATCATTTCCAGAGCGACCAAGTAAACTTGCTAAACATGATGTTGTTATCAACTAAACATGTTTGCACACTCCCAAATACTGGCACTTGTTTCCAATTTTACGATATATAGTAGTACTTATATATTCTATGTAAAGCATAATTCATAAATGATTTATTCGCCAAAGCGGTCATTGTATGCAGATAAATTACATAAATGTGTAAAATAGCTTAATGAATGTAGCCTTTCCGTTCGCCCAAAAGGTGAAGTCTTACGCTTTTAAGTTTCTCTCGGGCACACATTTTCATAGTTGCCGGTGCTAAGGCTTCTGCTGTTGCTGCTGTTGTGCCTCCACAAACTTTTCTGATATTTATCTTTTTTCGTATGGTCATAAATATTCCATGTGCATACTTAATAAATTAATTATTGTAATTGTAAGATTTAGATTATGATTTATGTACATATTTATGTACGTGCAATGGCTATTTTCTTATGGTATCGTGTAAACAGCGTAACACTTAATGATATCAAGTTAGATTTAAGAAATTATACCCAAGAATTTATAATCTCTTAAAAAAGCACTGGTTAATGAACCTTAGAATCCTGTATCATTTCAATGTGTTTTTTTTTCATCTTCAAAAGTTGTCCTCTAAACGGAAAAAAACTAGTTCATTAAAGATTAATGAAAATCATTCGTTAAATTAAAAATCTGCATATGTATGAAAAACTAGATTTAAACAATGAAAACCTTATTGAGTTAATGAATTTGTACATTGAATATTATGAACGCGCATGAAAACGCTCGTTAATACATATATTCATTAATATTATGCGAAAAATAATTCAAATAAATTTTACCGAATTCGTTAGCTAATCTTTAATGAACACATTCAGTGGTTTTGCCTAACAACCGTTGTTTGAATAATTATACTTGATATTTCCTTTTCTACTAACGAATACAAACGAAATCTATAGGCGAGTGGGTAGTGCAATGGAGTCTCACCAGTCAGGTTGCGGGTTCGATTTCCGTCTTGATTTGGTGGAGCTATTTTTTTAAATTTTTGTTACTCATAAAACTCCCTATATTTCTAACGATATGAAGTGAAGGAGAATTATAAGAATTTGTACAAGAACACATATATTTTTTATAAGTTTTAGTGAACTTATTTTTTAATTTGTACATTTTCATTGATTCTGTTCATTCTACGATTTTATGAAGTTTTTCATGGGATGTATTTTAACGAACCTTTTTATTGATTTTGTGAACACTTTCGGATCAGTGTAAGCTTATTCAAATTTCACCATCACAGTGGCTTCATTCGTATACAAATTTAACTCACATAACATGAATGGGTGCGAATAGTTCGGCCTAAGCCCTCCATGGGCTGTTGTGCCATGAAAAGAAGAACAAGAGACTGCAATCAGCAAATGTTGAACCTTTCATTTGATTTAATGAAGAGCAGGGTGTGTATGTATTGAAACAATTAACCATCATTAAGTCTTAAGTATTCCCCTTTTTACACACTCTAATGACACTGCACAGGTTTTAACTCCTGATTCTTAAAGTGGCTAAATATTACTTTTACTAGGTTAATAATTTTTTTTACACAACATTTGACCTGTAATAGACTTTGTTACATCTTTATAAGTTTAGGCTAATTTAAAAGGATAGGCTAAATTTTCAAAAATATTATTTGTAATTTTTCCACTACCAATTCGAATGAAAGCGCAATTTAAAATTCCATTTTTATTGAAATTCAATTTAGTTAATTAATTTTTAATGACCGCATTCAAAATTTAACAAACAAATCCACAATGTATGTATACTAAAAATTTTAAATAATATTATTTAGTAATAAAGCGTAAAACTGAAACATTTTACAAAACATTAATATGTAATATACGAGGGTAGATCAATAAGTACCCGTGTTAGGAATGAAGAGGCAAGTTTTTCAAAACTTGTCCGCCCATTTTTCAACGTTATCTCCTTTTAGTACAATACACTTTTCCCAATGTTTCTGCCATTTCTTTAACCCCACAAAAAATACGATTTGTCAAACGCTTCAAAATACGCTTCTGTCTCGACGATAACCTCCTCGTTTGAGCTGAATTTTTTTCCCCCCGAGCTACGTTTTCATGTTGGGAAACAGAAATAAGTCGCAGGGAGCCAAGCCGAGCGAGTACGGTGGGTGCGGCAGCAATTCGTAGTTTAATTCATGCAATTTGGCCGCGACAATTCCGTATCGGCTTGTTGTCCACCATAAGCAATCGCGGCACCCATCGGGCCGACACCATTCTCATGCTTAACCTATCATGTAAAATATTAATTACCGTTCTACCGTCCTACGGCCTCTGCTGCTTCGCGCACTTTCTTTCGGCGATCAGCGAGAATCATGTCGCGGACCTTTTCAACGATTTCCTCGGTAACCACGTCTGCCGGGCGCTGCTAATCAAAAACAGATGTACGACCACGTTTAAATTCGTTGAACCAATATCTTACGGTTGTCATAGATGGTGAAAGGGTCCCCATAGACAGCATCCAACTTCGCTTTTATTTCTTCGCATGTTTTTCCATCCAAAAATACAAAGCAAATTACGGATCGATATTGTTCTTTTTCCATTTTATCGCGAAACACCAAACACGTGTGATACTACTAATGACTGCCAAATAAAAACTAACCTATGAATCAGTTTGTTATTTAATGTGGTGTCGTGTGACAGATGGCAGTACACGACGGTAATGCCAACTTCCCTCAGCAACGCCACCTGTCTTCACACACGGGTACTTATTGATCTACCCTCGTAAGTACAAACACAAAACAGTAAATTAAAAAATAATTACAATATATTCTTTTAGGTATTATTAGCAAATGAAAAGGTTTGGTATGTAAATGTGTTCTTCTCAATAGGAAATGTGGGAAAAAGGGTATAACTCATACATACTTATACATATAAGTAGTACCTTGATTAACCTGATCTATTTAGAAATTGTAAAAACAAATTTAAACAGAAATAAATCTAGAAACAGAATAACTTGCTGTGCAGAACGGTGCGGTGTTTTTCGACATTTAACTTATGTGTAAACAAGTGATAAATATGAAGCAACACAGATACACTGCACAGCCCTACACTGCATAGGGTTAACCCATTTTAACCCCATTTTTAAGAAACTGCAGTACGCATCAGCTTTGTTAGCCAAAAGTCAGCAAATCTTTCGATTTTCTAGAAATTTGTTACTCGTGGGTTTTCGAGATCGTTAAATTGTAACCTGTGGTCGAAATTTCGAAAATGAAAATACCGTATCCAGTTTTTCCAATTAGTTGGGATTTTCATGAAAGTTTGGAATTTTGGGGGTCGCTGAATTCAAATCCGAAGTATCAAAATTCAAAACAAAATTAAAAAGGGGTGAAGGCTTTGCATCTCCATACGAGGGGGGGGTCTCAAGAAAAGTTGAAATAATCGTGAATCAAAAAACAGCAGCAGTATACGTTCTTATAATAATTTATTTAACATTAAAAATGATTGGGGCGTGCCTGTTCCAACTCGATTTTCCTTCTCTAATAGAATAGCGGCTTGTGGTAAAGGTTCCCTTTTGGCTTCGTGACTAGTAATAAACTCTTTTAAAAATTTCGATAAATACTCTAAAGTTGACAAAATACCCCCGCTATTCTCTCCAAACTTATCGATAGGAAAATAAAGTTGGCAAGGGTTGCCAGCATTACAAAAAATTAACTTTAAAACTTTAAAAAGTTAAGGCTACAAGGCATAAACAAAAACGTAGGCGCAATTTATAAAATTGGTTAGCATTTCCATAAAACTTTTTATTTGGGAGTTTTGGGGATCGCTGAATGCAAATCTGTGCTCGAGAATTCCCAATATTGCGGAACTTTAATGTGATTTTTGATAGATTCTATGGGGCTATGCCCCGATCCAAGTGGACGTCTGATATGGATGGTAGAAATAAGTGTTTATAAAGTCCATAGCTTCGCTTTTGAGGCAGCTATCGTGAAATCTATTGTTCAGTTATATGGGGCTATATCTTCCACCAATTGAACTTTGGCCCCTGAAACTTATTACATGAACTTTCTGTAAAAAAAAAGGAAACCAAACTTTGATAGCTCAACTGAAATTTTATAGTATCTCAATAAGTTACCTCTAATGGATTGCAGGCCACCTTGAAGAGAGAGAGGTGGGAACGGAGAGATTCCGCCAGGTCCGGATTTTTTAAGAGAGGGCTTATGCTGCCAGACCTCCAAAACCAAAAGTTTCGCCTATGTATAGGTAAAACAAAAAAACATAAACAGGAATTGTATTCTTTCGAGTAGTACTTAAGAAGACGGAAGACGCAATGGTAACAAGGAGAGAAAGTAACGGAAAGTAACATGGCAAAATTAACAGAAATTATTTTTCTAATTATGTTGTTTAAGACTCCATTTTTAGTTTTCTCGATTTTAAAAATGGACTCTAGGTCAAGTCAGTGGCTTAGCTGGCCGATAGTGGAACTCATAAGGTTATGGGTTGAACCACACTATTCATGGCTACATAAAAGCCTCATTTATTTACCCTACTGGCTACTGGGTTTAAAACATGAGTGTAAGAGCAGCAGGTACTCATGGCAGTAGCCCCTAATAGCGTTGCTATAGCTGTCTTGGTTGGATGCTGCCGCCGACACTCTATCACACAATATTTAATAATAATGTTAGAACACATAAATTGTATGAATGTAGCTTAAATAAAAATTTATATAATTAAATTTTTTTTATACAAAAATAGAAATGCGTACATAATTGAAATTTAATTAAAGTGTTTTGCGCTAACTTATTCCATTTCATTTTACTTCGACTCCCTTGGCTGCTTCCAGCGTTTCCAATCCAGCCGTCTCTATGTAGTGTTTGCGCGTATACAGGGTGGACTACTTATAATTTGTAAGTTTTCACTACATTTTCGACTGTATTTGACCGATGGCTGCACCAATTTCGTCCTTAAGAGCCTCAATCGTTGCTGGATGGTTAGCGTAACACTTATCTTTAGCGGCTGCCCTCCCACAAATAATAGCCTAACGGACTCAAATCGTAACTGCGTGGTGGCCAATGCACATTACCACCAAATGTAATCTAAGTCCTTATCTTCTAAAGTAGGCCACTAATAATTAGTTATTGTTCAATTCCTGAAAATGATGGCGAGTTGATGTGGTTGGTTCTTCTTGCACATTCGGAGCAGCAGCAGCAATTTTTTCGGTTGTGCGCACTGCAGGAATACGAGAACGTGTTGTTTTATCCAATAAAGATTAAGTTTCCCTTCCATCCATGTACAAGTATAACACGCACAACACAAGTGGATGCGAAAAGCTAACCCTAGGCCCTCCAAGGGCTGTTGTGCCCGTAAAAGAAAGAAGAAGATCAAGTTTCATGCGCACATTTCACAAATTGATCCACAAATTGCGTGGAACGCTCAATTCTCTTCTACCGAATTTCCAACTTAATTTTGTTAAATTTTTAGTATTACTCAACATTAGAGTAGTCACACTCAAAATAACCAATAGTTCTAATTCCTAATGTTAGATGGACCACCCGGTATAAAGCAAAGCAAATCATGCACGCATTGTACACACACACACGCACACACACACACGCACACACACACACCATCTCTAATAAACGCTCACACATATAAATACACGCAAGCATAAACACATTCGATACACGAAGATAAGAACAAGCAAAAGAACACTACTACTATTACTCACCACTTCTACTAAGTGCAGCAACTTCTACGACTACGGTTACTACGACGACGACGACGACGAAGACGACATTGACTACGTTTTGCTTGTAGTAAACTATAGAAGAATTATTGTCCATTTAACACATTGACAGCGAAATAAAGATTAATGAACGCAAGACACCATTCGACGTCGACATGCATAGGCAACGACATGGCACGCCAGAATAGTAGCAAGGTTGGCTAAATTTGTACATACGTTGTGTGTATTTTCATGGTGGTAGTGTCCACTGTTTCCGCATTCACTTCCTTTTCGAATTCATTGTCAGCAGCTATAGCTTTTGTCGATTATGTGCGCATACAGGCACATCTGTCTATCTATCTTTGTATAACTGTGCATATATATGTTTGTACATATGTCTATATATATGAATGTATATACATAAAAGTTGTTGGCACTTTGTCTTAATTGCTTAAAAATTAGTGGCATGGAAAATAAAATAAAACTACTACAACTATTACAAGTATTAATGATTTTTCTCTAGAGCTACTGCTACTCCTACTACTTACTGTACTTACAAGCGCAACTACTATTTATCATTTGCCACCCTATATTCTGTAGCTTTAACTGCTGCTCTACTCTACTATATTCGCCTTTGCTCTACTTTTACCGTATTTGTCTCACATCATCATCATCATCATCACAGCATAATAGCGTAAAATGTGGTAGGTGACGAAGGCGGAATGCCTTAAGCAAATTCGAATTTCCTTAATGCAACAACACAATTTGAAATGAAACCAGTTAAAGTGTGTTGACTTTCTCAACTATGCACGTGTGTGAGTGGAATATATCACAAATTTTGCATACTTTTAGGCGTTATACTTTGAAAATGGCATTTATTTAAATTAAATTATGCAAGGCAGTATATTTTGAAATTAAATGCCTTAATATTAAATGACAGCGTTTTATGTAGTATTTTAAACAAAAATCACAAGCTAAATACAATGACATGTATTGGATTATGGAAATAGTTTAAAATCAATTTAAAGAGGTGTACTATATATTAAAGCACTGATTGGCAAATCGATTCGAGTACCAGCCACTCTTTGTAAAGACTTAAAACTCAACTCAATTTAGCAATAAAAGAAAGTACAATACATCACAGAAGCGTTTCTAAAGATTATTTACATTAAGGACTTTTCGATTTAAAAGCTCCAATATTTTCACTGTTATTTCATAGAACTTTATGCTTATTTCATGGATGTTCTAATAAGTAAATAATATCATAATATTAGTTTAAATTTCTTGACGAAATTGGTACGTAAAATTAAAGCTTAAGCAGAGTAAAAAATTTACAACGATTCACGGAAGAAACCATAGGTGGTAATCATTAAGTCCGTCTCGATCACGATTTTATTAATTTTATACTTTATTTCCCTTTGCTCTTGCATTTGCTATATTAGACAACCTTCAACCAGTGACTTTCTAAGCACAAATTACGCTTCACTGTACCACTTTCTATACTTCTCTACGTGAAGTCATGATTTCTACACAAATCACTTTTTACTTAATCATGTTTTATACATAAGTCACATTTCACGCATAAGACACAATCTCTAAACAAATCTCACATTATTAGATCACGTTTTAAGCATTAATGAATCACCGTTTCCACATGACTTCCGATTTTTGATTAAATCATGCTTTACTCAGTTGTATTCATAGCACAAATCATCCTTACCTAAACCATGTTCAATACATAAGTTACGTTCCATACATAACTCGCGCTACAGTCAGTTCTAATGTTTCCCCAAAAGAAGCCTCACTTAACCATTTCCCCACTCAGCTACACAAATCACGCGTCAATGAAACACGATCTATATGTTGCTCACTTTCTCAAAATCCAAATTACGCGTCACTGAACCACGTTCTACATATATGTAAATCACTTTCTCAAAATGCATGACTCACGCTTCACTTAGGTATATTCTCTAAGTGTAACACTCTTCACTAGAACTCACTCATAAGTCTCCCTTTCTACACAAAATAAATTTGGCATGAAAAAAATATATCTTCTAGTTGGAACTAAACTAGAATTGTGCGCAATCTGTTGGTTTTAATGTAAAAATTATTCTTTATTTAATCTCAAAAGCAGTTGATCATTCAACAGATCAAGTTCGGCAAATCATCACTGATCTTCATATTAAATTTTTTCATTAAAATCATTCACTTCGTATTGTACAATTCATTAGCTTAAGTTTATACTCTCATTGCCAAAAATGTCCATGTATTCTTGCAATTACTATTTTATTACTATTTTATTTAATGCTAATTTTTAATTATAGAAAATGTACTTAATGAATACATGAATAAAAAAAATACATAGGAGTATCTATGTAATTCATATCGTTAATAATTTTCCAACGAAAATCAACAACAACCAATAAATTATTTAACACGAAAATATATAATATGTAATAATGAAGCACACTGAAACTTACAGTTAATTTCATTTTCACAGTTGATTTCCCGAATGGGAGATATACACAAATACTCTGCCATACACACACACCCACACACACCCACACACAGTAATCCCCGGACAATTAAAAGACGCTCAATAGTGTTTCCCTTTCATTTATTTCTGTCTTAAGATTTTACTCTCCATTTGCATTAAAAACTTCTCGGTTAGTTGAGTTCTCCCGTTAATTATGCCAAACATTGAGAATTTTTAAAGACGCATTTAATCAGGGATTGCTGTATATTTTTGCATGTAAATTACAACAAATGTTTTTTAGGGTAATGTAAAGCAATAAAACTGGAAACGGAAACAAGACATTTATTTTATCAGTTAATACATAGGTACATTGACATACATACATATACATATAGTAAATATTTATATGTATAGCATATATGTGTGCAATATGAACAGGGTGCGCCATCTTCTATGTCGGTATGTATGTAAATATTAAATAATTTAAACACATATCAACCGATTGACTTGAGCAAATATGTTTTTGAAACATCAATTCAGTACAATTTTAGCCATGAATCGCTTCACACCGAAACAACGCGCCGATATAGCTACGCTGTACATTGAAAATAGTCTTTCAGTTGTGTTAACTCAACGTGCATATCGTCGAAAATATCGTGGCCAACAAGCGTCGTCTGACAACACTATTCGTCGTTTGGTGTCGAATTTTCTTCAGCACGGGACAGTCGACAAGCCGTTCCATTCAGCAACACCCAAGACGTTTCACTGAACTGGTTGATGCGGTAAGAGAGAGTGTTGCCGAGAACCCACATCTGTGGCATCGTCACCGCGCTCAGAATTTTGATGTCAGTGGAACCATATGGTGGTCGCTGTGGTGTAGTGGTAGTGCGTTGGACTGCTACGCAGAGTGTCCGGGGTTCAAATCTCGGCACATGCAAAATCAAAAAGTAGAAAAGATAATTTTTCTACCCGCACCACCTCTTGGCAGGCAATGGCAAACCTACAAGAGTAAAAATTGCTATGAAAAGCTTTTCACTTCGCCGTTCGGATTCGGCATTAAACTGTAGGTCCCTTCCATTCATGTACAAATATAACACGCACAACATGAGTGGATGCGAAAAGCTCGGCCTAGGCCCTCCATGGGTTGTTGTGCCATTAAAAGTAAAGTAAGGAACCATATAGACCGTCCACGTCGCTTGGAATACGGCCAAACAGTCGTTCGAATGGTTGACCGAGCCTGATTTTTGGACGCAAATTTTGATAACATACGATAACACTCTCTGGCGCCGTTAACAAGTAAAATTACCGCATTACAAGTGTGTGGAAAAGGTCTGGACGTTTACTGGTTTCAACAAGACGGTGGGCCATGCTACATTGCAATTCAAACAATGCGGTTTCTGTAACGAAAATTCCCTGGACGTGTCGTATCGAAAAATGACGACATTGACTGGCCACCCAGATCTCCAGATTTGACCCTCCGTTCTTCTTTTTGTGGGGTTATTTGAAGCCTCTGACCATTAACGACCTCAAGGGAAATTTTCGTACCGAAATCATTGCTATACCGCCCGAAATGCTCGAAAAAGTGATTGAAAACGCAGCAAAAAGGACACATTATACTTTGGTCCATATCGGCGACCACCTGATTGATGTTGTATTCAAAAACTAGGCCAAATAAATTGTAAATGAACAAATTAAATGAAAGTATCTCATAAATGGAAATCGATTTTTTTCCAGTTATTCAATATTCACATACCGACATAAAAGATGGCCGCAATCACAGAGATAGACATCCATTGTGGCAAGTGTATGCACCCTGTGTGTGTAATTTGAATCTAGTGTGGGTGGACCTGCCTTATGTAGCGCTTGCCAGTATGTATGTAGTTCTCTCTAGTGCTAATGTGTATTTTGGGTAAATCAGAACAAATTACACATACGCTCACATACACACACACACGGACACAAGCAGACACTGAAGTTTGTTTATATAGTAGATATAAATACAAATTTATGTATAGGTACAAGTATGTACATAAGCAAATGATGTGGTGTAAGTATATTAGTTATGTGTGTGTGTGTGTGTGTCGGTGTCAAAGTACCCTGCAACCAACAACATTTATTTTACATTTTTTTAATAAATATTACAGTCAGCACACTAGGTGCACCTCTATGAATGCAGAGCATTATGTTGATTGAAAGGAAGATTGATAGATGGTAGGAGGAAGAAGAAGAGGAAAAATTAGAGAGGCAATGAAATCGCAGGACACCGATAAAGAGACAGACAGCCATTGTGGCAAGTGTTATGCCTTTACCACAATGAACTTCAGTTTATCTATGTCGAAAGGGTTAGGAATAAGAAGGAAAATGTACCATTGCCTGCTAAGAGGTAGTGGAGTGTGGAAAAAATTTTTCTTTTCTCCTTTCTGATTTTGCTTTTGCCGAGATTCGAACACCGGACACTCTGCGTAGCCGTCCAACGCACTACCACTACTACACAGCGGCCACCAGCTTACCACTTGACGCATATTTCTAGTCCAAATTACTATTAATTTCTCTAGTCGATGCATTCTAGTAAACAGATTAGTACAATGTAATGATAGACAGGACCAGATTGATGTAATAATCGTCGTTCTTGACACCAAACAAACCCGATACCATTTCGGGTTACAGCAGTGGTAAAGCAGCAATTTACTTACAGTGGTCCCTTAGGCTCTAGTATAAGACTAGTTGCATTGGCTACGGAGTTAGGACATTTATGCATATGGACATACTTAATTGCCATTACATCAGCTTTTGCATACAATTAAAAATGATATGCTCAAAAGTCTATAAATGTGTTTATGTAAATTTATTATGAAATACTTAGAAGTGAAGAAGCCATCAACAATATTTCATTTACTTAAATATTATCTTGATGAAACCTTAAACATCCGCATGTATGTATGTTCGTGTTTAAAGTCAAAGGATAATTCGGAATAAATAATTAAATAATAATTTTAGGAATTTTGGATATTAAAAACAAAATAATTTTAAGATATTAAGATATTGAATTTTCGAATACATCTTGCTAATGATTAATTTGAAGCATAGTTAGATAAGCGTATGAAAGTGCTCCTAAGCTTAAGCAGTTTAGGGCATACAATGCGGTCAAGCAGGGTTTTGTAATTGGCAAGCCAAACTGGCAATAAAGGGCGTAATTTGTATTTTGTATCAATGATCAGAATGACTACTAACTAAAGCCACTTATAGTAAGAAATTTATGAAGTGAAACTTCTATACGAGCGGTTCAGCAATTCCAATTAAATTCCAATAGTTTTTCTAATACTCAAGTTAACTGATTTACAGTAAAAATCCATATTTGTTGTTAGTTGTTGTTGCATGTTTAAAACTAATTTGCTACTCACGATCGCTATATTCAACTGCTAGCAAGCATTAATGCTCCAGACAACTGGGCTAGAACTAACTAATTAAATCGACGAAAATTAATAAATCTACCACTTAAATTTAAATTGCTGTGCAACCATTTTCTACACTAGTAAATTTGATAATTAAAAAAAGAACGTTATTTTTACAATCTGTAAAAATGTTTTCTTTACACACGCAAACGCACATCTTCACACATATTTAGAACATATGTATATTGTAGATAAAGGCTATGCAGATGGCGTGGGAATAAAATTTTATTATTTTAAGTAAAATGCGAATAAAATTAATCACTCCCCTTACACCGCTCCCATTAAACCACTCATTCATTCAAAAGAGCTAAACCTGAAGTAATTAATCGAATGAATTATTCTGAAGTTTGCAGTAGAGGACATTAATTTTACCCAAACTGTTGCAAAGAATATGTATGAAAGGAGCCTAAGTAAAACCAACCAACAACACCGATAATATTATGTAAGCAAACACACACACACACACACACACACACACACACACACACACACACACTCGCACAATCGGATACAAATGCAAACACAACGAAACTGAACCACAACAGGTGAATAGAATTGCTGCTGCTGTTAAAATTATTTACCACTTGTATACCTCAACAACAACAAGAACGTACAACAATAACAGCACCTATACTAACAACAGCAGCAACATGAGAAAGTTGCCGCAGGTTTGTTGATGAGACTACGACGGTTCTGCACCGAAGGTGGAAGCGGTACATGTGTTGCTTAAATGTGAGTGGCGAAAGATTTTATTTTAGCGGTGAAGAATGAAGGAAATACATTTGCTGTGTTTGCCACTTATAGTTGCCATTTCGAGTGATTAATGGTCGTTGTATTCGCCCAAAAAAGGCAAACACTCACACCAACAACGAGAAAGAACAACTTTTTCTAACTTCAGAAGTCGCAAAAACAAAAAAAAGTAAATGTACAACAGTAACGGTTAAGCAATAGCACAAACACTCTCAGCCATACAAACATTCATATATAAGTAATACACGGTGCTGTCTGCACCTTGTATGTGAGAGTGTACCAAAAGTCGAAATATAAATAAAAGTTGTACGAAAACTGCTAAAAAGCACGATGCCGTAAGTTGGCTGTACTTGCTGGGTATGAGCCGACTATGTGTAGAGCATTTGTGGCATACAGTCGCTGCTTCTGCCAGTGGTTGGACCATCCATGGTCTTGGTCCATGTTCCTCTGCGTTCACCACAGCGGTGCCAGCAGTAGCGTCAACAGCAACAGCTATAAAACGAATTTGAGCTTTTATTGTTTGGAAAGCGCTTGAATTTTACGGGCAGCTCATGATTTAGGTATTTTTGAGCGTTGGCAAATTGTCGTTAAAGGTGTTTGTTTTTTATTGCGAATTTATGTTGAATTCCGTTTGCAGAAATTACAAAAATGTCCTTATACACTCTGTTCACCCGTGTGTATGTGTGTGTGTGTGAGTGTGTGTGTGTGTGTGTGTGTGTGTGTGTGTGTGTGTGTGTGTGTGTGCGTGTGTCTGAATTGTACGTGTATGCATGCAGTAAAAAGGGAATTCTTTATTGCAAGTTATTATTTAATGGCTGCGTTATTAATTTCAGAAGTCTATGTTTATGCTCGTACACATAACATCTTCTTCTTCTTCTTCTTTTTACATATACTTAATTTGTTTGCTGGTTTGGTTTCTGATTTCGCTCAAGTTTTCTTTCATTTAAGTAGAAGGTAGTAGCAAAACTTAATGCCATTTAAACCCAAATACTGTAGTTTATTGTTCATGGTCAAAATATATGTAAGTAATAAAGTGCAGAGACTTTAATGTTAAATTGTTCATGACTTAAGAATATTTATCCATTGCTTTTGAGCTGGAATCTCATTGTTAATAGTGGCATTCACAATGTCCTTGGTATTAAAGAATCCTTGAGAGAAAAATAGAAATTAAATTTATTTGTAATTTTTCCTACTTAATAAAAATTGATGTTTTGAACCAAACCAATTTTTGTACCGAGCCATCCGCACTTTAATGTTTTTGTTTTTTTTTTACTTGAACCACGCCAAAACCAAAACAGGTTTTTTTGGTTCAATCCGATAAAAAATTATTCTTATTATTAATTTTACAACATTATTTATTATATGCCATACCAGACTGTCACCAAAAAGGTTCTGGGTTCATTTCCATACTAAGGCAGATAATTTTTTTGTGCACAAATACCCACAATCCACAGCACAATTTTATTGGTTCACATCTCTGCTTAATATTGTCCATGTAAAGTTTTGACTGAGTCTGAAGCTTAAATAACAGTACCTTCACCCCTTATCGCTGCTCATGAACGGTATTTTTTTTTTATTTAAGAAAACTGTAAGGCTGATAAGCTCGTTTGGCTTAGAATGACTCTCAGCAATTCATATAAGGCAACCAACTTGCGATATTGCTAGACCATAACTACCTATGCCTAACCAAAAAACACACTAAAGTACTCATAAACCTGGGCTTCAATGGAAGCAAGGAGATTAGGCCTCTCCCACAATGGCTTCTGCAGAAGCTGCAAAAGTTAAAAGAAGCAGAAAAACCATGTTTCACCTTTTCTGCAATACATAGCAGCACGCCGACACAAAACTTTGCTCTTCTTCTTTTAAAGGCTCACAGAACCGGCTTCCTATAAGCATAGATTGGTTTAATTAGGGTAGGTCAGGAAAGAATAACTCACACCTTAAAGTACCACAATGGTCCAATAGATCTCCTTATTTCTTCTCGAACAGCCACAATATCCAAACAACGTAATAGAACCGACTAGTTGAAATGCTCTTTCATCAGTAATCCCAGACATGCTAAAGAAAATCAGGACACAGAGATGGAATCACCGACACTGAATGATCATCGAGGAGCTTAGGGCTTCTGCAAGACTATTATCGCGAATCTGTTGTTTTTATCAGGTGGACAGCTTCTCCATTCTTTTTGTTACACAGGAACAACTTTATACAAAGCGTACGAACCTGGGATACCTGAGATTATACTAGTATAAAATAAACAGACTCATATTTAAAAAATTACATTAAAAATAAAATATACAAAATTCTGCAGTTTCTACAACAAAGGACTGATTGGAAAGAAAAATAGTAAAGAATTCGAGTCATAATACATTTTGAAACATTTTCCCTGAAACCAATATCTTGTCCTTGCCCAAAGCTGGGCATTCACAAAGGAAATATGTAAGTGTTTCTTTCTCTCCTAGGTTTCCATAACTTCTACAATGAGTATTAAATAGAATGCGAAGTTTCCCAGATTGTATGAAATGCATGTAGTACGCGAGGTGGCACAGGATGTTAATGATTTCCACCACAGATTGCCCAGTTAAAGGTAGTGCACATATATATGTTTCTTTTGACTCACATTGGATACTCTAAGGACTCATAAAGATAAGTCACTGAGATGAGAGTCATGTCAGCATGCTGATTTAGCTCGATCACCTAATACCTTCAATAGCTTTCACTTTATGGTGGTGGATTGAAGAGTTTGTATTGCTACCTGACTGTCGATAAAAGTAGCAACCACAGACTATCCACAAAAACCATTCCATCTGAAACTCCCCATAACATCAACTCTTAGAACCTCTTGTTGGACACCAAAAAGTCACTACTGAATGTAAAGAAACAAACTTTCATTTCATGTAGTTACCCACATAAAGTACCATAATATATGTGCATCAAAAAGCACCCAGTTAACCCAGTTAACATTAAAATCATTCAAACATATAAGTTTTAAATCGCCTTAAATATTATGGATTATTTTGTTATATCTTTTTAATAAGCACACACTCTTAACTCCGAAAAAATTTTAGTTATACTTAGTGCCAATTAAATAGCTTTTCGATAATAAATATTACATATTTCCTCATACTTTACAATATTATTCTACGAGCATGCCAACTTCATAGCTGCATCATCATATCTTCATATAAGATAAAAAAAAAACAATAATCGTTTTGGATTTTTTTTTGCAGCACTTTATCCAAAGCCAAAACAGTAGAAGTAGAACGAATGTACAATGAATGAAAACATGAGTAGATAAACACATGAATGCAAACATGTGCATGGGCAAATTCGTATAAAAGGCTACTTACAGTGCACTACTAGGTACTTTGCAGTCCACTACTAGAAAATCTGAAATGAGCACTTGAGCTGCATGACAATTTCCAATGTACACTTTACTATGTATTACATAACAGCAAGTGTGAATGTGTGTGTGTGAGCTGAATAAGTGCATATGTGCTTTCTGTTATGGGAAGAAATCGCTGGACACAAACTGTGCGCATACACCCACATTCACACACACACACACAGCCATTTAACACAATCAATATGTTTGACATTTTAGTTGATGGCAATGATGACGATGCCAACGATGATAACAAGCTTTAAATTTAACATAAGTAGTACAATATATGTATAGACGTTAACTAGGTGCATACAGGCAATAGCTTGAATATTAACGTTAAAGCGCAATTGCTGCGATGCTGCGATGCGGCTTAACCTTCACCAAGCAGACAACAGCAGCATAATGATTCGGGATGCAGCTCATCACATCCGTTCATGAATTCTTACATTCGCGTGTTTTGTAATGGGAATTCCATACCTTTATGTCCTGTTGGCGGATTTAGTGCCAACAGGGTGGACCATTTATAATTGGGAATTTGATTTCGGTGTAAATAAGAAATGAATAATTTTCTTTCAAAGTGGTTTTTATTATTCGAAAATAAAAACCTTCTGTTTAATTGTAGAACACTATTTCATTCAAATGACTTCCTCAGTTGGCCTTGCAGTAGCCCATACGCTCAACCCGCTTTTTCAGTACATTTTCGACTGTATGGAGCAGTACTTGACCGATGGCTGCACCAATTTCGTCCTTAAGAGCCCCAATCGTTTGCTGGATAGCGTAACACTTAGCTCCCAACAAATAACAGTTCAACGGAGTAAAGTCGCAACTGAGTGGTGGGCAATGCACATCACCAAAATGGCTAATAACGCGATTTTAAAGCATCTTCGGCAAAAGATCGCCATCCTGTTGGAACAAAATGTTGTCTAAGTCTATATCTTCTAAAATATGTCACAAATAATCAGTTGTCAAACCATTCACTGTAACGCATCTTGCCTCATGCTGAGCTATAGCAGCCTTTTCTTCGGTTGTGCGCACTGCATGAGTAGAAGAACGTCATATTTTTATCCAATAAAAATTTAGCTTCTCTTCTTCTTACACTTTCTTCGATAGAAGATTCACCATTTTGCAAGTAAATTTATATAATTTATATCGACCCATTTCGTTAACCGCAAATATAAAACTAATTTTCTATCGTAATACGAATAACATTTGAGTTACTGCATCCAAAATAACTAGTAAGTACTTAGTTAAAATTCCAATTGTTAGATGGGCCTCCCTTTATGTATGTATACATACCTATACATATATACATATATGTATGTAGATATACTATACATGTGCATATGCCACCATGCCGTGCATGCTGCGCGTTATTGCGTAAATGTGAACGTGCGTCATAGAAGTTATTTCAAAATTGTTGTTGCTGTTTTGCCCTGGTGCCACTGCACATACATATCTAGCTGTAATACACTTAGAAAAAAGCAAGTGGTTACTAATTCCATTTACTAACTCTAAACAAATTTTCAAAGCGAGCGACACTTAACTCTCTTCTCTTTTTAACAGCATTTATAAATTCCTGCTAATATTAGGCATAGAAATGAACTGTTACTAAATAAAATTTCAGGAATGAACAACTCTAACAAAAAAAAACACCGTTTGAGGTTAAAATAGAGCATGTAAGTAATTGGCCAAACCCTAGATACTACTGTGGGCAAAAAGTAGTAAGACTTTTTAATTTAAACTTCGCGCGGAAACCCATTCATCAAAATATTATTTTTTTAAGGTTGGTATGACTGTCGGTGACATCTGTACCAAATGTCACATCAAAATAATCATTAGTGTTTAGTATACGCTTGTCTTTCTGAAGTACAAAAAGTGCATTCGGCGATTTTCATGAGTGAGATTATTCAACAAAGAAGTTCCATTAAATTTTGTGTGAGGAATCAAATTTCTGGTGCCGAAACGTTCAGAATGTTGCAAAAGGCCTTCGGTGATAATTGTATGTCGCGAGCAAGTGTTTTTGATTGGTACAAATTGTTCAAAGATGGTCGAGAGCGCGTTGACGACGAACCACGTCCAGGACGGCCATCAACATCAACTGATGATCAACACGTCAATAAAATCAAGGAATTGGTGCTCGAGAATCGACGATTAACAGTCAGAGACCTTACTGGCATCGTTGGAATATCGGAAGGATCAGTGAAAACCATTTTAAAACATCATTTGGGCCTAAGAAGAGTGAATGCACGATTGGTTCCAAAATCACTGTATTGGTTTTACGAGACCATTTTGCCAAAAATTCAAATTGATATCGTTCCGCAACCACCCTATTCGCCTGACTTAGCACCATGTGACTTTTGGCTATTTTCTAAACTCAAAAAACCGCTTCGTGGACACCGTTTTGAGTCAATTGAAGACATTAAACATGAATCGCTAAGCGCATTAAAGGCACATAAGCGCATATAAAGGATATAAACGTTGGCACAAGTGTATTGGGGCCGGTGGGGGGGATTACTTTGAAGGGGACGAAATAGATTTGGAAGAATAAATAAAAAAATTTGAAATTATGAACAAAGTCTTACTAACTTTTGCCCACAGTAGTATATACTTATATATGGGAACTGAAAACATTAACGAAAAGCTCAGAAAACTTTAACTACGTACTTACAGCCTTGCAACACACGAGCTCAATTTTTTGTAACTTATAGTGATGAGATGCTAAGCAGTTTTAATACCCCACACACTCTGCTTAGCTCTAGTCTAAGCTTTCCATACAAATTTTTGTTACTGACAGTATGTATTTGATTTGCTAGTATTTGCTAGAAATGTTTTGTTATTTTCAGTTTATTATTACTCTATCGTGCTCGTGGTCCAGATCAAATCATGATGCGCTAAATGTTCAAATGACTGATTTTCTGTGAGTGTGCCTACGTAGAATTCGTGTAGTCGACTTCTACTGTGGTTGGGGAATGTATTATGCATTGTTGTTGTTTTCTCTTCCCCCCATTCATTACTGCGATTACTTGCTACTGCGTTTAACTGTTGTTATCAGCGTCGTCGCCCTGCTGCTGTTGCTGCAGCCATTGCATGAGTTTGTTGCTCTTGTTATACATAATATTCTATCCGCTCATTTTCTGTTTGGGCATTTTTCGCAGTCTACATATACTTATGTATGTGAAGAGAGAGCGGTGCGCTATGAGCCAAAGTGGATTTTCATGTTCATGTAAGCGAATAAAAAACAACGATTGTGTAGTTCAAGTATTTATGTATGTCCAGCTGTTTTGTATCAACATGCTCATGTAAAGTGTCAAACGCAATTTGCAATACTTTCAAATGTAGTGAGCAAAAAGGGAGTATTTATGTGATAAATGGTCTGACAAGTTTTTAGACACGTTGACAATTTATTAAAATATTTACTTACAGTGCACTGAGCTGAGAGGAGCTCAATGAAATACACGAAAGGGATGAAAATGCGAAAAAAATTAGAACAAGTTTATAAAAATAAAAATCAAAGCACATGACTATAGAAAACAAACACTTACCTCGCTCTCGTTCACAGGCGGATTCCTCTATCATTTGTTCATTTAAATTTTTTTGTCAAGAAAAGAAACAAATAATTATCGCTCTCGATCGACTCGAGTCATACTTTTTCTCATTTTTATAATAATACTTGTAGCATAGGCAGTTGAAATTGACGATCCAAACGCTCTAACCAAACATACGCCGATCCTCTTCATTAGAAGACTGATTGACTGGGTTTTACGAAATTTTAACAAACCATTGCCCCGCAACTGATTATAAAATCACAGTCGCTAGCACACTCTAATGTAATTAAAAGTAGTTTAAATAGAATAATAAATAAAAAAAAACTATAGAAAACACCTTTTTTCTACACGGCTCTACCTCATGGCAGTAAATGGGAAACCTACATAAGAGTAAAAACTGCCTACTAAAAGTAAATTGCCGTTCGGATTTGGCATACATTTTTAGGCCCCTTCAATTCATGTACAAAATATAAATATAACACGCACAACACGAGTGGGCTCATGTGCTGTTGTGACACTAAAAGAAGAAGATGTTTCAAGTCATCTTGTCAAAATTATTGAAAACTCATGTGCTCACTTGCGGAAACGCAAGACAATATACTCACAGTGACCACCTGTTTGATCAATATTTATTTTCCGATATTGACAATTTTCACAAATACTTCTTTGAAGAATTAGAATAAATTAAGTTTATAAAATTTCACCTTCATGTCAAATTTAAATTACCGATTTAGCTCATTTCAAAACCTCAGAATTGTTCCTGTGAATTCATAATTAAAGTGTTTTTTGGGTATACAACACAAAATACCTTTTCTCACACAATACAATACCATTACTAAACAATACAGAGCAACGACTACCAGATACAAAGTGACGTGACTGCTCTTAGCTTTATCAACTGGCGCATAGCAGAGGCGACTGGTGAAGCTTTAAAGAGGCGGCCAAGACCGATCATCGATTGTAGTGTCTGCTAAGTAAATAAGTAACGAGCAACGGCTTTCAATATGCGATGATTCTCCGGAAGAGAGAGATAGTCCTTTGCTGTTCTGCGAGAGACTCATTGTAAGCTTAGCCTGTTGAGAGAATTTTACTCTCATTCGATGGAAATGGGCAATTGATGACAAAGCGTGAAATACTCTCTACTCTCATGCTCACAACTATCGCCCTATACTAGCAAGTTGTTTGTTTTCTTTCTGTAAGAAAGCTGGAATAGTATGAGTCTTTTCGAAATCTATAATATATTCAATCACGATCTTTATGGTTAATGATAACCATAAAAAGTATACCAGAGAAAGGAGGACCTTCTTCATATTTCTTTTAGGTTTTCATTTTTTACCAACAAAATTGCATCTTTGCTCAACGCTACTCATATGTATGTAAACAATTATTTGTATATACACTTGTTCTTATGTACATAGATATATATGTATATATTTCTGTATTCAAGTACACGTACTTTACATAAACGACTTTCACAAGTGAAAGGCAAATAACAATGGCAAATAACTTAATACGAAATACGTCAAGTGTGTAGAAACTCATAAAAAACCAACCATTGATTTAGAAGACCAACAAAAAACTTATCGAAAATTTACTTTTAAAGCTGCTGTTGCTCGCCTTGGCGCTTGTTTGCTGAATGCTTGCAAACAAAGATGTTAATAACAATTGTTAGCATCAGGAGCCAATCGCGGCAACAACCAAACAACCATTGTTTGTTGGTACGATATGAACGATGTGTGTGTGTGAGTGTGTATGAATATGAGTAGCTTAAAGTTAACAGTTGTACATTTGTTGGACTTACATATGTGCATATATTGTACAAACAACATTTCACATATACAAACGAACATACACAAATACACTGAACACAAAACAACCAAACACATACATAAACGTACATACACACATTTATACATATATAATGACACCACACAATATGGGTACAAGAATGAAAGTAAAATGTTAGAGCGTGTGTGTTTGTGTATGAGTTACATGCACAATATGTCCTTCATAAGGAACGTTATCCTTCTTGTAATCAGTACAAGTAATATACTTCCGCTGCTGTTGTTTTGTTTTTGCTGTTTGTTAGTTGTTGTTGCTTTTTCCTTGTACATATTACTGCGTTTTATTGCTTTTTCGCAATGGCCCTTTTGCAGCTGTATTATTTTTGATAGCAGTGGCAGCCCTGTAGTGCAAAAATGAGTTAGTCTCGCAAATTACTTAGTTGCATATACTTATTATGTAGGATGAGTCACTTTGAAGACTTGCCTAAACTTTTTTGCTTATAGATCCAAACATGCAAAACAAAGAACTTCTGTCATATTGTCTGGTAATTCTCATATACTTTACAATATCTTTCACTAATATGGATTTTTAAAATAAAGGAACTATGACACAGATTGAAGGAACAGAGTAGTTGTATGTCTTTTTGAATTGCTATTCTATTTTTGCTTACACATTATGTACCCTGTAGGGAAACCAACTGGTTTAAGTAGTACTTGTGGTATACTGAATACTACAAATAGTCCTACAATTGATGTCTTTCCACATCTCAAAATGGTATATTTAACGTTGTGTTGCCCTAGGCACAAGTCAATTGTTCGAGCTTGCATATCTTTTCAACTACTTTGCATATAAATGTAATTCGAGTATTTTGTATACTAATCAAACTTCAACTAGTTGAAATTATTACTAATTTTTATATTATAATACATGTGAAAAAATTAACAAAAAAAAAAAAAAAAAAGTTTAACATTAAAAAATATATATATATGATTTGGAAATAAATTTGAATTAGAATTTCATTTTCATGCTGATCAGTGATCCTTGTGACATTTCATAATCTATATAAATACATGTGAAAAAATTAACAAAAAAAAAAAAAAAAAAAGTTTAACATTAAAAAATATATATATATATATATATATGATTTGGAAAAAATTTGAATTAGAATTTCATTTTCATGCTGATCAGTGATCCTTGTGACATTTCAAAATCCATATAAATGTAAAATATTATAAAGTAGATGAGAATTACAAGACAATATTTTCACTGAATAATATTATTAAAGTGCAGTGATCAACTGCATTTGTTTTCAACCACTTTACAAATTAGAAGCTATTTGAAAAATCTGTAATTTTGGTGGGCTAGATTGGTTTGGCCCTACAGAGTACCTATAGATGTAGAAACATATTTATATTAAGTTTGGTAAATATTTTATTTTTTGTTGTACTATTCTGTATCTGTGTAAATATAGTCCGCAACTAATTAATTTTAAACAAGTTTGACACTATATTAAAATATAGTACATAGTGCAATAGCTAGCTCAAAAGCTATCGAAAATAGAACAATTGTCATTTCGCAGGTCATTTCGCAGGTCTCATTTCCCAGCCTCATTTCGCAGCCTGGAAAAAAACAGTATGTTGCGTGCAAATGAAATCGAGGAATGAACTAAGTAATTGCGATTAATTTTTTTTTTTTTTTTTGAGCTAGTTAATTGACTACATTTTGAGCTAGTTGGTTGCACTGCAGGCCGTTTGTTGGTATATGTAGCAGTAAGTAGTAGTAGGAGATAATGAAATGTGGTTTATTTGTATGCCGTAATGAAGGCGTGGAGGCAGGCACAAATCGCCCACTCTAATACATTCTTACAAACTATACACATTTTTGCGATTATTTACATTGCAGATTTTAGTTTTAGTTTCCTTTGTTCCATTCTTTTTCCCTTCTCGATTGTGTCAATGAGGGATGAAGGGAACAAATTGATAAACTGCTGTGTTGTTCATTTATTTATTTACATTTTTTTGTTGTTTTTTTTTTTTTTTTTTTTTTCTTTTTTTGTATTGTTTTCTAGTATCGAATACTTTTACTTATTTGCTACTTTTTCTATACTTCTTCTGCTATGCATAAGACTACTTAAACTACTTTATGAATTTTATTATTATGTATAACCATGTATTATTTTATGTCATAAATTATGTTGACAGCTTGTCAATATAATTTCATAATTTTGAGGTCATTTGATTCGTTTTGTTCCATGTAAAAGATAAATTTTTTATTTCTTTTGGTTTTGTTAATCATAGGAAATACATAATTGGAGAAAAGTTTTTTAATGTCTTCACTCGAAAGCGTCTAGTAAATGACAAGCGTAATTGATTTTCTTGTTTTTGTTTTTCAAATCATAAGAAAAGTTTTAGTAACTCTAAAAGACAAACTAATATCGAGCAACAAAGTGACAACGTGTCTATTGTCCCATACTAAATGCACAAGTCTATGGTGGGTAAAGTGGTTTTTAAGAAACATCATATGATTTATAATCTCTTTCTCTCTTTCACTCTTTCACTCTCTCAAATGTAAGCTGCATATCTTCAGCGACTTCTAAAGAAGTTTCTCGATAAAATCGGCAGCCACAATTTGTTTCCTATGTAAATATATACAAAGTACATAAATCTTAAAGTAACTCGGTGTATAGTAAAATATTTATATATTTAAATAGGATTACAGCTCATTACCAACTTCAACTACATAAATATTGTAGACTTAATTCTTTTATCATATTTTGTTCACCATAGACAGTGGCATAAGGCTTAAGCAGGAGATATTTGTAAGCAACGAGAGAACTTCCACATTAATGTGACATTAATTTATTGATATGCTGTCATGCAATCATTTTTTATAAACATAAATACGAGTACATATGTATGTATGAACATTTGTGGTATATACGAGTACATACCATACATCTCGGCGATGTGCCGTAATAACCTTGAATTTTATGTGTTTGTGTGTGTGTGTCTGTTCACTGTGCATATTTCGAAATAATAATAATAGCATTAGAACAAATACGCACACGTCTAAATAAATATGAAGTCGAAATAATGACAACAGCAACAAAATTTATATGGAAAAGGAAAGCATTAAAGACCCAGTCGTAAAAGTAATGACCTGACAGCCTTTAGCCAAGACATTAACTTTGCATATAAGCTTAAAGAAATTAAAAAAAAAACAACGATTTCAGTTATGTTTTAATCTGAGATTTAACCTTAGACTGAAATTATGTTTAAACCAGAAAAGCCAGAATCTTGTCCGACAATTATGGGAATCGAAATTAGAACTTTTTTGTTATTGATACATTCAAAGCACAGGTTAGCCCCTATGAATGCAGAGCATTGTGTTGAATGGAAGGAAGATTGATAGGTGGGAGGAAAAATATGTGCAATAACACAGGACACCGATAAAGAGATAGACAGCCTTTGTGGCAAGCGTTATACCTTTACCACAAAGAACTTCAGTTTATCAGTGTCGACTATGACCGCATGTAGTGCCGAGCTTTTCGCATCCACTTATGTTGTGCGTGTTATATCTGTTAAGGAGTGGAAGAGACCTACAGTTTTATGCCGAATCCGAACGGCTAAGTGAAAAGCTTTTCATATGCATATTTTTACTCTTGTAGGTTTGCCATTGCCTGCCAAGAGGTGATGCCGTGTAGAAAAACTATTTTTTCTACTTTTTGATTTTGCCTGTGCCCAGATTCGAACCCCGGACACTCTGCGTAGCAGTCCAACGCACTACCACTACGCCACAGCGATAGTTTTAAAGAATTTTAGCCTAAAGAAAAATGTTTCCATATAAGGAAGTATGTAAACTAAAACGTCTAGCCGCTACACACTGAATAAGTGATAAGTGCGTGGTTGTTTTATATAATATATGTACTTGATCTCTTCCTTCTCTCAACATTTGCTCCGTCCTGTCTGGTATACTAACAGCCTCTTGATAAACCCATGCATACGGGCAAACGTCTACAGAGAGTGAAGCCGTCGTCACAGAATTTCAGCAGAACACTTGCTGCAATCATTTTGATCCTACCGCTTCGTAAAAA
This sequence comes from Palloptera scutellata, assembly GCA_958295655.1. Taxonomy (NCBI): domain Eukaryota; kingdom Metazoa; phylum Arthropoda; class Insecta; order Diptera; family Pallopteridae; genus Palloptera; species Palloptera scutellata. Next base: position 44,108,087 of record OY282451.1, read on the forward strand.
GACCTAAATTGGTTTACTGATTTCTGGTTTGAATCAAACATCGGAAATGTGTTCATGCATTTACCGCATTTCAGTTTTGAATTCAGATATGAATTGATTTTACTACTGGGAATGTAAAAACATTTACATACAAAATCGCACAAACTAATAACGCGAATATTCATATGTATTTAGTATGCACATAGCTACCTATGTATGTATGTGTGTGTAGAAAAGAAGTGAAGAAGAAGCATATCATTTGTTTTTATTATGATGATGCATTGTTTAAAAAGTCTGAAAAAAAAAAGAAAAAGAAAAAAATAGCATATAAAAATTTGCAAAGATCCGCTTATGTATTATTTATGTGTGCACAAATACGCAGACATGTGTGTGTATGTAGGTTTGTATATATGTATGATTTATGTACATGTAATAACATATTGTCAGTTTGGATTTTCCTTCATTTTTACTTTACTTTATTGTTTTGTTTTTAGCTCTAATTTTGCTTCCCTACCCTTTCTTTTCTTTTTACTTGCATACTTTGTTTTGTTTCTGGTTGGTTTTTTGTACATATTTTTTTTTTTGACATACTAATGCGAATATAATGTTACTTATACTCCAACTCTGATAGAGAAAGAACGCAGGAAGTGTGAGTGTGTTTGTGTGAGCACAAGCAGAGGCACAAAAATGAACATGCATATGTAAATCCACGCATTCGTATATAACAGATACACAATGGTTTCGGTTACGACAGCGAACATTTTTTTCTTCCACATACATACCAATAATCGTACGTGCATTGATATGTATATTGTTTTGTTATACTCTTTCGATACAAGTACCTGCTACATATTCACACTTGGAAAATATTACGTATACGCTATGTAGTTCAGATGCCTATCGTTTGCTAGTGATACAGCCGCTGTTGTTTCTGTTCATACATTATCGACAATGTCATCGATAATAAATAATAATGAATGATGATATTTCATGATTCTTTGTACAGCGATATCATGAGCACCTGATATCATGCGACTGCTACATATTATCACAAACACTACTGCTGCTACTATTTACATACCATATATAAGTAGTAGTAGTAGTTAGTATTACCGTTCACACCAGTGATTGTTTGTAGGTATAGCAACAGCAGATGCAACAACAACAACAACTATAATAATACCAACAATAATACAAATAACAGAAGCAAAAACATGCTGCCTTGACACTGAATCATCATTAAGTGTTGCACACGTGCTCGTAATGACACATACCGTTTTTTGGAGTAGTAGTGATGAGACGCAAGAGACTGACTGCCCAAAAAAGTTCCTAATATCTATAAAACATAGGATTACGCACATTAATACAATATAAAAAAGATACACTATTACTATTAGAAGATATACGCGTGCATGAAATTGATTAAATTTCACAGACTTAGTCTCCGTTAATGTGTGTATTTTCTAAAATCCTTTTACCCAAGTGATTTTGAACAAATTTAATCTATGGACGCATAGCTTACTTAGTGCATGATATAATTCATAACATTATGATATATAATAATAACTTTCAATGTTATTCAACTAGAAATGTTATACAAATACTTAGAGTTTGAATAGCTCAACTTTACGGCACATGTTAAATGCTTAATAGCAAAATAATTGCATTTGTTTTCTGAGTTATTTTGTTAGTTATGCCTGTCATATGTTGACAAACCCACACAATACTTGTGACATTTGATTATATTCAAGTAATAAATACTTATATTCTCCACACTCTGATGACTAAATATTTTCATCAACCACAGACTTTATTTATACTTATACATACTACATAAATAGTATACTTTCTCCGAAAATAATTATCTAAATATTAGATATGAATTAAATTTTGTAGAAATAATAATTTCAAAAAAGTTTAACCATCATCACATCAGCATCAGTCAGTAAATTATTTGTTAAACTTGTTGCAGTATCATTTGCTGTTTTATTGCATAGAAATTCGTCTACTTTGCAATTGAAGCTTGTCTAAATCACATAATATTTGTCAACATATTTGTTGATTATTTACAAACGGAAAATAAATAAATAATCGTATACTTACTTATTCAATTGTAAATATTTAATAAATTATTATAATTCTTCATTCTCCAAGAGTTTTCGTTATGCCTTGCAAGAAGCCACCCGAGATCACCCGCTCATTCAATTGCCAGCCGGCAACAATCATGATTGAGTTTTTCTCTTTCATTTTCTTTCTATGGTCTCAATTTCATGATATACATATTGATGATAAATTGATTGACTTAAATTGAATTTTTGAAAATTCTCATAATAAAAATGCGTAACAAATAACATTCTTTTATTGCGACGCACAATGTGTTTTCTGTTCTATTTTTCTTCTTTTTTTTTACTATGCATGTACTTATGTTTTTATACACAAAATTGATAAGAAAAATCCTGAACTCCCTTTTTTGCATTCAACTGAGGCTTACAATTTATGGTTTTTGTGTCGAATATTACTTTAATCAGCCTGACTCACTATATCGAATTTCGTATAGGAAGTAGGCGTGGTTATTACCCAATGATAATAATTTTCGTATCATATATTTTTTAAGCTATTTGAACAGTGTAACCAAATTAGGTTCCATTTGCTGCACTATTTCCTTTGATATTGTAGACACTTGCTTTTGCCCAATGTTGACAATTTTCAGACATCGTAACACGCGTTTTTAAAATTTTTTTCGGAGAAGCAAAATATTGTAATTTAAAATTTAAAAAATACGTAAGTTTTTGGTTTATAGCTTATGTACGAGTATACCGTATAGTCATATAAAATGTATCCATGGTTTTGGTACCCACAAATCAGACAACACTAGTCACTGAAAAAGCCGATGAAATTTTGCAACTGGTGGAGCAAAATCGACACGCAAGATGTCAGGAGATAGCGGAGGCATTAAACTTTTTATATGATCTAATTTTCAACTAGATGATCAGAAATTTGTTGTGGGTTGTTGCGTGATTGCAAGAAATTTTGTTCATAATTTATACTACACTTTACAGCCAAGGCAAATGTAACTGGGATTGATCCTTCGATCACCATACCCATCTGCAGCGGCATATACCAAATGCAAAATAGCTTTATCTTCCAAATCCAATGTAAGTATTGCTAAAATAAGATCATCATCAATTAGCTTTAGATTTAGATTAGATTTTTTTGTTATTTTCTTTTATTTTTATTATTGATACATTCAATACACAGGGTATGAAAGCAGAGCATTGTGTTGAATGGAAGAAAGATTGATAGCTGGGAGGAAGATTAAAAAAGGGAATGCAATCACACAGGACACCGATAAAGAGATAGATAGCCATTGTGGCAAGTGTTATGCCTTTACCACAATGAACTTCAGTTTATCAGCGTCGACTATAACCGCATCTAGCGCCAAGGGCCAAGCTTTTCACATCCACTTATGTTGTGCGTGGTCGCTGTGGCGTAGTGGTAGTGCGTTGGACTGCTACTCAGAGTGTCCGGGGTTCGAATCTAGGCACAAGCAAAATCAAAAATAAAAAAAAAAATTTTTAAATAATTTATTTACAGGCAATGGCAAACCTACAGGAGTAAAAATTGCCTATGAAAAGCTTTTCAATTCGCCGTTCGGATTCGGTATTAAACTGTAAGTCCCTTCCATTCATGTACAAATATAACACGCACAACCTGAGTGGATGCGAAAAGCTCAGCCTAGGCCCTCCATGGGCTGTTGTGCCATTAAAAGTAAAGTAAGTGAAAAAAATTTTAATAAAAAGAAATCGGAAAAATCGGAGAAGTTTTTGCTTTTTTCTAATAGATTAAGGTTCAAACTAAATTATTATAAACAAAAATTGTACATAATTCTGGGATATTTTTTTCACCCATCAAAAATTGATAATTTTTCATTTATTCATCTTTAAGTAAAAAGTAAAAATTTAAAAATTAATTAAAAATAATTTTTCAGTATAAATTTATTCAATTGTGCCTAAAAATGTATTTTTGAACATTATTTTCCTTCAGCTACTCACGAACGAAACGACACAATCAATATATTTTTCATACAAATCGCTCACTTTGAATTGCTCTGGAGCCCAAAGCTACTATTCATAAAAATTACCCAAGAATAAGAAAATCTATTCAATTCACCGTTCGGATTTGGCATCAAATTGTAGGTACACGGGCTTGTTGTGCAATTAAAAAAATAATATAACAATATTGTAAATGGGGCATCAATCTCTGGATTTTTATGATAATAAATTCCAAAGGGTGTTTTTTTTAGAAGTGTGGTTTTCAATCTGGCAATACTTTTTACGGAGTTGGTCTTTTTTCTGTCCAACTGTCAGTCAATTGATTTATGCTCAATTTGGTTTGCCATTTCATTATGAATAGACTTACTCCTGAATTACGTTTGCAAATCGTGCAAATTTATTACCAAAATAATGGTTCGGTTCGCACAACACATAGCGCGCTGCGTTCAATATTCGGTCGACATAATCGCCCAGCAGAGTCGGTAATTCGAGCAGCCATGGATCGGTTTCGCACCACGTTTACTCTAGTGGATAATGCGCATCCTCAGAGATGCCGTACAGTGCGCACCGAAGACGCTATTGCTGCTGTGGAGCAGAGTATCGAAGAAGACCCGAATGAGTCCATCCGCCATCGCGCGCAACAATTGGAGCTGTGCCCATCCACTTTATGGAAGATTTGGCGGAAGGATCTTGGTTTGCAATCTTACAAAATCCAGCTCGTGCAAGAATTGAAGCCGAACGACCATCAAGCGCGTCGCACGTTCTGTGAATGGGCCCAAAACGAGATGGCCACCGTTCCCGATTTTCACAAGAAATTTTTGTTCAGCGATGAGGCTCACTTTTGGTTGAATGGATACGTTAATAAGCAAAATTGTCTCATTTGGAATGATCATAATCCACAAGCCATTGTTGAGATGCCATTATCCTCAAAAAGTCACTGTTTGGTGTGCTCTATGGGCAAAGGGAATCATTGGTCCATATTTCTTGAAAGATGAAGCCGGTCATAATGTTACAGTCCATGGGAAACACTATAGAGCCATGATTAATGACTTTTTCGTGCCTGAATTGGAGGATGTTGAAACTTTTGGTGAGCGCATTATCTCGCGTCGTGGGGCTGTGGCGTGGCTTCCAAGATCGTGCGATTTAACACCGCTAGAGTATTTTTTGTGTTGTTATGTGAAGTCGCTTGTCTACGTAGATAAGCCCGAGACGATTGACGCCTTGGAAGAGAATATTCGGCGCCGTATTACTGACATTCGGCCCCAATCTCTGCAAATGGTGGTCGAAAATTGTGCCTATCGGCTGGAATTTATTCGAACCAGCCGCGGCGCGGCGGCCACTTGCCCGAAATCGTTTTTAAAACATAATGGTAAATTCTTATCTTTATAATAAAGCTAAATTCATGGCCATAACATTAAAAAATTATATGCTTTCTATTTATTCTTCAAAACCACACTTCTAAAAAAAAACACCCTGCAGATGCTGTGACGTTTTAACACAAAATTAAACAAATTTGTACATGACAGTTTCTGCTTATCACAAGTAGATATTCCGTATTGTTTTTATGGAAATCTTTCTTCAAGCTACGCAAGCTCGATCTCTGCATATGCAAATACAATACATACTACTTATGTACTATATTTTTCAAGAGCAAAGTTTTCACAATTCACTAAATAGATAAATAAATCGTTTTCACCTTGCACAAAATAGTAGAATATTCTTTTGTTTCATTCTTATCTTTAAATGCTTATAACAAAAATAAAACTAAAAAATTTCTAAGTATTTAGTAAATAAAGGGTGATTTTTTGCTACTTGATTTTTGACGTTTATATTTCTGACAGTTCACTCGTGATTCCTGACATGTGTCAAAGTAAAAAATGTTCAGTTTGGTTTGCCATTTCATCATGAATAGACTTACGCCTGAACAACGTTTGCATATTATTGAAATTTATTATAAAAATTCGTGCTCTGTGAAAAATGTTGTTTTTCGCAAAATTGTCTTCAGCGACAAGGCTCATTTTTGGCTCAATAGATTCGTGAATAAGCAGAATTGCCGTAGTTGGGGTGAAGACCAGTCAGAAGTAATTCACCAGCTACCAATGCATACCGAAAAATGCACTGTTTGGTGCGGTTTATGTGCTGGCGACATCATTGGGCCGTAATTCTTCAAAGACGATGAAGGCCGCAAAGTTACGGTTAATGGAGAAAGGTACCGTTCAATGATAACAGACTATTTTTTTGCCGAAAATGCTAGAATTGGCCTAGGTGGTTCCAACAGGACGGTGCCACATGCCACATGACATACATCAATTGAGATGCGAATTTGGTGAGCAGTTAATCTCACGTCTTGGTGCAGTCAATTGGCCACCTAGATCAAGTGATTTGACTCCGTTAGACTATTTTTTGTGGGTCTATGTTAAGTCTCTTGTCTATAGGGACAAGTCAAATACAATTGCTACTTTGGAAGACAGCATTGAACGTGTCATTGGTGAGTTTCCGATTTTCCGGCCGAAATATGTGAAAAAGTGTGCCAAAATTGGACCTACAGAATGGACCACTTGTAGCGTAGCCGCGGGCAATATTTAAGTGAGATTATCTTTAAAAAGTAAATGGTAGGAATTGATTTATTTATTTTTATTGATTTAAATTGAATTTCCAAAAACCAATCTCTTAAAAAATCGCCCTTTATTTATGCCATAATCAAATTACGTAACTACTTACCTACCCACCCTCCGTCTCTCAAAATGAAACTAGATACTACTAGATAAACCAGAGAAGAAGAAAACTAAAGTGCTTAATTTTATTGTTACGCCTAAAAAAAACAAAAATGGATTAAAAATGAAATTTACTCTGTGTTAACAAAATTGTTTCCACTTCCTTGTCAACGTTTATTGCATTAGCGTGTTTCCTTGCCATATTTCCTAACTTAAATTTTATGCTCTACATATAGTATATATATTTACATATTTCTGGCATTGACCATGACGGCGCTACTTTCTCTGTTTGTTTATTCTTTTGGCTCAATCTTAGCTGGAATATCAGCTGAGCTCATTGCCTCATTGATGTCCAAAATGGCAACATTACCATAATGTAATTAACTGATGAACATGAGCGCGGATTTAGAAAATGTTTACTGTGTGTATGTATGTATTGCGTGACATGTTGTATTTTGATTGTGCTGTATTTGATTTAATATGCATGTTACTTTAAAATCTTTACTCCCCGCAGTTCAACTAATTGAGCTATTGAGCTTTGGGATTAAAAATTATGTATACATTTATATTTTTTGAAGCAAGGCAATCACAACCATAGAAGGACAACAATGAGAGGAATTTACATTTTGATTTTCAAGCGCCATTTTGTGGGTTGCATGTACGTATATGTGTGTATATCATTTGGTGCGCGTGTTTATGTACAAATGTATTCATGGATGAATTGGTAAGCATGTGAAATATGTAGAAAACCTTTTTTGTTGTTATTTTCATTTCATTGCACGCGTAACTTGGTTTTTTGTTTTTTTTTTACTTTTTCCTTAAATGATACTGAAGGTTTCCTCTGGGCCTCTGCAATGCCTTAAGCTACAGATGATTTGTCACGAAGCCAAGAGAATTTATATGTTACTGACATGTTCGAATGTTTATCTGGCATGTAAAAAAACTTTAACCTAAAAATGTGTCTGCTGTTGTGTAAACGAAGTTATTTAATTTTTGAACATTTTTTTTCCTAAGGATCATTTTTATTTATGTTTTTCGATACACATGAAACCATTAAAGGTGAATATAATAAATAAATATAAAATTTAAAGATTCTAAAGCGTTTTATGGTAATTCAAACTGCTGTATTAGCAATAAAATTCAAGATAATTCGAGTCGATGTACTCCGTGACATTAAATATTTACAGTGTATACTGAAACGTGCAATATCTATACATTTCGTATTCCATTTGAGACTGACCATATGACATCAATTATGCATGTAGCATGTTTCAATCTCTTTACAAACACATTTTCCCCCGTCTTGCCTAAGAAATTCGGTCTTTACGCAGCATTATTGCGCTCGTGGGGCCAGGCTCTTTTATTGCATGGAATTTCAGAGAGAATATAGTAAACATTTTAACAACCCAAAAGGGGTGAGAATGGAAAAATAAAGTTATTCTGCTGCTGCTGGCGCTAACGCTTTTCTTTCACTCATACTGATTGTATCTCGTTTTCCTGCTTCAACATTAAGGCAACGAAAAGAAAAAAATTTAGTTCCTGAAAGAAACTTGCATTCAAATGTCAAGTGACAGAGGCGGATGCAGGAAAAACTGTGGGAGAGAAGTGTGTTTTTGTGCTCTTTCTCTGCCGCATACACTGTGCAGTGGTAAGTGCATGTAATATTTTAAATTTTGTTTTTTGTTTTTATTGTTGAGGGATGCACTGCGACCTGTTATATCTATTGTGCCCCGACATGAACCTAAAGCACTTCCAAAAGTCCAATCTCCAATAGAAATGTTATACATATTTTCTATGAAATTCCATTTGACATCTAGTAATTGATGTTCTCCTCGGTGATCTAATGGACTATCATCTCCGGATTTACGAGCTCTCGATTTTCAGCAAGGAAATGGCCATACATTTTTCTAAATTTAATATTATTTAAACATTTTCATATCAGTAATACTCTATTATATTTATATTTTTAAATGAATGAAGGGACGTACAGTTTTATACCGAGTCCGAACGGGGAAATGAAAAACATTACATAGGCAATTTTACTCTTGTAGGTTTGCCATTGCCTGCCAAGAGGTGGTGCTGTGTAGAAAATTGTTTTTTTTCTACTTTTTGATTTTGCCTGTGTCTAGATTTGAACCCCATACACTCTACATAACAGTCCAATGAACTACCACTACGCCACAGCGATCATTATTGTTAATACATACACGTATAGTAATATCTAGCGGTAATGCCATGGAAAACAATCGAATCCTCCACATCCAAATTTCAGCCTTAACACAAATGCGAGTATTGGAAATCATTGAACCTGGGCAACGTGAAAGTAAATGGCAACAGCATTAACTCAGAACCATTTGCGGTAGGCCAATCACTTCTTCAGATTAGAAACAAAAGACTAATGAAACTAATACTAGGTAAAAAATGACCTTTAGAAACCCAAGGATGTGAAAGTGAAGAGGTTTTAGTTCTAAAAGAACCTCTATGGATGCCGCTGGGCACATGCACACTGATGCAAATCACTGCAGTTTATTGAGCGTGTCGGTTACTCCATGTTGTCTGGTTCTTTACGCCGAGACTACTTACTTATCTATAAGTAATCATAGAAAGTACCACCATCGTATACATCCATCGCAGTATTTTTAGAATATAGCCGCAACTCAATCCCCAAATAATTTACTTCTTTCTGGAATTCTGTCACTTTACCATTTATGTAGACTAATGGTAGATTTACCTACCAACCTACCTAAGCGTAGGTAGGTTTAGTTACAAAACCTTCACAAATACAATACAATAAATAATAAAGCTTCTTTTTTATTGCAAAGTATTTGTACGAGAATATTGCGCACAATATTGCAGCAGCTGTAGTAACTATGATTTGGTGGCCGACATTGTCATCATCGTTCTCATCATCAGACAAATGGAAGCCCGATAAGCACGATTTAAATTAAATTTCATAATACAAAATAATAAGTACAAAAATACAATGAAAATGTAAAGAAGAATAGGTGATGGAAAGTATAAAGTAATAAAAAGACTGATAATAATTCTTGAATTTAAGTTGATTTGATTCTCATTTGAAAAACTACAACGGTTTTATTGAATATGAAATGCAAACATTAATTAAGAATACTAGAGTAGGGAGGTGCTCTTCACCCGGTCGCTACAATACACTTATTCCAACTTATCTTCATGCATAAGATAGTACGAAAACATATCAACTAGAGCACTGTTAAAAATAACCAATAACATTTCACTGGTTGCCTTGGCACTTTGCAAAAAAAAACACCCTCTAAAGTTGCTCCGATTTAAAGTTTTACATTCTGGCAAAAAAGTAAATGGGAATGATCATTTCAAAAGCCCGCTTAAAAAGATTATTAAAATTATTTTTGTCGCTAAGTTGGCACCACTGTCTTCTATCAGAGTGTTTCAAGTATGTTTTGTGATTTTTACAATGAATACAAATATCGAACAAAGAATTTTTCTCAAAATTTGTATTGCAAATGGAATTTTGTGTGCTTAGAGTGAATCGACTTGATCAAAAGCACGAGTGGTACAGTGCATTCAAAAACAGTCGAGATGTGGTGGAAGATTTTTCTCGCTCTGGTCGGTAATGTTGACTGTTTTCGTTGATTATCGCGGTGTTGCGCTCTCGGAATTCTTGCCAGAAGGTCAGACGGTAAATGAAGAATATTATCTGGGCGTTATGTGGCGTTTGAAAGAGCAAATTCGTCGAAAAAGGCCAAGTTTGTGGAATGAAAACTCTTGGATTTTTCACCCCGACAAAGCACCATCTCACAAGGCTAGCATTGTAAATGAATTTCTGGCAATAAACTCAACAAATATCATAGAACAAGAAGCGTATTCACCTGATTTGTCTCCGACTGACTTTTTCTCTTTCCAAAACTTAAATTACCACTCAGAGGCACCAGTTTTCAGTCGATCGAAGACATACATAAAAGAGGATTCGTGGCGAGAAGTGAAGTTGACTCCGGAAAATGGATTTAAAATTTTTTTTGATGATTTGTTCGACTGCGGTGTAATTAAGAAGACTGGTGCCTGCGGATTCTATTTACGTTGCTCTTTCACAAGCACAAGAAATCACACGTATTCTTTCACACTAGCTCTTCTCTCTCCCAGCAAAAATATCCCCAGCCCTTATAGTGAATAATCCTCGAAGTTGATTAATCGATTATATTATAAAATTGGGATCATATCGCTCGTTTGCTGCCTGACTGTCATAACTCACAAACCATAAGTTTCGAGTTAAACGAAATTAAACTTTTAATTTTACCTATCAATCCATAAAATTATTAACGACAATTACTCTTCTCAGCGACATAATGGAAATACTTGAAGCAGACTAGCCCATTGGGCCATTGTATTTTGCCTATGTTAAGGGTAAGAAGAATATTAAAATAGAGTAGTGCAATAAAATAATGGAATGAGCGCAGCTCTCCTCAAGACATCACTACCCAGCTGGTGCACGTTGAACGTTAATAATGATAATACTCGGTCGTCACCCCTACATATATACATACTTATGTGAGTTTTAGATTTTTGACATGTGCTGTTGTACGCTTTAATCAAAACTATTACAATAAAATGCGCATGTTCTGCCTGTAGACGGTTTTCCTTCTCAATTCTTCTACAAAGCTCTCGGTAGTGCCTCGTAGACTCGTAGAGTCATGGATCCATTACAGAGTTCCCGTCAAACAAAAAATTGGTTAAACCTTCTTCTAAAGATCTCATTCCTTCTTCTAAAGATCTCATTCCTTCTACTCATGTTTCATTTCATTTCATATTTTCCGTCGTAATTGAAGACTGTTAACCATCATCCAAAATAGCTAATACTTACTTATCTCACAGCTGATAGTGTACTTTGTAGTTTGTCTGTGCCTAACATCATCATCTTTGTGCCAGATGCATCGACAAATCACCTTCATTACTCCTCTTTGAGTATATAAATCGAGAAAATGTATATCAGTCCAAATATTGAGAGAGGATTATTGCATTAATCATGGCATTGGTAGTTGGGCAAATGTCATCTTCTTTACAAGCTCATCAGCAAATATTTTCTACTCTTTTGATTTACATACCATATGTAGTTCTACCAGAAATTCATCTCCGTTTCCTTCCAGAAACTAAAATTGCCCCAAAGTTTTTTTTCCACTTTAGCCCCTCTACACTTTCTTTCCATGAAGTTTCTTCTATGGTACATCATTCCACATACCTACACAATTATTTTTATTTACAAAGTATGTATTTATGTTTTCCTTTTTTACTAAAGCCTGAAGCAATATTTTCAATCTTTCAAAAATGTTTATTAAACTTTGCATCTTCGGTGAAATTTCGAATTTTTTATGTAGAAAGACCAAAAACAATTTGAAAACAAATTTCTCAAAATAATATTTCATAATGCTTTCACCTAATGTTGTTGCAACTGAAAACGCATGAAATTGTCAAAATATTTGTGAAATGAGATTGCTCAAAAGGTGAAAATATTTGTTTGTGAAGTGAGAATGCTCAAAGGTTTAACTACCATAAATAATATCCGCGCGCACACATACGCACGCAATTTGTTAGAGCATGCTACGCAACAATATTCGTTATGCTAACAATGCTAATTCTGCTTTATTCTGCAGCACAGAAAATATTGAAATTCGAAACCTGGAATCACACACAAAGCATGTGGTTCTTGTAGTGAATGCTGAATGATTTTCGCCATTTTCAATTTCTATTCATGCCAATGCATCGCACAAGCGATGCGAAATAAAATCAGTATTAAATTGGAAACGTTTCAAGGCGATTGGAAAATTTCGAGTTATCCAATTCGCAAAACTAATAAAAGATTCAAATAAAATTGAAGCAGAAATTTTAGCTAATTGCTGCATATTTGTGAACGTACAGTTAACATGTATACAAAATAACAACATTGAAAACTAATAAGGATTCACTTTATTGCCAATTTTGAAATTTTCATTCGAAAATTTGTTAATTATCTCTATACAAATCTCCGAAATGGTAGAGTGCATTGTCAAAAATAATTAAATATCAATCACGCTCAAAAGGATAACAGCAATTTACAAACTGCCGACACACATACATATGTACATAAATATGTATGTGTGTCGGTAGTTTGTAAATTGTGTGCATAGACCGTATAATTAATTAATTATATTTAGTTTTTGTAATACAAAGATAAATATTTATTTGCATGTGACTACCGAAAATATTTAGGTATTAATGGCTATAGCATATGCATAATTTAATTACTCAATCACCAGTTTTCCAAGTAAAAAACACAATGCAATCAACTTTTCCCAGTGATTAAACATATTATTTTGATATGAATATGTTACCATATTTAATGATATCATTTAACTCAGCACTTAAATGATTGCTGCATGCAAACTCATTGTGAAATCCTTTACATGCAAAGCACTGACCACAATACTGCAATCAGAACTCTGGCAAGAACAAGCTGGTTTGAAATCGAAACTCAACCAGAATGATAGCGTTCGTATTGTTGTAGAACGGTGCTAATAAAATCACACACAATCAAATTTTGCGCTTTTACATAAATATAAAGCAATAAAAGAGCTCGTTAGGTCGGTATCACGCTGGCTTGCCGCGAAGGAAAATGTGTTCTGCATTCTTGAACGTGTGCAAATGTGCCTCCAGTTACTAAAATTACTCTCTCCAGCTCTATCTTTCGTTACTTATCACGGCGACAAGTGTTCCCTTACGGGAGCGAATTCTCAGCATATCGTACAATCGGAAAATTGCATGGAATATTGATTTTTTATTAAGAAATATCCTTCTTTCTTCTGTTTAAAAAAATTTTGTTGCACGTCCTATTTTTAAATAAATATTTCCTTCTCCCAATGCATCTATGGGCGATCGCTAGCGTCGATATGATGTAAAATTGCATCATGTGAAAACACGAGAGAAAAATTGTGCTAATGTGCCTATGGGCTAGATAGCTGGAAGGTTGTAGAAAAATCTGTTGAGTGGAAGCCATAATCACTAAACATAATCTTTAACCATAGTTGTATAATAAAAATAGTATTCCAAGTAAAACTTCTGCGATTTCTTAAATTTTAATTTTCTCTCAGTCTGTAAATCTATGTTTCGTAGTTGCATAAAATAGAATAATTTCGTACAATTGTTCCTATATTTATTTATTTAAAGTGAAGTTATGCTTTCTGTGTGTTCTCAGCATTTCGAAATCTTTGTTTCTATCATTCTTGGTTTGCTTTTGTTATCTGATTTACTAAATATATATAAATAATGCAATATTCTAGATGCACTTCAAGTGTAATTAAATTTTAAATTTCACAAACTAAAATGCCTAGAACTCATTTGTACAAAGGTGAAACAATTACATCAACTCAGATCGTTTATTAATTTTGTTGTGCAATATTGTTGTTAAATGTCACAAATACTGACATACTAACAACAAATAAACAAAAAACCAAAACAGACAAACATAAAAACAATAGCACAACGAAATTGCAACCAACATTTATCCTAAAGCAAATAAATGTCACTCATACGCCATGTGTGCACACTTTACACCCAGGAGCTGGAAGCCAAAGGTATGCGTACATAAATATCATTGCACAGAGAATATAAATGAAAATAATGAGTTTATTTTTGTACAAAAGTACAAAAACAGAAAAATTATGAAAAGAAGCTTTATTTATTGTCGCTTTCATTTAGCAAATGGAATATGCAAGTTCTTTTTTTTTTTAGCAATTCCCTTTAACAATAGTGAGAAATTAATCTCGTTTCTTATTTAGTTAAAAGTTTCTTATGCTACTTTTATAATTTATGCAAATATCTCAAGTCTCAAATCTCTCATGTAACTAAAAATGTCAAACCGCAATCACTAAATCACTTCAATATTTTTCTATCAAAATTTTTCCTTTCAATTTTTATTTGCAGTTTTGCATGAAATTTAATATAAAAAAATAGTAATAAGTTTTCCTCGCTGTACTAAAATATTCAACTGTATAAAATACAATTTTTGGCTGTCACTACACACTAGTGAAATATCGAAATCTAGACCAAACACACAAATTCGTATATATTATAAATGTTCCAAGCAACCATACAACCATACAAACAACAAAAATAATACAAAATATTTTAACCAAGTTGAAGCACAACAAATTTTGAATGGTAATAGCATCAGCCACAATTGCTATGTTGCAAAATGTGGTTTGGTTTTTTTTTTTTTTTTTGTTTTTTTTTTTGTGAGTGTTTGCGGAGACAACCAAAGGGTGCAACGAAAAAGTGTGTGTAATTCCTTAATGGGGGAGACTTTAAATGAAAAACTTCATAAAAGGTAGAGCGCAATTGAAATATGTTTCTGTGATCTTGTGGGAGAAAGCGACACGAAAGATGGTTAAGTAAAATTTTAATAGGTCAAATGACTAGTAATACGCATCACTCCTACAATTGCTCTAGAAGCATAGCTGGACCCTGTTCTATACTGTGCACCTTGAAAGATACAAGGATATTTATCAATCATTGACTCATACACACGGTAGATCATTTCATCGGTAACATCCAATATAAGTGGACTTGATAATCAAGCGCATGGATCATTGATGTATCCTATGTACATAAATGAGTTAGGCAAATCCAATCACCGAGTTATGCGGTGCTGATCCATGAACTCCCTAGAGAAATGGTATGGTTTGGAATACGTGTATAATATAATTAAGCTTGAATTGATTTGTATCATGGCCAAAAATTCGTTCACAATGATAGCGTGTGTGTGATATGGTGCAAAACCATGAGTTTTCTTTCCGTGAATTTGGCCTTTATCTCTAAACGTCACATGACGCTCAGATAATATTCTTCATTTACCGTCTGACCTTCTGGCAAGAAATCCGAGTGCACAACACCGCGATAATCAAAGAAAACTGTCAACATTACCGGCCAGAGCTAGGCAAATCTTCCACCACATCTCAACCGCCTTTGAATACACTGTACCACTCATATGTCATAGTCGCTGTGGCGTAGTGGCAGTGCGTTGGACTGCTACGCAGAGTGTCCGGGGTTCAAATCTCGGCACAGGCAAAATCAAAAAGTAGAAAAAATAATTTTTTTACACGGCAGGCAACGGCAAACCTACAAGAGTAAAAATTGCTATGAAAAGCTTTTCACTTCGCCGTTCGGATTCGGCATTAAACTGTAGGTCCCTTCCTTTCATGTACAAATATAACACGCACAACATGAGTGGATGCGAAAAGCTCGGCCTAGGCCCTCCATGAGCTGTTGTGCCATTAAAAGTAAGTAAAGTAAGATTCACTGTAAGGTTGATTTTTTTGCTACTTGGTTCTTGACATTTATATTTCTGACAGTTCACGCGTGACAATTCACACACGGACTTAAAAACTACTGAAAAAAGGGGGAGTTTTATTCCCAAAACCATCTCTTCCTCTTTGAAGCCACTAGTGTTCTAGAGTTTATTCCTTTATCGAAGTTTCTCCTTCACAAACATTAATATTTGAAGTGGATAAATTTGACAAACTTCAATACGCACAACAAAACACTAGTGGAGTGCTAAGCAATTCCTTAAACTCAATTCATTTAAATTTATAAGTTTCGAATTCTCATAGACAGCCGCGAAAGGCAATAAATTGATTTCGCAATTCGGTGTTTCCTCCAAAAATTTATTCCTCGCAATCGCTCCACCAGTTTCCACTTCATGATTTACATGTAACAACAAAATATTATAATTTTTTTTTTTCGGATGGTTGAAACATTTTCGCCAACGTTGCACAAAATAAGTAAAACAATGAAAAATGAAAATTTGAACACAATAAATATACAGAAAAAAGGAAAAATTCCAAATGCTCTTACGAACATAACGAAAACACGAAATGAAAATCGAATACAATACATCACCACTTTGTCGGTATTTTTATTAAAAAAAAAAAAAAATATACATAAATAAAAAAGAGAACCGTGAAAAGTGCTCTAAGGTCAGGTATATTCCGAATAAGAGAAATTTATAACTACTACATGTGTATTTTAAACAGTGCCGGCCATTCAAAACTACTTTGGTGTTAGTATGTAAATGGTTCTTCTACAAAAATATATGCAGAAAAGTCAGTCAGCGATAACGCAAGATATTATATTTTCAAGCATATTAAAGTTTAAAACGTTCTAGCACTAAGGCGCACGATTGGCCGTCTCAGCTTTAAAATTATTGTACTTTAAATTCGAATATTTACGAATTACTTAAAGAAAGAAACGGAATCTTCTTTTATAACCTCATAATGACTTTTTAAAATTGAAATATTTCCCTCAAATTCATTGAACTCATTTCAATATTACACTGTCCAACAATTTACGTTTCATTGTTTGGCTGGTGAGACATTTCAGTTTAGGGTGAAAGTACTCGACTATTAGAGTAAAACCTTAATAGGTTTTGACGTTTCCAGGCTGCTGGTTTTTTTATGGCCTTATGAAAATCATCAAAATCCACTAAAAAGTGTGGCCATAAAAATGCAAACGATCTGGAAACGTTAAATCCTTTGGAGGTTTACTCTACCAGCCGAGTATGGTACTTTCATCCTAAACTGGAATTTCTCATCACTCAGATTGGCGGTTGCACTATGTTATTTAAGTTATTATTATTATTAAGGTCGTATATTGCCAGAACTGTCCAGCCAGATTTAGTCTCATACAATTTATTATATGTACTTATAAGCCGATTTCAGAAAAGTTCAAATGCACACAACTCGTATATAAATATGTAGGTGATAAAAGGTAGCAGTACATATTCAAGCCAAAATAAATGCAAATTAAGGAACTATATGTTGGAAATTTTTTTTTTCAATGTTTCTCTTGTTTGGAATCGCTTAAACGGATATTAATATTTTTGGTATTTTTATAGAAAGTTCCTGCCCCCAATTAAATACAAACATATTTTTATGGATTGAATGTGGTCAAGTTTTTGATTGAATGTGGGTTGTGTAAAAATAAATCGCCAATAATATTTTGAGCTCATATATAGAAACTTTTCACTGACACAAAGTTGAAATTACAGATTAAATATCAGTGTTGACATGGAAATAATAATTCATATGAATAGTAAAAAATTATTCACTAGTAATTTAATTTAATTTAATTTTGATAAAGAAAGAGAATTTATATTACCATTCGAGAATACGGTGGAAAACATATAGAATGACTGTATATTACTTCTCGAAGGGCAGGACAAAGGTGAAAAATTCCGAAATTACGAAAAACTTATTGTTATTTCTAATTTATGAAAATTCTTTAGAAAATGTATCATTTCATTAATAAAGTTCTGAATAAAATTTATTTAATCAAAGTTCTTCTTATTAAATCCGCTTCTTCCAGATATTGGGCAGTTACAAATATCGATTATATGCATTCGCGTACAAGTAGACGTATATTTCTGATGATATTTTGTGTATGGTCTGCGGCGGTTATTGTTTCATTGGCGCCACAATTTGGCTGGAAAGATCCAGATTATTTGCAACGTATCGAGCAGCAAAAGTGCATGGTATCGCAGGATGTTTCATATCAGGTAAGTTCCGCAACGGCAATTGCGACCTCATCAAACAGTGCAATTAAAATCTTTGGTAGTAACAAAAATGAGTAGACTCTATAAAAAGAAATAGAAAATTCTTGAATTATAAAAGATAAAGAAAGATGTTTGAGTGATTCCCTGTACGGTGCAATAATAGCAAAATTTGTTTTAGTTTCCTCATTGTAGGACTGTCAAAGTTTCACAATTTTAATGCTCTTGCACCGAACAAGGGCATATACTAGACTTAGAGAAGTCCCATATTAATTTTGAAAGCAAAGGGCAAAACAAAAAGAATGAGATTACAGCAAAAATAAAAATAGTTTTTAAAAGATACGATTTCAAACCGGTTGTTCTAATTAATACTGGCCTCCCCTATTTTATCAGTTAATCACGCAACAAGTGTTATTCAGCTGGTCGAAGTGTTACTCTCTTTAATTTATAACAAAGGACGTCAGAGTTAGATCACTATTTAAATTGGAAGATTCTACCATAATTGTGAATATTTAATATGGCAAACTATGGATTGAGGATAAGAATTCGTTTCAAATTAATTATCTCAAATAATAATAATATTCTTCGTTAAATGAGGCCACCTTTAGATTTTTCCATTTCTAGTTAATTAAGTTCCAAATAAAAGTGCGAATACGATCCACAAATATTTTCTACTCCAAGCTTCACTGAACATGCCCATACAAATTTCCAATGGCTTCCAAATGGTTTGACAAAACAAATTCGAAACAAAAATTAATAACTTTTTTTAAATAAATGTTATAATTTACCTGCCAGCTACAACAATTAATAAAAGAAAGAGAAAAGGAAGGGGGTATTATAAGCTATGGCGACGAATGAGTATCTTTGAAATTTTTGGCTCTGATGCTTTGCCACTTCACCAGAACTCTATTGTTCTCGTTGCAATTACAATTAAAAATAGTTAAATGCAATAGAAAAACTTTTGAGATCGTTAACCTAAATACGGGATTACTTATGTAAGTAATTGAAGAAGTTCTCAATATAAGAATACTATAAAATCTGTTACTATTGCGTACATACATAATTTACATCACTTTTTCACCTTTCACTTAGGTTTTTGCAATTGACGAAATTACTACACAATTGATTTCAAACACATTCTAATTTTTTGTACTCTTTCTAATTGTATGTAACTTCCAGGTATTTGCCACGTGTTGCACATTTTATGTGCCACTCTTGGTCATACTGGTATTGTATTGGAAAATCTATCAAACAGCACGAAAGCGTATACATCGACGTCGACCACGGCCAATTGATGTTACCGGCAATAATAATCAGGTAAGTGCAACAATAACAGCAAACCCAGCTACACAATTTTTGATTACTATGAAAAGAAAATGGTAAACGATTTCTCCTTTAATACTTCAAAGGAAATAATAAGTAAAGCACAAATGTTTTCGGACCTGAGGAAACTCAATAATACTCGATTTAAAAAAGCAGTAAATTCAATTTCAGTCTACAGCTCGTCGTATTGTGAATAGGGGGATTCTCTAAGTACTGCCCTGCACGGCACAAGAATAGCAAAACTTTTTGTTTTTCCTTCATACCGCTACCTCTATTCTGCAACCCAAAAGTATCTACAAAAGAACCATTATTGGCAGAAACGAAAAAAAAATAGATATCTTTCGTTAAACTTTAGTGTTAAAGTAGAAAATCAAGGTTAAAGAAGTGGCTCTAAAAAACTCGCTGATAACATTTTTATCTGGATTCTTAGGTGATGTAAGCAACAAATTCCAATTTTATCCAAAATGGAAATACGTGTGAAGAATAGAGGTAGAGATATTCTAGACTTAGAGAATCACCCTCATTTATTACTAGTTCGCTTATTTGCTCTTTTTTGCGGTGCACACGATAAAAATTATAAATACGAATAGAAATAAAATTAATACACATAGGTACTATGTATATGTATACTTAATATACAAGGTGGCGCAAAAGTAATCTCCTGATTTTCTAAGGCTATAACTATTTTTTGTAAAGAAGTTCATTCTGTTTATGAATAATGTTTATTCACAATAATAATAAACATTATTCACAAACAAAATAATGTTTATTCACAATAATAATAAACATTATTCACAAACAGAACGGATTGTTTATACAAATCGGGTGATTACTTTTACGTCACCTTGTAATAGAAGACCTTTTATTAGCAAACATATACAATACAAAAGAAAAATAAAAAAGCAAGAGAGAGAGAGAGAGAGAAATAGAGATAAAGAGAGAGGCTTTATTGTTCTTAACCGCAGTGTAATCGTATCATTCTTCATTATTCATTTTGGGGTTTAACACTATTACTCTATGCTCAATGATACGCAATTTTAAAAACTAGTACAAAGTTCGAGGGTTTTAGAGCAATAGGGAGTCGTTTTTGACCAGCCAATGATTGCTGCTAAGTTCAACTGGGAACTGCCGCCAATAAACAAACAGCAAACATGCAACTAAGTAGTTTCAACTGGTTATAGTAAAACTGTGTGTACTAACATGCTCGTAAACGATGACGAGCGATAAAAGGGTGAAAGGTATTTAAAATGTTAAATGAATGATTGATGAATGTGTATTGTATGGAACTAAAAAAGAATGAGTGATGTGTATGTTTGTGTGTATGTGCATGTGTATGTGTGGGTAACCAACAAAAAGAATTAGAAAAAAAATGCATTGTGTATTTTTCACACATACGCATACACACTCACAAACAAACATTCGTAAGAAAAGTTTCGAATTTACATTACCGTAAAACATTGCCGTTTCAGCATTCATAAGTAAGTACTTATGTAACATTTAGTTTTGTAATTTTATGTAGTTTGTTTCAACATTTAACGCTTTATTTTCAATTGCAAAATCGTTTACTTTTTATGGGCGTAAGTTTTTTTTTTTTTGCCTGTCAGTATTTTGTGTGTATTCGTGCACTTAAAAAGTACGCAACGCTGCGTGTTAAAATAAGCATGACAAAAATGTCGAACAACAAATACGTAAGTGTGACTAGGTAACAATGGAACACACGATTAAATATTGCGTTTAATTAAGCTCAAATTTGCTGTGTGCAGATGGTTGCTGGCTGCACAATGTGTAACTACATATATTCATATGCGCATATGTATGTTTGTGTGTATGCAATTACAACGGAGCAAAAGCAAAAGTGCGTGTACACCAAAAGGTGTGTAATCTTGTTTTTTTACTCTGGTCTGGTTTTTGTTGAATTGAGCAGTACCGCATGCCACACCGAATGCCACAAATGTCAAACGTTGGCGTTAATTTGTTTTTCTGCTTGATTTACTGCGTTAATTACTTCATTAATGAAATTGCTTCGTTTGACATTTTTTCTTTTTTTTTTTTTTGCATTTTAAAGTATAAATTAAACTTCTTTGATGGCTGATGACTATGACAACCCCACATAAGTGTAATCCCAAATTGAATTTTTGTTTGTTTGTGTTTTTCTGTGTGTGTGTGTGTGTGTTTTTTTTTTTTGGATGAGGAAAGCATTGTAAGCCTTAGTCAATGTGAGACCCCCACCCACTAAAACCACCTCACATGTCCGAACGGTAGGTCCTCCCGGAACCACCGTTAAGTATTTCGTCGGAGTGCCGACACTATTCTTGCTGCCGCTGCCTGGACTGCTTGCCACTTATGTAGTGTGTGGCACATGTGATAAATAATATTAGCCAATATGGGGACGCGGGCAATGAAAGAGTATATGTCGTGCATCCTCAATATCGTTAGTGCAGATCGGGCAGAACGGCTCCTCCTCGTATTTGAAGCGGTGCAAATAATCTTTGAAGCAACCATGTCCACAAAATAGCTGCGTCATGTGAAAATCTATTTCACCATGTTGACGAGTAATCCAACTTTCAATATCCTTTAGCCTTTGTTCGCCCTTTCCCAGCGTAGCTGCCACTTTTTTATGCTGTGTTGTCGCTCCTCTGCCCTTGCTTGATGCATATGGGCCTGCTGTATAAATGTTACGGCATTCACAAGCTAGTATGTCTATCGGTATCATGCCTGAGATAACAGCGACTGCTTCATACGACACTGTGCAGAATGCACTTGCAATTCTTAGTGCGCTGCAGCGATAGGTGGCCCGGACCCCTGCAATGTACGATGGAGTTTGCGTTGCATCAGCCCATACTGGCGCAGCATATAGCATTATCGAGCTTGTGTGCCAGGAGTTTTGATATGCTGGAGCGCGACCCATCAATGTTTGACATTATCCGAGAGTGCACCATTGACCTTTGAAGCCTTTTCACTGACTGCCAGTAAATGCTTCTTATATGTCATTCTGGCGTCGATCAGCACACCAAGATACCGCAGGTACGATCGAGAAGTAATCTCTTGCTCCCCCACTCTAAATTTAATTACCTCGCCTACTTTCCTGGAACTCAAGAGAACAGCTGCCGTTTTCTGGGCTGCCAACTCCAGATGTACACTGCGTAGCCATCTCATTATCCTTGACACCGCGTCACTGCACGTCAACTCCAGCGTATTAATATGCTTTACTACCACCACCAGTGCGATATCATCAGCATAACCGACCAGTGTGGTGCCTATGGGAAGCACAATCTTTAAGACGCCATTATACATAACGTTCCACAGTGTAGGCCCAAGCACGGAAGCCTGTGGTACACCTCGGGAAACAACGTAGCGCCTTACTGTCTAGTCTTTTTTTTTTGTTTTTTTTTTTTTGTTGAGGTTGTACAAAGCATTAAAAGCCAAAGTGCGAGACTCGCCTTTAGACTCACCCACTAAAAACCCACCCCAGCTACGATTCCCTCCTTCCGTGGAACACCCGTCAGGTATTATTCGCGGAGGGGGACTGGCCTATTGCCTATTCAAGAAGATATGCGCTGTTGTTCAGCACGACGCAATTTTGAAACGACTGTTGTTATGTTACAGACAGTGGACCAATTATCATTTGCATCAAACATTATATCCACCAGGGTATCAAACCTTATTGGCTTCCCCACCTTAATGCTCAACTCTTCCCTCTCAGTTTCAAAGCGCGAATATACAAAAAAAATCTTGCTCTGCATCTTCTATTGTGTCATGCTTAAATCGATACAAATACGATTTGAAGCAGCCGTGCCCAGTCAGTATTTGGGTCAGCTAGTAGTCTATCTGTCCATGTGTGTGTGTGTGTGTATGTGTGTGTGGTCTGTGTGTGTGCAGCATAATAAAGTTGCTCAGATGCTGGTCGATTAATTATGGCCACAAATATTGCAGCATAGCGCGTTGCGGTTGACGTCAGCATGACGAAATTAAGACGAAAATTGTGCAATAAATACGCCCAAATTTTAACAAAGAAAAGCGTTACTAACTTTAGGTGACTAATTGAATAATTAATAATAATAATTAATAATAATAATAAATAATTTTATTAAATTTATATTATACCCAATGAAATAGTATAGGCTCAAAACTACAGAATTTAAATGAGGTAGAAAATCACGTTGAGTTTACGTGATATGTCGATTTTGACATTTTTTGAGTTTGTTGAGATTCTACGCTGTGGCGTTGGACTGCTACTCAGAGTGTCCGAGGTTCAAATCTCGGCACAAACTCTTACGCATTCTGTGTTACTTACTTACTTTACTTTTAATGGCACAACAGCCCATGGAGGGCCTAGGCCGAGCTTTTCGCATCCACTCATGTTGTGCGTGTTATATGTGTACATGAATGGAAGGGACCTACAGTTTAATGCCGAATCCGAACGGCGAAGTGAAAAGCTTTTCATAGCAATTTTTACTCTTGTAGGTTTGCCATTGCATGCCAAGAGGTGGTGCGTGTATCATTTTAAAGTATCTCTTATTGGTTGATGTACATTTTTCATTGAGTATCCAAACTTTATTAAAAAACTGACTTCGGTCAGATTATCGTTTATATTGATGAAACTACTAATAATTAAGAACTCAAAACCTCACAACAACCTCAGCAAATGTCCAAAGAACTAAAAAACAAAATTTTATGAAAGTCCGTTGAAAACATTATAAAAAATTGTTTTTTATGAAATTTGTGAAGTAACAAAACATTTATTTAAATTAAGACATATGTGTACCTGCATATCAGTGACAATATGTCATACTAGCTTAAGTCAACACAAACGGACTTAAAGGAGCGATTTTCTCCAAATTACATTTTCAGATACACATAACCTACTTTGTCAAATTGTTTTTATATACAAACATAGAATGTGAACAAAAAACATATACATACATATGTGCACATATACATACATATGTACAATATAAGAATTAAAATACATAAACATTAACGGAAACTTAAACAGAATGATAGATAACAAGCCAGAGAGGGTACTACCCTCGTCAAGCACTGAAAGCTATTTTCAATTTGATGCTATTTAAGTAGCAACAAAAGACACTAAAGTAAAGACAAACAGTATATACTCGTACATACATATATAATATATTCATATGCACATACATAAATAAACATAAATATATAAGGATATATTTATAAGTATATTAGGGTAGCTCTTAAATGGAGCATGATGGCATGGAAGGCAGTCATTCGGCTGCAAGTGTTAAAAAAATATTTCCCTATTTTATTTCATATTTTTGTTTCATCCCTGTGTTAATTACCTAACTTTTCTAGCTATTTCTATTGCCCCTGTTTACACGAGAAGTTTATATTTCTAATAAAAAAAATACACGAATCTACAGAGGAGGATATTTTCTAGAAGTTCTCCTATTTTGTATTGGTCTTAAACTTGAAAAAGAAACATTTGCTCTTTCTCGTAAATTGTATTTAAGATATTTCGCTCAACAACAAGTGCACTTATTAGATTATTTTATATGTGAATGTTGACACTGGCGCCAACATGAAAGACTGTACGAGGGAGACAGATAGAAAAGTATGGTAAAAAGAAAGATATAGAAGCTTTGCGTCTTCTTCTTACTGCCTTACTTTTCTACCGCACAGTTTTTCATGCTTGCGACAGTGTACTCATCCACTGTAGAAAACTAAGAAAACAATTACGCAAATAAAACAATGAATCATGAATAACAGGATCGTAGTCTAATCTACGATCAAAACAATAATGTCAGAATGTGAATGTGGCATAATTTTTGGGGCTTTTTAAAATCTCACGTTTACCACAACCAACCACAAACCTTGCAAGAAGAAAGCAGATGTTTCAAGATGCTGTAAAACAAGCACAAATGTGCATCAACTCAGGAGGTGGTAATTTAACCGATATCATTTTTTCAACTTAATGTCATCAATTTTACAATTTTACACCTACAAATAAACTTTTCGTTAAAATAGAGCGAAGGTTTTTTTTAATTTCTAACAAAATGACAGGCAGCTAATTGACAATTACTTTTTTCTCACCTTGTACACATAATGTTTTGTAAATTTGACTTGCAAGCGGCAAGGCTCAATAATGAAGTAAGAATTGGAGCTAATTTTTTGTTCTTCTTAATTTACAGCCAATAGAAAGTCATATAAGAACTACTCCAATACACAGTGTCGGACAATAAACTAAGAACACCTTGTTCTGAAACCAAAAACCATAAAAAAATATTTCTCTAGGCTTATGATAAATTTAAAAGGTATTTACTTTTATTCATTTATTTCATAAGTTTAATTTTTTCTTAAAACAAAAACAAAATCAATTCAGTGTAAAAAAAGAAATTTAAAAGTTATACATAAAATCACATTTCAAAAGGAAAAAACAAATGAGAACACTTCAATTAAAAAAAAAAATTATATAATCGTGACACAAATAGTTCACTAATGCTAATATTTTGTGGAATAGCCTTTGTTAATTAAAACCGCCTTACACCTTCTAGGCATTGATTCCACCAGAGACGCGCAAGTAGCCTGGGGTATGGAATACCACGCTCTTTGAATGCTTTGCCACAATTCGTCTTTGTTTTAAGCTCTGGTACATCCAATCTTCTCTTTGACAATATTCCACAAGTTCTCGATTGGATTAAGGTCAGGAGATTCTGAAAGCCAGGTCATAACGGGAATTCCATTATGGGAAAACCAATCTCGCGCAAGGATTGAGGTGTGCTTTGGGTCGTTATTCTGTTGCATTTGCCATTTCAGGGGCATTTCACATTCACCATAAGGAAGCATCACCTCCTGAAGGATGTTTACGTAAAGAAATCTGTCCATCGTCAATCTTTTATCCAATACAGCGGGCCCACACCATACCAAGAAAAGCATCCCCATACCATGATGCTTCCACCTCCGTGCTTAAACGTCTTCCTAGTATATTTTGGGCTCAATTCTGCATTTTTCGGGCGTCTAACCCAACGTTTGCCATCACTTCCAACAAGATTCACCTTGCGTTCGTCTGTCCATAATACGTTAAGCCATTTTTTTGCATTAACTGAACCATCCCACTCAATGTGCGCTTCAGCGAACTCTATGGGACACTTTCGATGTCTTTGTGTCAACATTAGTACTTTTCGTGCTGTTCTGCCATACATTTTTTTTCCACCAAACGTCTCCAAATTTGATCGCGTGCCGCCAAAATTTTTATGCGATTGTCATCTGCACTTGTAGTTTTGCGAGGCCTACCTCTCTTGCAATGAAAATTTTGAGTTAATAAAGATTGGTAGACAAATGTCTTGGATCTGCTAATGGTTTTAGCTATTTGGCGGATGCTTTGTCCCTCAATTCGCAGTTTTTTCACCAAATCACGCTCCTCCTTGCTACAGTGCTTTGCTCCACCCATTTTGCTGTGACACTACGGAATAGTTTACATTTACTTTGTTGAATTACCCTCAATGCTACCATTTAAATGCTTACCAGTACAAATTATAATCAAATTTAAGTTTACTTTTTAAAATATAAATTTTTTCGTCTGTTGTTCTTATTGCATTGTCCGCCTTCGAATGCTTCGCTTCAAATTTTTTGTGTGGGAATCCCCAAAAAATCTTTAAATATAGTGTTGCCACCTAGAAATTTATAAAGTATATACCATACCATTTTCTTCTCTATAAAAATTGTTTGCCATAAAGAGTCATATAAAAAAATATCAATGGAAGTTTTATAATGCAAGGTGTTCTTATTTGATTGTCCTACACTGTATATAGTACATACACATATGTATGAATATGTCTACATATATGTATGTATTTTCAAATAAATATTTATCTATAAAACATTTTGTTTACGCTACGAATTTTTGATTCAATGACTTCATGAGTGAAAAAGAAGCAAACAAGTAAAAAGTGTAGAGAAAAAGTTTCAAGTCTAATGGTCATTTTCTTTGCAAACACCAAAAATATACCCACCGAAAAGAAACCATTGCTAGCAACCAAAATTAAAAAAAAAATACCAAAAAAAGGTTGAACTTTTGCAATGTCTGCCACAAGAAAAAATGTCGAAAACTACGCTAAAAAAAAGGTAATACTCGTAGTTTAGAAATTTATAATATTGAAAAGTTGTAGCTGTAAAGTTTTTAAGTAAACTTCTTGTTAAAACATCTGATGTTGTTAAAAACGGTAGCAAAATGATAGCATTTATTTTAAGCCTACTCAAGTCTTCCACTTTTAATTTTTACGTTTTTTCATTTATGTATTCATTTTGATTTTTATTGTTGTTGCTGTTCCTATTTGGTAAATCTTTTTTGTATGCCTAATTTTACCACAAATACCAAATATAAAATGTATGCCGTTTTTGTTTTCTCCTCCATTCGACAGTGTGTTTTGATAATACTTCATGGTAGTTGTTCATGCTCTTTTAGATGATTTTTTTTTTTTTGTATTTGTTATATTTTGGGGGATCCTTAAGGGGTATTTTTCATCAGTTGTGAATTTTTATTTGATTTAATTGACAGTTACATATTTACTTCTTTTTTTGGATGCATGATTTATTTAGTATTTTACTTCTAATATGCGAGGACATAACTCACTGTTCAAATTACAACATTACATGTTTTCCTAACCTTTACCCTAATAAACTCCACAACCGTATCCTCTTTAAAAGAGTATTTACTTTTCTTTCGAACCTGTTGCCGGTATTTGTACTCTAAATATCGTTAGAAAAGTTGGTTGGTGTTCAGTAGCTATGAAATAGTTTTGTCTGGAGATTGTTAAAAATGGAATTTGGATTCGCTGGAACGAATGCTTAATTTTGTGAGGTTCGATGAAAATATGGGTGAGGCAAAAAATTGAAGAAGTGAGGGTAGGGTTAGTGGTCGCTGTGGTGTAGTGGTAGTGCGTTGGACTGCTACGCAGAGTGTCCGGGGTTCGAATCTCGGCACAGCAAAATCAAAAAGTAGAACAAATAATTTTTCTACACGGCACCACCTCTTGGCAGGCAATGGCAAACCTACAAGAGTAAAAATTGCTATGAAAAGCTTTTCACTTCGCCGTTCGGATTCGGCATTAAACTGTAGGTCCCTTCCATTCATGTACAAATATAACACGCACAACATGAGTGGATGCGAAAAGTTCGGCCTAGGCCCTCCATGGGCTGTTGTGCCATTAAAAGTAAAGTAAGAGGTTAGGGTAAGTGGCTTTGCAAAGTTCATCTGATCAGGAGTGGCCTCTGCGGGTAAAAATGTAAAACCAAGATCAAAGCTCAAAGTGCAGAGAGGAAAATTGACAAATTACTCAATATCTAGTCAGGACTTGCACTAGGGGTTGAAAATGTAGAACCGACCTACATTCATTTTCAATGGCCAACACACTTACCCTCCATCTCCAACCCTTACAACCTATATGGGCCTCCAATTGTATTTAATTTACTTTACTTTTTATGAAATAGGCTCCCGGTGTGTCAAGGGTGATTATAGAGAGTCGAAAATAATGAATGTAGATAAAGTAACGTATTTGCTGTTTTCGGGGGTTAATATCATTTTCCAACTTATCTGTGGAAAATTCTCCAGTGAATCATTTTCAATGGCCAACACACTTACCCTCCATCTCCAACCCTTACAACCTATATGGGCCTCCAATTGTATTTAATTTAATTTACTTTTTATGAAATAGGCTCCCGGTGTGTCAAGGGTCTTTGCATCATTAGCCTGAAATGGGTTAATATTAGTGTGATGTTTATATTTGCCTAAGTCAGTAAAAACTATTCAGTAAAATACTAGCAATTAAATTTTGTTGATGATAAATTTCAAATTATCCAAATTTTATATGCATGAAACTTTCTACAAAATTTTTAATTGCTCAAAAGTTCTTCAAACACTTCTTCTCTATTTTAAAAATTGTTCCTTACATTAATATTTATTATGATTTCAAACGAGTTTAAAGAGAATTCTTTAGTAACCTAGTTTTTAATTAAGTTTCAAAGCATTTTCCGAATTCTTAAAGTTTACAATGGAGCAAAAGATGCATATTCAATATTAGTATATATGTGTATGTCCTCGTACATGTATGGTATGTCCTTGAATAATACACTTTCTCATATATATTCTGAAATCTCCCTGAATTCAAACTGCACTTAGTTTGACACAAACACAGATACATACAGGTACATACATACATAGATAGATACTATATACTACATACTTATATTAAACATCTATAGGTTGTTGTTGTTTGAGCAGTTGTTTTCTAATGAAAAACATAATTAGTGCAAAACACAGTTTTATTTCTACATTCCTCATTTGTTATTATTTAATTGTCTTTTGATAAAAGGTGAGGTCATAATTAGTGTAGGTCTGTCTCTGCATCTAAACCCTAAAGAGTTATGCATGTCCACTTTATGAGGTTCAAATGTAGGAGTAAGCTTTTTATCTCGACTTCTGAGATTTCATTAATATTTTGGAGAAATGGTTTGCTAAATGGGCGAAGTCTTGCTCTTGTCAAACGTGGGTAGCTACGACAGGAAGTATTAAGTGGATGATTAAATCTTGCTGCATTCTCTCCCACCTTCCAGAGGCGGTAATTCGTTAGATATTAGGAAGATAACACTCTATCAGTTTATTTTGTGCTGATGTCATTATATTCTGGCCACGTTTTTCTAGAAGCGGCGCAGGTAGTCAGTTGTTTCCACTTCTGTCCGGCTATATTGAGGTAGTGAGAAGCAAAAGTGGCCTTAACATTGAATTGCGACAAATTCGGCTGTAGAGATGTCAAGGGCCGAACCCAAACTAGCTAGACCGCTCGTCTGCCATCTCATTATCATCGTTATTTTTATGGCCTGGAACCCATATTACAGTAATTTCTGGAGCTTCACCAAGTAGAGCAAGTTCCTCCCTGCATTGCAGAACTAATTTTGAATTTATAATAAAAGAATCTCAGGTTATAATAGCAGCTTGACTGTCATTATAAAGATAGCTTTCTTGGCCCCATTGTTCCGGATGTAATAAAGTGATATGCAATCCTCCCTTATTGCCAGTAATTCAGCCTGGAATACACTGTCTTCGTTGGGGAGGCATATGGATGAGGATTGTTGGAGGGACTCTGAGTAGACGCCTGCACCTACACCGCATCCCATTTTGGGCCTGTCGGTGTAGAGCTTCACGTCAAAGCCCCCAATTACCCAATTTTTCATGAAATCCGCTCTGTAGTGGGGAGAATACAGAAAAATCTTTCTTTCTGAAGTTTAGGGTAAGTGTAATGTAGTCAATGTTGATGTTATGTAGCAATAGACCCTATGGAAGTATCTTACTGTGGCCGTACGTTCATGTGGTCCTGCTTGATGCTTCTTTAAGTGAAGATGCGCTAGATGCAGCAATTGATTTTATGTGTAAGTCTATTGGTAATAAATGAATGAGTAAATTAAGAGCCTCAGCTGGACTAGTGTTATGGTAAGTGCTCCTGTAACGAGAACAAAAGCTGTTTTTATATTCTGCTCAGTTTAGTTTGGTTGTACTTCAAAGTTAAAACCGGTTAAACCGGCAATGGCTGCAATAATATTTCTGGTGGAAGACCCCATTTCCTACCAAGCATTTCGTTGCACGTATAGAGTTCTAAGTTTCCAGCTGTCCAAAATAACATCTGGTTGAGATAGCGTAGGCCTTACGCCATTTAATTTAATATTAGAGGTAGGTACTTTTGTCTTAGTAGTAAAAAGCATTAGTTCGGTTATATTGCGGTTCACGCTTAGACCAACATCTATAGGTACTTATGTATGTGTTCCGAAAATCGACATACTAACAACTTAAGTACAAATGTACACACACACACACATTCATATATAGTTATATGTATGTATGTATCAAATATTCACAAGTGGTTAACTCAAGTGCTTACAGTACAACACCCCATCAACGCCCACCTAATCTGTAACTGAATTGTGATTGCTTCGTAAAAACAATAACAACGGATAAACAAAACTTAACAAATACTATTACGATTCTATAATATGTATGTATACAGTATTAAATAAATGAAATTATATTTTTATTGACATTATTATGATTTCTGATAGAAAAGCGTAAATATTTTGACAGGCTTTACGGAATTTTATGAATTTATTGTAAACATTTATATCACAAATGAAATGAGCAAAAATTATAAGCATATGTGTGTATGTACTCGTACATATCTCTCTGTATGGGTAAAAATATCGATAAAAGTAAAAAAAAAATATAGGGCAAATGGTTCGAATACTTCCTGTTATTTTAATTTGAACAAATACAAGGAATGGTGTGTTCCCCGTCAATTCTATTCATTTCGTAGTTTACATTATAATTAAAGCAAATGTAAATCAGTTTTCTCATTCTGACAGAGAATATCTTTCTCTATGGTCCAAAGTAGTTATATGTGCATAATCATCTCCAGAGCTTTTAAACTTAAGCATTAGAAAACTTATTTTAAGCACTTAAATATGTAAGAAGAGCTTACAAAATAATTTATAGAGATATGCATGAAAAGCAAGATATCAGTAAATTTAATTTCATAATTTTTTTTCCTATTAATTAGAGGAATGTTGTCAGGGTTGAGCTACAGTTTAACGTGTGCCCAGAACTTCCTTACTTTACTTTACTTACTTTTAATGGCACAACAGCCCATGGAGGGCCTAGGCCGAGCTTTTCGCATCCACTCATATTGTGCGTGTTATATTTTTACATGAATGGAAGGGACCTACAGTTTAATACCGAATCCGAACGGCGAAGTGAAAAGCTTTTCATAGCAATTTTTACTCTTGTAGGATTGCCATTGCCTGCCAAGAGGTGGTGCCGTGAAGAAAAATTATTTTTTCTACTTTTTTATTTTGCCTGTGCCGAGATTCGAACCCACTCTGCATAGCATCCCAACGCACTACCACTACGCCACAGCGACCACATAACTTCCTTATAATATAAAATTTTTGGAATCAGTGCATATAACCGGAGAGGTCTAGGAAAAAGTCTTGGAAAAGGTCTTGTATATTTATTTATTTTTATTGAATATCACAAAAGTTAATACAGAAATAGGATATGAAAAATTTTTAGAATGAACATCAGCAAAATCAAAATTTCGCTTATGACGATGAGATGAGCTCCTAAAATGGCAACATAAGCACAAGAATATGAAATACTTTTGAGTTTTATTTTATAAAAATAAAATTATTTGCGTTTTCTAATCAATCAAGATAGATAATTAATTCACCATTCAAGACGCGCGTCATTCACCTACGCATTCAACCCCGACAATTTTTTTGGCTCAACTCTGAGGACAATGGAAATTGTAGCGTAAAGTTACTTAAAATACCCCGTTAACCGATTATATTCTTCACTTGGCTTTTTGTGATTTATTCACAACACTTTTATATCACTTACCTTAACATTTACGAATTCTCTATCAATATTCATACAATCATTTTTAATTTCCTAAACACACTGTTTCACCGCGCATATATCGTTTACGCGTTCCGCCTTTGTAATGACACTAAACGTGTTCTGTCGTCGAGACAAGATTACACACAGATAGATGGCGCTAGTACAAAAATTTGGAAATAACACGCTGCCTCAGTCATGACGACATTACCCTACATACTATTTTTATTCACACATAAAGCAATTACAATTACTTAACAATTACTTACTATATGTATGCATGTCTTTTAATATTTTCAAATATAAATTATCCGCGGTTTTCACTTACAAAAGATCTCTCGATTTATGTAAAATGGAAGAGTTCGAAGGGGGCAAACTTTCAATGTTTCGAATTTTCGCTTATGCAACATATCAAAAAAAGTAGAAAAATATAAAAAATAAGAATTTATAAGCAAAAGCTTAAATTTAAAAGCTTAATTTATTCAATAAACTAAAGAAAATTCAAGGACTTTTCTTATCTTCTTTGCAAAAGTAACAACATTTGAAAAAATTATCTATGTCCAGATTTATATCATTTACTCTAACGAATCTGTACAAAACAAAAAAACAAAACCAAAAAAAAACGACATTTAGGGACAGGCAATTCACATAAATTAAATAAATTTTATCCGAAAAAAATTATAAGAGTAGCATATGTGAATGTAATTGCATTTATATATGGTATGTATTTAGTATATAATAAATTGTACATAAATATTATTTATTGTTAGTCATTATGAATTGCTTAATTTGGCAGAAATAATATGTAGGAAAAAATCGGTTAGCAAGCTATTGGAAGAGAGCAAGCATATTATGATGAAATGAAGGAAAATTTGGACAAGCCACTGTAATACAAAAAAAAAAAAGAATATGTGAGAGTAAATGTTATCCAGACTAAAAATTATTTAATTCATGTTATACGGCAATTGAAGGACTAAGGTAGTACTCACATTTTTAACACTATGATTTATATATTCAAAAGAAAGCAATGAAGCAATATTGTTATCACTGCCGGTTGAGGGGGCTTAAACCCACATCAAATTCGGCAGAAAATATTCGATGAAATACACTGAACAAAACATATTAAAATTCTTACCCAAAAGTTTTACACATGACTTTTCTGCAGATGCATCCAAAACAATAATTGGAACCGGATCTACTTAATTGGTAGCTGAACGATGAGAACTGGTACTTCTTCGGTACAGGCATTTGTTCTATTTTGATTGTAGCTTGCTATCCAACAGTTTGAAATGACAGTCAGACTGTACTGAAGGTCCAAGTAAGCAATTATAAGGCAAAACCGATCATGTTACTAAAGTAATTAAGGTTTATCTGATATCTGTTCCAGGATACTTATGTATGTTTGGTCTAATAGGGCTGACTGCGACTCTGCGGTAAATGCAATGAGTAAGGAACCAATCATTGGCGACCATTTGACAGGAACTATTTAATAGATCAACAGGTCCATAAACTATGCTCATAGAAACTATGGTCCACTATCATTTCCTGTTAAAGAAACTAATAGTGAAGAAATAATCTGCGAAAGCCTTAGGAAGAAAGCGAATCTAGAGAGAATCTTTGCTATTGGCCAGCCTTAACAAGAAGAAGAAAACACCTGACACCTAATGTCTTAGAGATGAGTTATTTTCTTTCTATTCATACCTGAAATTCTTACGTTCCTTAGGACGTAGTTATGCTCAGATTTTGCTTGGCGAATACCAAGAAATTGTTGTTGCACCGAACACGAAGAGAGAGCTTTTACTCACTCTCACAACGAACACGATATATGCTAGGTGAAATGAACACCGAGCACACGCTGAGTATTCAGGGTGGCAATGAGCTATTTTACAAAAAAGGTACAGCAATTTATGTAATATGATACGAAAACATACAAATCATTATTTTCATTTGCAGAAAAGTCTGCTAATATTTTCATGGTATAAAAGTGAATATTATTTTCTTCATAAAACTGTGAAAAAGAAGTTATTCATCATATTACCGATATTCACGATGTGCTGCAAATCGTCTTGCATCATTGCAAATTATGAGCTTCACTCTCCAACTTGATAAAATTGATTAAAGTTTGTTTTCATACCATTTAGTGTTGCCATTGCGAAAAAAAATTCTATTCCAAAAAAAACTGCATATTGAGCAAAAGCAGCTCGGCAAAGTGCTCAATGTAAAATAAGATGTGTTCGCCGATCAACGAACACCAACGTAACCATGTCCTTAAAGAAACTAAAAAATTTGGGGAGGGAGTGTAAATCTAAATACAATTAAGACACTAATAATATTAAATGTTAATACAAAATATTAATCTCCTATCATTTCTTATCAAATCAAACTGAAGACTAAGTTCTTGGTACTCGTCTTTTATATTCTTGCATCATCTCCGATTCATTGTTCTAGCACCCATAGATCCATAAGACTCTCAACACTTCAATTATGAAAATTCTAATATTTATTCCTTTTCATTTTAAATATTGTCTTTATATTTCAGCTGTTATATGTATGTACCCAACGGGAATGAAAGCTCTCCAAACCTGATTACGCACGCTCTACACTTGAGCGCTCTCCTGTCAACAGTAAGCGCTACGTCTTTATAGTACAGCTCATATAATTTTTACATTGCATGTCACAGGAAGGGAATGCTGACATCAAGCTTACCGGAAGCGCTAAAAGAGCAATCGTTAAAAGCACAAGAAGAGCGCTAATAAGCATAGAAACGATAGCATGGCAGTTAGGAGCACAAAGGTTACTAAAAACGGTTATCATTTCGTTTCTGAGCAATTTTAGGAAACAAATATTGATCCCTCGATGAAAATTATTGACTGCTCCGATAAACATCCAGAGAAGTACAAAAACAGTGCTGCCAAAGTGTATCTGAGGGAAGCGCTTCAAACTTTCCCGTTGGGTATACGTTCGGTGGTACCTAACATATGAAAATGCATACATACATACACATGTGTACTTGTATGTACATAGTTTTCCTTTATACTTATATTCTTTCTGTGCTCGAGCTTGTTACTGTTTGTTTATGTGTAAATACACATACAGGAGCGGTCAAAATATTAGTAAACAGAGTAGATGAAAATCATATCATATCATCAGATACACATTATTATTTTTTTAAGTCACCTACTTAATCTCTGCATATCTCTATAGGACAGCTCTTAGATGCTGCAAAAATTGGTTTGATTATTAAGCTAGTGTCTTGATTAGTTCCCAAATTCGAATTCAATTAGAAAATATTTGAGATGATATTGGCAAAACTGTTTTTAAACTTAATTGAAAAATTTTTAAAAAAAATTTGTACTTTCACCTAACATCAGCATCACATAACTTCCTTAGGGATTCTTTGTCCCAACGTTGTGCAAGCACATAATTTGGTAAAGAGAACCCTGTTATTAAGTTTACCATTATTACATATTGAGAAGCTGAGATTTTTTTCCAAAATAATGATTCTATTCTCATTTTCATAGCCCACTCTACCACTTTCTTTACCATCTAAATCATGGGTTATAAATGTAATTCTTAAAATCTTGTAAAAAAAATTATATTCGTGATAAATGCTCCAGAGGCTGTAATTCCTATTTAAAATTCACAAAAATATATGTAATATAAAAAAAATATTTTTTTTTGTTAAATAAAGATTTTCTTCATGTCACTACTATACGTATTATTTTAACCGTAGCCTTATACTTACATACTAGGCTACTTCTCATGCTCTCTTCTCTTTCACATATATGTTCTTCTTGCAAATATTTAATGTGCTCTCACATATGAGTGGGTGAGTGAGATTGGGCATAAGAGCTTAAGAAGTAGTCTTTTAACATACCCAACGGGAAAGAAAGCTCTCTAGAAGCGCTTCATAAAGCTTGATAATGCATACTCGTACGTAGCGCAACGTAACGTCGAGATGCGTAAACAATCTATTAAGGATATAATTGTAGGCAGCGTCTCGATTGCATGCACATATCATATCATATCACAGTTGGTAACGTTACGATCAAGCCTTTAACCTACAATGGAGCGCTCACCTATCTGCAGTAAGCTCTCCTTCTTTATAGTACAGCTGATGACATAGCATGTCATAGGAAGGAAGTGCTGATATCAAGCTTCCCAGAAGCGCGGAAATAACCTTCCAAAATAGGGCAAGGAGATTGTTTATAGGCGATGCAAGAAGAGCATGGCTGTTAGGAACCCTCAAAGGAAACTCTCATCTGACTCAGCTAATATATTATATAAAATCAAGCTCTGATAAATGTTTGGACAGTATAGGCTTCTACATTTCTCAAGAAATTTTCAAGTCGGTCTTTTTTTTTATGATTTAACATGTACATGTTCTACATATTATCAATAATATCATGTTAAACCATTGTGGTGTGTGACCGAGTGAGTTAAAAGGAAGTGTAAGGTTTCCATACAAGTTATAAAGTTTTGATTTGCAGCGTGTGTCATTCATTAATTCTTCCCCAAAATATTTGTTTCTTTTGCTAACGTAACATTGAACGCGTTAGAGTTTACGTTTATGAAGCCAAAACAAACAATGAAGAAATATGTCATGAAAGTGGCTTCATTGGCCGGCACTAGCAAGTAGGTTAATAAAATTCGCTTTTCTGGAAATCATTGAGTGCTCCCAATACGAGTAAGTGTGAGAAAAGCAAAGAAGCAGAGCTCTCAAAAAGCACATTTGGGAAATGCTTAAAAATTTTCCGCTGGGTACATACATATACTCGCATATAGTATGTGCATACATGTGTGCATGTGCGTGCGTATGTTTATTTGTTTGTAAAAAAAAAAAATTATATTCAAATTAATTAATTCGGTGGAAAGTGGTGGTGCACTCAAAAACATTGTTTGCGTTTTTCGTTTTTTTTTTGCTTTTCCACTTCTTCAGTTTTTTTATTACTCTGTCGGATTTTAAAGGCATTTTTTATAGTTGAGTGGCATAAAAACTGCAAAAGGGGGCTTATGGGTTTTAAAGGGTTTCGCTGGTTACTTTAAAAGTTTTAAGAGTTGGTGTAAAGCATATCTTGAAGCAATATTTCATATTACCATAAGCAAATGTATACATTATTTTAGTGCCTGTTGCAACTTTGATTTTATTTTGTATATACTCGTACCTAATTCAGAATCGTATTTTCATGAAAGTTCCATACTTTCAAATTATAACACGATCGCATGCTTCAATTGTTATGTTATGTTTAGTTTCCAATTTTTTATAATTTTACATTTTCTTTTAGTAAGCTTAAATGAATTTTCTAAGAATCCAGAGTTAATCTTGTGCTTGCCTTCATCAACTAGCATAAACATTACAATTGGTGAGTGCGGGCGAAATAGCAAACACAACATTTGTTAACGCGCTATATTTCCGTTGTTACTGCTGTACTCTTATGTAACTTTTATATACAAATTAAGCATACACTCACTAGCGCGCTCACACACTCACGAACACGAAACATACACACTCAGTATCCATGTATTTTTGCTACTCGGTTAAAGGCAACAGTTTTGCAATGCATAAATTACGATGTGACTGTGTGCATAAATGTTCTCTAGCGTACCCAATAGAAAATTGTAGCAGGACTGACATATGTATGTATGTATTTATTAGTAATGGTTTTACATCAGTTTTGTGATTCAGAGAAGACGGTTTAAGCTTAGGTTGCAGGGAAGTGCTCAGAAAGATCTGAGACCATTACATTTGATGGTACATTATGATGTCCCTATATGATTGGGTTGAGTGGCTGTTCACTTAGGCCAGAACGGCCTAATGTGATACCACTCTACCGCATGGTTGGACCTAAAGTTTAACGGCAGTATCCTTTCCAGTTTTCACTGCCAGCCTGTTCCTGCCTTTCCTGTTTTCACTTTATATCCGTAGAAATATAAAAAGCTTATGAGAATTAACCAACAGACCAAGATGGGAATCGTACTCCAAATCTAACGGATGAAAGTCTAGTTCTCTGACCACTAGAATATCGCGGCCGTCTGCAAGCAAGAAACTAATGTTTTATTACTTATTTCATGCACTCGTATTTCAGGCCTCCATAAGACGTAGGTATACTTATATGTATGTACATTTGTATGTCCATGAGTTTTTGCCCATGAGTTCAGCAATCGAGTAAACACAACAGCTAGAAACCAATGCATTCTGTTCCCCATACATATGTAATTCTCTCATATTAGCAATGAACTAAACCGAACTTACCTGTATGACGTTGGCCGAGAAAATCGAGATATTGCGATTTAAAAAGAGGGAATTCTTTGTAGACCTCGTAATGTTTCCAACGTTACGAGGTCTACAGAAAAATAATAAAAAATCAGTCAATTATTAAGCATGATGTTGACCGACATAAATATTAATCCTGACTTTAGCCAAAAACCAATACATATAATCAACGCAGAATCGTTAGGAGGTGAAACGTTACGAGGTCTAGGGAAAAATAAATAAAAAACAATCAAATATTAAGCATGACTTTGTTTTCACCCTCCATCAATCCTTCATCGATTGTAGGTTCTGGATTATTTTTGAAGTAAATACTAATATTTTAAATATTTTTTTTTAATTTAGCATTTGGGGCTAATCACTGTGTAGGACAACTTCATGCTCATTATTTGACTGATTTTTATTAATTAACCGTAGACCTCGTAATATAACATTTTGACTTCGTTTCACCTCCTAATGATTCTCCATCAATTGAATGTGTTGTTTTTTTTTCTGAAGTCAAGACTAATTTCATGTCGGTCAACATCATGCTTAATATTTGATTTTTTATTATTTTTCTGTAGACCTCGTAACGTGACTTCGTTTCACCTCCTAACGATTCTGCGTTGATTATATGTATTGGTATGTGGCTAAAATCAGGATTAATATTTATGTCGGCCAACATCATGCTTAACATATGATTGATTTTTTATTTTTTTTTTTCTGTAGACCTCGTAACGTTGGAAACTGACTTCGTTTCACCTCCTTACGAACCCCAAACGATTCCATCTTCTTAAATCGCAATATCTCGATTTTGTCGGCAAACGTCATATAGGTACCGAACTTGGTGCCACGTTTTTTGAGCTGTGTTTCATTTGTATGTGTGTGCGTGTGTGTGTGTATTGGTGGTCATGATAACCCAACGGGACGAAAAGCAATGCAAAAGATCTATCGGAGTGTTGACAAGTCAATTGTCAGTGCTTCAAAAGACATCTCACGAAATCTTTGCGACAGCAGTTCATTCATTATTACTACATATACTCGGCTTTACTCGTAGATAATGCAATGATCTTGCTAGTGGTTTTCTGATTTTCGATAACGAGTTAGATTTCGTTAATAAAAAAGAAACAACAAGCTGACAATAGTTCGCGCCGGGATTGTATAATATATTTTCTATCTATGCAAGAGAGTTTTCATGTGCATGTACATATAAATATGTATATGGATGTATGTATGTATGCCAATCTGCCTCTATATACATATGATAATTTAATTAGCAAATGAAAGGCAGACAATATGCTTGAGCTCGTATATTCCTAAATGAAAATTGCACGACAAGCCGTCATTTTAACATATTTGTGGTTCTGCCACATACACAAATTCTACATATATACACATATACATTTATACATATAAATATATATATATGTATACAAGAGTATACGTAAAACATTGTCTTAAAACAACATAACATCAGGAGAAACAAAAAAAAAATTTTAAAACAACTTAACTTAATTTTGTAGATTAAAATGCGGGCTTTTAAGGTTTTGTTATATTTTCCCATTACTATACAAGATCAAGAGGGAAAATGTAATAAATATATGAAACAATGTGTTACTCTTATCACATGCTTAAGTACTCACACTTTTTCTCGTTTTTTTTTTTTAAATCTTTTTACTTACTAAGTACTTGCCAAAATTTGAATTTGTGGTAAAATTAAATGAGAAAAAAGAAAAGTAGGAGTATACTTGTAGGTCGCTGTGGTGTAGTGGTAGTGCGTTGGACTGTTACGCAGAGTGTCCGGGGTTCGAATCTCGGCACAGGCAAAATCAAAAAGTAGAAAAAATAATTTTTCTACACGGCACCACCTCTTGGCAGGCAATGGCAAACCTACAAGAGTAAAAATTGCTATGAAAAGCTTTTCACTTCGCCGTTCGGATTCGGCATTAAACTGTAGGTCCCTTCCATTCACGTACAAATATAACACGCACAACATGAGTGGATGCGAAAAGCTCGGCCTAGGCCCTCCATGGGTTGTTGTGCCATTAAAAGTAAAGTAAGTAAGGAGTATACTTATGTACATCACTACCTTAATTTGCTAAAGCACTAACATAAAATTTTACAAAATAAAGCTTTTGTTATGATCAATCATGTCCAAAATCGTATGTACTAAAAATTTTGGTACCGTACATCGAAAACTTATGTTCTTGTTTCTTGAATCTTATAAGAGTATGTACCGTGTTAGGGTTTTTGTAAACAAAGTTAGTTATATATGTACAACTCCTTATAAGCCGTATTATTTGTTTTGTATGGAGTCAAAAAACATATTTCATACACACATTTACGCGTATGAATTTGTGTTGCTTCTGCTGCCCGCCATTTAAAGCCTGACAAGCTGAGAAAGTCTAAAAGGTCAAAGGTGATATGTATAGTGACTTAATAATTGATACCATATCCTTTGTAAAAGAGCTTTCTTTTTTTCTTTAAATGGCACAACTGCCAATGGAGGGCCTAGGCCGAGCCTTTCGCATCCACTCATGTTGTGCTTGTTATATTTGTACAATTTTTACTCTTTTAGGTTTGCCATTGCCTGCCAAGAGGTAGTCTCGATCACTCCAATCCGAAATAAATACAAGGTAATAACAACTATTGTATGTACTTCAAGAGATTGCATTGATTTTGTAAAAATTTTTCGGAATCCCACCTTTCCTCTTCCGATCCGGATGAGGTAGAAGACATTATTGTCAGCATTGCGGGACAACTTCGCTTCGCTGGTGGTGCTTTGATAGCCTTTTCCGTATTCATTTGATATTTTTTCAGAAGCCTTTTTTTTCAGCTTTCATGTGCAAATTGGCCGCAATCTCAGGCAAATTCTAAATGGTGTTTTCTATTGCGTCTCGGTCGCGTTTTAATTTCTACGAAATTATTCAATAATAATGCGAATTACTTTTGAAATATATTATATAATATTGATATATATTATGTAATATTTTTGAAGTATTTAAACTTGTGGTCAGCTTCAAAAAACAAATGAAATTGTCACAATCGTAAATGGTCCAAAAAATACTTTACGAAAAAAATCACTCACTCACAATCTGGAAACTCTAAGAGTGTGTGTGGACGCGACAATTATTAATAAAATGTTTAACCATAACATGTCGTATTGTTGTGCTAGAATTTTTTTTTTTTTTTTTATGAAAAATGAGATAATTTACCATATATAATTGAGAGGATAGAACACTGAATGCGACACCTTGTGAATGCCCTAAGAATAACTGTAGTTGGAACTGTCAAAACTTCAGTCACGTGAGAGATATTGGCGTATTGCACAAATCTCCTAGTTGCAAAAACCCCACTCTTCCCTTCAAATATAACAAGCTAAATTAAATTTCCACGAAATGCTACTTTTGTGTGTAGCATTTCGTGGAAATGCTAAATTCGTTTCGATAACGAAATAAACACACATACTTAATTTCATTAGTTTCAAAAGGTCACCAAGAACCAGAGAATAAAAAGGATTGATTTTTAAACTACATCAATGCGTAACACTGCGAAAACGAAGTAAAGGGACCAACAAAAACTATAGTAATTTTAAATTCGAACCACAAATATGACAGACACAAATTCGAGAGCCATTTTCGGAGCCAACTTCAAGTCAGAACAACAGCAATAACGAAAAACTAGAGACCAAAATTTTTAGCATGTTGATGGCATTAGTTACAGCGTGTATGAAAGATTAAGATAGAGAGAGAGAGACAGAGCGAGAGAGAGAGAGCGAGAGAGAGAGAGAGAGAGAGAGAGAGAGAGAGAGCAAAAAGTGAAAAAGTTAGAGGTAGAAAAGAAGCAAAAGCATTTTCCAATTACTTTTAAGCATGATATCAGACTGCAAAAAGGCAATACATTACCCGCACGCCATCACACATACATACATATGTACTTGCATTGATACGCAGACACCTTCATATCCCAACAGACCACTCGGTCGGAAACCTGAAAGTTTGAGTATCATATAAACATACATGAACACGTTCGTTTCTGCATCCGAATACGAATTGGAAATGGTATGGTTTGAAAAAAGGTATAGGAATACATACCTTCCGCATGGACTCAGTACAATTGCAGAGAAACTGAGAAATTATGTAATTACAGTAGCTATGTAATAATTCCAGGTTCCTATGTTTCTAGTCTGTCGCTGTGTGGTGTAGTGGTAGTGCGTTGGACTGCTACACAGAGTGTCCGGGGTTCGAATCTCGGCACAGGCAAAGTCAAAAAGTTAAAAAAATAATTTTTCTACACAGCACCACCTCATGGCAGGCAATGGCAAACCTACAAGAGTAAAAATTGCTATGAAAAGCTTTTCACTTTGCCGTTCGGATTCGGCATTAAACTGTAGGTCCCTTCCATTCATGTACAAATATAACACGCACAACATGAGTGGATGCGAAAAGCTCGGCCTAGACCCTCCATGGGTTGTTGTGCCATTAAAAGTAAGAAAAGTAAATGTTTCTAGTCTATTTTTGTTTGTTTTACATGTGGTATGTGTTTATTCTTCATTTTGTTCACAAGGTGTAGAAACTTGCCATTTCCATACCGGCACAGCGAATACGTCCAGTTTTATGTACTTTTTACAAGTATTTACCCTCATTTTCTTAGTTTGTTGGGATAGCTTTCCCCAATGCAAATAGCGATAGCCAATTGAAATACACTCGTGCGGTATGACCATACATCTTCACACACCTACACATAAATAGCTACTACCTAAAATATTACCATACAAACAAAAATCTGCAACAACTACAACAACTACAACAACAAACAAAAAAGGAAACAAGAAAAACTGAGAAATTTCTTTTCGTCCAAATTACGGATTATTTAACCATAAAGAGAGCAACTCGAAACCAATTTAAATTTTTAAGCATCAGCCCATTGGTGACCATTTGTTT
The DNA here is from genome assembly GCA_958295655.1 of Palloptera scutellata. Taxonomy (NCBI): domain Eukaryota; kingdom Metazoa; phylum Arthropoda; class Insecta; order Diptera; family Pallopteridae; genus Palloptera; species Palloptera scutellata. Next base: position 44,152,322 of record OY282451.1, read on the forward strand.
ATATTTTTTTTCTTTTCGTATTTTATTTCGTCAAGAAGTTTTCAAGGTAAAAACAACAGCAACAACAACGTATAGTATTTTAAGTGGATTTGCATATTGAAGAGCAATCCTAAATGCGAGAGTGTAGAAGAGTGAGCAGCAGCGTGGTGGCGTAAGCTAACTGAGAAAATAGAATATTTATCAATTTGTTTTTTTGTGTTTTCCCCTTGGAGAGTAGTTGCCTAGGGATGAGGAACCCCTTTTCCTTTCTTCATCTTTTTCGTCTTTTTTAATCTACATTTACTTACATGGAAACTGTTTCTTGTACTTTTTCGTTACAGCCCGATTTATCTCCACACAAGAAACGCAAACGTCTCAGATTACGTATTGGTAAATTTTCGGGTAAGAAAAGCAGCACTGCGGGCACTACACTAGGACTGGTCGAGGGTAATTCTACAAATACTGTTAATACGGTTGAGGACACTGAATTTAGCAGCAGTAATGTGGATAGCAAAAGTCGTGCTGGCATTGAGGTGACTACGGTTTTTGCAAGTAGTAATAATCCTGAAGAGGTAAGCGATGTGGTGGAAGGGGAGAGAAAGAGAGAGAGAGAGAGAGAGAGAGAGAGAGAGAGAGAGAGAGAGAGAGAGAGAGAGAGAGAGAGAGATAGAGCGTTTGATACACATGCTTCTAACATACTTATTATTTTATTTGTTTCCTTTTTCTTCTTTTTCTTTTTTGTACCGGTTTAAGTACCTTTATATTTTCAATTTAACGTAATTGGTAAAATGCCAAACAATTTACGTACCCATAGTTGTTTTACTGATTTTTGTTTATTGAGAAGGGGTAAGATTGATATCAATAAATAATTGCATGCTTATAGAATTCGAATTTTTAAGCAGCTTTGCGAATAAATTAAATTGTCTTTAATATCTGAAAGGAAAAAGAGATCTTTTTTAAATTGTATAAGATACAAATTTTATTCCAAAGCTAATGAATATTTTAAAGCATTATATTTGTTTGGGAAATAGTTAGGAAAGAATCAACGCTCATACTTAATGGCACGAATAATAAGCATGTTACTTTAATGTATAATTTTTCATGAATAGAACAGTGCTGGTCACCAAAAAATGTTCAATGATCGACGACTGGGTTCCCTCTCTATGGAAATCAGAATGTCCGATACCTGGTAAAAATTTCTCAAGTTCTATCGTGCGCATTCTATAGAATGCTATAGATCAGTGTCGGGCAAACCAATACATAAACATGCATGCTTAATCAAAATTGGCCGCCACTACTATAGACTCATTTTGACTTCCATTCAATACTATAGGCTTGGTTAACACAACGTAACGCAAGTTTAAACACGACATAGACAACCTATTGAAGAACAAATTTACAATGCATTACAATTTTGGTAATCACTCGCACGCGATACGCTACGTTACGTATGCATAATCAAGCTGACCCTGATTCCTTGTACAATTATCAAGTTAAAACTTAGTTCAAGCGGCCCACGGAATTTTAATTGCTGATCAAACTTAAACCTGCATTGAAAACTTTTCTCTGAACTTGAATTAAGTTTATGTTTGAGCGTTTAAAAATTACTCTCTCTCTCTCTCTCTCTCTCTCTCTCTCTCTCTCTACCTCTCTCTCTTCAATAGCTTAGGAGTGCTTTGTTACCTTAAGATCTCTTATATCCATGCATGGAACTTCATTTAGTACCTAAGTCCATAAGTCCAACCTTCCATAGAAATTAATCTAAGTCTTGATTAATTAATTTCTATAACTTAGCCGATTCACCGTTGTCTCTGTAAACTTGTAACAAACCTTTATAAATGGTTTATTTTCTTAAAGCTGGGTTATATTCCGTGTGTTCAACGCCATTGTGTCATTAGAAAGATCTCACGGTTTTGAGAGATGATAATTAAACTTAAGTGCTCTGTTAAGACCCCTGTAACGTATCTACAATTTTTCTTTGTCATATATCTTTGTCATATATATTCTTTGAAGCATTTTAGGTTATATGTTCTTGTAAAAACTTTCGAGTCTTCAAGCCCTGGTAGAGTTCTCTGTACAATCCCCTTTACGGTTTTTCATTTCTCTGATGAATAGAAAAAAGTTTCGTTCCACGAATGGACTTGATGCTCCTTTCTTTACTAGTTCATCAGCAACTTCTTTACCTTCATTCCCACTATTGTTCGGAACCCAGAACATCCAAACCCACCGCATAGAGTTCATAAACGTACTTCCTTGAACGCATTGATAGCCTATCTATGACTATCGATTAGGATATTGAAGTATGTAGTTACTTTTTTCTTAAATTATTTCTCATCATCTTTTTATATTGAATAATTCCTTTTTTATTCCACGAATTTTTCGTTCAATTTTTTATCCACAGTGCATTCATTTTATTAGGTTATTTTGGTGTTATTTAAGAACAATCGATATCTTTGCCATTTTTATTATTTGTCATAAAAATTGGGGTTGCTTTTATTGTAAGATATACATATATAATATACATGCTCGCATAAATTTTGGTCTTAGGTTACTGTCTGTCAAGTGAGTCCGTAAGATAGTGACTGTTCAGCGGTTTTACCTTTGAAGAAGTGTTATGGTAGTGTTTGTTTATAATGTGAAGATATAAAAATGAGAAATATAAATCTCACATATGTATGCATAGCAAATTTACCCAATGGAACAATCTAATCTCAAAAAATAAAATCTTAAGAATTACAAAACAACAAAATATTTAACTTTACTCTCCCCAAATAAACCGGTGAATCACTAGGTCTTTTAGAGAATGTCCGATACCTGAGAATGATACTAGATACCAAACTTAGCTGGGAAGAGAAAAATCTGCATAGCTCTTCAAATCTGTAAGAGAATACTCGGTGCGAAATGATATTTCCAACTGATGTATGCAAAACTTGTATCAATCGTCCGATGGATGCCTCATAAGTGCTGCTTAATCTGTGGCTCATTGACTTCATATATGGTAAAAGAAAACCGAACATAAACCCGGAATCGTTTGATTTGGAATAAGGAGAAGACAGATTAATCCGCTAATACTGAACCTGTTTTAGGTACTAAAGCCAATAAGTTTACTGTCATACCATACAGTCTGCCAGATATTTCAAACTTGGGCAATTCTCACAGAGCACTGCTTGATAGAGTTGCAAACAGAGCTGTGTTTTTCAGTTGCAGTTCTGGAATATACCTGCTAATTTCCTACCTATGTAACACTTCCTATTATTTGGTTTCCGGTAGGAAGATTATATGAATACCGTCTCTTTCTCAGTCTCAGTCTCTCGATTTCTTGTTTGCTGTTTTTCAAGACGATAGGCAATATGTAGTAGAGAAAGAGGAAGATAATGTTTCTCGCAATGTTGTTATGTATTATACGATAAAAACTATCTTCCTCTTTCTATTGCTATTTATCCATTCGACACATTGAAAGGCACTTGGCACCTCAGTACCCAAGAAATATATATGCAACTCACTATAAATTCTCACTGGATAGTAAAATATGTCGCTGCGATTCATACCCTAGATATTTTTATGCTTGTTATTTAATTCTGCCACATTTTATAGCCAAATGGATGTTATGTATTTAAAACAAAACAAAAACACACATTCAATAATATCGCATTTAAGAACTCGCAGTGATGCACTCCAGTATATAAATAGGCGCTGGAGCAGAGGGCATGACATTATTAGGATATAACAAAAACCGAAACGATGAGGGTAAACAAATAAACTGTTTAGGCATTGCAAAAAAGCGGTCTAGCGGAAAATTAGCTCACCGTAAGCATTGCACCTTTATAGTAATCCTGCGGGCTTTCGCAGTTTAAGCTCAAAGGATAACAACAACGACGATGACGATGAAGACGCCGACGATGAATAAACGCGTAAGGGCAGATAGACATCGGCACACCGCAACGACATGAATAGACAAAAACAAAATCGAAAGAAACGTAAAATAAATGAAATTTTAGCACAAGAAGAAGATGGGAAGGCAGTAGAAAAAGGAAACCTATTCAGTTTTTCTACATCGAGGGAAAAAGCCAGATGAAGGTGAATGCGGAATTGTGAGAAAAATTGCAAAAGACGCCGCTGCTGCTACTTGTACAAATTCGCAAAATAATATTTATTCGGTGCGTTGAATTCGTTAGAGAATGTGTATAAAAAAAACATTAAGTAAAAAATTATATCTATGTATGTGCGTTAGAGTGGTTGGATCTTTGAGAAATACGAAATATCAGACTTACATATATTTTTGTTTTAAACGTGCCCTCGCATTATTAGTTTTATTTTCACTAACTTTTTCTCCGGCGTTACTTGAAGAATAATTTAAAGTTCAAAGTGAAGGCCAATTTATTGTTTCAAAAGCACCTGATGCATAACATTTCAACAATATCAGTTGGGACATAAAGTATGATTCAGTAGAAGTGATCGTGTAAAGGGTGATTTTCTAAGAGCTTGGTTTTTGAAAATAAAGAACACTCAGAAATTTTACAAAAGTGAATGAAATTTTTATTTGGATCTATAAATCAATTTCTGCCATTTACTTATTAAAGATAATTTCACTTAATTGTTGCCCGCGACTACGCTTTAAGTGGTGCATTCTGATGGTCCAATTTTGGCACACTGTTTCACTTCCTGTTGGCTTCCAAAGCAGATACTGTGTTTGGCTTCTCCCTATAGACAAGTGACTTAACATACCCCCACAAAAAATAGTCTAACTGGGTCAAATCACGCAATCTTGGTTGCCAATTGACTACACCAAAACGTGAGATTAACTGCTCATCAAATTCGTCTCTCAATTGATGCATGGTTTCGCGTGCAGTTTGCCATGTAGCATGTTGGAACCACAGGTCGGCCAAGTCCAATTCTTTCATTTTCGGCCAAAAAATGCGTGTTACCATCGAACGGCATCTTTCTCCATTGACCGTAACGTTACGGCCTTCATCGTCTTTGAGGAAGTACGGCCCAATGATGCCGCCTGCCCATAAACCGCACCAAATAGTGCATTTTCGGGATGTATTGGTAGCTGCTGAATTGCCTTTGGCTGGTCTTCACTCCAAATACGGCAATTATGCTTATTCAAGTATCCATTGAGCCAAAAAGGAGCCTTGTCGCTGAAGACAATTTTGCGATTAAAAATCTTGGATCGAATTTTGATAATAAATTTCAATAATTTGCAAACGTTGTTCACGTGTAAGTAAGTCTATTCATGATGAAATGGCAAACCAAACTGATAATTGTTTTTCTACTTTGACACATTTCAAAAAATCATGCGTGAACTGTTCGAAATATTAACGTCAAAAACTAAGTATCAAAAAAATTACCCTTTATATAACTTATAACTTTTGTTCCGGAGTCCCCGCAGGAAAAATTTAAAGTTCAAATTGAAGGCCAAATATGGGTTTATTAGTTCAAAAGCTCATGGTGCTTCAGTGCAAGAGAGCAACAGTTAATCAAAAGTCCCCTGCCTGTCGACCCACTCTAATGTACGTGGGGGAAAGAAGAAGAAAATTGTAAGTTTATAGAGCGCTGAAAGATTAGAATAGCTTTCCTAATCGTTCATCTCTTCCATTGCTACATTGTATAATGTAGTAGTGGTAGCAGTAGCTCATCTTTCAAAACCCAACGCCCACGCGAATTCAATTCAGCTTTAATTCCAAACCAATCTCACAACAACTTCCCCCCGATGCCACAACCATCTGCGATGCAAACATTCAACAAGGTTATAAATTAAATATTTGCTTTTGCGTGGTTTCCTTTTCTCTTCTCGGTCAGTCAATAGCAACAGACACACACAAACACACAGACAAAGGACGTCGGAAATATAAGAATATAAATATATTATAGCATTAGGATAAATAAACGAATAGTATGTAACTCGAATATAGATACTAAATCGAAGTGAACTAAAAGAAAAAGGAAAAAACAACAAAAATACCAATGTCAATAAATTGAAACAAATATAATACATACATACATAAGTATGTATGTATTATATATATCATGCAAACACACACACACATACACACACACACACCTTATATGCTTGGATAAGCAAGCATTCCTATGTATACAAACGAAATGATATACATACATACATACTCGTATATGCATTTGTATGTATGTATGCATGTGTGAGTGCGTATTTAAATGTATGCGGCAATAGCAAAATTGTATACATACATAAGTATGTAGATACGAAATATATTTACATATGTACATACTTGCTCATGTCTTTGTATGCTTGCTTCACCTAATGTTTACTTTATCAATTCAAATACACTAAAAGGACATTTCTGTCGCTTTTAATTAAAATCATTATGCATAAATGCACACATGCATCTATGTTCAATACATATCCATCCTTAGCAATAATTAAATTACGAATTAAAACATATGTAAATATCAGTAAATACTTAAATTTACCAGCAGGCAGACAATGCTCATTTGACTGTTCTTTCATAATCACATTGTACATATTAATTTTAATGAATGAGCTAAAAATGATGCTAGCGACACATTCATCTGGTTTCATATTCATTTTCTATAGCGACACTTTTTTAACAAATAAATTGTTCGTGTCAATTAAGTTAATAACCTCAGTGATTCCCGATCCGTTAAAGACAAATAACAAATTTATTCGGGCAGCAAAACTCGACAAAACATTCCCAGGTACAGATTGAAAAGCCTATCATAATGACTTAGAAAAAAAATAATTCCCTTAAAAGCTAGTGTCAAAACCACAAATCAAAGTTTTGCACAAATTAATCTTTGCAACAAAAAAAAACTAAATAAACATTTACACTTACATATTTCATTATCAACCTGAAGGGGAGTTTCCAGCTTTTAAGAAATCGCCCAAGAAATAATTGATAATTGCTAATTGCTAAGTCATCATTTATTGAAAATAGAAACACAACCAAACCAAAAAATAATGAGCTACAAAATATATTTTTTTTTGGAGAAAATCGATGAGTATTAGTACTTTCTACCTTCTTGTCCATTTCTGAAAAGGAAAATATTTCGGTTTAATTCAAAATAGCTCATACATAATTTCACAGTCAACTAGGACCTAGGCCCAGCTTTTCGCGTCCACTGATGTTGTGCGTGTTAAACAATACATCGATTATCATCCTTTTTAAAGTTATGTCATGAAAAATTAAGAACACAGAAAAGTTAGCAATCTTTCAGATACAATACTATAGCAGAGAAATCAATCTCTAGGTATATTTTTTATTTACACTTAAACAACACTTAACCTGAACACTTAAACTTCAATAACTTCCCTAATTGATTGAAAAGAAACTAAGTCCAATTGACGATAATAAAGTTTGTCATTTTCAGTTTCAGAATCAATTTCTCCACTAGCGTGTAAAGTAGAACCAAATTATTTCATTTGAATTGTAACATAATCGAATGTGAACAAAGCTATGTACTCATATAATATTAAAAAAAATATTTTGTGCGTCAGTGAGACGCCCACAGAAGTTTACTTCTTCAGAACGTTTGCGTTTGATCTTTCAGGTTAGGCTTATTAAACTTGCTAAAACCTACCTAGTCTATCGCAGACATTACAGGCGTGGCCGAATAAATTTTTAACGATGGGCTGCTTTATGCGAACGATAAACCTTGTATAGTTCAGTTTGATGATTCTCTGATTCCAGGTGTGCTCCATCTGGATTAACTTCATTTTGATCGTTTGCATTTCCAATGCATGCAACGCCCTCTGCAAAATCATCATGTCCATCAAAATATTCATTCTCAAAGCATGTGAATTTCTTTGCTACATCATTATAATTATATTCTTATCATCCATCATCATCATTATAATAATTATCATCACCATTAAAATATTCAGGTTGTGTGATCTAAACAGGTGAAAAATTTGCCACTTGCCGGTCTGAGAACTCGCGAATGTTATGAAGTTGGCTAGAAACTTTGCAAATTTCGTCTATGTTTTGTTGTGCTAATGCTAATTGATTTTTTTCCACGGAGGAAATATTTTCAAACAAATTTTCGAGTGATTCTTCTACCAATCTCTTTCGTTGAGAAGCGTGGGTATTCGGTAAATGACTGTCTGGTGCTGTATAATCTAAGGACATTCGTCGGGACTCAATGATATGAGTGTTGATTCAATTATTGTCCCTAATAAACTCATGAATGAATGAATGGCAATCATGCTGTCTCTCCGCATTAGTCTTTGCGAGTTGCTTATCAATGAAATCCGATTTCTGTTGTCCTTCAAGTTGCTTGCGAAGTCTACACTCTCGTGATCTCTCGGTGCTGGTTTTTGAGTTTTTTCACGATAGCAGAATTATAATTTTGTTGGGCTTTCATTTCTGGCTAAGTCTACATTCTCGCTGTCTCTCAGCCGCAGTGTTTGCTGGAGATTTTATCGTAACACAACCGCCATTTGTTTGTGCCTCGCGTTTGTTATTTTTTTCCAGTCTATACTCGCTCATTCTTTCAGATCTATAAATTTCTAACCATCTTTATTTGAAATGTAAAATTTTTGTTTGAAATGTAAAATTTTACTAGAAACTGTAGGGCAGCGCCCTCTATCAATCAATCTTGAATCATACGCGAATCATTGCCCTCTATCAATAAAGTTTCAAGCTTACACGTATCAGCGTCCTCTATCAATCAAGTTTGATTCATACTCGTGGATACATGTGGATGCATATGTTCTGCCCATCATGTATATGTAATTTCTGTGACAATTTTCGCTGCGACGATCATCTTTAACCCCCTCGTAAATATAAAAACGATTCTAAAGAAGTTAACTTCAAAAAATATAGCAAATTGATATTTATGTATTAGACCAAAAATGTTGTCATCCAAATCATAGCCAAGAATATCTTTTCTCCATTTGGATATATGGTAAAATTTTAGTGTTATTTATAATTTATAAAGAGATTGAGAGTCAAGTTCACAGTACACGTGTTCCCTACACGTAAACAATGAGACAACAAGTTGTTTTACAAGTAATTTTCTTGTTTCAAAGTGGGTGAAATTGGCAAACATATGTAAATTTCGCAACACATGGCAGACCTTAGGCATAACATTATTAATGTGATGGACGCAAGAGAGCGATGAGTTGATACTACTGTGGGCAAAAAGTAGTAAGACTTTATTCATAATTTCAAATTTTTTTATTCATTCTTCCAAATCTATTTCGTCCCCTTCAAAGTAATCCCCCCCGACCCCAATACACTTGTGCCAACGTTTTTTCCAATTCTCTAAACAGTTGTTAAAGTCAATTTCCGGAATAGCCTTCAATGCGCTTAGCGATTCATGTTTAATGTCTTCAATTGACTCAAAACGGTGTCCACGAAGCGGTTTTTATGAGAAAATAGCCAAAAGTCACACGGTGCTAAGTCAGGCGAATAGGGTGGTTGCGGAACGATATCAGTCGAATTTTTTGGCAAAATGGTCTCGTAAAACCAATGCAGTGATTTTGGAACCAATCGTGCATTCACTCTTCTTAAGCCCAAATGATATTTTAAAATGGTTTTCACTGATCCTTCCGATATTCCAACGATGCCAGTAAGGTCTCTGACTGTTAATCGTCGATTCTCGAGCACCAATTCCTTGATTTTATTGACGTGTTGATCATCAGTTGATGTTGATGGCCGTCCTGGACATGGTTCGTCGTCAACGCGTTCTCGACCATCTTTGAACAATTTGTACCAATCAAAAACACTTGCTCGCGACATACAATTATCACCGGAAGCCTTTTGCAACATTCTGAACGTTTCGGAACCAGAAATTTGATTCCGCACACAAAATTTAATGGAACTTCTTTGTTGCATAATTTCACTCATTGTGAAAATCGCCGAATGCACTTTTTGTACTTCAGAAAGACAAGCGTATACCAAACACTAATGATTATTTTGATGTGACATTTGGCACAGATGTCACCGACAGTCACACCAACCTTAAAAAAATAATATTTTGATGAATGGGTTTCGGCGCGAAATTTAAATTAAAAAGTCTTACTAACTTTTGCCCACAGTAGTATGTATACCCAAATTGCGAACTTTATCAACAAACAGTAACTTCACATGACCATCATAAAGAGGAGGCACATCATGCAATACAATTTTGTCCTTATTAATGGGTAATGGGCAGCATAAACGATTTAATGGCATTCATACAAAGATAATTGTTCTTACTCCATTCAATGATGGCATTTAAATCTTCATTAACTCTGTAACTCAAATCTTCAATAAGAACAATGCGACTTTCCAGATATAACATGTAACATTGTAACATGGCTACAAGCCTAAAAAATATTGTTAATGAACATAAAGAAAAGAACAGACGGAACGAATTGCTTTTTCACCGGAGACCTTGTCACCAGCCTTAACTACTTATCTGTACTCGCCCTTGTAAGCAGCCGCCCATTAGCCTAGTAGCATAGTCAGAAAAACCAATCAAATACTTAAGCTTATCACACAATAACAAATGGTTCACACTGTCAAATGTTTTTCATAAGAAATTCGAATGTCGCCCATAATCTTCAACATTGCAGTGGAGCAAATATGTGCCGGTCTGAAGAGGATTTAGTAAGCTACTCTTGTGTAGGTATTCTGAAATTTGAGTCGCCACTAGATTTGCTAACACTTTAGACAATGTAGGTGGTATGTTTATTGGTCGATAATTCTGCGGTTCAGTTGGGTTTGATTTTTTGACAAGTGGAATCACAAAACTGCGTGTCCTCACTGTCGGAAAGCAGAAGGTAGTAAAGCAAAGGTTTATAATGTGTTGAGGTGTTAAAAATTTGTGTGATATCCCATCAGTACCAATTGCAAACTTCATTCTACTATTGAAGACATTAACTTCAGCGACCGCTGACAATTCAAAAGATGCATCAAGAAAATTTTAGTTAATAGTAAGTGAAAAAAAAAAGTATTCAAAATCTAACGACTACAAAATGGCAACGTGATTTTGGAGATAAAAAAAGACAGGATAAAACGACTCGTAAAAGTTCTTATTCAAGAAAATAAGATATTCCAAGGGTCAATCCATCTGGAACTGAGCTAACACGGTCAAAATTAACGATATCTAATTACACTAAAAATTTTATTCAATCGCTATTTGAAGATAACAGTTGCCCTGTGTATTTAACGTTATTATAACTTAAATTTAATGTGGATCAAGTTAACATTATTGGGCTTTAACTAAACTTACATTTTCAACCCACTCTAATACTTAGCTCTCTTCATACTTAATAATTTCTATACATTTTCCCTACTTTAAATTCTTCTACCTTTCATTGCATAGGTATTTCACAACCTTACTCTTACATACTTCTAGTAAAAGCATGATTTTTTATACTCGCATTGGCATTTTCGGCAATTGCTCTAAATGCAAACGAACAAATTTTTATGACGGCGATCGTTTTAGCTTTGCACTCGTACGAAAAAGTTTATTACCTAAGTATAAAATAACGCTTCATAATTTATGCGAAAATGGGAGGCGGGGGACAGGTGAACGTGTGGAATGCCTTTAAGTAATGCGTACACAAAATTTATGGATGCAATTTGTATGATTTGTGCGTCGTTGTCGTCGCCCACCGTCGAATGCTGATTTAAAATGCTAATTTTCACGCAGCAACGCACCAAATTTCCAAAAATAACAACGTCAACAAGAAAGCAAGCGCAAAAACGCTCTGCTTATTTTCATCACCATATACTTACTTAATACATATAATAAATTCGTGAGTCCGGGCCGCACGACTTTAAACTTTTGGTGTGGTATTTAGTTAAAGCAAACGGAAGTGGAAAAAAGTGTTCAAGTTATTAATGAAAGCAGCATTGACAACAACCGAAACTTCTCATCTTTTCATTTGGCAATTATTTTAACTCTGTTTTTTATATGTTATTTTTTTTTTTTGCTGTTGGACAATATTTACACCTGTTTGTAAAGTACTGGAACATTTTTTAATTAGCGCTAAATTGAAAAAAAAATATTTTTAATTACACTTCAAAGAGAGGAAACTGCGGTCGGTAATGACCGACGACGACATTATGATTATGGTAATTAACTTTTCCCCCAAAAAAATATGAATTGGGCATTTTGAATTTTAATAGCCGCAATCACAATCTGGTGTAAATGGGTCTTGAATATAATATTTCTGCTACCACAAGAACAAATATAAGTATGTTTGTAATATGCAATAAAAATTTGCATTTGCAATGATGCAAGTCTATTTGCAATACATCGTGAATACTGCTAATGTGTTTGAAGTTTGTTTCAGTGAGAAGGCTGCGTTGAATTGGGTTCATCGGTATGTAAAGTAGTGTGGAAAGTCAAAATTATTGATTTTGTCCTCTGTCTTCCTCTTGTCCTTGCTGAGTAAAATTCTTCAGAATTTTCATGAATTTCTCCTAAAATTTTTCGCGAGCACCCTGACTTTTCCGTTTTTCGCATCATGCCTTACTTCTTCTTCTTTCTACTCTTTCAGATACCAACGACTTCGACAAGTCAAATATCGACTGTTTCCCACCTGATTGCATTAGCTAATCAACAACATACAACATCAACAAAATCACAACCGTCAATAAACACAAATTCGGACACAGCAGCTGCAGCAGCAACAGCAATTGATGGTAAATTAACGACATCAACGCCAACAACAACACCCGCCGCCGCTACCAATCGAGTTAGTATAGTCGTGCCTAATGATGATAACAACACCATTACCGCCACCACCACCACCACTACCATTGCAATCGTTAATGGTGGCGCTGGTGGTGGTTGCACGGAAGTAATTGAAGATCCACAATTACAACAGCAACTAGAACAAGTGCAGCAGAACGCAGATGAAGCTAACACAAAAACTGGCAGCGGTGGCGGTGCAACCACTTCAAATGCAACAACAATTACATCAATATCTGCACTATCACCGCAAACACCCACAACACCAGCAACACAGCTTGGAGCAGCAGCTGCATCCTCATCATCCACCCAAATGCATCCGCTTTCCAGCAGCTCAACAAATGCATCATGCCAAGTGACGCCCGTTCCGAAACCCAAGCACCAGCAACTATCGAGCATTTCAAATCCAATGAATAAGGTCACCAAACGCAAGGAAACGCTCGAAGCAAAACGTGAGCGCAAAGCTGCCAAAACGTTAGCGATCATTACGGGCGCTTTTGTTGTTTGTTGGCTGCCATTTTTTTTAATGGCCTTACTGTTGCCTCTCTGCGCTGCGTGTCAAATTAACGATGGCATTGCATCGCTCTTCCTTTGGCTGGGTTATTTCAATTCAACATTGAATCCCGTCATATATACAATATTCAGCCCGGAGTTTCGTCAGGCCTTCAAGCGTATACTATTTGGCGGACATCGTCCGGTCCATTATCGCAGTGGGAAATTGTAAAATGCCAGCGCAAGGATTGTGCAATAAGTGGCTGGAAGTTACGATTAGAGGTAAGAACTGATGAGAAAATGAACTGCAATATAACTTAAGCAATCTTTTCGATACTTCTGCAGATGATATGGTGAAATAATGTCATAATCCCTTGCATTGAATACATTATTTAAAGAAAGTAACCTTAACCCATTTTCAACAGGTTTCAGAAGCCGTGTTACGAATTAAAAATTTTATTTAAATGTAGGTTCCATATATCTTCTATATAATATTTCACCGCCCATTTCCTCACCACCCGAAGGAGAAAATAGAAATTAATCTAAGTGGAGAGAATTTGGCCGTCGGGAAACCCGTCCAGCGGCAATCCTGTGCCATTTCAGCGCGACCGTTGAACATTTTGGAAAAGGGTTAAAAAAAATCAATTGTGATTAATACAGAACGAATATAATAAAACTGGCAGAATATCCACATAAATAATTACGCGAATTTTATTAGCTCAAAATGACAATCATACCAGATAGATTGTTTTCACCAACAAAAAAATGCTACGCCGAATTCTTTAGAAAAACGTCAAAATATGGCAATTGTAAGTAAAAAAGTGCAATCTATGTAGCAAAAAAAGAGCCAATTAACCCTTTAGGGTCAAACCGGTTAACCCACATATAATACAAATGAGTACATTTTAACTTATACAGCTGAAGCCCGTCAGCAAATTTTCCATCGTTCGGATGCAATTATGTTTAAGCTGTGAGCCACAAATTTTTTTCTCAATTTTTGTAATTTTTTTAAAGAACTCTATTTTTTATTACTATGCAAAGTTAAAAATTATTTGTTTCTGTATGTAATGGTCTTTGTAATTGTAGTCAAATAACTCCATTTGTCTGTTAATCGCTGTCTTTTCATTTTTGTATTCTATCGCAACCATAAAATCTTGACTAAACGAGTTTCCACTATAAATCTCATTAGCTACACTCATATTGCAATATCATCCTTATTTGAGTTTTCGCTTGCCAAAACTAACCAAATTATATAAAACATTCTATGTATAAAAAAAGGAAATATTTTGTTTTTTCAATGCGTACCCACGACACTGAAAGCTGAAAACAGCAGTAGAAATCCAAACCAACCAACGACAACGAGTTGACAACTACGCACAACAGAGAAGAAATTGGAAATTTGGCATTTGAAACTTTCGTTGCCCCTTTTGATGTGCTTTTTGTGAAAAGAGAAGAGAAATAGAAAACATGGCAGCATGCATCCGCTGTGAAACGCACAGGAAGTTCAGGAAAAATTTAAATGAAAAACTAAAAATAAAAAATGGAAAAAAGTAGCATAAGAATTATTATTTACAAACTGATCGTAAAACGAAGCAAAGCAAGTACCTCCAAGAGTTGAGTTAAGTTCAGCCACAACAGCAGAAGCAGCACACACAGCGGCACCCCAATCAACATGAAAATATGAAACAATATTTATTGTGTTTACGTGTCGCACGGGAAAAACGCAATTTGTACCCACTGTAGTTATGGTGAAAGTATACTATATAGTAAATGTATTGTGTAAGTGACAGGGATGCTAAAACGGAAACGTACGTCAGGGATTTAAATTTACGCTTGTCTGCATTATTAAGAAGAAAACGAAAGAAAAACAAACAAAACTTAGAGTGCTAAGAGATGAAAAGGGGAAAAATCTACAGAAAAAATGACAATGGAAACAAATTTTTCACCATATTTTGTAAATTTTTTCTTCGACGTTTTTCTTATATATATTTCTTTTTTTGGTTAATTTTTTTTACCTTTTGTTTTTCATTTTCGCAACATACTACAAAAGTTTTAGTATTGACAATGACAATGACAAAAAGAATCAAACAATTTCTCTCTTGAGTGTATGCAAACCTGATTAAAAACACAACAAAAGCAAACCGAAGGAGAAATGCAATTATTAGACTTGTGGGAGTCACTCGATTCGGATATTCAAATATCAAAGAATCTTTCTGTGGGACACATAGAAAGCTGCGATATATACTATGTACTCAGTACCCAATTTCCAGATTTTTTTCTTTGTTTACATATTTCTTAAGCTCAGCATTCAGTACGGTCATTTAAAAGCTGCAGCAACAGCAAGGAATCGAATAATGAACAAAGGAATGAAAAATTAACAATAAAGTGCTTAATAATAAGCACTATATAATACTCAAGATAACTTGACATTTTCTTTTATGTAGAAATTTTGTATTTAAGTAATTGTTTTTATTTTAAATTGTTAATGAATATGAGCACCCACTAACAGTGATTCATGCAAGGACCGACCCTAGAATATGATTTAGAGAGAATAATCATGTATGTAGATTGAAAATTAAGAGCATAAGCTAATGCGAAGTTTATAGAAGGCTTTAGGCTTAAGAATTTGACATTGACCCTGATTTATTTATATATAAATATTTATATTTCTACTACGCAAATGGCGAATGAAAAGTGGAACAATGTTATGATATTCTAAATTGACCATTTGCATATTTTGATCTGGCATATAACACGCACACCACTTTAAAGTATTTCTGTAAAATTGTGCATCGACCAGTTGTTCACACACAGGCTTCAAATTTGCATCACACTCGCGATGGTTTTGTTTGTAAAAACTAACTATTTTTGTATAGACCTAGGAGAATTTTGATTTCAATTATGGTAGGTATGACTGTAAGACTATGCAGTGGTCAATGTGGCGTAGTTGGTAGTATTTTGGACTGCTATGGAGAGTCCAAGGTTTTCATACGATGGTGTGCCCGAGACTAAACACAATAAAAAATCATAAGTAGAAAATACAATTGGGGTGTTCATAATGTGTCTTATCTTGTCGTGTTGCTATTAAGTCGTGTAATTGTGTATGAGAAATGGGGAAAATTTACGACAACTGAGAGAATGCGACACTGCACTGACATCTTGTGAACACCCCAAATATTTTCTATACGAAACAGATTCCCTGTATTTCTTTTTTAACTCAAACCAAGGAGTCGAGTAGAGCTCCAGCACATCGAACCCTCTCTGCTCGGCTGCTATCGTCAACATCGATTTACTAAATCGTCTATAACTCAGATATTACTCAGATGATATGGACAAAATGAAAACACTTCCATTGTAAATTTCGTTCCATAGTCTCGAAGATACTTATATTTTTCGTAAAGAGAAAGATTTCTTATCTCGAAAGATTTCTTATTCTATAATGGTTCCGAAAATACAATGATTTTTTTTTTTGTTTTTTAACACAAGACGAAATTTGAAATAAATATAGTTTTTTATTAAAATTTATTTTTTATATTTTTAATTTTTTTGTTTTTTCATTTGGAAGAATTCTGTCCTTGAAACAAAGTTTAAGTGAAATCTGAAAGAGTGAGGTCGACTGTCTGATACGTTCAATCTGAAATGACCGATCTGCATACAAATATATGTATATAAAAAAAATAGGATATCAAAAGCGATATATTCAATGTTTTTGAAGAATTGCATTTTTGATAAGTTGAGTGGTGTTGTGCCAATAACGGATAAAAGTTATAATTCGGCGCAGTCAAGGAGGCAGGGGCGCCAGGCCCTCCAAAAATTAGTTCATATTAATTTTCACAGCTGGTAAATACTTATTTGTAGTTTATCATGAATTGCAATAATAGTTCAGAGTCAGCAATTGAGACTTTACTTCCTCATTACATCTGGGATTCCGGCCATAGAGGCCCAAAACCAATAATTGTGGTTTATGTAGAACGTAATTATATAAAACTTTATTATTGCAACTCTTTTTAAGACTATATAAGATACCTGAAAGGAAATTGTATGTATAATGAAAAGAAAAAACTGAGCTCTCCAAAATATAAAAAAATTTTATCTTTATAACTTCCTCATAACTACAGTGAGTGTGACAATAACTTTTATTTATGTGCTGCATTCCATTATTGACTCAAAACATTAATTAAGAGTAATTCGCGTTCTATGCGACAAAAAACTTTCGAAAGTACTTTTTACCAAAAAATAAAATAAAAAATAAAGCGTAAAAAATACACGCAAATCAGGGCCATCATTATCTCGAAGAAAAACAGAGAAAATCGCTTTAGCCCAAGAAATATGGAAATGAAGAAGGAAATAGCTTTTCTTCACTTCCTTAACTCACACTCATATATGTATATTTGCAATTGCTCCTAATGGCAATCAATCAATCAATTTGAATCTGCCATAGCAGTAGCAGCACAAATCTCTTGCTTTCAACGCCTAATGATATGCAAAGAAATCGCGAATGCTATTCTACTTCTGTGACAGCTTCCGGTCATAAAATGTCGCGCCAAAAGTTGAATAGAAGAAAGTTTGAAGAAACTTGTTAAAAAAAATTCAGTTTAAAAAAAAAAACTAGGTAAAGTGAAAGTAAAAAAAGTTGCATAAGCACACAAATTTAATAAACTGGATGGAAAGTTAAGTATGAACACGACCGAATTATTTATACCCTACACACCCTCTATGCAGTCCTGTGCAGAGGGCGGAATTCCAGCGGCCCCGCAAATTTTATAAGGGGTCGCTAGATTGAGATTTCAATCGTTTCTTCAGCTAAAACATGTACCTATGGTATATCCAATTTTGGTTCATAAAAATTAGAGGTCCGTTGATGATAACCAACTTCTTTCTTTTTTTTACATTAACTAAAAGGGAAGAAGGGATGGTTATTATAGAGGAAGTGTACCGTTTTAGTAGTGGTATGGTTTTCTTCAAAATCAGTTTTTGAAAATTTCACTTGTATGGGAGGTACCACGCCCTATTGGATTCATTTTTGTCGTTTCAGAACTTAAAATCTTTTTGACTGATTGGTTGAGATTCCTTAAGTTTTATGCATGTTATAGTGTACACTGACAGGCAGGTATCCATGGCTAAATTACATAGCTCGACTATTTTATATAGTGGGCAGTACAAACAGCCGTTATTCAATCAAAACCAATGTACCCTGTACGCAAAGTGTACGTAAAGAAATGTAAAATGGTTAAGAATAAAAAGAACATAAATGAAATTCGCTATAGACAATAGACTATTTTCCTATGTGTAAGTCGGTTTGTCTGTTTGTACTTTTTTTTTTGTTTTGTTTTTTTTATGTTTCCCTTTTGAATTGAATTGGTTTGAATTGATAAATCTCAAGTGTCCTTTTTAGTGCAAACAAATTATGCTCACTACTCTATATTGCTTGTTTTTCAGGAGATATCGAGAAAGACAAAAATGTGCTGCATTGCTCTGGCTAATAGCAGCAGCTGCCATTCATGGCCAAAATGCTGTAATATCATTAAAACATAACAACACATCCCTACAGGGCAGGTTAAAAGAACTTTCAATGAAACGCATATTAATGTATTCTTATCTAAAATGATTTTCATTTTACAATTTCTTACACAAATTCAAGGAATTCACAAAAATCTTCTTAATTAATTGAAAAATCCAATACTTGGCATTTAAAAACTATAATATCAAAGCATTATCTATTACTTAATTCTAAGTATGTATGCATACGAAAAGCCTCAGATTCAACTTAAAAATCAAACCAAATCAAAAATAGAAATAGTGACTGGCAAGGAGATTAACCTCGGTAAAGCTTTTCACTTTCGTCATTCGCATTCGGAATCAAACCGTAGAAGGTACATCATTGAGGTCTGATAAGATTTCGGCCTGATCCATAAACAAATGTAATCGATATCTGTGGCAATATGATATACTCGCAGTTTATGTTTGATCGAAACAGAAGATAATACATACAAAAAATAGATATAATTTTTTTTTTTTTTTGAAATTCAACACACAGGGTACACCCAGAATGCTGAGCATTGTATTGATAGGAAGGAAGATTGATAGGTGGTTTTTAAGCTACAATGTACGAATATACATACATACGAGGGTAGATAAATAAGTACCCAAGTTGGGAATGAAGAAGCAAGTTTTACACAATTTTTTTTTTTCTATTTTTCAACATTTCTTTAACCCCTCAAAAAGTACGATTTGTCAAACGCTTCAAAATACGCTTCTGTCTCGGCGATAACCTCCTCGTTTGAGCTGAATTTTTTTCCCCCCGAGCTACGTTTTCATGTTGGGAAACAGAAATAAGTCGCAGGGAGCCAAGCCGAGCGAGTACGGTGGGTGCGGCAGCAATTCGTAGTTTAATTCATGCAATTTGGCCGCGACAATTCCGTATCCGCTTGTTGTCCACCATAAGCAATCGCGGCACCCATCGGGCCGACACCTTTCTCATGCTTAACCTATCATGTAAAATATTAATTACCGTTCTACCGTTCCGTACGGCCTCTGCTACTTCGCGCACTTTAGTTCGGCGATACGCGAGAATCATGTCGTAGGCTTTTTCAACGATTTCCTCGGTAACCATGTCTGCCGGGCAGCCTGCGCGCTCCTCATCAAAAACAGATGTACGACCACGTTTAAATTCGTTGAACCAATATCTTACGGTTGTCATAGATGGTGAAGGGTCTCCATAGACAGCATCCAACTTCGCTTTTATTTCTTGGCATATTTTTCCATCCAAAAATTAAAAGCAAATTACGGATCGATATTGTTCTTTTTCCATTTTATCGCGAAACACGAAACACGTGTGATACTAATGGCTGCCAAATAAAAACTAACCTATGAATGAGTTTGATATTTAATGTGGTGTCGTGTGACAGATGGCAGTACACGATTGTAATGCCCACTTCCCTTCACCTATCTTCAAACACGGGTACTTATAGATCTACGCTCGAATGTATGTATATTTACAGTGAAACTTTAACGATTTGTGCTCTTACAGATATAAATTTGGAGGTGCATTTATCGTAAAAGTTCAATATTCGCCGAAAGCTATTCAACTTTTTGGTACTTTTTAACACAGTTTTGAGTAAAAATTATGAAATTATGTATCTATATTATTTGGAAAATACTTTTTGCAAAAAATTACGTAGTCGGAAACTTGAAAAACAAACTCTAAATCTAATTGCTGCTCTTCTCAAATAGTTAAAGAAATTTTAAGTATTAATATATGTATCAAATTCAATTTACAATAAGGGTATTCATCTAAGCTTAAAGATGCCTCGAAATCGCTAAAACCTCGGAAATTTTCTAACCTCGAAAGGGAACTGTTAAACTTTATATGGATATCGATAGCTTTCGATGCAAATTTGACTCGAAAGCAACCTCGACAGTTTACTCGAATGTTTCAGTGGTGCTTGTTGATTGATTGATTGATGGATTTACTGATTTTTCTAGCGCAGGATTTACATAAATATATGCATACATTGTAAAAGTAATTTTCGTAGTTAATCGACATTCAAATACACCTTCTTACAAAACAATTGTTTTATCATTTCAATTTACTTTTTTGGTTTGTTTTTTTAACTTAAATCCCACGATGGGAAGTAACTAAACGTTCGTTCATTTCGTAATGTCACTAAAGTTCGAAGAGTGCCTATAACAGCAATTCTCGATTGCTGGACCGCGGTCCAAAGGTGGAGCGCAAGGTGACAAGAAAGGGCCGCGTAAAACTTTATCAGATATGGAATAATATTAATTTGAAATGATATTACTTAATCTACAATTTCATCCGAATCTGACACCGTAACTAAGTCTAAAATTTTTAAAATATTGTATATTATTTCATATTAATTCATGGGTTTGATTTCAATCTCTAGAACTTGCAATACTGCTTTGCAAGTAATTGTCACCAGTTTGGATTAAAACTTTACCACGAAGGTATTTTAAATATTTCATTAAATTATGTAAAAAATATGAACTTCAATAAAAAAGCAATAACATTTAAAATTCATTTGAAATCAAGATACTTGAATTTAATTCGTTACAAGCCTAGCCGATAATAGTTGACAAAATTAGTTTCGGATTATTGAGTACATTTATAAGTGGTCGCTGTGGCGTAGTGGTAATGCGTTGGACTGCTACGCAGAGTGTCCGGGGTTCGAATCTCGGCACAGGCAAAATCAAAAGGTAGAAAAATTAATTTTTCTACACGGCACCACCTCTTGGCAGGCAATGGCAAACCTACAAGAGTAAAACGTGCTACGAAAAGCTTTTCACTTCGCCGTTTGGATTCGGCATTAAACTGTAGGTCCCTTCCATTCATGTACAAATATAACACGCACAACATGAGTGGATGCGAAAAGCTCGGTCTAGACCCTCCATGGGCTGTTGTGCCATTAAAAGTAGAGTAAAGTAGTAAGAGTACATTTATTATAGGACGGGCTTACCGATACGCTGGCGATCATAATCAAGTCCTAGAATTACATGTGGCCGCTGTGACGTAGTGGACCGTAACGCAGAGTGTCCGCGGTTCCAATATCAGCACATGCAAAATAAAAAGTAGAAAAAAAAACATTTTTCTACACAGCCTCACCTCTTGGCAGGCAACGGTAGTTCATTGTGCTAAGGGCGTAACACTTACCACAATGTCTATCTCTTTATCGCTATCATGCGATTGCATCCCCTCTCTCATTCTCCCTCTTTCATCCTCCCACCTATCAATCTTCCAATCAACACAATGGTAGTGGTAGAGCGTTGGACTGTTATGCAGAGTGACTGAGGTTTGAATCTTGGCACAGGCAAAATAAAAAGGCAGAAAAGACAATTTTTCTACACGGCACCAGCTTTTGGCAGGCAATGGCAAACCTACAAGAGTTAAAATTGCCTATGAAACGCTTTCACATCGCCGTTCGAATTCGGGATAATCTTAATAAATCTTATCTTCATACATAAATCTATAAAACTGTAGGTTCATGTACAAATATAACACACACGATATGAGTAGATCCGAAAGGCTCGGCCTAGGCCCTAGAAGAAGAAAAATCAACGCAATGCTCTGCAACAGGGGTACACCCCGATTGTTGACTTAAACTTAAAAAAAAAAAAAATTCACTTCCTGATTTTCTTTCAAAAATGAAGACATCATTTTGACTCGTTTTTCTTTTCTATTTCAGATGGGAGAATATTCTTTCCAAAATATCTACTAAGAGTATTTACGTCGTTGGAGACTTCTTTCAAAGCAAAAACAGCAAAAAGTAAAGCGTAAAATCTTCCAACAACTGCACAACAAAGTGTACAGAAAAAAAACAACCAACAAAATATAAAACTTGTAAATAAATGAGAGAAAAGATAAATTGTTATTAAATTAGTAAAATAAAAACAGGAAAAAATACAGCAGCCGAAATTATTTCAGAATATTACATATATACATTGAAAATATTGCAGGCTCTGTTGTTGTTGTGACATGGAAGGTGACACATCCATCAAAATTATGAGAAATTAACACACAAAAATCCAAATCCATACATATAAAAAGCATATACTTAAAATCAAAATACATAATTAGTACAATATTAAGGTAATTAGAATAAGTCTACATGGCTGGCAATTACTCACATTGGTAAAAACACTCTAGCAGTCACCACAGGTGAGAACAGATACGGAGGGCGTGAGTAAGAGCGATGAACGGAAGTGAATGAGAAGGGGAATCAATGTAACCGGAAATCAAATAGAAATTCAAATTCAAATATTTAATGTGAAATTCTATATACTAAAATTATTATAAAATATAAGTAATAACAATAACAAACTTAAGTGTAATTGTAATTGTGAAAGTTAATTAAGTGTTAAATGAATGAATTTAATTATTATGTAAATTACAAGAAACATACAACTAAACTACATATGTAAGTTCAATGTTTAATGTTTCCAATACACACTACATACAAAAATGATGTTGTTTAACCAAACTAAATGTATAAACCTAGAAAAAATATGATCATAAAATAATATTAAATATTATGAATTAGCTGCTAGTACTTACGTAATTAACAGCTAATCAAAAAATTAATTTCTTCAAACAAGTATGTATTTGCATATATGATAAATCAAGCATAATTTCGGGAAAAAATGGGTAAAATTAATGTAGCATATGTATTTGTGTAAAAATTAACTTACTATTAGTTTAGTTCTTTAAAGGATAGCTTAACTACAATAACTACAACAGAAATTAAATATAATATTATATATCTACATACGTATATACATAATTATGAATGTAAGATAATAATAACCAAAATGGGTAGACTAGAATTGCAGTTGCTCGAAGACAGAAAGAAAAAAATTAAGCTACTTAATTTTTAGATTCATACATCACAAGAATCCATCAAACACTCTTTCTTCTATGCATAGTGAGTAAAAAATTTAATAATATTTAAAAAGAATCCACTTCAAATTCAACAATATATTGTAAGTTTGACTATTTATATGTATGTACTCTACAACCAAAAACCAACTAAGATTTATGTAATTATAAGTGTAATTGTTGCTGTAACTGGACGCATGTAATTGTGCGTTTACTAAGTATGTATTTTCAATCGTATGACACTAGAATAGTATACAAAAAAAATACCATGCAATAAATTTTTAACTTTTTGCGCTAAATGAAAATCGCATTCGCTAAATTCATTTAGCAGTGAAATTTTAATTTCCTTATGTAAATGAAAGAAGAACTAAAGTATTTTTAAGTAAGTAAAATAAATTAAAGTTTAAAGAACATTAAGGTAATGTTCTTTAGACTTTAAACTATACATGTAAGTGGAATATATTGTGTAAGCGGAAGAAATACTTATTGTATTTTTTGTTTGTTTTTTTTTTTGTCATTAATCTCTAAATTGTTAAATTGTTATTTTAAAGAAAATTTATGCTTGCGATATATGATATTGTTACAAGCAATAAAAAGGAGAAAATAAACTTATATGAACATGTATGTACTTCATTCACATTTAACAAAAACCAAAAGAAGAAACAAAAATTAAATAAATGTGGTTATATGTATTAGTAAAAACAAAATAAAATATATAAGTGTAAAAGAAGATTCTTGCATTCAATTTTATTTCAAAAGTAGTAAGTGCACGGAACAAAATTGTTCACAAAATAAGTGAAAAGTTAATGAAAATGTAAGTAAATAAAAAGTTAAAAAAATGTTCATGAAAATAAATGAAAACACATTCCCATATTATGTAAAATTTTTTTTCCTGTTTTAGGCGCAGGGGCGGATTCAGTATCCACCAAAGGCGGAGCTATATTTTTTTAATTTTATCCACCTGGTGAAGTACGGCATCAGAAAATATACGTAATTTTTTAACGAAATATTAATTTGTATATGTTTTTGAGAAAAATACAAAGTCTTGTTGCCTGACTAAAAAAGTATCAAAAATGGACTCAAGAGAAAAATATGTCATTTAGTAATGTTTTTTTTAGTATAGTTTTTCTTTAAATATTACTACAGGTGAACAAGGTTGCACATATTATTCTACTTTTACTTTACTTTTAATGGCACAACAACCCATGGAGGGCCTAGGCCGAGCTTTTCGCATCAACTCATGTTGTGCGTGTTATATTTGTACATGAATGGAAGGGACCTACAGTTTAATGCCGAATCCGAACGGCGAAATGAAAAGCTTTTCATAGCAATTTTTACTCTTGTAGGTTTGCCATTGCCTGCCAAGAGGTGGTGCCGGTTAGAAAAATTATCTTTTCTACTTTTTGATTTTGCATGTGCCGAGATTCGAACCCCGGACACTCTGCGTAGCAGTCCAACGCACTACCACTACACCACAGCGACCACATATTATTCTAACATTTTTTAAATCATGATTCTGAAGTAATATGTTTTTGGAAAAGCACGCGGAAAAATCCTTGCACGAAACTCTGCTCAACTCTTTTTGCCCTAAATTTAGGGATTTTTTGAGCTCTTAGGAGGAGTTTAAGGGGTGAAAAGCAGATAATATTTTTAGCGATATCAGCAATTTTGGGCCGGAAGCTAGTCGCTTAGCGATTTCTGGACGAAGGAAAGATTTTTTAATTATGCTGAACCATTGAACCGACTTGGAACATTTTACAATAGTACTTAATAGTATTCAATAGATTTGTTCCAGCCGGGTAGAACCAAAAGAAGAGAGCGGATTTGACTCGTACTCACAGCTTGAAACATATTATGGGTATTCGAACAACGATGTAAATCCGACACAAATGCCGTATGTCGCATAAGTTTACATCGCCATGAATTCCAAAAACAAAATTGTATGCGCAATTATTCACATAGTTTACACCTCAACATTATGGGGCAAATAAGATGTATACGCGTACTCTGTTTTTAACATTTCTCGCAAAGAGAAAACAAATGCTGCCAATTTTAACAATAACGTTATGATTTTCTAAGGTGCTGGTTATACTGGTGTTCGCTGTTCAACGAACACATCATATTTTACTCTCGTGCTCGGTGTAGTGATTACATTGCTACAAAGTTGCTTTTTGTCGAAAAACTTTAAAAGATTTTATCAATATGGAGAGTGCAATTAATAATATAATTGAAAAATTATGAAAATAATATGATTTTTCTTCAATAGTTTTATGAATACTATATTTAATATTCACTTTTAAATACTAGAAACATTCGCAACTTTGCTTTTCTGCATATGAAAATAGTGATGTACAGGTTTGCATGTTTTCCTTCTATTTTACATACATTTTTGTATCTTATTTTGTAGAATAACTCATTGACACCCTGAATACTCGGCGTGCTCGGTGTACATTTGACCCAGCATATCGTGTTCGGTTTGAGAGTGAGTAAAAGCTCTTTTTTCGTGTTCGTGCAGCTACAATTGCATGGTGTTCACCGAGTAAACTTTAAATATAACCACAGCCTAACGAATAATTTGTATTCTTCAAAAAAGACAAGTAATTCAAAAAAAGGCAAAAAAATTTGTAAAAAAGTCGAACATAATTTCAGTGATTCAAACGTTAATTATCTTTTTCCGAACATGGAAAAATTAGTTACAGAAATTATTCGTATAAAATATTAGGAATGCGAATATTGAAACGCCAATTTCTGAAACCACATGTTTTTTAATGCCGATATAACAGAAATTATTTTGTATATATGCAGTACAATAATAAAAATATGTACCTACATATATGTACAGTGATGGAAAAAATAATAGAAACGACCTATTTTTCTTTTAATGTTCAAATTTTCTTTTGTAAAATGAGTTTTCTTTTCAATGTTATAATTTCTATTTATTACTTATTCCATTATATTTGAAAAAATAAAAAAATTAAAAGGTAAAAGTCCATATATAAAAAAAAATAAACTTCATTTATTACGCTTAAAAAAAAAATAGAAACAAAAAACTTGAAACTAAGTAACGGTAAAAGTCTTTGATAAAAATTAGTAGAATGTTTTTGTTTTTAATATTTAGTAGTTCTACCACGATTTTTTATAACTTGGACACACCGACGATCCATGGAATCCACCAGTTTTGCACAAATTGATGGATCAATGGCGTACCATTCAACCTGTACTTTTCTCCATAAATCCTCCTTATTTTTGGACTTAAACCCAGCAATTCGTTTTTTTAAAACTCCCCAAAGATGTTCGATTCAGGTCTGGTGATTGTGAAGGCCATTCCATCAAAGAAATCCCGGAACCACTTTTTGGCAAGTTTTGATGAGTGTTTGGGGTCATTATCTTGCATGAACTCCCACTTTATTGACATTTCTTCCTCTGCATATGGCAGCATTATACTATTTAGTATGTTAACGTAGTCGGTGGCACACATTTTACCTTTCACCCAATATATTGGACCAACACCAAATGTTGAAAAACATCACCATAGCATAATGTTGCCACCACCATGCTTAATCGTTTTTATTTTGTGTTTTGGATCGTGTGCAGTATTTTTGGGGCACCTTACTTGGGGTTTTCCGTCAGATCCAAACAAATTCACCTTTGTTTCGTCAGACCTCAAGACGTTTTTCCAATTTGTTCGCGTTGAATGTCTTTTTGTGAAATTGATTCGGTTCTGGATGTTCTTCTTGCTGAATAATGGTACTTTCCTTACAGAATGTGCCTTCAAACCACGTTCTATCAGCCTATTCCTTATTGTACGGCTCGTAACAGGTGCATTTAACACCTTCCTTAGTTCTTCCGATGAATGAAATGGATTTTTTTTCGACTGACGAATAAGAAGTTGATCGAATTTATGAAAGGTTTTTCGCTTCGTGCCTCGTTTCTCTTGTTTTTCTTCAAAATTAATTGCGGAAAATACTTTTTTTTTAGATCACTTCATTATTTGCGCAATTTCAGCCATTGATTTGCCTTCGTTTTTGAGATTTCCCATGACTTCTCTCTCCATCTGTGCAATGCACTCCACGACTCATTCTGAATCTAGAAAAAATGCAGAAGGACGAATTTCGCAAGAAATGCTATTCTGAAACTTTTTCCTATTTTGAATGTCCAAAAACTACCTCAATTAAAATATTTCACACGTTCTAGGAAAATATTTTGACGAAATTTAATCGCGTTTCTATTTTTTTTTTCCAAAGCAAAAACGTGGTTGATTGAAAAACACTCAAATGCAACAAGTATTCATGCCGAAATATGCACAAAATTGAAAACAAAATAAAGTACCGTTATCAGCAAATCGTGCACAGTAGCCACGAAAATTATCGGTACGGTTAGAATTGTTAAAATGTATGTCGTTTCTATTATTTTTTCCATCACTGTATATTAATTGCTACCTTATTTCAATTCGGCTAGTTAAATAAAAATTAAGCAACAAAATTTAATTTAAACTCCGCCAAAAATATTTAACACAGACTTTTTTTATGTTCTGTAATTTTTTTTTATTGATTTTGACATATTTAAGTAAGTTTTTGAGAAATGAAACACAAGTTTTGTAAAAAATCAGGGTTGCATTATTAACGCATAAAACTGAAATGTAAAACCAATCCCGGGACGGGAAAAATGGTCCCGGATTTCGGCGCCGCCACTCTTGAATATCTGTGCAATGAGTTCACGCAATTGCACCATGACACAATAATATTTTCCATAAGAAATCTAGAAAACTGATTCCCTTTCCACTTGCTTTGCGTAAAATCATTAAAATAATATTAAACATTTTGAATATTTTTTATCGCTGTTTTTTTTTTTTTGATGTATTTTTATTTTACAGAACATTATCTGAAAAAGTTGAACTTTGTTATTACTCCAGTTTTGTCAAAAAATTAGTTACTATTCTACTCCTGTGTTGCCAAAAAATGTTTCAGCGCACATAATGCAATCCTGTGTTGTGTTGTTCCGATACCGGCATGTACTCATTGCCTGTACAAATTAAAAATATCGATACATATTAAAGTATCGATGACAAAAAGGTATCGGAGAAAAGTACTCGATACTAATAAATTTATAAAAAAGAATGCGCAATCTATAATATTTATTTACTGCATACACGTAAAATAAACATTGCATTCCAGCTTTAGATTAGAAAAGGTTATTAGTATGAGGCAGAGCAAGGCGGTTTCCCCTATCAGAATCCATGTACATATGACTCCCGCTCTAAAGAATAGATGTTCGCATGACACAGGTGATGCCTCCGCACAAAACAAACTTCGTACTATTTTGTATAAAATTGGAAAACTACTTTTCATCCCCTCTTAAAAAATACACGTGGCGATCAAAATACAAAGGCTTCAAATTAATGATATTATTGAATTTTTGGTCATTGCCTTGCACGCAAACATAATAGTTGTTCAAACAACAAAAAAACAGGCGCTCACCTATTGTTACTGTAATATTTAGAACAGATTAAATAACACTCTGAGATTCAGATACATAAAATTTCATTATATAATGGCATCTGCAATAATTACGCTTGTGTGAGGACTAACACTAATCCTGTCTATTAGCGCGATAATACAACGCTGCATTATACTATCCTTCTTATAGATTCCATTTTGTATCGTTTCCTCTTAGCTCCAGTTGTCATTATTCATTCGTTGGAGGACGTTGTATCAGCCTCCCAACTGTAAAGTTCCGTTTTTTTGCTAATCGAAAAACTAATAAAATCCTAGTGACGTTTGCATAGAGTGTGCAATAATTTCAAAAAGCAAAAATACTATCAAACTTAAAACAGCTGTTGAAACATATTTTGGCGTTTCGCAGTGCTGAAATTGGCGGCAATAAACAAATGAATGTGTAAATTGCTTAATAATATAAAATTAATGAACTAACTCAATTGTGTCCAAGTGTTTAAAGTGCCTAATAGTAAAATGTTAAATTTAAATTGCGTGATTTGCTCTGAACTCTTTGGCCATTCGGACGATGTTTACGTGACAACATGTGGCCATATGTTTCACTTTGCTTGTTTGAAGCAATGGATAGAGCGGTAAGTAGAAGAGCAGCTGCGGTATCCACAGAATTATATCCTTTAATGAACTATTTCGTGTTGTCACAGCTCAAGAACTTGCCCGCAGTGTCGACATAGATGCACGGATCGGAATATATTTCGCGTTTATTTCAATTTGTCTAATTTAAATGTTAGCGAAATTGATGTGGGCTCACTGCAGGAGCATGTAGACAATGTGAACCTGCAGCTGAAAATGAAGGAGCAAGAATTGGAAAAAGCGAAAGCACAAATCAAAGAACTCAAAGGAATGCAGAAAATGTGCATGTGGGTTTTGTAAACATTGTTCACTTTATTCTATTGCAGAGTTTATTTATAATTTTGACTATTTTTTAGGAAAACCATTTCCGGATTAGAGCAAACGTTACAAAAAAATGATTTCGTTTTACTCAGCTACACCGATCAAGTAATACCAATAGAGTAACAAAAAAAAATATTCAATACTCATTAACCCTTTCGCTAATCATAGATCAAAATGCTAAAACATGATGCCAAGTTAGCGGAAGATCTACGTAAAGAAAATAAGTCCCTAAAACTTCAAATTGATACAATGGATGGCATATCTTCTATAATTACGGGCACAAAAGACGAAATTGAGAAATTACTGAAATATGAATATGATTCTAGGAAACTGGCAACCTGGGTGGTAACTTTAAAAAGGTAATTTCAAATATGTGTTTCGAGATTATATAGCGGAAATGAAAATTCATCCAGAAATCATAACAAGCGTGTGAAACGCAGAAAAACAGCTCCTGTTCAGGAGTTTCAGGTTTCTTGATTAACCCCTACATTTTGACTAATTCATAGGGTTATAACTTAAATCGATCTAATCATTTACATTGCGCACTCATCTATTGCCCAATTTGTCATGCTTATGAAAAAATCTGATTTATATTTTAAGGGAATTATTAACATGTGAGAACAAGAAGACTGATCTGAGAAATGTCCTGAAAATAGTACAAAATGATTTACGCAAAGAAATTGATGTGAAACGGTATGCCATTTTACTAAACATATTTGCATCTTCTTAATTATCTTATTTTTTAAGGATGTATGAAGACCTCGTTTCGCAGCTGGAAAGTGAAAACTATACGCTTAATGAAAAGGTTTGAAAAATTTTGAATAAAACGTTTTCATTGGTAATGGATTGCCTTTGTTAATTCATAAACCCATGTCCCATTACATTGAAATTCTTAAAAATATACGCTCTTTCAGATCAAGACTTTGCAAGCAGCTCAGACCACAAATGCCAGTAAATCCAACCTCCTAAATTCTAGCATACTAACGCCGTTATTACGTGAAGAAAATCGTTTAACGATTTCTCCCACCATTGTAAGCTAAATGAACATTATTATTTAATCTTATTTGAAATAATTAAATTTCATTGTTTCTTGACAACAGAAAGCTAATGTGAAGCAAATCGAAGATTCAGATTCACCATATTTAAATATAAAATCTAGTAGCATTGGACTGGTGCCACTTTTCAAACGTAATGCTTCGGACCAAAAACTGAGCTCAGATCCAACAGTAGCATCAAAAACCACGACCAAAGTGGCTACACTTAAAGTATCGCCATCGAAAACTGGCAGCAGTGGTGCTAGCAATAATGGGGCGATACGTAAAGCTTGCAGCAGCGGTGCTAGCAATAATGGGGCGCTACATAAAGCTTCCAGTGATACGGCTATGAGTGAAAAAGTAAACGAAAATAATTCAAACATTTTTGTTTTGTCTAACGTGTCGTTACAGTATTCAATATTCAAGAAGCCACGTTTTGGCACCCTCACTGCAAGCGCTTCAGTAGGCGGCGCAACTACAACAATGAAACCACTAGCAGCAGGCATTGCTTACAATGGTTTCGGTGGCACTGTAAAAATCGATCCTTTCGCTACACTCAATCCCGATAACGATGATGATGCGGAAAGAGAGCGCAAGTTACGCAAATTAAATGATGCCCCCGCAACGGCCACAACTTTTTTGGCTATGCCCAAGCCGATTACAGCCAATTTGAGTATTCGCCTTAAAGCGGGAGGTTTGCGTGATTTCAAAGTATCCAAGTAGAGATGAGCCGCGATCATACTTTCGTGAAGTGTCCTACGTATAGACTTCACAGATTTAAGCATCATGAATACCTGAAGTGTGCCTGTTGTATGTGAGCGTGCGTTACCATAATTGGAAATTGTTTGTTTCTGCACATTTACTATAAATAGAATAAAGTATTTTTTGTACACAATAAATTATGTAAATTTAAACTTTTTGTATGTTTGTATAAATATTTAATACTTAAGTGGAATGAATTACTTATACTTGTACACTCGATATGTGGGCATTAAAATTATATTGAAAAAGAAAACTCGCATTAATTTGTGTCATTTTTATTTTCTTTGTATCAAAAAGAGCAAAATATATAGGTATTGTTAATTCATAAGTTTTTACTCAATTGGCAAATGCACATAAATATAAATCTAAAAAGATACAGCATTGCAAAAATATCCCTATGTAGTGTAGGAAGCGAAAAGTATGCCGAATTTGTTAGTCATTAGTCCCTTATTTAGCCCGCCAAAGTTTATACTTAAGGTTGGACTACTTTTGTTAACGCTCACTTTGCATTCGTTTCGCAATCGAAATTTAAAATTTTCTTTTCGGCAGTGCCAGTCCACTCTTCTTTCAAGTCCACTTTACAACCCAAGTCACGCAATGCAGCCTTAATATCTTGAAGCACTGCGGGATGTTCCTTCATTGCTGCATTCAGCAAGTCTTCAAGGCCAAACGATAGCCAGTTGTCGCATTGCTCACGTGATCGTGACACCATATTCCGAATTGCCCATGCACCATTGCGCTGAAAAATTAACAAATTTCGTAACTGATTCCATATTAATATCAAATGCAGTCTAAACCAAATCACCTGGACAGTTATATTTTTGGGATGAAAACGTATAGTCTCAACAATTGTTTCTGCAATGCCCGTGTCAAAGAACACTTTGCTATTCTCCCTAATACGCAGCGTTAGAGTTGAAATGCAGGCCAAAGCAGCAGTGGCAATATTCTCATTTAACTACAAAAAAGAGAAGTTTTTGAGTTAAATTACAACGCAAACTTACATAGTGGAGTAGAAGCTTTATACTCTATGTACCATATGAATTTGTAGAAGTTGTTTAATTATAGGCGCCACTCCCTGCTGCACCATGTGAGCTTTAACGGTATCATTACCGCCCAAGGCACGCAAAAGCTTTAAGGCTTCACGATTCAAGCGCACAGAATTTTCATTTGCAGCCTGTAAATATACATAAAATTCAATTAAATGTGGATTTGTACAGATGAGAAATAATTAATAATAAATGAGACTTACCATAATTTCGATAACCAATTTGAGCCCACCAGCATCTTCAATAGTTGTGCAGAATTCTTGACGCACAGCGAGAGTGCCAATGGTCAAAAAGAGATCGGCCAGCACATTTGCATCTTCAAATTCTAAAAATATGTAGGTATTCAGGAAAGAATTATTGCTCGGTAACTGAACTATTATTGGTGTCCTAAATGTGATATACTTTATTGTTATTAAACTATGGTGTTTCACGCCATGGCACGAATCATGGTAAGTATCGATGAAACGACATAAAATATAAGGACATTATTAAAGAATGAATACAATCAGACGTTTGGGCAAACGCAATCAGGAAGGCTCTTACATGAGGAAACTAATCCATTATAAAATATATAGCACATTAATTACCACAGTGGCGCTAAACAGGAAAAAAAAAACAAAAATTGTTTCTTGACTTATAAGCATTTAAATTTTTAAATATAGCCTTTTTGCTTTTTTTAGCCATACAAAGTTCCAAATAACAGCAATCTCATTGACGTCAAAAATATATATCTTAATGCTCGAAATTGACCAATTCTGGTTAGGTACTACATAAAAAGGTATTGTAATCAATGTATGATAAGCATGTCCTCCACATACCTCGTAGTAATTTCGTTAAATCAACAATAAATTCACTGGCAATCTGACGTGCATGCTCGTGGGCACTACTTATTTCAACACGTATGTCATCATCGAGCACCAAAAAACGCAGTGTGGCCATAACTTCACGTATCAATATATTGCTACTGTCCTTGGAGACAAACGGCCGCAATTGCTTCACTATGCCAGAGTTAACAATATTCTGACGATTCGTCTCATGCATGACGCTTGTCTTCTGCAACCACAATAGCGTAAGGCATACAGTATTCTCATCCTTCAATTTGAGCAACTTGAGCGCAACAGCCAAAGCTTCCGCATCAAAAATATCCGGCTGTTTATTGGTTAAACTAATGATTGCTTTAAGGCATTTCTTTATAACTTCAAGATTGGGTTTCTTATCAGCTGCTGCTTCTGTTCCTGATGCTGCAGCAGCTTCCGCTAGTTCCTGCTCTAGGAGAGTAACTAAAGCATCGTGTGCACCACTTTTGCCCGCAAGCACACGATGTGGAATTGACTGTACAAGTGATATATTTAATATTTAAGTTTTAAATGCGACAATTGTTTTGCTTGAAAAGCAACAAATGTACCTTTTGACATTCTTCATCCAAAATTGTTAGATATTCAAGTAGCTGCTCGGTTGCTTTTGATTTCTGACCAATATGTGTTTTCAGCTTGTCTATGATTTCGTTTAGAATAGGCTTCCCAGTCTCTTTATTAATAGCCAAGTCTTTTATGATATTAGCTAAATTGATACCCTGTAAATTTTTTTTTTATTAGTTTAAGTCATTGCATCTATGAATATTTAATTGAGTTTAAATTTGCTTCGGGCGCCTACACCCGTTTGGCTACGATGTCATACCAAACAAAAACATGAGTGAGTCATTATGAGTCATGAGTTATTAGCATGTTACCAATTCAAGCGCGACAACAAAGAAAATACAAGTCTTTAGTTTAAGCTTTATTCATGCTCATGCAGAACCCTCTCCACCAACAACTACATAATTAAACTCACTTGCGCTTCGAATTGGCTGATGGTCTCCTTTTTGGCTTCATCGGGACTCATCGAAAAATCCACAATATTTTCTTTGACGACATCATCGAAAGTTGCTTGAGAAATAACTTTCGACATTTTTGCTACAATAAAACAAAATAATTACATTCATTTTAGCAATCGCTTATTCAACCTCACCCTGTACTATCTTCCCAAAAAGTTAATAAAGTTCTTTTCGATGGATATTGTTTTGATTCAGTTAAATACTTTTCTTTGGATTATTTGAAGCTTTCCGAATATTGTTACTTTTAAATTTTGAATTTTTCACTAATAATTTTCGTTTCCTTGCATTTGCCAATCTTTTTAGTTTCCCATTACTCTTTCATCTGATCTGTGTGTGGAACTGCCAGACCAATATTTTTTATATTTTCCATTCCTAAATAAATAAAGAGGGCTTTCAGTTGAAATATTTAAATAGTACGAATGCAGACCAAAAAATAGTAACTAATAATGGATTCAATTTGAAAACACAAAAAACACTGCTAGATTAAATTAGATAGATGAGGTAGATTACGATCCCAGATCATTGCAAACCAACTACAGTAAGACCTTTTTGTTATCACCTCAGGAAGCTATTCTGCAGTTCTATTATAAAAATAGTTTCTTAAGAGTTAAGGTGCTTGAGGGCACGCTATATTATATGATCATAGGAAAAAATTTCCTATGTAACGAAGTCCCTCTTTGAGCCTGCACACACTAAACTGCTCTGTCGGATTGAAACAAGTTTTATATAGATGAAGGGGCGAAGAGTATCGAGGTCGGAAAAAAACCTGGTCCGACGATAAACTGACTGGCATACATAGAAAAATATTCGTATCCACAATGAAATAACTCAACCAGATGCTGTTCAAAATGAAACCGGTTTCAGTCGGTACGGGCAGCCCAGTGTGTGCCCGAGTTGTTGACTTTTCGGTCGGAGCGATCAATCTAGTGTATGCATGCTCATAATTGTTTGTCATAAAACAAACAAAAATATTTAGCTAAGTGTATTTACGGCGAGTACAGACTTGCCCGTACCGGCAAGTTTTCTTTTGTACTATTCGTTCTTTGATATATCAGACAAAGTGAAAGCAGAATTGATCAAGAAATCTTCCTGAATGGAAAAGCAAGTGGCAAGACCAAAAGGGAATTGGAAATTTGCTTTCCAGAAAACTTGCTGTGTGGAAAATTGGACTAAGTATGCAGAAATAACTGTTACATATTAAGTGATTTATTTTGTGAAGGAAAAACATAACTGTATCATATGGACTCTTCACGTTTGAAAAGTATTTATCGTTATCAGTTGTATGGACTGATAGGTAAATTGATAAGTTTAAGTGCGTTTTTCTCGAAATGCTCTGTGTAAAACTCTGTGACAATTATAATTTGACTTGCGCTTATATTGAACAGTTGCTTTGTTGACAAATATTTTCATGAATGATTTCATACCTAACAACATTAACAACTTAACTATTAAACTCCACATTATAATTTATCTATACTAGAAAACTGAACCAACTGAAAAAAAAGTGGTCGCTGTGGTGTAGTGGTAGTGCGTTGGACTGCTACGCAGAGTGTCCGGGGTTCGAATCTCGGCACAGGCAAAATCAAAAATAGAAAAAATAATTTTTCTACACGGCACCACCTCTTGGCAGGCAATGGCAAACCTACAAGAGTAAAAATTGCTATGTAAAGCTTTTCACTTCGCCGTTCGGATTCGGCATTAAACTGTAGGTCCCTTCCATTCATGTAAAAATCTAACACGCACAACATGAGTGGATGCGAAAAAGCTCGGCCTAGGCCCTCCATGAGCTGTTGTGCCATTAAAAGTAAAGTAAGAAAAGAAAATTCTATGTTTTAAACGATAATTGATTTTTGGTGAAGTTTAAAAACGTAATAGAGTAATTAAGTGGAAGAAGAAAGAATCATATTTTCTTGCATCGAGACATATATAATAGAATTTATATCTGAAGAAAGTATGAAATCATCAATAATAGACCCCAAATAATATTTCATTTTAATGATACATTTTATTAATACCAAATAATATAGCTAGTGATGCACGAACGAAATTTCTCGAAAAGAATTGCTTGAAAAAAGAATTGTTTGAACACAGTAATGTTTAATTTCACTCGAAAGTGGAATTCAGAACATGTACCATATATGTTTGTATATGTCTACCTAGTAGAAAAGAGTCAACCTTGATATTATGAATACTCTCTCTTTCCTCTTTTTTCACAAGAAACGGCTAGACATTACCAATAAAAATTTTATGATCCTTTTAAAAACAATTACGTCTATTTTAAAAATTTACATGCACTGTATCTAATATGCTGTTTAAAGAAACTTAATAATATCCCAAAACAAACAGACACTAGGCAGAAATTCATGCACACGTGTGTTTAGGCATTACATATCTACCTGGTAGCGTTTTTTGAGCGTCCTTTTAAAAAGCAATTATGTCTATCATAAAAATTTACCTGCACTGCTATTCAAATACTGAAATTTTATTTTCACTAGAAAGTGAAATCCAGATGGCATGTAGAAAAGTAGTAGAAACGAGTCAACCTTGAAATTATGAATACTATCTTACTTTACTTTTAATGGCACAACAGCCCATGGAGGGCCTAGGCCGAACTTTTCGTACTCTCTCTTTCCTCTTTTTTCACAAGAAACGGCTAGACATTACCAATAAAAATTTTATGATCCTTTTAAAAAGCAATTACGTCTATTTTAAAAATTTACCTGCACTGTATCTAATATGCTGTTTAAAGAAACTTAATAATATCCCAAAAAAAACAGACACTAGGCAGAAATTCATGCAGAAAATATGCACATGTGTGTTTAGACATTACATATCTACCTGGTAGCGTTTTTTGAGCGTCCTTTTAAAAAGCAATTATGTCTATCATAAAAATTTACCTGCACTGCTATTCAAATACTGAAATTTTATTTTCACTAGAAAGTGAAATCCGGATGGCATGTAGAAAAGAGTCAACCTTGAAATTATGAATACTCTCTTACTTTACCTTTTTACTTGTAATGGCACAACAGCCCATGGAGGGCCTAGGCCGAACTTTTCTCTCACTCTCTCTTTCCTCTTTTTTCACAAGAAACGGCTAGACATTACCAATAAAAATGTTGTTTCGACCATTTCTTCGAGTACTTAGAATCCAATGGCGTTCACAGAATTTCACTATGATGTCACGTTATAAAGCATTTTAAAATTTTAATTTAGTCAATATCAGAAAATACAAGAATAAAACTATTAAAATTTTATCAATGTTTCTTTTTATGCTTGGGTTATTCCAATTTAATGTTATTTCTCTGCGTGTATTTTGAAAAGATAAAAGGTCGTTAACACCCAAACGTTTTCATCTTCGACACATTGATAATGAGATGAGGTCTTCATTGCTACCCCTTTCAGTTGTAAATCACCAAATTTAAACAAAGTGTAGTAAATCATAGTTGGTAATTTTGATTTTTTATTACTTTAAAATTTCCTTTTTCTATTTCCTTTCCCAGACTATTACTACCTGTAGCTGACACATCGAATGCACATCGATTCCAAAATATATTATCATGATTCATAAAATACCGAAATCTTTTCAGGCAAAACGATGTATCCTGGAAAATTAAATAAAAAAATGTTCATGGCAATTCCAGAAATGATTTATTACTTTAAAATGTCTTTTCCCAGAATGCTATAAATCTGGGATCAAACAAATGTCATTCTCCAGCATAGTACTACTTGCAGCTGACAGCTGACACAGTATAAAAGACTCTGCAAGCATACACAACAATTCATTCAGTTTTGGTAACTCTGACGATTGCTACACGTTTCGTTTTGCTCAAAGCATTTTTTCATTTAATTTGTAATCCCGAGTAGGAAGACACAGAAAGAAGAGTGAATCTCGCAATCTTCGATTTGACGGAATTTATTAATAGAAATTAAATTTGATAATAAAAAATTTTTAGTGAATAATATCAAATATGGAAGACGATTGGGGTAAGTTTGTTGTGGGTGTGTGTGTGTGTGTGTGTGTAGTGAGTAATTTGGCAAATGGAGATGTGGAGACACGCGTGAGGAATGAATGTGCTGTGGAATTTAGTAACTTGGATAGAATTATTATATGCGTTTTTCGTGTTAATGGTGGTGGCCGTATGTGTTAGTTAGATTGTTTTGTGACAAACTATGCTAGCGAAGTCTCGCTCTCGCAACCTTGCAGTGGTGAGCACGGGGCACGAAAGAAATTATTTACGAATTGTGAATTGCATTGTGCGTCAATTTATTGTGTATTTATATTTTTGAGCTTTGCAAATGTTGTATTAAATCGTAAAAATTGCGAATATATTTATTAAAGGTATTGTTGTTTGCTTGCAGAATCCGCAGTCGACAAGGAACCAGTCATACGCCCCAAAGTGGTTACACACAATGTGAACAAATGGGAGGGGGAGGATGACGACGATGACGTTAAGGTGAGCGATTTCTTTTTAATGCCCACATTTTATTGTAATTTTTTAAACAAGTTTTCAAATGTTGGAACTGAATAGATTTTTTATTTAACTTTTTTTTTTTGCTCCTTTGAATTTGTGAATTTTTCTTTTTTCTTGCTTAATGCAATTTTGAAGTTTGATTTTTGTTGTATTCTTTAACTGTCCACGTGTTCAATTTGTTGTTGTTGATATCACAACAGTTCGGTCTACCGTGTGAAATTCGTATGCACATTGTTGAATAGAAAGTTGCAAAAATGTACACAATACAAACTTAATGTTAATGTATAATAAATAGAATATTGGAAAAATATTTGAAACTTAAACTGTAATCAGTATTCCTTTCCAACGCACGGTTTCTGATGTGGGCTTAGATCTCTCAAGTTCTCCGGAGTTGCTATGCTTTCATTCGGAACCTTTTACACATCTACTATATATAAAATGCTTTTCAAAGCTTTGTTGATTGCAAAATTCTAATATTTTCGCCAATACAGGACTGCTGGGAAGACGAAGAGGAAAAGAAAGACGAAGAGAAAAGCGAGATAACTCCAACAAATGGTCCAGTGAAAACAAAACCTAATAAAGCGCTTAAAGCCAAACTCGCTGAACAAGAGGTAAAACAAAAAAAATTTATAAAATTAAATGAATTTATATTTAAAAAAATAAATTAATTCCATTAGCGCTTGGCTGAAGAGGAAGAAGCACAAAGACTAGCCAAATTGTCACCTGAAGAAATGTTAGCTGAAAAGCTACGCTTACAGAAAATTCAAGAAGAGGCAGACCTTAAAAGTGCTTTGGAAACATTTGGCGTTTCAAGTATAGGTGGTGGCTTAGACTCTTTCAACCCACAGAGCAAAGAAGAATTCAAGGAGTTTGGAGCAGCGTTAAGTTGGAAAATCTCCGCATATAAAGATTCGCCACATTTCCCACAATTTGTTGAAGATTTTGTGAGAAGCATATGTGTAAATCGTAAGTTCACTTTTTTTAGGTTTCTGTTAAAGTACTATTTACTATTATATTAATTTATTTTTTTTTTTTTTCATTTTTTTAGTATCTGCCGCTGATATGAAGAAGATAAAAATTAATCTGGAAAGTTTACATAGCGAAAAACTAAAACTAGATAAACAAAATAATAAGAAATCCGGTGGCAAGGGTAAAGCTAAAGCAACACTAAAAACCGAGAGCAATGTAAGTTTCTTGAAATTTGGTTTGTTTTTTCTATATATTTTTTATTGAATATTAATTTTTGTCTCTTTTCTTTTAGGACATCGACGTTTATAAAAAGTATGGCAATAGCTACGATGAAGACTATGATGATTTTATGTAAATATTGTTGCATTGGATACCGAAAAATGATATAATAATAATAGTAACTTTTGCTCCCTAATTTTTGTTGAACCTTATGAAAATATAAATATAAATCAAACAAAGAAACAACAAACCATTAAACTGAAATGTACAGATCGAAAAACAAAATTTTGGATAAAAATTTCTAACAAACTTGAAAATTCATTTTGTATAACTAAACACTATATTAAATATTAACAGAAATAAAACAGATATGTATGTATAAATAAGTTATTATTTTTTCGTAAAAGCAAAACCGTCGAACCATCATAACAGTTATGAATCCAAGTTGTGGACACTCAAATAAAAAGAACACTTAGGACCCATTGCACGGTGGCAAATCAACTCATGCGAAACAGTTAACTGTCAATTTCATAGTTTCAAGTTATTGCAAAGGAAAAATTATTTACAGAAAGATTATTGTGAATTTTTGCATTTGCTAAAATATTTAATTAACGGCGTTAAAACCATTAACGGTTAAATTTCTTCCGTTAACTATAACTATATGTATCTGTTAGCTGTTGCCTTCCACCACAACTTTAATCTCACACAAGTTTTATCTCATGTATGTAGATTTAGCAAAGTACACTATTCTTAAGGTCGGTACGCAGCAATAAAGAGATAATAAATTTTTTATGCTGTCACCTAGCTAAAAAAAATATCAAGAAGAATAACAGGTCATTTACAAGCGTCATCCTCGATTTAG
The DNA here is from genome assembly GCA_958295655.1 of Palloptera scutellata. NCBI lineage: Eukaryota > Metazoa > Arthropoda > Insecta > Diptera > Pallopteridae > Palloptera > Palloptera scutellata. The sequence goes on from OY282451.1 coordinate 44,193,517, forward strand.
TTGATGACTGGTTGAAGAGAAACTAACTCAACGGAATTGATGACAGAAGCCAACTTTTCGAGCGAGAAAGTGTGGGTGACCTTCCTTATCAAATATAACATAGCCATCCTCTACACTGCTGCAGTCTATACATAGTCGTGAAACTTTTGCTTAAGTGATTTTGTAAAGAAAATATATGTTTTCCATACAAACAGTTAACATTAACGACGTTAACTTCTTGATTAATGAACCCAGCGCGTATTAGAGCTAATTGTTATTACTGATGGAGAAAAGACGTCGTGATTAGAATCAGAGTGGAATAGCAGAAGCAAGATAACGGAAATGCTTCAAAATACTGTTGTTAAGTTCATTGTGAACGTCAAAATTAAATTATTTGTACGCGGTCTTTAAGCAGTCCAATTTTATACCTATTGGTATAATAAAACATAGCCTGCGTTTTATTCGCCACTCACAATTAGTTGTACATAATTGTATGGGAAAGCAACAACAAAAACCGCAAAGATAACACATATAATTATAGCTGCTATATATAAGATAGCTATTAACTTGCTTAACATCCCTGGTTTACTCAAAAACCCTACCGTGAACTGTCAATAACGAAAACCAATAAAAGTTTGACATAAAAAATAAAACACAGGATATGCAATAAAAATTTACATTTATTTTTTTTTTTTAGATATATAAAGTTAAAGCTTTTCCTAAGAAAAGGTGTAGATTTATTTGGCCCGATTTCCAGGGGAAATTATATCGCATTAACTGATTATTGAATTGTTGCTTTTTCTGTTATATTGTTAACTATGTTTCGATTATAAATTTGTTTAATATGTGTAGTGATCAATATTCGGCGTTTCTATAAATTCTGTAATAGTAATAGTTTGGATGAGTTGCTGGTAATTGTCTCTTGTTGTGCTATATTTGGAGCATTTGAATAGCACGTGGTCAGTTGTTTCTATTGATTTACAGGCTTCACAAGTGTTATTGTTCACTATGTTCATTTTATTTAGTGTTTCATTGCAGAAGCCGTGTCCATCCAGGATTCTATTTACTTTTTTGATGTTCGTGGATAATTTTCTATTGTCATATTTGTTATTGAACCAGGGTTTCTTTAGAATTTTTGGAAACATTTGGTGGTAGTTTTCCCCATTTATTTGGCTGACAGTGTTGTATTCTTGTTGCCAATCATTTTTTATTGCTTTTAGTAATTTGTTGGTTGCATCTTTCAGCGTATATTTTATTTTCATTTCTTGACCTGATTTGCAAGCGTTTTTAGCCGCTTCGTCAACTTTTCGTTTGGCCTGATGTTACAATGACTCGGTATGTGGTGGATTTCTAGTTTTAGTAAAGTGTTGTTATTGTTTATTTTTTTGTTGATATTGTTAACTATTGAGTTATTGTTGTTGCTGTTTTTGATAACGCGCCACTTAAGTTACCTGTGATTATTGCAGCTTTTTTGTAGTTGTTTTTTGTAATATAGTTGATGGCTTTTTCTATGGCTATGAGTTCAGCTGTCATGGAGCTCAGTTTGTCATGTGTATAGTAGCTCTTTATGGTGTTTCTGGTATCGTGATAAATAGCGATTCAAGAATAGTTTTGTTTTATGGATCCATCTGTGAAAATTATTTCGTAGTTTTCCTTGTTTAATTTATTTATTTTTTCTTTGTACCTTTGCATTATTTCTTCTTGCGATGCTTCGGTTTTTTTCTATTAAATAAAAAAAAATGTTCACAAAATCTCAAATATAAATAAAGAGATAAGCTGTCTGGCTAATTCAATTTATTTCCAAAAGCTTATCGATATTGTTTTTTTTAATACATTTTATAATTTAATACCTGTTAACTCTGTTAGACTATTTATTCAATAACATATTTGTTATTATTTTTCTTCTCATTGTTAAAAATTCTTATGAAGGGCAAAAACCAAAAACAATTCCGACGACGACTGGTAATCATTACTATTGTAATCGATATTTCTTAAAATGTTTCACCTCCATCTCCATTGCGAATAACAATAGATGGAAGGAGGGACTTAACAACTTCGTTGTTTTATTGGCACATGTTAAACAAGATGGCCATTAAAACGCAGCTATAGAGTGTTCAGCACACTAAAGTGTAATTTGTTGTACTTACAATGTTCTCTGCCATTTGACACGGGCTCTATGTAGACAAATTTTAGAAAGCTTTACTGCTGAATCCAGGACTCTTATCACACACACTTAATAAAAATACCTTTTAGATTTGAACCGTGGGCCGTCGTAGTTATTAACCGATTTTAATGGTTTTTTTTAACGTTTTCGTTAAGGTAGCTACATACATATAGTATGTATGTGAAATGGAACTTTTATAGATTTTGAGTTATGTTAATTGATACCTTATGCATTTGGGTATGGATTTAAAATGAAAGCTCGAAGTAAGGCAGTCACAATAGCATGGCTCACAAATTATTCAGGGAGTAGCTGCTGGCGTCTACTGTGCTGTCTATTGCTTCCTGTTTATTGCCGCATATTCCAGGCAGAAGTATTTACCACTAGGAAGGCTGTGGCGTAGTGGTAGTGCGTTGGACTGTTACACAGAGTGTCAGGGGTTTGAATCTTGACATAGGCAAAATCAAAAGGTACAAAACCTAATTTTTCTACACAGCACCACGTCTTGGCAGGCAATGGCAAACCTACAAGAGCAAAACTTGCCTATGAAGAGTTTTTTACTTCGCCGTTTCGATTCGGCATAAAACTGTAGGTCCCTTCCATTCATTTACAAATATAACACACACAACATGAGTGGATGCGAAAAGCTCGGCCTAGGCCTTCCATGGGCTGCTGTGCAATTAAAAGAAGAAAGAAAGACTAAACTTTGTGCAATGCAGCAAAGCTATTCGGAAGTTGTTTTTTGCATTTCTTGTGCTTGTAACATACATAATTACGTAACAAAATCTGGTAGTACATAGATAAATATAAAATAAATAGATAAATATAAATAAGTAATTAAGTTAAGCAACAAACTGCTTAAGTAGTACATATAATTCCGCAGATACAATTGCCATCAATTTCAACAAAATTCACCTTGCGTTCGTCTGTCCATAATACGTTAAGCCATTTTTTTGCATTAACTGAACCATCCCACTCAATGTGCGCTTCAGCGAACTCTATGGGACACTTTCGATGTCTTTGTGTCAACATTGGTACTTTTTTCCACCAAACGTCTCCTTATTGATCAAGCACAAATTTGAACCCCTGTCTCCTCTCTTATTGCGGCAGCTGCCTTAAACGGATCGCGTGCCGCCAAAATTTTGATGCGATTGTCATCTGCACTTTTAGTTTTGCGGCACCTACTTCATTTGCAATGAAATTTCTGAGGTAATAAAGATATGTAGACAAATTTCGAGGATCTGCTAATAGTTTTAGCTATTTGGCGGATGCTTTGTCCCTCATTTCGCAGTTTTTTCACCAAATCACGCTCCTCCTTGCTACAGTGCTTTGTTCCACCCATTTTGCTGTGACATTACGAAATAGTTTACATTTAATTTGTTGAATTACCCTCAATGCTACCATTTAAATGCTTACCAGTGCAAATTATAAACAAATTTAAGTTTTCTTTTTAAAATATAAATTTTTTCGTCTGCTGTTCTTATTTTTAATTATCCGTCTTCGAACGCTTCGCTTCAACTTTTCTGTTTGGGAATCCCCAAAAAATATTTAAATGTAGTGTTGCTACCTACACATTTATAAAGTATTTACCATAACATTTTCTTCTCTATAAAAATAGTTTGCCATAAGCAGTCCAATAAAAAAAAATCAATGGAAGTTTTATAGTGCAAGGTGTTCTTATTTGATTGTCCGACACTGTATATCACCTCCGCGGATATCAAGTCACAATACACAATATTTTATTTAAGTTGTTTGTTACAATTCATTGTCAGAAATAGCTGATATTTGATGCGGCAGTAGAGCCCAGATGTAACTACCTGGTAATTCTGTAAATTTAAATCTTAATTTTATCGGTTTGTAGGGATGTTAAGTTCGGTTAACCTATGTGTTTTGCCTCGGTTTAAACCGGGACAATAAAAGTAATTACTCAATAAACCAAAAAAAGTACTCAAAACACATGCACATATAAATGGATTAAATTATCTTTAAAAGAGTAAAACAAAAGAAAGTTCAATAGCCCTAGTCACGCAGTAGAGTAAAATGCTGGATAAGAGGTTAATAAAATACAATACAGAAGTTATAAAGTAGTACATTTTAAAGGTTTATTTTACTTTTCTCAGTATTCTAGTGAAAAGTCGGTTTTAACTGCTTTCTACTGGTCCATAGGGATATTTACTTTGAAAATAGTACTCAATTGAACCGGTGTACTTATCAGAAAAAAAACAGTCATTTGGTTAACCCAACTGTTTTTTTGGTTTCTCGTTAATCGCTGACGAACTGCCAGTTCTAGCAACACGTGCGAATGTCAAACAAATGTCAAAATCGCTTTAGTAAAGACAGTAAAACATATTTACGCACTGTGTAATTTTTACGACAACAGAGTCACGTTAAATAAAAAGGAATTTTAAACTAAGAAACCCAACAACATAGAATAACATGAAGAATAAAGAATTCTCGATTGGTAATCAAAAATTAGCATACATTGAATAAGTTTAAAACAATTACAATATGAGAAATTTTAAAAGATGAAACTACAGCGCTTGCCGACTTCGCAGAAGAGGAAGAAGATGATTCCCAGCTGGACGATGAGGATACATGTTCACTACAACAATTGGAGAAACACTTCCCACTGAAATATAAAATTACAGATGAATCAGCAGTAACAATGCAAAAGGACTATGTACTGAGTTTGTGTAAAGATAGGTAAACATGCTCCAAATAAATTATGGTAATTAAAAACTAATCTCTTATTTGCAAACAGCACTTGTACACGCATAGCTGCTGGCTTGTCAAATGCCTCCGTACAAATCTTTGACATTAGCGCAGAGCGTGGATTGCAACATTCTAATCCAGATGTAATACCAGCGCCGAATACAACTGCAACAAATTCTCCCGTGAATATTTGTGGTGTGCATTTTCTTGATGAATCGCCGAATTGTCTATTGGTGGGTACAACAAACGGACTTGTTCGTCTCTTTGATTTGCGTGCCACTCCACTGAAAGAGCAAGCACGCTTCGAGGATACAAGCTTACCGGAAACTGGATCCAAAGCTGGCGATAAGAATATAACTTGCTTCGATCGTAATGCGAACTCACGTATAATATGTGCGGGCACTGAACAATATCAAAATAATGTTTATCTACTATTTTACGATGTGCGTGAACGAAAACAACTGGGTGGCTACTTTGAGAGCCATCAAGATGATGTGACTGCTGTGCGTTTTCATGGACAAAATCCAGATTTGCTGTGTTCGGGCTCAACTGATGGCCTGATAAATGTCTACAATATCAAAGAAGAAACAGAGGATGATGCGCTGACCAGCACAATAAATACAGAGAGTAGTGTACATAAACTTAATTGGTTAGTATAACGTTTAAATTTGTGATCATCTCAGAAAATGAAATCAATTTATATAGGCATAAAAATGTATATGAAAAAGATGTAATATCCTGTATTACGCATACAAACGATTTTAAGACTTATGAATGCGAGGAAGGTGATTTAGTTGCCGAGTTCGAACGTGCTCACATTACCACCGCCATAAAACGTGGAAATCCTGCAAATTTTAATTTAATTGATGCGCACAATATGGAGGATGGCAGTGTATTTTTGCTGGCGGGCACTAATTATAATAAAGGGTGAGACAAATTAATTGATTCAGCTATTAATCTGCTGATTTTCTAACATTTATATACGGTTTTTTCTTCTAACAGTGAAATTATGCGCTCACTTCGTTTACAAAATAAACAACTATTGCCTTTAGCCAATTTTGAGGGGAATAAACAAATTGTACGCGAGAGTGTCTATGATGCTAAGGTTTGTGGAAAGTTTTGTATATTTTTAAACTAGGTAATAATAAACTACTATTTGTTGTTATAGACAAACGTTTTGATGACGTGCGGTGAGAGCGGCATTGTATCATTATGGATGCCGCAAACTGTAGAAGATACCGCCACTATTCCTAAATCATCCAATAACACCAGAAAAATGTTAAAGAGCAAATCAAAATTAAAACCATACTAATAATATTAATCTAAGTCGAAAAAATTTAAATGATTTTTGATTGGTTTGTTTTTGGTGTCCTTTATAATAATATATTTTATATTCATTATAGGAACTGGTAAATATTAAATGAGTGAGATGCAACTAGTTTCACAGAAATTAAAAGAAAATTGCTGTCCCGAGTTATTGAGTTATTTTTATTGAATACTAAAAATTAATAAATAAAAAAAACGTTTAAAGATCGGTAAACTTACTAATTTTCATTATAAATTTAATTGTGACAAAATTTGGGAATTTAGCTACTTAATTTTAAAATGTAAGCAATGCTAGGTTACTTCCTTTTTAGGACGTTACGTCCTGATAATTAACACAAAAAATACAGCGAATGTTAAGGCATTAATAATTTTCAATATAAATTTAGTTGCGGCAAAATTTGGGAATGTAGCTACTTAATTTTAAAATATAAGAAATGCTAGGTTACTTCCTATTTAGGACGTTACGTCCTGATAATTAACACAAAAAATACAGCGAAGGTTAAGGCAAGTAAATATTGGAGTGCCAAAGATGTTTACGTTTTGCTTGTTCTCTTTGCTTTAACATGGTTATATGTATTTCTTGTCTTGATCTTTGTGTTAATCAACTGAACAGAATCACCCTGCATAATTAATATTATTTTAGAATTCAAAAACATATATGGTTTATTGCCAAGCAATATAATTTAGAAAAGCGCATTTTGGAATGCCTCAAAATATTCAATAAAAATTTAAACTAGAGGAGATGCAACATAAAATTTCTCAACAGCCTAATTTAAATCATACAATATATTTAGAAAATCTAGTTATGGGGCATCTAAAATTAATTCCCATCAACCAGCATCTCATTGTCTCTAAGGTAGCCCATGTAAATCATGTATGGTATATAAATGTTCCGTACGATCGTAAACAAATTTTGTGTATTTTAACATTTCCGGTAATGTTTCAATGGCGCGTGGAACATTCACGCATACACGTTTGAGCAATTCACCTTGCGTGGGCAGCGCATACATGGCCACTACAGCACCTTTGCGTATAACCCACGGATGATATTTGGCCAATGTTTCATTGTAGGCACTTTTACAGCATACATATGTTTTATCACTTTCACTCAATCCTGCCAGTCGTTTTAGAAATTCATATATGAAATCTACAAAAAGAAAGAAGATAAGATAAAGTTTCAGATGTATTATTAGTAAATAATGAAAAGAAGAAAATTGTATTTCAAATATGAATAATAGTGGAAATTATTGCTGTCAGATAACAGGCAGAAGGGAAAGACGTTTATTTATTAAGACTGCTACACTGAAATTGATAAAAAAAAATATTTTATGTTAGATAATGAAAGCAGCTAAAACAGCAAACTTCAATGAGTGTTTCAAAGTCGATTCCTCGTTTCCCACCTCTCCTCTTTTCCCAAAAAAATTATATTATTGATACACGTATACTCACTTAAGCCACGATGCAATCGCAACAGTGTACGACTTCCGGAAACGTGATTTATATCCTTGAAAACATCTGCTTCCTTTTCATAGAATATCATTGTTTTGACGGTCACAAAGTTTTCGCTATATTCATCTTTTTTCCGATATTCATCCAGTATATCAATTTTTGCCCGTACATCACTGCTGACAAATCCAAAAACTGTGCCCATCAATTGAAAGAATCTAAACACACACAGAGAAAATAATTAAACCAGATATTTTTGCAGCGCTCCTCTACGACTCTTTTATTATAAAAGTTTCAAGTCCCATACAATATGTGACTTCACTCACTTATTGATCTCCTCATAGGCTAGCAGATATGAATCCAGCAAAATGTCATCTTCATCGTGCAAACTTTTCTCAAAGATCTCTGTTACTTTCTCAATATCAAAGCGATCCACTAGTGACATGTTGGCTATTTTTTTATATTTAATAACTATTTTAATTGGTATTGAAATAGATGGTGCGCTCAATAAATATTGCACTAAGATTTTTAAATAATTACATTACTCTCTATTACACCAACAAAAATCAAACAAAGAGTAGAATTTTCAACACTTGACGTTTCAACTTTAGTGTGAGGAGGGTTGCGAATGAATTAAGTTACATGGTTGCTTCTTGTTAGTGTATATTTAGTATTTTGATACGGAATGTATTATTGTGCCATTTATAAAAAAGTTTTCCAAAGTGTGATCCCAGAGCCCTATTGCTACAGATTACCATCATTTAAAATTGTGTGACACCGTTCACTATATTCTAAAACAACTTGTGGCATATTACTGAAGTTGTGGTGTTTTCAATATTTCGCAGGTTATAGCATTAGTGTTTAATGCTCAAGTAAAACATGTTCAAGGCATGAAAACATTTCTAATTAGAAAATACGTGGCCGCCATGGTGTAGTTGGTATTGCGTTGCTCTGCTACGCAGAGTGTCCGGAGTTCAAATCTCGGAAGAGTCAAAATCAAAAAATGAGAAAAAAAATGTTCTACACGGTGCCACATCTTGACAGGCAAATACAAAGATAAGTCTAAGAGAAGCTTTTCAATTCGCCGCTCGGATTCGGCGCAAAACTGTAGGTCCCTTCCATTCATGTACCTACAAATATATCACTCACAACATGAGTGGATGCGAAAAGCTCGGCTTAGGCCCTCCATGGGCTGTTGTGCCATTAAAAGAAGAAGAAGAATGATAAAATACAGGTTATGTGCACATCAAAAATTATAAAAAAAAACAAGATTATGCAAGATGTACATGTTTGCCATTTTTGGCAATCTAAATTACATTTTCTTTAGCAGAATATCTTGTTCTTCTTTCTCCCCATAAAGTGAAATCGTATCCAGTGTACTTTCCCTAAAGTAATCCCTGTTTGAAATTTGTATATGTCCTGCCTTAAAAGCTTAACAAGTTAACCGACATACTGTTTTGGTAGACAGTTTTGAAAATCAACAAAAAAGTAAATTTTGGATTTGAAATGGGAAATTTATTTAGATTCAATAACGAACTAAATGTAGAATCTATACTAACGTGACCAGATATATTTTGAAAAATGAGAGACATAGAGAAATAACGGTTTCCAGCAAAAAGATCATTCAGTTTTTCAACCAAAAAGTCGGACCTGAGAAAAAAATTTAATTACAAATCGGAAATATCGTTTTTCGAACGTTTATGCATATTTTAGCATTTGTCAGAAATCTTTGCATGTATTTTACTGTTTTCGTGCTTATTTCTAAGTAATTTATTGTATCAACGACAAAAAATAATTGTTTTCAATAGGTTTTTGGCTGACCGCAAAACAATGTTTGGTATTCAATTTGTAATATGGCTCTAAGAAATAGATTTGATGCTTTTTCATTTGAGACTAACTTCAATGGGTTAAAACCAATGACAAACAAATTTTCGCTACAAAAGTAAATTTCGAAAAGAAAATTTTTTTAAACATCAGCTCATAATGACCGAATGTATTAATCGCACATAGAATCCGTTGTGTTAACTAACTACTTTAAAGTTGCCCTTCAGTGCAGATCGTGTACCTGGGCGTGGAACGACTTTCAGCAATTCACGCAATGTGGGTATACCACTGGCCACTATTAGACTCTAAATATCATCATTCCCATATTCCCAAAAAGCAGATGGAGAATAAACCGAACTTGCGATATTGCTAGACATGGCCCATGCTTATAAACCTGGACCGGATCCACATTAGTAGGTAGTTTCTAACCTCACTGGACACTGTTTCATTGACAACCACTCTCGTAGACTAGACCTTCCCTATAATGGCTTCTGCAGAAGCTGCAGAAATGAAGAGGAGGAAGAAACAATATTTCACCTTCTTAGCAATTGCCCTGTTCTGGCAGCATGCCGACACAGAACTCTGGGAACACCTTTCTTTGAGAGACTCACAGGACTGGACTGGAATTAATGAATATTTTAATTTTTTGCGCCTCCAAAAGGAGTTCAAAAGGTTATTCAACATAATAGATAACATTTATATGGCAACTATGAGAATAAATAAATTAAATTACATTTAATACCATATAATTTGTATATGGTATTAAATGATAATACTTGTTCAATTTTTGTCAATTATTTTTTTTTTTCTAATATAAACCTGTAAATAAGCCTAAATAAGTTTATAGGTGTGTAAACTTATCAAAGTTTAGTTTCATATTTATATAGCTTTGAAGACCTTGATAATCTAGTGGGTAGAACACTTTGAACCGTGAGGTTGCGCGTTTGATTCCCCTCTTGGACTGGTGGTTATTTCCCATAAACATCTTATATGTATTTCTACCAATATAAAATGAATGAGAATTATATGAAAGTGAACAAGTTCACGTCAGTTTACAAGGTTTAAGAGGCATTTAAGAGTATATGTTCCCTAAATTGTAAATTGAAGTCTGTCGCATAACGTACATAATATAAATAAATTTTCGACTCAAACCATTTTTTATTAATTAAGTACTTACGTATTATAAAAGTATATTAAACATAATTTCAAAGCTTTTATTTCTTCATTATTGTCGTTGAGTATATATTTCTGTTAATTTAAAATTTGTCAGAAAAGTTCTTTGTACTCCATTTAATAGTCGTAGAATTCAAGACAATTACAATTAATGTTAAGTTTCACTACTAAAATCGGCTTCAATGTTTTAACTATGAGACTTGCATTCTCTAGTAAAAAAAAATATTGTATAATTTTGTAAATGTCAAATGCACTAATATTAAAATAGGCTTGAGAACATAACATAACACATGTTTCCTTACACTGAGATAGGAGATTTCTTAGCCACTCCTCATTAGAAATTAAGAATATTACATTCCTAAAATTACATTTTGCAGAAATAGTACATAAATAAACATCTCCATAACCATTCTGTAAGAAGAAACTTAATGTAAAAAAAAATATCCTTTAAATTGTGATATCATTTCCCATTGAAATATATTAAAGATATTAGGATGGTTCTATAGTATACGAGTTTGCCTTTGCACGGTGTAAGAATAATAACATTTTTTGTTGGTTCTTCATTTTAGGGATGGCAAAGTTTCGTAATTTCTGTTACTCTTGCACCTTGCAGGGACATATGCTAGACGCATTTGATATCATTTCCCATTGAAATATATTAAAGATATTAGGATGATTCTATAGTATACGAGTTTGCCTTTGCACGGTATAAGAATAACAACATTTTTTGTTGGTTCTTCATTGTAGGGATGTCAAAGTTTCGGAATTTCTGTTACTCTTGCACCTTGCAGGAACATATGCTAGACTTTTAGAGAATTCCCCTAATGTGTTAATATGCCATGCATTGATAAGAATTCCACCTCTAGCACATAACGGAAATATAATAATGCCAAAAGTTGCAAATATGTTAAAGAACGCTCTAAAATAACAAAACCAAATTTTAAAATAAGTCGAATTATCAGAATTTATTTTTCAAAATTTATTGAAACAAATTTTTCAAACCAAGATGTGGATTATAAAGTAACAATGTTCCAGAAATAACAAAAAGTGTTAAATTTGTAAAATTTGGCAAAACTAAATTTTTGTAAAGTTACTACTTAATACCTGCATTAACCTGCTACCAATTAATAGGAAAAGATTACTACTGGTCACCTTCTAAGAAAATCTTACCTGTAAAACACACACATTGCTTTTTAACCTTACACCAATACGAAATACAAATACAACTTAGTAAAATCAACAACAAATGCGCCATTTTTATTGGTGAAATTCGAAATTAAATTTAACGAACAAACGAACACAGTATATATGAAATAACAACAACAGCAACACGGTATATTGAAAGCAAAGTGTTTACACTCTTCTCATTCATTGTGTAAAGTTCAATGTAGAAAGACGTGTTTTTATTCTCTTCTCTGCGGTTCAAATACAACTCGAATTATTGTTGATACATATATTAAAGCCACTGCTGCCAAGTAAACTGGGCTTAAAGTATACTATTTGTTACTGTAGAAATAAAATTGAAAAGAAGAAGAAAGAAAAGAGAAGCCAACGAAAAAAGTGTGTTAAAATTAAAAGCAAAACAGCATCCGCAAATAAAGTGGAACAGAAAGAGAAGAAGCTACGATTGAGCTGAGAAAATTTGTTTTAAAGTGCAAAGTGATTTCTTGACGATTCCGACACAGTGACTCTCGACTCTTGAAAAACATTCACGACATCATTGTTGAGTGTGTGTTAAATATATAAAAGAAAACAATTTTATAATAAAGTCTAGGGTGTGGTGCGAGAAAACCAAAAATATTTTGTTTCTTGAAGTTAAAGTAACTAAGTTTTTAGAGATTTTCCTACAAAAAAATACCAATTGAAAATTGAATATCTTTGATTGTGATAATGTCTTCGCTTAGGAATTATAAAATGCCAACAATATACAATATCTCGATTATCAATGCATTTGCCAACGCACTTTTCGTGGCAATGTTATTCCTGGCCAGCGCGCAAGCGCAGCGCACACCCACAATTTCATACATTACACAGGAACAGATCAAGGATATAGGCGGCACAGTCGAATTCGATTGTTCGGTGCAGTACGCTAAAGAGTATTCGGTGCTCTGGTCTAAGACTGACTCTGATGCTGTCTTCCTGTCGACGGGCTCAACGCTTGTCATCAAAGATTCACGTTTCTCACTGCGTTACGATCCGAATTCTTCCACATATAAGTTACAAATCAAGGATATTCAAGAGACTGATGCTGGCACCTACACCTGCCAAGTTGTAATATCGGTGGTGCATAAGGTTAGCGCCAATGTGAAACTATCCGTGAGACGTCCACCCGTCATCTCTGATAATTCGACTCAATCGTTAGTGGCCAGCGAGGGCAATGAAGTGCAGATGGAATGCTATGCCAGCGGTTATCCAACGCCAACAATTACATGGCGTCGTGAGAATAACGCCATCTTACCAACAGGCAAGTTTGAATTTTTATTTCATTCATATATAAGTAGATATATCTACTCAATACCCTTTTTAAATATGGATGAGCGTGCATTTTTTAGTTTAATTCTTGACTCTAAGCAAAAATCAAGCAAAAATGTGGGATAGAAAGGTTGTGGGGTATCGGGGTGTAGGTGAGTGTGGGAACACCTTTCTACGTATTATTGACGAATTCTTACGCTGACTCACACTGGCGCGCTCTTCTCCCGCCTAATGTTTGGTGTTTGCGTGTTAAGCTCGTGACTATAATCTTTTTTTTTATTTATATTTTTGTTTTCAGGTTATTGCAATGGTTTTTCTTATTCTTAAACTACGTTCTTTAATTGTCAGAGAAAGTTACTCGGAGAAAATTTTATTAAATCGTTCTCTGATTAAAAATTATTTAAGCTTTTTAAATATACATTTATTACGTAAATAAATAATACGAAAACAAAGCAAAATGAAATCTATTCTCATTTGGTCAAGTCTTAACTGTCCTCAGTTGTAGATGAGAAGACAAATTTGATAATGTAAAAGTGACTAATAATTTTCTATATTTTTCTCTACATATGTAATAAATACTTAGTTACAAAAACTCAGTTTGTGGATGTATTTTAAATTACATACAGCGAGTAGATATTATGGCAAATACTACTTACTCACTTTGAACTAGTCTCTAATTACTCAGCTGATTCTTACATTAACCAGTCTTATTACCATAACTAGTAACTCTAGTCATGTCAATTGACTTCTGATTCTTTGCTGGTTTCTTTAATAAGAAACGTATACAAAGTAAGCATCATATATTTTTCTCTTCTTATTTAACATAAATTTCTTGCTTTATTACCTTGGCATAAATTTTACAATACATTTTCTTAAACAAGTGAATCTGCACAATTCCTTCCACTTTTCATTCTTTTCCTTTTTTTTAAATTGCACATTTGTGCATTTTTTGCTTTTGGTTAATCATTAAAATTGTATTAGATACGCTTCTACCTAAATACTCTCAAGGTGATTTTTCTTTTCCTATTGTTTGGTTACAATTCTTTATCTTGCTTTACCTTTTTGCTATGCTTTTTGATATTTTCTATTTCCTTATTGTACAATCTTATAACTAAAATAACAAAGGACCTTAACATTTCTATTTACAAAAAATAACAAGGAAATTTTTTGTTAGCATTTGATGTTAGCACCCAGTACAACCGGTAGGTTATACATTGAGTTGAGATTATTATATTCGGGCTTTCTTGTAAATACATTATATATAAACTTTATATCGATATAAAATATAATATTGGATTTTCAATGAATATACAATTATTAAATATATTGAACTATAATTAACGCGCAAAAATATTTACTTTACAAAAGAAAATAAAACAATAAGTAAATAAAATATATAATATATTGATTAATTTGGCTAAAAATATACGCTTACGATTGCAAAGCTAAAAGAAATTTAAATTTATTTGTGAAAAAATCAATTTCAAATGCACAAAATTTGAATATTTACGAAACAAATATCGGCTTTTATTGCCTTCCTTCTTCTACATTCTTCTCTTTTTATAATTTGTTCGAATAAATAATTTAGATTTAATAACACAAATCTATAATTGTATTTCTATTTAATGGAACACACACTGAACTTGTTTAGATTTCTATCAATTATGCACACATTCTACACTCTACTAGACTAGGTTTATTTTACCAGTAAACTCTCTGGATAGATACTTCTCTGATAGCATTAAGTCTGAATGTCAGTATGGTTTTTTGCTCGATTCTTATATAGCTCCTTTACTGCCTGACTGTCATAACTCAAAAAACCTAAATTACAAAAAAAATGCATTTACTGGTTTCACGTAAAAATTTCATATAAATAACAGTTATTTCTGTGTACTTAATTCAAAATTTTTTTTTTTTTTGATTTATGACAATCTTGCAGCAAATGAGCAATATATTCAATTTTGATTTTGTATTTACATCCCACAAGTTTTTGCTCAATTTCTCGCTCAGAATATAAAGCAATATCACAAGATCGAACAACAAGTACCAGTACGAACAACCCGGAACACCGTCCACTTTTATCTTTCTTCTCTCGCCTTCTAAGTCAAATGCTCGTTATACAGTAAAGTTAAAGTTACAGTTAAACTTAATTTTGCATGCAAATTTACAATGTAAACTTTTCGCACCAACTTTTAGAACATGCGGAACAAACTATGCTCAAAATGATCCTTTTTGTGGAATGAATAAAGATTTTAATTGGCATTATAATCTATTCAGCACTTCTAATTCTCTGAAACACATCAATACAAACTTACTTATACAAAATCGATAAACAGCTGACGATTTTATATCTGTAGTTGTATGGAATGCATATTCGGATACACGAAGTTCATTACATATTTCCGTGTAAAGTGGTTGCATCGGCCAACGATTCGTGTATTATGCGGATCAACCCCTCGACCGTATTGGCCGGAAACATTGTCCGTTGGCATTCGTTTGTTAAGTCCGCTTTTGTATTTGTCAATTCTAGGCATTATTTTTTTTTAGGTTGATAGTGCTTTTTTATAGAGAGAATCAGTACCCATTTCCGGCCCTCTACCCTACAAATAAAGATGCTGATAACAATTTTATCCACTGTTGTTGTCTAAGTAATGATGATTTCATCGCCTCTCGAGAACTTTAAGGTTAGAGGTCCTAAACTAACCATAGACGATTTAAAAAAGTTTATAAGCTATTGAAATAAGTATTAGGGAGCTATTTAAAAATTCAACTGAATTAATAAACATTTTTTTTAAGTACCCGATGGTTTGATTAGTTGACATTGGTCGGTGAGAAAAGATTTTGTTTTTAATCTCAGCTTATTCTTGGGAAGTTCCAAGAGCACTGATAGTTGCTAATTAATAAAAATTAAAACTTGAAAATTGTGGGGAATTCTTTCTTTTATCGTGGAAATATTTGCGAAATTTTACCAATTTGGAAATGAACGATTACCAATTTTTGAAGGTATTTATTTATTGGTCTATAGTTTTTCGCATTTTTCATAAATTTTCTAAAAATTCATAATGAACTTAGGCTCATGAGGACTTAGGCTCAAATCTTCCTTGAATAATTTTTCAGCACGCAGCTGAATTAATACATTTCCCCCAAACTCAAATTTAATTTTCTGCATATTCGAAAATTCTCACTACTAATCCGACAACACACAAACTGTACTTTCTTCTACCATTATAATTTCCATATGACACATAAATTATAAGATTAATCCAGGCTATCATTTTATTTTTGAGAACCTAAATCTCCGGTATGTATGTATATGGCGGCGGTGTTCGTTGTCCAAAATTCACAATTCTACAATTGCAGCATGATGTTAAAAACTATTCAAATAACAATTAGGGCTTAAAATAACAAAAAGTACATACAATATACTCGTATATTCGTAAATCTAAATACGAATTCGAAACTCAAATGTTGTCCTAAACAAATATTGGCAAAAGCCTTAAAGTAAACAAAGTATCAAACTAGTTTTTCCATTGCACTTTATGTGCATGAAGTTAGAACCTTTCTAAAAAAAAAAAGAATAAATTTACTATAGCATGATGTGACATTAGTGTCATAAGTAAGTACATATGTATGTATGTATGTACATGGTGTTTGTTAGTGGGAAAAAATCATTTGAAAAAAGGTAAAAATAAACAAGACTTGCGGATATTGCATACAAAACACAACACAAAAAAGTTGGTGAAAGGAACTTTGGGGTTCGAATAATATTAGAAAATATTTTAATCTAAAGAAATGAACTGTATCGCTGGAAAGAACCTAAATATTTGTTGCAAAAAAAAACGAAAATAATATAGTAAATCCAATAGATTTAAATATGTGCTACGTATATGCACATAATGAATTCTAAAGAAAGAAAGAAATCTAAAATTAAATCTTAACCATTGAAGGCACTATAAAATTAACGTCTGTAAATAAAAACGCCACCATCCAAGACATAATCTCAAACCTTAGAAAAATGTTCTTCTCTTAAGCACACGCTCTACTGTACCATACATGTAGATTAGGCAAATGGATTCGCACATACATACATAAGACATATGTATGTACATATATGCTAACGTACGTACAAAGGCGTTTACTATAAATATGGCAATATAGCTATACTATCTTACTTTTAGTACCTGCTTTTTAAGAAGTTCTTACATATTGTTTTTCTTTACTACTTTGTACTCTATTCTAGTCTACTTAACTATACGCGTCGTTACTCTTTTTCACTATTATTTCTTCTACTTACTTTAGTACTTGTTCTAGTATGTCCACTTGTTTGGATTTTGGCTTAAGTGTATCTTTCATATATACACACACATGTACATACGTGCATACATATTTACTCTTCTGTTTATTTGAAAATATGTATGTATAGTGCAACAACTTCAACAACAACAAGAAACAGTAAAACCTTTCAGAGGCAACTCAAGGGCTTTCTTCTTACAATCAGGAACCTCTTCTTTTTGTACACATAGAGGGTGCACCATCTTTTATGTCGGTATGTAAACATTTTATAATTTTAACATTTATCAACCGATTGACTTGAGTAAACATGTTTTTAAAACGTCAATTCAGTAGAATTTTAACCATGAATCGCTTCACACCGAATGAAAATTGAAAATTGTCATTCAGTTGTGTTAACTCAACGTGCTTATCGTCAAAAATATCGTGGCCAACAAGCACCGTCTGAAAACACTATTCGTCGTTTGGAGTCGAATTTTGTTAAGCACGGGGCAGTGGGAGATCGTCGACAATCCGTTCATCAACGCCCAAGACTTTCCAATGGAATGGTTGAAGCGGTAAAAGAGAGAGTGTTGCCGAGAATCCACATGCGTCGTATCGTCACCACGCTCTTCTTTTTTAAAGTCAGTGGAACCACCTTGCGGCGCTTTTTAAAGGATGAGTTGCTTTTGTTTCCGTATAAAGCGCAATTGACTCAAAGAATATTGCCGACAAACCGCCCACGACGTTTGGAATACGGCCAAACCGTCGCTCGAATGTTTGACACCAAAAATTGGGTCATTGACTGGCAACCCAGATCTCTAGGTTTGGCCACTCCAGACTTAATTTTGTGGGAGATAAAATACCTCATGATAAGCAACGTGTACGCCAGCAAGCCTCAGTCCATTGACGAGTTCAAGGCAAACATTCGTGCCGAAGTCATCGCTATACCGTCCGAGATGTTTGAAAAAGTAATGGAAAGCGCAGCAAAATGGGTACATTTTGCTTTGGTTAATAGCGGCGGCCACTTGAATGATGTTGCATTCAAATGGAAATGGTTGTTTTTTTTTTTTAATTTATTCAATATTCACATACCGACATAAAAGATGGCGTACCCTGTAGATTTTGTTGTTACTTTTTGTGTCGTTATGTTACCATCGCAACATGGCAACAAACAAGTTTCAGTTTTTCTTCGTTATTTTTCTATATAATTTTTTTTTTTTTATTGTTTCTTTTGTTCTTTTACATTTTGCCGGTTATTTTTTATTTTATTTATTTTTTTTGCAATTACTTTATGCAGTTAACCCTTTATACCTTTACTATTGTATGGAAGTTTGTAGGGCCAGAATGCTATAATTCCATATAAATATTTTGACATGCTTTTAAATATATTGTCAATGTTTTTTTCTGCTTAATATCTACAGTTGAATGAAAATAGTTGTGCAACTAGAAAGAACAGGCTTAAAGCAGGCTTATTTCAGAGTCGATCATTTACGTATAGTTGGAGAAATATTTGTGAAAAAAGTAAACAATATTTTAATACTTTTTCGTTTAGAAATAAGTGTATTTGAAAACACACAGAACACAAGCGACCAAGAATGATAGACGAAGATTTCGAAGCGCTTAGAACGCACAGAAAGCGTAACTTAACTTTAAGTTGCGATTAATAAAGAAGAAATTGTAAGACACTATTATATTTTTGCACTACATATTCATACTATTTTTTTAAACAACCAATAAACATAAATTTAATAAGAACTTCAACCGACGGTTAACAGAACAGAAACGTTAGTTAAAGTTCTGATTGGTGCCGAATGTCCGGTTACATTAGGAAAACGGCCCTTAGACAAAATTAAAAGATAAAAGAATTCAGAGTTCTACTTAGAATACATACTACATACTACTGTGGGCAAAAAGTAGTAAAACTTTTTAATTTAAATTTCGCGCGGAAACCCATTCATCAAAATATTATTTTTTTAAGGTTGGTATGACTGTCGGTGACATCTGTGCCAAATGTCACATCAAAATAATCATTAGTGTTTAGTATACGCTTGTCTTTCTGAAGTACAAAAAGTGCATTCGGCGATTTTCACAATGAGTGAAATTATTCAACAAAGAAGTTCCATTAAATTTTGTGTGCGGAATTAAATTTCTGGTGCCGAAACGTTCAGAATGTTGCAAAAGGCCTTCGGTGATAATTGTATGTCGCGACCAAGTGTTTTTGATTGGTACAAATTGTTCAAAGATGGTCGAGAACGCGTTGACGACGAACCACGTCCAGGACGGCCATCAACATCAACTGATGATCAACACGTCAATAAAATCAAGGAATTGGTGCTCGAGAATCGACGATTAACAGTCAGAGACCTTACTGGCATCGTTGGAATATCGGAAGGATCAGTGAAAACCATTTTAAAACATCATTTGGGCCTAAGAAGAGTGAATGCACGATTGGTTCCAAAATCACTGTATTGGTTTTACGAGACCATTTTGCCAAAAATTCTAATTGATATCGTTCCGCAACCACCCTATTCGCCTGACTTAGCACCGTGTGACTTTTGGCTATTTTCTCAAAAAAACCGCTTCGTGAACACCGTTTTGAATCAATTGAAGACATTAAACATGAATCGCTAAGCGCATTGAAGGCTATTCCGGAAATTGACTTTAACAACTGTTTCGAGAATTGGAAAAAACGTTGGCACAAGTGTATTGCGGCCGGGGGGATTACTTTGAAGGGGACGAAATAGATTTGGAAGAATGAATAAAAAAATTTTAAATTATGAACAAAGTCTTACTAACTTTTGCCCACAGTAGTACATATATTCCATTAAACACTTTATCCTCATTTTACACGGACATTAATCACCTCCCAATGACTATTTTAACACGGTTTTACAAAAATAAAAATTGATTTTTATTTACTTTTCGAAAAAGAAGAGAAGAGTGATTGGAAGCCACCTTTAGAAATAAAGAATCATATTTTGGTGTTACCTGAAATTGTTTCACTCTATTGTGAACAGCATAGCTAACTTGCACTTTAATTTAACGATCAAAAGGTCAAAGGTGTGAACTAAAAATAATAAAAGTAATTTCATCCGTTGACCATTATTATTGCAATGGAAATTTATTTAAAATTTTTTTTTTTACACCTTTGAGCTAAGGGGGTTTAAAAATTCCAAGGTATGTAATCGCGCACTTTGAAGAATGAATTTTTACTTTACCCCTTTCAGATGCGAAAACAAATGGCATAATTTTTTTTTTAACCAAAGTCCTTACATTAAAGAGTCAAAGAGTACAAATTTAAAAGTTTTGTAGGTCACGGATTTCATAAACTTTTGAAGTAAATCTAATGAACTTAGTTTTATAGACTCCTAATGAATAAAACAAATATTCAGTTCGAAAACAACACCAATAAAATGTTGTATACATATATTTATTTTCCAATTTTTGATAACAAAAATTCAAGCAAAACGCTGTCCTCCGTAGAGGTCGCGCATCTAAATACAAAAATAATCGGTAGCTTTTAGATTCTGTTTTAGTTGCAGCTGCATTTTGCATCCTGTGCTATTGCATTTCCAATCTTTCTTCCACCTATCAATCTTCCTTCCATTCAACACAATGCTCAGCATTCATAGGGGTACACCCTGTGTGTTGAATGAATCAATAAAAACAAAAAACAAAAAAAATTTGAAATATCAAAGTGTTTTCAAAACAATCACATTTATTTAAACTAATGGTCATGTGGTCGCTGTGGCGTAGTGGTAGTGCGTTGGACTGCTACGCAGAGTGTCCGGGGTTCGAATCTCGGCACAGGCAAAATAAAAATAAAATAACAAAATAGAAAAAAATAATTTTTCTACACGGCACCACCTCTTGGCAGGCAATGGCAAACCTACAAGAGTAAAAATTGCTATGAAAAGCTTTTCACTTCGCCGTTCGGATTCGGCATTAAACTGTAGATCCCTTCCATTCATGTACAAATATAACACGCACAACATGAGTGGATGCGAAAAGCTCGGCCTAGGCCCTCAATGGGCTGTTGTGCCATTAAAAGTAAAGTAAGTAAAAATGGTCATGACATTTAAAAATACTGTACATTTTGCTGTACAAAATTTAATGCTGTACATTGGATAAAATGCTGTACAATACAGCAGAATGCTGTACGTTTGGTCACTTTAATTTAGAAGAATTATTAAAATATTGCCAAATACCAACTTTATTGCGTGTTTTCATGTTGTTAACAGCAGATTTAAAAAAGCTTTTATCGCTTTTGCTTTAATCACTTCCACTCCAGTAAAACTGCACTTGAGTCCCATCGCTACTTCAAAGACTTTTTTCTATTTTATTTAAGTCCGATGTAATTTTTCTTAAATAACCCAATTTATAATGAGTAAATTTTCTACAATTCAGTTTATAAAATTTTTTTCTTTTGATTATGAATTTATATTTCATCTTAATTAATAGCTACTGGCTATAACTGAAGAATATTTTCTTTAATGTAAAAATTTTTAAAATTTACCGTTAGATGAGGGAAACAGAATAAAATAGTTGATAGACATGCCTATGCTTGGGAAAAGCAGGAAAAATTCAATATATTTTACATCAAATTACATACTAGTCTGGTCAAACAAGTGGGATCCATTAATACACTTATGATTGATATACATATGTATTATCATTGGTATCAACATAAGGGTTAAGAAGAAACCCTTACGTTTATTTTTATAAGCATACGCATATTGAGAAATTATTCTTCTTTCTTCCCTCCTAAATTTTAGCTTATTTCACATGATTACAAAGAATCTAATTTTTAAAAAAATTTACAATTTCGTATACATGACTGATTTTTCAAGATCATGGAATCAATTACGCATCGATATTTTACACTAAATAAATTTAGAAAAGGGTCTGAAGTTCATGGCGTACAAATTGAGCTTGTAGCCCTTGACAATTTATTGTAGGCATAATTGCAAATTACTGAATATTTTTAATAAAAATTGGTTTAAATTTTGAGTTTTAAAAGCAAATTGAATAAGTAAATAATCAA
Organism: Palloptera scutellata; assembly: GCA_958295655.1. Taxonomy (NCBI): domain Eukaryota; kingdom Metazoa; phylum Arthropoda; class Insecta; order Diptera; family Pallopteridae; genus Palloptera; species Palloptera scutellata. The sequence continues at coordinate 44,215,926 of OY282451.1, forward strand.
AATTTAATAGCAAAATTTCCAATTAAAAAGAGAAGTACATTAGGAAATGTTTTTGGACGCTTCTTCTTGTTTTCTAGTTTAATACTTTTAATTTCGGTAATATTCCGAAAAATGTGAGTGAACCGATTTTATGAGCCGAATTTTCAGCATTGATAGGTAAGTAGTAATCAAAATCGATGTACAATTTTAAATAATAAATTTATTTTCAAATAACTTGACAGTATAAAGGATCAGAAGGAAGACTACAAGCTGTCTAGTGTTATCATAGGCATACGAGTAAGGCGAAATATTAATACAAATCGTTTAAATCACTTTTGAGGAAAATTCCCTGGACGTGTGGTGTCAAAAAATGGCCAAATTGATTTGACCCCCCCGGACTGCTTTTTGTGGGGTTATGTGAAAAGCAAATTGGAGCACGCCTCAGGCCATTGACGAGCTCAAGGCAAACATTCTTGCCGAAATCATCGCTATACCGTCCGAGATGCTCGAAAAAGTAATGGAAAAAGCAGGAAAAAGGGCACATTTTGCTTTGGTCAATAACTGGGGCCACTTTATTGATGTTGCATTCAAAAACTAGTCCAAATAAATTGTAAAGGACAAAATTAAATAAACATACCTCATATATGGAAATCGGTTTTTTTTTTAAGTTATTCAATATTCTCATACCGACGTAAAAGATGGCGGAACCTGTACATATATTGCTTGACGTAAGAATTATGTTGTGAATTCATGCATTCGCATCTCTGTCCTGGAGACTCTAACTTAAAAAAATACCAAGAATTCTGTTAAGAGAATATCCTTTAATGGTATTGCTATCAATTAAAGCAGCAAAATGGAAATCAAAAGTTTTAACATTCATAGGTACATATTTCTTTACAATGCACACAAAATAAGCATAGCTTCTCATCAACATCACCACCAGCAGCTCCACTCCATCAACATATCCAATACGATCACCTTAAAATGGAAGTTTCACACTTTTTACCAAGTCCTTTGAGAAAACAAAAAAAAAAAAACTTTCCTTTTGAATAGCGCAAATGGAAGCAACAACAACAACAACAATGACTGCAACAAAACCCTTTTTTATTGCTGTTGTTGTTGTTGGTTCTTTCTTCATTTCGCATGCATGCAAACATCCAACATGAACGATACACATTCGACAACTTCAGCACGCGCAATTGCTTCCGCAACTTGAAAACGTTCTCATGCGAAAAATGGGTGGATATGGAAAAAAAGAGGAAAGCCAACAACAGCAGCACAAAGGCAGTTTACAACTAATGTAAACAAATGCAAACACACATAAATTGTTCATAGAAAAAATAACAACAAACCAAAACGAATTCAAAAAAAGAATTTTTTAACCATTATGTACTTGTATACTACATATACATATATATATATATATGTGTGTGTGTGTGTGTGCATGCAGCTCATAACTTTTTAACAGAAACAATACAAAAATTTGAAATAAATTGGAAAAAAAAAGTATATATCTAAATAATAAGGTAAGCGCTAACAAAAAGGACGAGCAGGGAGGTAAAACAAGCGCTGTGAAAATAAACAAACATGCTGCGCTCGCTCACTAAAGAAAAGGACATAGACCCTTCTCCCAAAAGGCGTTGTTATTATCGAATGCTACCGCTGCAACGGTGCATTACGGAAAAAATCCATGAATGGATTGAAAAGGAAAGGGACGCGCGCGGAACGTTAAACATAAGTTAAGTATGGGGTGTGCCTAATCGGTGGCATATAAATACAAAATACAACAAGACGGAAAAAAATGGCTATTTTGCATTTGCAACATATTCCCGAAGTAAAAAAACAAATAGCCCGCCAGCGTATATAAATCAATTTGTTTTTGTTTATTATTATTATAATAATTTGTTGTTTCTTTTTTAATTTTGTTTTTAACTATGACTGTATGAATACTGAAACTTTTTTCTTTGTTTGTTTGTGTGTTTAAAATGCAAAGTTATCAAGGTAATTTAGTTAGCATAGTGCCTACCTAACAAAAAAATAAGAATAAAAACCTTTTGCATTGCATATTTTTTTGAGTTGCGCTCTCTTATTCTCATTTTGTTATATTGTTTATATTACTTGTTTTTTTTCCGTTCTATTATTTCGCTGGTTGTTTAGTTTGGTTGATTGTTTCGGGTGAAGTTATTGCAGCTGGTTTTGAAGTTATAAGTATTTCGCGTTATATAGCTATGTAGTTCTACAACTCTTTTAACACCACATCACCTCATGGCTTGCTCAGTCTTCTACTGAGGTGAGCTGTGAAATTGTTATTACAGTGCAAATGTTTTGTGCTTTGTGCAGGGGCTAATTCATTATACATACTACATACATATATATGTACTTACACCAACTAAATGCATATGTAGCTAAGCACTCCTACAAAATTATAATCGAAAATGGAATGCAAGAGTAGAAAATTATTTTGACACTTTTGTTTTCTTACATATGCGGCACACATACACTCGCATATCCCAGCGGTAAAATGGAGAAATACAATAGCGCTAGGTAGGTAAGGTACCTAGTGCTAAAAAGGTGATTCACTGTTAGCACTTACATAAAGTGCTCTGTTGCACATATCTACTTTAAAGACGTCACCTTTAGGCGTCAAAAAATATTCTGACGTTCTACGAGCTTTAAAAGAATTTTGTAGCAAAACATGTTGAAAAGTAATTTATTTATTTTGTATATACTTTTCTGTTCTTTTAATGGTACAACAGCCCATGGAGGGCCTAGGCCGAGCTTTTCGCATCCAGTCATGTCGTGCGTGTTATTTTTGTACATGAATGGAAGGGACCTACAGTTTAATGCCGAATTCGAGCGGCGAAGTGAAAAGCTTTTCATAGGCAATTTTTACTGTTATAAGTAGGTTTGCCATTGCCTGTCAAGAGATGGTGCCGTGTAGAAAACGTATTTTTTTTTTATTTTGTCCATGCCGAGATTCGAACCGATGACCTTCTGCGTAACTGTCCAACGCACTGCAAAAAATACAGAAAAGTTGAAAGTAGCTAAATTTTCCGCTTGCTGTTCGTCGCCACTTTTCCTCGTGTCATGCAAATGCACTGATTTATATTCTTTGACAGACGCACATAATGCGGTTGACGAGTGATATGCAAGTTAAACTTTAGCGTTTCACAAGGGCAACGACGAGTGCGTTAGATAGTCACTTTCGCTCGTTTATTCTATTATTCGCGTTCTTGCTTGCTTTATCGATTATCAAGTATCATTTATTTATGTAAACTTTCTAACGAAGCAACTGGATTCGCAACCAGAGCCCCGGTTATCATAAATAATAATCTCAAGAAAATTTTCTCTCACTTTTGCCTAGTACCGGTAAATTAATAGTATGTAGCAAACTTACCATAGAAAACTACCTTAAATCAAGTTATGATAACGAGTTAACCTGATTTGATATAACAAAAATTGTTCGCCTTATGTTAGGCAATCAAACTTATGTACATACTGCGATACAGATATGACTTTCGAACATATTTTGGCAAAATTCCAAGACGCTTTAGTTACATTTTTAGCAACCAGTTATTTAGTTTTATTTAATGACACTATCGAACCCAAACACAGAATAATATTAAAAACATAATCCAGTTCCTTATAAGTTCCAAACTTTACTTTTAACTATTTTTTTCACTTAGTTTCTTATATAAAACAATAAAACTATATTAATATTTAGTAAATTCAAAATTTAATAAGATACCTATATTCAGTTTAAGGCCATTGCTACTTTAGCAGCACATGATGACATTTAGCACATCCGATTGAAATTGTAAAATACTATTGTAGCTACTATAAAGTTTTAGTCCAATTTGTGGGTTTTTACAATTTTGTACTTGAAAAGTGTTTTCGTACACAAAAATCTTGTAAATGCGAGAGGCAAAGAGAGTAAATGATTTTCTCTCTGTGCCAAAAATATAAAGTTTTTACCAGCCAATTTTCTTCTAGCAAAAACTTGAAAACTATCAAATAGCTTGACAAATGTCAAATTATCAGTGACGGTTACAACGGCAAAATTTAAAATTATAAAATGGAATGGATTACAAAATGAAGTGTATGCTTACAATTTATATTTATTTGATTATTTTGCTCCAATTCCTTTTTAAATAATGCTTTTATGTTAATTTTATAGCGAATTTTGATGTTTTTGCTTTATTGCCTCTCTTTGAGAAAATGTCTCTTACTCACTAAAATTGACACTTTTACTAGTTTTGGTCCAAAAAGTAAAGGAGCAGACCTACTACGTTGCACTTGCAAAGCATGCGGTAAAACACCGCTGGGTATGAACACATGTAACATATAATTTCAGTGGAGAAGGGTGTTCGGACTTAAGACTACTTATTCAATGTCTAAGGGTTTCATATTACAGAATACGGATATTTCCTTACTTTTTTGCCATTTGTTTTTGTTTTATTTGTAGTCGCTGTCAATGAAAATAAGTATTTGCTTACATATAAATGTCTCATAATTATGTGTCTTGTGTTACATATGTAAATATAACATTTCACGATTACCATCACATTAACAAAAATTCTTATTATAAAATCAAAATTTCTTATCTTTCTTATAAGTTCGGGGGAGTGAGTGATTTACATATTTAAATGATTATCATGTATTACTTAGCACCCTGAATTAGCCTAAAATTTAAAACAGGATTGGCATCCCTATAAAGATATGCTTAAGAATAAGTACATTCTACCTAAAACTTATCACAAATTGGATGTAACCCCACTGTGCTATTTTTACAGCAACGTTTAACCCTCAAACTGACCTCTTGGGCTGGCTAAGCCAGTTTCGACTTTGGATTCGAGCTTCTGATAAAATTAACTTATCTTCGTTTTCCATGATGTCTTACAGCAGTGTGCTTCTAAAGTTTATAAGTAAAAAACTAAAACAAAATTAAAATTCGAATGGGCCAATTTTGTAGGTATTTGAAAAACAGATCTAAGTTGTACCCTTTGATTGTATTGTTTTCTCATTTCATCGTGTGAATACTTTTTTTATGATTATAATAAATGTATTTGTACAAATGAAAAAAAGTCAATAGACAAAATATAAGGTACAGTAGATTAAGTGGATTTGGTGTTTAACTCGAATTTGCCCAGCATTTGCTTGCTGGGCTTGCTGTGAAAGTACTAGTAATAATCTCAAACGAAACACCGAAAGGTATGAATTCGAAAACTATGACAGCTACGACGATATTGATAAGCTTCTAGAATCTTGATAAAGGAAAGGGATTCTTGTAAGTTTTGAATACTTTTTGATGAATTTTGGAGCTTGCATGTACACATGTTCTTCTTAGTGGACAGAAATATAGGTAAACATTCTCAGTGATGGCATAATTTTTGAGAAATATTGTATCAAAATATAAACTTTAGATGGTGCTTTAATTGTAATATTTAGGACTGTTTGTTTCGAAATAGGTTAAAATTTAACTCGAAATAATTTTGAATAGTTAACAACCGACAGACGGCATCACTCCTTCTTCCAAGTAAATAAACATACGAGTATGTCACTAATTTAATTGCTTCGGATTTCTAACATGTTTAAATAAATTCTTTCAATGCAAGTAAATAGTGTTTCTTTTTTTGAAAATCCGGACCTTATTTATGGCTAGCAAAGCCGAAAAGAAAATTTTTCTAGGCTATAAATCAAAAGACGCCAAGCTTGAATTCTTGAATTTCTCATATTCCTTCCTAAATTTAAGTTGCAACTCACAAACGATTTAACAATGAACTCATGCAATACAATCATGAAAACAAACATGCTGAATTAATTTATAATAGCATTCCAAATAATCCAATAAAGAGAAGCTCAGAGAAATCAACAAAATATGTAGATTCTTCCCCCAAAAAATACCAAGCAAGAAGTAAGAAAAACAAGTGCCATGCTTATTTGAGGGAGGCTGTGTGCGGTGTACCTCAGAAATCAAAGTGGGTGCATTCACATGTCTCAAGAGCTTGTTATATGCTCGATATGCAGCGACGAAGACGACGACGACGACGACAACGTCAACGTCGACAACAAAAATGTGCATAAGTATGCAATTTACAGCAATATTTGATGTGCATGGTGTTTCTGGTAAATTTGTACGAGTACGTACATAATTCCGTGCTAAAAAAGAACAAGAGCAAGGTCTTCTATACACATGCATGCGTCCAGCCATGCCATGTCTGTCTGTCCCTGCAATGTTGAAATCAATTTAAATTGCATGAATACATACATACTCGGTTGTATATAGAATTCAAATGAAATCTAAAGTTGAATCAAGTTCAAAAAGTGAAAACTTTTGCGTGTCAAAAATAAATAAAACACAAACAAATGTAAAATATATGTAAAAACGAAACGAAAATTCATTTTTAATTGGATTTATGTATGGTACAAACGAGCATGTGGAAATTATGTCGCATAACGTTCGTCGTACACCGTTTTGCATTTCACTTGCCGCCTCTTTTCAGCCCAAGGCTTTCTGAAGGTTTACATCTTTTACCAGGACATAACAAAGCATCATTAAACATACCTACTACATAAATATATACATAGTATATATGTAGGTATGCCGCTCATACATACATACATACATATATGCATTATTATTATTTATGATGAGTCACATACATATTACGTATGTACATCGTCATCATCGTCGTCGTCAGCATGACAATTATCATTAACGCCACCAGGGCTTGATAACCTCAAACAATAGTAACTGTAGTCCCCAAACATTAGCGCTTCGTAGTCGTCGTCTCGCAGCTCAGTTGTTTTAGAATATCCGTTCATATGTATGAATGTATGTAAGTATGTATGAATGGTATGTATGTAGAGTATGGTTATTTCCTCCTTTGTGGTGCATTTGTGCGTTAGAATTTCAACGTCTTTCACATTTTTCAACCGATGGAATGAATTATTTCCAAGCTTGTATTTTTTTTTCCATTTTTAACATAACTCTCTGTAACTAAAGAAGCGTGCAAAATTGCAGGAAATTGAAAGGAAAGCAAAATATGGCCGCCAGGCAAAACAGGAAACAAGTACAGGAAACTTCAAAAATTACTGCGGAAAAAAAATATTTTTAACATGATGAACGATGAAAATTCTATTTATTTATTTAGCCGACGATGGCGTCAGCGATTGGTGAAAAGTTAAAATACATACAATTTTTGGTGGTTAGTTTAATCAAATTGTAAAATGGCGGTTGTAAATTAGACGAGACTGCAAGAGAAACAGAGAAGGAACTACCTTATTTCTGTCTTCATGTTGCTTTTCCTTATGAATACTTCACAAACTTAGATTAAGGTTCCGTTTTAAGATAATATGCACATCGAACTGGACCTACTGCGTTAAAATAACCAAGAAAGTATTCAAAACTTATATCATAAAATCTTGAAACCTTGTGAAACCCACGGGATGGGACGTATGTAAAAAGGTGAGAACAAATAAATGTTCAATAAAAATCATGTCCGCAAATTGCTAAAGATTTGGACAGGGAGTTCGGCTTGTAAGTGCTACCACTAGGTCTGTTCCTAGTGGTAGCGGGAACGCAAAAAACATTACATTTCTTGCCCGTAAAAAACGAAAATTGTGAACTTGTCGAGAACGTTCAAATTACAGTCAAAAAATTAACAAATCTACAGAGACATAAATTTCCAAGTATTTTTACAACATTTTTCCTTTGTAAGTAAACTTTTTTTTTCAGGAATTCTTAGTTACTTTTTAATTTCAATTTTGCAATTTATTCTCACAAATATAAAACAGCTGATTGTTTGCAACTTTTAACGTTTTACCCAAAGAAGAAGTTCGGGCTATTTCGTGCAAGAAGAACAAGAACTATCTTCATCGTCGCCCTCACTTGCAAACTTTTGGAGTACGGGAACGCTTTTTAAACTATTTTGTGTGAAAGCGTTCCCCCACGTTGTAGTACGGGAACGGACCTACTGTAAAATCCAATATATAAGCCTTATAAAAAAAATTATTCGCTACCCACAGAGTAAATATGAAATTTTTATGAAATGCTTGATTTATTTTTGGTATATACCATTCATGTAGTTTTCACATTTTGATTGACCTATAGCAGGTTACTTACTTTACTTTACTTTTAATGGCACAACAGCCCATGGAGGGCCTAGGCCAAGCTTTTCGCATCCACTCATGTTGTGCGTGTTATGTTTGTACATGAACGGCGAAATGAAAAGCTTTTCATAAGCAATTTTTACTCTTGTAGGTTTGTCATTGCCTGCCAAGAGGTGGTGCCGTGTAGAAATTATTTTTTCTACTTTTTGATTTTGCCTGTGCTGGGATTCGAACCCCGGACACTCTGCGTAGTAGTCCAATGCACTACCACTACGCCACAGCGACCACTTTGATTGATTGAACTGTTTAATAATATTTTGTTTTTGAATGATTAACCATTTTATATTCAAAGTTCTTTGTTAGCTATTTTAGCTGAAAGTATTTTATAATTTTCTTCTTATATATAACTAAAATTTTCAAATTCAATTTAAATAATTATTTTTCCTGATTTTGATTGCTTCTAACAGCTATCATACTTATCACCACTCAAAGCCGAAGCTTTCTCATAACAATATGATAAAGAGTACTTACAAACAACTGTTCTGGTGCTAATTAATTACTTGCATTTTGGTAAAAGTTGACGAGAGACACTCTTGGGAACTAGAGCGTTAATTTTCATACATGATTTCTATTATTTTATATAATATATCAATATTCGCAGCTTGTGGCTTAAATTCAAAAGTTTTAATCAAACAAAGACTGCTTGTAATGCTCATTGTGATTAGTTTAGGGTATTTATGCATATACTTTTCCGAACTTGCCTGTTCTACAAAAAGGTGTAAAAGTAATTATTTAGTACAAAATCTACTGAAATTTTTATTATTATTAATAATCCAAATATTTCCTAAACACATTACATTTTCGTACCGTTTGTAGCAACACATTTCAGCATGATCATCAAAAATTCACCAGAGCATATAATTTTACGTTTCTTTTTTTTCAGAAACAGGTTCAAAGAAGCGAACCCTATCTAAACATACCATACATTAATATATATATTCATATATTAACTTTTACCATTTTTTTTACTATATATTGTAGGAAAAAAGAAATACTCGTACCTTTAGACCTGAAAATTACTTTTTACTGTTTCCTTTGAGCGTGTCGAACACGCACACCTATTGCTGCATCCTTATGTGGTTATCCTTTTATCATCAAACAGCAACGCATGCACAAACACAAACACTAACAACAGGCACATCAGGTACAGGTACACAATGACTTTAGCTGTTTACTTGTAGAAGCGTCAGCATCATCCATGTATGTATGTATGTGTCTAAACCAATCCATTGCATCTTGTTTGTGTTTGCCTGTTCGCTCTGTACCTTACCTAACAATGCAGCCATGTATGTATGTACATACATACAGATACATACGAGTGTTTATTTTATTTTGAAAGACAGGTTCACCATTGGATTTCACTCTTAAACAAATGCTGTGTCTGTTCTTTCAGTTATTTTGAACAAAGATTTCTTTCTTTCGTCTTGCCTTTCCTTAAGTCTTTATAGATTTGTATTCGTATATTTTTAATATTTTTTTTGCTCAATCATATTTTCTTTTCTTTTACATCGTTGTGCAAACTGTTTGTAATGCTATCATTAAAAGGAAATAGTAAATGTTGTTATTGCACCTTTTGCATTGATGTTGTATGTAAGCAGAACTTTACTCGGCTAACACCATGGCACTCTTCCCACTTACACGGCGAAAACTATTATACCAAGGTATACCCCTTAGTAGTTATAGTTTTCTTCTTTTCGAGACATTTCACTTTTTCTTATGTCAAATAAATCAGCCTGATCAGCTTTTTCAATATGAATCTGATGGACGAATTAGTTTCCCAACAAATTGTTCAATCATTATGTATTTGACGACAAACTCCAGTGATATTTATCAGTTTCATTGTGAGAGACAATGCTACGCTATAGATATTGAACCACTTGGTCGTTTTATTCGTGCATGCTAAGCGAGTTGGGGAATAAAACACATACATATGTATGTATATTAACTGTTCTACGCACTTTTCACCTACATACATATCGTTCAATTCAAGCATCCAATTTATACACAATTATGATTAATTGTACTCGTATTAATTGCATCACAAGTACACAAAGGGTGATTTGTTAGGAGTTTGGTTTTTGGAAATTCAAAAAAACATAGAAATTTTACAAAAGTGAATGAAATTTTTATTTGGATCAATTCCTGCCATTTACTTTTTAAAGATAATTTCACTTAAATGTTGCCCGCGGCTACGATTCAAGTCGTCCATTCTGCAGGTCCAATTATGGCACACTTTTTCACACATTTCGGCCAGAATCTAACCAATGACGCGTTCAATGTTGGTATTGGCTTCCAAAGCAGCAATCGTGTTTGGCTTGTCCCTATAGACAAGAGACTTAACATAGCCCCACAAAAAATAGTCTGACGGGGTCAAATCTCGCGAACTTGGTGGCCAATTGACTGCACCAAAACGTGAGATTAACTGCTCATCAAATTCGCCTATCAATTGGAGCATGGTTTCGCGTGCAGTGTGGCATGTGGCACCGTTCTGTTGTAACCACACGTTGGCCAAGGCCAATTCTTGCATTTCCGGCAAAAACGTCTGTTATCATCGAACGGCACCTTTCTCCATTGACCGTAACATTGCGGCCTTCATCGTCTTTGAAGAAGTACGTCCCAATGATGCCGCCTGCCCATAAACCACATCGAACAGTGCATTTTTCGGGACGCATTGGTAGCTGCTGCATTGCCTCTGGCTGGACTTCAGTCCAAATATGGCAATTTTACTTATTCAAGTATCCATTGAAGCAAAAATGAGCCTCGTCGCTAAATGGACGTAGCTTGCGTAACATTTTTTCCACAGCGCATGAATTTTGATATAAATTTCAATAATTTGCAAACGTTGTTCAGGCGTAAGTCTATTCGTGATGAAATGGCAAACCAAACTGAGCATTTTTTACTTTGGCACATGTCAAAAATCATGCGTGAACTGTCAGAAATATAAACGTCAAAAACCAAGTAGCAAAAAAGTCACCCTTTATTTCTCAATACTTATAAACTTTGGAATGAAGAACAGAGAGTTTTCAATGTAAACAGTTAAATGCCTCCAAAATATGTTATAAAAAATTACAAAACTGCAATTGGAAGTACGAACAGGCTTAAGAAAAAGCTTACGCTTATCCTACACCTTCTACTACTTCGTGATCATAAACCATTTATCAAAAAAAAAAACATATAAACAGTTTATTTCATATTCTTGAATGTTTGACCTGAAAGTCATTTCATTATTACGATACATAATTTAAAAATAATTTCTTTTTCATTCTGCAATTTATGCTACATACATACATACATATGTATACTTGTGTGTTTGTATGTACATATGTAATTTGGTGTGAGTATGTATAGTCCAATACAATATAACGTACGCAAGTGCTACTGGTTACTTCTTTTAGCTTTTCAGTTATGAAAAATTTACTTGTACGCACATTTCTCTCTGTGCTTATATGTGATGTTGTGCTGAATACTTAATTAATGATTATTTAACATTTTTTGTTTGCCTTGCATGAGCACACCCTAATTGTATTTTGTTTTTGTTTCTTTTTTACATAGTTAAATAACATCTGCGACAAAATTACAAAAAGTACATATAGATCAATTTGTAATTAATGCTCGTTCAATTTTTGGTTATAACTAAAGTAGTAAAGTACTCCGCTCTGAAGAAAAGAGCAGTACTACTGCAGTAAATGTGTAGTAGTAATAGCTTTACCCCGCGCAATTGTGTGTTGACAATGATAAATATTTTGTTTTGGAATTATGTATGCATTAAATGGCTAATTATTCACGCTAATCGCATTCAAAGTGTGCATTTCTCTAATGTATTACTACAGTTCGCCGACATTTTTGTTGAAAACTTAAATTTTGGTTACCATATATGCGAGTACAATTGATGGACGACTTTCGACTTTTTAGCAATATGTTAGAAAATTGTTTGGCCTTTTTTATTGCTATATTTCTTATGTGGTTTCTATGACTCTTTAAAGTCACGGTTGAGTACCTAAAGTTCAAAATGTTTATGGCTTTATTGTAGTTAAACTTGTGCTCGTATTTCGACTCAGTTACGAGTACACTTGCGATATACTTATGGTATGTAGCTGCATATGAGAGTAAACAGTAAAGTATTTATACTTAGGTACACTCTGCTAGTTAGTCTCTCACTCTCTCTGTCTCCCTTTTCTTCGGTTTCTAATGTGTCATTTGTAGTTCCAACTTATTACTGCTGAATCCACACTTTGTATTGATTTCATGAAATTGTGATTCATGATCATCAGTTAAGCAACTGATATTTTTGCTTGTTTGTCTTTAATTTCATCTTCTGTTATTATTAGCGATATTCATGAGCTGAAGTGAATGATCTTGCATTCAGTAGTTTAGATAAATTTCATATTTCTAGTAAATTTTAAATGTTTACAAAACAAAATACATGTGAATCTCAAATACTACCTGCAAATATCAGAAACACAACGGCTTTAGCCCATTATAACTTTTGTGTAATACATACATATTTGTGAATTTGCCAATCAGTTAATAAGAAAATGCAATGCTGCCATATATGTAATTTAATTTCTGATAGATTTTTAAGATTTTTAGCAGTCAAATTGTTTATACTGGGAAGTTACTCTGTGTTCTTATTTAAAATCGTTTAATTTTGACCTGTTTTTTTCACATATCTTTAAAAAAATATTTAATAAAGTTGTGTGAATTTAAGTTGTTTTTTGCTATGACCGGACTGTGGTCGCTGTGGCGTAGTAGTAATGCGTTGGACTCTGCGTGTCCGGGGTTCGAATCTCGGCACCGGCAAAATCAAAAAATAAAAAAAAGGAGCAAGAAGAATTTGTCTACACGGCACCACCTCTTGGCAGGCAATGGCAAACCTACAAGAGTAAAAATTGCTGTGAAAAGCTTTTCACTTCGCCGTTCGGATTCGGCATTAAACTGTAGGTCCCTTCCATTCATGTACAAATATAACACGCACAACATGAGTGGATACGAAAAGCGCGGTCTAGGCCCTCCATGGGCTGTTGTGCCATTAAAAGTAAAAATAAGGACTGTAAATTCATGACATGGATGACAATTGTGGCAGTATTGTAAGGTTTTTTGTTCTTCTTCTGCTAAATAATACAACAAATATCAGAAATACAAAAATTCACAATAGCAGCGTTAACAATTTGTAGTAAAAATTTTTAATTTAAATTTAGAAGATCGTGAATACCGCTATTATTTTATACATCTAGACACTTATAGCTAAATCGTCTTTAAAACTGTTTTATTCACTTATTCTGAAAATTACTATTATTTCTTGTTCTTTTTATTGATGATTTCTGATCGTTTCTTCCTTTCGCAATTAAGTGAAATGATGTTGTAACTAATGTCTGCGTCAGTAAGTTAATATTAAATTATAATACGAAAAATGCATATTTAAGAATACAAAGTATGTTTCAGCTGCATACATTTGTGTAAGAACTTGCATACATATTAAGTAGTTGTGCTTTTTTACGGCACATACATAGTTTAGCATGTGAGAGTAAAACGACCAAGTTGGTAAATTTCTGCTTCATTGTATTGCCATTAGACTTGGCAACCGTCCTCCTCTCAAGAGGACAGTCCTCTTTTGGCAGAAAGACTGAAAAGTCCTCCTGAAACACTTAATTCTCTTCTTTAAGTATTCTTACATACATATAACTTACAAACATATAACTTAAGATATATAACTCTAAAAAAAAAGACTAGACTATCTTATAATTTAACTAAATCCGTATTAATTTTGTATTTCATATGATCGAGACTTGCAAAAAATTTTTAACCACACACCATGTTTTAAAACATTGTCCTTACAAAATAATCAATAGAGGCATTCAAATAAACTCATAAATGTCTCGCAAACCGTATAAACTTATAAACTCGTAAGAAAACTTTCAAATTTCATAAAAATTTAGACAATTTTATCCACTTACACTTATATGAATTCCTCTAATATTTTTTTATTGAAAATTTACTAAAAGTTTGTTGGAACTACTTTCTAATAAATTCTACCATTACAAAATTTTAGTGGTTTTCATGCAAAAAATTCATTAGAAAAACCATTTTTCCGCGGTACAACTTTAGGTTACCACTTAATTTTTTTTTCAATTTGCCAATTTCTAACTTCAAAATACTTATAGTGATAAAAGCTTATTACATGTCGCTGTATTATATTGTTTGAAATATGATCAAAAACTTGTGTATCAATTTATATAGTGTCTTCCTAAAGCGTGTTATTACTTACAAAATCTTCCCGAACAAAAAAAAATTTTACTCCAGAAGGAGTTTTAAAAGTTGGCAAGCTTAATTGCCATTCACAATGAAACCTCTAAATTGCAATGGCAGCTGTAGGTGGTCTTTCAAAATATGAGCACAGGCATTGCATTTTTTCCTTATGTGGGTGAACTCGTCCTTGCAAACATTTTAGTATTTGGAAAAATTAACCTTAACCAAAAAAAGTATAATTTTATCAGAACATCCAGTTCAGGAAGAGTGTTCGCAATCGAAAAGTGGTTTAGGGCGCTAGGCTTCAATGAGCCAATGCCTCAATCGCAAGATAAAACGATTAAGTTTTATTTTGCCCATAAATCTCCCAAATCGCCCAACTTAATATTCGCATATGGATGTGGTTAAAAAACATCGCCTCTTGAACTTTGGCGTGACGTGGAGTACTTATTGACTGATACTAGATATTTCACAAAAATAAAAACATTTAAATGTATAATTACGTCAAAATATAATTTCATTGATTCGAACAAAGTTTTCTAGTGATGAACTGAACGTTTTTTAACATTAGCGGATTCATTCATTTACAAATATAACACGCACAACAAGCTCAATCTCATGACTAATAAGTATGCACGTGTATATTTTAGAACTACGTGACACACCTTTAAATATACACATAAAGTAATTTTAAATATATATGCTAAGTTGCTAGAAGTCCTCGTTTTTGTAATACCCTTTATTTTACTTTTAATGGCACAACAGCCCATGGAGGGCCTAGGCTGATGCCTTTTCGCATCCACTCATGTTGTGCGTGTTATATTTGTACATGAATGGAAGGGACTTATAGTGTAATGCCGAATCCGAACGGCGAAGTGAAAAGCTTTTCATAGGCAATTTTTACTCTTGTAGGTTTGCCATTGCCTGTCAAGAGGTGGTTGGTTCGTAGAAAAATAGTTTTTTCTATTTTTAAATTTTACCTGTGTCGAGATTCGAACCCCGGACACTCTGCATAGCAGTCAAACGCACTACCACTACGCCACAGCGACCACTGTAATACCCTTTACCTTGCATTATTTGTACACTCGGAATACCAAAAAAAAAAAAAAAGAATCTTTAAAAGTAATAAGTATTTCAATTATTTTAATTAATAAAGTATAAGTGCATATGATTTCGAAAGTGATGTGCTCTGTTCAATAATTGAAATGCATTTCTCAGTTACCAGAAAACAATTATTCATTGCAGGGAAAAAATTTATCAATCACTGGAACGATAGCAGCATACATGTTTATAGAATCCCCATCTACTCTCGCATCTGTCTGTTTGTCTGTTGCGAAATAATGTACAGTGGCGAGCATTAATGAATACATGCTGGTCCTATAAAAACACACCAATCGAATTGGAACTTTCGAAATTAATTTAATTATTTATATTTAAAAAAGGAAAATTATAAACTATTTTCAAAATTATAACGTTAATGTAACTTTTAGTGCTTGCAATGTATCCACGGGCAAAAGTCTAGAAAATATAGAAAATAATAAAGACAACCCAAAAAGGAAATAATATTTTCAGTATTTATTCCAAAGACTTTTACTTACTTTACTTTTTAATGGCACAACAGCCCATGGAGGGCCTAGGCCGAGCTTTTCGCATCCACTCATGTTGTGCGTGTTATATTTGTACATGAATGGAAGGGACCTACAGTTTAATGCCGAATCCGAACGGCGAAGTGAAAAGCTTTAGCAATTTTTACTCTTGTAGGTTTGCCATTGCCTGCCAAGAGGTGGTGCCGTGTGGAAAAATTATTTTTTCTAGTTTTTTATTTTGCCTGTGCCGAGATTCGAACCCCGGACACTCTGCGTAGCAGTCCAACGCACTACCACTACACCACGGCGACCACATTCCAAAGACCCTTGGCTTTAACAACACTCTTTACTCGTTTAGGCATACTTTCAACTAATTTTTCGATGAGTTGGCGTGGAATACTGCTCCACTCAGTCTGAACTCAGGACCAAAGCTCGTTTCATTTTGTTGGTGCATTGTCGTACCGTGCCAATCATTTTTTTTAGCAGAGCCCAGAGATTTTCAATAGGATTTATGTCTGGGCTTTATGTAGTTACAGGCCACTTCATTGTTTGAAATTGTGGGGTATGAGCCAATTTTGAACAATTTTTGTTTCGGGTCTCCATCCTGTTGAAAAATCACTGCATCTTCAGGGTAAGCGCTTTCGTCCAGAAAGTCTGGCAGATTCGATTCCAAAATGCGAAGATAGTCTTCCTTTTTCATGATACCACCTATTTCCACGAATGTCGCGACATTCCACCAAGTGAAGCAGCCCCACACAGACTACCTCCACCATGCTTCATGGTTTCTTTTACTTGGTACTTTTGCAATCTTTCATGAGGACGGTGCCAGTAGTATTCCTTTCCATCGGACTGAAACCTATTAATTTTAGTCTCGTCTGACCAAATTACTCTCTTCCAATCTTCTACGCTCCAATTCTTGTGAACTTTGCAAAATTTTAGACGTGTCGCTTTCGTTGACAGTGCTGGTTTTTTCTGTTTTATTGACGCTGTTACTCCGATTCTTTGAAACGCTCTACGTGCTGTCCACTCACTAACGGGTTTGTTTATGGCCGCTGCAACTTCTTTTGGTGTTGTCTTCTGCTTGGACATCATGAGGCGCTCCATATTTCGAGCATTCCTATCGGCAAGCAATCGTGGTCGCAATTCTTTTGTTTCAGGTGGGCTTATATTGTGTCTTTTTCTAACTTGAAGCACTGTACTGTGGCAAATATTTAGTGATTTAGCAATTTTTCGTGCTGAATCATTGTTTTTTTTGTCATTTCAACAATTTGGTTTTCCAAGTTTTTAGATATTTTCTTCATTTTTGCTCGAAAATGGAGATTCTCATAGAAGATGTAAAAACGAGTTACTGAAACAATCAAAACATGCCGCGCAATGTTTTCTGTGACAATAAGTATTTTAGAAAACGCTAAATTCACTCGAAGATAATCCCAAAATTTCACTTGCTCTTGTTTTAAAAATTAGTGTTAACTTATAGTTAAAACGAAACGTGCAAAAGTGGATACATTGGCTTTTTTCGTTGCTAGCACTAACATTAGTTACATTAACTTTATAATTTTGAAAATAGTTTATAATTTTCTATTTTTAAATATAAATAAAGAAATTAACGGCAAAAGTTCCAATTCGATTGGTGTGTTTTTTTGGTATAGGTTTTACAGATACTAAAAGTCACAGCATGTATCCATTAATGCTCGCCACTGTATATGTTTAATGCCTGCACCCGCATATACAAACATACTTACTCGCTAAATGGGATTCAATCGAGCATTTTGTATGAATTCCATATGGAAAACTACGAGTATAGGATGATTGCATTGAATGCGTTTATGCAAGTAAGTAATAAATGTTACGCATTATTCGATCAATGCACATGTGCATTATATGCCAATATGTCGATTTTAGTAAAACCCTATCGGTGTCAAAAAAAAAAGCAGAAGAAAGGGAGGGGAAAGATGGCGAAAAGTACAAGTAAATTGAAGTCAAATGCGTTAAGTTGCCACAGTATGTACAAATTCACAAACTCAAATTCTACGATGCTGCAGTATACTGCTGCATACAATATTATAGAATCATAATATTTCTGCATCAATTGTTTTACGATTCAATTGAAAGAATTTCTGAAGTGCAGCCAGCCAACAATGATGGCATCCGCAACAGTAACACCACCACCATCACCATCACCATTACCATTACCATCATTGCTACACACACTACCATTACACTACGTTCCATCTCACGTTCACATTCACTTCCGGTATCGCTTCCAGTTTGCACGTTATTTTCTTGAACTCATCAACTTTTCTTTTGAGTATGTAACAGGCAGCTTGTTATTTATTGTATATGTATATGTACATTCATACATACTCGTATGTATGAATGTATGTGTATGTTACCTTTATATATGCATATGCATGTCTTGTTGTTGTTGTTGTTGTTTTTGTTGTGCATGTTATGCCTCAATGAATTTGCAACGTTGCTCGGTACGAGTGTGCATTGAAGGATCGTGTTCTCGCATTAAGTCTAACATACTCTCTATATGTGTTTAGATGCAATTTTCTCTCATTCAATACTTACTCGAGTTATTGTTACATATCGCTCGTTTGCTACAAGACTGTCATAAATCAAAAAAACAAAATTATCAAGTTAAGTACCATATACAGAAAGTGAGATTATTTAGTGCTTTATTTATTTATTTTTTACTGCATCGTATGAACTCTTCATCTGCGATGAGTATTTGTCGTTATCGCTCCGATTGGTGATTGTGATTGGTGAATTGAAGTTTAAATGCGTTTTTCCCAAAATTTCTAGTTAGTTCTTTTTTAGTTATGACAGTCTTGTAGCAAACGAGCGATATGTTTGCTCATAAAATTTTAATCGTTGTTGTTGTAATTGTAGCAATTGTTATTTCCATTTTCTAAATTAGCAAAACGTCAGCGGTAACTCCTTGTAATCCCGGTATCATGTAGTACCAATGTATGTATGTATGTGAAATCATTGTAGGTAACTAGTATCTGTAGAGTTAAAATTAAATGAATTCGCAGCTGCTGCATACGCGCACAGCGGAAGGGAGTAGACATGGAGTAGACATTAGATATGTACTATATTATGTAGGTTGCAAAAAACTTTCAATCATCAACTCTTAGGTGTACATTATTTCAAAAAAGGTCATTAACGTCATTGTTCCGGTTTTGTTTTCAATAAAAGGGCAATAAATACATACCCGTAGATTTATATTAAAACGAGATGAGCATAAATGCATTGTTGATTGTTGCGAGGTCCATTGTTGCAATGACAGTATGTATGTGGTGTCACTTTGTTGTCCACACAATAGTGTCACAAATGTTGCACAACAAACACTCAGAATTAACTCATTTGAAAATTTCCATGTGTCAGCTTTAATCGCTAGAAATGCGTTCCAAATTGACACTTGAACGCGCGTTACCGCATTTCGCTGCCATACTACAACAATGAAAATCAAGGAGAAGTGTGTTTTTCTTTTGCATCCTTGATTGCACAAGGTTGGGTAAATTATTAAAGCGCTTGGCTGCGTAAACCCTAATTGTGCTTATACATAAATGTGACCCGATTTCATTTATTTTAATTTTAATTGTTTTCCTCTTGCCTCTCGTTACAGATAGCGCCACCTATGTCGGTAACATACTCAAGATTAAATCTGTCAAGAAGGAAGATCGTGGCACTTACTATTGCGTCGCTGATAATGGTGTCAGCAAAGGAGATCGCCGTAACATTAATGTTGAAGTGGAATTCTCACCGGTGATTACTGTGCCACGGCCACGTTTGGGTCAAGCGCTCCAATACGATATGGATCTGGAGTGCCACATTGAAGCTTATCCCCCACCGGCAATTGTTTGGCTGAAGGATGACATCCAACTATCGAATAATCAACATTATAGCATTTCGCATTTTGCCACTGCCGATGAATATACCGATTCCACACTGCGTGTCATCACCGTTGAGAAGCGGCAATACGGCGATTACGTTTGCAAGGCTGTCAATAAACTGGGAAATGCTGAGGCGCGTGTGAATCTCTTTGAAACAGTCATTCCCGTGTGTCCTCCAGCTTGTGGGCAAGCATACTATGGTGGCGCTGTGGAGCATATTGCTGCAACATCATTCGTTTTTGCGGGCATATTGATGGCTGCGTTGTTTGCCAGATAAATACATAGCGAAAACGTGCATAGTATAGTGGCGAAACAGTTGAATAGGTCTTTTTTATTAACAAATTCTCGTTTCCAAAAACATCAAAACTCGAATACGAATAAATTATCGAATATATCAAATAACAATACAAATACACACATACATAAACACATTCCAAAATGCAAATAGAAATGTATATGAAGTTCGTTTCAATAGAGTTGATTAACGAGGATTCTTCTCTTGCATTTAAGAATATATTTCTGGATATGCTTAGCATCCTAATGCAACTCTTTTTGGAGAGAACGATAATTATTTTAAGTTTAAAGTCTCAAAATTGTCAACTTTTTGCTTGAAGTCATTTTTGTTATTGTATAAAAGCGAAACAAAACAGAAACGTCCAATTTAAGTTAAGCATTCATGTATTTTTTCTCTTTTGTAAACCTCCTCCATGTTTTCACGTCTGAAGCATATGCAATACACATGCAACGGTAAATCCTGTGGCAGGATTCTCTCAATCTAAAGTCTAGTAAATCGTTAAATCTCTGAATGTGAACTCTTTACAATGTGAACCCTAACGACGATTTTCTTTGTAGATCATGTATTGCCAAATTTCAAATGTTTTAATTAAATATTAAACCATAACTAATTATAATTTTCTATTTCATGTCTGCCCCGTCCGCTTGAACATTTCTATTTTATATTCACAAATATTATATTATTCTTTTAAATCTTAATATAATTTATTAACAAATTTTAAAGAATGAAATTATGCTAATTTCTTTTGCAAAACATCACACACTCTATACTAAGAAACGAAATATTTCCGGTTAAGATTTTTCATTTCTTTTTCAAAATTTAAGATTCCCGATTATTTCTATTAATCTTTATTATTTCTGGATTAAAACTAAATTCTTTATATACTTAAGTCTCCTGTTTGTCTCATAAAAAAGTAAACAACAAATATTTGAATTTGTATTTTAATATTAATGTACGTATTTATGTACTTTTTAGAAGCAAAACTAAATTTACAAAATTTTTACAAATTAATTTTACAATTAAATAAAGAAAAACAAAGACCTTTTTTGTATAATGTGTATTGTCTGTACATCAATTAGATTATGTAAGCGTATATTTTTAATTAATAGATTTTTACCCATATTTAATTGGGTGTAAATAAAATTCCCTTAATAAAAATAAAATAATTAAAATCAAAACAAAAAAAGATGGAATTAAAATTTTTTAAATGGATAATTAAAAAAACAGTTTCCAACATTACCAAACTGTTCCCAACTGTAATATTTTGAATATAACATTTTCTTTTTTTTAACCCTCTCTCTTTAATCATTGTTGTTTCTCGGTTTTTGTTCTTATATTCGTGGTCATACCCCTCGTGGTTGACCCCTCGTAAGTCACTTTGAGAAAAAACAAAAAATGGTATATTGAAATGAAAGTTTCTTCTTTTATTAGTAATTTGTATATCATGTTTCACAAAACAATCGAGACGAGAAGTCTCTGTTTTAATATATAAATTAAAATTTTAAGAAAATATTTCAAGCTAATTTCACAGTTAAAGTTTGCTCTTTGCTCCTTAGCAGTACAGTAATTTTCGTACAGTAATTTTGAAATTTCAACAAAAATACATAACAACTTTATTCAGAAGTAATCTGTGTTTAAGTAAAGCTGTATTTACTGAACTTAAAATTATTAGTTCACACCTCCATTATTAGGTCAGACAAACAGACATGCTCTTTAGGAATGCACATAGTCTGGTAAATCAATAAAAAATAGTAAATTTAATTTTTATACTATACTCACATAATACTAATTCAAGAACCATGGGTATGCTACAAACGTATCTGTGGCCTTGGTGTGGCCATTACGTGGGGACAAATCCTTAAATGTGAAGAGAGTAATCGACCGCGTGCTTGTATTATCATGCCGCGAATGATGGAATACACAATGCACAGACAATACTGTTCTCAAGACATTGTTGCGGCAAAAATAAAGTACTGGAAAGGTGGGAGTAGTGTCGAAACTATAATAACCTCCTCCCTCAAAGGAATTAGTGGAAGTCGTCCAGTACGCGGAATCCAGTGGTTTGGGACTTATCGTGGGCTGTGATGCAAATTCACAGAACATTGTATGGGGTAGCAGTAAATATAATCCCAGGTTTTCCAGACTACAGGATTTCATTCTGTCAACTGATTTGGTGATCCAAAACATTGGTAACAAACCAACTTTTGTGACTAACAGAAGACAAGAAGTGATTGATCTTATGCTAACCAATAGGAAGGTGGCAGATCAGATCACCCAATGGCAACTTCTAGAAGAGGTCTCCCTCTCAGATCATCGCATTATCGAATTCCGGCAGGGTACTGATTTTATGCCGATACCTAGTGGACGGAATCCGCGCAAGGCGGACTGGGATAGGTTTGGTGAGCTTCTTGAGGAGCGAATACCAACCCTTAATAAACTCCGAACTAAAGCTGTGATCGAAGAAGCGATCAATAGACTGGAAGGGACTTTGATTGGCTGCTAGGAGGAGGTATGTCCGCTTAGAGCGAGGCAGTCCCGTGGTGGAATGCTGAACTTTCGAAGCTTCGCAAAAGATCTAGAAAACTACTGAATAGGGTCCTAAAAACCCGAAAAGAAGTTGACTGGACCAGTTTCCATATTGTTCAGAAGGAATATAAGAAGAAAGTGAGGTCCGCCAAACTTGACTCTTATAGTCGCAAGACCGAATCAGTTCCATCTTATCTGGGTTCCTGGGCACTGTAGAGTTCCTGGGAATGAGAAACCCAACCCGAGTTGGCCAACTGTGGATCAAAGAACATGGCTTTTGGGACCAGAGCCAATAGTCAGGACCAGTTTGGCAGGTGCCATGCATTGAATAAAATCTTATGCTAATGATTTACATAAGAGACGCTGGTACAATCTGGACATCTGTAAAACGGCTAAGTGTTTTGTGATTTGTCCAAACAGGAAGGCAGCAGAATTCCTTCTTAAATTAGGAAGGAAGGACCTGCGCCGGATGGTGGGACTCTTCATAGGACATAATCCATGGGGCCAAAATAATACCACCATCGGTATCACCGAGGTCCCGACCTGCACATCTTGTCTGGAGGAGGTGGACAGCACAGAGCATTTTCTCTGCACATGTCCCGCCTTTGCCAGAACGGGATGGCGCATTTTGGGTTTCGATGTCTCAGGAATGGACAAAGTTCACTCCTTCCCCTTCTGCGATCTTCTGAGATTTGTGATAGAAAATTTGCGGAAGAGAACGTAGTCCCCCTATAACCCCTTTTTCAACCTTTTCCCTCTTTTTCTCTAACCCCTTACTTGTTGTCACCCCTTCTTCTTTTCCTAGGCCTTAAGTGCAATGGGCTACATAGTCTGAGTGCTTGAGGAACTGTCCTGCACTCGTAGGTCAGGTTCTCGGTCTTCTTTACATCCATCCATCCATCCATATTGCATTTAAAATCTTGGAATTCATGTAGACAAAATAAAAGTCGGTGCAAAAATCATAGCTTCGCAGGTCCTCATATATTTTTCAGAGACTACAGCTGACCAAACTTTTGGAACTTTTCATATGAAAAAATAGGCAAATGTCACTTTTAACAATTTTTTAAATAATCTTTTGATAGCATTTGATCCCAAAGAATACTTTCGCATCTATGTTCCTTATGAGTATTTACGCTTTTCGTACACTTGGTCACTTCATTTCCCCGGGGTAGGCAAAAAACTTGGAAATAGAATTTTAGAATAGTGGTGAAGTGTCATATAGAAGAGATGTAGAGCCTAAATACATTTGAAATCATTTCAAAATCGTATTACCACTGCTTCTGTTACCGGTTCAAAATGTATTAAAGAAAGAATATCCTATATTTCCTGATAGAATCCAAATTTGTCAATAGACTGATTATCAGAAATGCAAGTTTTTATCGCATTTTAATACTTACGTTCTTTACATTTCTTACATTCTATAAAATCATCTAAGGATCTAGAAAGAAAAAAATCTGAGTTTGAGCCAGTCCTTCAACATAAATTTATTATTATGGAATTTGGGTAGAATTCTATAACGTAAGGGTTTGGCTCTTTCGCCATCATAAATTTTAGAAATTGTATCTTTATGCATTTTTAATTTGTTATGCCAGATTAAGAATAAGTGTCGAATATGTAAGAAAGTCTGTATGAGGAACGGCTACTACTGTTTATTGGTTAAAGTTTATTTATAAATTCATATTTGAGAGCAAAGTTTAATAAAAATTGTATGTATATTACGACTTAATCGATGTGCCCACAGTAGCCATACGATAATACATTGTAAATTCTGATTCATAGTCTGCATAACTTTGATTGTTAAAACATTTTGAAACAGGTATATAATTACGCATTGGATTCTCCAAAGAAAATTTATAAATTCTTTCCACTTTCTGCAGTGTATGCTTTGTATTGACAGCGGTAATATCAATTCTATCCAAGAGCTCTTCGATGTGCTCACGCTGCTGTTTAATTTTTTGCTTAAAGATTTGTGGATCAACTGAAAAAATCAACATTTCAAATGCCATTATAAATTGACACAAAAATTAGCTATGCGCAAATGAAATACCCATAATTAAATCCAAATCCAATTTCAATTCATTTGAATGTTTGGCTATTAAATCCGCCCACATAATGCGACTGCATACTTCCTGCAATGCACCAAAGGGTGTAAGTAAAATGCCCGGAGCCAATTGTTTGGCTGAAGAGAGTTCGCCTGATTCAACAACAAGTGGGTTGGGTGAAAGATAAAATGCGCTGGTAATGAAATGAAAATAGTCAAGTCTTTTGATTGAAAATACAATTTCGTATGTTGCGCACTCACCATTCTTTCGGCATGTAATTGAACTTTCCCAATGGTATTTCGTTAAAAGTGAACAATTCAGTTGAATGTGGCGGCACAATGAAGCGTTCTTCAGCGTTGAACCCGCCGGCGATGCTGCTGCTCGGCGCTGGCATAAGCGTCGCATCCGCGGTACCAAAACTGCGTCGCATTGTGGTGTTATTCAATGACATTATCGTGGAGTCGAAATCTAATTTTGTGCTGCAGAAAACAAGGTCGTTACCGCCCAGCTCAAAACTGTCGCCACCGCCGCCAGTACTGGCCATAACAGACGTACTGCTATTACTGTTGCTGGCTTTAAGTTTTGAAGGCAGAAAATTAGATTTTGATGTGGCAATTGTAGCTGCACAGGATGCCTGCATATCATCGAACATGTGCTTCATCATATTCTTGGAATAGAGTATCTTCTCTTTTATCTGATTCAACTGTATCATTTCGTATTGTATGCGATTTATCGAAGCGCTTATATCGCTGTATACTTGCTTTATAGACCCGAGAAGTACCTAAAACAAAAAAAAATTTAATTTTTGGCTAAGCAGAATAGAATGAATATTCCACCTCATGTTCTTCCAATGGCTTAGCATCACTCTTAATTTCTGTCTTGTATTGTTCAATAATCTGTGCGAGATATTCATTTTGTCTCTTTAAAAAGATGCGCAAATTATACTGCACAATATAAACAGATATAATATCATCGACATCATCCTTCCCTGCCTCAGCATTGAAAAGATTCACTTTTTTTTGCAATTCATCGACAAAGGGACCATATGCATTGGCAAAATGCTCTTCCAGGATGGAGCATTCGTTACGTGCTGCCAAGTACTTAGCCACAATTCCAAGAAGATCAGCTTTTGTTTTCATTAGTTTCAACTCAAATGGAGAGAATGGATCCTTTGTCGAAGCAGCACCAGCCGATCCACTAAATGAATGAACGCCACCGCTAGTTTCTTTGTCAAGATTGGACTTATTCAATACTATGATATATTGCAATTGTTCTTCTTTTAAACGCATGATAGCATTGAAGATTAAGAAATTCGGTACATCAGCAAAGATGCTCCGCATTTTCTTCCACAATTCTTCCTTAGCATTTTGCATACTATGAGCTGATCAACAAGAATTCAAAGTAATAATTAAATACTCAGCAAGAATTCATCAACTTTTTCACTTACGGCTATTGTTATCTACGAAAAAATTATAGAATGCATCCAATTCCTTTAAGGCGCTCCTTACTGCGTTCATTGCAGCACTTTCACTGGCATTCTTGCTAGATAATTTAACCGGCATGGTATTAATAATTTGTTCTTTATTTTGTTCCTCTTTTCTAATAATTCTATCTAAAGATTCCCTTTTAAATTCAAGTAAATTAACCTTGGCCTGTGTTGTTTCATGTCTATGCTCCAAATCGATGCAACGCAAATCTAAATGAGTACGAATATTATTAAAGGACTTTACAAACTTTTCTCCATACTTTTCGTTTTAATAGATGCGGCAATTACATCGTATTCCAATTTATATTCCTCCAAACGCGTTTCAACTTCTTCCTTTCTCTTTTGCAATTCTTTTACTTTAAGTAACGTTTGAACTTCTTTTGGTAGGAAATTACGTGCGCGAACCTACCAATATATAAAAAGATGGATAATTAATAATCGCTACCTGCGATTGCTTGAGCGTTCAATCAATTGAAATTAATGCTGCTCTAATATGGTATATCAGCACTCACCGGCACTACTTGATTCTGAAGTTTTTCCATTTCTCTTATAAGAATATTTTCACGCACTTCTTGCACATATTGCCGTGGTTGAACTCGCTTTACTAGATCACAAAATAAACTACGCTGTCGCGATTTGAAGATCCTTGAAAATGTCTCATTGGTAAAATCGTCATCCCAAGAAATTTATTGTCATATACTCACGATTTCAGTGCATCCTCGCCAGGTATAAAGTCGGGTGGACACCCAAGTTTCGTGGCCCAAATGCGGAATCCCTCAATATCGTCTTCAAGAGGCATCTTAAAACAACAGTTAATTAAAAAAAAAACTAATGAAATGAATAATAATAATGAACTAATGACTAATTAGCACTTCACTAAGAATTTAAATCCCACCTAACAAATTTAAATTCAATTTCGCTCTGTTTGTTTTACACAGTGAACACAAAAATTCACAGTTGTCAAATGGGGGTTTCTCTATTGGCCACTTTTGCTACACAAAAAAGCTAGTTTATAAAAAAAATGGTTCGTTTGTTTAAACACAATTTTCTCGGACGACAATAATACGTTAAAATAACTGATCAGCAAATTATTATAATTGGGCAACAACTTCGACTACTTAACGCCAATACCATACAAATTTAACCCACCTTAGGATACAAAAAGATGTTTTATTTCAGAGGGTGTGTAGGGTATATAAAGTTCGGGCGTGGCCGAACTACTAATCGAGCAGCCGAGAAGAGAAGACGTCCACCGCAGCAACCAACCCAGCATTTAGAAGATCCGTTACCCGACACCGCTACTCAAATCATCAAGGAAAATCGAGGTGGAAAAGGTACGCCCTAATTATATTTTTATAATTAATAAATATTGTTAGAACGCTTACTGCTGCCTTTCTTTTCTTATAAACACGATACTCTTCGCCTCCAGTCTTAAACAACTCAGCAGGCAGACCATCTGTATCTGCAGCCTTATTGTTTTTCAGCCGAGCGATGGCTGCTAATACCTCATCATAGTCAGGTCTTCAATGCCGTCAGTGATTGGGGTTTCTGGAGCAGATTCTGTACTTTTTGTTTTCCATAGCATAGTATTTTCTTATAATAATAGCTGAATTTCTTTCAAAACTTCCTTATTTATATTGAGTCATTTCCTTTTTTGTATAATATACAGGAAAATGACTCAAATATATGTATAATATACAACAAGCATTTTGAGAGCAACCGGTGTGGTGCGCATAACATACCGTTTAAGAACGTTTTCAATTTCTTCATAAATTGTTTTGAAGTAAGTACGTTTTGTAAAGTTAGTGTTCATATGATAAGAACATTCTGTGAAAGATTAAAAACGGATTTACCAAATATTGAGATACTAAAGCAACGCTGTCTTAATGCTCAGGTTATACTAGCAAGGCGTGAGGTAAAGTAATGTGAAGTAACGAAATGTCACTTAATTTTCTGTTTTCCGCAAAAGTAATAGAAGTAGGTATAATACGCGTGAAGCAAAGTGACGTGAAGCAAATATCTGTAGGTAATAGATTCCTACGTTACTTTACAAAACTTTGAGAGCTGAAATTTTGAATTGTAAAAACAGTGCAAAATGGTACTTTATTAAATAAAACTAAGCTATTGCTTCCAATATGTTTTAATATGCAGTATCTTTTATTTATTTTTTTGTTTTGTGGACAAAAATAAGCTGTACAGTTTTAAGTGACGAGAAATAATTTTATAACTCTCTCTGTGGTAAAGTGACAACAAAAATATTGTCTCTCTCCATTTTCCAAAACTCAAAATCTTTGCTTTACTTTACTTTTAATGGAACAACAGCCCATGGAGGGCCTAGGCCGAGCTTTTCGCATCCACTCATGTTGTGCGTGTTATATTTGTACATGAATGGAAGGGACCTACAGTTTAAAGCCGAATCCGAACGGCGAAGTGAAAAGCTTCTCATAGCAATTTTTACTCTTGTAGGTTTGTATTGCTTGCCAAGAGGTGGTGTCGTGTAGAAAAATTATTTTTTTTACTTTTTGATTTTGCCTGTGCCGAGATTCGAACCCCGGACACTCTGCGTAGCAGTTCAACGCACTGCCACTACGCCACAGCGACCTGTTATTATACAGGGTGATATTAGCGCTACATAAAGTACATGCCGCAACTCATTCAATAACATACATAACGTTTCCTTGCTGCTAGACTGTCATAAATAAGAAAAAAAAATGTTAGTTAAACAAATAGCAGTAATTTAGTTCTTTATCTTGTGTGAAAAAATTTTTTCTGTATCTGTTGAGCTCTTTAGTCCTCTTTTAGACACAGCGATTTCTCTCTGCGATTTGCTGTTTGTGGGCGAGGTTGTGGAAACGAAAGGCGACGAGCGATTTTGTTAAACATTTTTCATTATTTTTCATATTATTTTAACATGGCATATTTATAAATTTACAATACATTTAAATTGACTTGATTAAATTGACATTGTTTTTTATTTTGATATTTGACTCATGTTGCTAAAAGGTATCGACGATAGAACAGTGTTACAAAAGAGAAACGCAGTGAGAAATCACATGAAAATTGCTATGCCTAAAAAGGGACTTACGTGAGAAGAGTTTTTGCCCTTACCAATTGTATGGAGTGAAAAGTTTTAAGTTTTTTTTCCAAATTTATGTTTTTGAGGTATGACGATAGTCTGCAGCAAAGGAGCGATAAGTAAATACGGTAACCTCGAACTGAATGCTGTTTAGCAGTGTCTAGTGAACACAACCACAAACAATGATTGACAATTGCGCGCAAACATAAATTAAAGTTTCAATCGTGGATAAACGGCCAAGGAGATGTTGGAAAATCACTGCCCGAAAGAAAACCATAAGACTGCAGCAATTTATTAATAATTATATTTAAATTACAATAAAATAGTGATAAAATGAATAGAATAAAATCTTTTCTGAATAGCCAACATGGAATTGGTAAGTTTAACACGTACAGACATTATGCATCGAAAAAAAGGTACTGGTAAAATGGCTCCAAAAATTTCGGCTGTTTCGCGCGAAAGTCGAGCGCCAAAAATTGTGGGTGAAGTACTAAAGTTAAAAAATTTTGTTACAAGCTTCGAATGTGCGCATTGACCCCATTGAAGTAAATATTGCAATAAATTGCCATTGCCAAACTAGAAAAAAAAATGCTGTGTTAACAAAAAAAATTTAGTTGCATAGAAAACATTCCCAGGTTAAAACAATGACTTTTTTATGCTTGCAGGTAACAACTTTAACTATGATTTTTCGTTACGGCGCCTAGCAGTGGCAAAGGAGGACAGCTGGCGTGGCATATTACCATCGAGTTATAGTTCGGATTATAATCCAGAACCGCCAATATTCTCAGCAAAGTTTGCCAATTGCGATGGATATCGTCATATACTAGCAATAGCTAATGAGGATGGTAAAATAGCATTGCAGGACACAACAAAGCGGAATGATGAGGCGGAAGAGAAGGCGCTGAATGGCACGCAGTGCCATTTTAATGCCGTATTCGATTTGGAATGGGCGCCTGGGCAAATGCGTTTTGTTTCGGCTTCAGGTGAGTTAGCAGCATTCGTGCCCTGAAATTAGGCAATCAAATATGTACTTCTGTTTATTAAAGGTGATCATACGGCGCGTCTTTGGGAAGTCACTAGGTCAGACTTGCGTGAGATTCATGCCTTTGTTGGACATATACGCTCCGTGAAGACAGCGGCATTTCGTAAATGCGATTCGTCCGTTTTTGCTACGGGCGGCCGTGATGGCGCCATCATCATTTGGGACACGCGCGCTAATCTAAATGTGGATTTAACACCGCGTGCAGATAATTGCATTTATAGTGGGCATGTGGGTGGCCCCGGAACACCTGTTTCGCAACGAAAGCGTTCGCGGACTCCGAAAATGACGCCGAATACAACATCGAGTAGTATTACAGGCTTGGCGTTTCAGGTGAGTCTATGAATGCTTTCAAAGACGCTTAAAAAGTAAATTTAAATGTTTTGGGTTCGTGTAGGACACCAACACACTTATATCGTGTGGTGCTGGTGACGGGGTCATTAAAGTGTGGGACTTGCGTCGAAATTACTCTGCATATAAAAAAGAGCCACATCCCAAGCACAGTTTGCCGTATGCGGGTTCATCAACCTTCAGAGGTTTCACTAATTTAGTAATAGACAAAATGGGTTCGCGGTTATTTGCCAACTGCATGGACAACACAATATATAGCTACAATCTGTTCTCGTATTCACCTCAACCACTAGCTAGATATAAAGGTTTACTCAATAGCACCTTCTACATTAAGTCATGCCTTAGCCCAGACGGCAAATATCTACTTAGTGGTAGTAGCGATGAGAAGGCTTACATTTGGAATTTGGAACACCCTCATGAACCGCTAGTTTCTCTCTCGGGCCACTCTGTTGAGGTTACATGCGTTGCATGGGGCGCTACCCATGATCGTCCCATAGTGACGTGCAGCGACGATGCACGTCATAAAATCTGGCGCGTTGGCCCAGAGCAAATTACAGAATCTGATCGTAACGAATACTATCGTGGTCAGTCGGAATTTGTGCGTCAGTTTGGCAACAAGCAAGCAGTCACTGGCTCCACGCACAAGTATAATTTGCGTGACTTAGAGTCGACACCACGTTCCTTGAAACGTTTAGTTGAGCAGAATGAGCGAACGCCCGGGTCTATGGAGAAGGTCCCATCCAAACGCTCATTCTTGGAAATGTTGGGTTCTGTTGCAAACAATGACTATGCGCCGGAAGAGCAAGAACGAAAGCGTACAAAAACACTGGAGTCGAGAGGTATGTACAAATTGTATGTTTGTTTTTATAATGCAGTTTTTATAATAATTGTATTTAGGCCGTCGTTTGTTTAGTCCTTCTACAAGCAGTGGCGGCGGTACAGCATCCTGCTCCAGTTCTAGCCCTACACAGTCTGTGCGCTGTCTGCCTATACTTTTATCGACAATACCTGAAGAGAACACAGCATCAACCTCAGTATCGGGACTTATCACTAGTCCCTTGAGCCGAAATCAATTGCCCAGCAGTGGCAATCAGGAGAATAACCAAAAATCGCCGTCATTCCCATCCACAAGCAACAAAATGTTGAATGCCACAACGTCTTCACCTCTCAGCGACCGTGCAGTAATGGAAAATCTCAATCATGTTTACACTTCGCCACCAACAACATCATCTTCAACGCAGATTAACTTAGGCGCCTTAAATTCCATTTCCTCCGTATCTATTATAGGCAGTAGTCAATATCAGTCGCTATCTGATTCTGTGATTTTCTCGCCCACATCGAATTTGCCTAATTACGTAGTGGATGGCGAAGCACCTCATCTTAGAATAATGTCACCCAAACGTAAACACAAAGAAAAAGTGGATTGGTTAACAAAAATACGCAAACAAAAGTTAATGTCATCAACGCGCAGCACAACGCTCACTGAGAAAATTAACGAAGAGCGCTTGAACCTAGATTCACATAATTCAGCAGCAGCTGCTGTTGGAGGTGTGTGTAGCGGTGTGATATCCTCACCGCGTGTGCAAAATCTGCGTCAATCGGAAGGTAGTCCGCGTACTGCTAAAACCCCGCGCAGGCGCATGTCCAGTGCTACAGGAGCAGCAGCGCAGCAAGATTACATGTCCCCTTCCATATTGACAGCATCTCCATTATCGCAGCATCATCCCAAAACTCCTACGTCAAGTAGACGCAATAGCGAAACTACAATTCTGCGTTTCTTTAGCGTTCAAACACAGCATAGAACTAATCACGACAATCAACAACCTGATACCTTTGCCTCAGCGATGGAAACAGAATTGCAGCCTTTATTACCAGCTACCTCCGCCCCCTCCAACACAACAATGATACACACACCTTCCACAACCATATGCTCTGAGCAACTAACTAACTAGTTTGTTAAGCTTAAACACAAAATTTTTTTAAAATTGTAATATCCTCTGATAACTATTATTCTGTTATTGTTACAATTAATTTTAACTATTCTTATGGTAGTTTCTGTTAACTACTTTTTAAATAAGATAAGATTTAAATTTAGAAAAATGCCTAATTTAGTAGTTCAAATGGAACAAAAATGGACTTGCAAATAAAAACCATTAAAATAGATCTTAAAGTTATTGCAACTGTACTATTCAATACATTATCCAGGTCTGCCATGGGATCCGATCGCTGCCGGAATCGGATTTGAATCCGGCAGAAATTTGGTTACACTATATGTTTGAGGCATAGGACTATATATATCACAAAACTAAATTTGAGAAGTCTGTCCCCTGACTTCAAGCTTCACTCAACGCATTTGGATCCTACCCATTGGAAAATAACGAACCTTTTGGAGTAAAGTAAAATAAAGTACTCATACCGCTATTTTGGAACATTCCAAAGTTCCAAGAAGCATATTTCAACAGGAACCTAATGTCAACCAAATTCAGCGTTGCGCAAATAACTACTGAACTAAACTCGCAAATAATAAGCAATTCAAACACAGTAAAATACAAAATAGTGTATTTCATATGTATGTATTGAGTTCTTTGAATGAACATTCTAACGAGATTAAGATTTATATTTACAAAGCTTTTTTTTAGTCTTGCATGCATGCAGTATACACATATGTTGCGATTTTATCGTGTAGTTTCAATGATGATTTCATGCGTATCCATGTGGGGCACTGTTACTTCAAACTTTATTGGGGTATAGATACCAACATTTTGTTGTGTCGCCGCTACATTCAATTGTTCCATCGCTGTTTTGGTGTGGTGTGTGTTAGCAGTCCCCGTACCAGTACATGCATTTTCGTGTAACTCGAAATCAGCAAAATTATCATAAATACTACGGCAAATTGCACACTCGAAAGCGCTGTAAGAGAATTACCCATGTCATATCATTTCATATCAATATAAAAATTCTTTCCATTAGTTTACTTACACTGGTTGTGTACCCATTTCCAGACTTTGTCGCGCTGCAACATTTGCAGCCTGTACAGCTGCATTGACATCAACATCAACACCTTCCTTGACATGAGCTTGCAAATGCTTCTTGAAATTGGTAAGCTGAATGAAAGATTTCTGGCAGATAGTACAGGCATATGGCTTGGTATTCAAATGTCCCATAATGTGTTTCTTGAGGTTGACGCGCTGTGAGAAATAGCGACCACAACGTTTACAGCGAAACGGTTTCTCGCCAGTGTGCGTTAGTTGATGGCGTTGCATGTTACTTTGCTGAGTGAATGCTTTGGTGCAAAAATTGCATTGGTATGGACGTTCACCATTATGCACTGAATAGTGTCGTTGCAGATTGACAGCCTGAGCAAAGGCCTTTTCACAAATGCGGCAAACGAACGGACGCACATCGTTGTGCACCTTCATGTGACGCTCCAAATTGCCGCTATTGCAAAAGAACTTGGAACACAATTTGCATTCATACGACGATTTAGCTTGGTAGTGAACTTCCTTTTTGTGCAGCAACTGATCGCGTTTGCAGCTAAAAGTCTGCATCGTGTCGTATCGGACGCAAAGCGAAAAAGTAAAACGGGAAATAAAGAAAAAACTGAAGTGTTAATTGCATGCGTATCTTACCTTTTTGCATCGTTTGCAGTTGTAAATTGGTGAATTTGATTCATCAAACTCATCGGCGGCAGACATGTTAAGGCGGCGGCAACAGCGTCAAAAACGACTGCAATTTCATTTGAAAAGAGATATTTATTAATGAAATCGAATGTATTTTATCAAATCTACTTACTGCAATGGAAATTCTCATGAAATTTTATACAAATTTAATATATTATTTTTCTGCTTCTTTACAAAACGCTAAATTTTTTGTCGGCGGCCCTACCGTCTTCCTCAACTCGCAAAAAGAAATTATGACAGCAGCGACGAGTGTTGATTTACCACTGTTGCCAGATAAAGGATTTGCCTTTTAAAATGTTTTAAATTTCATGTAAGCGCCAATGTTGCCAGATTCCAGATTTCCGTCGTGTTGTGTGACGAACGTCTATATGTCGAGGTCTATATGCCGAGTCGAACGACCTGACACAATTAGTGACCGAACCGCCATATATTCCTTGTATCGCAAGGCAAGCTCAAAACATCTTTGACCTTTTTCTTACTTCTCTTCATGGCAAATATGATGTAAGTCCCAGGCACCTCTTAGAAACTCGGACCACTGTACCACATTAGCATCCATTCCGTATTCTCGAATCCACAACCCTTTGACGATAGTTCCAAAGCCATTAACGTGGTTTTGCAAAAAGGCAAACTGAAATGGTCTCAGTAAATTTTTTGGAAATTGCGTTTTACCGATCAAAACATAGAAACCAGTGCTAAAATGGTAGAAGAAATAATTTTATTAGGAATGCGGTCTTTCATTCCTAATAAAATGATTAGCGTTAATCCTATAGACAATTTATGGTTTAATGCGTCTTGCAGATCAGCAGTCAGGTCCAAGTGGTCGCTTTCAGGAACTGCCAATCTGATAAGAATGCCAATACTGAACAGTAGCGTAAGCAGGACAGAATTCGCTCTTATGCCACTCTAAAGCGCGAAAAGTTTATACACGAGCAGCGTCAGCACCCCAAT
Source organism: Palloptera scutellata (assembly GCA_958295655.1). Lineage (NCBI taxonomy): Eukaryota > Metazoa > Arthropoda > Insecta > Diptera > Pallopteridae > Palloptera > Palloptera scutellata. The sequence continues at coordinate 44,251,254 of OY282451.1, forward strand.
TCCATACAACTTTTGGTCATTTGTAAAGAAAGTAAAGAAGCAAACGTCAATTCTTCAATTCCAACTCTTTTTCCGTATTGCAACCTGTTGGAAGGTTGCCAATGTCCAACCAGTTCCTAAAAACGGGAAGACTCTGGAGCCTGCGAACTGTCGCCCCAACGCAATCTGTCCTACGCTATCCAAAGTCATGGAAAGTGTAGTTAGCTTTCACTTGGTCAAATATCTTGAACAAAATGAATTGCTTAGTGACCGCCAATACGATTTCCGCCAAAATCACTCTACGGACGAACTCATGGCGGTCCTTACCGAACACTGATACCATAGTGCCCATGGCTTCGGTGAGAGCAAGGCGGTTGCTCTGGATATTTCAAAGCCGTTTGACAGAGTGTGGCATAAAGCACTAGTGTCAAAACTGATTGCGCATGGGATCGGGAGTAACGTGACACGATGGATTACGAACTTTCTAAGCGGACGCTCTATCCGTGTTGTAATAGACGGCATTGTTTCGGAAGATCTTGGCATTAATGCTGGAGTGCCGCAGGGTTCGGTCCTCTCCCCTACCCTCTTACTTGTCTTCATTAATTACCTTCTGTCATTAACGAAGAATCCCATTTACTCGTTTCCAGATAACAGCACAGTGGGGTCTCACGAATAGAGTTGAGTTCAATGCGCGTAAGACCCAATGCCGTCTGTTATCTCACAAACGAGTTTCCCAACCGCCCGTTATCCTCCTAGATTTGGGTGAGGAGTGAGTGGCAACGGAAGGCAACGGGAGCTTCTGGAACGTATTCAACATCGAGCGATAAAGATAATAGGAGACAGTAGAGTTTCCAGCTTTATTGACGCCTTGTCGAGCATGGTCGAAACGTGGCTTGCAAATCAACACAATGCTCTGCCTTCATAAGGGTACACCTTGTGTGTTGAGTGTAACAATAAAAAATAACTTTTTTAGTTTGACATAATCGGACTAGTGTGGCCAGATTTGTGGGTACCAACACCACAAGCTGGTCGCTGTGGTGTAGTTAGTAGTGCGTTGGCCTGCTATGCAGGTCCGGGGTTTAAATCTCGGCACAGGCAAAATGCCTATGAAAAGCTTTTCACTTCGCCGTTTGGATTCGGCATACAACTGTACGTCTCTTACATTCATGTGCAGGGGTTTTTTTTAGAAGTGGTTTTCAAGAAGAAATAAAACGCATATAATTTAATGTTATGGCCAGGAATTTAGCTTTATTATAGATAAGGATTTGCCATTATGTTTTAAAAACGGTTTCGGGCAAGTGGCCGCCGCGGCTGGTTCGAATAAATTCCAGCCGAGATGCCTAATTTTCAATTACTTTTTGTAGCAATTGGGGCCGTATGCCAGTAATAACGCGCCGAATATTCTCTTTCAAGGCGTCCATCGTCTCGGGCTTATCTGCGTAGACAAGCGACTTCACATAACCCCACAAAAAATAGTCCAGCGGTGTTAAATCACATGATCTTGGAGGCCACGCCACAGGCCCACGACGCGAGATAATGCGCCCTCCAAAAGTTTCCTTCAATTAATTGATTGTTTCGTTGGCTGTAAGGCATGTAGCGCCGTCTTGTTGGAACCAAAGGTCGTCCACATCAACATCCTCCAATTCAGGTACGAAAAAGTCATTAATCATGGCTCTATAACGTTCCCCATTGACTGTAACATTATGACCGGCTTCATCTTTGAAGAAATATGGACCAATAACTCCCTCTGCCCATAGAGTATACCAAACAGTGACTTTTTGAGGATGTAACGGCGTCTCAACAATGACTTGTGGATTAAGATCACTCCAAATGTGACAATTTTGCTTATTAACGTACCCATTCAACCAAAAGTGAGCTTCATCGCTGAACAAAATTTTCTTGTGAAAATCGCGATCGGTGGCCATCTCGTTTTGTGCCCAGGAGTAAGTCTATTCATTATGAAATGGCAAACCAAACTGAGCATAAATCAAGTGACAGCTGTCAAAAAGACCAACTCCGAAAAAAGTATTGCCAGAAAAACACCCTTTATAAGTACAAATATAACACGCAAAACATTAATGGATGCAATGGGTTGACGGCTATGGGTTGTTGTGTCATTAATAGAAAAGAAGAACACAAAAAACCGCGCATTTTTTTTATATGACCCAATATTTTATGATTGACTAAAATCACTGTAGTAAATCAATCTTGATGAAAGATTTAAAAAAAATCGATGGCAGAAAAACATCATGATTAAATGTAGACTTGCTCACTGCCTTCCAAAAGTATTTTATTTGTGATTTTATGTGACAATCGTATTATCTCTTTCTAAAAGCTTTCTACTGCCATCAGCGCCACTGAGTAAATTGAAATTTTTTAACACAGGGAGACTAATAGAAAATTTTAAACTATGCATGGAAATAATAATATATGAAAATAGCAAAGCTTTGCACACAGCAAAGGAGCCAAATATTTGTCAACCGACTATTACCAATGAATTCCTTGACCCAAGCAGCATAGAAAATAAACATCTTGCCCTTCATTAACTTAAAAGTTCTTCGATTTTTATTAAATTTATTGTGTTATTTTATACGAATTTTTTGTAATAATACTTTATTAATAAAGATTGCTATTTATATTTACTTCTGTTCTACATATTAAAAATAAATAGTACATATTGATGATTTCAAATTTGTTTTTATTTTTCAAAGGTATTCAATGTAAATTGCATAAGCATTTTACTTGTTTTTATTATTTACTATAATGAAAAACTCATTTTGCTTATTCAGAAACTTATATAAATTTCGTTTTAACATAAATGTCATAAGTATGTATTTATGTTTTTTATATTTATATTTTAATCTGCAAACAAGCAAATTAATTATTTTGAATTATAAATTAAATGCATTTATTTGGGGGAAACATACATTTCAATTTACATAAAAAATAAATTTATATACTAATATTTTAACGTTCATTTACATATGCAGATAAACAAACACAAAAAGTAATCGAGTTATATAAATAAATATAAATAAAAACAAGATTATTAATACAACTTTATATCAATACTTAATACGATTGAGAAATTCCTTAATATTATATATCGCTACCTCAATCATTTATTGCAGTGTACCATATTTCGAGTACCATTTAGCAGAAAACGATTAAAAGTGAATGTACTTCGGTAAACTTTAGTGTTCAAGTGGAGATACGAGGTTGAAGAAGTGGCATTAAAAGTGTTTTTTTTTCATGCAATCTCGCTGAGAACTATTTTTATTTGGATTCTTGAAGAATAGAGGTAGCGATATAATGTAGGTGTTTATGAATTAATCTAAATTATCAGTTAGTATTTTCGTTTCAGTCAATGTGTAAAACAATGAAATATACACACAAAAAAGATCAATTTGAACATGATTTCGAATTATATAATTATCTATATATTATGATTAATAATGACAAAAATACCTATTTAAATTTAAATATACAAACTTTTTACAACACAAAAATGAATACTTTTCTTCTTTAGAATTGAGAATTGATTAGTTCTTTTTGCATATTTGCTTTTCTTTACAACATTTTGTAATTTCGTTAAAATTTAAAATTTTGTTCGATTTTAATTTAAAATTGCTTTTTAAAACTTAAAGCTATGTATGTATGTATGTATATGTGTTGTATGCACAGTATGCATTGAAATTTAAAAACAACGTCTGCAGTTACTCGTTTAGTTTACATGATTCACTGAAACATCTGTCAATAGTTTAGGTTATTCAGATGTGTAGTTGTATGTATAATTATTAATTTGTAGTTTAATTATATTAACCAAATGCTTTCATATTGCAATTCATTCGCTAATATCTAGAAACTTAATGATGAGTATATTTTGATTTTGAAATAAAATATTATCTTTACTGTAGTCACAAAGTGAAGCTGAGTGTCAACTCAAACGTCAAAAGGGAAGAAATCTTTTAAAAGTGTAGTCCGACGTTTCTCTGCAATATCCATTTGATTTTCTAGTACACCTGAATCTGTAGTCTCTGCACGTTCGATTTTCCAAGAGAGATTTTCAATTTCTGCCTCAAGTTGTGCCTAAACAACATAAGGAATTATGCATTGGTTGAGGTTTACACCTAGCACAACATACCTGCTGATATTCAAATAAATCCTTACGCGAACCACTGTCCATGAAATAAGCATACGGGTATGTATACTGCAGCGTATATCGGCATTTGGCCAACAGTGTCGCGGCATTAAATAAATACTGCCAATCGATCCAAGTGCCACGTCCTTTCATCACCTTCTCGTTGACGCGCTCTCTGAGTCTATCGAGAGTTTGCTGTTCCAATTGCAGCGATTTGGAGTGATTCTCCCAACGCTCATAGTAGTGTAGATATTTTTTGAGTGCTTCGCGCGCTTGTACATGCACCGATTCATTGGCAATATTTGGGTTGTCTTTGTAACGTGAACACTCGTAGTACTCGGAGCCGTGCGTTCTCCAGTCTCCCAGACACATCCAACAGAAGTCATGTTTACAATTGAAGCACTGCATGTGATTGCAACCTCCGTTTTTTTCGATACAAATGTGACATTTGGGGCAGTCTTTTGTATTGGCACTGATATAGTTTGCCGTTTCGCTGTCGTCGGCACATTTGGTCAGCCATTTGCGTATTATTTGGCAGTCGGTTGGCGCATGGTAGTCCATGCCGCACTTAAAACAAAACGAAGTCTGGCACCCCTTGCAAATAACACGTTTTGCGCAGACTTCACGCGACCGCACGATTATTTGGCAATTGGGACCGGGACAAAAGCGCAATTCCGGATGAGATTTTACGTAATCTTTGAAGGCAAATTGCTGGTATTTATCCCGCATGACTGGACGCAGAACCAGTGTGAGCACCAAATCCTCAGTAACGCGTACATTGCAGTTTTGCGCCATGCAGCCGATTTGAATGGAAAACCCCTATTTAAAGTGAAAAACATAATAATAAATATACTTATAATTGCATAGCTTGAGAAACATACTTGAAATATTTGCGTCTCGAAATACATTGACCAACAATCTTTGCAAAAGGCATGGCTGCAGGACAGACTACAGAACTTTTCGCTTAATTGCATTGTTGCGCACACGGGGCACATTTGATTGCGATATTGTGGGTTCGCACTAACGACAACGCCACTCCTTGTAGATGCCGTCACTGTTTTATGTAGACCTATAGATGCCAGTTCATTATTGCTGGTGCCGCTAACATTAGCGCTGTTGTCAATACTTGTAGTGGCACCCGACGCAGTGGCAAAAGCAACAATGGTGGCAGCTTCTTTACTTGTGCAAGGCGCTCCTTCTTCCGCTGTTGCTGCTGTAACTTTCGTTTTCTCCTCATTCGCAGTTGGTGGCTTAATACGAGCAGTTACAAACAACGCATTCGCATCTTCATGATACTTATCTACTACAATCTTATGATTCCATTCATGTTCCAATAGAAGCACCTTTGCTAGTGACGGTGTAATTTCTAAAATTGTATTGAGTTTCTCCACTGATTCATTGAGCAATTTTTCGACTTCTTCGACATTTAAGCATTCATATTCAAAGTATTCGGGATCAGTTTTCTTCGGATCAAGGCGTTCAACATCACAATCTTCACCTGCAATTAAAAATTTCATTCTTAGTGGAAATATGTGAATTCTTATACAATTTAAAGCTGACTCACTGCACCAGTGAGAAATGAATAAATGTGGGAAACTTACAAATACTAACAAAATATTTTAAACGACAAATTTTGAGATCTATTACGAATACATACATTATGTCAAAAATAATCTTTTAAAAAGGCCGCTTTAAGGGTTTGTAAAAATTCTGTTTGTCACCAAGTTGTTAGTTTGTTTACATTGCTCGATTTTGTCAGTTCATCTCAAGTGAGTTTTGAATAAAAATAACGAACATATATTTTTTATTATTTGCTGATTTCCCCTTGTGGTGCATTTCATTAACTTACAAAATAGTTAACTTTAAACATTGAAATGATGGAAAGGGCTCTATAGTAATCCTTCCACGAATTTTGAGGATAATAGTTTAAAAATACCGTAAAAATGGTTTAAATCGAATTCCGAGCTTTTGGATTCAAATGCACAATATTTTGTAGTAAAGTCGATATTTGTTGAGAAAGAAAAGAACTGTGTTAAGGTTTCAATCGAAAATCGAGCACAATTTTGTTTGCTTTAATCAATTACACTCGAGTAAAACCATACGCTTGTCTAATCACAAATCTGTATCTTAGGAACTCTACGTGAGAAGAGTATTTATATGGAGTAACAAGAAAATTGAAAAGTTAAAATTGTTTTTTGTGTGTTATTTTCGAGGTGGCTTTTCGGTCGTAGTGCCAACTAAGTAAGTAAGTATGATCATATACATGTAGATGGAGGCATAGCGCTTAGCACTTATGGGTTACGCACGTACATCATGCCCACATAAAGAGCGCAGCATTAAATTAAAACTGTTTTAAAATAGTAATAATGCTGTTAAAACAAATTTCAATGAAAACAAAGTAAAGAAAAGAGCAAGGGCAACAGCACGAAATAAGAAAAAACAAACAAAAAGTAAAACATGCTAGGAAAGAAGCCAACAAACTTAACACATGTAAGAAATTCTTTGGTTTTCGACTAATTGGAAAAGCTATATGCTTTAATTATCACCTATGAAATTGAATAGTAGCAGTCTACCACTTTTCCAAGGATTACCAAACACTACTAAAAAACAGCAAATCGCCAGTTATCCTGGACATTAAACTAAACCCTTTATAATTTCTTATCTAAACATTCATTATTGTAGAGTCCCGAGCCCAGCTTCGCTTCTCGGCAATGGCAAACTACATTTTTGGCATATTCCTTCATTATTCTTTCGTACGTTAGCAAAAAATATATGTATATATTTTAGAATTTATAGAAAAAAATCGTTCCGTTCAATGGAGATTTAAACACGCGGCACAAAACAACATTTTACATCTTGTATTCAAACTCTTTCCTTACTTTTATTTCACTCGGCCACACACCACTCTTGAGTAAAATGATCATATTGATAATGTCTAGATCATGTACATGCAAAGTATTGGGTTTAGGAACCTATTCTGACTAAACATTTATAAAGCCTGAATTTACATCAATTTTTATTTGGCATAAAGTAGCTTCACTAAATCCATCTCTACTTTTCACATACTTTCGGAATTTTCGTTTTATTCGTGAGCAGGTCTTTTACGCTGCGTTTAGACCTTCCGAACGAACCTAATGATTTTCATTCGTTCGGCCGGTGAGTTCGCTATAATAAAATGTTAAGGCGGTGTGACGGTTACCTGAAAATGAAGTAAAAAAGGAAAAATCAACTGGTAAATAAGTAAAAACTTAACTGACGTGTGGTATATTGCTATGCAATATTAACATAAGTGGTCGCTGTGGCGTAGTGGTAGTGTGTTGGGCTGCTACGCAGAATGTCCGGGGTTCGAATCTCGGTACAGGTAAAATCAATAAGTAGAAAAATAATTTTTCTACACGGCACCACCCCTTGGCAGGCAATGGCAAACCTACAAGAGTAAAAATTGCTCGGATTCGGCTTTAAACTGTAGGTCCCTTCCATTCATGTACAAATATAACACGCACAACATGAGTGGATGTGAAAAAGCTCGGCCTAGGCCCTCCATGGGCTGTTGTGCCATTAAAAGTAAAGTAAAGTAATATTAACATAATACGCTTATTCTCTGTTTAGTAAAAAAAATTCAAGTGATGTTTGGGTACATTATAATTTGTCATTCGGGCATGTATATGCACACACAACATGGAAGATTACACTGTGAAACAAAATGAGGAAAATTTTATAAACTTAAATGGCCAACCCAAAAATCTGCCCACCACCACCCCATTTTCCCAAAATGTCGAAAAAACCGATTTGAAAAAATTTCATATTTTTTTTAATCGATTTTCCGAAACCGTCGTCGTCGTCAAAACCTATAGATAATAATTCCTATTACACAGTGTTATCGGTTAACTTACAAATAAAGAGTATTTATAACGTGGTACATGAAAATCGGCGAATCTTCACTTCCCTTATCCATTTTTTATACTAAATTATAATTATACTACATAGTAGAAAACACCACCAAGAAAATCAAAATAAAGTGCACATGTACTAGCACAACAAGTATCTAAGTACAAAATGTCTAACCTTTCATATGTAGTGCAAAGTATAGATGTGTAAAGTAATTGAATAAATATAAATATACAAACAAAACAACGATAAGCGTCATCAAAGAAGATTGCAAGTGGAGAAAACGGAAAAGCAAAAGTGTATTAAGAATACAAAGAAGAATCGAATGAAAATGACAGAAAGAAAGGAAGGTGAATAAAACTAACAAAAATACGCTGCAACAATTACGTTTTCATCATCTTTTATGTCAAGTAATGTGGAGACGTAGGGGGTCATGATGTTTATGTATTTTTATCTTTATGAAAAGCACGAAGCAATCAGAATTGGTTTGAGAGCAAAATTAATATGTAGATAATTCAATTCTTGTCCCACGATATACACTTTTCTCCACAAACCCCCGCATCCAAACATGAACATATGTACATATTTCCTAAAAAAAAAAATAATTCATGCAATTACCTGCATTGTAGTAATCCTCGTATTCGCAATCGTTATCAGAATATTCCATATCCGAATCCGCTGACATTGCAACAATTCTTTAGGTATCGTCTTCGTTTTTAATGTGAAATATTTTGGCGATTAAGCAGAAAGCGCGCTTGGGGTTTTATAGTTTATATCATGAAGGGTGATTAAGCGAATGAGCTGTTGTTGTAACGGTGTTGATGGTGGTGTTGGATGTTGGCGTGCTTGTTGTTCTTAAATTATGCAGCAGAATTCTATAGTGGGGGTGTGTGTGGTGGTGGTGTAGACTGCGCAGAGAAGACGAAAATTATTCACTCGTATTTTGGACTAGGAATGGGGTAGGATATAAGCTTTCCTAAGCTTATGCTGGCGCTCGCCTCCTGTCTTTCATTGAATTATGCTTTTAAAATATACCACATGAATTTTTAAACTTTTACAGATATTATAATTATAATCACTTTTAGTTTGGATTTTGTATTAAACTTTTAATATTTGTGTAGATTCTATATTTACATATATAAAATTTATGATTATTTTTCGTATCATTAATTTTTGGTTCACCATAAACGCAGAACACACTTTCCTCTCTCAATTTATGTGACTTTCTAACTTATTTATATTATCTTAAGATTGAATGCATTTCTTTTTTTAGAATTTTTACGCTTTCGTTGTGATTTTATTACAATACAAAGAAAATAAACTTTTGACTTGCACAATTGTAAAACTTTTACAGTGCAAAAAAAAAGACTTAATATGACAATGAAAACAGAGTTGTATTTCGTGAAATAATAGTGATTCTCAGTGTCACCACTGTCTAAAAAAAATGTATCACACTAAAGTCAAAAATGTGTCAAAGTGTATATCTTACAAAAAAAAAGTATCAACTTATCAAATTTAAATAAATTTAATGAAAAGCAAATGAGTTGTATTAACAATTGACAATTTATTTTACTAATAAAGAATAAAAAAAACTTTTCAAACATAAAATAACAGAGAAATGATTTACTTCAATCTTATATTTAAGCTTAATTACATATAACTAGCTAGACTAGTTACCCAGATTGGAAGCTGCCTAGACACAGAAGTTTGAATTATTTTCCTATTGTGTATTGTGTCACCTTTTATTTTTACATTTCTGATAAAAAACTTTCAACCGCCATTTTTTGTTTGACAATGTTTTAACTCACAAACTCGTTAACAATAATAGTAGAGGTAGTGAATAAACGGAGAATCTTGAACTAAAAAAGTTCTAGAAAAGTAATTGAAATAGAAGTAGTGGAATAGTAAAGTTGCCCCGTGATGCACAAAAACTACATCATAATCAGTCATCCCCAACACCATGCAGAAATTCACTAAACAATTGATAATCGCTAAAGTAGGTTTTCTTAAAAAAGATTACCCTAAAAGTATACTTTTTTTTATTATTATTTTGTGCCAGACCCCCATATTTAATCCTACGTATATAATGTGGCATGGCATTTTCAGCTATGTCTTAGTACTGTACAGTGAATGGTTCCTGAGTTATACCATAAACAGCATTAGGATTGTAAGATTCCAAGTCTACCCATTTCTTTTCCACAGGTCGCTAGTGATAAATTATACTTCCATACCTAATCTTAGTATCACACCTTAATGAAAAAAACCATTAGGTTTGTATTGGAAGTACCATACCCAGATATAACAAAAAACTCATAGTGCAATATGGCATAAATCAAAATATTGAAAAGAGAGTAAAAACATCAAAGCACTGATCGTGTAACATCAGTTTCAGAAGAATAGTCTTTAAAATTAGTTAAATCACAAAATTGGGCCATATGAATAAAAAAAAAATCTTTTGAACAAATTTATTATTTTTGTTCCAAAAAACTGAGTAAAATCATTTACTTGTTTTTATTCACCTGCTCCATTATAAATCAACGTCGCCGTAGTGCTAAGTCGAATTTGATTTGCTTTACCATTCAGCCTGTCTGTCTATATACGCGGACGGCGTGGAAATTATCGACTCATGTTTCTAAAGTGTCATTTTTGTCATTTGCTTTTGTTTACAACATTTCAAAGTTTGGTTCCTACAGATATTTAAAAAAATGGATCTTCGCCCTCCAAAACGACAAAATTATGAAAACCACTATAGGTTCCAATCAGTTTTACCAGATGAATACGAAAAAGAGTTACCCCTCGAGACTATAATCATTAGCAAACTCGCTAATAAGCAAAATATATCTTCAGTTATGCATGAATTGTGCAAGCTTTTGCCATTGTCAACGTTACAACATCTTAAGCGTGTACATCAAAATGCAGTAATCCTTTGCAGTGCCAGTGATTTAGGGGAGGTAACAGTAAAGGACTTTCTCAAAAAGGCCCAGCTATCGGAAGACATCATTCAGTATCTATGTGAGAATGTTAAAATTGTTCAAGTACCTGCCACCGCTCCAAAGCTGCAATGGCAATATGAAGCAACGCAACAATATTGGTCGTGTAAATTTCATCCAGATAAATATTTAGAATCGCTTTATGATGGTAGCAATTTCACTGTTGCTGAAAGTGATTTTCATATGCAAATTGTGAACTTACTGCATAATCTATCAAAAGAATTTGATGCCGAAAAGCCATTTGGAATATGTGTTGATCCACGCTCACATTCGATAGTTGCAATGGCCGCTAGTAAAGCAAAATTGAATCCCATGATGCATTGTCCAATGGTATTGATTGACTTTGTAGCGCGGACACAAGATGCAGGTGCATGGAATGCGAACTATGCAGACATTTTCGTTGGAACTCAAGGATTTTCTGAGAATATACACCATATAGAAGACTCAACAATGGCTGGCAACATCAAGATTTATTATGATTTTGTGTTAGGACATATGAATTTCCAGGAATTGAAATTTGGCGCAGAACGTAGAAACTTTAATACTCATACAACCCAAGTAAAAGCACAGATACTAAACAACAATGAGGACAACTTAAACAAATATGGACCATATCTTTGTACTGGGTACGATGTATATTTGAGTCGTGAACCATGTTTAATGTGTGCCATGGCATTGCTACATAGCAGAGTAAAGCGAATATTTTTTGTTCAAAATTCAGATAATGGAGCTTTAGTAAAACGGTACAAATTACATGCCGTCAGAGAGTTGAATCATCATTATGAAGTTTTTCAATGTATTAACGAAAAATTAAGCATAGAGTCGCGCAAATGCGACAGATGTAATATTATTAAAAAACTAAAATTAAGTGAAACATAGAGTTAAGTTTATAAACAAATGTTTATATTTAGTGTATAAACTTTAATTTCTTTAGTAATTCTAATTTTGTTGTTTTTTTTCAACTGCAACAGTGTTTGACAAACCATGTCTGGCTGGCGAAGATATCAGTCCAAGTAAGTGACAATCAGCTTCTAAAATAGTTAAATCTTTGGACGAACCTAAAAATTTTGTTGATAGCTCAAGATCTTTTACACGCAGACGTACGCGTGATCCGCGCACATAATCACTAAGCAGCAAAAATATATATACTACGTATATCAATTTTAAATTTATTTAAACTTCATTGCTTACCCTCCGTTGCGTGCAGGACGAGTGCACACACAATGAAATTTCCAACCGAAATCAATATAAAGGTCATCGCCAACAACATGAAATATTTTTCCGGTAATAACTTTCCCTTCGGGATTACCCAGCTTGTAAAAAAAAGAAGAAATTCATGCTTATGTAAATTGTTATTGTTGTAAACACATGAAACTAACGTCAATGAGTTTCGAGTTTCTCAATAATGCTGCAAATGTTTGATTATCAGCTGCATCGGTTTCCTTTGCTTGAGGTGCAGTGTATTTTTCAAATGCACGAGCAAATCCACCTTTAGAAGTACTGGCTGTTTCGGAGGCAACTTGTCCACTTCCTACCGTTGTTGCACTTTCTTCCTCGCTAATCTTCTTACTGCATAGCGTGCGCATATTATGCGAGATAATAGCATTGCCACGCGGAAATATGCTTTTGCAGTTAATTATTGTGATTTTATTTATTTTATACAGGAAAGACATGATTTTAGCTAAAGATTTGTCTTCTTCTATAGTTGCACTACGCTGCGAACTTTTTTTAGGTTAGAACATAAATGATAAATTCCTAAACTGCTGATTTTGTTTACCTATTTTTTACATATATTTCACCCTGTGTTTGCTGTCACTTTTATTCGCATGCGAGTTGATTGGTGAACTAAATTGAATTTCATAATTTTTGTTTTTTATAATTGTGTAATTTTATAAAATAAAATTAAAAACAACAATTAGAATGATAGCACAACAAAAACAACGCATTGAGCGTGCTGTAACCGACATGATAGATGAAATGGACAAAACACATTTACGAAAAATGCAGGTGAGTGAAAGATCTCTGCAAATCCCAACCTATAAATTTCACATTACAGACGGATATGCATTTATGTGCCGCTAAATGCTGTCAAGATTCTAACTCCAGCTTGGACGGTGTGCAAAGATGTGTAGACAGATGTTCCACTCCACTTAATCGTGCCCAAAATTATGTACAGCATGAGTTGGGTGAATTTCAAGGCAGACTTCAGCGTTGTGTAATGGTAAGCAACAGCAATAGCGCGATAAGGCCGCGGTTATATTAAAAATTTGCTCAGCGAACTCCATGAAATTATTGTAGTACCACCGAACACCATATGCTGAGTGTAACCCAGTCTGAGCACAAAGTGTTCGCCAAGTAAATTTTTTAATATTATCACGGCCTAAGAAACAAAAGTTCAAATGTCACTATAATTTCTATATCTCTTTCGGCAGCAATGCAATGATGATATTAAAGTAAAAATGCCAGCTAGTCCATCAGAAGCAGAAGTTTCCAAATACACCGATCAATTTGAACGTTGCGCTATTCAATGTGTAGATAAACATGTCGGTCTTATACCAAATATGATGAAAACTATTAAATCTGTGTTGGCCAAGGGACCCGAATCTATTCCACAAGTATAAAACACATAAGGAGATGCGATTTTACTTTTAAATGCATTTTTTAATTGGATTATATATTTCAAGGATTGTACATATGTTGCTATTGTAATATTAGACAAAATCACAATCGCTAATCACTGTTGAAGAAATTAAAGTTGAAAGTAGAGAAAAGCAACAAATGTTTCGTTTGTCTGTAAATACAAAAAATTGCTGTCGTGTTGTGCCTCTGTGACATAGAATAAAATTTGTGTTTATTTTTTGTAAAAAAAGTGCAAATTCAAAATTCATTTAAATTGTCGAAATATTGTAATTTATTTTATGAATTTGTGTTCAATAACCAATGATTGAACAGCAACGAAAACGCGTTGAACGCGCTGTAACGGATATGATTAACGATATGTATATGAGCCATTTGAAAAAAATGCAGGTAATAATTGAACATTAAGAGTTACATTGATATTTTTATTATATAAACTTTCTACTCACTGTTAGTCCGAAATGCACGTTTGTTCAGCACGTTGCTGTAATGATAAGCGTGGTAATTTGGATACCGTTCAAAATTGTATTGAGGTTTGTGCTTCGCCTCTGACAAAAGCACAAGATTACTTACAGCACGAATTGGGGCAATTTCAAGGTCGTCTTCAGCATTGCGTTATGGTTTGTTGTTGCTATTAAACAATTCTGTAATTTCAAAGTCCAATGTACTATTACTCCCGCAGCAATGTAACGATGATATTCGTGGCAACATACCCAACAATGCAAAAAACTCTGAATTAGCCAAGTATCAATATCAATTTGAACGTTGCACAGTACAATGCGTAGATCAACATATTGGTCTCATTCCAAATATGATGAAAACTTTAAAGGCTGTTCTGGCTAAGGGGCCTGACGCATTTCGGCCTGCATAGACATGATATACATACGATATACATGTACATCGTATATCTCTTGTATATTTGTGAGTAATTGTTTTTTTTTTATAAATTAATTAACTATTTGAATTGTAACATTGCAGTGACTTTCATTAAAATTCAAAAAATGAATAATATTTCTTTTTTTATAAGAACTGCAATTTCTAATCTATTAAGCCATAAAATTTGGGTTTGAAAGGGTCAATCACAAATTCTGCCCAGATAAAATATAATGCTATAATGATAAATTGGTGACAAAAAAAAAACCAAGTTCATAGAACAGGCAGATCGTTCGATCGTTTTGGAACCCTCCACGGTTCCTCATCAGTGATCTTTGTGGTAGGTACATAATTTAAAAAATACCTACAAGTAAAAATATTGTAAAGTAAATGAGAATTACTAGACAATATCTTCACTGAATGGTAATGTTGAAAAGAGCTACCACAACTGTTCCATTACTTGTTGTTATTCTCTTTAACACTTTACTGCATATTGGTCAGATTTTCTGACAGCTAATATGAATAGTGTCTGTTTATTGTATAGAAAAAATTCCATATTAAAAAGTCTTTAAATTAAATTCAAAATGTTTAATTCGGAAAAAATTAGAAAAATTTTTTTGGTTCTCCCATGTACTTACGCGAAGTTCAAACAATACTTTAAATTGAATTCCTCTTCTTTCTTAGAAAATATCTCTGCACGAAAAAGATCTCGCAATCAGGGTTCGAATTCCAACTCTAACAATTCATATATATGCATAGTAAGTACTAATAAAGTATGCATTTCAAACAAATTTATTTAAATTTAAACGCACTTCTTAAACTTTATCCTTAATTAATTAAATTAACTTATAATGTACTTGTAAAAAAAAGTATACAATTTAAAAAAATATTTTGTTAACAATTTCTAAGTCTCCTATTTATTCAGCTGTTCACGAACACCATATTTACTCCAAAATGTTACAGGACATATAATTTTTTTGCCGGAATTTTTTTGAAAAACTGAACATGCATTAAATGGTGGACAGTACAAATGTAGGGAAATGGCTGTATCGGAGTGACTTGGATTCTCAATGCGATGCAAGCCTAAGTTATCTACAAAAATTAAATAAAAGTTAAATAAATATGATCACAAAAATAGTACAACATATAAAATATACCAACCATTTATATAAGCGACATCGTTGAGTGTCAGTGAGCTCTCTCCAATTTCCTTCAGCACATTACTATCAAACACATGTTCATCTTCATCAGTAATGCTGTGCCCAATGTCTACATTTCTAGGCGTATTACTACAACTGTTATCATTTGCCGCTGTGGCTGGGATTGGAGGCATTTCATAACGTGTCTCCTTTAGCTCGCCCTTTAACATTTTCATCATACAATGCGAATCGGCATGATCGTGTATCGCTGATTCATGACCTTCACCCCAACACAGTATCATCAAATTGAATTTTCCATTTCCGCCATCTACGAGATTACGTGTATATTTGTAACGATCAAACTTAGCAAACTTTTGCCATTCCTTTTGATTCGATTGATACGAGAGCATTATGTGATTCACCATTTCAATGTTGACATAGTTCGTTTCAAATTCTTTGTATAGTGCTGTAATCAACTCTTGAAGATTATTGATAATGATACCATATTTGAGTGGTTTTTCAATGCCACGAAAATGATGTGTGATCTCACGCAAATATTTTTCTTGGTCCATATCAGGTTCGATTTTTGAAAGTGACATTTTAAAGCTTTGATTTACCTATGTAAATGATAAGATATTGTGAATTAATATTGATAATAATACCTATCAATAATATTACAATAATACGAATATTTAGTATTATAAGCATATATACATATGTATAATTTCAGTTTATTGCCAGTTTATGTAAGAATAACATGTTTACATAAATTATTTGCAAAAACAAAAACAACTCGCATTTCTAACTTACTTACATACTATGTACATACATAGTATATGTATACTAATTTATATGGTACCTTCTATCTGCCTATCTACATATATCTGCTACTTATTAGCTTATGTCGGAAAGTTTTCAGCAAATCGCATGTTTAAATCGATCCCGTGTATGGATTTTGAAAGATATGGATTTTGAAAGAAGACCGTTCATAAAAGTGGCATGACTTATGCAACTATGTTTCAAGCATTCTTTTAAAAAAGAGATAAGGCAAAAAGTTCCCTATATAAATAGGATTATTAAGAGCAGTATTTCCGCTCATATTGACTTAAGTCAACACTTGGCACAGATATACGTTCAATAACTACTTTCGAAAAAAATCACTTTCTGATAAGAATATTAATTCTTATAAGAAATTTGCCGAATTTTTAAATCGCTCTAAAAATACTTTATTGCTGTGCAAAGTTTATCAGAGAAACTCATAAGTTAATTTAATTTATTCTAAAAAGTTGTCTCTATGGGTTACAGATTGGCATGTGAATGCCAAAATCATAAGCTTGCGTTTATTTTATTTACCACTTTTGCCATAAATATGTAGTAATACCTATCGGATCGTCACTAACTTTATACGAAATTCCATACAAGTTCAGAATTTGCGATACATATGTAAATTCCTAGTTCTTGGATTTCTTATTGCTTGACTTTGAACAGGAAAAAAATATTTAGCAAAATTTAACAACTTGCTTTTAGTTGCTACTTTGAAATATCATAAATCATTAACAGCGGAATTGTGTAGTTAGTTATGCTCATCCACTTTGAATATTCGTATATTAAATAATGTTTTTAACTTTTCAGTAGAAGTTCATATTAAAATTTGTATTCTATATCGTTAACTATTCCCCATAGTCCAAGTTAAATTTTGGCTCCAAGTCATATTGACAGAGTTTATTAAAATAAGAAACTATAAAACGCCAACCGTCTTATGTTGAATATTATGGTATGGATCGATACAACAATATGTACTTATGCGCAATTATTATGTACATATGTAAACAATCAGCATTTCATTATACATATGTATGTATTATGACTTATTGATAATGATTACTGCAGAACTACGACGCACTTTTTGTACATACATATTAATTTAAATATTTTATAACTTAATGACTATTCTAATGATCTTTAAACTTATATTGTATTATTCCAGTCCATGGTACAGTTGTAATTGTACCATGTACAAATTTAGAATATAAATATTAATCCAAGTTACATATATTGATCTACATATGTAGGTATGGAGGTATATCAGGGGAGCTCACAAAATATATTTGTCTAGTTGAGACATCGACATATTTAACAGAACGCATAAAACTAATTGATCAGGAGTTAAAACAAAGTGGTGAAAAGCTGAGAATGATAATGAAATGAAATCCTGAGTTTAGAAGCTGTTTGGTTAAAATTACACCTTTTAAGTTTACAGTTTAACTAAAAACATGAAATAGAATAGATTAAAGAAGCCCTCAATCATTAACTTTTAGTTGTTATATTCATGCATTAGTGGTCGCTGTGGCGTAGTGGTAGTGCGTTGGACTGTGCCAAATCAAAAAGTAGAAAATATAATTTTTCTACGCGGCACCACCTCTTGGCAGGCAATGGCAAACCTACAAGAG
The DNA here is from genome assembly GCA_958295655.1 of Palloptera scutellata. Lineage (NCBI taxonomy): Eukaryota > Metazoa > Arthropoda > Insecta > Diptera > Pallopteridae > Palloptera > Palloptera scutellata. Next base: position 44,269,351 of record OY282451.1, read on the forward strand.
TAAAAATTGCTATGAAAAGCTTTTCACTTCGCCGTTCGGATTCGGCATTAAACTGTAGGTCCCTTCCATTCATGTACAAATATAACACACACAACATGAGTGGATGCGAAAAGCTCGGCCTAGGCCCTCCATGGGCTGTTGTGCCATTAAAAGTAAAAGTAAATTCATGCATTACTAAAGCACGTTACTTATTGTATAATTATAATGTTAATTTTCTATTGCACCTGGTATCGTCTGGTATCGTCAATCAGGTTAAATCTGTCAGAGTCAAATCTGCACATATAAAGCCCCACGTTAGGCGCCTTATAGCGTTCTGCATGAAAGGTAAATCCACATAATTTCGATAACTGTTACTGCTCAATAGCCTTATCTGTTCAATGTACGTCTGTACATATTGTATTTATAATATTATTACTTATGTAATAAAAATCAATTTAAAAACGCCAGATCACTTTAATATTATAAGGTCAATGATAACAGTTTAATCATTTTATTATAAAAATTGATAAATTTTTGCACAGCTAAATGGAAAATTACTTTAGTTTTCTAAAAAAAAATAATTAAGCAAATACCCTGTAACACTTGTATATCATAATTGAAAATTATCACGTTTATTATTTTTGAAACTCACTTTTTTTATATTTTTTAGAGGTATCCTTTCAATTTAAACGAATGTGTATGTGTGTGTCTTTCATAAAATTAATGAAATTTTTAAGAGATTTTAATTTGGAACCGCTCTAAGATTTTTCAACACGAGTGCACAATTCAACGTTGGAAGCCTTAATGATTTCAAAATCTTTCCATTTGTAGTACAATATTCTCGTGCAATTTAGCTTCCTTTAAACAAAGCTTATATTGATTGCTAAAGCGAATTGTTAATTGTTTTTGTTTTCGTATTTTTTCTAATATTTTTTGTTTTCTAATTTATTATTTTGTATTTAATTTTAAACACAAGCTCTTAAAATGAAATAGTTTTCAATAATTCTATCAACTGAAATAGATCTGAGAAACCACCAAAGGCAAACAGCAACAAATACGACTTGATCTAGCTTTAGCCAGCTTCTTTTTAATTGTACATATATCAGTATATGTGCATATACATATGTAGTATGTACGTATGTGTATCATAATGTTTTTTATATTATATATTTACATATTTATAACTGAATTGCGATTATCTGCTATTATTATTCGAATAAGAAAAATTATATTTGCGTTATTCTTTTAAATGTTTTCAAAATTAAACTGTTTAAGATTGCAAATTACCAAAAGTTCGCAGATAATTAATTAAATTTTGAGTACTTGACGTCATATTTACTTAAGTGGTGTATTAAGAATAAATCTGATTATAAATATTTAAATTCCACATAAAGCATCGCCACTAAAAAAAAAAATAAAAATTCATTTGCTTTTTAAGGGGTAAAATATATGTATTCTATAATTTTTATTTCATATTTTTAATTTTTGAGAAAACCAACCACGAACCTGAACTCAGTGGCCCTTCATTAAAAGTACACTCCACTCAACATATCCTGAACTATTGTTAGGCATTAGAACATACATACAGACATATGTATGATGTGCATAAAAATGAAAGTTGGGCCTAAAACGTATTCTCTATAGACAGTGGCTGGACATGAGAAACGTGCATGTACGGGGGAGCATGCGCAGCACGTGTTGCACGTTTGCGACTTGCGTTTTTAAAACAAGTATTTCCGTTTGTATACACACATAACTATTGTAGGCATGCATGAGTATGTATTGAAAACATGCTACAATTGTCTACAACAGAAAACAAACAGAAAAGATTTAAAAATGCAAATCATTTATGAGCTATGCATGAATGGGAAATACTAAGTACAACTTTACACAGTTTTATTTCAAGTTCAATAAACTCAAACTACTGTCATTAATTACTTATGTATCTGCTATGAGAAAGTGCATACATATTGTAAACATACGAGTACATAAAATCAGCTATTTGAAATTGAAATGTCTCTTCTTAAATATATATCTACCATAAATGAAATACATACATATTTGCCTTTTTGCATTACGCGTCTGCTTGCCATCTTTACCGAAGCTGCACAGTTTATGTTGCTATTGTAATTTAACAATTCCGAATTTGATGCCGAATGAAAGTTTTTCATATTTATGTATACTTAGTATACGAGTATATGTATTAACTAAAACTAGAGAGCAACACACACAAATATTAAGTTGTTAAGTGTTTGTACTGTGAAGGACTCCTTAATTTTCTATTAACGTAATATTTTTCAAATGTTTCGACTGTTCGGCACAGTGTCTTTTACTTATATGTGATATTTTTCTTATGCGCTTTTTATCAAATAGTGAAGTAGACGACCGACCGCCTGCAGATCTCAAACTCCCGGTATCTTTCTTCAAAGATGTTTTCACATTTCTTTTTGGCTATACTGAGTTATTAGTTTGTTTATTTATGACTATCGTGTTTTTATTTTGTTTTGTTTTTATAGTGCTTTTTGAGTATTGACTAGAATGCTTAACCAATATATTTTTTTGAGATGGCATCGTTTGTGATGTTGTTTGCTTGCTTTGAGTATTTCGCTCCGAATTTGTATTTTCATTTCTTTTTATCTTAAAGATAGAGCGGCATTTCTGTCATTTCAGTTGCTGCTTACTTAAAATACCGTAATTTTGATTGGTTGTTGTTTCATGGCGTTATTATTTTCACTCATTTCTTTTATGGTTTCTGGCTTTGAACTCTATTCGTGTTGTTTTTTGTTTTTGAAAAACATGTTGCCTTATTTGCAGAAAAGAAATGAGGTGTATCTTAAATATTGAATAAATATTGAATTTAAACGTTGTCTCGATTATGATTAAGTTCTAGGTTCGCATTACATCAGCTTATTTTTTGCCGAAATATACAGTATTTAGCCTTCGGAAATATGGTTGGATATTTGAGTGTACTATATACGTGGAAATTATGTTAAGTTTATGTCAAGCAAAAGTTTAATAATAAAGATTAAATATGTGTTATTAGCGAAAGGTGATATATTTAAATTTAAGATGCGAGGTGAATATGCTCACATACAAGTATATACCATATGTATTTATGTAATACTTTACTTACTTTTAATGGCACAACAGCACATGGAGGGCCTAGGCCGAGCTTTTCGCATCCATTCATGTTGGGCGTCTTATATTTGTACATGAATGGAAGGGACCTACAGTGTAATGCCGAATCCGAACGGCGAAGTGAAAAGCTTTTCATAGCAATTTTTACTCTTGTAGGTTTGCCATTGCCTGCCATGAGGTGGTGCCGTGTAGAAAAAATGTTTTTTTTTTACTTTTTGATTTTGCCTGTGCCGAGATTCGAACCCCGGACACTCTGCGCAGCAGTCCAAAGCACTACCACTACGCCACAGCAACCACATGTATTTATGTAATATGTTGTACATAAAAAGCCACTGATAGCATACAACGCACTTGATACGCAAATGTACAAAAATGAATAACTCTGAAATGAATTAAGGGAAATTCAACGGAAAATATTTATTTCGAAACTTACACACGTTGTATTATTCAAAGTTAAGTGATAATTGTATGATATTTCCTTCAAGGAATATTTAGTTTACTTTTTATGATCATCGTTATATTTGAAGCCTAGGTTAGAAGTGGTGGCGGATGCCATTCTAGAGTTATTTAGAAGTTTGAGCTACAACCAATACTATTTCCAATTTGAAAGTACCCGTGGTATGTGCAAACTATTTAAAAAGAGCCATGTTTATGCTGGTTAATCCATTTAGGGAAAGAAAGAATGCGTTTCCTAATGTCTTTAATCTGGTCCTAGCTAATATTGGGTAATGGCAAAGACTGTGTTCCAAAGTCTCCTTAGTCACAGAGTCATTACGGTTTCTATATAGGTCATTTTCCACCAAACCGATCTTCTTGGCATGATTCCATGCATAATGGAAACATAGTGATGGTGAGATGTTACAGGGCTTTAACTGAAGGCACACACCTTGCTTTGCACGTTCGTCCTCAACCTCATTCCCCATTATACCAGATTGTCCTGGGACCAAGCAGAGTTGTAGTTTATTATTAGTGCTAGGGTTTTGAGGGGAGTTGAAAGAATGAAAGAGTATAGACTGAAAAAGAAAACAAATGCGAGGCACAAACAAACGGCTAATTTTTCACCTGTTTAGATTATACTACCTGAATATTGTGATGATGATTATTATAATGATGATGATGGTAAGATTATAATTACAATGATGTAGCAAATAAATTCGGATGATTTGAGTATGAATATTTTGATGACGATGTTGATTTAGCTTAGGGCGTTGCATCCAGATGTAGCACACCTGAGATCAGAGAATCAGCTTTGTTTACATAAATCAGCACATAAACAATTTCAAAACTTTTTTGTTAAAAATCCCTTCGTCTACTCTGGTTTTCACAAGATTACTAAACCTAACCTTAAAGAAAACGCAAAACGCAAAGGTTCTGAAGAAGTAAACTTTTGTAGGGCGTCTCACTGACGCACATAATTTTTATTTTTTACCGATTTATATTTGATATTATGGCTTTCCAAGGCCTTCAGCTCAGATTGAGTGTCTGAATAAATAATTATTCGCAGATAATTTGCGCTGCTCGCGATGCTTTCAGACGCCATGGACATATTTTGCCTCTATTTTTGCTTGAAAAACACTACAACTGCCGGAAAGTTTGAACAATGTTATTAATATTAGGCACAAAGAATGTTGCACCGACGCTGAATTCATATTTAAGGTCGTGTGTGTAGACAGCTGCTATGTTGGCCGGATCAACACAACTTTAAAGCCAGTAATATCTTGACAGAACTTTAAGCATTAATCTTCGGCAAAATGTAAGGAGGATGGTTGATAATCGGTGGAAGTATGTTTGACATTGTGAAAACTACGAAAACTAAAATGAGAGCTTCTAAGACTAAAATTAAAATCACAACTATTACTTTCTTCTAATCAAGGGCTTTCCACCACACCACTAATCCACAAGTAAATGTGTAAATCATGTGTGTTATCTTTGGATATAGTCCCCAATCATGACTGATCATTATTTTTCGCGAGTAACACGCATTATTTTCTTTTTTTACGTGCTAGCAAGTATTAGGTTGCCAATTTATTTATTTATTTATTCATCTATTGAGATAATTTACAAAATTATAATTTTTGAGATTGCATTAAACACATGCGTAAGGAAATGTTGATAATAATTAAAACTATGAAATATATATATATAATTACAATATGTCAATTTAATAAATACGAATTAAACAAGATAAGGCATCAAATAACTTAGACCTAAATGTCTCTCTACACAGAGTTAGGTCGATAACATCGCAGATTGAATTAAAAACTAAAAGATTTACATCATAATAATAATTTGTGCTATTACCATAAGTCTTCTGATAGCGTATCAAGAGAATGGTTTCTGGATATTCACAATTCGTTTAATATGGCAAGATCCCATACAGAACAACCGTATTCAACAATAGATCTAATGAAGCTAATAAAGATTAATTTCAATGTATAAATATCAGAAAATTCCTTAGAATTACGCATTAAAAAATCCAATAATGCGTTGGAACTTGAGATCATATGATCATAGTGCTTAGAAAAATTTAAATTACTGTCGAAAATTACACCCAGGTCCGATTTAGCCTGAACTCTTGAAAGATTATTGTCCAAGATGGAATAGTCATAAACAATGGGGCTTATTACCAATCCAAATGTACATAAGAACCTCACATTTAGCAATCTTAAAGTGCAGCTTATTAATAGTGCACCAAAGTAGTAAACTATTCAAGTCCCCTTGCAAATGTTACATCGGCAGCGTACATAAAACAATAAGAATTGGTCAAATACTCCGGTAGGTCATTTATAACTAAGACAAATAAAAGTGGCCCAGGTGGTTTCCTTGTTGCACCCCCGAATGACTTTAGAGGTTTAGCAATACGCACAACCTGCTTACCATTAGTTAAATAGTCCTCAAACTTACTTTACTTACTTTACTTTACTTACTTTTAATGGCACAACAGCCCATGGAGGGCCTAGGCCGAGCTTTTCGCATCCACTCATGTTGTGCGTGTTATATTTGTACATGAATGGAAGGGACCTACAGTTTAATGCCGAATCCGAACTATTTCACCATATTTGAGTGAAAACCCGTAGAACCTATTTTCTTTATCAGAACAGAGTATAGACCACATCAACTTAATTTACTCCCTCAATTCTGTTTTTTAAGAGGTGCGAGTATAAAAACCAAATTAGTAGAAGCTTCTTCCACTCACAAACCCATGTTGACATTCAGTAATCCTCTTTTTAATGTTATTATACACCCTGTTTTTAATAATTGATTCACAAACTTTTGGTACTAATGGCAGCTTGGAAATAGGCCGATAATTAGTGATATTTTTCCTTGAGCCAGATTTATGAATAGGGATAATAAAAATTCCTTCCAAACATCTAACAATTCGCCCTTGAATAACGAAATATGTGTTAGAGGATCACACAAAAAATCTACACACATTTTCAAATATAGAGGAGGAATGTTGTATGGGCCACTCTTCTTATTCTTATCCAAGTTCATGATAGCAGATCTGATTTCCTCACAAGTGATATTCATAGATCCCAACTCTGTAATTGGAATACCACGATAGGATACTTCGTTCTAAATTTGATTACTAGTATCATTTACAAATTAAAAATTTTTACAAATAATTATAATAATTCGACTGGAAGTAAGAAGCAAACATGTTACATTGTAAACCATATACTTCGGAAACCCATTAGACCTTTTCTTTTGTCATGAAAATGACCAAAATGATTTGGGATCATTCTTGATATTGTTTTCAGTATCTCTTAAATGCTGCATGTAAAGAGATTTTTTATAGCGTTTGTATTCCTGCATGCCGGATTTTTTTCGATTTTTTAAATTTCTTAATCAGAATGTATTTCAAATTATATAGCTGACAATTGAACCATATCAGTCAACACCTCTTCTAGCCTTACGTATTGGGACAAAATGAGCAAAAGTTGCTTTAATAATGTGTATCATAAAGAATGTCTGTAGCGATCCAAATAACGTTAGAAAGATAAATATTAATTGCATTGTAATCAGCTTTAACAGAGTCAAACTCAAATACGTCCTCAACAAATACCGAAACCTTCAAATTTGCTACGATTGGAAGTACCTAGAAATTTAGACTACTTCGACAAATTTAGTGCAACGTAAAATAAAGTTTGAGGATTTTGGCTTTTTAATTTTGATTTATTTATTATTCATGATTTATTGTTTATGGAGATAAAATCAAGATATCAGTACAAACTATTTATTGAGTTAAGAAACTAATAATTCCACACTTCCTTATGATTAAAAATGATTATCGGAGAACTTTCTTCATCCTGTACAGTAAGGGCATCTGATTGAATTTTGTATCCATAAAAAGCCTCCAAACGACGCTCTATTGTATTTTTCCCTTTTTCTGAATTTGATAATTTATTAACAATTGAATTGAAAATCTCTATATTAAAATATATTTTTAGTGTTCTCTCTTTTTCCATTTTATGTAGTCTGCAAGTTATAAATATATTTTATTAACCATTTTTATATTACCAACAATTTTACTAATTTTAATAATTTTTTTTTTTTCGCGGTAAATTTTATTTGCGTTTTTTTTTTCTCTCATATATTCTCGAAACGTCAAAACTATTATTTCCATCATTTTTTGTGGAAAATTAGAGACAAAGGCGAAGACAATTGCCTCTGTGTAAGTGAATTACTGAAAAAGTGTGAATCTATTGTATTATTATTGTCTCGGCAAAACTGTCTGGTGTAAACATTAGGAAAGTATGCATATTTTTGAGACGCGGGTGGAAATTCTGTATAAAAAAAATTTGTCTGGACGACATTCGATTTTTCGAAAAGTTTTCTGCTTTCAAAATTCTGTTTGACCAAAATTTTGTTTCACATAATACTGCAAATGTATAATTCTTCTGTCTAAAAAATTCTGGCTTTTAAACTTTTTCATGACAATTCAAACACACAAAAAATCTTTTCTAGTGAGTTTTTATTTATTTCAAGTACCAAAGAAAAAATACAAAACATAACAATATACATACATACTTTACTTTTAATGGCACAACAGCCCATGGAGGGCCTAGGCCGAACTTTTCGCATCCACTCATATTGTGCATGTTATATTTGTACATGAATGGAAGGGACATACATACGTACCTATACATAATATTTTAATCTATAAACAGCAAAAACAAAAAGTATAAATAAAGCAAAACAAAATACGGAAATCCATGAATAACTACTTAACACTTTTTCCAATTGGTATACTTACAATGCCGCTAAGGATATAAATTCTGAAGCTGTTTATCTATTTAGTACATATGTATGTATAAAAAATGATTGCTTTTAGTGTGTTGCAGGAAATAAGATATGTTGAATAGATTATAATGTTCATTGAAATTTCTAGATATTCCACGTAAGTATAAGTATAATTTTGTGCACAGGTTATCCTGCACATGCTAAGTTTAATAGTTTGTAATTGAATCAGTGATTTATAAAACTCCATATGTTGCTTTTTTTTTGGTTATTGAGTTCCACGATTTTCAGATGACAAGGACAAATTTAGTGCAACGTAAAATTAAGTTTGAGGATTTTGGCTTACAATAATTGATTTATAATTCACGATTTATTGTTTATGGAGATAAAATCAATATATCAGTCCAAACTGAAAGGTACATCTTCAGTTTGAGTTACCTGAACCATATCGTTTCAGTTTTTTTCACTTCAACCAAATCTGAACCAAACCGCTATTGATCGAAAAAAAAAAATGGGTATATTACCCATTATTTCTCTTTGCAGCACTAATTTTTTCTTGTGTCTTGATTATGTTTTGTAACCTGAAAAACTGTATTTCATTAAGTAATTGTTCACATTTCAAAAGTAGGAGGGAAATAGTTCCAACATAAAGTATGTATGGTTCTACTAATTCATTCGATTTGCGGTATTCTATTGTATTGTGGATCTATATTTTTCACTAAAATTTTGTCCATCTCAAAGTCCACAATAGACCAAATACAAAAATTTTAGAAACAACACTATGTACTATAAATTCTGTCTATAAAAAACGAAAATCATATTGATAATGTCAAAAAATATGCATAAAATACATACAGGTAGAAGTTTACTTTATTTATGCATTTGTATATACATACATAAGTATAATCTATTAGGATAGATTGATTTTGTACTTTTAGAGTGGTTATTGTGGTTGCTGTGGCGTAGTTGTTAGTGTGTTGGCCTGCTACGGCACAGCCAACTTCCAAAAAGTAGAAAAATCAATTTTTCTACTTGGTGTCACCGAACAAACTTACAAGAGAAAATTACCTATTAAAAGTTTTTCACTTTGCCGTTTGGAGTTGGCATAAAATTTTAAAAGGGCTTTGAAAATAAAAATTAATATTAATTTTTTTTCTAATGTTTTCAGTTTAAAGTACCATTTCAAATTTCGAAATATTGATTTAGAATTTTTATTTAATTGTTACGTTTCTGTTCCCAACATACACACACACACCTTGGAGTAAGGATATTGTTTTTAATTGCAAATGCAAAGCATTTTCATTTTGATTGACATTTCTAAACATACTTTTATCAATATATTTGCATTTACTATTTTTCACTTTGTAGAAACTTTTAAATTACACTAGAACTGAAAATCTTCAAAAAAAACATTTCTTTCTTCCAGATCTTCCAAAAAATTAATGACCATTTCGACTTCAAAAATCCTCGATGCAAATCAATCCGGTCATTTATCAGCCATGTTCTGAAATTCACTTTCGAGTGAAATTGATATATTGCCGTAATATGAAATACACTGTTGCGCTTTTAATTCCACTCGAAAATTAAATTCAGAACATGTAAAAAATATATGCCGACACAAGTCACATTTTATTACTGTTTATTTGCTCCTTAGTAGCAGTACGAGTATTTAATAAAACAATAATATAGTTGAAAACAGCTAAGCACACAATCATTTCAATTACAAAATTTAAATGCGTAATTACAATATATGTATGTATGTATGTATAAAAAATTCAAAAATTGGCTTAATTTTATCATTGGCTTTAAATAGATTCCATCAGCAAAATATTTCATATAGTTTTCCGAAATTTTAACCATCGCCAGATATTTCTTCTAAACATGCAATATTTCGTCTACTCGTCCGACATTTCCAAATCTGAATCATCGTAGTCTATAATCTGTAATAAATTAATATTTTATAGCCAAATTGCAAATTAATTTTTAAAGTACACACGCACTTTACTATCCAACTCTTTGAAATCGGAAATACCAGTTAGATCCTCTAAATACTTAGCAGTTTCAAAGGCTTTAAAAAGGAATGCATTACCATGTTGACGATATTCCGAAATAATTTTCTTAAAAAGACATACAGATAGTATTGAAAAGTTTTAAATAAATAAAATTTATGCAATTATATATGTACTTTACCTCAGAACATGCAATGCACTGCGTGAACTTTTCTGTTGCCGGCAGAATAATTTCATAGTTACATAGCATGCCACGTATTGAATGTGGTATAATACCCAAGAGTCCTTCAGGAATTTTAGAACCCGAACTTTCATTGCTCGTTGCCAAGTAGTAGGCAGGAGCAAATTCACGTTGTGGATGTTGCAACAACGAAACAACTAATTCTACTGCATAACTTGAGGCTATATTGGAGACACCGGGACGTGTAACGGTGCATTGCTGATCAAGTGTGCGATCCTTGAGAGACTGTAAATATAAAATATATTATATAAATTTTAATTTTAATTTCAATTTAATTTTGTAATCGATGCTTTTCTTCAAATTACGTATAGGTCTTTGCGATTACGATTTATACATATACAATCTTAAGATAATTATCTTACTAGCTAAATTGTTCTATTTATAAATTTTGATTAATTTAAAAAAACTTGGTAACTTAAAAAAAAATTATTATATTTTTTGTTTACATGGTCGAGATTACATATTTAACCCGTACATCTATTTTGTATTAAATGAACAATGGGGACCAGAACTAACTTAAAACATTTACTTACGCATTGTATTCGATTTGATTTGATTTGATTCATGCAGTTTCTTCAATCAGCGATTCAATTATACATAAATATTACATTTTAAAACCAGCATCTAGAAAAAGCTTTAAACGGTTAACTATGTACTATCGTATATTAAAGCTTTAAAAGCTTAATTATAGGATTCATACATTTTACAATAGCACTTACAATATTCGCTCCGCCATTGCTAATTACAGGCCGTACAATTAAAGCAATGAGTGAAACAACAGGTACAAGTTACTATGTGAGGCGTATGAGTGACCTGAATACATATATTTTAGGAATAAGATGACAGATAAAGAGAGACTCAATTGAGCATCTCACACCAGGGAGCACATGATAGAGTGACGTAATTAGTCAACGAGAAAAATATCAAATGTAAAGAAATTAATACGGACACAAAACAAAAATCAAATGACATACAAGAATTTATATGCATGTGTCAGTGGTATTTGCTTAAAATGCAAATGCAAACACACAGTAGAGAAACAGCTGAGAAAATTTTCCAAACAAATGGTTTCAATATGTGTACATACATCGAGAACGAAAACTCTTTTTACCCAATGTCGAACAACTATAAGTACAATCCGAACTTCGACACAAATGCAAAAAATATTTTTTTAATGTGTGTTGACGAGATTAGATAAAAAAAATAAAGTATTATTACAGAACTCTATAATGATAACGACTACAATGACTGTGATAGTGACTGCTCGCAATTGGCAGCTGAAAGCGTTTGCGTTTTAACGTGCCTAGTCGAAGCTCTAAAAATAATTGTACATACTACTTGATTTTCAAAAAGAAAAAGTTAATAAGCGAATTCTTAATATTTTTATAAAATGTTAACAGAATATGCTGGAAATTTGGCACATCATTTGGAATTCGGGCATGCATTGGAAATTGTGGCCAAAACAATCGATGGCGCTTCGAGGTGGGTTTTGTTTCGTATTTATTTTGTCAACAAATACAATTAACAAAAAAGAAATAATAATTGAATTTATGTGATAATGTCAATAATAGTACCCAGTACTGTTTGCATTGTGTAGCAATAACTACGAGTAAGAATGTAGTGTGTAAGTATGTGTCATATTATTACTTGAAAATAATGCGCTCAGATATGTATAAAAATATTAATCTATTTGTATTGATGGCAATTACATATAAATGTGAAAACTCTTAAGTGATAATATTTGCAAAATTGAAAGCGATTCGAAACTTAATTGCCTTCTAATCATATTTGGTAGATTGGTGTAAGATTCAGTTCTGTTCGCTTTCTCAACAAAAAGTAAACTTTCTATTAACGAACCAATTGGAAAGTTCCCACCCAGTTCACATATATGGTACATTTGTAGGGTAGGTTAGAAGTGGTGACGGATGCCTCTCATAGACCTCTAGGTCCATAGTGTTACCACAAATTCTCTAGAGTCCAGCTACATCCATCACTGTAAAAGTACCCGTAGTAAGTATGTGTAAAGTTTTTTGTGAGAGCCAGAGCCAAGTTTATATTCAAGTTATATTCAATTCATATGTATTCAATAATTCAAACAATTCAATATGTATTAGATAAGTCATTTATGTATTTAATCTAGTCCTAACTAGTATTGGGCAATGACAAAGAATGTGTTCCAAAGTCTCTTTAGTCACAGAATCATTACTGTTCCTGTATAGGTCGTTTTCCACCAAACAAAGGTTGTTGGCATGATACTTAAAAAAGCAAAGTCAAGTAACTAAGCCAATCGATTGCATTCTTTGCGAGGAAGTGAGAGCAATTGTTCGGTTTTACCACGAGACTGTTGGGGCCAGAAAAGTTTTGATATACGGGATGAGTTAAAGCTATTCCAACTTATATTTCTTCCCCTATAACTGTATACATATGTATGTATATATTTTTTCCACTAAAAACGACCACGTAGACAGGTTAGAATAACTGTAGTTTTTAACAAATCCAAATTTATCGGTTATAACGAAGTTAGAATGGAAAATGGAAAATTCTTGTAAATTCAAATTGTCTCTAATAGCAGAAGTCATAGCTTTTCGGTCTGGTAACAATTAAATCTATTTTATGACACTGTTAACTCTTAAAGCCATTAGAAGGTATCTTCCCCTACGAAACACAATTTTCGCCAACCATTTGAAATTCACTTAAAGCGAGGAATACTGTAGTTTATAAGACATTTTTTATTCTATACAAGTGCTGAATATTTCCAATTATCTGCATTATTATAAAAATTAATTACTTCCAATGGTTTTTTGCTCGAGTTAATCTTTGAAACTAAAACACCGATACACTGAAATAGCAATGAAATTTTTCTTTCAACTAATCATCGGGATGGTGGTATCAAAGAGGCACTGATTCCATGTAATTGAGAAACAACCGATTTTTTTTTATTGATTCATTCAACACACAGGATGTACCCCTATGCAGAGCATTGTGTTGGATGGAAGGAAGATTGATAGGTGGGAGGAAGATTGAGAGAGGGAATGCAATCACACGCTTAACCTAACCTAAAGCATTGATTACAAAAATATTTCCACACTACCTTTTCAGTGCGACAAATAATAATATATAATAATCATTCTCAATAATGCAATTTTAATTTCATTCTACATATAGATTCCACATAAATATATGCACAGCGAAATCTGTAATTGATCTCAATGCCGATATTGGTTTTCGTTTTTCCTGCTATTTTCGAGAAAATATAATTGTGCGAAACACGCGCATCAGCGGCACCTGGGGCGAAGAGGAAATCAAGTGTGTTACTGGTGAAACGCTTCCCAATCCTATTGTGTCTGGTGAATTTTTTATCGTTTATATATTGGCATGCGAAGAGAAATTCCATATTTCCATTAACAGTCGACCATTCTGTACATTTGCTTATCGTATGCCGCTCGAATCATTGCGAGCTATAGAAATACGTGATCAAATACAAGTTATTAAACAAGTCGATCATCGCACTGTTTTTCCTAATCCATGGCCTGCTATACATGCTTCAGATTATTTTAAAGCGTTCAGCAATGATGTACCTATACTTTTCAGTCCAGGACATTTAATTGTGATAACAGCACGCTGTTTTGACAATAAGAAGGGGCAATTTATAATTAAATTCATGGACACCGACACAAAACGTGAAGAGCTACACTTTAATGTACGTTTTGATCAAAAAACAGTCGTACGAAATTCAATGAATAAAAGTTTCGAGTATGTGATGAAACATTTTACAAAAAAGAAAACTTTATTACATACATTTCAAATTTAGATTTGGGCCAGAAGAACGGCACGGTGGCTTTCCATTTGTATTCAATCAACAATTTAAACTTGCCATAGCATTCACAGAACGAGAATTTCTAACCGCGGTGGATGGATATAATTTTTGCAGTTACGCCTATCGCACAGCAAATATTTTACAGAACTTAGTTGGATTCAAAATTACGTGCATCAATGGCTTGCATATCCACGTGACAGGTGTGGATCATTTGCCAATGGGCGACCCATCGTGTACGAGTTTCGAGAAGTATTCCAGACATGATTATGAATGTGCTTAAATTGAATATTATCTATTTACTAACAATTGTTTAATAAAAGCAATTATTGGACGGTAAAAATATATTGAGTTGTAAAGAGAAAAGTTGGTTGGATATATTTAATCAATTAAATCAAATCGAATGGTGTTATTAATAGGATCAACATAAGTCTTTTTAGCCTTTTTAAGAGATAGATATAAATTTTTTTTAAATTTTCTTTTCTACTCACATTTCCTGGTGCGGTAACATCATTACAATAGTAACACCCCAAGTCTGCGCCATTTATACATTTCAAGTTACAATTGTCTATAGATTTTGCAAATTCTAACGCTTCATCATTACGTTTCGTCATACCATGTCGCATGACCAAATAACTGTCAAAACCAAGAGCTGCATTTATAACAATCTATTTGAGCAATAAACATTTTATTTTAGAAACTATTTTAAAGCAGCAAAAGAAAAATTTCGAACCTTATTAAGAGCAGCGCCCAGCACAGTAGGCAGCCAACGACTCTCTCGGGAATCCGTTAAAAGAAAAAGAATATCATGTTGTTCGACCAATTGTTTTATTGTGTTTAAGTCTTGTTCAGTTTGTTGCTGCAGCGATGCTCCTATGGTATGTCCTGGCATAGGTATTTGCATAACGTAACCAGCTGTAGTCTTTTATATATATAATAAGGAAATATTATTGTAACTTAACTTGGTATTCCCAATGAGTTTAACTTACTGCACTTGGATTTATTTCTTTTACGCGTTCGGCAGCACAATTAGCTTTCATTATATTCCCAGCTATAGCATCTGCATGTGTATAAAGACTTTGACGTAATGGATTGGAAAAACTAACTCTGCCATTATCAATAAATGTTAAGTGTTTAAATCCCCAAGCCTATGTGATATAAAAATTAAGAATTAATTTAAATTAATTTCACTAAGAAAAATGTATAATTTAACCAGTAGATTACGCGCAACTCCACAACCTAAGGTACCAGCTCCAAAAAGTAAACATTTTGCATTTGCAATCGCATCCAAATTCAAATTGGGCACTAAACGCCATTTCATCAGTTTCAAATTTAAATTAATTGCATTATCAACCAATCTGTTCATAAGAAGGAAAATGTAAGCTTTCAGAAGCAAACAAAAGTAACAAAAAATGTTTACATTGTCGGATCCATGCTATCTCTCATGGAAGCCATGCGCGGTCCCATTTTGTTATTAATGTTAGGTTCCCAGCCAACAAAATTCACTGCATCGAGATCATCAAATTTTACATGTTCCGTTTGTTTGACATTCCATATCAAACTCTTTCCAGCTTGCATTTTATTGTCGTAGCGTACGCCAATAAACTTTAATGTGTTGCCAGTGAGAAAAGGACTAAGATATTAAACATAATTATTTTGTAGACGAATATTACAATAATTGAAAAGAAAATTGAACTACCACTTATAGAATAAAAATGTTGCATATGTACGCATTAACCATGATGGATGCTCGTATTCGCTTGCATCCGCAAAGCAAAAATAGTAATCATCCTGGGGCGTGCTAGATAAATTGCTTATAGCGAAGAAATCTTTTAGAGAATAGAATCTCGTTGCATCACTGAACTTCAATACGAAGAAATTTTGTTGCTCATCCGGTATACTTTTGAAAATATCATTAAAATGCTGTAGCTCCGGAATGTCTTTTAATTGACGCGTCTTCTCCTCTACACTTAAAGTAGGTGTCAAAGGGCAGGGAAAAGCAAACCAATAATAATAATTATGGGTTGCTAAATCCTATAATAAAAATCAATTTTTTGAATATGCATATATGTATGTATAAAAGAATTTTGCAAATATATAGATAGAATGCTGCTCACAAAAATGCAAGCATGAAAGACTGTGCGAGAGACAGGTAGAAAATTATGGTAGTAAGAAAGAGACCGACGTTTTGAGTCTTTCTTTCATGCTTGTCCTTGTGTGAGAAGCCGCCTCATAGAACATACAGCAAATGATAAAACAAAGAATCGAGCTAATCTACTGGGATTATCGACTATACGATCAGATTTATAATCTGCAATTAGTTTAAGTCCTTCCGATTGCAACAAGGCATTTTTATCGTATTCCTTGAATTCTTCAATCGTATTTCTATTATAGAGTGTTCCCATAGCGGTGTGGCAAAATTTCGGTGGTTTAAATCCACTGTAAATAAAATTTTACTGTAGATATGTACATAAATACAAACATATGTATGTATGTAGATAGATTACAAACTGTAAGTTTGAAGGAAGGAACTTTACACTTACCTATTGTAGGCACTGTAGTCCACCTCCAGTACACATGCCTTAGCGTTACGATTTGTATAGAAACCGAAAATAGATTTTGGAGCATCACTAAGTCTATCGTGATTAAGCTTGATTTCCGAAAGTTTGTGCCAGAAAGTTGGACTTACAAACGATTGAAGAGGGGCAAACTGAAGTACAATTGACATTATTGTTTTAAAACAAAATAATTTTATCAATAATTTTTTTTTATGTTTTATTTAGTGACGATATATTGACACTAGTTAAATATTGTTTGAAATCAATAAAAATTGGACGGAACTGATACTAGTCAAAACAGCTGATCATTTTGGAGAAAAACAACATAATAACAGGGTGATTAAGACGTGATAAGTTATAAAAATTTGCAAATCTTTACGTTATTGCAATGTCGTGAATGCATAACTGTCAAGATTATATTAGTAGGAAAGCCGGTCGAAAGTAGACTAGGACCAATATTACTTTTTCACATTTACTTATTCCTAAAAATCGATTTTTGCATGCACCTCTGCCAAAAAAAAAAACCATTCACCAGCAACTTACGTATTTTTGAAGTTTACTTCTTTAGAATCGTTTTTATATTTGTAAGGGGGTAAAATAAGATCATTCAAAAACAGAAATTGTGACGGAAATTAATAGCAGCGCCCTTTATCAATCAAAAAATATTAAAAAATTGATGATGCATGTGTATATACACTTAAATGACGGGCAGCACATATGCACCCACATGTATGCAAGAGTATGAATCAATTTCGATTGATAGAGGGGCTGCCCATCAGTTTCTATTAAAATTTTAAATTTCAAACAAAAATATTAAATCTTAAACAAAAATCGTTACAAATTTGTAGACCTGAAAGAATGAGCGAATATAGACTAAAAACAAAACAAACACGAGGCGCAAAAAAACGGCGATTGTGTTACGATAAAATCTCCAGCAAAACTGCGGCTGAGAGGCAGCGAGAACGTAGACTTCGTCGAAAAATGGAGGCCTAGCAAAATTCAGATTATGTATCAGGCAGTCATTGTCCGAATTCCCAACTTCTCAACGAGATATAAAGGTAGAAGATTTACCTGAACATCTTTCTTCCGTGGAAAGAAATCAACTAGCATTAGCACAACAAAAAAAAGACCAGAGTTTTTAGTCAACCTCATAACATTCACGAGTTCTTAGACCGGCAAGTCGCAAATTTTCCACCTTTTAATTTAGCAAATAAAGTCACATGCTGAGAAATATTGAGTTTTAAAATGTTTTTGGCTTCTACTGAAAATGTTCAGAAATACGTGTTAGGACTTTATCAAATTAAGGTACCATTATTTTTTTTCTCTTGAATATTTAAAATTATTATATTTACTAGACACATGCATGGCTCTCCATAAAATGAAATTATTCTAAAGCAGCGGCAGAATCTTTTAAAGGAATTTAAAAAGGAGTGGAAAACTTCCTTTAAGCATTACACTCTACAAAATTTTTTGTTGAACCAGATGTTCTTAAATGGAAAGATTCCTCACCATGGAGTGGGTGAGAAAATTTCACAAAAAATAAAAGGAAAACTTATCTATCTTGACAACGATAGTGATAAGTGATACAATATTTTTCATAAGAACTTACCAAATCTTCTTAATGCAGCTTTGTGGAATATTATCTGCGCTTCATTGGTTCTTGAATCCTTTTAATACTTGAGATAGGATACGATCCATAAATCTTCTACCGACTTTATACGGTTTGCGAGACATTTGTGAGTTTATATGAATCCCACTAGTAAACATTTATCCCTTTCAAATCTCTTTTATTTTTCTTTTTTATTCCATACAGAGAATAAACGGACTTAAAAAATTGATAAATCGACTTTTAATTGCTGATCAATCTAAAAGTAGAAAATCGATTTTTTATAATCGAAAAATGTTGAACTCATAACTACAAATATGACAAAACTTTTTGACCGGTCGATTGTAAAGTAGCATGAAATTAAGGTATGACTGTTTAATGTTCAAATACCACAGCAGGCGCAACTGTTACCCACTCTCTTTCATTTTTAATCTTATTGCGCACATCATTTCCCATTTATTAACAATGCATTTGTGCTTTCCATTTCATTTTTTCAACGCTCTTACAAAAATTATTCTTCAATCCACAAATAAGGAAAAACTGCCTTTTGAAAATGTCTATGCTTGAGGCAAATATCTATGATGTCAAGCATCGACACTGACAATAGTTGCAGCTTGAAAAATTATACGTGAGGACTCAGATACTTTTTATCTGAGCATTCGCATCAGTCAAACATATATTTTGAAATCAATTTGACATATGATCAACGATGCATAAGGTACGAACACCATAGCTGCGACAGCGTTATTGAATCATGGCAAAATTAAGTCCGTCAAACAATTTTGTTTTAGATAACACTACATTAAATTATTTATTTTCAAAGAAAATAACATTTATGCTTTTCACTGTTGATAATTTCGTTCTGTCGCATACAAAAATCGATTAAAGCTAGAAGACAGCGCCAATTTATACATGTTTGCCTTTATAAGAATACATGGTATTTAAGGGTTGGAATATGGTAATATTGTCGCTGTCGTGTTAATTGTGTTCGTACCTATAATTATTATCTGTTTTCGATTTTAACTGATGGCAATTGTCAAATTGTACATATTTTGTCAAATACAAAAACGAAACAACGTGCTTTCTTTCAACGCGTAATTGCTTTTGGTTTTACATGGAAAAGGGTTGAAAACTGTAATTTTACAATAATATCAACTATTTTCGCTCTGCTACAGCACGATGGTGCGCCACAATAATCAATTGCCCGATAATCTACCGCAATTGCAGAATTTAATAAAACGCGACTCGGAGTCATACAAAGATGAATTCCAGCAGCAGTATCGCCACTTTCTTAGTAGTCTCGAAGTGTTTGCATTGAATCCTAGCGAGGAAAACAAAGCTCTGGATGAACTTGTTATGTTTATTGCGCAGGTGTGTTGAGCGAGAAGAGATGAATAAACTGAGATTTACATTTGAATCTGATTGTTTTATTTGTGTACAGGTGGCCCAATGCTATCCCGAAGTATGCATTCAGTTTCCGCAGCACATGGTTGATCTACTTAAAAATACTGCCACCACATTGGATCCTACTATGAGAAATTGCTTTGTAAAGGCCTTGATTTTATTGCGCAATAAAAATCTTATACCTGCATTGGATTTGTTGGAGTTATTCTTTCAATTGCTGCGTTGCCCTGACAAGAATTTGCGAACTTTCTTACAGAATCATATCATTAGCGATATTAAGAATATGAACGCAAAACACAAAGATATGAAACTCAATTCAGTAATACCCCACACACAAATATATCGTAAAATGGTATCAGATAATAACAAATTTTCAATCCACAGACTCTGCAAAATTTTATGTACTCCATGCTTAAGGATGCTAATCCTAAAGCGGCCAAAATGTCAGTAGACATAATGATTGATTTGTTCAAGAAGAATATTTGGAATGATGCAAAAACAGTAAATGTTATAGCTACAGTGGGTTGCTTTTCCAAAATAACCAAAGTAAGGGGAAAGTTGCAAATTCAATAACATTATTATAAATAATTGTTCGAAATAAATCTTATTGCAGGTGTTGGTAGCATCTTTGAAATTTTTTCTTGGACACGATGACGAAGGAAAGGTTTCAGA
This sequence comes from Palloptera scutellata, assembly GCA_958295655.1. Taxonomy (NCBI): domain Eukaryota; kingdom Metazoa; phylum Arthropoda; class Insecta; order Diptera; family Pallopteridae; genus Palloptera; species Palloptera scutellata. The sequence goes on from OY282451.1 coordinate 44,290,013, forward strand.
TGATTCAGATAGCGAAATTGATCTAAAGGGAGCTCTAATGCAGAATCGTGTCAATAAGAAGACAAAGAAGCGCAAGAAGCAACTAGAACAAGTCAAAAAACAAGCTGTCAAAGCACAAAAGAAAAAGAAAAATGCACCTGCATTCAACTTTTCCGGAATACATTTAATTCATAATCCCCAAGGAATGGCCGAAGGCCTTTTCAAACAACTGCAGTCAGGCAACGAACGTTTTGAAGTGAAATTAATGCACTTAGATGTGATATCCCGTCTAATAGGCATACATGATTTGTTTCTGTTTAGTTTTTATCCGTATATAACACGTTTCCTGCAGCCGCACCAACGTCAGGTGACACGCATACTTCAATTTGCAGCACAAGCATCACACGAACTGGTGCCTGGCGATATCATCGAACCGATATTAAAAACAATTGCCAACAATTTTATTACCGAACGGAACTCGAGCGATGTAATGGCAATTGGATTGAATGCGTCACGTGAGATTTGCATGCGATGTCCGTTAGCAATGGGCGAGGATTTGTTGCGTGATCTTGCAATGTATAAAACATACAAAGAAAAGTCGGTGATGATGGCTGCGCGTTCACTAATTACGCTGTACCGTGAGCAACTCCCTGGTCTTTTGCACAAAAAAGATCGTGGGCGACAGACAGAAGCACAAGCGGAACGTAAAGTACGGGGTTATGGAGAGGTGGAAGTACATGAAACGATTCCAGGAGCTGAAGCATTGCTACACAATTCGAAAACAATAGATTTAGGTACTGATGATGATGATACAGACTCAAATGATGGTAATTGGGTTAATGTCTCTGATAGCGAAGATAATGTGATTCAAGATGTTGAAAGCGATGACGATGGCGAAACCGATGAAGAAAATGAAAGTGATGATGAAGAACAAGAGTCCGAAGAAGAAGATGTCGAAGAAGAGGAAAAAATAGAATCAGAGGAAGATGGAGATGAAGCAAAACCAAAAAGTTCGTCGTCCAAATCAAAATCGAAAAAATTGCCCGACATCGTTCAAGTTCTGAACGAAAAGGAGGCCGCACAAGAACTGGCATTAACGCGTATATTTACCGATGAAGATTTCAAGCGAATTAATGCAGCAAACCTCAAAAAAACTGTTACGAACTCACGCAAGCGGCCTCTAGATAATCGATCAGAATTCGTCAAGCTCGATAACATAGAAATGATCTACAAGAAGCGCAAACACGACAAGGATTCACGTTTGGAAACTGTGAATGCAGGACGAGTGGACCGTGAAAAATTCGGCTGGAAGGATGGACGTCAAAATGAGCATTGCTCTAAAACAAATCGTGAACAACGCAAACACAAAAACTTCGTGATGATGCGTCATAAGGCACGTACGAAGGTTAAGAAAAGTTTTCGCGATAAACAACAGGCACTAAGGAAGCATCTACTGCATCAAAAAAAAATGAAATGAATCTCATTAGAGGTTTCATGTAATGTTATGCTTGTAAATATTACTTAAATACATTTTTGTATTTAAACCAATGATGCACTTGGCATATATATCATTTATAACAAAAACCAATAATACTTGAGAAATAATTCAGTTTCCTTTTTATTTAAAATTCAAATTTAGTGTAATCCGATTAGAACCATCAAGGAGTCCTGGTTCCTATGATTGGGAACTTACAAATAAATAAGTAATATACAACGTCGTTCTCGTCATTGCATTTATCTTCTGCGTTTCTCAGATGATTTCTTCGTTCTTTTTGGTCCTTTAACAAAGCACCAATCGACTTGAATTGTCTGACCCATAATTTCAGCACCGTTCAATGCCTCCTTAGCAGCCAAAGCTTGTTTATGTGTTTCATACTCAACTAGTGCGTACCCTTTTGAGAATCCTGTACGTCTATCTAAGTTTAAGTGTATATTTTTAATGTCGCCGTAATCACAGAATTTCTCCTGTATATCATCCTCTTGTGCCTCCTCGTGTATAGATGTCACGAAAAGTATCCAACCTTCTACGGAGCGCTGTGGTCCCGGTTCCAATTCATCGTCGTCTTCATGACGTACACGTTCGTAACTTTGTATGGGCTCGCGCGAATTACTTTCACTACCGAAACCGCGTCCCTTGCGATGCTTTGCCTTTTCTTTCAAACGTACGATACCCTCTGAAAATAAACGCTTTTAGTATTTCACACTTTCAAATTTTCAGTGGCATTTCTTTCTTGTGGCTTTATACTTACGATCTCCATCTTCGTCTACTTCGAATTCTTCAGCATTATCTATATCAAGAACATCTGCCATTATGTTTTAACAAATACTCTATATTTTCGTTTCATAAAAAATGGCAAAAAATTTATGCACACTTGCCTACTTCAAAGAAAATTTTGACAAATAGCACCACTAGTTCTGTTTGACAAATATCAGTTGGTTGTGTTCACGACTCAGAAATATACTGGGCAGTTTCACAACGCGCATTTAAAAAACTGAGATGTTTTAGTTTTGGGTAAATTCCCTTAGCTTTAATTTTGAATATCGTCATCAATGTTGTAACTTTTCCTTTTAAAAAACTCTTGATTCAGTTTAAAAATAAAACATAAATATGCTAAGACAATATGCATTAGACAGAATGTGAAGAAAAGAAGTTAAGATGATTTTCAACTTTTTCTGGCAACGATTTTGAAAGCTGACATTATGTTACTTAAGCCCAAGGAATTCAATAGTATGAACCTTTTTATCAGATGATTCTAGTTTTCTAACCATTGATGTAGAAAAATTATTTTTTTTTAGAAAATTTGCTCTAACCGTAAATATTGACGGAACATGGAATTCTGGCGAAGTTTTAGAGCAATTTTGTCAACGCAAATCATGTTAGTTGACTTTTAGCATTCATGTATGTAAGATCTCGTTGCGCTATTTTTCAAAACAGCAGCACTGTCGCTCAGATACACACACAAGCATGTAAGTTAATGTATTGGCTTACCCGACACCATTCTAGAAAGAATTCAAATAAGATAATTTGTAATGTTGCCATTTTAAAATTTGTATGCATTCGTGGTGGCGGTTGCCACATGTATATTCGAAAAAACTCAGAATTACACAGTGTGCCACCGAAAATGCGAATGGCATATCTCAAAGCTAAAAAGTTAGAGGATGATATAAATAGCAAATTAGTTTCTTGAATTTTCTCTAAATCGTCTAATTTTGTCTTTACAATTCAGTGAACTGGTGTACCATAGGCACAACAGAAGAAATAATTAAACAAATTATACGAATTTAGCTTTATATACCTATTTGGCAGTTTTTTGGTGGTATAAATCCCAATATCCTGTTCTTCTTTGGAAAAACCAATTGTTAAATAACCGTGGAAAGACTTAAAATTCTTTGTTTTTTTCTTTAAACACGTTTATATAAACAAATGGTTAGAGGTTAAAGCTAATATAGCTGATGGAATAAACAACAAAACAATAATTTGCTTTAAACTCATGTTTCACTCATGTTTGGAAATTACCAGAAATTATCAAAATAAATGAAAAATTACCAAGCTACCAAGAAACTTTACAAATTTTGGTAGAATTCAAACAAAAACCGTGGTAAACACAAACACCACACAGTGTTGCCAGGTTGGGGGTTTTCCCACTAGATCTTGGGTTTTTTAAACTCATGGAGGAAATTCATCAGTGAGGATCAGTACAAAATGTATGAGACTAAATGATTTTCTGCATAACGTATTTATCCATATATTATTAATTTATGATTTATTAAACTAAGTAATTTTCAAAGAGGTTAGTAAAAGCTATGATAAACTTAAGTCAGCTGATAAATTTTTGTATTTCTTCGCTACTTGCATGCGTGTAAATATTTGAACCCGAATATATTTATATGAGAATCTCCATACATATTTAATAAAATCCCATTTGTTCACAATTTGTAATTAAAATTTAAAAAAGCCACTCATCCATTTCAAGAGGAAATAAAACGCATATATTTTAATGTTTTGGCCAAGAATTTAGCTTTACTATAAAGATAAGGATTTGCCATTATGTTTTAAAAACGATTTCGAGCAAGTGGCCGCCGCGGCTGGTTCGAATAAATTCCAGCCAAGAGGTCCACTTTTCGACCACTTTTTGCAGCAATTGGGGCCGTATGTCAGTAATAACGTGCCGAATATTCTCTTCCAAGGCGTCCATCGTCTCGGGCTTATCTGCGTAGACAAGCGACTTCACATAACCCCACAAAATACAAAAAACAGTCCAGCGGTGTTAAATCGCACGATCTTGGAGGCCACGCCACACGCCCACGACGCGAGATAATGCGCTCATCAAAAGTTTCCTTCAATAAATTGATTGTTTCGTTGGCTGTACGGCATGTAGCGCCGTCTTGTTGGAACCAAAGGTCGTCCTCATCAACATCCTCCAATTCAGGCACGAAAAAGCCATTGACTGTAACATTATGACCGGCTTCATCTTTGAAGAAATATGGAAATGATTCCCTCTGCCCATAGAGCACACCAAACAGTCACTTTTTGAGGATGTAACGATGGCTTGTGGATTATGATTACTCTAAATGCGACAATTTTGCTTATTAACGTACGCATTCAACCAAAAATGAGCTTCATCGCTGAACAAATTGCTTCGCGCGAACCGACCCATTATTTTGGTAAGAAATTTGCACGATTTGCAAATGTTGTTCAGGAGTAAGTCTATTCATTATGAAATGGCAAACCAAATTGAGCATAAATCAATTGACAGCTATCAAAAACAGCAACTCCGAAAAAAGTATTGCCAGATTGAAAAACACACTTCTAAAAAAAACACCCTTTATTACGGAATTTATAGAAACACTGAATATTGACCACTACAACATATTAAACAAATTTATATAACAAACACAGTTACAAATATAAAAGAAAAAGCAAAAATTCAAAAATCAGTTATGGCGGAAATCGGGCCAAAGAAATCTCTACACCTTTTCATAGGTGTTTTAGTTTTGAGTTTTTTTCTGCATTTTCGTCATCTGGCAACACTGACACAGCTAGTTTTCGAAATGTTCGAAGATAATATATAGTCTTAACTTTCAGCTGTTTACTCGAAACGTGTAGCGGCATTGTTAATTGAATATGTGTTCCGTCTTTTTTTTATTCAATTGAGGCGGAAAAATCAATGGAACATTGTTGTAATTGCTGAAATTTAAGCAAATAGTATATAAAGTGTCTTATACTTCCTTACATAAATTTAATTAACACTTATACTTGAATTAAATTGAATCAAAATGTACGGTGAACTATAATAACAATGATTTAATTTTTCATTGATGCATGTGTGTTGTTTGAAGCTATTTTGATATTCTATAAAATTGTATATGATAACGAAATGAATTGTTCAACTGAGTGGGGTCGTATGTCGTGGGCATACATAATATAATATTATACAGATTATGAATCGACATTTCTTATCTAACTTTCATGTAAATGTACATAAATCAGAAACATATTGCATTTACAAAAGCAAAATTTACCATATACCAAGTTTTTTTTTTAATGGACACATTTGTATATGCATCTGATGTATAATTTTTCGGATAGATTTGTGCGTGTTTGAGTTTGTACCATAAAAAAAAGCTACGTACATACATAGAGAATTAACATATAAGCACATAATTTTGCCAACATAACGACCAACATGCTCGCACAGTCAATGGGGAGGAGATAAAGACTTTACATTCCATATTAATAATAGTTAAAAAGAAGAGAAAGGATAAATTGGTTATATAATAGTACAACATAATACAGTAATAACAGCTTAACTTTACTTTTTAATGGCACAACAGCCCATGGAGGGCCTAGGCCGAGCTTTCCGCATCCACTCATGTTGTGCGTCTTATATTTGTACATGAGTGGAAGGGACCTACAGTTTAATGCCGAATCCGAACGGCGAAGTGAAAAGCTTGTCATAGCAATTTTACTCTTGTAGGTTTGCCATTGCCTACCAAGAGGTGGTGCAGTGTAGAAAATTTTTTTTTTCTACTTTTTGATTTTGCCTGTGCCGTGATTCGAACCCCGGACACTCTGCGCAGCAGTCCAACGCACTACCCCTACGCCACAGTGACCACTATAACAGCATAATATCGTTAATATGCACTAATTTGCCGTTTTCTTTCCAAAATTATTGTAGTTAGTTAAGTTTGTTTGAACTAGAATATTGTTTGATATTGATTCCCACTTTGTGTGTAGTTAGAATTATGTATGTATAAAATTTTGTATATACATGTAAAATAATATTTGATTTTTTGATTATGTTTTTAGTAGTAGCCGCATCTATATGGCAAGTGAACAATATTCGTGTGGTTCTACTTTGGACCAGAAGATTAAAGAATGGTTGAAATGGGATAAGAATGAGAAAACGAAAAATGAAATTATAAACTTAATAGAGAAAGAGGATTGGGATATGTTGCGACAGCGGTTGGATAATCGTCTGGAGTTCGGCACTGCTGGCTTACGTGGTTGCATGCGTGCCGGTTTTGATTCCATGAACGACCTTGTCATTGTACAAACAGCGCAAGGTTTTTGTGCATATGTATGTGAACAATTTCCAGATAAGAATGATCAAAAAGAACGCGGTATCGTTATTGGCTACGATGGTCGTTACAATAGCAAACGTTTTGCTGAATTGACAGCTTGTGTATTTGTGCAACACGGAATTAAGGTATGGCTTTATGGCAAAATGGTAGCAACGCCATTTGTACCGTTTGGCATCACAGTAAAGAATTGTTTGGCTGGTGTTATGGTGACAGCTTCACATAACCCGAAAGAAGATAATGGTTATAAAGTTTATTGGTCCAATGGAGCACAGATAATTCCGCCCCATGACAAGGGCATACAGAAATCGATACTACAGCACTTAACACCCGAAGAGAATTCATGGGATACGCAAATACTAAAAGAAAACTCTCTGTTGTTGAATCCCTATGATGACGTTTTTGAAAGCTACTATAAAAAATTGAAAGCTTATTTGCCGGAGAAAATTCTTTTGGAGAATGCCGAAAGTAAAGTACGTTTCGTGTACACTGCAATGCATGGTGTGGGTTTCCCTTTTATTGAAGAAGCATTTGCAACAGCCAATTTGAGAGCCGTAATTCCAGTGGATGAGCAAAAGAATCCAGATCCCGATTTTCCCACTGTGAAATTCCCAAATCCTGAAGAAGGTAAAAGTGCTTTAGATCTATCATTAAAGCAGGCGAAAGAATCTGGTTTGACCATAATTCTGGCTAATGATCCAGATGCAGACCGGTTAGCCTGCGCGGAATTGAATGAAAAAACTGGAGATTGGAAAGTAAGATTTATCATCGATGATAATTTCATTTGAAAAGTAATATTTTTTTGTTTTCTTTGTAAAAGGTGTTCAATGGCAACGAACTTGGCGCCCTAATCGGCTGGTGGGCATTGCAAAACTACAAGGAATTACATCCAAATGTAGACCTCTTAAATTGCTACATGCTTGCCAGCACTGTTAGCTCAAAGATATTAGGATCCATGGCAAAAGTTGAAGGCTACAATTTTGAGGAAACATTAACCGGTTTCAAGTGGATGGGAAATCGTGCCACGGAACTTATGGCACAAGGCAAACACGTTATTTTCGCCTTTGAAGAAGCGATCGGCTTTATGTTCTCCACCAACGTATTGGATAAGGATGGTATAAGCGCTGCCTGCCAATTGGCAACAATGGCTTCGCATTTGAAAACGAAACAAAGTTTAACACTTACCGAAATGCTTAATAAAATTTATACAAAATATGGCTATCACTGCAACAAAAGTTCCTACTTCTTCTGTCGCAAAACAGAAATAATTACCAGCATTTTTAAACGTTTGCGGCATTATGATAATGGCAAAGCAAATACGTATCCTAAATCAATACTTAACGGCAAATATAACATTAAAAGTGTACGTGATTTGACAACAGGTAAGTGAATGGAAAATACTTTTTGCAAAACTAATATTTTTTGTTTGTTGTCTTTGCAACAGGTGTAGACACTTCACAAAAGGATGGCAAAGCTATACTTCCTGTGTCCTCAAGCACACAAATGATTACGTTCACATTTGAAGATGGTTTAATCATTACAATACGCACCAGTGGCACTGAGCCAAAAATCAAATATTATGCCGAAATGTGCGCCAAACCAGAACAAAAGGATTGGGAAAAAGTACGTGATCAATTTAAGACAATGGTGGATGCATGTGTTGATGAATTCTATCAACCGCAACTATACAAGGAAGATCTTATACCCAAAATAGATTAAAAATTTATACTAAACGAATTTTCCAACATATTTTAATTATTGGTACGTATTTATTTTCTATATCTAATTGTATACTCTGTGTACTGAAGATTTTGTAATATATCTCCTACGAATTGATAACACACAAACATACCATTCCATCCTACGCAAAGTTAAGAGGCACACATACTTATATGAAACGGATTATCTCAGCGATTGTAAATGTTTATCGCGTTGCAAAAGAATCATGTTCTAGAGTTTTTCTACTTATAACATCAATGTATGTACTCAAATCTGTAACCAAACAAAGTTAATAAAAAATAAAACTTTACGCACAAAAAAAAACCACATTGTGCATTGTTTCAATATTTAGCATTTATTTTGTAAAGTTGTTTAAAGTTATTGTGCAAATAACTTTAATTTTTAAGCCAAAACTTGTACGCCTACATATACATATAAAATGAGCTTAATAAAATTATAATATATCTACACACACATGCAACGTGCGCACGCTAAATATAATATACTCGTATGTGTTTATTATTTAGTTAAAATGTCAAAAGTTAAGTATTTGAGATGGAAAAAGCAATTTTAGCTAGAAATTAAAAGAATACTTATACATAAGTACTACATACACTATTATGCTTCAATATGGTTGTAGGTATAAAATTCTTAATTAACTATGTATAATAGCATTTCTAAAAATATTTTCGTTACACTTATTACGTGTGTAAGTATGGATGTAATTAATGCTTCCCTTTACTTTTTATACTAATTTATTACTGTTGGCGTTTATTTTTTGCATATACATACATATCTAAACGTATCTAAAAAACAAATGCTTACAGTCTCCGCTGGTTTATTTGTCATTGCTTACATTGAGATAGTTCAAGTTTGAGGAAAATTTAAATAGTTAAAATGTTGCACTTTCAATGCAATAGGATTTCGCAGTACTAGGAGTTTATGTTCACATTATATAGTAAAAAATGTATGGTATTTCAAAGCAAATACGAGTAGGTAATTAGGTATTGTTAATAATAGGTAATAGGTAATAACCTATTAGTTTTCAGACAAGCAACGAATTGGTAAATATAAAGGAATATTCCAGTTCAAAAGTTTACATTTAATTTAATTAAAAAATGTTTTCTTTCCTGTCTCTGATTTGATATATTCACGTTTCAAGGGTCAATTTCAACAAAGTTAAGTGGCCATTAGCAATGATTTCGAGTGTATAACTTTTTTAAGTAATGGAAATTAAAACTGTAATAAATATGTCTTGAATACTCGGCGATTATGTATCGCAGCATTGGGAATAATTGTGGCAAATTTTAGTTTAAATTAAATGGGTCAATTTCTTATCGTAAAATATAACTACTATAAACTTACAAATTTCTTTCAGATGAAAGAACGGAAAATGGATCGGACATGCTAAAAGGTTAAATAAACTTATGTTCCAAAATTTTTTATATATTTAATACTTATAGAAAACTTATAATAGTTTACGGACATGTCATGTAAGCCGAAGATAATCTCAACATTTTGAGTTAATGCTTGTCTTAGTTCGGAGATTGCTGTTAGATTAAAAAACGGCGTTATCTAATACTTCGGAAAGTTGTTAGCCGGGTGATAGAGTTGCGAGATTACAAACGGGGGCATGTGATATTGTTTTGATATGTTTATGTTGTAATTAGGATTCACTGGCTCCCATTGAGCATTTTTAACAAACAAAAAAAAAGTAAAAATAAATAAATAAATAATTGTATGCATCTACAATGGGAATAATTTAAATGTATAGGTAGTATATAAATGATATTGGAAACGACGAATACTACCGGTAATAATTTATAATTTTCTCTACACGAACACATGCAGATACGAGGATTGTGTTAGAGTACTGTGCGTTGGTGTCGTTGTCATCGTCTGTTGTCATACCGATGTTTCTGAATTGAGTTTCAATACAAATTTGTTGCTCTTTGGATCGACAACTTCCTCGGCAATATTGAAATGAGGCAACTTGTGTATGGAGACCATTAGTGACACATCGTTTTGTATCAGCTGAAAGGTGCATTCACTTGCAATGGGGCGTGACACTAGCTCGTCACATATTAGCGACCACGACTGTACCCATCGTCGTTCTTTTTCGCTCTGCAGTACCGGCGATTCGGTCAAGTATGGTTCAAGAAAGGCGCGAGGAGATAAATCATGCTTGAGACAGTGCGCCAAATGCTTGAGGATACTTTCAAAAGTGTGACGTGGCTGTTGACGTGTTACTCGCAAGTATTTTTGCAGCGCGCGAGCCATCGAGGGGAAAACAGCTTGTGCTGCTTCTTGCGGATCGAGTGGCAAGGCAGGCGCTGGTTCATTGTGTATGCGTTTGATGTGCGTGAATGCTTCTTCGGCAGCAGTAATGAGGCGTGCACGACGTTTTTTCACCCTCCGTTCATATTCATGCTCCTCGTAAAAACGCTCATTATGTGAGGAGTCACGACGTCGTGCATTCGCTGCTAAAACTGCGCGACTTTGACTTTGTTGCTGTGCATTGCTAACACCGTCAACTTCGTAATATTTGAAACTAGTAGAGATTTTGTTACGTTGTGATTTCGAGATGGGTATACGCTCCAGATACGGATTGAAGATGGGAAAATCAACATAGTAACGTTGCAAAACCCAGACAGCAGCACGCTGAATACTCAATTGTCCGAGCATATAGGAATGTGAAATGCCATCCGGTGAGCGTATGACTTTCACATAATACATTGGCTGATTGTGACGTAGCTCAAGCAGCACTACCGCAATGTAATGAATGAAGAGCAATGTGTCAACTAGATTTGTGGCGTATGCGACTAACGATTTATAATCGATTGCATCACCTCCTGTCTCCACCACAATTTTGGCGCCGTTGGTGACCTGAAATCATGTATAATAATATATTCAAATATTTTTGTAGATTGGAAATGAAAATGAGACTACACTCACTTGCACAATGTAGAAAAGCCAATACGCGAAAGTGCAAATCGTTACCAATAGCAATACTATTGCGCGATAAAGAAAGATGCGTGGCATTGTCGCTGAAGATCGACGAAGAAATAAAGCCCACAAGCCGATGGCAAGCAGAATAAGACGTGCTGTTAGTGACACCAGCAACCCCTTGCATTCACTACTGCAGGCAAGTAATTGTGTGCGAACAGTCTGTGCCAATTCGGGATGGTCGAACGCAGAAGGGAAAAAACCCAAACGCGGCATTACAACCATCGCTACTGGCGAGAAGAAGGATACGAAACCAAGCATCAGCGAAAATGCTGATTCAATGTAACGGCGACAGGCAAATCCAAATCCGGTATCGTTCTCCCGATGCCAGCCATTGTTGATGTCCTCCATGGAAATGCTTTGCTCGGAAGTGTTACCTGTAACGGCTGTAGTGTTTTCACCCCAGTTTTCATCCTGAGGCAGTATTTGGACTTCGATAATCTCTTGTCCATCGCGGTTCTCCTCACCTATAGACAGAATGAACGTTGATATAATATTATTGGTCTCTGCGACTAATTTCTACTCACCTGTCATGTTAATGCTGGTCTGGAAGGGTGCCATTTCGGTCCCACGTTGTTGTTGCGCGCTTCTACCAGATTTGGAATGTGTGCTACGATGCGAGTGTCGTGTACGATCTCGATGATATCCGTTGTTCACAGAGCCGCCCGTTCCACCTGCACCACTACTGTTATTGCTATTATTATGATTCCGTGAGCGTCGAGAACGTCCACTATGTTCTGATTTAACAGATTCGTTTTCCATTGCAGCAATAATCCGAATGGGCAGTTGTAACGTGTGTGGGCGTGTCCAGCCCAATCGCACTCATTCACTGCCCACTAATGTTTATTTTTCTATACAGTAATTGTAAAATATCAGGTTATTTTTTCCGTTGTTTTTAGAAAAAGGAATGTTGCGAGTGGTTAAATGCAGCTTTTATTGCAGACGTTGTCGTTTTGTTACACTCCAACAAGTCTCATTAAGTATTCCATTTAATTTTCTCAAAAAATTAATGCAAAATTTGGCACTACACACATATTTACATTATTCAAATAAGTAGCTGCACTTTCTTTTATTTTTCATTCAGATTACTTAAATTGTTTGCAAAATTTATTCAAGTAATGAAAAATATGAGAAAAAATGCCATCGTGAAGAAAAGAATTTTCTTAAACTTCTTCTTGTTAGAATATCAATCACAATAGAGTAATTAATTACACATAGATGCAATTTTTGTACAATAACGTTTAAAAAAGTGTAACATAGCTTAATGGTACTAATTTTTGCAGCTCTTTGCCAAATTTCGCTGTCAACGAAGAGAGTTGCAATTATGAGTGCAACGCTGGTTTCATAAAAAAATAATGAAATAAAAGAGGTGAGCTGCAAGATATAACGAAATTTTTTAACATAATCTCTGCTAGATTCGGTAGGAATGATGGAGGAAATGGTAAATACGTACGAGGAGGAGGATGATGTGGAAGATGGTGAAGTAAGTAAAACACATTTATATTGAGCATTTTCTATCTCTTCTGTTGCAGCTCTCGCAAAGTTCTGACGAAGTTTATGTCCCGCTTCAACGTCCAAGCACCATATCAGTGGCTGCAAAGGCTACCACTTCAGCAACTTCAGCTGAATGTAGTCCATTAGCGACATGTCATCAATTGCAGCGGGCGTTAGAGGAAGATGATCAAGACTCACAGTTAAATAGTAGTTCTTCTTCATCAGGATCGGAGGAATTGGAATCCAAGATATCTTCACCAATACGACGGAAGCGTTTTCGTCGCACAGTAATGGTACGTGTTCAGCCTACGACTGTAGAGACACAAGAGAAGCGTGCACGCTTTAAGAAATATTCGGTATGGACTGCAGCTCTACAGGAAGATGCTCTTACAGAGGATATGCGTAGCTTCGGCGTATCGTTAGCTCAAGATCGCAATGTTGAGAGTTACGATTTTCGACGACGACTTAACGGCGGTGACAATTGCCTTAAACGTTGCCTATCCAATTCCACAGATGATTTATCAGCAGATGGATTGGAAATGGCATCGGCAGCAAAGCGTGGTCGCCGCTCAAATCATGGCACAAACGAATCGACAACACATCGTCGTATTGTTAAAAGCCGTTTGGGTCATCACAAGCGACAGGATAGTGGCACATCTCGTGGCCAACGCTGTAGTTCATCGCCTGCAACTGGTTCGGATAATTCGTGTTCTTATGATCCCCGATTCATTCTAGACTTGAATGAAATAACTGGACGTGAAGCCTCCGACATAGCACGAGAAATAGCAAATAAATTATATGAAGAGAAAGACGATCTATTGTGTAAGAAAGTTTATATTTGAAATTTAAGCTTTTTAAATTTTTCAATATATTCATCTTATTTTAAAGTACGCATTGTGGAAGTTTTGGATACTGAATTGCCCATCGAAATTTATAAAGAAACTCAACGTATTGAGGCAGGCGGCGGTATGATGATTATGGTAACGTTGAACTCATGTGTGTAGAGTTGAGTTGTAATTTTTTGATATTATTTTTTGGATACAGAATGGTAAACGTCGCCGCACGCCTGGTGGAGTATTTTTATTTCTGCTTAAACACCATGAAAAATTAACATCAGAGCAACACAGAGCAATATTCTCTGAAGAGCGGAGAAGTGCGAACAAATGGCGCAAAGAGATGAAATCAATGTCGCGTGATCGTAAAGTTGAAGAGTTAAAGAAACGTCTAAGTAAACAGGAAAAAGAGCTACCTGCTTTGAGCACGCGAAAAGATCACATTTTGCTGGGCTCAGACTTAAGTCTGGAAAATCAAGTGGGAAACTGTATGTTTGTTATTAAGTTTTGTATGTAAAATATTTAAAAAACACAAAACTTGTTGTTTACAGTATCTAATCCACCACCATCACCTGTAGGTAATGAGAATAGTCCAGAGTATAAGCCGCATGCATTAATCAATCATGTCATATCCGATGCTTCTGAACCATCAACATCAGCTTCCGCATTAGCTGCCTTATCATCGTCGTTGGCTTCTTCATCGAAGGAAATAGATAACTACGATGATGACTTGCTTGACGTAAATTGCGGTGAGATGGATTTCTTTTGAAAAACGAACAGAAACCCATAATTTAATAGTATATGTATACTTTATATTTTATATCCATACATACATAGATAGTTTTATAAAGATGGTATTTACGCAAAAATAGTATCGCGTTGATGTGAATAACTACCATAAACATTTTTTATAAATATTTAATTACAAAAAAATTCATATTTTTATTCCAACAATTATCGCACACTTTTCCAAATTACAACGTATGTAGTTAATTATATGTGGAAACTTAAAATTTATAGTTTTGACGATACTAGAAAACTTGCGCAAATATCAATTTCTTAGAGCAAATAAGAATAAAATGTATATGGATTTCTATAGTCGAAATATAAATTTATTTTTTTAACTAGTCTAAGAATAGACGGAGGGCATTGAAAGTTTGTATGTAAATACTTGAAATAACCAAGAGGTAACCCACACAGCTTGACTTGAATAATTTCTTAAGTAAAGACGAACAAAACAAAATAAAGCCATACAAGACATTTTTAATAAATAGTGAAATATCAAGGCTTAAGAATTCATCATAAAAAATTAAATTTTATTTCGAAGACTGCCAGCTGAGTTGAGCTTTGTTAAAACTTAAAAAAAGGCATACATAAGCAACGGTCTTCCTGCCGAAGTTGGAAGTATACTCGATTAAAAAATAAAAAAAAATAAAATACTAATTGGTTGGTAATGACGACCCTCCAAGAGTATAAATTGCTTTAAAAGACTTTTCACATCACCGTCCGAACGCGGCATCACTTCCATCCGAGTGCAAATTTAACCCTGGAATACTAACCCGAGTAAAATTTACGCATCGTAAAAAACGAACGATAATGAAACAGAAGATGAATTGGAAAATATAATAAATATAATATAAAATAAATGCCTTTTTTAATTTTTTTTTTCCAAAAATCTGTTTTATTTGTGTACTTTTTATAATTTAAATAAACAAACACTAAAAATATAATATGAAAGAATAATTTATTTTCAAATAAAATTTAGGTGAGTAAATTTTACTCATGGTTAGTACTAACGTGTGGCAAAATAAGGTATCGTATTCCGGAGTTAACTCACACAAGATAAATGGGTGGAAAATGCTGAGCCTAGGCCATCCATTAACATTGCCACTGAATAATGAATGGAATACAATGGGGGCATCATGGAAACAAGTCGGCGTCCTCAGCAAACTTCGTGATGTCTTCTACTGGAACACAATAACACATTGCTATATCACTATTAATGTTTTTTTTTTCATTCTGCTGCATGTTAAAGTGGAATTAGATTGAAGTCGGCGACAGAGATAATTTGCATATTCGTCTTCCTAAGAATGATTGGTATTTCTGTGATGACAGATGGCGTAATGTCGTTGCCGCGTCCATTGGGTTCGTACTTAGAGATAATACAATATCGGGAAATTTATATATGTAGATAGGGCTGGCAACACTGCAATGTCATTTGTTCATTGCAGTCTCGTTTTAAAGCTTCCCTTCTTTTTTCTTGGGAAAATAGTTTTTCAAGAATTTTAGCGTCGAATGGTGCGAAAATTAGAGAATAATAAATTTTTCGTTAAAATTTTCACTTAGACGCAAGGAAGTTGGAGTAAATAAAATAAATCTCCTCTTTAAATTATTGGTGTAATTCTGTGGGCTGTGATATTCAAAACTTAACAAAGCGGAGCTGTAACAGCCGCACATTGTTTGGAATTATCTTGAGATGCGTAAGACGCGATCACAAACGCAGGCAGAAAATGCTAATCGGTCTGCCACAGAGCCATCACAAACAATCACTAATAGTACCAGTAATCGCGCTGGAACATCTCAAGTATCTGGTAGCATTCCTCAAAAACGAATCGCTCAAGTGGTCGCGAATTATGTAGATCCAGCTAAGTTTAAGGTAAGTGTAAAATGTCCAAAGATATATTAAATCAATTTTCATGGATATAATTTGTTTCTAATCATCGAGAGGATTGTAGTAAACAGAAACAAAAAATGTATAGAAGAATTTCATATGGGAAAATGCTAGCTGTTAGCGGCTATTCAATAAATAAATCCCATTATTGAGTATGTTCAGTTCTAACCTCGTGCCTCGATGGGTAATAATTGTCACAAGTATGATTCAATTTATGGCAAGAAGTTAAGTCATAAATTCAAGTGCGCAAATTTTGTTAACAGTTTTAATTTCAAATAAACTTTTTAATTTTACAATTGTATACTTCTTTAAATGTTTTGTTCCATATTTGACATTGGTACGCATTGAATTCAAATATGCTAAAGACCTAACTACAATGTGCATAAGCTAGCTTAGTCTACTGTCAAAACTGAACGTAAAACCTATTTTGGTGGCTATATAGTACGGACATGAGCTTAAAGAGCTTACGTACGCAATGAATGCGGCAACGACATTGCGCCATCTGTCAAGTCTTCGCGAGACACTGCATTATGGCGCTAATGTGAACAGATGTATCATGCCGTTCAGAAGGCGCAAAATATATACATAGTAAAGAAAAGAAACGAAAGATCAATTTTTTTTGTTTGCTGTTGCTTATGTGTACGTTCTCGATTGCGAAATATCAAGCAAAAAATTTTGTCAAAGCATGGAAAAAACTGACAAAGAAATTTTGTAAAAAATACTACACTCGTAAATGCTAAATATCAGTTAACAGATTAAAAACAAAGTACAACTGTACTTTAACGAAAGGATTTTTGTCAAAAAATAAGCAAAGAAGTTTTGTGTTTTAAGTTTTAATATAGATACACAAATTTTCTGCTTTCTTTGTACGAACAAAGACAAATGTGTGGATGTGTGGCAATGTTATGCCAATCATGCGGTCGTAACAATTGAATATAACTGATATAACTTTATTCGGAAGAAGTTGAAAAAAATGAGTGGTCATGTGGTCGCGAGGGTGTGCTTGCGACAGACACCAGCTGTCAAATTTCTATGGTGGGTTTATCGGTTTTTTGGCACTGATGTCGAGATATCTATATATTTCGATAAATATTATTATGTATGGCCCAATTTAGTTCGTATTCAGAATGTGTATGTGCAAAATATTTTTATGTTCAAATACTTCCAATAAGTAACTTTAGGAATCTCATGTTCCTTTTCGATTTTCCATATCTCTTTTTATGTATTGTATTTGACTTTGCCTTCGTCTCCCCTACTATACGTAAAAACGAGGTAAATATTAACAAGAAAAACAAACATTAACTAAGATTGTTGGTTAAACGGAATTGTAGAGGGGGAAAAAAAAGAGTTGTAATGAGCAGCACCATTAAAATATTTTGTTTTAAAAAAAAAATTAACGAATTGGGCTGCCGGGCCAGCTGGTAAATTATATAAAAATGATTGAAAGTTAAATAGAACAAAAAAGAAATCAACCAAATTGAATGATTTAAACAATTTAATTTTTGGATAATGTAACATAAAGAGTTACGCGTACATTCAAAAATAGGTAATTTATACAAAGCGTCTATTAGAGATCCAACTTAACTTTTGAATGTACTTAGTACTTCTTCTTTACGTAGATGTAATGAAATAAAAAGTTCACAACCAGGAAATACATGCATTGATAAACTCCTTGCAGCCGAAATAAAGAAAATTAGTGCTACTGAAAGAGAATGTATTTTATTGCTTGATGCAGATGCACTAAAAAGGAATTGATTTATAATATATCAGCCGATGTTTTAGCTGGATTGGAAGATGAAGGTTTTAAACGAACTAATAAGGTAGGCGGTCAAGTTTGCATTTCAATGTTGAGACTTTTTTTTTTTTAAATTAGAAATGTTTAAATAAAAGTAATATTAAAAAACGATCAGATTGCAACAGAGGTGCATCCAATACGATCGATAATTTGTGTTCAAGGTCCAAACAATCTCTAGTGTTTTAATGCATTGGTGGATACGTATAGCAACAATATTTTATATACCATAACACCACAAGTTAAAATTTTTAGAAATGCTCTTAAGGCTTTTTTTAGAGTTCTGATGGCATATTTCAGTTTGATTCCATAAGAAAGATTTTGAATTAGAAACAGGAAATGTCATAAAAATGACAAAAATAACGAAATCTCATATTGAGCCAAATATTTGTGAAAATTCGCGATACATTCTCAGCTCAAACTTAAAGCCACAGTATTGTTGCTTCTATAGAATCTGCAACCACAAATAAACAAATTAAAATAAATAATCCAGAAATACCTGAGTCCACTGTCAAATTTGTAAACAAAATTTACATATTATTTTTATTGCCTCAACAGCAAATCTTTTAAATGTACCTTGCAATCTAACAACAACATTGAAATAAAATTGCAGCCAGCTAATATACAGAAGCAATACAATATATTGTGTCTTTGGTTTACTGCAAAATCAGGAGGTATTTTGTTTTATCTCTAGAAATTCTCAGGAAAACTGTTATTACTATTTATTTTAATCCTTTCATGCTACAATTGTAATTGATCGGTATAAAATAAATGAACTGTTGAATATATGTCGTTGCCGCGTTCATTGTGTTATAGTCGTAGATGGTTGTCATGATATGATGAAGCTGTCGCAGCCATTTTGTTCGTATCTTGAGTCGCACAAGCAATTTTTCTATGTATGTACATATGAAATTACCCAAAATAGTGGGAAATTTCGTTACCATCGTAAAAGACCAAACTCGCCGCCATGTTCTTTAAGCAGAAGTTAATTTTTGTGTTGGATGGAAAATCAGAAGCAAGCTAAAAAAAAAACCAGCACAAATAGACAAAGAAAATTGTACACAAGTTATTTGCAATAGATTTTAACGATTAAAGTGAATAGCATGTAAAATATAGTACACGGAATAAGATTAGTTAACTATTTGTAAAATTAAATTTGTTCCCTAAATTGAAGCAGAATTGAAAATTTGCGAGAAAGTGTGAGTTAAAAAATGCATATAATTGAAAAATTATCGGAGTCTTCATCAAATATCTTCATTTTCTACTGAGGTAATTTTAAGCGAATTTGTTTTTCTGATAAAATATGTAGAAACACCAATATAAAACACTAGAACTATAAAAGAGAAGTGAAAACTAGCATTAGCGTAACCATTTGGATTGTTGGTTTTAATATGTGATTTTGTTGCGGTGCGGTTCTTTCCTTTTTTTTTTTTTAATTTTTTTTTTATTTTAAACATTGTTGCCGTCCTTCGATAATTTGTAGCCATCGAAGTGGTAACACTACTATTGAAATTCAATACAACTAGTATCTGATTGGTTTTTTAGGAATGTGAGGAAATGGTAAATTTGCTTCGCGTAGTTGAACTGCAACAGATTCTATTGTTTGTAAACATTTCGTTTGCTGGTCGGAAAATTGATTTACAACGGCGCATCATTTCTCTGCTACGATCCAATTTTGAGCTAATTTCACAAAAGGTCAAAGAAGTCTACACACAATCAGTGTGAGTGAAAACTATTAAATAAATGTGAATGAATAATATATTATCAATAAAATATTTTCGTCTTTTTTACACGCATTTTTGCTACGAGAAGTGACGATCAGCTGACTGCACAATACGGACCCACAGATCCAAAAAGAATGTATTCGCATATGCAAATGCCCCAAGTGCAACAGAATCCCGGCGGACTTGTTAACACTGGGGGCGGAGGGCAGGTTGTTGCACAGCAAATGTCTGGGAATGCTGCGGTGGCTGCTGCTGCGGCAGTTGCCGCCAATAATGTTGTACCATTCTTGCATACAATTCCAACACACATGCCCATACATCCAGATGTGCGTTTGAAAAAACTTGCGTTTTACGATGTACTTGGCACCCTGATCAAACCATCGTCGTTGGTGCCTCGCAATACGCAACGCATACAGGAGGTACCATTTTACTTTACACTAACACCACAACAGGCTACCGAGATAGCCACAAATCGCGATATACGTAATAGTTCCAAAATTGAGCATGCCATACAAGTGCAGCTACGATTTTGTCTGCTTGAGACATCATGTGAGCAGGAGGATTGCTTTCCACCTAGTGTCAGTGTGAAGGTCAACAATAAGTTGTGCCAATTACCGGTATGTAGATTGAATCACGAAATTTGAATAATTCATATGATTTTTGATTTTTGTATTCCAGAATGTCATTCCAACAAATCGTCCAAATGTCGAACCCAAACGACCGCCACGTCCCGTTAATGTCACATCAAATGTAAAATTGTCGCCTACAGTGACCAATACAATTACTGTACAATGGTGTCCTGATTATACACGTGGTTATTGCATTGCTGTTTACCTAGTGAGAAAACTGACTTCAGCGCAATTGCTGCACCGCATGAAGACTAAAGGAGTTAAGCCTGCCGATTATACGCGTGCATTAAGTATGTATACACACCAGAGAAGTTCAATGAATGTTTCGTCCTTCTTTTCCCCATATTCACTGTTATACTTTAAGAATTAGTGTGTCGTTTGGTACCGTACTTGTTACTATTGTTACTTGTGTTATTTTTAAAGTTTTTATCAGCACACTATGCGTTACGTTCACTGCGATTGCTTACAGGCCGTCAGAAACGCCTTTTGTGACTAAACTTTGCTGTTTAACAGCAACGCCTATGCTCTCAACATTTGCTCGTTTCTAACTTACTACAAAATTTATCATTCGGTTATCGGTGATATTCCAACCCTTTTCAAAGATTTTATACTACCAAGCCGGTTTCAATTGTACCCTGTCCTTGTGGTTTCCTGCTTGTAGTAGGGATGAGATTAAAATTATCGATATGCCAAGTCTGTTTCCGTACGGATAATTATCACTATTCTTCTAACTGCTAATTTCTGCTGAAACATATTAAAACTTAAAGTTAGCTGACTGAGTGAAGTAAATCAAAATACATGAAGTTGCCTAATTTTAGCGAAAAAAAGGTAGGTGAAAGAGACCCTAAAAATTTTTGCCTCAAATATGATATTTATATTGTATAACTATTTACCATACCCACATTCTTTGCCGGGCCTGATTTGAATATGCATACCGACTATTTTCACATACATATGCACATTTAAGGATGGGGTTTTCATTGAAAAATAATGTATATAATAAATAATTCGGAGATTATTGAAGGAGTATAAGGAAGTGGTCGCCGTGGCATAGTTAGTAGTGCTTTGGCCTGCTACGCAGTACTCATATCTTGACACAGGTGCAACATAAAAAAAAAATTTTTCTAAGCAAGACCACAACAGTAAAAATTGCCTTTCACTTCGCCGTACGGATTTGGCATAAAACTGTAGGTCCCTTCCATTCATGTACAAAGATATAACACACAACATGAGTGGATGCGAAAAGCTCGACCTAGGTCATCCATGGTCTGTTATGCTATTAAAGAGAAATAATAAGTAAAATTAGTTGATACTATTGAGTACTGCATTAAACACACTGTGTACAGGGTAAATTGGATTTGATCAAGTAACGGTTGTTTGAAACGCCTACAATTAGGAGTCGTAGGTATTACATATATACAATGTTGGACAAAAAAATAAATTTAAAAGTAATACATAAAGTCACATTTCAAAAGGACAAAACAAGAAAAACACTTCAAATAAAAAAAAAAATGTATAAAATGTTGACTCAAATTGTTTATTAATGCTAATATTTTGTGGAATAGCCTTTGGTAATTAAAACCGCCTTACGCCTTCTAGGCATTGATTCCACCAGAGACGCGCAAGTAGCATGGGGTAATATCACGCTCTTTGAATGCTTTGCCACAATTCGTTTTTGTTTTTAGCTCTGGTACTGCTAATCTGCTCTTTGACAATATTCCACAAGTTCTCGAGTGGTCAGGAGATTGTGAAGGACAGGTAAACATTGGTACTTTTCGTGCCCTTCTCCCATAAAGTTTTTTTTCCACCAAACGTCTCCTTACTGATCGAGCACAAATTTAAACCACTGTCTCCTCTCTAATTGCGGCACCTGCCTTAAATGGATCGCGTGCCGCCACAATTTTTATGCGATTGTCATCTGCACTTGTAGTTTTGCGGGGCCTACCTCTCTTGCAATGAAATTTTTGAGTTAATAAAGATTGGTAGACAAATGCTGAGGATCTAATAGTTTTAGCTATTTGGCGGATGCTTTGTCACTCATTTCGCAGTTTTTTCACCAAATCACGCTTCTCCTTGCTACAGTGCATTGCTCGAACCATTTTGCTGTGACATTACGGAAAAGTTTACATTTAATTTGTTGAATTACTTTCAATGCTACCATTTAAATGCTTACCAGTACAAATTATAAACAAATTTAAGTTTTCTTTTTAAAATATAAATTTTTTCGTCTGCTGTTCTTATTGAATTGAATTGTCCGCCTTCGAATGCTTCGTTTCAACTTTTCTGTTTGGGAATCCCCAAAAAATATTTAAATGTAGTGTTGCCACCAAGAAATTTATAAAGTATATACCATAACATTTTCTTCTCTATAAAAATTGTTTGCCATAAGCAGTGCGATAAAAAAAAATCAATGGAAGTTTTATGGTGCAAGGTGTTCTTATTAGATTGTCCGACACTGTATGTAAATAAATGATCAGCTTGCATAGTCGCGACGATTAGCCATGTCCGTCTGTCCGTACGTGTACACGATAACCAGAGTAAAACTTAAGCAATCTTAACCAAACTCGGTCCAGACATTTATCATTGTCATAAGTAGGTTAAGTCTTGAAATAGCAGAAATCGTTCAATTTTGAAGAGTGAAAGAAATTTTAAAGCGAAATGATTAATGATAAAAATTATACACAACAATGATACATGATTGAAGTAGTCTAGAAGAACTGTTGTAAAAATGATCAACATTGAGCAAAAGCCACGTCTATTTCCCATACAAGTTAAATAGTGTTGTATGGAAAAAATGTGATTTGGATATGCCGGAAACTTTATATAAATATATATAAATTTCATTGTACAAAAATACAGATTTTGTATGGGAGATCCATCTCCATTTAAGGGTTGGTGATGGAAGAAGGCTATATTGAAAAATAATGTTTGCCATTGAAAATTAATTGTGGTCAGTCTTACATTTTAACCCACTAGAAGCGACTCCTGATCAGTTATGGGGTACTATGTCAATTTTTTTTTTTTCTTTTTTCGACGTTTGACTTCGATGGGACGCCAGTTACCCTCACCGCATTTTCTCATCAAACATCAAAAAAATTAAGGGTCCCAGCGTATCCAAATCGAAAAGCCGTGTATAATTCCATAGCTTACCTACATACCTGTAATATATTCACATTAATTTATTTTGTTAATACTAATTCACAAATTATTTAAAGAGTTATTCTAAATAAATTTCGCCCATTGTTTTCATTCTTGAGATATTTTGATTTTATATCATTCTTTATTAAATTTTATATATTAAGAAAAATTAGCAACAAAATTTCAATATTGTACATCATAGTTTTATGTTAAAAGCAACCGTTCAAACATTGTTGCTTTTGTTGCCTCAGACACTAATCAACCTGATTCCATTTGCTTAACAGTTAAAGAAAAGCTAACAGAAGACGCTGATTGCGAAATAGCAACAACAATGCTTAAGGTTTCGCTAAATTGCCCATTGGGCAAAATGAAAATGTCGATTCCTTGTCGTGCATCGACCTGTTCACATTTGCAATGTTTTGATGCTAGTCTATACCTGCAAATGAATGAGCGTAAGCCAACGTGGAATTGTCCGGTATGTGACAAAGCGGCGATTTATGACAATTTAGTGATTGATGGGTAAGTCTTTCTTTCTTTTTTATAATGCGCACATTAACACATAAAAATATTTACAATATCATTTGTAGATACTTCCAAGAAGTTTTAGCATCTTCACTCCTCAAGTCTGATGATACTGAAATACAGTTACACAAAGATGGTTCCTGGAGTACACACAGCCTAAGAAATGACTCGCAATTGATAGATACACCTACTAAACCTATCGAGAAGGTCGAAGTTATTTCAGATGATATTGGTAAGATGAATAATGATTTTTAATGTTTTCCATTCATAGAGTTTGTGTATACGTCTTTAAATTAGACGTATATATATAATTAAAAGTAGCACGCTTTCTAGAGACTATTTGCTAATCTGATATGGTATGTATTTTGATTCAATAGAACTTATTACTACTGAGGATATAAAACCGGTTAAGACGGCTACAATGGCGGCAATCTCTAACGACCAACCAACATCAACCACAAACAGTGAGACTGTAAGAATACAAATTTAAAGACTACATATTTTCATTTTACTCCATTACCAAGGCTACAACAAATCAACCAATTTTCTTTCAGGTCGATTTAACGCTTAGTGATTCAGATGATGACTTACCACTTGCAAAACGACGTCCAGCTGCTAAACAAAATGCAGCTTCTGCTGTTTCGGCATCGTCTAATGTACCCTCATCGACTCTTAATGGTGGGGGTAGCAGTGGTAGTCAACGAGGAATGTTTATGCAGCAGAAAACTGGTACGTTGGATGCATTTTCGTATTAAGAATAAATAAGCCAGATAATAGTTATTAAAAGTAAAACATTAAAAAGTTATAGTAAATGAAAAGAACAAGAAAAAAATCGCAATCACAAATTAAGTGTGACAAAAACACTAATCACACATACATTTCTTAATAGTTAAAACAAAACTAGTAATAAAGGAGGTATTATTTTTTTCAATTTAATTGTTTTGGTTTCCGCCAACATATACATATGAATATTCCCCATTTACTCTAAATCATTCATCCTACATGTTTCTGTTTTTTTTTTTTTTTGTTTTTTTTTATTGTTCAACATTTTTTATTGTATTCATTTTCTTTTTCTTCGTCTTATGTACTGCAAACATTAATTTATTCTTCTCGCATTCCCTTGGGCCGCTTGAACATGTTTGTTATAATTGAAAACCATCTGCAGTTGTACGTTTAAATTAATGCAGTAACAAGAACTGATGATGATGTGATGAGTTATGAATTAGTAGCCGTTG
The DNA here is from genome assembly GCA_958295655.1 of Palloptera scutellata. Lineage (NCBI taxonomy): Eukaryota > Metazoa > Arthropoda > Insecta > Diptera > Pallopteridae > Palloptera > Palloptera scutellata. Next base: position 44,315,337 of record OY282451.1, read on the forward strand.
ATTTTATTTTGTCACCTTTGTAATGAAATGCTACACATTTGTTTTCGTCCAAAGAATTTAAAAAAAGGTTTGGTTATAGGGTGACCAAGGACGGTAGTATACAGAAGAATATACAATTTTAGATCTTTATTAATAAAAATTGACCCAAAATATACATTTATATGTTGCTAAACTAAAGTGTAAAATCAAGACAATAGAGTTGTGATTGTTGTACCCGCGAGAAAAACTTAAAAAGTTGCAAAATATTTAAAATATCCAAAATGTTACTATTTAACCAGATTTGTAATTTTTATAGCAATATTTACTTCAGTTAACAAATTTTTCCGCTAATCACCAATCCGGAAAAAGTTGAAAAAGTATCACAATTAAATACTCAAACGGATAGAAATCGTGATGTTATTGTTGAAAAATAACGTATAAATGAGTCGATAGATACAATATCAAAACCGCCTAAGGTCATTCGCGAAAATGTTCCAAACTCTTAATGCAATACACACTGACCAGTTGAAAGAAAAGCAAAAACTTAAAAACATAATGAAACTACTATTTTTTGTAAGCTTTTTCTGTTTGTTTTGTTATCGTCCTGTTTGTATTCAGGTTTCTAGTTCTACTCTTGTTAGCACAAGAAATTGTAAATTATTTTTCTAATGCAGCATGAAATCCTTTTTGATACGATTCCTAATATTTTATTGTTTTCTATGTTAATCTAACTTATCTGGATACTCTCTTGCTCCGTCCTCTAACATTTCTAACCTTTGGAAAATTCACTTTGCTTTCACACGAATCTAATCGATCGAATTGTGTTTCTCATTTTATTAAAATTTCAAATATTAGAACAAATTTTTTCTTAAAATCTATTAAAAATATAAAATAGTTCATCAAAATTGAATTGTTACATAAAAATTTTCTTTTCAATTAATCTTTTTGGCAAACAAAAAATTTAAGTCCAACCAAAGACAAACAACAATAATATTTGTATTTGCCGCAAACACCACAGAAGAATATTATCACCTCAACACTACCATCAACGTCATCGTCACTATTAAGCATCACATCACCACTCGTCGTTGTCGCCCATCATCAACATCATGCTAATTAATTTCTCAGGAATATCTTCATATCAGAAACTGATGGAGTCTGCCGTCATCGTTTCAATCGGACTCTTTATGCATTTGAATCGCATAAGTATTATCGAATTAAAATATTCACGTTTGCCGCTTCTAACACCGAATGTTGCGTCTACATTGTTTGTATTTTCGGTGCTTTGTATCCTATCGAAGCTACGTCCCCTCTGGCCGAATGCATTGCGTAAACCACAAAAGGTGTTTATCTTCATCGTTGAATTGGCATTAATATTATACGCCGCCGATTTTATGTTGCGTCAGGTGTGGCTACCCAGTTTGAAGTTGTTGAATTTTGTTTGCCATTTTCTGGGACAATATGTTATTGTAGCGAATGAGTCATTCCTTGCCAATAATGCCCCCCGACTATCGCAATGGATTCGCAATGATGCCTTCTATTTGGCACGTTTCTTTTTGGCCTTTCTGGCGTTCGTTTTCATGATCGATACGACCGGCATGTTGAACTTTATGCATACCAAGTTGAAGACAAACTATGCTGCAGCCGCAATATTTTTCCTAAAAGGTGGAAACAATATGGATGCGGATAATAATACACTCGATAATGAGCCCATGTTAGATATTGAATTTTCTCCGATGTCGGAGGCGAGTTTTGTTGGATGTGATATTAATTCCAATTTTGATGTTACTGATTTGCCGTATGTACCACAGGAGGATTTACTTAATTTGGGACATCGCGTAGGTGCACGGCGACGTCGGCAACCAATGCGTAAAGCAAAACGTGCCAAACTTATTTTGAATGAGCCGGAACCAGAAGTGACTTGTTAATTTTGGAAATGTTTGCTCTTTTGCTGATATTTTTAGTATATCTCCTCTTTTTTTATATACATATACCATGTTTAATAATACATATGAAATTAGCTATGACTTATGAAAAGAATAAATTTTGCACCAAAGTTGTCGATAGTAAGCAGCCGTAATATCGGTAACAATATATTTCTATGCCACATCTTTCAAATTTTTATATGAACTTGCACTTTTATATTGTATTTCATTGTGTATTTTGAGAAGAGATTGATGAAAGTCAACTGGAAGGAAGTTAGTAATTAGTACGTGGTACCAAAAGTATGATCCATTGAAGTCGTCGAGGTCACTGATTTGAATTTACAAATTCATTAATATTCAAATATCACACTATGCTTTCCAAAATACATATTGAACCAATTGCTAGTGAAATATAATGCGTAATATAAAAGGGACAAAGTTAAACATATCGAAAAAAAAAACGTTTATCTGTCTCAACTGACTAAAGTCGTGGGTGGATATAAGGAACTAATTATTGCAAGGACTGCTCACAGTATCCAGGTTCACTATATCAAGTTAGACATTTTTTTTCCAAAAACTTTTTATTTGCTTAAAAAACACATTTGTGTATGGAAATGCAAGAGATCATTAGAATAAATTTGTAGGAAATTAGAAATGTACAATGCTTATTGAAAGTCGCGAAACGAATAGATGTTTTCTTCTTGCATTCATAAATTGACTTTTGGACCACTTTTTTGCGTAGACTTCGCAGTGCTAGTACGCATTCACGCTTTGCTTTCGACAATAAACAAAACAAACACTAACGTCAAGCTGATTTTGTAGCAATCAACAGCAAAAGTAGGGGAATACCTGCTTTCAGTTTTGATTCTTTTTCGTGTTTTTTTTTTTTGTGCTTTTAAAATTTTGTTCACTATTTGGAGTACTCCATGTATAAATTTAGGTGTTCACTATACCCAGAGACGATTGTATTTTGGTGTTTGGAATTTGGAATTTTGTATTTTGGAATTTAGGTATGACTAAGAAGTCTTAATCAATACAGTCCCATTCTCTTTTCGTTACTTTTTGTTCCCACATCCAACTCTCACTCGTCTTTTGTAATAATTTTATATTATTTAATTGTGCTTATAGTTTTCACTTAATTTTCTTTTAAAAGTCATAAGTTAAATTTGATTCATTTCTGATTAAAAATATAATGAAATTGTACACACATGCATAAATGTTACTTTTAAACCAAAAGTAATTATAATATAATGTGATAACATTTCCATTCTCTCTTTTTCTCTCTCGCTCTCTTTTGTATAATGAATTGCATACGATTATACAAAATTTTATTTATTTATCGATACTAAAGACGTGCAACAAAATCAAATGGTAGTGGAAAGCGAACAAAATTTTCAATGCTTGGAATTAGTTGATTCATCATCAACCACAGTTAACAACAACGTAACAAATAATAGTAGTGCAGCAATATCAACAGCATCATCATCGTCACCATCATCATCTCGTATATCTGCAACTGCAATTACTACAGCTACCACTTCTCATAAAAGTGATAATAACAATAGTGAACGTATGGCATAAAAGTGTTATATTTATGGTGGTATGTCTAGGTTTTGTTGTTGTCTTATACAGATTTATGAGTTGTCTAGTCTGTCATCAATTTAAAAAAAAATTAATATCGCAAAATTTTCTTTAGTATTCGACAAGAACAACAGTTATCATAGATTCACAATCTTTAGATATATTTGTTAGCTTTGCTTGCATTACATAGTTATTAAGTCATTAGTTATTCCGGTAAATATGTATTTGTCTACAACAGTAATTGTTTTTATGAGTAACTAACTAGTTACATAAATATCGTTTAGTTTGGAAGGTAAAAATAATTATTTATTTTAATTATAAATAAAGTAAAAGCGGTAAAGCATCTTAATTTTTCTCAGTTACTCAACCATTAACGTCATTTGTTCTTCCTCTTTTCTAAATTGCGTTTTTTGTAATGGTTTGTGATTATGATCAAATAGTTGCGATTAGGCATGGTGCACGACACTGTTTTCCAACCAATGTCAAGATATTCTTGGTAGATGTATTTCAAATTTGTTAATTTAACAATAATGCAAACAATGTTGTTACGAAAGGAGACCCATAAGCTTCGGGATGTTGTTGTCTTCACAGAATGAACAGCATTGGTTATTATGTAAAACTAATTGATTCTTGCTTCTGTCAATGACCTGGAGCACCCTCCCATTATTCCCATGACATTTCTAGTCGCTGCCAATATTCATGTGTGAGTCCCAACCGTTGTCCAATTTAGTGATTGAATGCTTAAACGAAATTGACTGACTGTTGCGTTCCGCAAAAGGAAGCCTAGCCCGTCTCATTTGAAAATTGTACATTGAATTCAGAAACAAACAATTAAATTGAAAATTATTAATAACTCATATACATATCGTTACCTTAGTTTGCTAGAGCCGTAACGCGCATTTTTCAAATGTCTCAGAAGGAGCTAACCAAAACATTTCGATTGTTTAATATCTATAGTATTATTTTCAAAAAATCACAATTGCTGCCCAAGTCCATTCGCGAAAATTTCGCTAACTTTTGATGAGCGTTACACCCTGATGAGTTCAAAGAAAACAGCGAACATTAATTTCGCAAAATTGTAGCGACTTAATTTAAAGTTAAAGAAAAAGATATAAGATTTTAGTCTACGGCAGAGATACAGATAGATATACTTGATCATAACTCATCATATACCCGATTTTGATAAGTTTGATGCTGGAACTTTAGCAAAATAGGGTAGCGATATGTTCAGTGATCGTCCTATTAAGCGATTTACGCACTTTGTTACATCAGGAAAATTATTAACTTGATTTGAATCGAATATATAAAAATGTACAAATCATTTTTAACATCAATAGTATTCGCTATATTGGACGATTGCAAATTTCATACTTCATAATATGATTATAATATATTTATTTAGCATTGTATATAGTTAATAAGCTTGAAGATATGCAGCAAAATCCATTTAAAGTATACCCACATACATATTGTATCTGTGGCTAAAAAGGCATTCTGTTTATCTTTAAATTTTATAAAACTTTGTACGTAGATCGAGGATAAAACCAAACGTTTTTGATATCCAAGATTCCACGTGGTAATTTCTCATAGAGTTTTTGAATGCAAACCATCTATGGCCAACTTCATAGTCCGTATTAAAAATTGCATGGAAAATGGCTACTTTGGTTATTGGATCTTGTGTGATTTAAGAATTCTTACCATATTGGTATTAACAATAATAAATATGTCATGTTTTTTGTTTCAAAATTAATTCACTCTATCGTTTCGACACGATTGAAACTTTTAATCCCTTCCGGCAAAGAAAGTTGCCTGCAACATAGTCGACAATACTGGCCGACATGCAACGTTAAGAAATAAAACGATGTAGAGTGAACGTGGCGATCCGCACTAGCAGACAACGAAGTAGGGTTTAAAAGAAAGCTTGAAAAAATCTTAGCCTTTCCTGTTTGTTTTACTGAAGAATTTACTGAAAGAAATTCTTCATTGTTTTAAATTTTTGCTTTTAGTTTTAAAATATACAAAACTAAATTCATCAGCGTACACGTTGGAATGCGAATGCGAACCCTCCGACCCCCACTTTAAACTTTACTGTGTCAATTATAATTCTTTGTCTTTGTTTTTTTTTTTTACTTATAGCATTTTAAGTATTTCAATATGTACGCTGCGTGTCTCTCTACTGTAAAAGCTCTAGATGGTTTTAGTTCCAAATTAATTTGAATGTTGCTGAAAATGAAGTAATTTTACTATTTCAAAAAAATCATTAACTTTAGTAGCTAATATTTCAAAAGAATTTATTATTAATATATTATTAAACTGTTAAGAAATCATTTCTTTAACTTAAATTATAATAACTAAATTCATATATAATTTTATAAACTTAAAAAAAAATACACATTTATATATATATATATGTATAATTTATGTAGGTCCAATGCAAAAATTTGTTGTAAGACTAAAGAAGCCCCACAAATAATATGAACCATAATGAAAGAAATTTTGTGAATAAGAAAGTTTATAAAAATAACAAATAAATGTGAAACAAACACAAGAGGGGGAAATTTCAACAAAAATATAAACGAAAAACTTGAAATGCTTCACGAGTTTTATACTGTAATAAAATAAACATAACAAAAAAAAGTCCTAAAAAATAAACGCAAAATCATACTTAATTTTGGAAAAAAATCATCCTAATGTAATTTTTTTATTTTTCTGTTCACACGTAAAGTTTGTGTATTACAAATTTATTATTAAATGACAGCGTGTGGAGGTGCGCCATTGTGCGTTATTCTGCCGATCATGTATTTTGCTAGAATTGTGTATAATTTTTTTACGCGTGCTCATGTAAATAGTTATTTTTTTGTGTTTTATATTTTTTTTTTTATCACCCTCACTCTTTTTGAGATACGATATACAAATAATTATCGAAATGGAAATTAACAATAAATATAGCATATATGTATGTAGTGTAACAAAAAACAAAATAAATTTAAAACCAAATCACTGACTTTTAAATTCTAATGAAATTTTAATAATAATAAAAAATATATATATATTTAAACACTGATATTAATATTTTTGTTGTTTTATTTACTCTGGAATTTGTCTCCTCTCTACATACATTTTAAGGTAATGAAATGGTTTCTTGCAGTTTTTTTTTATCTTATTTTACTTACTCTATTACAAATAATTTTTGGTCTTATTTTAATTTTCTTTCTTACTTTAACTCAATTTATTTATACTTAGTATATTTTTACTATGTTTGTTATTGCAGTTTTAGATAATTTCGAATTTTTCTTTTTTATGTGCGGAGTTTTTAGAAATCTTTTAAAATTTTCCCGCTTGAGCAGATGACCTATTCTCATCCTGAGAATTGATGGCTTCAGAACAGCGGTTATCTATTAGTGGGGCACAGCTCAAAGCTGCATCGCAATTTCGTTAAAGTTTCTTACCTATAGAAAATTTAATAATATAAAATTTTAATTTTTAAAAAAATTTCATTCACTATTTAAAAAATAAAAATTTTTCTATTATTTTATCTAATTTTATAACTCGAATCTGGCAATACACCACTTCTATCTGCAGTCGTTCAAGAATATGTACTTAAGAACGATGACTTATTCCGCACATGCATGTGCATATACGCTCTCTTACATACAATAACACTACTCACATCTGTTTGCTATGATCGTTTTCACTTGATTTGAGAACATTTGAGTTTTGGCTAAATTAAATTTGTCCATTGAAATTTTCCAATATAGTCGAAAGATCCAAAATACTTAAGAACGATTGCGAATTGGAAAAAAATTCTTTAATATTGGTTGAATTTAAGAACATTACATTTGAGTTACATTTGAGTAAATTAGTTTTTCTCTTAATTTTCTGATCATAAATATTTTAGTTGTGACAATTAAATAGTGTTTAAGGCGAAAATTCCAATTATCGAATTTCAAAAGGCTGGATTGTCCTATAGCGCGATTGCAACTCAATTAAAATGTTCTAAAGCAATGGATTTTATTGCTCTTAAAATTTTTTGCTAGTATCGAACCGCAGAAAACGCTCCAAGAAGGAAAAAGGTCCGAAAAACACTAACCCAGAAAAAGTGCTACTACTATTCATCGCGAAAATTCAGATGTCATTGAGAAGCCAATATAAAAAATACTAGTTGCACTTCGATTGGCTGAAGCTGGGATTCTTGGCCGTTTGGCTCGCAAGAAACCATTGCTTACTGCAGGGTAACGAATTCGAAGAGTTGAATTTGCCCGAACTCAGTGGCGCTATATACTTTTTAGTGATGAAACCAAGATAAATAGAGTGGTGGAACCAGATGGTAGAAAGTGTGTACGTCGGGCAAAAGGTTCGGCCTTTGACCCAAAGTATGTTTCACGAATACTAAAACACGGAGGCGGCTCAATAATGTTGTGGTTGTGCTTCTCTTGGAGTGAAGTTGGGCCGATATACCGAATGGAAGTAATATGGATGGGGTAAAGTATGTTGAGATACTCCAGAACGTGTCGAAGAGAATTTGGCGGTTATATGGAAATTCCAACAAGACAATGACTTTAAACACACCTCTCCAGTTGAGAACAAAATTTTTTGAGGACAATTTCATCACCGTTCTCGATTGGGGTTCATCAAGCGCGGACAATCCAGCATCTGTGGAATGATGCGAAGAATGCTCTCAGTACGCCAAACATTACAAATTTAGACCAATTGTTCGAAAGAAGCAACAGTGATAAAACAAAAAGGCTTTGCAACAAAGCATTGATACATTTTTCATAATATTTCTTTTAATTTCTGATATTTTCCAGGTTTATTTTGAATCGTTCCTAAGTATTTTTCCTATCTATTATTTACATTATTTTATATTTTTGTGATTGCAGTACAATATTCCTTTTTTGCGTAACCAAAAGACCGATACGATATATCAGTTTTTTCTAAAACTATCTTAAATTCATTAAATGTAACTTAATTTTAAAGAAATTCCATTGATTCCAACGTAAAATGCAATGAAGACTGAGAATCGTTCTTAATTATTTTTCAACGACTGTACTTCAATCACAGGAACTGTTGTTTCTGATTAAACTTGGTTGGATCCTTTATATGGATTTAAAAGAGCGTAGATGCCAATTGAATGCAGGATTCTTAAATTTTTATTATGTGACGAACTCGACTAATGTTTGACATCGGATTCTATAAGTAGAAATACTACTGAACAGCAATGAATTAAAAATTTTACGCGGTGTGAAATTAGTGTCGTGGAACAGAGTTTGAATAAAAATTAATATCAGATCTTTAAATTTGACCTTTTTGGAAAGGTAATAAAAAAAATTTTAACTTTTTGCATCCAACAGATACAGTGTGGGACAATAAAATAATAATACCTTGCACTATAAAAATTCCATTGATTTTTTTTTATCGGACTGCTTACGGCAAACCATTCCATTCATGTACAAAAATAACACGCACAACATGAGTGGATGCGAAAAGCTCGGCCCAGGCCCTCCATGGGCTGTTGTGCCATTAAAAGTAAAGTAAGCTTACGGCAAACAGTTTTTATAGAGAAGAAAATGGTATGTTACATACTTTATAAATTTCTAAGTGGTAAGACTACATTTAAATATTTTTTGGGGATTCCCAAACAAAAAAGTTGAAGCGAAGCATTCGAAGGCGGACAATTCAGTAAGAACAGCAGACGAACAAGCATTTAAATGGTAGCATTGAGGGTAATTCAACAAATTAAATGTAAACTATTCCGTAATGTCACAGCAAAATGGGTCGAGCAAAGCACTGTAGCAAGGAGGAGCGTGATTTGGTGAGAAAACTACGAAATGAGGGACAAAGCATCCGCCAAATTGCTAAAACTATTAGCAGATCCTCGACATTTGTCTACCAATCTTTATTACCTCAAAAATTTCATTGCAAGAGAGGTAGGCCCCGCAAAACTACAAGTGCAGATGACAATCGCATCAAAATTTTGGCGGCACGCGATCAAATTTGTGCTCGATCAGTAAGGAGACGTTTGGTGGAAAAAAAACTGTATGGGAGAACAGCACGAAAACTACCAATGTTGACACAAAGACATCGAAAGTGTCCCATAGAGTTCGCTGAAGCGCACATTGAGTGTGATGGTTCAATTAATGTAAAAAAATGGCCTAACGTATTATGGACAGACGAAAGCCAGATGAATCTTGTTGGAAGTGATGGCAAACGTTGGTTTAGACGCCCGAAAAATGCAGAATTGAGCCCAAAATATACTAGGAAGACGTTTAAGCACGGAGGTAGAAGCATCATGATATGGGGATGCTTCTCTCGGTATGGTGTGGGGCCTCTGTATTGGATAAAAGAAGCGATGGACAGATTTCTTTACGTAAACATCCTTCAGGAGGTTATGCTTCCTTCTGCTGAATGGGAAATGCCCCTGAAATGGCAAACGCAACAGGATAACGACCCAAAGCACACCTCAATCCTTGCGCGAGATTGGTTTTCCCATAATGGAATTCCCGTTTTGACCTAGCCTTCAGAATCTCCTGACCTTAATCCAATTGAGAACTTGTGGAATATTGTCAAAGAGAAGATTGGAAGTACCAGATCTTAAAACAAAGACGAATTGTGGCAAAGCATTCAAAGAGCGTGGTATTCCATACCCCAGGCTACATGCGCGTCTCTGGTGGAATCAATGCCTAGAAGGTGTAAGGCGGTTTTAATTAACAAAGGCTTTCCACAAAATATTACCATTAATGAACAATTTGCGTCAATATTTAAAAAATTTTTTTTTTTATTAAAGTGTTCTTATTTTTTGTCCTTTTGAAATGTGATTTTATGTATAACTTTTAAATTTCTTTTTTTATACTGAATTGATTTTGTTTTTGTTTTAAGAAAAATTTAAACTTATGGAATAAAAAAAATAAAAGTAAATACCTTTTAAATTTATCATAAGCCTAGAGAAATATTTTTTTAAGGTTTTTGTTTTAAGGTTTTCTTGTGTTATTGTCCGACACTGTACATATATTGAAACTGGATGTTCTGTTGAACATTTTTGCTAAGGAAAGTTTTAGTCTAGCATGTCCTGGTTTTTTTTAACTGAATTTTAAGATAAGAGATGACATGTCAACTATTGATATTCGATTAATCGAATAACCGAATTAACCGGATAGCTAATTATCCGAATATTAATATTCGGTTAGAGGTATTCGAGTAGTCAGTTAACCGTTGATATGCGGTTAGTCAAATTTCACATGAATGTGGAAACTCTTCTTATGTTTTTTAAACGAAGACAAAATCATGATTTATAAATGAGAGAAAATGGTTTGTTGTAAAATATACGTCCAAGAAAGTTTGGTGTTTTTTTGGCAGCAAACTAACGAAAAATATATTGTCCATAAACATAAAAACTCATATATTTAGTGGAATATACAGCAGTTTTAGCACGTAGCTTGTCTCTTATTCTAAATTTTTTTTTTTAAGGAAACCTCTCTCCCTTTTTTCCATCCGCTCGTTTTTTGCACAAGCCAAAAATTCACTAATTTTGCTTTGACAGAACTTACAGAAAACGAAAGTGTTTGATTAGTCGAAGCTGAGCGACTAGTCGGATACTATCCGAACATTCGACTAACCGGATTTTATATTCGCATAAGTCAAAAAGTCCTAATGTCAACGTATTTGATGGGTAAGTATTTAAACATCAAGAGTTAGAGATTTGTTGTCTGACACAAAATAATTGCTAATGAAAAGATAATAATTTTTTGTTTTTACATCAACCCTCCACCTCTTTCCTTACCCTCATTATTGATGATTCTAGTCACTACAATTCTACATTGCATAAAGTACTGAAACATTTTGTATTCTGTGAAATTTACTATAACTCCCTAAATATGGAAATAACTAAAGGAGGTAGAGTGTTGATGGAAAATCAAAAAGTGTTTATCTTACGCACATGTAATTCTTTATTTCCATATATTACTTATGTACATTTTGAGTTATGTAGGCAAAAATGTTCTAATAGCAAAAAATATTTCCTAAAATAAGGGATAATTTAGCTTAATGTGACTCATTGGGACAAAAATAATAATGCTCAGGCCTACCTCTCACATGAGTGAAATCGTAAAACAAAACTAGCTTTTTGAACATGTAGGTGCATAGGTTTTATTCTTCCATTTGTTTTTTTTTTTATAAATATTATATCGGAAAATGGTCTGAAATTTTTCGACTTTTCATTAAAAAAAAATATGGATGAAAAAAAAATTCTTAAAAATCTGACTTGATAACGAAACTGCAGATTCATAATCAGCGCCTAAAAGTGCCGTAAAAACATGTTTTGGTTGCTCAGGTCCAAAACCGTGATACGGGATCTTTATTGGCAAAAAATAGCTGATACTTTTGATGAAGCACGTTTATTATTTTTAGTTTTTCTCTATTTAAATTTTAAAATAAAAAAATAAAAATCTGTAAGAAAAATCATATTTATGTTATTTATTTATAGACTTGGATGATACCATAATATCATTGGATTCGCCATCGCCTCCCTGTAGTCCTAGACGCTCAGAGTCTGGTATGTTGTCTAAAAGTTTCCAAATGTATAAATTGTTTATTATACATATATGTAATATTTCAGTCATTGAATTTAGCGATGTATGTACATTAAATTTAAATTACAGAACATAAATAAAAGTGAAAAGTTAATAATTAATATTTCTTTAGTATAAAAAGAATTTGAGTATTTGGTTTCCGAATACTGAAATATTACCAAATCGTTTTCATTCAAAACAATTAATTGACACTTTTAAAATAATTTGAATATTTTTAGGTGTAACTTCAACAACAAAGACTGGTGCCAAAGAATCGCGTAATGACATGATATTAAATCCATGCGCTTTACGTAGATGAGTAAAAAAAGTTATAACTTGTATTATAAATAAAATTAATTTTTTGTTAAAAAAAATTAAAATTATTTTGCTTTCATAAAAAAAAAATTTAATTCTAAGTATGTGTTTTACTCTTGATGAATTTGTTTCTACTATTCTTTTTGATTCCATAATTTAATTTTTTTAATAATACATACTATACTATAAAATTTAAGTACAAATTATGTTCACATTTAACATACACTACTTATGAATTAATATTATAAATAAACGTACCTGTGAATAATAAACCAAATCGAAAGTATTACTTTAATCAAATTGAAGCTTTATAAATTCGAATCCTATTATGTTAGACGTATATCTATTAGTTTATATGGTATACGGCATGGACCGTATTGTCGGTTTTCTTAAGGAGGAGGGTAACTGACTGAAATTCTTGGTCAACTGATCAGCGATTTCATTTCTTTTACAGGCGTAATGTTTTTTTTTTTTTATATCCAATAAAGTATTTTTATGTTTACTGCTTGTTGTAAGCTTTGAATTGTCTCAAGAGGTAGATTTAACTTAATTGTGCTGAATTTTAAAAGATTATGGGGTAGTTTGTATATCTGAGTAGAGAATTATTGTTCGGTTGCGAACGTTAGGGGACAAATTGATTCTGTTAAAAAAATGGTCGTTTCGCTGTCAAGGATTATGGCATAGATACAATGTTGGGTACTTTTTAAATATAATTTTATATACATTTTTGAATTTTTTTTTGTTCCTCCTGTAAAATTTCAATTTATATCTCATGTCTAGATTTTTGAAGGGTATTTCAAATTTCCACTAGACCAAAGTAAATACGTAAATAAATTATATCCGGTTCTTTCGAAATTTAAAGTTTAAAAATTTTTAAACAAATTTCATCGCAAATGAGTTTTCTGAATGGTGGATATGTCTAGGTGGTCACCGTGGCGTAGTTGGTAGTGCGTTGGACTACTACGCAGAGTGTCCGGGGTTCAAATTTCAGCACAGGCAAAATAAAATAAAAAGTATAAAAACAAATTTTTCGACACGGACGACACCTCTTGGATCTCTGTTGATCCCTTCTTTTCATGTACAAAAATTTATAACGCACAACATGAGTGGATGCGAAAAGCTCGACATAGGCTCTCCATGGGATGCTATGCCATTAAAAAAGGAAGATATGTTCGGCTTCCATTTATTTAAACGATCTTCAATTAATATTTTTTTATGCCTATATAAACTGAAGTTATAAATTTTGTAGCGGGCACAAGTCCCCTGGACCAAACATCAGTATGTCGACCATATTTTACATACACCAGTTAAACGATACACACGGTATGTATTATATTAGATAAGCAAACCTATGTATATATATAACATATCGTTCATTTGCTGCAAGACTCTCATAAATCAAAAAATTATATATTTGAGTTAAAAAAGTATACAGAAATAACTGTTATTTACTGCTTTATTTTGTTGTTATCAATTGTATGGAGTGATAAAAGTATGTTTTTTGAGTTATGTCAGTCTCTCAGCAAATGGGCGAATATATATCTGCAGTTTTAGCTTCGTCGTGAACGAAACTATTTTCTACTTTGATCATCCAACTCTTAGATTAAATCTTTTTTTATTTTTTCTCTTACGCAATTTCTCTTTATTTGGTTCTCTTTCTTCATATTCTACATAGGTATAAAAAATTTTCAACAGATATCAAAATTTGTTTGGTTGTGATATGGTGAGCAACAATAGTTTGTTTCTTATTAATGTAAGCAAATTCATTTCATTTGGGTGGCAGACGTATCAGCGCTAACAGTAGGAATGTCATTACGGCCGATTCTATATTATACACTATTGAGTCCACCATCGAGAGCTTGTGTGCTGACATCGAAAATAATTGGACTTAATTTAGACTTGAAGTGAGTTTGAAAACAAAAATCTAAAGAACCAACCCATTCAAATAGATTAAAAGTCGGCTACAAGTGTGTGAGAATATGTCTGTGTGAATTAATTTACGTACGAAGTGTGTGTGTGTATGTATGTGTGCGCGAGTTCAAGTATTTTATGCGATAAAAGATGGGGAAACAATGGAACATACGAAATGTTGTATGTGTAGGACAGACTATGTATAAAGATTTTTTAAACTGACATAAACGATTTACCCTTATGCAAACGCACACATACACGAACACACGCGTAAATAAATATAAATAAATTATATGTATGTCTAATTATATCAACATATGTAATTTATATTATATACATATGTATGTATATGACATTGTACAGTGTGCTATAAAAAACTCGTGATGAGCTTAATTCACAATTTAAAAGGCCCAACAAATGTTAAAAAATTAGTTTGTATGACAATCTAGTGTAATATATGTGTGTATGTATGTATTTTAAGGCTAGTGGCTAATATAATATTAAGTTATAGATTGTTGTACCATTGTGCCAAAACAATATGCCTTCTGAAAATTTGATTCAATTTAATATAAAGGGTGCTTTTTTTAGAAGTGGTCGCTGTGGTGTAGTGGTATTGCCTTCGACTGCTACGCAGAGTGTCCGGGGTTCTAATGTCGGCACAGGCAAAATCAAAAATAGAAACAATAATTTGTCTACACGGCACCACCTCTTGGCAGCCAATGGTAAACCTACAAGAGTAAAAATTGCCTATGAAAAGCTTTTCACTTCGCCGTTCGGATTCGGCATTAAACTGTAGGTTCCTTCCATTCATGTACAAATATAACAAGCACAACATGAGTGGATGCGAAAAGCTCGGTTTAGGCCCTCCATGGGCTGTTGTGCCATTAAAAGTGAAGTAAGTTTTTTTTTAGAAGCGTGGTTTTCTATCTGGTAATACTTTTTTCGGAGTTGGGCTTTTTGACAGCTGTCACTTGATTAATGCTCAGTTTGGTTTGCCATTTAAAGAATTGAAGCCGAACGACCATCAAGCGCGTCGCACGTTCGGTGAATGGGCCCAAAACGAGATGGACACCGATCCCGATTTTCACAAGAAAATTTTGTTCAGCGATGAAGCTAACTTTTGGTTGAATTGGGTACGTTAATAAGCAAAATTGTCGCATTTGGAGTGATCCCAATCCACAAGCCATTGTTGAGACGCCGATACATCCTCAAAAAGTCACTGTTTGAAATGGGCAGAGGGAATCATTGGTCCATATTTCTTCAAAGATGAAACCGGTCATAATGTTACAGTCAATGGGGATAGCTATAGAGCCATGATTAATTAATTAAAAGTAAAAGTAAGGTCGCTGTGGCGTAGTGGTAATGCGTCGGACTGCTACGCAGAGTGTCCGTTTTTTAAGTAAAAGTAAGGAGTATTTTTTGTGTTGTTATGTGAAGTCGCTTGTCTACGCAGATAAGCCCGAGACGATTGACGCCTTGGAAGAGAATATTCAGCACGTTATTACTGGCATACGGCCCCAATTGCTGCAAAAAGTGGTCGAAAAATGGGCCTCCCGGCTGGAATTTATTCGAACCAGCCGAGGCGGCCACTTGCCCGAAATCGTTTTTAAAACATAATGGCAAATCCCTTATCTTTATAATAAAGATAAATTCTTGGCCATAACATTAAATTATATGCGTTTTATTTCTTCTTGAAAACCACACTTCTAAAACACTGTACAAATCTTTCTCATAATGTTAATAAATTGGTGTTGATAACAGAGGGCATGTTTTGGTAATCTAACAGGTAATAAATAGTAGTGATGGGGAGTATCGAGCACATTTGAGTATCGATACTTTTGAGAATCGGGTACTTGGTTTAAAATTAATTTACTTTTAGACGTTTTTACTTCTGGCAATACTATTTTACTTACCAAAATATATCGATCTGGCAGCATTTATTCACTTTTAAACAATTTTTTGTTAAAAACGTTATTGTTCCTGCTGCAATATCACCAAGATCAAAATCTGGGAGCATAGTGTAAAAAGCTTGTTTTTAGACTCGTGTTTCTAAGCTACTGGGAACAAATGCGATATATGGTCACATGGATTTAAAGATGCTTTACTAACACTAATACAAAAGCTTCTAGTGCAGCGCAGCAATATCTGGAGATACACTATGCCAAAAGATAGGAAAATCCACTGGAATTTTGGTAATAAAATTAATAAAAATAATTTTCCACTTTTATACGAACTTGCTGCAAAATATCTTTGCGCTTTTTCAACTTCGTTGATGCCCGAAACCAAGAAGAAACCGCATATCGCTCTAACACTTAAATTATCTGAAAATTTATTGAATTCAATGTAATAAATGATTCTTGAAAATAAATTAGTAACAGTATCGATTCAATGCTAAGTGCAAGTACATATCAATTCGGTACTGAGTACTTTTGAGTAATGAAAATCAATAGTACTATCGATTATTTTGAGAAGAATTGATTCCGCCCAACACTAGTAAACACTAGTACTTAGTATATCATAAGCAAACGATACTACACCAAATTGACATTGTACTATGCAACAAAATTAGCATATTATTGAAAATTTGAAAATAAATATTCGCGATAGGCAATATATAATTTCCGCGGTTCCATTCCGCATACAGGACAACAAAATGTATTTACCGTATACATGACTCAGCAAATTTTTTGTTTTTGAAAACCAGACCGATTTATATATGTAATACCTGTGGCCAAAGGACAAAAAAACCTTCTTCTTCTCTTTTATATTGTACGCGCTTTTGCTTTTTCAATCTCTGTATATCTTATCCTTTGATTTCAAGAGTCGTAGCTTAAACCGGAAATAAGTAGTACAAATTCGGAGATATAAGCAGAAAGATTTCATGAAATTGAAAAGAAAAGATGAAACATAGTTCGTAGAGAGATGTTGTATTGTCATAATGCCACATATATACGAGGGTGGATCAATAAGTACCCGTGTTAGGAATGAAGAGGCAAGTTTTTCACAATTTTTTTTTCTATTTTTCAACGTAATCTTCTTTTAGTACAATACACTTTTCCCAACGTTTCTGCCATTTCTTTAACCCCTCCAAAAACTACAATTTGTCAAACTCTTCAAAATACGCTTCTGTCTCGACGACAACCTCCTCGTTTGAGCTGAATTTTTTTCCCCGAGCCACGTTGGGGAACAGAAAGATGTCTCAGGTAGCCAAGTCGGGCGAGTACGGTGGTATCATGTAAAATATTAATTACCGTTCCGTACGACACTCTTACAGCTTCTGCTACTTCACGCACTTTCGTTCGGCGATCAGCGAGAATCATGTCGCGGACCTTTTCAACGATTTCCTCGGTAACCTCGTCTGCCGGGCGGCCTGGGCGCTCCTCAACAGAAACAGATGTACGACCACGTTTAAATTCGTTGAACCAATATCTTACAGTTGTCATAGATGAAGAAGCGTCCCCATAGGCAGCATCCAACTTCGCTTTTATTTCTTCGCATGTTTTTCCATCCAAAAATAAAAAGCGAATTACGGATCGATATTGTTCTTTTTCCATTTTATCGCGAAACACGTAACACGTGTGATACTAATAACTGCCAAATAAAAACTAACCTATGAATCAGTTTGAAATTTAGTGTGGTGTCGTGTGACAGATGGCAGGACAAGGCGGTAATGCCAACTTCCCTCAGCAACGCCACCTGTCTTCACACACGGTACTTATTGATCTACCCTCGAATATGTGACTCCCGATTATTATAGAAATTAGTAAATGTTAATTAAAGCTTGTGGTAAACATACATTTATACAATTTGTACATATTTTTCAAATCCAGATCTGTCAATTTTGCTGCCCAAGAACATCAGAGTGATTGGTTTTTAAAGGTTTGTTTTACTTTATACTTGATCAAATGTGTGCTAATTAATACATGTGTAAAACCACTATTCAATATAAGATTAATCCACGTCACACAGTACCAGTGCTAGTAGATCAAGGTGTAAATTTATGTGACAGCCATGCTATTGTCACTTATATGATATCAAAATATGGACAAAGTCAACACGACCATTTGTATCCACGAGAAGACCCGCTCAAACGCGCAGTTATCGATGAGCGACTGTACTATGAGAATGGCGAACTTTTTCAAGTGATTAAAGATTTCTCTGTAAGCAAAAATAAAAAATAAATGCAAATATAACACTGTGCAATAGTAATTATAGTCCCTAGGTTTTGACGGCGGTTCCGGGAAATGGCTCTTTAGAAAAGATAAAATTCTTACATGTACCATCGTTTCTGTGGGAACGTAGTTTTTCCATACAACCCAATATTATATAGTTTACATGTTCTGACGCATACAAATAAGTGAAACTTTGAGGCTTAAAATGGCGGATTTCGTTTTCAGTATCTGAGGACGAAATGTACAGAAAAGTATGGGAAATAATTAATCTTAAGTGAGCGACCACCCATCTGCCCTCTTTTTTCCATAATTCCAAAACTTTCAAGTTTTTCAAATATTTAACTTCGACAGAAATGTAAACAAAATATTGATAAATATCAAAAACTTGCTTTTTAAAACTTTTTTGATCGTTTGAAATAACTAAAGAAATGAGGCTCACTTATTTGTATGCGGTGTAACAACGAAACTAGGCCATAACATGAAAACTAAATAAAATTGGGTTGAATGGAAAAAAGTACACTCACACAGACACGAGGCACGTACATATGTATATCATTCTTTTTCAATCTATTTTCCGAAACCGTCGTCAAAACCTAGGAATAAACATATTTTTTGTTTTTGTTTCACAGTCTAAAATATTTTATGATGGAGAAATCACTTACAATCGTAAAAGCATTGAACGATGTCATAAAGCTTTTTTATTTCTGGAGGAATTTTTGATGCACAGCAGATATGTTGCTGGTGAGACGATAAGTGTGGCTGATATTTCAATTAATACATCATTGATTACGCTGAATAAACTGGTGCCGGTGGAAGAGCGACGGTAATTTTACATATTATATAATTATTACAAAATGTTTTAAAAAAATTAATTGACAAAATATATTTTCATAAAGCTATCCAAAAATTTATAAATGGATGAAACACATGCAAAATGAACTGCCAGAATATGAGATAGTCAATGAAAATGGAGCTCAGCTTTTGTTTCAACGATTCGAAGATGCTCTAGAAAAGAATATGGCTAAAAACTGATTGAAAATTATATCAGAGCCAGGAGAATGAAAGTGCGAACTGCGAAAATTATGCAAATGTTAAATACTTTTGTACATTTATTAAATAGGCTTTTGTTTAAAGAATAATTTTTTGAACGTGAACTAGTTAAGTTGAAGTTCTATGAAAAATAGATTCATATCATAACTTTATTTAATCATTATGAGACAAAAGATATTAGGCGAATTGGTGGAAAGCTTTATACATTTCTGGCAATTATGTATGAGCAAAGTTGACAACGAGAGTTTTGGGAGTCACTATTACATAGACAACTACTGTTAAACCTGCGTTAAGAATGCAAGATACACCTTGTAGCATATTTCTTAAATTTTATAATAAATCAAACACACGTACAATAACTTCAATTAAGTATTATGTAATAAAATATTAAATAATTATTTGACAAACAGTTTTATTTTATAAATTTTACGTATCCCAAACTGTCCAAAAGTTAATAAAAAGCTAACAAAAATTTGTTCCATTCTGCGCTCCCAAGGAAATTTGATTTCCGCATTTGTATCCCTCTTTGATGAATAAAATAACAACTGAGCCAAAGAGGGGATTTTAGTGACAGTTGCTTATTTTTTTTTGTCAAACTAATGAACTGTTTGACAAAATTTCTGTCAAATCGCTGTTCATACATTTTGTATGGAGCTGACTGAAACACGCAGCGCATCCACGCAAACCCAAGACAGAATAATGCAGGTAGCCGTATCCGGGAGGCAATCTAAGCTTAACTATCAAATTATGGAGAGAGAGCGCGCGCGCGTTGACCGTAGTAATCGATCAGCTGACAATTGCCTAACTTAACAAATTATTTTTATTTATTGTATTTTCAATATTGTTGGACTTGCTTCAAGAAGTTGATAAAAGATGACTAAGAAACGTCGTAACGGAGGTGACAACAAACACAATCGCGGTCACATGAAGCCCGTGTTCGCTGTATACCCAAAGACATTCGACTTAAGAAATTTATCTGTAAATCGTCGAAGCTGCAGCAGTCAGAGATATTTCTGACGCATCAATCTGTGAGTTGTCTAAATTGTATGTAAAATTGCACTACTGCGTCTCCTGCGCTATTCACTGATGTTGGCCATCCGCCAGATATTGATACTTTATTTTGTGTTATTGAAGTGATATACCTCTTGAATTGCTGTAAATGGAATGAATATTGATGTTGATCACAAACAGGAACCATATTAAAAGAACACAACAGTGGGAAATTCTGAGCGCACATGTAAAAGGAATTAATAAACAAAAACCCAGTAAGCGCACCGGTGGCAGCAATAGTTACAGACAAATTAGCAGAAAGTCTTTGTTGAAAATATTTTTTTTAATTTTTGTTTACGTTATTTACTTAGCTAGCACTACAACCGATGATCGGTGTTGGCCGCCTCTATAAAGATTCGCCAGTCGCCTCTGCTATGCGCGCGCTGGTGCCAGTTCTTTAGGACGTCCTCATCTGCGTGTTCCTCCACCGTGGTGCGAATAAAACACACTTCTAGCCGGAGCGCTTTCTTCCATTCGCTCAACATGACCCAGCCAGCGGGAAGGATGAGGGACTTATAGAGCGTTATTTTCGTCGGTCTACAGAGGGCTATACTTCTCAATTGCCTACTGAGCCCGTAGTAACACCTGTTCGCAAGAGTTAGTCTCCGGGTGACATTACTGTTGGTGTTTATGCTGGGTCCTAGGTAAACGATCCTAGGTAAACTAGGATCTTGACGACTTGAAAAGTATAATTGTCAACAGTAACATTTTGTCCAATACGCCGTGACGCTATGTTTGTTGACACAAGGTATTTCGTTTTGTCCGCATTCACCACTAGACCCACTCTACGAGACTCCATTTCCAGGTTGGAGAATGCTGCACTAACTGCTCGAGCGTTGGTGCCAATGATGTCAATATCATCAGCGCATGCTAGCTAGCAGCATGACACTTGTAGAAAATAGTGCTAGATGCCAATTTTCACATCTCGAATTATTTTCTCCAGCACACGGTTAAAGAAGTCGCTCGATAGGGAGTCACCTTGTCTAAAACTTCTTTTGGTATCAAATGGCGCGGAGAGGTCTGTCCCAATTTTCACTGCGCTGGTGGTGTCGGTCACTGTCATTTTGACGAATGAACTTTGCAGGGATACCAAAATTAGACATTTCGGCGTACAAGTGATCCCTAATCGTGCTGTCGACGGTGGCAGATGGTGGGTGTCGATCTTTTTTTCTCGGGTCTTTTCCAGGATTTGGCGTTGTGTGAATATCTAGTCGATGGTGGATTTACCAGGCCTGAAGCCACACTGATAAGGTCCAATAAGTTTGTTGACGATGGGCTTCAGTCTTTCCCACAGTACGCTCGATAGAACCTGATATGTAATATTCAGAAGATCGTGGGATCACCTTTCTTATGGATTAGGCAAAGTACGCTGAGGTTCCAATCACTTGGCATGCTTTCATCCGACCATATTCTTCATAGAAGCTCATGTATGCGTTTTTTGAGCTCTTCGCCTCCAGTCTTAAACAACACAGCAGGCACCAGCAGCCTTATTGTTTTTCAGCCGAGCGATGGCTATTAAGACCTACTCATAGTCTGGCGGCGGTACTTCAACGCCGTCAGTGATTGAGGTTTCCAGAGTAAATTCCGCCATCACCATTAAACAGCTTTGCAAATTGCTCCCTCCATTATCTCATTATGCCCTGTACATCTGTCACCAGATTTCTGTCTTCATCCTTGCAGAAAGAGGCCCCTGTATTCAAACCATCAGTCAGGCGTCTTATTCTTTCAAAGAATTTTTGGACCTCGTTCCTGTTCTGTAACATTTCGATATCATTAAAATCGCGTCTTTCTGCATCTTTTTCTTGTTTACATTTCCTAGCTAAAAACAGGTGATTTTAAATTTAACAGTAGAGGTATGAATGAAAAAGAGCACCTACGCAAACATATTTCTATTTATAAAGAGAGACATTTGAGAAGTGGTCGCTGTGGCGTAGTGGTAGTGCGTTGGACTGCTACGCAGTGTGTCCGGGGTTCGAATCTCTCGCACAGGCAAAATCAAAAAAAAAAGTAGAAAAAATAATTTTTCTACACGGCACCACCTCTTGTCAGGCAATGGCAAACCTACAAGAGTAAAAATTGCTATGAAAAGCTTTTCCTTCGCCGTTCGGATTCGGCTTTAAACTGTAGGTCCCTTCCATTCATGTACAAATATAACACGCACAACATGAGTGGATGCGAAAAGCTCGGCCTAGGCCCTCCATGGGCTGTTGTGCCATCAAAAGTAAAAGTAAAGTAAGACATTTGAGAACTGAGAGTGCGTGAAGTTTGTCATTTGGAAATATGGAAGCAAGATTTTGTTTTTATAAACTTGTTATTTTCTAATTTATGTATTGTCTCAATAGTTAAACAACAAAAATTTAATTGAATTGGCTCAATTCTTTCAGCACTTCCATGTCGTCAACTTCACTCATAGCAATATAAATAATTTAACTTTAAAGAAGAATAAAAATAAATGAGCAACTTTTAATTTCAGTATGTTTGAAAGCTAGAAGTTGACAGTACGCTGCGCTCTATTTCAGTCAGATGTTGCGTTTAAGTGCGCTGCGTAATTTTGCGCTTACACATTACGCTCTTGTTAAAGTTTCGCTGAAAGAAGAAAATAAGAAAAGAAATTGAAAGAAAAGAACAATCGTAATCAGCTGATTTCGTTTTAGCATTTTAGTGTGCATTGATAATTACAGCAAGTGCATAATTGAAATAATTAAATTAAGCAATGAACAAACCATTTTTGTATTACGCTCTTTTTAGTCCACCGGCGCGTGCGTGCATGATAACAGCAAAATTAATTGACCTTGATTTGGAACTAAAGTAAGATACACTAAAAAATGCGTACCGAAACCAACGTATACTTGTATTTAATTCTTACATAACCTCATCCATTGCTTTTAGGTTCGTTGACTTCAGCAAGAAAGAACATTTGTGTGATGACTTTGTTAAGGTAATAGTTGGATTCGTTTCTCTGTGCTTACAACTAAATCTAATATGTAAACATCAATTAATAGCTCAATCCACAACATCAAATACCAGTTTTTGTTGATACGGATGGGGAAGCTTACGTAGATAGGTAAATGATATGAATTTTTAGTTTGAATTTAATTAGAAATGGAAATAGTCCTTCGAAGTGCTTCAAAAAAGTTGTAAGCAAATATTTTGAAGTTTATGTACTTTGGTAATTGTCGTTGTTGATTTCCTACTACTACTACCACTATGATACAACAACCCAAAGAGGAAAAATCCGAATAATATCGGCAAATTAATAGCTTTTAAGGCTATTTTTTATAGTTGGATGTGCAATCTACATAGCAGTCTAGCACGTTTTACTTACGCAACAATAAATTTTCCATTAAATTTAATTAAACTTTTATAACAATGAGAGTAAGAAACTCTTAATATTTATAATATCGTATTGTAAAAATTTTATTTCAGCCATGCCAACATGTGTTTCATTGTCTCGAAATATGCCAAAGATGATCAGCTCTATCCAAAAGATTTAAGTAAACGTGCACGAGTTGATCATCGTTTGCACTATGAAAACGGTGTACTATTTCAAGTTATAAAAGATATGGTGGTAAGCAAAAGCAGATTTAATAGGGTGAAGTCAATTCCGAAAAGCCAGAAGTCGATTTTATTTTATTTATTTATTTAATATTAATAATTACAACAATAAATTATTATAACTAAAGGCAGGAAAGAGTACTAGCGACCAGAGCTTTCGATTCGACTAAAAAATTAATATAATTATATTTTGTCAGTTAAATTGCATTGTTTGATAAATTTTACGATTAACGACATGTTAGTGGATGTAACTTCTAATCTTTTAGAAGTGTGCTTGGTGTAACTTGACGTAACTTGGCCAAATATGTTTGATATAACGTTACTGATTGATGGGCATCGAACGGAAGTAGTGCCGTCACAAAATGGACAACTGTTTGCATTACACCCGCATAGTATGGTAGATGTTCATGCGTAAGTTTAGTGTGCCCAATTCGGAGTCGTATGAAAGTTGATGCATGTTGTCGCGAGCCACTGTTAAACTAATTTTTTGATATTTGTAGATCTACTCCTCGAATTGAGTTCACTCTAAAAATATAAAATCACATATGTATGTACATTTGTCTTTATTTTTCTCTATCTCTCACATGTACATTTTCCTAGGCACGTAATGTTTATGGCGGAGAAGGTGATTTCAATTGTAAAACTGTAGAAATGTGTCATAATGCCTATGGATTTCTTGAGAGTTTTTTAAAAGACAATAACTTTGTGGTGGGGAATGAAATGACTATTGCTGATGTATCAATAAATACAACATTAATCACTTTGAATATGTTAATACCGGTGGAAAAGGAAAGGTAATTTGCATTCTTAGTAATACATCCAACCTTCGATTTTCTCGGTAGATTCGTGTCACGACAAATCCATTAAAACGAGACTCATTGTGCATACTATACTAAATAGGGACTAGAATCAGAAATACATAGAAGAGAACTTTTGTTCTTTGACTTGTGAAACTTTACTTTAAAATTATAATGCTTGCATCCATCCTATAAAATTAGAACAGAAGCGAAGCCGAGTAAGTCGAGGGGTAGAGAAGAATGAGACATGTTGATACTTGTTTGTTGTGTTCCTTTAAAGATATCCGGGTATATGCGCTTGGATAGAGCGTATGCGCACATTACTACCCGAATATGATGAGCTGAATGTAAAGGGAGCGCGGGCTTTGTGCACACGTATTACAACTGTAATGGCCGAAAATAAATCGAAAAGCAATTAAATTGAAACGCAAAATATGTGTACATACAGTTGTGTTGAAGTATGTCATTATTTTTTATTTTTACACACCTTTCTCACATTCAACATTTGAATTACAATTAAAGGTAAAACTTAAAACTCCATTTTTAGAGATGTAAGTAATTGCTCACACATTACTTACCTATCCATACTTATTACATAGATCCAGGATATTTATTTTTATTATGCTCATTCAAATGACAGGCATCAAAGGAATGTAAATAGAGATCAGTCCATTGCAATTCAAATAACATATAATTTATTCATTAATAAAAGCCTACATATGTTACTTCACAATCACTGTTTAATTGTTCGAATATTGGAAGTCAAATGAGTTCTGTGGATTATTGATATATTTTCATTGTTTAATTCAAACTCAAATATTTGTATACATATAATATTTACAAAAAGTTAATACATACAGTACATAAATATTACAGTTTCTGTGAAAAATATACTCCATATGACAGAAGCGAAAGTGTTTCTTACACTTTTTTTTTATCAAACACGCATATATATTCGCTTAATGATTTAGTTTAATAATTTTATTTTCATTAGGCCTTCATCTCAGGTATTTAATGATGTGTGTACTTTTGTGTCTTTTTGTGTATTCTATGTATAAATGATTTAATAAATGATAACAACTTTAGACGACGTAATATAGAATAATCACTAAGGCTAAATTAAAATAAAATTAGCAATCAAAGATACATTTTGAAATAGAATCTAAAATATTTTCTTTCCTGTGATTATAAACTAATGATGTAGCATTTTTGAAATAACACGCACAACATGAGTGGATGCGAAAAGCTCGGCTACATGCGGTCACAGTCGACATTGATAAAGTGAAGTTCATTTTGGTACAGGCATAACACTTGCCACAATAGCTGTCATCGCTTTATCGGTGTCCTGTAATTGCATTACCTCTCTCATTCTCCCTCCTTCAACCTCCCAACTATCAATCTTCCTTCCAATCAACACAATGCTCTACATTCATAGGGGTATACGCCGTGTGTTAGATGCATCAATAAAAAAAAAAATTTTAAATCCACGGACATAAAGAAAATTCATAAAAACTAATTGCTTTGTGTATGTATTTGTATGTGTTAGTGCAAGCGTGTGCATGTGTTGCATTCATTTGATATAATACACAAAAAAGACTAAACATTATTAATGCAAAAATATTTATATATGTATTTTTAATTTACGTCATTCATCGAGCCAAATCACAGCATTACCTACTTAGTTTACATATATTATTACAAAATACATACATACATAAATATAATATATTATACATATGTCTAGTATACATGAAGTGGATACTATTTACAAGTTGAAGGAGTTATAGTGGCATTGCAAAAATATTACATTTACAAAATATATAATTTCTTATATCCAAATGGGAAGATATTAGTCGCTACGACAGCGGCTATTAGCGGCTACCAACCACCGACACCTTTAATCGAAAGTCGTCCAATTACTCATGCCTCCGGTTGTTGTTGTCATTGTATTAGTATGACTGTTATTGCCCGCAACGAGTGCATTCGTATGTACTGTTGTTGTTGCTGTCGTTGTTAGTGTAAACTGATCAAGTCCATATTTACGTAACAGCTCAAAATCTTCATCGGGTGGCGGCATTGGCGGCGGCACACTCGTCGGTAGGGGCGGTGGGGGAGGTTTTGTTGCAGGCGGTTGTAGTTGCACGATTCGTTTATGGTGTGACTTAAAGTACGGATACAAAGGATTGCCGATACTGTTGTTAGCCAATGATGATGACTGCTGATTAGCGCCAATACTGCTATTGTTGATGAATGAGCCTGTTGGTAATGTCTTAGATTTGATGTAACTATTTCTATTGCTGCCACCACCTCCTAATGGAAGTGGTCTCGCATTCTGATTAAGTGGATCGAAATCTTCCAAATCAAAACTGGTATTATTACTATCGTCGAGCGTTATCAAATCGTTCATTGCATGTTCTTGCTGTGGTCTTGTGCTGATGATAGAATTGGGGGCTGATGATATATGCATGTGATGTGGCTGTAACGAACGCAGCGACTACATGAACAAAAATTACAAATTATATTATGTTAATTATTTCTAGTCTTAAATATTCATAAAACAGAGATTTTTTTTATAGAGCAATGTTAGTTTGAATTAGAAAAATAATAATTAATAAGCCATTTAATTTAAAAATTGCAGATTTTATTACGGTACGAGTAGTAATGATTTTTAGATAATAATAATGCAATACAAAAAATATGGCATACAAAAAGTTCTGTAAACGTCAAATCTCCCGAATAAAAAATTATTAAAACTGAATTATTATTTTCAAGTTTAGCGAGCACCAATGCAAAACAAATATGTAGGTGCTCACAATAAATCAAGGATTTAATTGAGTAAATGGATTAGGACTCGATTTTTGAAGATACCATAATCAGTGAAACTGAATTAATCAGAATGTGCATACATATATGCGTCAAATTACTAGAACTTTCTTCACCGAATTCTCAAATATAAGACTACACTACACATTGAAGAACATCGACATTAAGTATGCAAAGAAAAATTGCGATTGATTGATGCAGAATGATGTTAAATTTAAAATGCATAACACTTCAGAGAAGGTAGTGTTAGTATATGAGAAGAGGCAGTGAGTTAGGAGAATGTGAGAGCTATTTAGAGAGTTGGCATTGGTTGTAACTCTCCGCTATGATGGCTACGGTGTACAATGTGTACCTCTTTATCTTTTTTATGACGTGGCGCTGGCACAGGTATGAGTTCATTCCTTGATGGCGGTGACGTCGGATAAAAAGCATTTGACGATGCTGACACAAATGAAGCAGTACTCGAACCGAACGATGAAATGGTGGAGCTGTTCGACGATGATGAGGAATTGCGCAAAGCATCATGTTGCAGTAGGTGCCGTTCAGCATAATCTTGCCAGCAATTTTGCCCAAGATGTTGAACACCAGGATGTATGGAGGCTGCTGCAGCTGTGCCTGATGCTGTTGCGGAGAGCGATTTTGACACTATAGCATGGCTATTACTGCATTGCCGTCTGGGTGGCACTGGTGGTGATTGCATCTCTGGTGGAGTGTCAAAACTCGAATTGGTTGTTATGAATTTGCTAAGTGTTGATGTTAGGCATACTTGCTGTCCTTGCGCTGAATCGCGAGGTACTGGCGGCGGTTTCGATGTAACGTGTGGATATGTGATCAGTTGATGTTTCGACAGCTGCTGCTCTTGTTGCTGTGCGGCATATGGATGATTATAGTAGGAAGGTGTGGTGCTAGTCGCTTGCAGTACCGCGTGTGCGGCTGGTGGTGGTGGACGAGCAGGCGGTGGTCCACCCGTACGTGTGACTGAGATGCGATGATTATTGTGATGGTGATGATTAAGCTCTAAGCTGCTGCTTGGTTTAAGCTATATTTTCAATTTTTCAATTGGTGGTTTATTTTGTGCGTGGATTTTTGAAATGTGTTTAGGTGACGATGAATTTTTGTTTTGTATTGGTTTTATTGTTTATGAAATCGACACAGATGTGCAACAAAATATGTAAATTAAAATAAATAAAAAATAAAAAGAAACGAAACATACATTTAACATAGAATGTAGACAAAGATAACAGCAGCAACAGTGAACACTTATTGCATATGTATAAGCATTTAATTTTAATACTGAGAATTTCTTAATAGCTTTAACAGATTTGCACTCATTGCACTCTTAATTTTAAAAAAGGTAAACGCTTTTTTTTTTTATTTATTGCAAAAAAATGGTAAAGCAAATACAATAACAATTATTACTCAAATGCTTACGTAAAACATAGATCGAGTAAGTTATCATCTGGTTTTATTAATTAATTTTTATAAAAGAGATAATCTAACGTATCCAGTCACGGATCCGACTATTTAAGCGACCGAACTAGAACGCTTAAAGAACGACCTAACCACTTACTCGCCTTGCATCCAGATATTGTTGTAAATAGTACCTCCTACATTTCTGCTACGGCAACGATGTGGCCAACCCACATCTCAGGTGTCGATATTCATCGAAATCATATCGCTGTACTCCCATCGAGAAGACAGACAATAGAAGAAATCGAGCTATACAGTGAGGTGCATAAATGAGTACATGTTTGTACTCCGTATACTTCCAAGTGCATAAGAATAACAACAATAAAGCAATTCGCAAAATTTGTTTCCAATTTTATTTTTAATTCAATCCTTAACAAAATTAATAATAACACAAAAGAAAAAACACAAATTCTGGGAAATAAGCGAATAAAACAAAAACAATTTCTATGAACTAAATTTTGCTCCTTTCAGCAACTGTACGAATGGAGTATGTTTTTAATATTAAGTCCATAGACCTATGACCTACGTATGAAATTTTTCATACGGTTTGGCATACTTTCCACTAAATTTTGAATAATTTCAGCGGGAATAAGGAGTGAGATCGAAAAAATCGGATAACTTTAAATTGTCCTAGCATTGAAATCCTTTATGCAAATAAAAAAATGTAAACAGTTTTGAAAAGAAAATTAAATTTCTGATAAAATGATCAATATAACTAATTTGTGTGTTGTTTTTTACAGAATTCGGACAGCTTTTCCGGTATACCTGCCATTAGCGCCTTTACTGTCATTTCTGAGAATCTCTTGGCGGCAACATTCCACTTATTTCTAAAATCTTTCATGGATTTAGCTTCTTTGTTTTTTTGCCTTTAATGTTCTTTTCACTAGAGCTCACTTAGCCCAATATCTCTCGATAGGCCGAAGTTCTGGGCAATTTGGTGGGTTGGCGATTTTTGGTACCAATTTGATCTTTTGGTCTTCGAACCAAGGGTTAAGGGTTACTTTACTGTAGTGGCAGGAGACTAGATCAGGCCAAAACAAAGTAGATACATTGTGCTTTCCAATGAAGGGCAGCAATCTCTTCTGGAGGCACTCCTTCACATAAATTTCGGCGTTAACAGTGCCACTTGTCACGAAACTTTTACTCCTTAGCCCACAACTACAAATATTTTGCCATACCAGAAACTTCTTCGGGAACTTGGACTTTTGTTTTGTCCTAAATCTTTCCTCAACTCCTCCTCGTTCCTTTGCGGTGTAAAACTCTTGACCAGGCAATTGAGAAAATTTAGACAACACGTATGTTTCATCGTCCATAACACAGCAATCGAATTATTGGAAAAAATCTGTCTTCAACTTTTTAGCTCGGCTCTGGGCTACCAAATTCTTAGTAGCGTTCCTGTCGGGTACTGACTGCACTTTGTATGTTTTAAGTTCCGCATCTTTACGAACTAAAAACTCACTGCAACTCGCTTTTTCCGCCAATTTTCGATTAGACAACGCTGGATTCTTCTCTGAGAGGGCAACGACTTTCTTCGCCTTTTGTGGAGACACGAAACCGAATTTCCTTCCAGAACCATATTTTCTAGCAACTGTTAAGTCTGTATTAAATTTTTTAAGAATCATCGAGACAGTGTTTTGTGCAACTTTCGCCTTATTTGAAATGGTTTTCTGGCTCCACTGCGGATTCTCTCGAAACTATTCAACAATTAATCGCGTCTTTCCACTTCCGATGCCTTGACTCAACCGAAAGTTCACAAGTCAAAAAGCATGTGATTGTATTTCATCAGAATTTCTCCAATGCAACGCCTACTGTTTGAATTTTTTCATTCAGATGAAGAGTTTCAAAGCAGTGGTCTTTCAAAATTATCCGATTTTTTCGATCTCACTCCTTAGTTTGCCATTCGTGTTGTATACGCCGCCATAATTCGTCTATATTGGCTGGGGCTCCTTGATATTGTCCCAACCATCTTTTTACGATTGACCACAAGTTCTCAATCGAGTTGAGGTCAGGACTTTGAACGGGCCACTGCATCCCCTCGAAATTTTGCCCAGATAGCCATTCTTTCACGATTTTGGACGTATGCTTGGGGTCGCCATCCTGTTGAAATATTACTTGTTCTTCAGGATAGGCTGCTATGTCAACAAAATCGGGAAGATGAGTCTGTAGAATATGCAAATAGTCCTCCTTTCTCATTATTCCGTCAATTTTTTGGAATGGTCCAACATTCCACTACGTGAAACAGCCCCATACCATGACGTTGCCGCCACCATGCTTCACCGTTTCTTTAATATGGTGTCGTTGTATGGATTCGCCGGGACGTTTCCGGCAATACTGCTTACCGTCGAACTGAAACCGATTAAATTTTGATTCATCTGACCAGATTACACGCTTCCAGTCATCTTCAGTCTAATTTTGGTGTTCCCTGGCGAACTTCAACCGTGCCTTAACATTTCATTCCGACAATGCAGGTCTTGATTTTTTTACCGCTGAGACGTAGCCAATGTTGCGAAAGGCTCTTCCTGCAGTCCAATGGCTAACGGGTTTATTAATAGCTATAGCCGCATCCTTTGGCGTTAAACACTTGCCTTTTTTCATTTGTGCCATCATGACACGTGCATCGGAATCCATTAAAAGCTATTGGCGACCTCTGACTTGTTCTTTAGGGACCACACCTCTCCTTTTCTGAATAACGGATTGGCTTATGTTTAGCTGCTTAGCTATTATTCGCGTCGTGGGACCAGCTTTTGTCATGGATACAACACTGTCCTCAATTTATCTCGATAATTTCTTCATGACTTTAATTAAGTACGTAGCAATTAACTTCCTTTATTTTATTAAATTAACATGTGCCGCATTCAGAGTTTACTTTACTTTAGGTAATCTAAAAATTTTCGCTGATAATATTGAGAGAGCTTGCAGCTGCAAAATTGAGTATATAGAAGTTGTTTTTGTTTTATACGCTTATTTCCCAGAATATATTCTTTTTTATTTTGTGTAATTATTAATTTTGTCAAGGATTGAATTAAAGACAAAAATGGGGGAAAAAATTTGCGAATTGCTTTTTTGTTGCTTTTCTTATGCACTTGGAAGTATACGGAGTATAAACATGTACTCATTTGTGCACCCCACTGTATTTGCTTGGCCCAGTCCCTGTCACGCAATTTTTTCCATTAAAGTAAAATACATACCATATATATCTTGATGATTCTAATAGCGCAGACATTTTCACAATATATTTCTGAACACCTCATTGTCGAGATAGCTGTGATGTAAGCACTTTTTTACGTACGATCAATAAATAACCGTTATTTTCAAATTTCGTGAGTTACGTATGCTCGATTTTCGCATTTTTTTTCTGTTATGTTGGTACACATGTCTGTTATATATGTTGGCAATACCAACCATTTCGGATTGTCAGTTTGTTTTTTACAGATAAAAAGGTTAGTCGTGTTTTGGTGTGCTCTTCGATTTTTTGCTATTCGAAAAAATGGATCAAAGAAACTGTATTCAGTTTTGTGTAAAAAACGAAATTAAATGCGCAAGGACATTTGAAATGTTGACTGTGGCCTTTGGCGAGTCTACTATGAGCAGAACACAAGTTCAATTGTGGTATAACCGGTTTGAGGAAGGCCGAGAAGATGTCAATGACGATACTCGTCCTGGTCGCCCGAGCACGTCAACAACCGATGAAAACATTGACGCAGTGAAGAAAATGATTTTAGATAATCGTCGAATCACTATCAGAGAGGTTGCTGATGATGTTTGCATATCGTTCGGCTCATTCCAAGCAATTTTTACGGATGTTTTAGGCATGAAACGTGCGGCAACGAAGATTGTTCCAAAATTGTTAAATTTTGAGCAAAAACAATGTCGCTTGTGCGTAAGTTTTTGGCCAAAAACAAAACCGTTATCATGCCTCAACCACCGTATTCACCGGACTTGGCCCCCGCTGACTTTTTCCTCTTCCCAAAACTGAAGACACCGATGAAAGGAAAGCGTTTTGCTACGATTGAGGAGATAAAAGAAAAATCGAAACAGGAGCAGTTGGCGATACCAAAAAGCGCGTTTCAGAAGTGTTTCGAGGATTGGAAAAAACGCTGGCATAAGTGTATTATATCTGAGGGGGATTACTTTGAAGGGGACAAGATAGTTGTTGATGAATAAATAAATACTTTTTTAAAAATTGAAAATAACGGTTATTTTTTGATCATACCTCGTACACTGTTGTCGATGTTAGCAAAATTCTTTCAAACTTTTTGGTTTTTTAAGATTGTTAATAAGTTTTTTGTCCCATAAATGTAATTTTCTGTCTCTTATATGTTGACATTGAAACATGTAAAAAAATAATTTTTTTCACCCGAAGGTAACAATTGATATAATTGCATATAAAAGTAAATTAAAATCTGCGTTTTTTAACCTGACTTAAGTTTTATTGTATTTGCCTATTTTTTGTTTGTTTGTTTCTTTTTTTTTTTGTTTCAGCGTTTTTTTCTAATACCGTTAATTATTTGACATATTTATTTTTCCATAATCGAGATTGATTTAAATAATAAAATGGTTTAATACTTTTAGTCTTTCCTTGTCATTGTAATTGATGAGGAGTTGTGCTTAATGCAGGCATAAAAAAACTGTTCAAGCTCAGAGATTACTCTTCCAACACTCTACTGTAATAAAATTTTTAAGATATGCTATATGATTTTCTGTAGGCAAGCGGACTAACGATCAACAATAATATGCCAATTGCTATGCATTCTTCAAGCGTGCATACTTTTAAAATTCAAAACTATTGAGAAACTCTTTCAAGTGAAACTGAACTAAACACACAAAATATTATGTATATAAGATAGCTAATTCTCTTTACTTACACTTCTATCCACAAGTGGGGGCATGAAGAGCGGATGATTCTGCAATTCTTGGGACAAATTCATTTCCGACGAACAGAGCGAGCTCGCCGGGCTAACTGTTGGAGACGCAGCCAAATGACTATTAAGATGAGTAGTACCATGCGTAGCATTCGCATGACCATTCGACCGTATGTGAGCACTTGAGGCGGACATTGAAAGCGGCGGCGGCGGCAGATGTTGCTGCTGCCCCGCTCCACGACGTACGCCATTTGTATGCGCTGGCCCTGCCTTAATATCAGTGAGACTACTGATGCCACCACCATCAGTAGTAGTAGAACCGCTACCAGTTCGTTTATTGAAAATTGGTGAACTGGGCGCGGAATGATGAACTCCACTAGCACTCGGTTTGTTTATAACGTAGCAATTGCTAGCGCTGCTGATACCGTCAATACGATCGTGTTGTGAATTTGATGCTAGATGTGAACGAAAATGTGTACTGCTACTGCTACTGCCGCCACTGTTGCTGTTTGGCGGAGTAATATCACGAAATTTTGATTTGAGATCTTTGTAAGCGGTTTTAACGCCGCGTGAACCTTCTTTCACCTTAGATTGGCGTATGGAGGACGGGAGATAAAAATAGAGTAAAAGAGAATTGATAAGTTTGAATATGAGCACAATATAAAAGTACAGTATACTCTCAGGCGTAAATAAAAGCATTATTAATCAAAAATACAAAGCAGAACTACATTTTGAAACCACTCACCGATTTCACAGCAGACTTAACAGCAGGATTAGTCTGCGGTATTCGTATATTTATTTTAATTTAAAGGTTTTTATTTGATTATATTTTTTGTTTGTTATTTATATTTTTTATTGTTTATAACGTTAACAAAAACAGCGATTAAGCGAGCGACAAAAGGCGAACCACCCAGCAAAGTGTCAAAATCAAACGTTGTAGTTTCCCCAATGCAAGAGTAGCAGTTGTTATAGTAGTTGTGGGGAATCGAACGAAAATGTATGGTGAGTTGGTGAGCGTATCAAAATATCGACAATATATGAAAAATACAAAGAATACAAATTATTATTTAGTACTTGCATTTAATATTTATCTATGTTTATTATTGTAAATGCTAATACTTTCTGAGATTAACCCTGATGATGATGATGATGATATGAATGCTGATGATTTTCAATGCTACTTACAACAATTTTCTGCTTCAGTAATGATGCAAACAAATTTTATAAACACTATTTAATAGACTTTTCTAAAGTGTTATTTTACGCTTCAGCCATTTTGGCTTTTAAAACAAATTAAAGATACATATCTAACCATGTTACATATGTGTAAAATAAAATTGTGCTGATCCCAAGGAAACATAGAATTAATGTGAACGATTGCCAATATTCCAGGAGAAACTCTCTATCACGGCAGATAATTTGAATAAGAATTTCCCCAAAAACACTTAACGTTCTAGAATATATAAAAAATTGGTCAATTAATTTGTAAAAAAAAATTACGAAAAATTCACGAAACTCTATCCTTAAGTTAAAAAGAAAAGACGAAACCAAGTTCCAAAAAAGAACAAAAAAAAAAAAAAAATTTACGAGCTTACAAATTTAAAATGGGATATAAACATAGAAATCTTTCGCAGGAAACCTTGAGTAGCAAACTTTAAGAGAAAATGATTTCTTTGAAAAAAGATTGTATGTATGTAATTTTTGTATTATTCCGATTGAAATAAAAGTTTTGCTGCGGATGGAACAAAATTTTAACTGTGGTTGCCTTCTGACCCATAATGCTGTGTGACAAAAAATAAAAAAATAGAGTTACTTTGCCCGACATAGTGTATGTTGTACGTCTAGTCAGACATTAAAAAATTGCATACTCCTAATGTCTCATATACCCTCAAAACCCCATTTTTTTAAGGTCGAAATATATACATACTTGGTCATAACTTTGTTTTTACCCGATCTGTAAGACTTATATGTCTTTAGAGAGATAGACTCTTAAAATAATATTATATGTATATAAAATAACTTGATAGTGTTCGGGGTTCAAATCTCGGCACAGGTAAAATCAAAAAGTAAAAACAAAAAAAAATTTTTTCTACACGGCACCACCTCATGGCAGGCAATGGCAAACCTACAAGAGTTAAAATTGTCTAGGAAAAGTTTACCACTTTGCCGTTCGGATTCGGCTTTAAACTGAAGCTCCCTTCCATTCATGTACAAAAATATCATGCATGACATGAGCGGATGCGAAAAGCTCGGCCTAGGCCTTCCATGGGTTGTTGTGCCATTAAAAGAAAGAAAATGTTTATTTTTATTTTTTCACTTAATCAACAAAAATGTTCCAAAAGTTTAAAAAAAAATTCTTAACAGAGGAGCATCCAGATGTTTTGGACTACAGTTTTAAGATATTTGCGGTACAGAAACATATTATATCTCGTCCTTCTTCTTTTACACAAAATTTTAAAGACATGCTCTTTAAGACAAATTAATTTAATTCCAATGGTGTCAGTGGCTAGAAATGTGCGATTATGCATAAAAACCAACATGATCAAGTTTTATCCCGATCGGCTGACTGCAACTTATCCCGATGTATTGTATATGAAAACTACAATAAAATGAAAGGCATTAAATACTAGTGTTAATAGTAATAATAAGAATTCGTATGTGCCTCAAACAAATAGGTTGGATCTTCAAACTTAAGTTATTTTATCGATCACAATGCTTTACAAATTCTCGGTAAACAGGTTCACCATGCTCCGATTTCAAACCCAAAACACTTCGTTTAAAAAGTGTAGAACAATATTCATGAATTCTCAAACTTTCGGAAATTTGTGTGCTTTTAAGGCTTTAGTCAGTTCAAGCAAATGCTTATTGGGAAGACAACAGTAGCATTGAAGGCAATAACGAATGGCGTTAGTTGTATAGATCTGACATTTTCTAAAATTTTAGAATCTTAGAATGTTGTAGGCATTGATAACTATTTGTGAATAATTTAATTTCTCTTGACCAATAAGGAATGCTATTTCTCGTCCAACTAGCGGAACTTGGCCCTTGAAAAAAAGCTGATTAACGAATCCAAAATATTTAACTCAGGAATAAAATATTTCTGAATTACATAAATGCCATATTCGAAGAAAAGCTGACCATTCTGTTCTGTGGAAGTCTTTTCCATGATTCTTTATCTTGCCCCTGAAATAATATGTGGCATAGTCCTTTCTCAAATCAATCAATCTGCATTACTGTTTTCGGTACAACATCTTGTAGCTGATTAATGCCTTGAATGCAACGGTGTGAACTAATGATATATCACTTAATTTTCTGTTGTACGTAAAAATATAGAAGCAGTTGTAATAGAAGTGAAGTAACGTGAAGTTCATATCTGTAGATAATCGACTTCTACTGTACGTTACGTGAAAGTGAAAAATAGTATTTTCTTAAATAAAATTGTTTCTAATATGTATTTATGCTTAGAAATTTTCTTCCTTTTTTGTTTTGCAAACAAAAAACAGCTGTTTAGTTGTATACGATAGGACGTTATATTATAACTGGCTCTACTTTTGCCTATTGCCTAACGAATATATTGTTCTCCCATTCAATCAGGATGAAATTTTGCAGTATTTGTCTCTATGTCCAATGGCACGATAGAGCATTTGGTACTTAATGTACATGTACTTTTCTTTGCCTTAAGTCTAGATTTTGATTTCTATTAAGTTCAACTAGACTTACAACTTGTACTGGTTTTTCACTACCATGTATTTATTACGTACATATGTAGGTGAAATATAAAAGAATCTAAATACTTGTTCGTTGTTATTCGCTGTTTTTGATAGATTGCGCCATAACACATGATTAAGATTAAATACAAAATGAAGGTAATCAATACAACGCATAGTTAGTTCTTTTCCTACGGTTATTAAAAACGTTAATAATTCAAAGTGTTAAAATGATGTTAAGTGTGTAGAAAGTTACAGAAATTGTGTATATATCGATTGTTAAGTTTACAGATGTGTTACTTATTAACCCTCCCCTAATTATGTAAAATAGTTTAAGATATCAATTAAAATTTAAAGATAATAAAAAAAGATTACGAACTTTTGGAAGAAGTACAGAAGTGTTACGTTGAACGTCGTGTATGTATTTTTATATAAAGTTTTTGGTAGTTTAATTCTTTTTGTTTACTAATATATGATGAATTTATTTTTGGTTTTTCGAAAATTTCTGATATACTGCATTATACTGTAAAGAGTAATTAAATTATAATTTAAGTACAAACCGAAAAAGCAGAAATAATTTAAAAAATAAAGAACACAAAAAGACTGAATCTAGAGGACAGAAAATGAGTTTGTAACTCAAAGGAAATGAAGTGCATGAGTAATGAAAAGAAATCAGAGAAATAGAACTCTTACCGCTCTGAGCTTCTGTAGCCAAAGCAGCTTAAATACAAATAGTTAATTATATAATAATTTTTGATTTGCTTATAGAAAAAATGAATAATGACTTTTACAAATGAAATGTGTATGTGAATAATGGTTGGATTTATGCTTTCTTGATTTTTTTAACCAAACCATCAACCACAAAATAACAAGCATTTTTCAAATTCGTGCATAAGCAGCAGTAACATACGTTTAAATTCTTTAACAATAATCAATCTAAAGCTTTTCCTGGCATAAAGCGCACTTTTTGTTGTAAACGTTTTTGCCTGCTTAACGTAAGACTCACCTTCTCCTTAACGTTGTTCAGAAATTCATAGTGTCGCCGTTTCTTCATTTTTTCAGCATAACGCGCTGTCTCCAATTCGAATTCATCTGAAAAGCCTAAACCTGTATTGAGCATATCTAAGCGTTCATCGATAAATTGTTGAAATATTTGCAAGTCCATCATTTTAGCAAGAAATGGGCGTAAATGTTTTGGACGAGATTCAATGAATTTATCACGATTAAAAGTTTTGCCCGAATCACGGAACTCGACTGCATCGCGATAACCACTGATCAACTGCACTAGCACGCCAAGAAATATTTTCGATACTCTATCGCCGATATGTTCACTTGAATGGCTGAGTTGCTTCTTCATTAGCGAGACAATATCTGTTGGCAGTTCGCGTACATCATCAAAGGGACTCTCGAATGTTTTCGTATCACAGTTTAAAATTGCAACTTCGCCTAGCTCATCGGGTGTCATCTACATCATGAATTAAAATAAAATTAAAAGAATACGCCAGATAATAAATATCATTGCAAAGCAGACGTACCGTTTCGAGTACCATCACTGGCACTCCAATCAGATATGGCATTGGTGCGCTTAAATAATCTTTGAGTTTCATTGGAAGCGCTGGTATAAATATATGCTGCCATACCATTGGATACAGAAACGCATTCGCTGCTTGTATGCACGACGAAAGTCTATCCAAACGTTGTGATGTAAAAATGATTCGACGTTCAGCAAGCATTGCCGCAAATACGGCAATCATATTCTTTGGATCGACAAAATTATAGTATAAATTCAAATTGTGCTGTAATAAAGAAACCAAAGACAATAATTTTTGGCAACTTATTCAGATTCAAGACTTACATTTTCCGGTATACTAGGTAATTGAAACTGCAACGGCCGTTCAAACATAAAATACTATGGAATAGAAAATTTTTAATACTTTCACATATTTATTAAATTTATATAGAAACTTATACTCACATTCAGCCCACCATTGTAGAATAATTTCAGATTACCTCCGGGATCTGGAACGCCACGATTGTAAGCCTCTGCAAGAAATGTGCGAAAATCGCTATCGTTGGAGCGACGCAACTCGGCGAGCACAGTTAATAGTCGCAAAAATGTGTCATGCCACGGCAGGTAGGTGATTATAACCACGGCAGTATCGGTTTTCGGATCGTGGCGACAGAATCCAAAGCGCCATTTTGAATCATCAGTGGTAAGCACAAAAGAATACGATTGTACTGATTCACTGGAATGAAATAATATGCAATAATTAGAATGGATCTGGATCATTTCTTATTATGAATTATTATTAATTAGGCAATTGCTTGTACTCAATTCTCTAAAACGTTTGTCCTTTGTATAATGAAATTCATTTATCATTGATGGAAATTATATTTGCCAGCAATTGGATATGTTTTGGGTGTAACATTTTTTTTTATAAACTTTTTTTAGGTTCTGACCGTAAGGTATTTTAGCGGCACATTAAGTGTTCTGCAACTATTATCTTATCGGTCAATGTAGTGTTTTTAGGTTTCAATTGTTTTATGTTTAATGTGATTCAATTTTACGGAAGCCAGTAGAATTTTCATAGCATAAATTCATTTGCTGTTGGGCGAGTTTGATAGCTTTGAATGAATTACTGTAGAGGTTATGGCAGTATTTCAGGTAACTCTATATTCATTCAAGTCAAAAATCATTTTTAACACTGTAGGGAAATATGGACAACATTCTTATATCATAAAATTATTCAACTTGTGAAACATTAATTATATATCATTTAAATTATATATGGTTTTGTTTTTGCTTATGCCCAGCAAACACAGTTAAAATATTTGAGGAATTTTGTATTTGCTTTCAAAACAATGCTTTTTCTTTAGAGTGTCAACTAACGCCAATAATCCATTTTAATATAATTTGTGAGCATTTTCGAGAGCAGCTTGGATTCCGATTCTAGTATACAAAGCTGTTCAATGCATGTTCTTGCAAGGAACAACCGTGAAACGTTAAAGTGAAAAAAGTGCAAGTTGCTTAGTATTTTCGGGATGATATTAATTTAAGTTTCCACACGCAAATTCGAGCGGACAT
Source organism: Palloptera scutellata (assembly GCA_958295655.1). Taxonomy (NCBI): domain Eukaryota; kingdom Metazoa; phylum Arthropoda; class Insecta; order Diptera; family Pallopteridae; genus Palloptera; species Palloptera scutellata. The sequence continues at coordinate 44,356,183 of OY282451.1, forward strand.
CGACGAGATTCTTCTAACATTCCAAAACTCGATATTTTAAGAAAAAGAATACCGGAAGAATAAACAAAAGTAGCAAAATACATGAATTTAATTTGCGTACCGCATGTTTAATTTAAAATCCGAATTTGAAGTTCTTTCGATATTTCACGTTTAACTGTAAGTTTTCAGTTTTGTTTTTGATATCTTCGGCTTCAGCTACGGTTTAGCCCGAAGAGTGAAAAAAACAGCTTCGGCCAAACAATCTGATTCGAAAGGACACACTAATACCTTCACACAAAAGGTAATTCTAAAATTACATATAGTGTCGGACAATAACATAAGAACACCTTGTTCTGAAACCAAAAACCTTAAAAAAATATTTCTCTAGGCTTATGATAAATTTAAAAGGTATTTACTTTTATTCATTTATTCCATAAGTTTAATTTTTTCTTAAAACAAAAACAAAATCAATTCAGTGTAAAAAAATAAATTTAAAAGTTATACATAGAATCACATTTCAAAAGGACAAACAAATAAGAATATTTCAATTAAAAAACAAAAATTTATAAAATATTAACTCAAATTGTTCACTAATGCTAATATTTTGTGGAATAGCCTTTTTTAATTAAAACCGCCTTACATCTTCTAGGCATTGATTCCACCAGAGTCGCGCAAGTAGCCTGGGGTTTGGAATACCACGCTCTTTAAATGCTTTGCCACAATTCGTCTTTGTTTTTAGCTCTGGTACTGCCAATCTTCTCTTTGGCAATATTCCACAAGTTCTCGATTGGATTAAGGTCAGGAAATTGTGCTGGCCAGGTCATACCGGGAATTCCATTATGGGAAAACCAATTTGGCGCAAGGATTGAGGTGTGCTTTGGGTCGTTATCCTGTTGCATTTGCCATTTCAGGGGCTTTTCCCATTCAGCATAAGGAAGCATAACCTCCTGAAGGATGTTTACGTAAAGAAATCTGTCCATCGTTTCTTTTATCCAATACAGAGGGCCCACACCATACCAAGAGAAGCATCCCCATATCATGATGCTTCTACCTCCGTGCTTAAACGTCTTCCTAGTATATTTTGGGCTCAATTCTGCATTTTTCGGGCGTCTAACCCAACGTTTGCCATCACTTCCAACAAGATTCACCTTGCTTTCGTCTATCCAGAATACGTTAGCCCATTTTTTGCATTAATTAAACCATCATAGTCAATGTGCGCTTCAGCGAACTCTATGGGACATTTTCGATGTTTTTGTGTCAAAATTGATACATTTCGTGCTGTTCTCCCATACATTTTTTCCCCCACCAAACGTTTCCCTACTGATCTAGCACAAATTTGATCGCGTTCCGCCAAAATTTTTATACGATTGTCATCTGCACTTGTAGTTTTGCGGTGCTTACCTCTCTTGCAATGAAATTTTTGAGGTAATAAAGATTGGTAGACAAATGTCGAGGATCTGCTAACAGTTTTAGCAATTTGGCGGATGCTTTGTCCCTCATTTCGCAGTTTTCTCACCAAATCACGCTCCTCCTTGCTGCAGTGCTTTGCTCGACCCATTTTGCTGTGACATTACGGAATAGTTTACATTTAATTTGTTGAATTACCCTCAATGCTACCATTTAAATGCTTTATCGTCTGCTGTTCTTATTGAATTGTCCGCCTTCGAATGCTTCGCTTCTTTCTTTTCTGTTTGGGAATCCTCAAAAAATATTTAAATGTAGTGTTGCCACTTAGAAATTTATAAAGTATGTAACATACCATTTTCTTCTCTATAAAAATTGATTGCCATAAGCAGTCCGATAAAAAAAAATCAATGGAAGTTTTATAGTGCAAGGTGTTCTTATTTGATTGTCTGACACTGTACATAATTTCCAAAAATTATTATCAAATTCAAACCAGTTTCCTATTTTAAGAAAAACATTTGTGATAAATAATTTCCCCATCTTAAGTCCACTTAGGCTGTTTTTCCTCTTTAACACACTTATAAATAGAGCTTTATACATTCAAATATGTAGGCAGGTGCGCTACACAACAGTTTCGTAGTAATTTGAGGGTCACTTTACATAAAAAAATTATTTGCTTTTCTTTCTAATATCAAAAAAAAAAGCTTTTGTTTTAACAAAATCATATAAGGTGAAGGCGAAGGGGAATAAGCTGACATAATAAGCGGTAAATTTTAAAAAAGACGTAATAAAAAACGACAACCACGGTTAATTATTCAGTGAGTAAAAAATGCATGAGTAAAATGTCACAGATAAATCGTTGGTTATCGTCACAAATCGCAAGGCATTAAATCGCATGCCGAATGTATATGTATATGTAAAGTATGTAGATATGTACAAGCATATGTACTATGCTTAAGATTATTCACACATACGTATCTATGTGCACATATTTGTATACTTTGTACATATAAATATTTGTTAATGTATGTAGTATAATGTACGAAAGCGAGAAAAGTTTTATTGATATTTCGTTACAAAATGAACTGTAATTATTAAGTTGAAATAACTTCATCGCACACAATCGTTGAAGACTATAGGAAAAATAACAGTAACAACAAATACATAGTATAAATATTAATATTAAAATATAATGATAAATATCTCCTACATACATACATATGTATAAACATTTTGACGTAATTAAATATTAGTATCTGAATTTTATACCTAATAAAATTAGTTGAAATCCACCCGTCTCTGTTCATAAATTTTCTTAAATGCACAGTCATGAGATATATAGTCCGGGAGCCATCGATAGATTTTTGCGACCAAAATCATAACGGCTAATTTTCATTTATGTGCTTCGCATGATGGTGCAATGGAGCCCCGTAAACGTCAGCTGCAGCACCATGGGGGACCTTTGGGCACCAAAATGTAAACAAACAAAAATTCAGCAAAACCAACTCGGCTGAAACTTTTTAATAGTTTAATTATGCCGTATATAATAGAATAAAACTAGTCAGCTGGCTGTAACTCGGGTCATTATATGTACATCAGCTGGTTACACGAAATTACAAAAAGAAAGTAAAAATCAGCGAATTTGACACACATTGATTAAAAGGGCCTGCTTGCTGTGACGTAGTGGTAGCGTGTTGGACTGTTACGCAGAGTGTTCGGGGTTCGAATCTCGGCACAGGCAAAATCAAAAAGTAGAAAAAACTATTTTTTTACAGGGTACCACCTCTTGGCCGGCAATGCAAACGTAAAAGAGTAAAAATTGCCTATGAAAAGCTTTTCACTTCACTTTGAAAGTTTATTTACAATGGAAAATTTTTTAATGCAATAGTTAGTAACTCCTTTTTCAGGAAGTAAATTATAAATGAATTCACTCTTCTTTAATTGGTGAAAATTCTGTGTCGGAATCGTCACTATCAGATAGCGCTTACAGAGTCGTGTAGAAATTCCTAGTTTGAGAGTTTCCATTCGAGAAAGTTTCTTTTATTTATTTTTTATGGCAGTGCGTTTTATCTTCACAAACCGCCCGACATATCGATTTAATTATATTACGAAGTTGGAGAGAATCACGACATGCACGATCAACTAGCGAGCAATGTTCTATGGTAGATGTTAGGTATTTTTATCATCTCTGTAAATTACGCGATACTTTAATAAATTTATTTATTATTATTATGTAATGATTTGATAATGTGATGATATTTCTTACTTACTTAGATTGCACTACAACCGATGATCGGTCTTGGCCGCTTCTAGAAAACTTCGCCAGTCGCCTCTGCAATGCGCGCGCTGGTGCGCCAAGTACAGTCAGGTCGCCCTGTATCTGGTCTTTCCAACGGATATCAGGACGTCCTCTTCTGCGAGTTCCTCCACCGTGGTTCTAAGAAAAAAAAATTCTTTCATTCGCTTAAAATGATCCAGCCAGCGAAGCCGCTGGATTTTTATACGCTTGACTATGTCGTCCACGTATACTGGAATGTATATCTTACGGAGTATCTTCCTCTCGAACGCTCCTACAGCCTTTCATCATTGATGGTCACTGTCCACGACTCTGCGCTATACATTAGGACGGGAAGGATGAGAGACTTATAGAGGGTTATTTACATCGGTCGAGAGAGGGCTCTACTTCTCAGTTGCCTACTGTGCCCGCAGTAACACTGTTGGTAAGAGTTAGTCTCCGCTTGATCTCAAGGCTGACATTATTGTTGGTGTTTATGCTGGATTCTAGATATACGAAATCCTTGAAGACTTGAAAAGTATAACTGTCAACAGTGATATTTAGTCCAAGACGCCGTGACTCTTTGTTTGTTGACACAAGGTATTTCGTTTTGTCCTCGTTCACCATTAGACCCACTCGACGTGACTCCCTTTCCAGGTTGGAAAATGCTGCACTGACTACTCGACCGTTTTCCCCAATTATGTGCATATCATCAGCGTATGCTAGCAGCATGACACTCTTGTAGAAAATAGTGCTAGATGTCAATGTTCGCATCTCGAATTTTTGCTCCCGCATACGGTTAAAGAAGTCGCTCGATAGGGAGTCACCTTGTCTGAAACCTCTTTTGGTATCAAATGGCGCGGAGAGGTCTGTCCCAGTTTTCACTGCGCTGGCTGTGTCAGTCACTGTCATTTTGACAAATGAACTTTGCAAGGATACCAAAATCAAACATTGCGGCGTACAATGAGATGGTGGGTGTCTATCTTTTTTTCTCGAGTCTTTTCCAGTATTTCAGTATTTGGCGTAGTGTGAATATCTAGTCGATGGTGGATTTACCAGGCCTGAAGCCACACTGATAAGATCCAATCAGTTTGTTGACGATGGGCTTCAGTCTTTCGCACAGTACGCTCAATAGAACCTTATATGCAATATTAAGAAGGATTATCACACGGTAATTGGCACAGATGGTGGAATCACCTTTCTTAGGGATTGGGCAGAGTACGCTGAGGTTCCAATCGCTTGGCATGGTTTCATCCGACTATATTGTGCATAGAAGCTCATGCATGCGTTTTTTGAGTTCTTCGCTTCCAGTCTTAAACAACTCAGCAGGCAGGCCATCTAGACCTGCAGCTTTATTGTTTTTCAGCCGAGCGATGGCTGTTACCACCTCCTCATAGTCTGGCGGTGGTACTTAAACGCCGTCAGTGTTTGGAGTTTCCGGAGTATATTCCGCAGTGGCGGGTCTATTACCGTCATCCCCATTAAGCAGCCACGAAACGTGCTCCCTCCGTAATCACATTAGTCCCTGTACATCTGTCACCAGATTTCCATCTTCATCTTTTCAGGAAGATGCCCCGGTCTTCAAACCATCAGTCAGGCGTCTTATTCTTTCAAAGAATTTTCGAACCTCGTTCCTGTCCCGTAACATTTCGATATCATTGAACTCGCGTCTTTCTGCATCTCTTTTCTTGCGCCTGAAAGGACGTTTCTCCTTTCTCCACAACTTTCTATATCGCAATTGACTGTAGGATGACCCTGTAACCAGCGTTTTTCGCTTTATATCATCGCGACATTATTGGTTGTACCACATATTTCTCCATCGACGGTGGTAGCCTAGCACCCCTTCGGCAGCCGTACGAATAGAGCGGGAAATGTGCGTCCACTGCGCGTATACATCATCAGGTTGGCTAATAAGTAAGATGAACATATGTATGTAAATAAGTTTGATGTGCTGGTAATTTTAAATCATTTTGACAATTGTTTACAATTTTTCAAGAACTCTTACTCTTTCAATTGCATTCTATTATAAAACAGGGTCAATTCCATTATCCATTTTTTGAATGTATGTACCATTTAATTTAATTTGACATTTAGGTAAAAAATACTTTTTTAATAGATTCTATTCACTGTCTCTGTTTAAAAAAAAAACTGAATATAAGATTGAAAATAGTTATGTAAAGTAAATATGTATTATAAAATATTTGTTTTTTAAATCTTAAATTGTATGGCCGAACTTGAAGATATAATATAATATCTTCATCAAGATAAAAGACACGGTGAAAGTCCACTGCAACCCACCAATTGTCGCCATTACACCAGTAAAAAGTACGGCAAATAAGCGGCATGTAATGTCAAACATAATCGAATAAGATTTGTAAAGGATGCAAGATATAAAAAATCAAATCATCCTAATTGGGCCAGGCTATGTTATTAAATACAAAATACAAATACTCTGTTACAAAATACAAATACTCTGATATAATCATACAATTAATTATTAGTACCTATATGCAATTTAAATTAAAATTACAGGTCACAGGACGACTATCTTTCCCTGCTCTTTCTTATTGGAAAATAGTTATATCCATATCTTATTGTTTGAGAAAACTTAAAATTAAATTATGCTTTGTTTTAAAATTTTGTATGTGCTAAAATTCACTACTTATAACAGTTTGATTTAATTCAAGTTAATAAAAAATATATAAATCATTCCTAACACTTTTAAATCCAACGTACACGTTTATTATAGCTGGGAATGTTCCGAGTTAAACATTCTTGCTCTTTATGGATGTAAAAAGCATATTCATCGTGTAATATTAATATAGTCATGTTCCGAAAGAAACTTAGAAAAAGGATCGTAAATTTCGGTTATATGCGACCGTTAACGATTACCCAATACAAAAATCATGAACGAAATCGTTGAAGATTTTGTTTCGATAGTTCGTTAACGAAGCACAATCAAGAATGAAGTCGAATTCAAAATGGTATCGTTAACGATACTTTTGTTCGCATTTCGGTCGAGGTTTTTATTGTTTTTGAACTCCTTAACGATAATATTTATGGCCGTTTTTTCTGTGTACATAGTCAAAAGTTTTTCTATCGCCTGCTATCGTTTTGTGAAAGACTATTTCATTGTCCACAAATGTTATTTTTTATTTGGTTACGTTCTTATAAAATTTAATTCACTGAAACCTCCGCAATTTTTTCTCCACTTTTTTAAATTCTTTCAAGTTTTGAGTGCAACACAAACCAAGTCCTGCTTATCTTTTACTTTACCAAAGCATTATTTACTTTAAAAATTTATGAATTCATAGTAAGTTTTATATTCAAATAATACAGGCAAAAAGTTTTAGCAAACAACTTTTTACATTGCCCACGGTTATATTGGCATAGACAACACAATGAATGTAATAAATCAAACAAAAAAGAAGAAAATAAACGTAATCAAACACCAACACATGCACATATTATGTTCAAATGTACATATGTGTGTGTAGTAAAAGAGTCAAGTTAACACAACCAAAATCAACTTGAACGCCAAAGCAGCGAAATAGATACGAATGTATGAATCATCCAACAGACTAATTCCAATTCCAAATGAAATTGGCCAATATACTTTGAATGAAGGTAATCACAATACAAGGAGAAGAGAAGAGCAGAGCAAACTATTTAGATCTGCACTGCAAATATGACAGTATTGCAGACCGGAAATTAACACCTCTTCATCTTCACCTACTCTTTTATTTAACAACTTACTTAAAAAGAAGCAGATTTTCGTACTTTGTTGCTACTTACCTCTCAAATTCACAAGGAAACGCAAATGCAGGAATTTCTGCAATTGTTTTCTCTTCACGAAATCTTTCCGGGAAGCTCTCGACTATGATGCCAGTGGGAGCGTTTAATCCTACGCGCGTATTACGATTGATGGGACTATGTGCACGCTTTACTTCACACCAAAACTCAAAAAGATTTTTCACATCGGTTCTGCAAAAGCACAAAATGAAAAATAAATAAACAAAACGCGATACAAAATTTTCAAATTCCCAATTCATATGAAAATTGAGAAGCAGCGAAATGTGCTGTGGAGCGTAACGCCCACTTGCTATTGCTGCTGGCCCGTCAGCACATTTAGATTTTGGAGTCACAGCAGTGGGAGAATGGTACAATGTAACGAAATGGGGAGGGCATCACACTCACTTGACACGGGAATTCATTTTTATTGCTTGCTGCGATTTTCAACCTATAATCTCTTTTTACATCATTTTTTGGGTAAACTCTTATAAATTTTGTGACTTTTTCGGATTATTTGTTGGACTCTATTGTGGTGTATGAAATGCAATCGATTCTACCGTCTATGCGTTTTATTTTATTTTCCTTTTTTGTCCCAATGATTTTCCTTTGTTTAGTTATGCCACTAAAATGCAATTGTACACAATTTTCTGAATTGCATTAATTTACGCTTATCATTAACACAATTTTCACACTTATATTTTTCATTTCACTTTTTTCTTTTACATTTCAGCTCACAACAAAAAATCCAAAAGCCACATCCGTCAAAGAAAAAACTTGCAACTCGCAGATTCGAAACGAAAATAAAGGCAAAATAAAATTACAGATCAGATGTAATTTGTCGAATGTCAAATTTAGCAACAGTGTGTATGTGTGTGTGGAGAGGTGTTCAGTGTACACAATTGTTAGATAGCGAATACCAAAGTCTATTCAATAAATTTGGCGAGTACCAAATCAAATTAAAAGTACGAACACAATAAACGCGACAACGACATTACGATAACTGTCAACCCTTATATACCATGCATTGTAATGAAGACGAACATAATGACTGCGACATTGCATCATTGCGCCAATGTGCAAATTACCGCTGCCGTCGACGTCTATCTTATATTTTAACATGCTTCTTACTTTATTTTAATGACACAACAGCCCATGGAGGGCCTTTACCAAGCTTATCGCATCCACTCATGTTGTATGTGTACATGAATGGAAGGGACTACAGTTTTATGTCGACTCCGAAGGGCGAAGTAAATAGCTTTCCTTGGGTAATTTTTACTCTTGTAGTTTTGCCAATGCCTGCCAAGAGAAGGTGCCGTGTAGAAAATTAGTTTTTTCTACTTGTTTTGATTATGTATCAATTTGCCAATCGTGGCAAACGCAAGAGGGACTTGGAATAACATTGGGCCAAGCGCCTAAAATTATTGGGGTTCAAAGGAAGGAAATTAGGTGCCAACCGACTTGAAGCAGAGAGACGTTGAAAGCGATTTTTCGTGTATGAAATGTTGTTCAGCTTTCTCAGCTTTTTGCATTGAATTATTACGGGCGACGAAGGGATTCACTTCGATAACCGAAAGCGTAAAAGTCGTATATGAAGCTCGACCAATAAGCAACATCAACGCTAAAGCAGAATATTCATGGCGCAAAGAAATGCTCTGTATTAGGTGGGATCAGAAGGGTGTTATCTATTATGAGCTGATGAAACCTGATGAAACTATTACAGGAGACCTGTATCGAAAACAATTTATTTGTTTGAATAGAGCAATGGCCGAAAAAATACCAGAATATGCAACCAGACATGAGAACATAATTTTCCAAATTGACAACGCGCGCCGTCAAGTTACTAGACGGGATAAAAATAATTTGAAAAATTATGCATCAGACCTTGCAAAATTTGAACAAAAGGTGGACGGTTTTTTCGCAAGGAATCCATAAATTGCCTGAACATTTTGCAGAAAAAATGTCATAGCTTCCTATGGACACTACTTTAAATAATGTATTCATCCGATTTTTTTTTGAAGTAAAGCTATTTTTTGTACACCCAATAAAATAAAACTTATTTTTTGCCATTATTGCCTGCTATAAGGTGGTGCCGTGTTGAGAAATTGTTTTTTCTATAGTTCTTTTTAATTTTGTTTATGATAAGAATTGGACCTGTGTCAATTTGCGTAGCAGCCGACACACTACCAACTACACCACGGCTACCAAAGCTCTCTCTTCGTGTTCGATGCAACCAAGGCCAATATAATAAGGTGGTAACGTACTATCAACACTCTCCTCTTCTTCCTTTGCGACCAAAAGCTGACTTGGACATTCTAATTATACCTGTTGTTGTTGCCCTGGTGAATTTTGTTGTGCTGCTGTTATCAAACCAATAAATAAATTCGCATTGGGTGCAACAGCATGGTTTACGACGAGCAAAATTTTAATATAACCACAGCTTTAAAATGTTATGAAATTTTACCATTTGGTTATGTATTCATACCGTTTACGTATTTACATGAATCCGACTATCGCTATCGACTGTATACTTCTCGGTTCAATGTGAACCTGAATATCGGTATTAAGTTTGGACTTTTGTTTCCTTAGTTGGCTAAAATTATTTAATCATGTCGAAATTACAAACAAATCAGGCATAAACGTATATTGATTTTCTTATTCTATAAAATCAGTTATCGAATAAGGAGTAAAAAATTTGGTATTTAAAAAAAACAGTCCGTAGGTACTGTTTCCACATTTTCAAAAGCATCCAAAAGTTATCGACAACTATCGAGGGCAAGAAACTTCTTCATAGCAAACAGCTTTTTTATCACAGTTTTTTTGTTTCTCTGCAATAAATAAGAAACATATAATAAATTTTCCAATCTATTGTCATAATTGCCAAACAAAATTTACCTCCTTCAACATATCCTAACTGTTGCATATCGATTAGACATCTGGTCTGCAATGCCTGCAATCCGCCAACGGCAGAGTTAATTATAGAATTGAAACGATTAAAAAGTTCTCTCATTTGAAGATTTGTCTTCGGTTTTTTATACGTTTTGTATTTTAAAAGGTCTTTTAATTTTCCTGTTATAGCCTCTGATAAATTTAAAGCATTGAAAAGATGTGCCTGTAATATTTCGCGTTCCTTTCCAATATCAGAATCAGGGAACTTTTTTTCCTTGCGCGCGCATAGTTTACGACATTTTTTCTTTTTTTGCGAATAACATACAATGTCTGCTTCGAATTCATCGTAGAATATTTGACCTGAAAGGACCTTTTGCATTCGGTCTTCAATGAAAACTTTAAATATTTTTTGTTCCGTAAAATCTGTTAGAAAAGGGCGATATTCCTGACGTTGTGCAGTTATAAATTTTTGACGGTTAAAGATAATACCCTTATCCCGGTACTCTATACCGTCACGATACCTGCCAATTAATTTTACCATTGCGCGGAGAAAGTATCTTGAAATGTTTTCTCCACTTTTTGCTTTAGAATTACTCAGTTTAGATTTTAATTTAATAATTAATTTTTTAGGCATTTTGGCTATGTCAGAGTAAGGGTTTTCCAATTTATGGTTATCACAGTTATAAAGCAAATAGTCACCAAGTTTGTCTGTACATATCTGCACATAAAAGATCAAATTTTATATTTAAACAAAACCATTAAGGATAATTTCGTTTAATCGATTAATCGGGAAAGTTTTATTTTACTCAGAAATTCTAATCATCGATTAATCAATTATGAAAATTATATTAATTATAATTCCATACCGTTTCGATTACCAGATGTGGTATTCCGATTATATACGGGGTTGGTGCGTTCAAATAAGTTTTCAATTTCTCCGGCAATACCGGTATTAGCATATGCTGCCATGCTAATGGATAGATGATACCAGCCGCCGCTTGAACACAAGAGGAATGCCTATCTATATGACGTGAGTCCATAATAATTCTGCGTTCAAAAAGCATAGCTGCAAATATAGCAATCATACTATCTGCAGGTATGCATTCATAAAACAGACTTATATTGTGCTGTAAGCGGATAAGAAACTTTTTTAACAAGATGATTTTATATTGACATACAAATTATATTACTGACATTCTCAGGAATGCTAGGCATTTTAAATATCGGCGGATTCACGAAGAGAAAATTCTGTAATAAAGAAGAGATCAAGTTTTTCGACAACTATAATTCGGCAAGCTTATTCGAATAATACTAGACACTGACCATAAAATGAGGGATTCTACGCTTGAACAGTGTAACAGACTATTCATATAACTGTGAGTTTATACCAAATAAACCCAATAAGAATTCATCGTTCAATGTTAACTAGGAAACTTCATTCAACGTGCTATTTACACACAACGAATTATCACACAAAATGTTTAGCTTCATGTAAACAGCACAACGCAGCACGATATTCGACCAATAGGCTCAAACTCGCGGCGTTGCCTTCATTATTTCAATTCAATAAACATAACTTTACTCACTCTCCGCCATTTCATGAAAGGGAATTTCAATGTAGTCCCCGGTTCGGGAACGCTGCTCTTGTGCGTTTCTACTAGAAATGTATCAAAATCTTCGCTGCTTTTGCGCCGAACATCCGAGAGTATGTACATCAATTTCAGAAATGTATCATGCCATGGCAAATAGGTAAGCATAACCGATACCGACTCCTCTTCTGGATCATGATGACAGAATCCAAAAACCCATTTTGAATCATCACCAGTCATGACGAATGAATATATCAGCGTTCGATCACTGCAACGAATGTGAATCACTAACCACTCATACTTCATGCATAGATTAAGTTATTTTAATCTATCTGCCCATGGAAATTAAACTTACTTATCGAATTCACATGGATAGGCATATCCAGGAATCTGCCGAATTAATTTCTCATCACAAAAAGTATCCGGATAACTATCAACTATCACTCCGGCTGGTGCTGCTATACCGCTACGATTGCCACCACAAATGGTACGCTTTACTTCGCACCAATATTCATAAATATGTTTTACATTAGTTCTGCAATAATGTATAAACAAATAGGAAAATACAAATTCAAGAAATCCCATTGAAAATTATTTTCCAAATCTGCTACTTACTTGATACGGTTAGACATAATGCAATTTAATCTGCATCTTTATATATATAATATATATGTATATATTTTCGTTTTTTTTTCACTTTTTAGGTTTTGTGTTTACAATATGTTTTTGATATGTACTTGAAAATTCTGTACGAACTTACAACTGGGTTTGGTCTGTCTGAAGTTGGCCTCTTTTTCTCTTCCAAATGTCACCACTTGGAGTTTTATTATCACGTTAATTGTAGTTAACGCAAATTGTTTCTAAATGCAATTCAGCAGAACTTTCTTAATTTTGCGTTTACTATTCAAACATCAATTTCATAATTTTTGTTTACAACATGAATTCATTCATTCAAATTTTTCAACTATTTCGATGCCTCCCATTTGAAAAGGTAATGTATGAATTCTAAAAATTAGACCAGGTTTTTTTTTCTTGTTGGCAATAGACTCAACTTTTAGTTTATAATGAAGCATTCGAATTTCTATAAAAAAAAAAAACCAAATGGATTTATAAGAATTTAGCGGCGTTTGATCAAGGCTTTAAGGTTGGAAAACCCCTATCAGTATACCAGTTTCATGTTCGAATCAAATGTGATGTCAGATTCAAACAGTTACGTACTAATAAATTTTGATTCATGCACTGTTAACGAAATTTCTGCCGGATTCAAAACTGATTCCGTCACTGATCGGATTCCACGACAGACCAAACTATTACGAACATCGATTGACCGTCAGCTATCACTGGACATCGATGAATGATCAACTATGTAATTTCAGTTTGACTATTATTAATGTAGATTTGATCGTTTCACAAGTCAAAAAACAATTGAAACGCATTGCATCGCAACATTTACATTAAGTAGGTGTCAAACTAAAGTGAAAATAAAGCTTTTTGGGCCTGATCGACTATATGTATTCAACCAACATTCGCAACAAGACTGGGGTTTTGTTGCAACAAACCCGAAACATGGTAAACTTAAACAGCCCATTATTTAATATATGCATGTAGAGTCCGAAAGATTTTTTTTTTTATTACCGAACCGTTGATCGGTGTTCAGGAAGTGGTCGGTTATATGCAGTAAAAATGTATAATATTTTTTATTCATAAATTTTTTTATTTTAATATTGAAATAAAGAAAAAACTAAACATCATTAACGCGAATCACATATTTATGATATACATCAGTAAAAATTTAAGCTTAATGATAAAATATTATGTTTTTTAAATAATTTGATTCATGAAAGGAACGGCTAAATGATCGGCCACTTTTGTCCGATGCCGAACCCATAACTGTAGGCAGATATCGGTCGGGCTCTATATGTATGTATGCCACATTCTTTGCTTTAAAATATCTCTGAAGGTTTTTCTTTAGTTTTTATATTGCGCAGCGCATGGATACCATCGAGAAAATTTGTAAACAGAGGTCGAGTTTGGTACAAACCAGATTTAAAAATTTTTTTTTATATTTCATTTACAAATCGGGGCAGGCGGCTGCCAGAGTACGCATTGAGAATCAAAGTCTAGTTTTCGCTATGAAAGAGTTATAACAAAATCGATATTGATAGCTGACCTCATTGCCCTTCTTTTACGCATACTTTTTTAACTGTGGAAATTTGAATGAACGAACACAATGGACGCAGTAACGAACATCTGCATTCTTACGATGTCGAACATAATGTCTGCGACACTGCATCATTGCGCCAATATTTATATATTTGCATGCGACAGAATGAAATTATCCAATTATAATTATACAATTAGCTTGCTTATGTTATTTTCTTTGAAAATAAATAAATTAATGAAGTGTTCAGTTGTTGACATGATGCAATGACGCTTTCGCAGCCATTGTGTTCTCGTACCTTTGGCTACGACTTTATTATTTTACTCGGTGAACTCTCATACATTGACAGTTTTTTCTAAGACATACATACATGCACACATAATAATGATTTTAAAAATACTTATGAAAAACTTAGAAGTTATAAAAAATGATTTAAATATATCTAAGCAAAAGGAATCTTAAGGCTAAAATTTTCATATACAGTAAGGGTAGAATGATTTTAAAGATACCCTGGAATTCAATTGCATAACAATTTTTCAAGTCATTGCTGTGAACTATGCATGTAAATATCATTAAATTAGAGAATTTATTACGGTTAAAAAAATTTATAATTAGTTTTATTGCATTTAATTAATAGTTTTTTCAAGTAGAATTTCTTTCCTTTTCAATTAATTCCTTAATATCATTAAATAAGCCTGGTGTGGTAGATCTCCTTGCTGTCGATGGTGACCCTAGTGCTAAAACATCGTGAAAATCGTTTGTTACACTTAATTTCGCCTCATCTTCATCTTCTGGATTGGTAGTCATGTCACTTTCACAGTCAATTGATTTTTGCCTACTTTTATTTTGCAAAAGTTTTTCAATTTCTTTATCAACATCCAATTCCGATTCATCGCTATTTAATTGATTTTCTTGTATTATATAATTATCCTTTGTTGGAGTTTCTACATATGTTTTATTCGTTTTATCACTTGTTGGTAATAATTGTTTCTCTGATTGTGCTTCGGAAAAATTTGCTTCTTCAGCTTCCTTCGTTGATATTTTTTTCATTTCATTTACTTGAGTGTTATCAATATGGGAATTATTACCTACTCCCATCCTTTCATCAGTTCTGTTAGGCACATCCGCTTCCGACCTTCCGGTATTTTCAATTACATTTGCTTCTGTATTATTTTCATTCGTTTTATTTTCCTCTTTCATCTCGACATCATTATCTGTGTTTGCGTTTTTCCCTGTTGCAAGCAATTTTATGTCATCTTTTTCATTTTTCTTTTCTCGATTTTGTGCATTAGTTTCCTTTTGTCCTAAAACGTCTCTAATTAATTCTTCATCTTCTCTACTTGCATTTGCACTTGCTTTTACTTCTAAAGCTTCTCTTATTAAGTCTTCACCTTCTTTTTCCGTTTCCGTTTCTTCATTTTCTAATTTCGTTCTTAGTTCTTCATTTTCTTCTTTTCTTTTGTGTTCATTTTTCGTTTTTTCTTCTACGTCTTCAGTATTATCTTCAATATGTGCTTTACTATTTTCATTCTCTTTACATTCCTTTTTATCGTGCATCTTTTCATTTTTAGTCTTTTCTTCATGTTTATCAGCGATATTGCTTTCTTCTAATTGTTTTAACTGTTTCATATTTTCTGGCACTAAATCATTGCATTCTTTCAATATCTCCTTTTCCTCTTCAATTGAACTATCCAAGTCATCGTCAACTAACATTAATACAATTTCCTCGGATTCCTCTTTATATTTTTCTGCTTCCGATTCATTTTGCTCATTTTGTCGGCAGCCCTCCTCTCCTCCTCCTCCGTTAGCCACCGTCGTCGTTTCCGACGATTCCTTCTGTCTTTCAGCTTCTTTTTCTTCGAGCATCCCTTTAGCAAATGGATACTCTTCCTCAGCCTTTTTCAATTCAATAGCACATTTCATTTTCAATTTTAAATCATTTTTCTTCATTTCTTCCAGTCGTTCACGTTCAAGCATTTCTTTTTGTTTAATCAACGTTGGATTCGGTTTGTTTGTAGTCTTTTTTCTGGGCTGCTTCTTTTGCATTTGATCGCTGCCTGCAGGGGAGCTGAGAGCTGTCGCTGGATCGCCATCAAAAAGATCAACCTCGAGCATGCTTGCTAGTATAGATTGAGCTGCTGTCCTAAAGTCCATATCATTCATATTACTTGTAGATACATTGCTATTCATAAGTGATGTGGCTGCGGGTGTCATCATTACTTTTGTCGCTGCAGTCATCACAGGCTTTGTTTCCTTAGGCGGTTCATCTTCATTATCTGAATCAAGTGTAATAGTATCTGTTTTCGGCTCAACAATCTCAATTTCATTATCTTCATCATCACTGGCTTGTTTATCTACAAGTACAAAAGACATCATATAAATATATTTTTTTTTTTAGAAATTTTATTTATTTATTCTGTAAGTGAAAGTGAAAGTTTCCATTCTAACAAGAAGCTATAAGAATTTGTTTTTTAGCCAATTTTGTTGCTTAAAAGTCTCTACCTACTCAAATAATATGTATTAACAATACAATTGACTAATTCCTGCTTAATCGGCAAAACAAGAATACCAAATAATCGCATAGACTCTAGTACTAACTAATAAGGAAAAACAAATTAATTTTATTTAGTATGTAATGTATGTGTATTTATTACTTAATGAACTTTAATTAATAATTTTATTTTAATTTAGATACATTAGATGTGTTACATTGTATAAAATATTATCATATTAAAAGAACTTATGGTAAATATTGATAAAGAACTAAAATATGAAATTTATTTGTTTGTTAGAGAGTCATTTACTACCATATGTTTATCCAACACTACAAGCATTTTATACCCAAAACTAGTTTTTATTCACTAATGAGTGTTTCTGAGCAAAAAATTTACTGTTTTTGTCAGAGAATGAACTTACAATCGTTTTGTGTTCTCAATGTGTTAATCGTTTTTCGCAAATCGAATTAAAAATTTCGAAAAGGATTAACAATTGAATTATGCTATCGTTTTATTAAAGTTTAAATCGTTTTTATCGTCAAATAAACATAATAATTATTAATATATACAATAGCGGCCAGGAAAAATGCATCACCCAATCTTGGTTACCTTAAAGCTGAGTTACTCGGGAACCATAAAAGCTTTTCAAACCCGAACCACATATTTTATTATTCTAAGAGAAACATTTCCGCAAAAAATTGTTTAGCTAAATTGTGTACTTATATTTTAAATATTTTTCTGAATCAAATACCCCGTAGATTTAGTCGGCCAAAAAAATGCAACACTTCTTTTAATTTTTCAAATTCAATTAAACTTTTCCTTTAATGATAAATTCAATATACAAGTCGTACTTAATATTTAGTTGCGTAGCTTTTTGCAGCAATTACAATAGCGGTCGCAGTAGCGTAGTGGTAGTGCGTTGGATTGTTACGCAGTGTCCGACATGATTGGATGCGAAAAGCTTGGCCTTGGCCCTCCATGGGCTGTTGTGCCATTAAAAGACATTGAGTCGACAAGCTTTATTACACTTTCTAAGGGGATCTTCTGCCAAGCTTTGTCTATTGCATCCACAAGGTTGTTGAGTTTTGTATATTTTCAGTTGCGAATAGAACGGTCAACTTCTTCCCACAAATGTTCTATCGGGTTTAGATTAGGTCACTGAGCCGGCCAGTTCCTCAAGCCAACCTTTTACCAAACGTGGAGTGTTCTTTGAATCGTTTTGAATTGTATTGACGAACACGTTTCTTCCGCCATGCTTTATCGTTGGAACCTGGTATTTGGGATTAAAACGCTGTCAGGCGAGCAGAGTTTGAATTTGCTTTCACCAGACCACAGCACTTTTGCCCATTCTGCCTTTGTCCATTGCTGGTTCTGTCTACAAAATGCTAACCGTGCTTTTCTATTCTTTTCAGATATTAAGGGCTTCCTTGAAGGTCTCCGTGCATACAATTGTACTGAATTTAGACGACGGCGAGCAGTACGGACACTCAAAAATCGCTTTTTTACAATCACTACTTAATAGCTTTTTAATCGAAGCCTTTCTCACATTAAATTAAGAAATCATGTTAGAATAAGTCACCACATACGTGGTTCGTTTTTGAAAATCTTTTTTCGTTTGAGAGTAACATCGCTTTAAAGAAACCAAGATTGGATGTTGAATTTTTTCTGGCCGCTACTGTAAGTAGTGCCAATCTGAAACTGATTCTCCACATATACTATGTATATATAATATTTATTTTATTTAATTCAATGGATTTAAATTTCAAGTTCAAGCATGTGATGCATAAAGTCGGTGTTTTCTGCCAATGTCGCTTATAGTTTTTGATAGTTTTAATAATTTAGAACGAAAATGCAATACTAACCGCACAATATACTTAATAGGTACATAAATACTATTACAAAGAATTAATTTTTTTGGACCAATTTTTTTAAATATAATTATTGATATATATTGTATACAAAAAGCAAATTACTTATTCGAAATGCCCGCCTTTGGCCTTCACGGATGCTTTAAGTCGCACTGGCCAATCATCAATAGCTACACGCACCTCGTGCATTGGAAAAGTGCTGACAGGTTTTGGAACAGGGAATGGTTACGTGGCTTCACAACAGCTTCCAAAACGGTTTCTTGGTAAACTTTGGCTGAAGTTTTGTCCCCTTGTTCAGTGACCCCATCGTAAGACACTCCACCAAACTATGACTGAAGCTGGATGATGACTCTTTTCGATCCTTGGGATCTGTTCAGATGAGATGCTTCCTTAGATGACCGTGCATACACCCTATCATTTTGCTTGTTAAATTTGTCCTGCACGGTAAACAGTTTTTCATCCGTAAACAAGATTTTTCTGTGCAAGTTATCAACGTGCTTCGCCAAAAGACTTTTGGGTTTTTCTACCCTATTGTTTTCCAAAGCTGCAGTCAACAAATGCCTGGTGCGACTTTTGAAGGCAACCAGTCTCAAGTCTTTTGTAATAATACGACTCATGAACTTTTGCGTGATATTCATCTCACGGGCCATGATTTTCTATTGCATGAACTAAACACACAACATTAAACACACATATTCCAATAGTAGAATTGAACATACCCTGTCATTACCACATGGTTTATGAAAGCTAACGTCAATATCGTTAGTCTGTAACGGGAATTCAAAATTGTGTCAGCTTTCATTATGAAGTGGTGATAATGTGTATATTTTTAAACTTTCGTCTTACCTTCAATAATGTAGCCAAAAATAAATAGAATAAAATCAGGTTCATAAAAGAGAAAGTTTACAAACGAATAGATCAAAAGAAGGAAGCAAAAAACTTATTAAAAATAGTTACATATAAAAAATGCAACATACACGCATAATACACACACTCAAACAAAAAATTAAGATTATAATTTTAAATATATAAATACGACGAGATCGGTCTTAAATTTGAGGATTAAAATTCGTTATATTATAACGTTATTATATTAAAAATCCAAAAATAACATTTCATCCGCTGGCAAGTTTTTGCAGTACTTCAATAATGTCGTTCCGTTGGAACGACTTTGACGTTCACGTCGTAAACGATAATAGCTGTATTTTGCCAATTGCCATCGCAATTTAATAGTTTTTATGTTACCTGCAATGATAGAACCAAAGTAAATAATTTTTTCTTTAGAATCGCAGTGTTAAAAAAAAAATTAAATTACGTTTGAATTCCTGGAGTTTGTTTCCGATTTCATTCCATACGCTTTCACGCATAACGATATCATGATAATCCACATGCCGGATATTCCAAAGCATTGGATAGGCATGCACTGTGCGTACCAACTCCAATAAAAACTCTTTATCATCTGGCATATCTTGCAATTTTTTATCGCTGTTCGACGAAGACGTGCATTCATCGTCGTCGTCACCCTCGTCCTCTAAACCGAAGCAATCTTCGAAAATGTTATTTTCATTTTTTAAATCATTTTCATCGATCTTATAAAGGAAATATAATTTTGCCAAATACTTGGAATATTTTAATTCTAAATGAGCCAGAGCATTTTCATCTTTTATAGTTTTTAAACGGAATGTTTTATACATTTCGTACAAGTGATTCCAGCGGTCAATGATGTCCCCACAACTTAAGTCTGTGCGAATGAAAGAAGACAAACATTCATTATTAATTCGTTGAAGCAGAAAATCGAATAACACTTACGTGGCATCGATTTCCACAAATGCATCCATAAGCATTTTCGTGATTGTTCGTCAACTTTGTTGCACATCGGATCGCTGGTCTTGCGCCACAGCACCTGGTTGCATTTGACAAAGTTTATTATTTTCAAATCGACCGGCCGTATTTCAATCGGTTTAAATGATGATCGTTGTCGATAGTCGTCATTATGTAGCTGCAGCTGCTGTTCGGCAAACCCATTTTCAGCTTTCTCTTCGACTGGATACAGTGCATGTTCCACTACATCAAGTTGCTTGCGCTCATAAATATCACCATCTATCTCGCCACGATCGATATCTAGCCATTCACTCATGGGCAAATCCCGATTTGCTAGAAAATTGGTTGCCTTATCAAAGTAGCCATGGAAACGCTTGCCCTCGCGTACGCGACGCTCGATACGCACAAATCGTTTCCGTATGTTCTTCCAACGTATTTTGATATTCAGACTTTCGGTTCGCTTGAAATGTGATGCTATGGTGCGCCATTGTTTGCGTGTCACTTCAAAGTTACCATAGTCGTGATGACGTGTGCACCAAATCGATGGATACTGCTCAATCAGGCGTGTCAACTTACGATCATATGCGTGCGCCTCCTCTTCACGGCTCATGTAATCTTCGGTGCTGTGATGTGCACTGGCTTGTGATACTGAATTGTAATATTTATCTTCATCCTCAGCGTCGCCCTGTTGCTCTTCATCGGCAAACGTGTCTTCTGGTTCGTCATTTTCATCATTCATCTCCTGCATATCATCATAATTTATACTTTGATGGGAATCTTCTTGCATTGGCCAATCTGATTCCTCGCCACCGTCGCCACCTTCTTCCACGTCATTCAAAAAGCCAGCGTTTCCCAAAGGAATTAAAGGTGATAATGGCTGTTTTTTGGCCTCGTCATCATCTTCAAGATTGGCATGTAAGCTCTTGCGATACTCATAGACTTGATTGTGAAAGCTGTTACAGCCCGTATTGAAAAGGTCCACCTCATCCAATTGGCCATAACGCACGTAGTCGACACCTGCAAACAGGTTAAATTTGATGATGGACATCGTTTGTAAATATAACAGTATGAAATGAACAAAACTACTTTTAATTTTTATTTCATTGCCTTCAGACATTTCGCAAACACATGGACCACACCCATAAACATTTTACAATATAACAACAACAAAATTAGAACCATTTTCAAATACATGAGCAAATAATGATATTTTCGTAGCATTTGTTTTTGGCAATTAATATTTTAAATTTGCATTCAATTTTGCAAAGTCCATGGTTTTTTTTTTTAGTTTTTAATACCGATTTATAAAGTGCTGCAATCAGAAAATGCCGAAAGTCAATGAAATGAAACTCAAAAGGTAGTGACACTTTGGGGTACTTACGTTCGACAGCCACCGTATTAAAAACACAGTTTATATACACTTTAATTTTTGCTTGTATTGTTTAACTTTAACTTTTGTTTTGCTGAAGTCCATGTGAATAAATGACTCAAGACAATGATCTCTTTTTAAAAAATTTGTTTAACTATTAGCATGCACAAATAAATTTGTTTCAGAAGAAGTTTTCTAATTACCCTTGAAACGTTATATTTACGTATATTAATCGAGCTTACTAATTGAAAAAAAGAAATCATTAGAACTGCTCATTGTCTAATAAAAACCTCGGTTAATCGACTAATCGCAGCCAAGTACTATTTTAAATAATATCAAATAGAATTTTAATCCTTTAGCCAAGGTATTTCCTTTAATCCCGAAAGCAATATAAGTAAAGTACAACTGGTGGGAAAGCTAAATTCGGCCGTGCTGAAATTTTTATACCCTTACACACCCTCTGAAATAAAATACCTTTTAGCATTGAATGGTAGGCTAAATTTCGATGACTTTTGTGTAACATATATTTTTTATCAGCTATAGCAACATACCAAATGATGCTGTATTTGTATCAGCAGCTCCTCTTATATTAATTACTCTTTGAAGATTTCAATTGTATGGAAGGATTGCCCAATCATGATAATTATGTTATTTATATTATTTATGAAGCTACTCTAATACTATTTGCTTCATTATTTCCTTTGATATTGCCTTTCGGATATTTCACTTGTATGGAAAGCTGGCGTGGCTTTTGACCATTTTTACCACAATTGCTTGCAACTATTTCAATGATGTTTATCGAATTTACTTAAGTCGGTGTAGAATTCCTTTAAAAATCACTCTTTAAAAATTTGATTTGTATGGGAGGTACCACGCTCACTGTTTGTACCAAGTTTGGTTAGATTGGTCAAGTTTTAATAGAGCTATAGTGTATACGGACAGACGGACGTGGCCAAGACGACTCCGCTATTCACACTGATCACTTACATATTATCTTTACCTTAATGTAGAGAGGTCCTAACATTTTTTTTCATACTGAGTTTTTTGAAGATTCTAATGATTTTTAGTACAGTCCATTCAAATTTTCTAAAAATATGTTACGTCATTTCTAAATTAAGGTAAAGATATACATGTTCATACCTAAGACACCTAATTGTGGGCGTTACAAACCCGATCAAAACCAATATATCCTGTATACAGAGTGTGTTCATTGCAGATACAATTTGGAGACTAGATTTAACTATGCACATAGCTGTGCGATTCGCATTACTACTTAACAAACAATTCCTTTTTCGAACTAAAATTCTTATGAATAGTAAACAAAAATTTTCTCTTGACTTACCCGCAGCCAATTGCCCATTTTCCAAGCTATCAGCATCATTGACAAAGCCTAATTGTCGCATATCGCCCAAGCACTTATCTTGTAATCCTTTGAATCGACCAATAGCATACGTTAGCAAGTAGGAGAGATGTATATAGAGCTCTTTCACTTCAAGATAATTGCGCGCTTGTTTATATGCATTTGAATTGGTCAGCGTTTGAACCTTTCCTGTGAGATGCTGACAAATTTCCATAGCATTGAAAACTTGATCTTGCAACTGAGTCCGTGCCTGTCCGATGGGTGTATCAGGAAAGACATGACGCACCATAACCGGCGTGGTGCGAGAAGTTTGTGCGGATGACACACCCGCAGCAGTCGCCTGTGGAGCACCATTGATTAATTGGATTTGTGCGCCGCTGCCATTATGCCCAACTGCGGTGACAGAAGTATTGCCAACCATTGTGTTATGATAACGCACAACTTGCTGCTGCTGTGCGTAGTTGGGGCTAGATGTTGCAGTTGATGGTGAGTGCTGAACGGTAATGTAACGCGATTGTGGCGATGCGTGAGTAATTTGTACGGGACGTGCCCCGTGCTGAATGATGGGCCCAGGTGTGCGTTGTTGCCAGTTATTCGGAGACACATTCGCGGTGCCGACCCCAGCACCGCCACTTTGAGTGCCCTGTCGCTTCACCTGAATTAACTTGCCATTCGGTAATCGGAAGGTTTCTTGTTGTGCCGCAGAATTTAAGTCAATGCGAAAACCATTGATGGTATGGTAAACGGGAGCAGAACTGCCACCACTGGAATTTGGTGGACGTGGACCAATTACGGTGCGCCGTATTATAGGTGCAGGTGACGGATGACGTAACTGAATGCCAGTGTTACGTAACACTAAAGGTGGCGGTGCAGTATTATGAACGGGGGTGGAAGTTTGGGCGCCGTAATTAGATTGAATGGAAATAACCTTGGGACTTGAAGTAGTAGGCGATGATTGTGGAGGTCGCGGCTTATTTGATACCGTTATCTGGCAATCAGGTTCCAGCATGCTCATTAGATCAGGAGTACAAACCACAACATCGTTGGAGGTTTTCGCACGTTTTGCTGTAGGAGGCTGACCAGCGATTCCCGCAACTGATATTTTATGGGCCTTCTTAGCCGAACTACTGCTTCCAAGGCTGCGTTTCGATGCAATAGAATCGATACTTTCAAGTGAGTCGGACATGTTACCACACTTGGATTTAGCTAAACGGCAACATGTGCTACGATCTTTAGCCATTTGTTGTTTCATTTCCGATTCGGAAATGTGTAGAGATTGAATAGTTCTATAAGATAAAAATCAGTTAGCCATACACGCAAAAGCCAACCAAAAAAAAAAAATTATATAGACAATGCATAAACTAAATACTTACTTCTTTTGTTTATCGATGTAATTGATAAGAGCCCAGTGCTGTGCACGCAATGGCCATAGTATTTTCGGCGCGCAATTAAAGCAGCTCCAGTTTTCGTTCTGCTCAATATCAGCAACTACCCCTCGCGATAAGTTCTTCACAATGCACGATTTACAGAAGACATACGGACAATTGGAGCAGCAATAAACTTCACCGCCTTGACCGCACCAACGGCAGTACAGTTCGGAACCATCTTCGCCCTTACTAAATTCGCCGCTGTTATAGAAATCATGGCATTTGGTACATTGCGTCACACGAAGCACAGGATGCATTTTTATAGCGGTCTCTTGTGATGGCGCTGTGCCAATATGACACTTGCATATGGTACAATGAACCTTGCGTTCACGTACTAATTCAATACTCGGATACGCTTTCATATAAAAGCGACGTTCATCTTCTGAAAGACTTGGATCGAATTCTAAAGTACCTGCATAATGAAGTGATATTTATAAAAGTTTTTCATAAATTTTAAAAAATTAGAAAATGTTAACCGAAAATAACAATAAAAACTGGTTTTCTCATTTCAAAAATTATTTTTACTAATTCTCTCAAAACCGAAAACCTCACAAGAAGCGGATCGCACTTGAAGGCGGAAATGAATCGCTCTCAAGTAAAATGATGTATTTTTTACTGATTTATTTATGATATAATGATTTATTTATTACCTGCAATTTTCAGTAGTTTTCGTCAGGTCCACAATAACGTTCCCATTTAAATCCAAATTTTTATCGTGTCTTGTTTTAGTTGTTGTATTTTTTCGAATGTAACTTAGTTTTATCTAATTTGTACAGAACCCCTGCCACAAACTATTCAAATTTAATTACAAGGGAGGGTCAATAAGTTCCTTAGTGGTCGCTGTGGCGTAGTGGTAGTGCGTTGGGCTGCTACGCTGAGTGTCCGGGGTTCGAATCTCGGCACAGGAAAAATCAAAAATAGAAAAATAATTTTTCTACACGGCTCCACCTCTTGGCAGGCAATGGCAAACCTACAAGAGTAAAAATTGCTATGAAAAGCTTTTCACTTCGCCGTTCGGATTCGGCATTAAACTGTAGGTCCCTTCCATTCATGTACATATATAACACGCACAACATGAGTGGATGCGAAAAGCTCGGCATAGGCCCTCCATGGGCTGTTGTGCCATTAAAAGTAAGTAAAGTAAGTCAATAAGTTCCTGAAAATTAAAACAGATAGCAACGCCACCTCAAAGCCATAAAATCTATAGAATGATATTGGACGATCGACGAGTGAAGGTGACCGAACTTGAATTGGCTACAACCGGCTTATGACGTGGATCAATGATTTAAGTTTTGCATAGTTGCTAGCCGCAAGATAGGTGCCGCGTTTGCTCATTATTGACAATAAAAGCAATCGTTTGACAACTTCTTAAGAGTATTTTTTATCCTAGCGAGTTTTTGCGCCGTTTCGTAACCGTGGACGAAATCTAGATTCATCACAATACACCACAGACCAAGGAACAGTCGAAACTGGGTTTCTCTAAGCGAATCGAAGCCGTGGAAGGCCAAGGTGCGTATGTCGGAAAACAACAGTTTTAGGATCCGGGCGATGTCCGTCACATCTATTACCTTGAAAATAGAAAAATTATCAACGGTGAATATTATGTATGTACCAGCTGTTGGATCGATTCGAAGCCGTTTTGAAAAAGCGAGTGGTGTAGTCTGGGCTTTGGGTGTGTTGACTGCCGGGCGATAAATAAACGATTAGGGATAATTACCCTTTACCCTTGATAAATGAGTGCACAGAATATGTAGATTATAAAAAGGGTTTCTCCTAGTTCTCAATGCGGTGTATACTACCCCAAATGGGTAGTATGAATATTTAAAAATTCCGTTAGGTTCCAAAAATGTCCCTGTTTTAATTCCATGATTTAGTTGATGCCATAATTATTATTTATATGGACGATATAATAATAGCCACCGAATAAGGACTGTGTTAGTCGGCTGCCTAGGGTACCGGCAATTTGAAACTTTGTCAATTTCAACCAGGTGCTGTGGTGCAAAACCAGATATCCGATGTGCATCAAAGTTGACGAACAATCACGAAAATCCTTATGGATGCATTTGTGGTAATCGATGCCACGTAAGTGTTATTCGATTTTCTACAATTCAACGAATTAATAATGAATGTTTGTCTTCTTTCATTCTTTTAAACATTCCGTTTAAAAACTATAAAAGATGAAAATGCTCTGGCTCATTTAGAATTAAAATATTCCAAGTACACTTAATCCTCACTTTACGCGGTTTTTTTTTTGCCCGTTTTTTTAAACGCGGATTTTTTAAACATCTCCCGATTACCTTTTTTATGCGGTTTTTTCTTTTTTTTACGCGTTTTTTCTTAATTTTTTAATTCTCTTTGCAACCGAAGTTTCCAAAAGTGTAATTTAAAAATTCTAAATGAATTAAAAAGTGGTTCCAAAATAATATTGGTTGCAAAAAAAATAAAATTAAATGAGTCTACGGTACGTGACATAAAAAGAAAGGCGATTTTATTCAGCAAGCGGCAGCTTCCAGCAGTACAGAAAGTTTTGCGCACTCTTTTTATGCAAGAGATGCTGCACTGGTAAAAGCTGAGCGAGAGAAAAAGATACCAAGTGATGGAAGAGCCATAAGACACAAGGCAAAGGAATTCTACGAAAGAATAAAAGCAGATGAGCCGTCAACCTCAATTAAGCAGCCTGACTTCCATGCGAGTAATGGATGGCTGCAGAAGTTTCTCAAAAGAAATTCACTCCATAGTATGAAACTAAGGGTTGAAGGAGCATCGGCCGATGAAGACGCCGCACAAAAATTTCCCAACATTTTGTTCGAAACAATTTCTGCAGGAGGGTACATGCCGGACCAGGTATTTAATGCGGACGAAACTAGACTCTTCTGGAAAAAAATGCCCAGCAAAACTTATGTTGCAAAGCAAAAGAAGTCAGTAAAGGGTTTTAAGGCAGTTAAAGAACGTGTTACGTTTCTACTGTGTAGTAACGCGTCGGGTGATAAGCTGCTAAAACCTTTACTCGTTAACAAGAGCTTAAAACCTCGCGCTTAAAAGGTATGTAAAGCCATTAAAATGAATAACCATTTCATGACTAAAATATTATCATTTTATTTTGAGGTGTGGACTTAAAGCAGCTACATGTTTATTGGATGGCCAACAAAAAAGCTTGGGTAACTGCCGCTCTGTTCCAAGAATGGTTTGAAACATGTTTTGTTTTAGAGGTTCGTGAGTACCTGCATTCCAAAAAGCTTAGCTTCAAGGTTTTATTACTGGTTGACAATGCTCCGGGTAATCCTAACATTGAGCATCCTAATGTAAAGATCATGTTTCTTCCGCTAAATACCACTTCGCTCATACAACTTCTCGATCATAATTTCCACATTCAAATTATACTACATCAAACATTCTTTCCAATACATTTTAAATAAAATGGAAAATGACACCGAAATCAGCGTTATTTCAGCGCGGAAGGATTTCAAAGGATCAAAAACTGCATTGGTTGCGTTAAAAGTGCCGTAAAAGAAATTAAGCAGAGCACTTTAAATAAATGTTGGAAAAGCATTTGGAAGGATGCTGTGCCAAGTGTGGAAAATGAAAACGACATGCTGTCTCCTTGTGCCGATATCTTTGAAGTGGCTAATCGAAGGATTTGAAGGTATGGGGACTGACGAACTGAATGAACTTTTTGAAAACTGCATAATGGAAGATGAAGAAATATTAGAAGAAATATTGACGAAAATAATAATGATAATGTTGAAAGCGACGATGGCGCTCTCTGCTGCGTTACTCCTCCACTTACAGCTGCTTTGCTTCGACAAGGACTTGAAAAAGCCAAAGACCTTGAACAATTTTTTTTGAATAATGATCCCGATGATGAACGCTCTACGTTATTTTGTCATAATCATCAAAAGTTAATGGAAGGTTACCGCAATATTTATGAAGACTTAAAAGGAAAAACGTCACAACATTTCATGACCGATTATTTTAAGAATAAAAAATTACAAAGCAATTTTTGTATTGTATGATTTTCTTATTTATGTGAATTTATGTGAAATGGATTTTTCTTTTTAAATAAACTGAAAATTTCGTTTTTTCACACGGATTTTTTTTTTGCGTGATTTTTTTTCTTAACTATGAACGAATAAGTAATTTTGTTCAAAAAGTTTACTTTTTTACGCGGATTCTTTTTGCGCGGGCTCGGTCTGGTCCCGTCAAACCGCGCAAAGTGAGGATTAAGTGTATTTGGCAAAATTATATTTCCTTTCTTCGATGAAAATAATTTAAAAAATGAAAATAACATTTTCGAAGATTGCTTCGGTTTAGAGGACGAGGGTGACGATGATGACGACGTCTTCGTCGAACAGGGATACAAAATTACAAGATATATGCCAGATGATAAAGAATACTCTATTTTTGCGGTTTCCTAATATGCAAGTGAATTTTATCAGAAATTGCCTTAAATGCATAATGTACCAGGTGTACACGAAACCGGTAATGACATCTCTGTGTCGCTAGGTAAAACTATACGCCATTTCTTCGCATTCAGTTCTGTCAACAATATTCAGTTCATAAACAATCAAGTTACATACAACAACATTTTTTTTTTCGCTCGTAAAAATATCGAATTTTGTGCCTAAAAACTAGGATATGCGGAAATCATTGATTTTGTTTCCAATTGAAGAAATCTGCATCGGAATCTCATCGAATGCTTGCCATATCTTTAACGAATTGTTACTGGCGATGGAAAATGGATCTATTTCCGTACACCGGTACACCGGCCAAATCGACAGCAAAGCCAAATCGCTTCGGAAAGAAAACAATGCTCTGTGTTTTCTAGGATCAGCGAGGTATTGATCTGGTTTGACCTTCTGAAACCAGGCGAAGCAGTTACTGGTCAACGCTTCCAATAACAATTGGCCGATTTGAACCGTGCTTTGTACCAAAAACGTCCAGAATATCAAGCTGGGCAACACAAAGTGATTTTTCTTGATGACAATGCACCATCACATCCAACAAAACAGACTCGGGAATTGGTAGATTCGTACAGCTGGGAAGCTCTCCCCCATGCGGCTTATTCACCGGACTTGGCTCCATCTGAATACCACTTATTTTCACAATGGGGCACGCACTTGCTGAGCAGCACTTCGACTCGTACGAAAATGTGAAAAAATGGCTCGATGATTGGTTTGACTCAAAAACCGAACAGTTTCTTTGGCGAGGGATTCACAAATTGCCAGAAAGATGGGACAAATGTGTAGCTAGCAATGGCCATTACTTTGAAGATTGAATGTATAACCATTTTCCGTAAATAAACGTGTATTTTCTTTAAAAAAAAATTAGCGGTTTCATACTTTTACACTTAGTATGCTGCACTAGTCCGAGTTAAACAAAGGTACTTATACCATATTAAGTACGAAAAAACCACCATTCCATACAATTGATATCGACCATTTTGCCTCTCTGCCATCGATAAGTTCTAAACGAAAACATATTCCGGTTATTATCGATGATTTTAAAAAATTTATTTTATTTATTTATTTATTAAAATTTATACAATAATAAATTATTATACAAATAAAAGCAGCACTAGCATCGTATGCCAACTAGCAAGACCCGGGAAGTTACAGCAGCACTTGAAAAATATTACAGCAAGTGTAGTCGATCAAGACGAATTTTCGCATTATTAATTTGAAAATTTCCTTTTAAAAAGAAATATAACCCATGTGAAAATAGCTGCTTCAAACGGCCAAGTAGAGATGATATGGGTGCCGCGATATGGGTTAATAGATGATGCTCGGGAAATTCAGTGATCCGATTTGCCAATTTGCAAATAGGCAATTTTTACTCTTGTAGGTTTGCCATTGCCTACCAAGAGGTGGTGGTGGGTGCCGTGTAGAAAAATTATTTTTTCTACATTTGATTTTGCCTGTGCCGAGATTCGAACCCCGGACACTCTGCGTAGCAGTCCAACGCACTACCACTACATCACAGCGACCACTATTGACGACTATGTCGTAATAAGAAATGTAGATACAGTAGTAGGAACTAATAAAAAATTCATGCCCTCATGCCCAAGTTCAATGGACCTTACATAGTTCATAAAGTACTAGGGAACGGCAGATACGCCATACGAGACATTGAAAATTGTCAGTTAACCCAACTATCTTACGATGGATTAGTTGAAGCTAACATGATGAGCAAATGGTTATCATAACCTCGAGAAGAGGTTGTACGTATTGAGTTGTACATTTTCTTCATATAAACCTTATTAAATGTTTAATAAATGCGTATGTTATCAAATACATATATAAACCTATATTATATATTTGAAAAAACTTTTGCTTTGCTTGAACATTATTTGAATCTGAACCCGTACTCACTTCCTTTTTTTGATTGAACCTGAACCCTAACCTATAATTTATGCGGCTCGAAAACTTGATTCTAACTGATTTGTACTATATCTAGCATGTTATTTACCATCCCTGGTTTCTATAACAATCCTATAAAGCAGAACAAAAGTTTGGCAAAAAACAAAGAAGAAATGTCCGCCCGGAGAAAAGAATTGTTACAAATGCAATGAAAAATATTCTTCTTTTAATGGCATAACAGCCCATGGTGGGCTTAGGCCGACATTCTCGCAAGGATTCTCCACACCCGTTTTTGGGAAACTAACATAAAAAAGATAGTACTTGTCCTCTTTAAAAAAGGAGTTTCTTTTTAAAAAATTACGAATGGTAACCGGAAGATTCAATTTAAATTTTTTTTTAGGTTTTATTGTAAGCAAAATTGATATTTTTTCGATTCTGTTATCTTGAAAACTCGATCTGACAAAACGGTTGACACCGTTGACATTCTTGGGCCTAAATTAGGTAAGATCAACCCTCGCGATATTGCAATCAATGAATTTTATAAATTTCTTTCCGAAAGTTCGGACATAACCCCAGCAATTGAGGCCCAGAACCGGATTCAGGCATCACTTCTTTTTGTTTTTTGATATCTGCGTAGTTTTGATTTTTAATTTACTAAAAACTCACTTTTATTGTTCTTTCTTTTTGTTCCTTTCACAATAAAAACTATAACTCTCTTGTCCTATTTCCTAGAAATATTGCGGAAATTGATCGGTCCACTACTTACAAGTGAAAAAGCACATATGGAAGTTTATTCTAATAGGTCTGATGAAACAACTTATTCTACAACCGTTTTCGTCATTATTTCCCGATTATTGTTAGCTTTTTCGAAAGCAGTAATTTTTTCAAAGCTATCTAGAATATGAGCTTTCTGGTATTGTATTATAGGTTTCGGAAATTATAGGAAAATTTTAAGCTACAGAATAGCAAAGACAAAACCCTGAAACAACTGAACACAGCCACACTGAAACGCCATTTTACTATACACATAAATGAACCGCCAGAGGACGCTTCCCGCAATTTTGTAACCCAAATATATTTTTTCTATCCAAAATGAAATAATTTCAGCCACATTTGCAGACTTTTATATGCAGCGAAATCAAAATGAATTGAAAACCTCACCCCAGATACAAATTATAAAAAAAAATTATTAACAAAAATGTAGTTATTGTTGTAAACAAATAATATGGCCGCTTCACTGTATTTACCTTTATCAACATTGGTTGTCGTTGTCGTTGACGTCGACGGCGTTGAGACCGCAACGCTAACCTTAGCTGCTACTGCTGGTACCGATGCAGTTGGCGTGCTAGGAGTACTGGTAATCTCTTCCATTTTTGCGCAATTATCTTATAGAAATTAAGTATTTATATGTTGGTTTCGAGTCACACAAATTTATGGTAGAGATCAAATGATTTTTTCTTTGTGAACCGTCTGCTGGTGGATTGAAAAAACCAGGAAATTCTCCAATTGGCAATTAGTTTCTTACTTCCAATTTACGACACTTTTCTTTCAATATAACATAATTCACTTATTTATACTTTTTAATACAAGTTACAATATTTGAAGATTATTTAAAATTTCTTTGCAATGTCCAATTTACTGAGCAACTTGCAAAAATGTGTATATTTGCTGCGTTTCAACCCAATACACAATCAAAACTTGCTTTCGATTTTCAATATGGCTGCCACTCTGTATAAAAATTCAACATTTTCTTCGTATTTTACCGATGCCTTGCCTTTGATATTCGTAATTATTTCTAGAATTCGACGGTGCTGGAAGAGTATGGAGCATCGTGTGAGAACGAGAGCGAAACCATCTACTGTCAATTTTCCGCTGAGTCGTGTGTGTTCGGCTTGCGTCGTTTGCAACTGTCAAAAAATTGCCGCCATTTTGCCGATTATGCTTCGGATTCGCTGGTAAAAACCGGTGTATATGTATCTTGGACTGGGGTACATGCATTTATATACAAGGTCTAAATGTCTTTCTGGACATAAGGTGATATAAAAAGTAATGAGAGGAATGAAAGCTCTTATTAAAGAATATTTTAACTTGGTCCATCTTTCACTGACTACCAGAGTAAGGGTAATGGATAATATTTGTTTTACTTGTAACCTAAATGAGAATATAAAGTAATATTACAAATATTTATTTATGATCGTCGTTAGTATATGGATAAGTAGGTTGACGTCTTTCAATATCGGGATTATTCCTCACTTTCCTTTGTATAAATAAAATGCAAACATCAGATCCTTCCTTGCTTTTTATTTTTCTAACTTTTCCATCGATTTTTTGGCGCAGCTGAGTATGAAACCGAGGCATTTTCTTAATGTCGTAAAGATCAATCTTACAAAATACTTAAAACTTAAGGAAAAAGTACTAAGTATTTATAGATCCCCTATTTACGCTTCGGTCATATATTCGAAAACCATATTGACAAATATCGAAATATTCGCCGTATTCGGAAACCAATTTCTCATTATGTTCATACGATTTGCAATAGATAATAAAGTGATATCTGGATATAGCAACGTTTTTAACCTTTACATTTATCACCCTTAAGAGTTTACCATACCTCAAACAAATTTAAAATTTATTTTTAATTTTTTAATAGACTGATAACTGAAAACATTTTTGTTTCCTTTTCTGTAAACCAGCTCATTGCCACCCTGAATACTCGGCGTGATCGGTGTTCGCTGTGGGAGTGAGTAAAACATCTCTTTTCGTGTTCGGTGTAACAAAAATTTTATGATATTCGCCGAGTAAAATCTGAATATAACCACGGCCTGAGACCTTCTGATGGTTACATTAAGCTCATTGCAGAGTTGCTTTTGGTCGAAAAGCAGTTTTTGATAATACTATTTTTTGAGCAATGGCAACACTAAATGGTATACAAACAAACTTTAATCCAAAGCAAATTTGTATAAGGTGATAGCAACAACAACTGAGCTTTGCTGTTGCGGCCATAATGGTGGTGAAATTAGAATGTCAAAATCAGCTGACGAAAGCAGTAGTAAAACAACCAACGTGAATTTATATAAGGTGATAGCAGCAGTAAAGAAGAATTCACTAGGGCAGCAACAATAGAGCTTTTTTGTTGCGGTGATAACCCTGCGTTTAGACCGCCCGAACGAATGAAGATTCTTTCGGGTAGAATTTATAGCTAATAAATTAACATTTGCGCAACCGTTTACACCGGCCGAACATAGGCTCCGAACAGGTTTTTGAAGCTATCTTGTTAGCTCGCCCGGTGTCGATCGCAAATTAAAATGTACTTTAAATTTTCTAGTAAAATGTACAGAAAATAACCATATGTTGTCAGTATTGCATTACATTACATGTCAATTTCGTTTTACTTCTTTTCCAGTTGTTTTTTTTTCCTTCTTTACTTTATTTTCACAATTACTCAACAACTGCAACATTCCATTCGTCAAAAAAGATTGAACTCAGTCCGATCGGAACGGAATGGAATCACACCGCCTGAACAGTGTTCCTGAACATTTTATAGCAAACACACCGGATAAACGCAGCTTAATAGTGGTATAAAATTTAATTGTCCAAATTAGTCTTTCACCACAAAGGAATATGTAAGAAAATCGTCTCGCTAGCATTAAATTCGTATTGATTCCTTGTATACTTGAGAGCGAAGCATACAACTGACATGAAGGTGAGAGGCGATACAATGCCAACGGATATTTTTGTAAATAAACTAATCACCCGATATCGGTCACTCTATTTGAGGTCATGGTTATATTCAGATTTTGCTCGCCGAACACCATGAAATTGTTGTTACTCTCACAACGAACACGATATGCTGGGTGAAATGTACACCGAGCACGCCGAGTATTCAGGGTGACAATGAGTTATTCTACAAAAAAAGGAACAAAAACGTGTGTATAATTGAAAGAAAACATGCAAACCTGTACATCAATATTTTCATTTGCAGAAAACCCAATATTTTTCGTGTTTAAAAGTGAATGTTAAGAATGTTATTTATAAAACGGTTGAAGAAGTGCGTGTGAAAAGTATTTATATAACATATTAGCTGTATTCACGATGTGATGAAAATGGCCTTGCTTTGAAGTTGCCACATATTTTCTACTACCTCAATCGCTTTTTTTATAACCAGACGGTGGCTGCCATTTCAAAAAATTACATTGTTTTTAAATTATTTGCATAATTTTTTAATTATACATATTATTAACTTCACTCTCCATATTAATAAAATCTTTTAAAGTTTTTTGGTATACCATTTAGAATTGCCGTTTCGCACAAAATAGTATTAAAAAAAATCTGTATTTCGACCAAAAGCAACTCTGCAACCAACTCGACTGTAACCACCACACCGAACACGAGAGAAAAATACGATGTGTTCGCCGAACAGCGAATTCCTGCATAACTATGACCTTACACACTCTTAATGTACAGCGTAAGCCGATTTCATACAAGTTATATTACTGCCTTGTTTACAAACGGTAACTGCCACATTATTGGTCCGAGTTGTTGTGGCTTCAAAATATAACGAAAAATTGAGAGGGAGCGCGACGCACGGTTGCCACTTTGGTACAATTCTACCTAAACTGGTAAATTTTCTTCCATTTTTGCGCTTTGTCCTTCGGTACATGTTTTCAAAATTTGGCACATTCTGCGGGCAAAGTTAGATTTTATAATAATTAAGAATTTTTTCAAAAAACTTTTTGTTGAAAAAGGTAAAATTTAAATGTTTTTAAATACTATGGTAACAAAGGCGTTACTGGCTGAGCACAAAATGTGCAATGGAAAAAATAATAACTTTGAAATATGACAACTCAATGTTAGAGTCACAAAGTAGACACGATTCCTTATTAATATAGGTATGTCGAAGTTCGATACGCCATTGTTTTAGCCGGAAATAACAGCATTTTATTTGGTCTACTTATTTCTTTTGCTTGTTATTTTGTTTAAATTTAGTTTCTTATATAATAAAACGGTCACCAAATGATTTGGCTTTCGATATAAAATCACACGATCAAAACAGGATTTCATTTCTAATAAATCACTTTTAGGAGCAAAATATATTGTACACGTTTGGCGAAAAATATGCAAAAAACAAATAAATCTACTTAACAGCAACACTTACACTAGTTCACATTCAATAACTACGAAGGCAAATAAAAAAAGTACGACAATCATTTGACCGAATGCATAACATTGCCCTTAGCTGTTGGTTGTATAATTTAAGTACAACACGGTGTTCTATGTCACAGCGTTTAAATAAAATGTTCATGCATTGGCTTAAGCCAGCTTTAGAAACTGCGAATACATACTGTACTAATAATAGGCAAAGAGCGAATCTGTTTACACGTTCCGTAGGGAAACAGCTGTTTGCGCATGTATACATAAAAATATTGCGCTGTTGCATTTGTCAGTACTTTTGCTCATAACTTACGCGAATAGTACTAAGTGTAACTTCCCTTTTTATTTTTCTTAATATTATTAAAAATAAACAAAGATTTGCATATTAATTTACATATTAAGTACATCAATTAATGTCATTCAACAACTTTTTCTGAATGAATTTAATTTATTTACTATATATAAGAAGAATTAAGATTTCTGGAACTCGATGCTTGAAACTGTGGCTACATAATATGTATATTAAGTTCATGCCTTTTAAATTGAGCATAGTTCGTTTCGGTGACATTCATTGAGCAGTCGTGTTAGCATAACTTTAACTTGAACACTTGCGTATGTAAACGCGGCCATTTTTGAAAAAGAAAAATATAAACAGAAACGTATGTTTTTACTTTTGTAAATGACAGTTTGATGACTTGGTTGTTTTCTCTTCTATCTGTCATTCATCATATCGTGTTCACTTTGAAAAAATAAAATAATTTCGGTTTCAAATGTAAAAATTGTTGGAATTTTATTTCTAACAGAACATGGCATCGTCAGCGTCAACTAGTGCAAACATCCCCAAAGAATATTTCTACGGTTGGGATTTGCTTTACAAAACAATCGAGAAGACCATAAATAAAAGATCAGACGTGCTAATTGCGTTGGTGCATTTCATATTGACCAAACATTTCAACTTTCGTTGCATTGGCGTGGGTGAAGATGTAAGTAGTTGAATGTAAAGGCATACAGAGGAAGCGCATTTGCATTGAAAGTGTACTCTAACAGTGGAGCAGGTCCAACTGCTCCAAGAGAATTGTCCTAATTCTTATGCCTGTAGAAATATGCGCCTATTACTGACTTATATTCGATATTACCTTAGAAAACCATTTCGGAGGATGAGACTGGCTCTGAATTGATGCCAGACTCGTGGAATGATGACGATAATAAATATGCAATGCGGTATTCATTTAATGGGCAACTGTATTTATTGCTTGGGCACAATTCAGAAGAGACACTCATCATAAATTTACTTGATGTGAAAACAAAGAACGTTTCCAATATTGGACTCGATCCTTCTGACTTAGTAAAAAAAACAAAGGGAACACTGAATGAGATGATACCGACTGCTTCACAGCTTGTTGATCGCTATCGAAAAGAATTGGTTGACCCGGTTAGTGTTATACCAAATAATAACTACACATGTACATACATATATGTATTTTTTTTAAATAAATCAATTTTTATTCCTTAGGTATTTTCGGGCACTAGCAAGGTTGTCTCAACGCAAACGGCCACACCACAGGAACGATCCGATCCGTTACGAATAAACGATCCTATGCGTCCTATCGGGTAAGAAATGTAAACAATAATGGCTTACTGTTAACTAACAAAGCAGGTCCAACTAACAAACATGTTTGTCAGTGTTTGCCGTCTCAACACGGAACCAAAGTTGAGAACAGTTCTACTTTCAAACTCGTGTGTCATTACACTTTTTCGACGAACATGAGAAATATCGGATTACGTGAAACACGTGTTATGGATTTTGTCCTTAGAAATAGCCAACACGAAAGACATTGTATGAGTTGATAAAAATCAAAATAAGTCGATTTGTAGAAATTCTTGACATTTTTCAGAAGTTTATTCATTAATAATAGCAATAGTATATATTCATACATACATATGTACGTCCAAAATTAAAACTAATTTATTTTGAGCCCAGCTTAATTTGCCATTCTTCTTTCTTCACGTAATATTGTCAAATACTATTTGTTTATGTGTGACTTACGGACTTTCGATTTTTATCAACTCTTTTTTTTTTTATTAAATTGTTGCGGTCAAACTTGTTTTGTTCTTTTCTCGTACTTCACCGATTAAAAAACTTATTTTCAATAATAAGTTATATTTACATAGTTAATTTTATTTTTCGTATACCAAATTTTTAGAAAAACTAAATTTTTCAATTGTTTATTTTTTCATTTAGGCAATTTCTTCCATCAGGCTTGGAACCGCGTCCTTTTGGGTTTCCCGATGTGGGTCGTGGAGACTTGGATCCGCTGGGTCGAGGTGGTCCTGGCAATCTATTTCCATTTCCATCACATCCTAATTTTCAGGGCCAGGGTGTCGGAGCACCTCGGCCACGTTTTGATCCATTCAGCCCAAATCCAAACCAAATTCGACCAAATCCGAATCCTGATCATTTGCCACCGCCAAATTTTGGAGGCCATGACTTTTATATGTGAAGTGGAACACTGTAGCATGAACAATTATTGAAACAGGAACAAAAAGAAAAGCAAATTAGTTCACTATGAATCTATAAATTTTATTTGATTAACAAATGAAACATATTCATACATAAATAGTTTCGAATACTTACATTAACAATAAAAATACATTTTAAATGACTATAATGATGTAATGCATTGAAAGGTAAGCAAAGTAAAATAGAAGAATGCTTGGTAGCGGTTCATTGTATAGGTAAAGTGCCTTTAGCCGCTTGTAAATATATACCAGAGGTCAAATGTACAAAGCATTTTTTAGAAATAACAATGCAGTAAATTTTTTCTATGATTCTTTAGGTATGTAAGTATTCATCCTAACAATTTATTTGGTAACAAATTATATAAAATAATTTTTTCATTCAACAATAGATTGAATTTTTACGGTATTTTGGGTGAAATATGTTTGTTTATCAAATTTTGTGGGATAATTAGGATATTGAATGATAGTAATTTTCGCATCAGTAATTTTTGAAGCTATTTTAACGTTGTATACCTAATTTAGTTCCATTTGCCTCTCTATTTCCTTTGATATTGCCCTTCGAATATTTCGCTTAAATGGGAAGCAGGCGTGGCTTTTTCCCAATATTGACGGTTTTCAGAACAGTTGTTCAAGAGACTATTGCAATGATGGGAATCGAGTTTTGTTCAGTTCACTTTATAATTTTGTTGGCAATAACAAAAGTCTAACAAGTTTTACTCGAGTTATCGTGAACACAGACAGACGGACATGGCTATATATACTCAGTATACACAACTTCCATATACATACCTTTATACATACAATACATGTATGTATGTATGTATGTCTGCATGCTTTAAAATTTAATTTTTTCAAGTAATGCATCCAATACATAGAGCTTGTTCGTTAATGCAGTACTGCATATGTGTGTTATTCAAATAATACTAACAACTTTATGCTGGTCTAAATAAAATATATACTTTATTTAACACTTCTTATATCTAACATTAGTTCGAAAATCATACAAAAAATTTTGTGACATTACTATATATTTTATATACCTTCAACATACACATGAAAATGTGAACGATATATTTTATATTTAGAGAAGATGTATTTGGGTGCCGTGGCATAGTTGGACTGCTATAGGGGATTTCCAGGCGTGAAAATTAAAAACAAATCAAAAAATATCAAATATCAAATCCAATAATAAAAATTGCATTAAGA
The DNA here is from genome assembly GCA_958295655.1 of Palloptera scutellata. NCBI lineage: Eukaryota > Metazoa > Arthropoda > Insecta > Diptera > Pallopteridae > Palloptera > Palloptera scutellata. Next base: position 44,395,842 of record OY282451.1, read on the forward strand.
AAAGCCTTTTACTTCACCGTTCGAATTCGGTATAAAACTGTAGATAGTTTTGGTTAGTTCACAAATATAACTCGTACAACATGAATGAATGTGAAAAGCTCGGCCTATGCCCTTCATGGGATATTGTGCAATTTGATTTCCTTTTAATATCAAATTAGTTGTTCTTCATACAAAAGACGAAAACATTTTAGAAACCCAGGTGACAATTATAGTGCCTTTGACTAATGGTGTCTGCAAGACAATTAGTTCTGGGACATTTTTTTTCGCAAGTTAAATTTTTTCCGTTAATTCTTTAACTTGGACTTCTGTGCCCCAAGTTTTATATTGCGACAAAATGATTTTTATGAATCATAATATTTTAACAGTTTTTAATAGCACCAGAACCATTTCATATTACTTCCAAGGGGTTTCGCTATTTTAGGTCATATATTTAAATTAGCTAAACAAAGAAACCGTAATGATTTTCCTATTGATGTCTTTGGCAAAGTTATTTCTCTAAAGTAGATATACAATATTGTACCGCATTGTGTTGAATTTGACAATAATTCAAAGTCATTAGTAATATAGTTTTTTTTCATTACTTTTAAACAGCGAGGAAATTTGTTTTCGTGTAAACTATTAAATTGCCGGGCATAAATTTAGCTGAATATAATATATATATTGAGAAATCAACCGCAATGGCTATAATTAGACCCCAAAAAACTTTGGTCATAACATGTACTCGCTATTCGATTTTTCTTTTGTGTAAATATAAGAAAGTTGTTCAGATTTAGTGTAGCCGAATATAACCGGTAGAAATAATAAATTATGTGAAACTGAATTTGTTCCAAATAAAAATCAATAATAAGTCACAGTTATAAGTCATCCATAATCTCTTATTTTTTTGTTTTTAGTAAGTTTAACTTTCACAATCGCAGTTGTCAAAAATGTTTCCGCTCAAATGTAGCAAGCCGCTTGGCAAATGCAAAAGCAGCTCAAGAGCACAAATGTAGGTGTGGCAAATCAAGTTGCGTCTGCAAAACCCGAACAATTTTGACCACAAAAAATCTCCAATCAATAATATTTAAGAAAATTTTTAAACGAAATGCTATATGATACTTGTATTATATAGGGATAAACGGGGGATAATGGGTATGCGTTAATTTTCTACTTTTTGGGAGCAAAATTAATGCGTTCGGTTGATTGTTGTAAAGGGTGTTTTTTCTAGAAGTGTGGTTTTCAATCTGGCAATACTTTTTTCGGAGTTGATCTTTTTGACAGCTGTCACTTGATTTATGCTCAGTTTGATTTGCCATTTCATAATGAGTAGATTTACTCCTGAACAATGTTTGCAAATTATTGAAATTTATTATTAAAATTCATGCGCTGTGAAAAAAGTGTTTCGCACGCTACGCCCATTTAGCGACGAGGCTCATTTTTGGCTCAATGGATACGTGAATAAGCAGTATTGTCGTATTTGGGGTGAATACCCAAAATTCAGCAGCTACCAATGCATCCCGAAAAATGCACTTGGTGCGGTTTTTGGGCAGGCGGCATCTTTGGGCCGTACTTCTTCAAAGACGATGAAGGCCGCAACGTTATGGTCAATGGCGAAAGGTACCGTTCGATTATAACACTTTTTTTTGCTGAAAATCCTAGAATTGGACTCGGCCGATATGTGGTTCCAACAGGCCGATGCCACATGCCACTCTGCACGCGAAACCATGCATCAATTGAGAGGTAAATTTGGTGAGCAGTTAATCTCACGTTTTGGTGTATTCAATTGGCCACCAAGATCTTATGATTTGACACCGTTAGACTATTATTTGTGGAGCTATGTTAAGTCTCTTGTCTATAGGGACCAGCCAAACACGATTACTGCTTTGGAAGCCAACATTGAACGCGTCATTTATGAGATTCCGGCCGAAATGTTTGAAGAATGTGCCAAAATTGAACCTTGAGAATAGACCACTTGAAGCTTAGCCGCGGGCAACATTTAAGTGAAATTATCTTTAAAAAGTAAATCGTAGGAATTGATTTATCGATCCAAATAGAAATTTCATTCACTTTTGTAAAATTTCTGTGTTTTTTTCATTTTCAAAAACTAAACTCTTATAAAAATCACCCTTTATATACATATATTGTAGTGAAATAAATATGTAACTTTATCGAAGGCACGAACACAAATTTCTATGACCTTGAAAACATTATTGGACCTAAATTAAGGAAACCTCTTGGCAGTAATATTAAGTAGGTCTAGTGCTACTAGAATCAAGAATTCTGGATTCGTATTTTTAGTGTCTCACAATTGCCTTTGTTTTGAATTTAATTTAGATATAATTTAGTTATTTTTTTAATGACTCAGTATTCATGATGTTACTTCCGCTTAAGCCATGCAACTTTCGCAAAACTGAACCCAATTCCATCCTGTGTGCCAACATTATTGAAGACTGAATAGAATTCTCGTAACGCTAACGTACTGATTAATCGAAAAAGGCATAAATTTGTGAAAAAGGAAACTTTAGTTAAATAAAGATATAATGTTCTAGAATTAAGCTAAAATAATTACATATATATGATAATTTAAAATCAATTCATTTTTGTTTCAATAATTAATTTTCAAAATTTAAATTCTTTCATTTTGAATTCTTTTGATGAAACGTAAGCAAAGCATCAAAGGAGATTAATATATAATTGAATATGAAATGCAGAAGCAGTATCTATAGGTACACATTTATCTTAGCTTTATATCTATTACAAATATGTATTTAACAAACTTAAATGTTCATTCATACATACAAGTACATAAGTATGTACTCGTATGTACATATGTATGTAAAATAATTTCAAGAAATATATAAGTGTGGAAATTACAATGGCGATTATTAACGAAATTCTCAATATGTAAAGATAATAATAATATTAAAAATAATAAACAATATCATATATGTAGTATGTATGTATTTGCATATTAAATTGCATATATGTAAAGTACATACATATATAAAATACCTACACTTGCGTAATAATAATCTCACAAAAATTCAATAAAAGTTTCCATAATTACTAATGAATTTTTGCCTAAAATTATTTCAAAGTCTAAATTCTTGATTAACATGTAAGCATGAGTATATATAATTTATTTATATTATATTTAGCTATTTATAGTTTAGATACTCCAAAAAATAGCAATCAAAATAAAAACATAAACTTTTCATTCATAATTAATATTTTTTTATTGGTTGCTGTTGCTCTTGCGTTTGCGTTGAAACTTTCCTATAAAAATGTATCAATCATCAATCCCATTCACCAATGTACATGGTGCGTGGCGTTGGTACATAGCCACGTGTTGGTAAAGGTACACGCCCATAAATATGATTATAAGGTGATTCAACCAAGTCAGCGTCTACAAAAAAATAAGTTGTAATTAATTTATAGGCATACATAAGCAAAAGTTAAAATAAAAGTTTATAAAATTTGTAACAGTCCAAGTCCAAAAAAAAGATATAATATTTCAGGATTATATGAAAACTCACTTATAAAATTATAATAATATGTGTTTGTAGTTGGATTGTGTAATAAATAAGAGCTTTTCAACAATCAGAAACTAATTATTCGATTAATTAAAAATTACATATATTAAGAAGCTTTTTCAAATCTATTCCAAATAATTCAATTACACAGAACAAATAGCAATTTCTTGATTTCCAAGGCAATGAATGAATGATTTTTTGAAAGAGGACATAATTGCTTCGAAGACATTGATACATATGTACATACATAGAATGCTCAGTCATATTTTCTTTTATGGGAGTAAGTATAATATTTTGAACACCCACAACTTTGAAGTTTGAGGCAAAGTTTGTTGATAAAAAGTTTAAAATTTTTATATTAACACCAACCTTCCGCTTCTTTTGTGGAATAAAATGGCGTGGACTAATACTTAATCTTAACCTAAATTTTCGATTGACTTGAAAAAAATTATAATAGATAAATATCGATGTAAAAAGCACAGACCTGTTCTCAAAAACTTAAAAAAAAATTAATTGACGTGGAAGTCGGGATGTCTCAAAGCAATTGTGGTTGTTTGAGACTGTTAGCAATTTTTTTTTGAATGATTAAACATTTTCATTAAATGTTTCTATTCTTAGCTAGTCATAGACTGTTTTCTAAAATTTTTTCTGTTTTTCTAAAATTTTTGACTTTGATTGCTGAAGCATTATTATGAAAGTTTGGGGAGGTCATTATACGATATGATAAAGTGTACCTCCAGACTACTGTTCTTGTTGACGGCTATCTAGAGGCCTGCTTGAGAACTAGAGGCTTAATGTTTCTCATTTGAAGAAAAGAAGCCCAAACATGAATTTTACACTCTGAGCCACCTAATTACTGTGACGTGAAGGTGCAAATTAAAAAAAAATGTATATAACTTTTCAAAACGAACAACTTTGCCTCGTACATTAAAATCGTATTACTTCGAAATAAAAACGTTACCACTTCCTCCTCTCAGAACTATAACGTGAATTTAAACACTCCTTTAAAAAGTTATGACGTAGCAGTCTATATGAGTCTACGTAGAAATTGATTATGGTGGTGACCTCTTTAAAAAACACAACTATTCATCGTCGTGTATTGGTGTTGCATTGTGTTGTGTTGATTCAGAAGTTTATTATTCGATTTTAACCGATTAACCGGAATAGTTTGATGCCTGTAGATATCTATTACATAGTTTTCACATACATATGTCAATTCCACGACAGTACCAGCGGTTTTGACTATTTCACCACAGCAACAAACCATGTTAATACTTTTCCAAGGATGTTTTAAACAATTAAATGCCAATTCCAAAAAGGATCTAGGTATTCGCATAATGAAAGGGCAAAATAAAGCAAAAAATATAGGTACATACATATATACATCGTTTAATAATCCATTTAAACAAGTTTTCTATTCAACCGCCTCCTCCTTCTTCCCATTACTACCCTTTTCTAAACCCATTCTATTAAGAACAAATAAAAAGGATTAACGTCAAAACTTTTGACATAACCTCATAAACTATTTACTCGTAGGCATATAATTGGAGTATGCGCTGCATATAGTCTTCGTCCTTGTTGTTGTTATTGCTGTCGTTATCGTTGTCGGCGTATTATTAGTAGTAATCTTTCTCTAATACAATATGTACAATGTACATATATAATAGTATGATTTATTAATAGTCGAGTATTTGAATTTTCTTCAGACTAAGACTGCGCGGTTTACGAGGCTTCAGGTAACCATAAATGGATTCCATATCACTAATGTCAATACGACTGCTAGAGCGGCCGATTCTTTGTGGTTGTTGTGTCGAGTTGTTGTCATTGTTTGAATTTGTGGCATTTGTTGTTACAACAATATTATTATTGTTATTGTTGTTGGCACTGTTTGTTAACTGTCGTTTGTTGTTTTGGTTGTCGTTTGGTTTCATCATGTCAATATTGTTTAAACGTTCTTCTCTTGCTGTATCTGTTATCGTTGATGTTGCTAATGCAGCTACTGCTGGTATCGTTGCAACTTTGGCTTTCGATGTTATACTGTTGCTGATATTATTTTTATTATTCAAATTGCTGTTGTTGTTGTTATTATCGTTGATATTGTTGCCATTGGTATTGCTGCCACCACCGCCTCCGCCGATGCCACAGCCTTTTACAACATTTTCATTACGTTTAGCTCGCCAACATGGCGGAGGTATACGCGGCGGTTGTTTTGTTGCTTTCATTTTCATATCATTGTTAATAATGTTGCTGCTGCAGCTGTTCTGCTTCCTGTTGCCGCCCGCTGTCAACGTTTCATGCGTCAGCTCTGTTCTAGTACTGTTCGTATAAATCGAATCGGAATCAATAGATTTTCGTATATGATCGTAAATGTTAGTGATCGAAGGTGCCTTTGAAATACGGCTGCGACCACCATACATATAAAGTGTGCCCTCTTCGTTTGGTTGCTCAAAGAAGCTTTCGGTTGAAAGCGACTTGTTTCCCAAACGAGCAATACCTACGTTGCTGTTGTTGTTGCAATCGTTCTTCCTTTTTTTATTCAGTTCCGTTGGGCTACTGCAACGCCTTAAAAATCGCTGGTGTTCACTGGTGGTGGACAGTTGTGGTGGTGGTGGGGAACATAATTGCCTGACCTTGTATCCCTTACCTTCCACGTAGCTGTCTGTCAGTGGCGTTTCATCGTTGCGCCGCCGATGCAAATATCGATGTCTCGATGGTTCGAAATTAAAACCTAAACTAAATTCACTGCCATTGACATTGTTATTACCATTGCCAATGGCAGCGGCATGTATCTTTTGTGCTTTCTTGTAGTTCGTCGTCGTTTGTCGTTGTTGTTTGTTAGCTGCAAGTCTGTCTTGTTTTTGTTTGTTGTTGTGGCGCATTTGTTCGTTATATTGATGCTGATGAAGTTGATGATTATGTAGGTTGTTGTAGTTCATATCAATATCGTTAAAATGCTCCAAGTCAAAGTCTATGTCAAAATTGTCGTCTTCGTCGATATTGCTCTTGCTGTTACGATTATTGTGGTTATTGCGGTTGTTGTGATAATTGTTGTTGCTATTGTTCGTTGTTGTTTGTCTTTTGCTATAGCCGTAGCAAGCTAAATCGTCATAATCATCACCGTATAAGCCATAACCTGCGTGACCGCTGCGCTCCAATTCGGAGATATCGCTTTCGCTGCACCACTTCACAACGCCAACGTTAGGAGCCGGTGGCGCCACATCATTCAAGCCGCCACTCAGTCGTTGATGTAGTAGAAGTTTCTTCTGACTGAGACTGCGTGGCGGCCTTTGTGGCGGTATTGCCCCAAAAAGTGGTGCCAGCGTATAGCAACTCATGCAGTTGCAACTGCTACCGATTTGGTTGGCGCTGCTGCTGTGCATGTCACGGCGTATACGGTGCGGCGAGACGGTTTGTTGCAACTCGCGGCTTATGCGTCGCGCATGGTGGATGCGTGAGCGACCAAGCCGTCGGTGATGTTGGTGGTCACTGGGGCGTGGTGCTGCCTCCATGTAATCATTGTTCTGGTTGTTGTGGTAACAGTACTGAGCGTAGTACGGCTGCTGATTATAAATACTACTACCTATGCCACTTTCGAAGCTGCGTGTTTGCCATACTGGATGATGATGGTGATGTGCCGCTGCTGCTGCTGCAGGATGGTGTACCGCATGTGCTGCTGCTGCAGCCATCATTTGTTGCTGTTGAATGTGATGTGGATGCATATGGGGTGGTGGTGGCGCATGCATGTTCGGGTGTAGGTGCGAAGCTGAATGTGACATATGAATCATTGAAGTCTTTTTTTGCGATAATGTGCCCATGTTGTTGCTGGTGGCATTAGGATGACCGTTGATAACGCTGCTGCCACCACCACCACCGCCGCTGCCATTATTCAATAACGGATGATCCTTGTTATCCTTTGATGGTTTGGAAGATTTAACAAAATTAGGTACGCGTGCACGTAAGCCACAGTAGTAGGGATCATCTGCAAGAAGGTGAAATGAAAAATTATTAAATATATTTTTATAATTAAATTTGTTACTGATACAAAGACAAAGCGAAATTAATGAAAGATTGTGCGAAGTATCCAGTTTAAGGCTAATATGAGAGATTTAAAAAGGGAGCGGCAAACTATCTAATACGTATGCAATACGAATTGCTCATACTGCTTGGCTCAGCAATAGTGGCTGAACATATTCTATTTATAATTTAGAAATGGAGTAGTTTTGACTTTAATGATGATTTCATCCATTTGATGAATAAACGACATAATCAATCCAAACATCAAGTGCATACAATAATAGTTTGTTTAAGGATTCAAGGATCTAATTATATTGTGCACAATGCATACTTGTGTAATAATAAGAAAATAGCAACTACCTCATTCATGCTGACCACAACCGAACTGTCACGCTCTGAATTTATGTCCAGTTTAGTAAACTTATGGGGTCGAATGTCTATGCAGACATATTTACATGCATACTGCAAATTGACATGAGAGTTTGCCGCATGCAATATACATACAATGTTGTAGTGAGCAGATCATGCAATTTATTGCCCCATAGATCTACAATTACATTCATATGGATACATTGTTATTCAGCTAGACATGTGATGTGCATGTCTTAAGTAGGATTGGCCTTATACTATTTGCTATTTTTCAAAATTGGCTTTGAAATATACAGTTTTCTGTTTAGTTTTGTTCTTTGCTCTTGTTATTGTTACTGTCAATACTATTTGCTGACTATTTTAGTTTAATGTTGGTTGGCGACTTGTGCCAAATAGCAAATAAGTAATAGTAAAATAGAACAAAATAAATTTTTTCTGTGATACTTATGCATGCTTCTCTTTTATTTTTGAAACGATTGACAATTGCAAAATTACACATTTGGGTTGGGGTTTTTATTTATGTTGGTATACAACATAAATGATATATGTATACACGAAAAACTTACCATATTTTTTGTTGTCTTTGCCTTTATCCGATTTGCCACGGGATAGTTTAATTCTGGTGTCGACATCGATGTCATCATAGTCCGGCTATAAAAAAATTTATGAAATGAAGAAATTGTTAAATTTTTTTATTGTAATGTGTAACGAATTAATACAGTTGAAATTTTTCCGACCGGGATTTTTATGTAAAGATAACACAAAAAAGAAACAAACATATAATATTTCAAGTCTTCATATAAATCTCATAATGTTGCCAAGAATTTTTTAACCGACTCTAAGAAGGACACAATAGACAAAAATACTTTCTCTGCATCCCAAAATTAATTAGCAGTAATTAATAATGATCAAATTGGCATTATAAAATGAATTAATACATATCATCATATCGGTGGCGCAAGTAAAAGACGCTTGCAACATAGCACAAATTACATGCTGTATATACATATGTAGTATGTACATAGACACACCAGCGTTCTTTATTCCTTCCAATAACCAATTAAAAGTTTGTGCTGTTTGCCAATCGAAACACTTTATTATAATTCCATGCTTACATATAACCAATGTGTGGCAGTGCAACAGTAACTAATGCAATAACAGCAACATGAACATTAAATCTTTGAAGCACTTGTTGCATTTTTGGTATGAATTGCATAAACAAATTTCGATTTCAAAATTTGTTGCTCTGCTGCTGGCAATAAAAATCGCAAAATCTGATGGCGATGATGACGACGTGCACTCTACAAGCTCTAAAAGTTCATTGCTCACTTTGATTGTAAGCTTCATTGAGCAATGAGTTTTTCAATATCTAATATTCATATACCTACTCGTACTTGTTGTTATTGTTATTTTGTAAATGTGTGTGTGCTCAATGTATACCCCTAAAGGGGTGCCATGCAGCAGATATACGAGTATGTATGTGGAAAGAAATAACTGCAAGTGAATCGCGTGTAATTAATATGCGAAGAATGTTGCTGGCCTGTTAGCATGAGCCACAACCGCCGCTACGATGAACGCGCCAGCGGCATAAGTGAAGAAACTGAAAACGGCTCAATGGCCCGTATTGGTATGAAATTGAATGTTGCACACTTAGACCACAAAACAATTGCTGCTGCTTTCCTACTGCAATACATATTATTTTAGTAAAGTACATATGGTATGTACGAGTATGTAGTGCCCTGTATTCCAATGGATATGGTCTATTATTTATTGGAAGGTTCGTCCATTTAATTGTGATTTTAAATTGATATAAAAGTTTGTCGCTTAAATATTTTAATTAATTTATTAACTAGTAATTAATTTGTACTTTGTACCAAAAGCTAATTCAAGAATAAGTCTGGGAAAACAAACTTTCTTTCTGGCTCGCATTATATAACATTAAATAACGTTACATGTTAATATTGTAATTATATATTTGTGCATGACTACAACATTTAATTGTTAATGCTGAAATAGTTGCATAAATAGTATTTGTGTCAGTTTCATTTACAAATTAACTTAATTTTAACACATCCATACACACTTGTGGCCATAATTTGTTTTATTTCGCATTTTTCTCCATTTTGCTTTTATTACTAAATATTGCCTTCAAGTGTTATACTTAAGGCAATAATAAGGCTGCATGGTTTCTTTTTTTACAATTTAATACCTTAATACATGCATAAAACATGTTTTTTGTTTATTTATTACATCTTACTTAAAACGCAGTTAAAATATTGTAATTGATATTGCTGTTACATTACAGCTTTTGCATTTGGACATTGCGCTAGAACATGTAATTACAATTAACTTAAACAAAAGGCTTAAGACATGAACTGCATATGTATGAACATCATAACGATGACTTTAAGTCAAACATAGTGGACTAATACACACGTAAGATAAATAAAAAATCATTATAAAAATTGTAAAAAAAAAACAAGTTTAAAATTTGTAGCTTTCTTTAAGCCACAACTTCGGCAAGGCAACTCACCTTTGGAATCAAGTCATGCGAATAAATATTATCTCTTGGTGGCAATTTTGGTGGTTTTTCACTACGTTTATGCGCCAATTGTTGTGACTGCAACATTAATTGCTCGCGTGTTGCTGCCACATGACCAGTGCCACCATTGCCATTCATATGTATATTGCCATTGCCAATGATATTGCCGCCGACGCCGCCACCAATGCCGTTGCTACCACCACCGATTATACTATTGCCGCCGCCATTTGACTGCTGGTGGCCGCTATTGTTGCCGCCAGTACCAAAACCAGAACTTCCCGAACTGCCACCGCTACCATTTCCGGCAACGCTATAAGGATCCTCATCGGGTATTGGTATTCTGGGGCGATTTTTTATATCGACCATTGGTCGCTGGGCTGTTTGAGTGTACAAGAAATAGAAAATTTTAAAAGAATAAAAAATATTATTGTATATGCGAATAAATCAATAATTGCAATTGCTGTTGGCTACTGAAATTCAAAAGAATATGCAAATATATTTATTGTTTTGCAATGCATACACAACAACGCCTGTGTAAATGCCTGCCTGCGCACGTGCTTTGACATTTGAAAAAGTGCGTTCCATGTTTACAATTTTTGTTGTTTGGTTTTATCTTGAATTATGAGTTCATAGCAAGATTTGTTGCTGTACTCGTATGCTGAATGTAAATACAAAACAATTGAGGTCATTTGTCTTACATTTTCTTTTGTTATGCTGTTGTTGTAGGCATACAGAGGCATTGCATAAAGGAACGGCATCGAAAAGGAGCCATTGTTAATCGAAAACTTTAAAAATGTACTCGTATGACATATTGACATTAGAAATATAGTATAGAGAGAATCTTATATAAGTAAAGTATAGATATATGTATCACGTAAGAACTTTTATAATTGAAACTAAAATTGTTACAAAGGGCTGCTCGCTACCAAAATCGAGTGCACTAAAAAAATAATGTATTCCTGAAAAAAAAGTGAATTCCAAATATTTATTCGATTAAAATTCTTCTATTCAATAACAAATATTTATATGTAACACCATAGCCTGAGTGCTTGAGGAACTGTCCTGCACTCGTAGGTCAGGTTCTCGGCCTTCTTCACATCCATCCATCCATCCACCCTGTAGGACCAAACCAATCTAAATAGTCCACCAATATCTCTATCTTTTCAAATAGCAGTTATGCAAGATCTAGTTTCTAAAGTGGTTGAAAACAAATGCAGTGATCAACCACTTTAATAATGCAATTCCATGAACATATTGTCTTGTAATTCTCATCTACTTTTAATATTATAAATTTATATGGATTTTGAAATTTCACAAAGATAAGTGATGAATTTGAACATGAAATTTGTATGTATGTCTCATTTGGAAGAATTACAAAGAGTTCGAATTTTTCCAAATTAAAAAATATTTTTTTTCTAATGCTCAACTTTTTTTTATAATACAATTTATTTATATAATATACGTAGTACTTAAATTATAGTAGGTACTAGTTGCGAACGGAAAAATGCCTTTAATTTTTCCATATACAATTGGTTGCAAAACTGAAATAAGTAATTCGACGGCTGTACCAACTATTCCAAAAACATGTATCTTTCAACTACTTACATAGTTGAAGTTTGATTGGCTTACAAACTAATTTAAAAACATCTATCTACCAACTAGTTGCACAAATATACAAGCCTAAACAATTGACTAGTGCCTACGAGAACATAATTTTAAATAAACCAGTTCGGTATGGAACTAGTTGTGGTGTTCAGTAAACCAGTTTATTGACTAACTTTAACTTTTAAACCAGTTGGTTTCCCTACAGGATATTTTTAAATAACCACCAACACTGACTCATTTGTTTACCACCTAAATACACTTCAATTAATTATAATATTTAAATTCCTTTTTATTGCCTTCTGTGGATATTATCTTTAATTTTAATCAATATACATACTCGTACATGAATATGAGTAAGTATATACTCGCACTTATGTATATACATTCATATGTACATATATGTAACCTTGAACTGTTTACAGCTCTTAAATAAATTAAGACAAAGAAGACGAAATCTTGAAATGATATCTGTAAAATTGCATTTATTATGCACTTTCAACTTAAGGTGCACCGCCGCCGCACATATGGTATATACAACATACATACAAACAATGTAAGTATATGCAGTAACAAACAACCAATCAGCACACATTACAGACGACCGACCGACCGACTGACTGACTACTCACCTGGTGGTAATTTACTTTTAAGCATATCCATCGCTACCACATTAACAATGAGCACCCATATGGGGCACTCCAAAATGTCATTCTCAGACTTAACAAAGGCCACTGCCGATAGGCATTGAGTCTCCAAGCGGCGACGATCAGGATAAGCGCGACGCAGCTCACGATTGACATTCGACTGGAATTTTTTCATATCGAATAGCTGCAGAAGAGAAACAAAAAACAGGATAAATAACTTCATAATATTTTAGAGCATTTATTAGAATATTAATTATGGGCTGCGCTTGAGGTTTTTCATAAATCTATAAATTTTTAGTACATATTCCAACAAATATTTACCTTGACTATTTTTTCGCTTTCTAAAGCTTGATTTGGCAATTTCAAAATATCGGCACCAATTGATGTCTCCTCGCTGGAGTTGCTTGCTGTGCTTTTTATGTAAACGTTGCTTTTCGCATATCGACGTATAAGAATATTTCCGGCATCGTCCATTTTGATTTTGACACCCTATAGAAAAGCGAATAATTTAAAATACAAGGACACTATTAAAAAATAAAAATAAAATAAGGTTATTATTATTCAACACTGACGCACTCCGTAAAATAACACCCCAATGGAATAAGTATCAAAGTCCCCAAGAAATTTATCGAATTTCAGTAAAAGGCTTTGTGATAGCTTCTTGGCTAAAGTTAATAGTGAAAAACTGTTCCAAACAAACATCCTCACAATATATATTCTCTTTTCAATATGGTATTCCGAACTTCATATTCCAAAGAGGCAAAACAAGAAGTTAGCATTTGTAAAAAAAAATTTCAATTCCTCACCTATATTAACGTCTCATTGACTGGCTACCTGCCAGCATTAATTTTGTTTATTTTATAAGAAAATAAAATACAAAATAAAAACTTGTTTTTGAAATAACTTCAGCGTCTGGCTGCTTATAGATTTACTTATTTTAAAAAATTAAACAAATACTGAAGTTTTTTACAGAAAAGAGAATGACGGCAGTTGCTTGCGGCATTCATACAAATGTGTCCACATGAATGTGTTTGAGCTTAAATGCAACAAAAACAACATCAACAACATGAACAACAATTTATGCAAGTTATAAACACTTAAATCAGATCAGAATCACTGTGAGTTGGCAAGCATTTTTAAGTGTTGGCAACAGTGTTTACAAAACAATACGAAATCCAGGGTGTGGCTGTAAACGGATATAAAAAATAGCTCGTTTTCATGCCAAATGCGATTAATTTAAAGTAAAAGGGTTCGATCTACACAGGGTGTTTTGTAGGTAGGTAAGTATGTATGTACCTAAGTAGATATCGTCGTTATTTCCTCACAGAGGAAATTGAAGTAGCGCTAGAGCGTCATTTAGGTACCACACCATTATTGTGTCGATTGGTGTGGTCAAGAAAGGGTTTATGTTATGATTTAAGTCTGGTTTTGGGATTATATAAGTAGAATAAGAATATGTGATATTTATCTTTCTTTTAATGACACAACAGCCCATAGAGGGCCTAGGCTGAGCTTCTCGTATACATTTATGTTGTGCATGTTACATTTGTAGACGAATGGAAGGGACTTACAGTTTTATGCGGAATCCTAACAGCGAACGAAAAAGATTTTCTTAAGCAATTTTTACTCTTGTAGGTTTGCCATTGCCTCAAGAAGTGGAATGTGTAGAAAACATTTTTTTTTTCTATTTTTTGATTTTTACTCGCGCCGATAATAAAACCAGGGCACTTTGCGTAGCAGCCCAGCGTTTTACCAACTACGGCGCTCCAAAAAGAATATGTGACTAATATACTATATAATAGATTCGTAAGATTTTACTTTCATTCATTGAAAATTAAGGATTCAGATTGACTAATTACATATATAGCATGGCGAATACTCTTTTGTGAACTGAAGTATGCATTCACTTCTTGGGTGGTCTATTATTGCTATGTTCTTTTCTGTTTAATGAGCATAACAAATTTGAAATTTAATTCAATTAATTAAATGAAAATTAATGTCATTCAAATATTATAAATTTATTTGCCAATTAATATTTCTTAATTTTCTTCTTTAAGCTGCGGCAGGTGTCAATGTTGGCACTGATTTACACCCACATATACTCGTACCTACTCATGACATTTCTTCATGCATGATGAAGACATCACTCACACATCCATATACATAAATAATGTGCTTGGAGTTTTTGCATACAAGAAACAGCTCTAAAAAGTGGATTTGATTCTTGAGTACCCCCTTAGGGTTGCACCATTTTATCTGTGATTGGCATAAGTGATTCGTTTTGTGAATTTTCTAAATGCTATTACGATTAATCAAATATTAGTTTTTGACGATTTTAAGCGGTCGCCGGTTAGCTCCTTCACTCTGCGGGCTATGTTTGAGATGAGGGCAACAACAACAACTGTTGTCTTGGCTTGTTTTCGGTATGGTCATAAACTTTTGAGTGTGTAACATTAATGGGCGTTCTTTCAATCAGAATTCGAAATTGATGCTTGGTCATGCAATGATAAATTTGTTTTGTTGTGCTAAATTTTGAGGTGATTTATTAATTTATGTGACATTTTTTTATTTACTGAGGAAAATAATTAATAACCATTGCTGCGTGGTTAATGTGCCCATAAGCATTTCAATGTATGCATAAAAAAAGTGTTATATAGAGATTATTTTTATGATTAAAGAAGTTGAAAAACGAATTTGTAACTCTCATGTTGAAAAAATAAGGTAAAGATTTTCGCTAGCCGCTGCTAGAGGAGTATACTTCGAATATAAGTATTAGCCAAATAAAAACAAATCTGTAACCCGGAATCACTGAGAATGGTACATGTGAAGTCGACCGTCCAGCATATAAAACATGTAAAGTGTAAGTGGATAGTAACACTCTTTGGAAAGTGAAGTGCACATGTCGAAAGAGTTTTGAATGGTACCCGCTGACAAACTGTGGTCATAAACCTGGCAGACCGAAGGAGACGTGCAGAAGAACAGTCGCAAAAACACCCAACGTTTTAGGGTGATATTGAGAAGACTGTGCCCTGTTAGAAGCCCTGTAGAGCTGCTTGACTGTTCGAGGGAAAAAAATAAATTTGGGTACCGTTTATTCGCCTCCGTGTAGGTTCTCAGACGCAAAATGTTACTATATTTCCCGTTAGGGGTTTAGGAAGCGATAATTTTGCTGTTGTAGTGCACAATTTTATGTTTCCTTTCATAGTGCGACTCACCTGACCAATGTGCCGTTTGAGTTCTTCTGTTTTTGGATCCCTCATTGGATTATCGAAACCACACAAGCCAATTCTGTAAAAAGAGAAAGAAGGAAAGATTTTGAGAATGACTCACTGGAATTATTAATGATTACGAAATTTTTGTATGTAGCTTTAAAGTAGTAACTCCAAAAGGACTAAACAACTATCAGTTATCCAAAAAAATGTAAACGATAAAGTGAAATGTATGATTATGATCGCCGTGGCGCAGTTGCTTTTCATTTCGCTGTTTGGATGCATACAATAATGTGAAAAGATCGGCCTGGAAAACATGCATTTTCTCTATCTCTTCTCGTTATATTTCAATTTAAATTGTTAGGTAGTGAAGTTTTAACTCTCCAAATAGAACAATAAAAATATGATATATGCATGAAAGTGAAGAGTGCAGAAATTAAAGTAATATTGAAATGGAAAACAACACCCTAGATCTTAATTTTGTAAGAATTGTAGTAAAAGTGTATTAAATTTTACATACAAAATTTAAATATTTATGAAATTTTAAACAAGTTTTTCAGCTTATATAACATTGCATTCTAAATTAATAGCTGGTTACCCAATCATATAAAGTATTTACTATGTTGCTTAAATATTAAGCTTTATAGTGTTTTCAGCATAATCACATTGTTGTTTTTTATTTGCAAAAGCAAAATTACCGCCGCAGGCATTAAGTACATTCTATTTGTTTGTATGTATTCGGCTTTGATTGTAAAACTATACATATGTATGTAGAATGAAAATGTGTGGTATATATTGAATGCAAACATGAAAAAATACCACATTAATCATTCGCACCTTTTGTTTTGACTACAAAGCTGCCACATTGCTGTATACTTCTTTTCTGTTTTTGGCTATTTTGGTTTTTTTTTTAATGCAATTTTCTGTAATTATTTTTAGCTTTTATCTCAAAAACTTGACAGCCATTTTGCTGCGTGCAATAAATATTTTTAATAATATTTTCGTTTATTTCGTTTTTAGCCTTTTAATTGAATTTCCGTGCACTCGTGTGTAAGCACAAAATGTTTTCCTTTGTTTTTCCTTTTTGGGAATGATTGATTTTTTGTGTTCACTGTAAGTTGCACTAAATGCTTACAAACTATTGCATACATTTGTTATTGCACAGTTGTTGAATGAGTCATAAATGCCTTTTCAATGTTCTTTCCGTGGATTCTGTGGCACCGGCGCGATACAAATTTTTTGGATATTTTTCATTATTGTTTTACTTTAGTTTGTTATAAGTGAGCTATTTGAGACCATTAGTAATAAGAGACGAATAGTAATAAGATAAAACACAAAAGTTGGCAACATTTACTTCAACTTTCAGCATTTTTTTAATAATATGAAAGGCTAATACAAAGTCGCTAAATTCTTGATTATTCTTACTTAAACTACCATAAAAATATTCCTACCAAAGAGAATAACAAAAATCATTTGAATTTAAAATTTTACGACTCACAAAATGGGCATTTCATTAACAAACTAATTATAATAATAAAGTTTAAAAATTTAACGATGCGTTTAAATGATTCTTAAAATAAAGTCTGCACCGTGAGATTCAAATGCTCGTAAAATTCAAACTCAGATTCAAAAATCACATAACACAATGCATAAAGAGAATAAATGCAAATATTTTAGAATTAAATGAAATGAAGAAACAAACAGACAAAAAAGACAAAGACGACATTTGCTAAAAACGATAAAGAATTAGCGCAAGAGCCTTGAACGCAATAATTGGAAATAATTTTCCTAAACAACAATCAAAACTTTGACACACATTTACATTCAAAAGCAAGACCACAAACATTTAACCAATAAATCACTAAAGAAAAAGAAGTTGTAAAAGAAGAAAACACACGCTAAGAACATTTTTAAACGCAGTTTGTCTATAAAAATACGGACATACATACTATGTATGTATGTTGTATAAGTTGCAAACGACAAACAAACGCTGTTTCTTCTACTACTTCTTCTTTTTCTTGAGCTACCGAAAGACGTTCACAAAAGGTTGATTACATTACTGCTACCTAAAACGGCCACTGTTGCTTTGCTGCTGCACCAGCTCCACTGTTAACATAATTATTAAAATTAACATAATATGCACAAGTACAAGGAAGGACAGACAGACACCTAGATAGTTAGATAGAGTAAGAAGATAGAAACGACTGAGTCGCAGTGACAGCAAATGCTTTACTATGAATTGTTCGTAGGTTTCTACTTGGAATCAAATTTTTTTCTTTTGAACAATGTTTTTCATTTACATTTTTATGTTTCTAGGCTTTTTTTGTGCTTTAAGACAACAATTTCCGACCTTAAAGCATACTTTTTCAAGTTTTGTTATTGTTGTTGCTGCTGTTATTGTTATTGTTTAGAATCGTTTTTAAATGTAATTTATGATTTGATTTAAATGAAGAAACAAAAAAAAAAAAAACAACAAACTAAATAATAAGTTGCAACCATCGTTTAAATGCTGTTAGATTTTAATTTAGCGATATACCTATGTATATGTAAGTAGTTATCGTAATCAAAAGACTTAAGCAACAAACTCGTTTTGCTCAATTAAAATGAAATAAACACTTTGATAATTAAACATGCCTGAGGAGTACACACAAATATAAAAGCGAAGTGTTTTCTTTGTGGTTTGTAGAGTAAAATGTTTAAGAAATGGATTAAACCTTTTAATGGAAATGATAATCTATTCTTTATAAGTAAATTTAGAAACTTAATATTAAAAAAAATAAAAAAAATAAATTGCATTAAATAAAATAATAAAAATTTATTTTACTTATTTAGGTATGTATTTTCTGTTACCTTTCATTTCGATTTTTATCACTCAACTTAATTCCATATCAATCATACGCCCCAGTGCCCCATTTAATATGAAAGTTAAATCATAATTATAGACTTGTCACTTATATTTTGACAGTTTACTTACTTTACTTTTAATGGCACAACAGCCCATGGAGAGCCTAGGCCGAGCTTTTCGCATCCACTCATGTTGTGCGTGTTATATTTGTACATGAATGGAAGGGACCTACAGTTTAATGCCGAATCCGAACGGCGAAATGAAAAGCTTTTCATAGCAATTTTTACTCTAGTAGGTTTGCCATTGCCTGCCAAGAGGTGGTGCCGTGTAGAACAATTATTTTTTCTACTTTTTGATTTTGCCTGTGCCGAGATTCGAACCCCGGACACTCTGCGTAGCAGTCCAACGCACTACCACTACGCCACAGCGACCACTTATTTGACAGTTATACTATTTTATAGCCAGTTATGAGTCACATAATTTACGATAGCAAATACATATGTGAAAAATAATAGGTATGTAGGTATGTAAATACAAATGACAATATTAATTACCCCAAATGGAAAAACGATTTGATAAATGATGGGGTATCTCATCTAAATCTAACACAAAACTGTCTTTAACTAACATTATTTACGCTTACAAGATTATATACAAAAAACTTTATAATATTATTAAATATTTTTATTTTTTAACTAAAATGTTTAATGTATTTGAAAAATATTGAAGTTGCCGAAATCTAGCACTATCAAATTAATTTTTATATTAACTTCATACTATGAACAAGTATTTATGCCAGTGACTGATTCCAGGGCTAATTACTCACGTACCATATCTGTGTATGAGTTTCGAGTGACTGAAGGAGTTTTGTGGTAGACAAGGTTGCTTTGTTTTTTATTTTGAGAAAAAATTTTAGTGAAAATATATTTTTGAAAACTTGCTTCAATTTTCTTGAAGTTGTAAATACAGCCACAGAGCTTTTTACAATAACACTTATCCAGTGACTCCAAATTTATTTTGCAAGCAATTTTTTGCAAATATAAAGAGTACGCCTTATGAGATTACAAAAAATATTGCAGGCTTTTCTCTTATGCAATAATAATATTAAATGACGCTGCAACAATTATTAACATATTAAACTACTTATTAAGCGAGAATGCGAATTTGCAGGCGGTTCTTGTACGAATCAATGTATATACTTAATATAATCAAAAGTAACATTTTATTGGCATTAATTAAACAGGTTTAGAAGCAGATTTGAAAAAGAGCCGATTATACATAATAAAGAAATACTGCAATTATATGAAAAAGTAATAATAATTGAGAAAAACAGAGTGGAGACACTGCCCCGAAGATACGCGAAGTAGCGGTTAGTGTTAAGTTCTTGCATGTTTTGGTGTTTAAACTTTCGGTGACAAAATGCATCCTGAGAGACCGTTTTTCGTTTTTTGTAAATAATTAAAATATTGTTTAAAGTTTATTACTGAATTAAAAATATTTGTTAAAATATAAAATTGAAATAATTCAAAAAAAAATTCAATGCATCTGTGGCATTAAATTGTTGTTTTGTTTTCTTTCTTTTTTTAATGGAGGGCCTTAGCCGAGGTTTTTGCATCCACTCATTTTGTGGATGCGAAGGAACTAGTTTTATGTCAAATCTGAACGGCGAAGTGAAAAGCTTTCTTTCATAGCCAAGTTTTACTCTTGTAGGTTTGCCATTGCCTGTCAAGAGGTGGTGCCGTGTAGAAAAATAGTTTTTTCTACCTTTTGATTTAGCCTGTGCTGAGATTCGAACTCCGCACACTCTGCGTAGCAGGCCAATGCACTACCAACTGCACCACAACGACCACTAAAAATCAAGCACGTCAAGCAATAAAACGTTAAAAGATAGCTTAATTTATCTACTATTTGAGAATTGAACCCGCGGCTACTGGAGAACTCTAGTCAACCACTTGTGCATCTAGCTACCAAAGTGTACTTCTTTCGAACGGATAAACTACCGGAACGGATTTATCTACTTTAGTAATTTTGAACTGGATGGGAATCCATCCTGAGGTTACTGGAACTCCAGTCTAGCACTCAGAAAAGCAAAAAAAAAATTCAATATTTTTAATTTATCTTTCTTTAAAAATATTTTTATTATTTTACTTTTGAATTTGTAACTAAGTTTTGGTTTTAACTAAAATAATAAAAATTTAAATCAACTTTTACTTTTGTTCAGTTTTTTTTTATTTCTTGCTTATCAATTACAACAACAACACAGATAGCATAAATATCTGCACGAAACCTACAAACTGTAAAGCAAGAAAAAAAAAAAAAAACAAAAATGCAAAAAGAAAAAGGTCAGCGAAGCGTGAATATAGCAACAACAAAAAACAAAAAAACAACAATACTTAAGCACCATAATGATACTGTAACTATACGAATCGAATACTATAAAAATGTACTAAAATATACAGAGAGGGAGACTGACTGCATGAGTGTGGATTGGTTGCAAGGTCGTCCACTGTTAAATGGGCGCAAGTGATGGTATGTTGCTGTTGCTGCTGGCGGCTGCTAGTGAGTTAAAGTGGTAGTGAAGCTAACAGTTACTACTGCAACAATTTAACTTGTAGCTGAACTAAGTAAGCTGAGCATATACACATCTACATATATGTACACACATTCATACATATATATGTACGTATTAGTGTTTATGGACAGTAAAAAGAAACAAAACAAAACTTGTCTTGAGACACACCTAAATGAATTTTATTTTATTTAAATATTATATGTAAAATATTTTCCAACAAAATATCGTACCTACATACAATTTATTAACATGTACATATATACATATATGTACATGTGTAGGTACAAATCTATGTGTAACAGTTCAATGTAGTTTATAAAAACAATTTTTTGGTTTGCTTTTTTTGTAGTAAACAAAGAAAATACAGACTGAATTCACAAGATTAAAGACTCCGTAATTAAGTTTAGTTCAGAAATGAATTCTTTTTCATTTTGTTTTTTTTTTTTTTTTTTTTTTTTGAATGGCCATATTTAGGGCGTATTTAACTTGTATTAAAAACATGTTTCATTTAAGAATGAACCTGTGTGTGTTTTTATATTCATATGTACTATATATAGTGCACGCATTCCATACCAGTTATTTTTGTAAATATGTATCATATAATTTAAGGTCATTCGAATTGCAATTATCAAAAATTTTCTGCATACATTTGTACTTATTAAGTTGTGGAAATGATACGAAAGATATAAGTAACAAACCTAAATATACATAAACCTCTTCTTTCTCTTTTTAA
This sequence comes from Palloptera scutellata, assembly GCA_958295655.1. Lineage (NCBI taxonomy): Eukaryota > Metazoa > Arthropoda > Insecta > Diptera > Pallopteridae > Palloptera > Palloptera scutellata. The sequence goes on from OY282451.1 coordinate 44,417,887, forward strand.
TGGCACAACATGACATGGGGGGACTAGGCCGAGCTTCTCGCATACATTCATGTTGTGCGTGTAAACGGCAAATTGAGGAGCTTTATTTAGGCAATTTTTACTCTTGGTGGTTTGCCATTGCTTGCCTAGAGGTGGTACCGTGTGGGAGAATTTATAATTTTCTACTTTTTGATTTTTGCCTGCACTCTGCGTTGCCACAGCGACCAAAATTTCGATATCAAGTTTGTTAATTTATCTAGTTTATATTGTTAATTTATCTAATTTATCTTTCAAATGCAAAATAATTCATCTCATTATTTTTTGTTGATTTTCAAAACTAACTTCTAAACAAAGATGTTTGTTTACCTGACCTCTTATGCAAGGCGAGTCCTGACAATTTTATATCATTTAAGGGAAATCTGAAAGCTAGAAATTTTTAACAGTGGATACTTTTGGGCAATGTACAATATATATGATGAATTTTCAAAAATATACTAAAATTATAAGGCTTGAAGAGTACGAATTTCATTGGATTACAAATTCGAAAAATTGCTTAGCAATTTATCCTCTTTTCAAATACATCTGTAGTTCTAAAATATGGGTCCCGTAAGATGAACATCCCTCTTTTTCCCCCCGAGCCCCTTAAAGAACTACACTTCTTAAAAGTAATAATAACAACAATAGTTAAAACAACAACAACTATTAAAAGTTTTATGTATACCCTCCCTACAGTTTTAAAAATGTGCGACGAATAACTTCCGGTTCTTGTTTTATGAATCTTTATGCTTTACATTTTTTATGTATTAAATTTTTTCATTTAATACTTATGATCTTGAAAGCGATTACAAGAAAATGACTCTTTCGAAAGAAAAAAAAACCAACAATTTAGAGCTAGAAGTTTAAATCTTTTGCAGAAACTGCAACAAAAGGGAAATAATAAAAAAGAATACAAAACAACGAAAATATGTTAAAAGAAAAATACCTCAAGGTTATAAGCACATGGCAGTTTCTGTACATCATTTCAGCTTCCAAATACAAATGTGAATGAATGATTTTTATGCGTCAGATAAATATATATTAAAATTATTTATTTAATTGGCGACTTTGAATTTGATAACAATACAAACTCGCGCGCAAAAGTGTGTAAGTAGGTATAATGAAAAAATTGAAGAACACGAAAGAGTAACTTCCGCTTTATATTAATACGGAAAACACGCACACTTCCTGGATATAATGGCTGACCGCAGTTGTACTGATGATGGCGATGATAATGAAATCGGGTAGTGATATCGATTACTTTACTTTTAAAATCAATTATAAGTATAATAAATTTTCTTTAAAACTACACCATCGTTTGCTATTGCCACAATCACGGTCACACCTTCTAACTTCTTCAAAGAAGTCGATCAGTTGTTTAAAATCACATTAGAATGTATGTTACAGAAATGGTCGTGCGTTGGCCTGCTTCGCAGAGTGTGCGGAGTTCGAATCTCAGCACAGGCTAAATCAAAATGTAGAAAAAATTGGCTATGAAAAGCTTTTCACTTCACCGTTCAGATCCGGCATAAAACTGTAGATCCCTTGAGTGGATATGAAAAGCTCGGCCTACGCCTCCATGGGCTGTTGTGCCATTAAATGAAAAAAAAGATGCATGGTACTGACACGTGCAATATTACTTACTTTGCCAGAAATATTACAGACAACAACGACAATTTACATTTGCATTCTACATATAAAGAACTATATTTTCTATTTCCATATTCTAACAGAATAAAACCTTGACTTGCCTTTAAATTTAAACATACTTCTATTTGCTTTTAGCCTTGGCAGCACTTAGGTATATATTATATATTATTTTTGTTATAACTGTATCCAGACTTATCTAGCTCTGATTATTGCTTTATTTAAAAACTACCGTTTCAGGTTGATTTATTATGTTTTTTTTTGCAAACTATTAAAAACGCCCACGGCCACCTCATTGTAAGAGTTGCGTAAAAAGCGTACTTTAAAGCCATTTGGTGCCATAACGAAAAAAAAAATGCATGAGTTTGTCGTACAATTGTCACAATTTTCAAATTTATATTGGCGCCAATGGGGTTGGTAGCCTGATATAATATTTTTGTGATTGATTTGACATAACAACGAAAACGAACACTAAATGACAATGGTAATGTTTCAAGTATACTCTTTGAGTCTTAAGTTTTTTGTATTATAAGTATCATTTAAAAATCTGTTGTATTAAAATAATATAATCGAAAACTCAAAATGTTGCTGGAAGCAATTCTTTAAACATTCACAAAATTGTATAACTCCAAATGGAAATGTGGTTGAATGATAGATTGTAGATTATGCAATTAAAAAGATGTTAATGATTACTTGTATGTATTCAAAATGAGCTTATAATTTTTGGGAATTTATCAATATTTATAACATTGTAATTGATTAGATAGTCTAATAGTAGAATTCCAATCTTAAGATTCGTATGCGGTTTCCCTAAAAGAGCCCAAAAAACGTTCCAGTTATCAAAAATCTTACAAGTGAGAGCGACGATGAGCAACCTTTTGTGTTGTGCTTCTTGCACTATTTTGTGCCCGTGCTTTTCTGAAAAATACTTAGAAATGCAAATATTTGTATATTTATTATTTTTTTAATTACAATAATTATTAATATAAACAATTTAATATTAATTTTTTGACTACAATTTGAACATTCTCGACAATTTTCGGTTTTCACAATTTCCTTCGGGCAGGAATTGTGTTTTCTTTGTGTTCCCGTTCCTTTTGTTTCTTTTTGTCTCTCACAGATAGTATTTTTTGTTTACTTTCATTTTACGAGACTTTGCCCAAAAAGTACGGGAAGGATTAGTGCTATTTATGTATTACTTCAACGTAAAACGTAGTGGACAAGAAAACTCGACAGCTGACATTTTGTTTTGATTTGATTTTGATTTCTAATTATTTGCATTTCTTTCAATAAGATACTTTAATTTGGTAATTTTAATAATTTCCACATATTCCTGGAATAAAATTGCAGTTCATAATAAGTTTGTTATCGCCATGACAGTCGTGAAGTTGGCCATAGCAATTTTGGTGCGTATACAAATTTCACTTTTCTTTAGGTATGTAAGTCTAAAAGCGGACGATGAGACCAGTTTCATGAAACTTTTTGACACTCTTTTTGAATTTTCATGTAGCTGTTATACGATGAGACTAGTCTCATGAAACTTCGATATTTCATTTTATTTTTCAATTAATTTTTTTTTTTTGATTTATCATTTTTAATCACTTTCCAACACTAAACAATAATTATTCGATGAGATAGGCGTGTTGAGAGTATATATGAAGTATTGTTAAAGCTAAGGATAGGTACAAAGTGAAACGTCAATAAGTTTCATCAAAATGCCGTCCGCCTGACTAGTAGTTACGATTACACATAATAAAACAATAATATAACACATTATACAACCACTTTATACATATTTGTATATATGTTCATACATATATACAAATGCATATACTTTAAAACAACCTAAAACAATTTATTTACAAAATTCTTAATAATTTAAGTTGCACACTTCACAGTTTAAAGCAACCCAAATATTTACAAAATTCCTAATAATTAAAATTGCACACTACACAGTTCAAAACAACCCAAATAATTTATTTACCAAATTCTTAATAATTAAAATTGCATACTACACAGTTTTGACAAAGTTCATTCAATTACTTAAATTTCTTCACATCGAACAACCGGAAAACAAAATTCCGACTAATTTTGTTTTCTTTATTCTTATTTTTTTATACAATTAAACATTTTTAGTTCTAAGCAATTTTAAGTTATAAGTATAAGAATTTACATTATTAAAAGTTTAGTTTTAATTCACAACTCAATCAATTAATAAAGTTTTATAAAACCAAAAAATAACTTGTGTTTTTTTTTGGTTAAAAAGGAACCCAAAAACATTTCTGGCGACGAGGATGGGATAGGTATATTAATACCAATTCCTTTAAATCAGTGAAAAAAAAAATGGTCATATCCTTTGACCATCAGTGAAAAAAAAACTGTCATATCCTTTGACAATTAGTGAATAAAAGTAGTCATATCCTTTGACTAAGTGAAAGTGTAAAAGTTACCTTATTCGCGTAGAATCAAAACAATAAATTAATTTTGTCTTTGACTACGAACTTTAAAACAATAAATTACTTTTGTTTTAAAAGAAAAAAAAAAGGATTGAAACAATAAATTAATTTTGTTTCATGTTGTGAATTAAAAAGCAATAAAATAATTTTGCTTAAATTAAAACAAAACAATAAATTAACTTTGTTTTGTGTTGTGACTTGTAAAACGAAAAATAATTTTGTTTAACTTACAACAAAACAATAAATTAACTTTGTTTTGTGTTGTGAAGTGGTCATATCCCTTGACCAAGTAAAAATAAAAAAAAAGGATTAACAAAAAAAATATATACATAAAATAAAAGAAAAAGAACAGAAAATCAACTAATTTTATTTAACTTAAATCAAATAACTTCAACCCAAATAGCAAATCAATTTTGTGAACTAAAAAGAAAAAAAAACAACAAAAAAAAATAAATAATTGTGTTGAATAAGAACAATAAATTAACTTTATCTTGGAACAAAAAAACGCTATTTAAAGTAAACCTATTTTGAAGGAAGAACTAACATCGGAAGATTGACACCATAAAGCACAAGCAAATCAGCAACAACATCATTAATTTATTCTACATACATACAAACTCAACCCATTTTGTGAAAAGAAGTATCATCAACAATAGAAGACTTACAACAAATATTAAGCCAGATTAAATCATAGTAAGTGTAGCATTAAATTATATTCATAATTGTAATTATATTTATAATATTTGTTTATCTCGAAAAATTTTCCATCGGTATATACATATATATATTTAAATATTCAGTTATTCAATACGACGCGCGAATAGAATCAAATAAATTTTTTTTTTGCGGCTTTTGTTGTGAACAAACCTTAAATCCTTTTAATAGAAAAAAAAACATTTCATACACCCCATACATTCCTTTGCACTATCCCAAAATGGCAAACCCTCAGATTAACTTAGACCCAATCAGATATTTAAACAATTTACCCCAATTCAACGGTAATAGGAATGATTTAATGACCTTTACGAGGTTAATAGATAGAATTTACCCAATACTCGCCACATATGACGAGTTATCCCAATTACTATTCTCAGATATCATCAAGAGTAGACTTGTTGGTAGGGCGAAGGAGGTAATTGAGATAAATACCCAAGTTAGATCGTGGGAAGATATTAAGAAAACGCTTCAAAATAATTTCGGTGAAAGAAAGAATTGTGAGGAATTATATGACGACCTAAGAGCTGTCACTTTTCATACAAACACAATTGATTTCTACAATGACATTAAGTATAGACTAAGGCGTTTAAATAATAAAAGTGTAATGGTACTAGGCGAAGGAGAAGCCGCAAACCATGTCTCAATGAATAACCAGAGAACGGCTCTACATATTTTCAAAAATAAAATTCCAGAGCCCATGAAAACCATCCTAGCGTGTAGAAATCCAACATCGTTGGAAGCCGCTATGGACATCATGTACGAAAATGGATATGATCAAATGGGCAAAGATAGCCGCATATATTCAAGAAAGGCCAGACAACCTAAGGATAATAATACTGATGCAAACAATAAAAAGCAATATCAAGGATATAGAGGGCATGGTAACTATCAACAGAGTGATAATAGTAAAGACAATCCTAGATACGGTAACTATCAACAGGACGACAATAGTAGAGAAAATCCTAGATACGGTAACTATCAGCAGAACGATAATGGTAGGGAAAATCCTAGGCATGGCAATTATCGGCAGAGCGATAGAAGTAGGGAAAATCTAAGACGTGGCAATTATCGTCAGAACGATAATAGTCAGGAAAATTCAAGACACTTTTATAGAAGTAATGAAAATCAAAGATGGCATAATAATCAAAATCACAACAACCACAACCAAATGACCCAACCACAGCAATCAAGCGTGGAACCCATGGACGTTAATAATGTGGAAAATTTTCAGCAGACAGCCTCTACGGAAAATTACCATATATAATGATAAAAACAAAATTAGGAACCTTAAAATTTATTATAGACACAGGAGCAACGCACTCCATTATTAACCCAGGTATTTGTCATCCTAAATGGAGAAAAGATACCGATATAATGAACCTCAAAACTCTTCAACATACCATTACAATTAATGAAAAAGTATCTATTCCACTTTTCGAAGAACTTGGCGACACCAACAATAGAATAGAATTTTTAGTCTGTAATTTTCATACGTATTACGATGGCTTAATTGGAAACAATATACTGGTACAACTAAAGGCTATTATAAATTTAAAAGATAATATATTAGAAGTTGGAGAAAAAAGAATCTCATTAAAATACAATACAAGTGGTGTGGAATATTATTTTGAAAAAGATGGCGTATACGAAATAGAATTGCCTATAGAACAGAAAGAAGGATTAATATATAAGCCTCAAACAATATTAGCAAACAATAAAAATGTTGAAATCATGGAAGGAGTATATGAAGCAGAAAACTTCAAAATAAATGCTCTAGTTAATGTCAGTGGAAAGATTCCAAAAAGAGTTGCATTTCAAACTCAAGAAACAGGTAAAATAACCGAAGAAAATTTTTACATTAGCCCTTCAAATAATGAAAATCTTAAACCCCCCCTATTAGAACAGATACGAACCTCTCACTTGAATCTTGAAGAAAAGAAGAAATTACTACAAATCATAAACAATTTTAAAAAAATATTTTATACAGAAGAAAGTGATTTAACATTTACCAATGCTATCAAACACGAAATAAGGACAGTTAATAACATCCCAATAGCTGCGAAAACATACCGCTACCCCTACGTTCACAAAGACGAAGTGAAAAAACAAATCAAAGAAATGTTGGATAAAAAAATAATCAGACACAGTCATTCGCCTTACTCAGCTCCGGTTTGGATTGTACCAAAGAAAATGGATGCTAGTGGCAAGAAAAAATGGAGATTGGTGATCGATTACCGTAGGTTAAATGAGGTAACAATCGATGACAAATATCCAATCCCCAATATCGACGAAATCTTGGAAAAACTAGGAAGATGTCAATATTTTACGACATTGGATCTTGCCAAAGGATTCCACCAGATCGAAATACACGATAAGGACATACCTAAGACGGCTTTCAGTGTGGAAGGCGGCCACTACGAGTTCCTTCGTATGCCTTTTGGACTGAAGACAGCCCCGGCAACTTTCCAACGTCTAATGAACAACGTTCTAGGAGACTTAATTAACAAGATCTGCCTAGTGTACTTAGACGACATAATAATATTTTCGACATCACTACAAGAACATGTAGAATCCCTAACTAAAGTATTTCAGAGACTTAAAGAGGTAAACCTAAAAATTCAACTTGACAAAAGTGAGTTTTTGAAAAGGGAGACCAATTTTCTTGGACATATTGTAACTGAAGAAGGCATCAAGCCAAACCCTGATAAAATAATATGCGTACAAAATTTCCCATTACCAACTACACAAAAAGAAATCAAGCAGTTCCTCGGATTAGCAGGATACTATAGAAAATTTATAAAAGACTATTCAAAAATTGCAAGGCCAATGACTAAATATCTAAAGAAGGATACTAGTATTGATATTAATGATCCGGAATACATCGAAAGTTTCAAAACATTAAAAATCTTATTAGTAAATTCTCCTGTTCTTATATACCCCGACTTTAATAAAAAATTCACTTTACAAACAGATGCAAGTAATTTCGCGATAGGTGCAGTGTTATCCCAAGACGGACACCCAGTTTGCTACGCAAGTAGAACACTTAATGACCACGAACAGAATTACAGTACCATCGAGAAAGAACTGTTAGCGATAGTATGGGCAACACAACAATTAAGACCATACTTATTTGGAAGAAGATTCTTAATTGAAACTGACCATAGACCCCTAACTTGGTTATTTTCCATTAAGGAACCTAATTCAAAACTTATACGATGGAGGTTACGGTTAGAAGAATACGATTACGAGATCAAATACAAAAAAGGAATCTTAAATGGAAATGCCGATGCGCTATCTAGAGTCGAAATAAATCTGAACGAAGGAAATAATACTTCAACATCTACAAATAATAGTTTAATTATTGAAACAACCAACCCTTTGAATTTTTACAAACAACAAATTATTATTACTAAAACAACATCCGGATCACTGAAAATAAAAAACGAGAAAATATTTAAAAATAACAGGAAAACAATATCAGCTAAAAAGTTTGACGAATCAACCCTCATAACAATTTTAAAAAATCATTTTAATCCCGACAGAGTAAATGCAGTGCTAATTAACGACGAAACTATTGCAGAACAATTTAAAGAAGTATTAAACAAATATTTTGAAGCCAACGACAGATTTAGAGTCTTAATATGTAAAAAAGTATTAGAAGACATCTTAGATGAAAATATTCTAACAGAGAAAATAGAAAAGGAACATAAGAAAAATAATCACAGGGGTATTAACGAAAACTTTGCAGAATTAAAAACAGAAATATACCACCCACAATTAAAATTACGGGTAACACAATTGATAAATAATTGTGAAATATGCAACAAAGAAAAATACGACAGACATCCTATTAAGCAAAAATTCCAAATTACAGAAACACCGGAGAAACCAGGAGAAATAGTCCATGCGGACGTATTTTATAGCTTAGAAAAAACCCTATTCCTTACATTTATCGACAAATTCTCCAAATACGCACAGGCAATCAAAATAAAAAACAGATCGTGGATCGAATTCAAAATCGCCTTAACACAATATTTGGCATCGGTTGGGAATATAAAAAAATTAATCATTGACAACGAACTAGGCTTCAAAGCACTTCCCCTTTTGGAATTCCTTAGGGAACAAAACATTGAAGTTCACTACACTTCAAACAATAATCATACTTCAAACTCGGATGTAGAGCGCTTGCATAATACAATCAATGAACACCTAAGAATCTTAAAACACGATCCCAACAGAGATACAGAATCAGTCGAAGAAAAAATTTATAAAATTATTATGTTTTATAATAATACTATCCATTCCACAACCAAAAGAAAACCAGTTGATTTCAGGAATGGAATTATCAGTCAAGATGACTACAAATCAATCAAAGAATCTATTATGAAAGCTAAAGAAAATAGTATAAATAAACTTAATGCAAACCGAGAAAACGTAGATATTCAAACAGGACCTGTTTACTTAAGAGATGAAAGAGGAGGTAAAAACCACTCTAAATTCCGCAAAATAGTAGTCTCCGAACTTGATAATGATCATGTTATTACAAACACGGGACATAAATACTATAAGTCCCACATTAAAAGAAAAAAGAAACATCAAAATACCGAAAACCAAACCATTAATACATTAGAAATTACATAAATTGTATAACTATTTATTTTCAGATGAAATCTATACTAATACTACTATCAACTTCAATTTTGCATCTTCTGAACGCACAAAAATTATATATCCAAGACCTTACAAACAACAATGGATACATACCGATAAAAGAGGAAAATGATATAAGGACTATTGATCACTACCACAGGGTATTTCACTTCATCAACTTAACACAATACCACCACTCTATTGAAATAATAGAGAAGAATATAAAACTATTGGACGGGTCAATTTCAGATACAAAACCATTGCTGGATACAATAAAAAATGATTTTGTTTTACTTAAAGTCAAAATAAACAATTTATCTCCCCATTTTAGGAAAAAACGAGGTCTTATTAACGCACTTGGTAAAGGAATTAAATTTATAACTGGAAACTTAGACAGCGAAGACGAAAAAGAAATTAATAACGCTCTTGATTTCCTAGCAAAAGGCATGCAAAATAATTCAATAGAAATAAACTCATTTGTCCAAATAAGCGAAACTCTGTCCTCCCAAATAAAAAACACTACAATGCATGTTAACAAGCAACAAGCCATTGTTGCGAGATATATAAACAAATTTCGAAATGAAATTCAAAATAAAATATCAACACTAGAAGATGAAGTAACTTTTCTAAAACACATATATCAAATTGATAACGATATAACTCTTCTGAGGAATCACGTAGACGACATTGGTCAGGTGATATTCACCAGCAAATTAGGTATCATTCCAACGGACATTCTAGATCAACGAGAGTTGCAACTCATTGATGACTTTGAGTCTTACACTAATATCAAAATTAACGTGATATATCTTGAAGACACTATTTCAATCATGCTTTCTATACCAAAATATTCCTCCAATTCCCTTTCTAAAATTACCTTCGAACCAATTCCTAACATACAAAATAAATCACTATACCTTAAAGAAAACCAAATACTTCTTGATAAAAACCTTAATATTTTCCATATTGACATAATAAATAATTTAGCTAAAAACCTCAAAACATTTAGTGACCCTTGCATTGAAAATATTGTTCATAACAATGAAGCCAAATGTACATTAAGAAAATTTGATTTCTTAGAAATTAAAGAAATAAAACAAGGCTTTCTTTTATTTAAAAATTTTTTCGGTAACTTAACAGAAAATTGCATTCATGAGAACTATGGAAAATTTTCCGGGACATTTATCTTAAAATTCGAAAATTGTAATGTAACAATAGAAAATAAAACGTATTATAACGATAAATTAAATATCAAAGAAAATGTAATATTATCTCATTTAATCACCGACATTAAAGAAAACAAAACATTTATAGATTTAAAACTGGAAGATCTCTATATAAAACAATTAAGTTACGAAAACAATTTTAAAAATATAGATTTTAAACATAAAACTAACAAAATATTAAACATAACAAGTAACGGAATAAATGTAATTATTGTTATTATTATTATTATATTAACATTTTTTGTATACAAAAGAAAAATTAATGTTTACAATATTTCGTCGGAGCCTCATTCTAAGGATGGGGGAGTTACGATTACACATAATAAAACAATAATATAACACATTATACAACCACTTTATACATATTTGTATATATGTTCATACATATATACAAATGCATATACTTTAAAACAACCTAAAACAATTTATTTACAAAATTCTTAATAATTTAAGTTGCACACTTCACAGTTTAAAGCAACCCAAATATTTACAAAATTCCTAATAATTAAAATTGCACACTACACAGTTCAAAACAACCCAAATAATTTATTTACCAAATTCTTAATAATTAAAATTGCATACTACACAGTTTTGACAAAGTTCATTCAATTACTTAAATTTCTTCACATCGAACAACCGGAAAACAAAATTCCGACTAATTTTGTTTTCTTTATTCTTATTTTTTTATACAATTAAACATTTTTAGTTCTAAGCAATTTTAAGTTATAAGTATAAGAATTTACATTATTAAAAGTTTAGTTTTAATTCACAACTCAATCAATTAATAAAGTTTTATAAAACCAAAAAATAACTTGTGTTTTTTTTTGGTTAAAAAGGAACCCAAAAACATTTCTACTAGTCTCATTGTATAAAAGCTAAGCTAATAATAGTCACTTTTCGTCAAATAAATTGTAATATATTTCTTATTACATAAGTATATTTACTTGAAGGTGCATACTAATTCAAGAAAATTTGATACAAGAAAATTTCTTAGACTGAAAGACAAGAAAATTTCCACGCAACGATTGCTATTCCTTTTAAGTAGTTGGCGAGTCTTCGAAGCCGATATTTATCGTCGAATTTTATTATCAGAAATTATTACTTGTAATTTCGGAGTGCTATATTTCTTCTTCAGACTTCTACTTCAGACCCAATATAATTAATAAACACTTGTGCCATCCTAACTTTTTACATGTTTCGCTTCTTTATTTTGTTTTTAATTCAATTAAATTAAATATTATTATTTAAAGTGCTGCCATGACTTCCACACACATCACTTATCTTGCTATGCTAATCTGTGTGCGAATTAAATTTACATGCAAAAGGCTCTGATCACGTGTCCAACAAACATGACATTTGCGTTTGTCTTGTGTGAGGTCTACACATAAATTAAAGCAACACTTTGCGCGTCATTGAAGTAAATAAATAGATAAGCAAGAGAAAAGGAAAGGAAAAAAAGAAAAACACTCATGCATATGTAGTAGAGACAGACAGAAGCTTGCGTGGACACATACAGACAGATAGACAGATAAATAGAAAAATCAAACAGCAGGACATCAAGGTACGTTCACAAGAAGGTAGGAAGGTAGGTAGGTTCTTTAATTAATTAATTCACTTTTAAGTAAGGTAGCTTCACTTTCAGTGCCTGCGCATGCGTAGGTTCAAATCAAAGATACTCGTCTCTATGTATATACAATTCTATACATAAATAGTTTCGATATAGTTTGCGTGTCGTGCACAATAAAATAAATAAATTATATTCCATTTCAGAATAACAAACACTGAATGCAGAGACCATGTTGAAGGATCCCCTCGCTTACCGAGGAGGAGGTATTATCAGTGGTTCTGTCATGTAATGGTATTCATCGCTAATTAAATTACATCGTTGTTAAATTGTTTCAGGCGGCAATGTCAAGATGCAAGCACGTGTCGTCACTTTTATTTATTTTTTTCGAATAACTAAAAGCGAGAAGATTAATTTTAATTATATTTTCTTTAATGTATGAACACAATCAAGACGATGGCAACGACAACGCATTTATAGGGGAAAACAAGAAGAAAAAAAACAAAATCGTTACGACTCGTCGCTGACATAAAACCTATTCTATTTTGCAACGCCGTGATGGTGACACTGTCAAATTTTATTTCAATTGAATGGATTTTGGTGCCATACTTACTTACTTACTTACTTACTTAGTTGGCACTACAACCGATGATCGATCATCTCAGCCTCGACAAACTTTGCCAGTCGCCTCTGCTATGTGCGCGCTAGCATCAGTTGGTAAGGATAAGTTGATTAATAAATACTCTTTAGCGCTTCTAACAGGCTCTCATCATTGGTAGTTAATTTCCACGTCTGAGCGCCATATCTTATGACGGGAAGGATGATGAACTTATAGAGCGTTATTTCCGTCGTTCGAGACAAGGTTCTGCTTCTCAATTTCCTACTGAACCCGTTGTAACATCTGTTGCCAAGAGTTAATCTCAGCTTGATATCAAGGCTGACATTATTGTTGGTGTTGATGCTGGATCCTAGGTAAACGAAATCCTTGGCTTCAAAAGTATAATTTTCAGCAGTGGCATTTTGTCCAAGACTCTTTGTTGACACAAGGTATTCCGTTTTTCTCAGCATAAGGTTAAAGAAGTCGTATAGTGGCATATTACTAATTACAAAATTTACTAGTCGCAGTCGCTTTGACTGTGTGCGACTCCCTCGTCGATAGCGTTCGTCGCCTTGATTGAAAAAATTTTAGAAAAGATGAAACAAATATTCATAGCGTTTTTTATACGAGTGGATCGGCAGCTGGGCAGTTAAAAGTGAGTGTCTTTTATTGAGTTTCTTTGATTTAAAAAAATTGAGATTGTAGGTACTCATACATTTCACATAAGTATATCTCAGCAACTCAATTCTCACAATTAATGCACTTTAATATTTACTTCTTTTGCATAGGAATTTATCAAGTGTTCCCCTTCTAATAATTTAAACACGCAATTTATGTATGTACACACTTTTTATGCATCAACATGCAAATGCAAATCAATATACATACATATGAAAGCTCCAGGGTTTAGAGGCTAGTCGCTTTTTTCCACCAACTGACTCCACCTCCACAATAAAAATACTGCTTTGTGAAAACAAACATTGCGTGCGGTTGGTGGTCACATTTAATGCTAATCAACCATGACAAACGCAATTGTGTGGATATACTGTAAAAACATTATTCTTATACATACATATAGGTATGTACATACAAATATATGTTTATATATATTTATTCTGAGTATTATTTATCTTTTGTGTGCATTCAAGTTGCACAGAGTGCGCTCTGCTGAGGAATGTGTGCTCATATACAATAATAAAACAGCAGACACCACGAGGTGGTACCTTTTAGGTAGTAGCTATGCATACAGACGACGAATATGCTTCCGGTGAAAATTTGTGAAAATTTATGCAAAGTGCTTTTGGCAGTAGTCAAACACTTTAAGGGTCGTTATTTTCTTATTTTTAATTGCGAATTGTTGTCCATTTGAAAATATCATTAAGTATTCAACAATGAACCGAAGCCTGATAAACATATGTAGAAAGAGATACAAACTGGAAGATATAATAAGAAAATTTTAATTGGATTATGTGTGGAATTGCTTGCATTCTTTAGAAGTACTTGAATATGATGCTTAAATAGCAGCCGAGTTAGCGACAGATAGCTTTAATTAACTTCGATTCCTTGACATTATCTTCACTGCAAATTCATAGCACTAATGCAATAATTAGCTTGAAGTAAATAATTGGTAACACAAATATGTACAATTAATAGGAAAGTTAATATCAATCCAGTAATGCTTCTGGAATGAGAGTCTAACTTAGATCCAGTATTGGTAAGCATCGGTTTGACAACCATCACATTACAGTTCACCTTCGCTTTCATAAATAAATTGGAATATTCCTAGCTTGAAGCTAAATTTTATGGATTAATTCCATTACTATAGCTCTCACATTTATTTCAGTTCGAATGTTGGTCAGAATTCGCTTGTAAATTTTATTCTAAAGTTCAACAAAAAAAGTTATAATATGATAAGCATAGCTGTTCAACTAAATTTGATGAACTCAAGTCTTAAATAATAAGCTTTTAATCGTTCAGCAACAATACATTTCATATAGAAATCTTAAACTTCTTCTTTCTCGCAGTATTATAAATATTATGTTGTTTTTTATTCAACATAAATAATTCCTCAAAAAAGCATAATAGAAACAATTTAACATTGGTGCACAATAAAACATGTCAATAAATAATAGATAATAAAAAAAATGCTTATGCTTTTAAAATCAATTAAGTAGTTTAGTGAAATAAAACTATCAGTGAAATAACTATATTCATTCTCACTCTTTCTTCTTCCCACCTATCAATCGTCATTCACACAATGCTCTGCATTCATAGGGGTATAACCTGTGTGTTAAATCTGTTAACAACAGCAAAAAACTTAAAAATTGCATAATATCATAAAAAAGTTAGAAAAATTTATATAAAAACCACTTAAGTATTTGCGTGAAAAATTTGTAGATAATAGGTATTCAAGTTGTATGTAAAATATTCCACCACTAAGTGATGAAGTAATAGAAGGGCTACAATGGCACGTTAATTGATTGATTAATTGACAGCCATTTTCTATCTTAATAATATTGACCAAAATGCACATATAGTAGCGGTAATTGCAAGCATTACCTAGTACACCCCAGTACACACATAAATTCATGAAAAAGAAAAAAAATAAGGTGAAGAAATATTATTAAAAGCTTTAAGTACTAATCAATTTACAACAATTAATGAGCCACTCATTATTGTTTAGTGTTTTGGTTTATGAAATGAATTGTAAATTTTCTTACAAAAAAAAAAAGAAAGAGGCACAAGAAATTAAGTTCGATTGCGGTAATTATCACACACTTACTTAATTTTTAGATTGTATTGAGTTACTAAAGCTTTTAATCTTATTTCTTCGTTTTATTAAATAATCTTTTAAAGTACAACTGCTAATTGACGATAACATGAAATTTTTGTTTTTCGTTATTTATTTATGTTGTAAATAGTTGTATTATTTAGCTAAAAATTAACTCAAATCATGGTGATAAAAATCAAAGTGAAGAGTTTGTAGCTTAAATCTTTTGTATTTGGTGTATGCAATTGAAGTTGAATTGAAATTGAAGAGTGAATTGAAATTGATTATTTTGACACTACTTGCATTATGGAAATTGATTAAATGAAATAAATATTTTAATGTGTTGCATTAAACCACCACCAGAAATAACTTGATTTTTTGTTTTTGTTTTCAAAAGTAAACAAGGAACAACTAAAATGAGGATGCTTCACTCTAAACGGTTGTAACGAATCATGTATAGAAAAAACAAAATCCAACAAATATAAGTAATTTTGCAAAGAGAATCATCACTGATGACCTCGTCACGGAATGACTTTCGCTTCGCTATTTTGTTGATGCACAGATAAAGATGCGCAGCACAGCATCTACAAGTAAGTATTTTCTTCTATCCTCTCAGAAAGGAAGAAGCTAGAAATATTGTATGTATCTGCAGTGAATGGATGAAAAATAGCAAATAACGAAACAAAAACCAAACAAACAAACCAAAAACAATAAAACGAAAATGGGTAAGTCAGTCAGTCTCGTATCGTATCGTTTTCAATTTGACTCAATGACATTTTGGCGCGTCTCGTTGAAAACGTGCTCTGCATTTTACCTTTGGTCTTAAACTATTATACTACAATATGTTTTATTTGGTTTTGTTTGCAGTGCAGAACCGTTGTTGTGCATGACATTTGTGCCTAGGAAGATGCACACAAAGAAGCCGCCGCCGTTGCTGCAGTCACCGACACGATCACCGCCACTTGAATGTTGAAAATGTTGCACAAGTGCATAGTTCTTAATTTAAACTTTTGAATAGGTTTGGCCTTCGTGTGTATTTCTGTACTTGCAGCCTCTTCTTTGAGTCATTTGTTGTAAATTTTTGTATTTTTTTTAAACAGTAGCAACATTTCGCGTGTTGTTGATTATGTTACGTATTTGCATGTGAACATATGCGAAATTAAAGTTTGCTTATGGTTTAATGCTGCCAATATAAACTAAAAATATTTGCATAATGTTTATTTACACAAATTTGATTAATAATTCGCAACTGCTGCTGTTTATTTTTCATTCTATAAATATAATTTTATCATTTTATAAATAAAAGTTTTAAAGTCTGCTATTAAAAAAGTTTAAGTATTTAAGTTTAATCTAATTAAATACTGGTCTTGTCATTATATTGAATAAGAAAATTCAACTTATTACGGGAGAAATTCATGAATTTAACATTCAATTGGAAAGACAGGGCTATGGATAAGCTAATTGTGAGTTCCATTCTTGCCATTTATGGTCTAATCTTATCGATCTTATAAATAATAGGATGAATATATTTAAAACAATTGTGGGTCTGCACTCGATATTTTTTCCAAGGCGTGATTCGTAAGATTTGGCAAAAACTGTGGGTTGATTACCAATTAATAAAAAAAAAAGATATCACTTACATTTATTTACGTTATCACAGGATGTGATCAAGTGTTTCCTTCTATTATGTACAGAATGATGAAATTTGAAAATCTCTGTTTGGATAGCAGAAAAATATTTTGACCCAACTGAAAGAGAACAACCTACCATTTTAACGCCTATTCTTAACGAACGGGTGGCAATTTGTTATCACTTGGTGGTTTTGCCATTGCCTACCAAGAGGTGTAATGTACACTTTCTTATAATTTTCATTCACTTTATGTTGGTAGAAACATAAGAAGTTTATGAGAGAATTAACCACCAAACCAAGAGGGGAATCGATCTCCCAACCTCCCGTGTGAAAGTCTAGTGCCTTACTCGCCATCTAAAGGAATCGATCATAGTTTTCTGTAAAATTTTATATTTTCTTCTGAATTTTGACATTATTTTTTCCTTTTGTATGCCAAATTGGCAATTTTAAAATTGCGCCCAAATTTTATGATTTTCAATTATTGTCCGATTATATTTTGTAATTAGCTGAAGGACGTTCAACTCACATCAAAGCCCAATTGAAAAGTAATTTAAAAGATATTAAATATCAAAATAAAAATAGAAATAATTGGCGAACATAAATTTAAGGAACACGCAAATATATTTTGTATTTCATTTCGCTTCTTTTCTTTGGTTTGTTTCTATTTACCCAGCAAAAAAGGGTGTGAATATAGTGATGGAGATCAATGATTTGAGGTTATGTTACTACATTCACACACACACACACACATATATATATATATATATATATATATACATCACTTATACTCAAATAGTTAATTGCGAGCTATTGTCATTTTTCACATTTCACATTTTTATTGCAATTGTTAATAAAATTACTGAATTTCATTTAAAAAGAATGATTAACGTATTCATAAAAAAAAATCATGTGTATATTTTTTATACTATAATATAGTTTTTGTTTATTATGTGGAATTTTGTAACATAAGCTAAGGTAATTAATGATATTGTTGTATTTTGATCATTTTTGTCATTACAAGATCAGTTTATTTGCCATTTACCACTTAGTGTATAGACAAAATGATAAAATGATATGCTATTTCTAACATTGATGAACTGTTTGGTAGCTGAGTGTTGATTTTTACATTGCTTCTCTATAGTTCATCATTGTGATGTTGTGATGTTGTTGCTGACGATGATGATGGTTATGATGGCAACGTTGATGGTTTTGGTTACACTAAAGCATACACAATTTTCGCTTTATTTTTCACTTTGAAAATAAATAAATACTATTTTTTTTCTTTCTGTATTTTTGTTATTGTTACTAGGTCAAGGGTGCCCATTTATGAGTTTAATCGCGCCACTGCTGGTGTCTGCTTTATGTATGATTAATAAGCAGTCTTGGAAATATGAAGTTAATCACATTTCATAGAATTTCAATGCATACAAGTATTGGGACATATGAATATACACAAATGTACGCACTACATACATACATACATACATATATATATGAGAAACAGTTTGAGTTGTAACTAAATGTTTCTTTACGTAAGAAAATGAAGTCATTCTTTGGAATTTTGCTGTGTAAAATAAATTACAAACGTACGCGCATCACGATTCGTCACGTGATAATAATGCGTTAAATATGTTTTTGATTTTGAATTTTTGGTTCATTTTTGTTTAATAAATAGATACTTTTTACTGCAAGAGTTGCTGTTTCATGATTGTTAAACAACAACAACAGCAACAACAAATCAAGTTTAACAAGTTTTAAATAAAATTAATTTATTCATGTTCACATTATTAACATTCACATATTACTAATATTTATTGAAAAATATTATTTTATATTGAAAACTTAATACAATTTTTATTATACATGTACATATTTAGTTACCTACAAACTGTGGAACAAAATGTGAGCTTATTTAAAGCATTAGAATCTTAGGTTTATTCACAAGTAACTGAGGCGGATAGAAAGTCGTTTGCAGTGCAGCCTTTTTTCATATTTAAGAAAATTGTTTCATAATTGAAATTAAAATAATTTAAAAAGAAAAAAACCTACGTAAACTATAAACGTTTTCTTTTAATGGGGTATTGGAATAAAAACCCGCAATAGTTATTTTGTTATACTTTTTCCTCTGTACTTCGTAAAGAGGAAAGACAGAAGATCTGGAAAGCTTGAGAAAAAACGTCACACACAGTAGTAACTGATGTATGCACGCCAAACTGAACGTTTGGCGTGCATACAATGAAATCAATACCACAAACTGGGTTGGACATCAGGCTCTATTTAATACCAATTAAATAGTTAATGAAAAAGTGCAGTCAGGCTGCATAGTGTCTTACTGCGTTAAGACACTATACAACAACGAATAAGGTCGACTATAGTTTATCTCGGTTTAACGTGAATCATACCCATCCCCAGTCGACAGGTTTGGAAAAGTGGCTTTATTATTAGAGACATTCAAATTTAAACTGATGGATATTGGAATTGGATCAGGAGTTTTCTTCGAATAACAAGAATCATAAGCCTGCAATATTTTTCAGTCTGAATTGGTTGCCATTGACAGAGTGCCGCAAGCATTTCACACAGAGAACCTTGAACCCTTGCGGATTTCAACATTCGTGTACAGTCGTGCAGCGAATGAGAGCACTAGTTCTAAAATTGTAGGTAACTGCTAGGGATTACTCATAGGGTAAACATCTGATTGGTTCCTGGACATAGTAGTAAAGAAGGGAATGAAAAGGTGGATGAACTCTCTAGATATGTCGCAGCATCGCCAACCCGATATACTGATAGGTTAAGCAAAAAGACATATAGTAGAAACTAAAACAAAGCAGCGAAAAACTGTAACTGGAAATTACTCACAAACTTTGGTCTATACTAGATGAGAAAAGAACGAGAGCACTAATTAACTGTGAAAAGAACGAAACCCGTATTGTTACAGGCATGCTAACTGGCATTCACAAAGGCATGCTCATTGGCATTATGTCGTCAAGGCTGCGCACACCAGCACTCCACTTCTGTAAGAGCTTCAGGGATGTTGTGGATAACGAATCTATTACTCAACTCGTGTGCTTCTTTCCGTGTCTACTGAATAGATGCTCTCGTTATATGAGACACATAAACGTTGTGGATGTACCATTGGTGGTTCTCTTGAGGTCCTTCAGAAGCAACATGAGCACTAAATATGTAGAGTAATTTTTAAGTAGTAGTAAGTCTTACTCACTGCTTGCACTTCCCTTTCTACCTACCTACCATCTATAGAATACAGTCTCCATGAACTGTGCTCTGTTTGGAATTAAGAGCATTATGTAAGTAGTAGAAGAAGAGACATAACAATATGTAAAAACATTTCAATTTGAAATATTTTTTAAAGTTTCTGAAGAAAAGGTATTTGGTCGAATTAACTATCTACTTTAATTTAGAAGACACGAGTTTAGTTAAAACAACTTTGTGCTATTATGAGCTAAAATTTGCTTGGTGCCTTTTTTTTTAAGGAAACATAAAATTAATTTCAAAATAATCATCGTTAAAAATTGAGCATGCGTAGCTAATTTACATTGACGCGAATTGCTACCATATTCGCCACCACTACTACAACAACTATGTACATATATTTTTAAGTAGTAGTGTCGTTTACACAAAATTTATAATACTAAAATAAATTCTATGAAATTTGCATAAAAATCCAGTTTCAAGTTAAAAGCTTTTTATTTTTAAAATTTAGTATAAGTATATGTATATTAAGAAGTTTCGGAATTTAATTTTTTTCTTTGAAATATATGAAATATAAATTTGTGTGTCAATTGAATTTTTATCGAGAAATATTAAAACTTAATATTCTTACCTCATGCCATCGAAACCATCATTTGAGCCATTTATGGTTAAAACGGGCGCACGTGCATATGCTTTGGCAACGCGACGATTACGTTCGAAGACAATTACTTTAGCCCAAATTTCATCATCGATTTGGGTCCATTTGTCGAGAACTTCCTGAATGTGTTCCTAAAAAGATGAATAGAAGAAAACAAAAATATTATTTAAAAAAATTTTATTTTCCATGTTTTCATGTTTTTTCGATATAAATATAAACGAAAGACTCAAGCAACAAACACTCACTTTCATAGTGAAAATAGCAAAATGCAAGCAATTTACACTTTCATTTTCAAAATCTTGCGTGTTGCATATATACACAGGCAAACATTGTACATTCAACTGCATAAATGCTTATTATTTGTTGTTGTTTTTGTAAAAGCATTTTACTGCTTTTTTTCGTATATTTTAACACATTTTTTTTGTGTTTTGTATTAATTTTCTTTCATTTTACTTGAATTTGCCAACTAAAGTGAACGGCCTTGTTGACTGCTGGTTGCTGGCGGCGGGCTGCATGAGCGCTTGACTTGCGCTTTTGCTTCACTTTTACTATTGGCAACAAAAATTATAAGAAAGATTTTAAAGCAGAGCAAATGTTTGCATGCAGCTTATTGCCAACATTACCAGTAGCAACAGCAGCATGCATTAGTTGTTATTGTTGCAATAGCTCCACGTTAGTTGCTGTTAGATTTAACTAATTTTTTTTTTCTATTTTGTGTTATTGTTTTTTCTTTTTGCATGAAATTGTTGTAGCGTGCTTGCGTCATGCTTAAGTGCACCACATTTGATATGTTGTTGTTGCTGTTGGTGATATTGCTGTTGTTGTTTGTATCGCAGTTTTTTTTTGTTTGTATAGTTTTCTACGAATATTGGTGATATTGTTATGATTCAGAAAGTCTTTAACTTTTAGTTGGATAAGCAGATGAAGATGCAGCTGCAGCTGCAGCTGCATTAATAAAAACTTACTTAAACTCTGATAATATTTCGAAGATTGATTGTTTAATATTTCTGATGTTACATAGTTCTAGTTTAAAATATACATGGATACATATAAAGGAATGAGTGTTCATCTGAGGTAATATGTTTTTACTTAGTGGGAGCGAATTGATGAAAGTTCGTCAATGTATATGCCATACAACAAGTTACAAGTTCAAAGCGGTAGATTTACATTATGCGACAAATTTCAACTTCATCTCTCCGCCAAGAGGGTTTTCATATGGAATGGAAAGAGTACAGATCCAGTATCAATACACTAGCTAGATTTTCTGGGTTGGCCAAGTCAAACGAGTTTCTTACCATTGAAGTTCACGTTTTTCATTGATTGAAGGAGTTATGCGATGTCATCAAGAGCTCAAATCGAAGATAATTAAAAAAAAAAATGTGGAGCGCAGAAAAATAAATATTTCGTTTTGAATGATGTAACAGATTTTCATAAAAGGTACAAAAAATTTAATCGATCTATATATTTTTTCTTAGTAAAACGGAGAGAGGAAATGCTGAGGAGCATTTCGTTGTTATTTTCCGATTTTAATAGTTTTTGAAATTAATGAAAAGCGCGAATTTCTATGGTAAAGAAAGTCGCTTGCCATGGCCAACACAGAAAATCCATCTAGAGTATGAATCCTGGTGGTCGCTTTGGCGTAGTGTTAGTGCGTTTAACTGCTGCGCAGAGTGTCCGGTGTTCGAATCTCGGCACAGGCAAAATCAAAAAGGAGAAAAAATAATTTTTCTACACGGCACCACCTCTTGGCAGGAAATGGCAAACCTACAAGAGTAAAAATTTCTATGAAAAGCATTTCACATCGCCATTCGGATTCGGCATTAAATTGTAGGTCCCTTCCATTCATGTACAAATATAACACGCACAACATAAGTGGATGCGAAAAGCTCGGCCTAGGCCCTCCATGGGCTGTTGTTCCATTAAAAGTAAAGTAAGTATGGATCCTGGGTATGGACCATTTCCACTCCCCATGCCCGAAAAGTAGTTTCGCACAGTGTTATTAAAATACTGAGCAGGACTTGTATTCTTATGAATACATACAAAGTATAAGAAATATTAACTACATTGGGTGCTAAATAAATACTTAAAGGAGGTAATATAAAATTAACAAATAAAATATTTTTTGATCATAATATTTTTAAGTTTTTTTCGCAAAAAAAAAATCTATAAATAAATGGGCATTATAAAACTAAGCGCACATAAAATTAATTTAATATTCACTTGAATCGTGCAAATCACTTTTATTTGAAAATTTGTATATGCAACATAATTGACGAATTATTATAAATTAAAGCAAACGTTTTCAATAAATAGCAAATTGCGACGAAAATATCAAGGAAAAGAAAGAATTAGCTAGTTTATTGTTGATTTATTGAATAAATTTATTTGCGGAAATTTTGTTGGCTGCATAATTTTATAAAGATTATTTGATATTTGATGCTGCTGCGTATGACAACTCCCAAACACGTACAATGAAACACATACAAACAAATACATGTGTGTGTGTACATATGTCATTATTCAAAAAAGGCAATTTTTTTTTTTTGACTGCATTATTGGCAGCATTTAAGACAAAAAGCAAAAACCTGTTAACCTATTCAACAACAAACTAAAAAAAAAACTAATCACAAAGCAAAAAGCACACAATTAATAAAAAAATTAAAATAGCAGAAGACAACAACACATAGAGACAACCTAAAAATGTTATTGAACCAACCTACTCGAAATTGTTTTTAAGTAAATTTTATATGAATATCATTAGCATACCTATACACACACACACACACACACACACACACACACACACACACACACGCAATTCCCACAATGCGAGTGAGACGCATCACTGGCAATCTTCAAATATTTCAAATAGCAACAACTTAAAGTTCAGTTAACTTAACTTGTTGTGGTTGTTTGTAACAACAAATAACTACCATCTCTTGTATACGTGAGTAACAAAATAAAAGAAGCACCTTCATCAACAACTACCTACCTACCTGTAGTCATCTACCTAGTAGCCTAGTAACCAAGAATTTTTTTTTATTTCAATTCTTCTTTGCTAACTTCGTCGTCATTGTTGTAAGCTGCAAACGCAAATTTTTTAAAATGGCAAACGTTTGAGTCTTACAAAAGAAATAGGCGCAACTGAAGAAGAATGATTTAAATAGCATGTGATTATGTGTATGTACTATATCGGAATGAACACACACGTTCACCTTCCCACCAAACCAAAATTAAAAACATTACCACCAACTCGAGAACCATTACAACAACAGCTCGTTTATTCTTCTTCTATATTTCTGCTTGTTCTTTTAATATAATATAAAGTTTGCTTCAAGTCAAATTAAGTACATACAAGATATGTTAGCTGTTGTGTGTGTGTGTGTGTGTCGTGTGCATGTGTATAGTTTAATGTTTTGTAGCATAGTGTAGTGCTAAACCATGCCATGCCACTCCATAAGTATATTAAAAATGCAAATAAATCATGTAGTAAAACTTGTTAACCTTTTCGTATAATATTTCTGTTGTTTTTTATTTAAAATTTTTTTTCTTTTGAGTTGAACTAAACAGTTTTTTAATTTCATTTTCATTTGAAAAATAACAAATTTGATGTTTTTCTTGTAAAAAAAACAGTTTTGATTTATATAGTATTTTATTTATGGTGTTTGACTTTTTATTTTGGTTTCATTGGAATTGACAAAAAAGCATAGTCATTTATTGTAGTATTTCATTATTTGAAAATCAAGGAAAACATATAAAATTGCAGAAGTTTTACCCACCAGTAATTTAACTTTTTGCAGCCAACATTCAATTATACTCGTAAGTATTGTATATAAAAGTCTAATATATTTGCATATTTTTAAATCACTATTTTTAATTGAGTTGCATCAGCATTGCGGACAGTTAATATTTTCGGATTGAGTTATGTGAAAAGTGAAAGGTTTTTTTTTTACCTACATTGAAGGATACAAAACTTTTTCATTAAATATCATGGTATCATTTTGATCAATTCATAGAAATAGAAATTTACAACCACTGAAATATTTACTAAATAATTCTGGAAAGGTTAAATTGTCTCTGCACCTGATCTGCTGATAGCTTTGGGTACAATTTGCACTTGACACTAGCGCAAATAAATTAAGTTCTGAAAACAGCACACCGCGGGGAATAATTTTTTTCATTATGATCCATTGTAATAACTACATAATTATTTGACTTTCTTACGAACAAAAATTTAGGTCATTCGTTTTGTGTGCATTTAAAAACGACGAAACGAAAGCATTTCAGAACATGAATTATTATTGATATATTGACTAAATGATCTCATTATTTGCATTATGTATGCTTAAGAAGATTGGCATAAATTAATGTGGATGGAATTTTTTCTTCTGAAAAGTTAAATTTGTTTATATCACTGCCTTAATTTGCAAAAGTGCTAACATGAAATTTTTCAAAATCAAGTCTCTTATGGACTATGACTAAGCGTATCCAGCTGCATCTCTGCCTTAAATTTTGGAGCCATACACCAAACTTTAAATTACACTTTTATTTGAAAAAAAACTTAAAACTTCTGAAAAATTTTACAATTTGTTTCTATTTTGTATCAAAATATTTTGGATATCATCTTAAAATAATAATAAGTTCGTTTTCAATATACCCATTAAAGCACCAAACTTTTTTGTTTTTTTTTTGTGCTGAGGCACCTTAACAGGCACCTTAACATAGGTATGTCTAAAAGATAGACAATCGTTTTTCAGACAAACTTCAAAATGTATAATATGATATTCTTGTGAATTAGCACAAATAATTACAAAACTCTATACAAAACACCATAATCACATAAAAAACACAGTAAATTCAACAACGATGAGCATCAGCAGAAACATCACAGCAGCAACTTTACTTTTCTTCATCAGCAACAATAAATGTCAACAATTTCATTATTGTTGTTTCTGCAATGTTACTTTAGCAACTAATCAAAATCGTGCCTATAAAAGTTCAGCAACATTTTCTAAACCAAAAAAAAATAAATATATATAAAATTAAATCAAAACATTCTCAACGTCAAGAAGAGTAGAACTAACAATAATAAGAACAACAACAACAGAAATTCATCAACAACAAAATGCAGCTATTCGATTTTTATATATCGTTCGTTTGCTGCAAGATTGTCATAACTCGAAAAAACATAAATTCTGAGATAAACCCTGTTAAACGTTTCAATTTACTTTTCTCACTTCATACAATTGAAGTAAAGGTAAAAGACTAAATAAAAATTTTTTCGGTTTACTTAACTCAACAATTTTTGATTTATGACTGTCTTGCAGCAAACGAATATCAATGTATTTTTACTATTTTGATTTGCAAAATTGTATTGCAAAAAATTTCATGCTGAGAAAAATGATGTTATTTTTCACAAGAAGAATGCACGTGCTGCTGTTTTTTGTTTTTTGCTGCTACTGTTTTCCCAGTAGTAGCAGCAGCCGCAGTAACAATCGTGAATAGTGTCAATTGCATTAAAACAAGCAAACAGAAACAACTTGCAAAATAATTATTAGCAAAACAATTATTTAACATTTTATTAAAAGTGCAAATTCTGCTGAACAGCTGCCAGCGATATTTTACATGTATAGTACCTATACTTGTGTGTGTGTTTTTGGATGTGTGAGTATGCATGTATACGAGTATAGCGGATGGAAATGTTTATTTAATGTGATTGAACAGATTTAATTAAGATTTAATTTCTTAGCAATACCGTTATTTTTATAGCTGTTTACGTTTTACGTTCAATTTGATTGTTTTCGCAATTTTGATTTTTTTTTACGGAATTTAAAAAGTTCTAAGAAATATTTGAGTATTTTTAGTGGATCTCAATTTCAATATTTCAACATTTTTATTACATATTGAATGAAATCACTATATTTTCTTTACTTCTTGACATTTTATTATCCATATACATATTTCATAATAATTTTTCGTAACTTTTAATTTTTGTTCGTTTTGTTTTTTTCATCTTTCCATTAGCTTTTATCTATAAAAGAGTCAACTTGTTTCTTAAGAACTCGTTATTCCTTAACTAAAATAACAGTTATTTAATTTGTCGCTTCAAGTTTTTAATTGAAAGTATACACTAATTAATATTTTTGTTGTTCATCATTTCAGTAGAAATTCTTAAAATTAGCTCAACACATTAACTTAAATTTAATTGAGAGTGTTAATCTTTCCGATTATTTTCTATTCGTCTTTTTGGCAAACTTTCTAAGAATGAGCAATGATATTTAGGGTAAGTATTATATGGATGTGAGAAATATGGAAGACTAAAATATGGAAGGCAAAATACGGAAGTAGGTCCAAAATACGAAATAACTTTAAAAAGTATTGTCTAAAAAACTGTGAATCGACGATCGCAAAAAAGGGTTTTAGGGTTTTAGATATTATTTTATTAACATAAACATAACATAAAGTAATCAAGCAAAAAAATTAAAATGATACGTTGTGTACAATTGCGTTAATCTACAAAACGAAATGAAAAATAGACACTTCTTTTCATGTGTTCAGTGAATCTCTGCACGATGTTGGGGATGGTGAATATTGAAATTGTTTTTTGGTGCGCCAGGAGACGAAGATATTATTACCTACTACCTTTTTTTTCAAATACCACTTCTATTTTCTCCTACATTTCTATCACTAATTTCTACTACTTTTCTACTAACTTTTTTTCCTTTCTACTTTATTCGTTTTCCATTTCGATACCTCTATTCTTAAAGCTAGTATCTCCAAAAGTTCCATTTTCCAGGAAACGAAAACAAACTAAATATCTTTTGATAAACTTTAGTGTTCAAGTAGAGATACCAGGTTCAACAACTGGCTCTAAATTATATGAAGTTTACTTGTTTAGAACCTTTTTGTTTATATTTACATCGGGGGTAAAAGATGATTGTCGCAGTGAAAATTGTCACGGAAATGATGGGCAGCGCCTTCTATTAATCGAGTGTGAAAGAACGGGCACTGCCCATTAGTTTCTCATCAAATATTTTTTTCTTACTCGATTGATAGAGGATGCTGTCCAAAAAAATCTTCAGCATACACTGCGTTTGAGAGACAGCGAGAATGTAGACTTCGTCGAAAAATAGAGGCCGAACAAAATTCAGATTCTGGTATCGTGAAAAAACCCAAAAATCAGCATCGAAAGATCGGGAGGGTGTAGACTTCGCAAGCAATTTAAGGCACAACAGAATTCGAATTTCAAAAACAACTAGCAAAGACTCATGCGGAGAGACAGCATAAACACTCATGTCAATGAGTCCCGACAAAGGTCCTCAGATTACACAGCACCAGGTAGTCACTGTCCGCAGTCCTCCGTGGAAAGAAAACAGCTCTCATCATAATAATAAATTCGTATGCTTTGAGTATGAATATTTTGGTGGAAATGATGATTTTGCAGAGGGCGTGCAAATGGAAATGCAAACGATCAAAATGAGGTTAATCCATAAATCAGCACATAAACAATTTCAAAACTTGTTCGTTAAAATGTCCTTCGGCCACGCCTGTAATGTCTGCGATAGACTCTAGTTTTTACTGGAATACTTAACCTAACCGGAAAACCCAAAACTCAAACGTTCTGAAGAAGTAAACTTCTGTAGGGCGCCAACTGACGCACACAATTTTTTTTTCATAACAGTTGGCTGAGAATTTATTTATATTTGGATTCACGGATGTTTTTAAAAAATGTAAGCAAACAAATTTTCTATTTCGTCCAGAATTGTTGAAGAATAGAGGTAACGATTTGTTATTCCTATTAGTTCTAGCTTACAGTTCGGTGGCCATTTCTTACATTTCGTAATTGTGTTTTCTTCTTTTCAAATCAATTCCTTTAAATTTGGCAATAATTCAATAATACTATGGCATTACTCGAAAGAATAGATCAGGTCAACTCTAGCAAATATATTTAAATATTGTATAGTTATTATGTTTTCAAAAGACAGACTTACTCCTGAACAACGTTTGCAAATCGTTCGGTGAATGGGGCCCAAAACGAGATCGCCACCGATTCCGATTTTCACAAGAAAATTTTGTTCATCGCTGAAGATCACTTTTGGTTGAATGGGTACGTTAATAAGGAAAATAGTCGCATTTGGAGTGATCATAATCCAAAATCCATTGTTGAGACGCCATTACATCCTCAAAAAGTCACTGTTTGGTGTGCTCTATGGGCAGAGGGAATCATTGGCCCAAATTTCTTCAAAGATGAAGTCGGTCATAATGTTACAGTCAACAGGGAACGCTATAGAGCCATGGTTAATGACTTTTTCGTGCCTGAATTGGAGGATGTTGATGTGGACGACCTTTGGTTCCAACAAGACGGCGCTACATGCCATACAGCCATTCAGCCAACGAAACAATAAATTTATTGAAGGAAACTTTTGGTGAGCGCATTATCTCGCATCGTGGGCCTCGTGGCCTCCAAGATCGTGCGATTTAACACCGCTAGACTATTTTTTTTAGGGTTATGTGAAGTCGCTTGTCTACGCAGTAAAGCCAGAGACGATTGACGCCTTGGAAGAGAATATTCGGCACGTTAATACTGACATACGGCCTCAATTGCTGCAAAAACTGGTCGAAAATTGGGCCTCTCGGCTGGGATTTATTCGAACCAGCCGCGGCGACCACTTGTCCGAAATCGTTTTTAAAACATAGTGACAAATCCTTATCTTTATAATAAAGCTAAATTCTTGGCCATAACATTAAATAATATGCGTTTTATTTCTTCTTGAAAACCACACTTCTAAAAAAAATGCCCTGTATAATTCGGACAACAAAAATTAATGTGACATACTGGTTGTACCAAGAGAGTAGTAGTAGCAGTTACTTTACCGCAATTCTACAGAATTTATGGTGAAATTGTTGAATATCAAAATTAACAATGCAATTAGTTGCAGACTTACAATGCAAAGTACATATCAATCAAGCAGATAAGTTTCCTACTTAAGTCTTTTGTTTTTCATACATTGTACATTTCGTTCAATTCAAAATACAATGCACTAAATTCAATAGAAAATATCATTAAATATCAATCAAAAAGATTTATACAATGATTTTTTTACTTTATTTAAATGATTGTGGGAAATTGATTGAATTGATGATCATATTTTTCATGTGAAATACTTTTAATTTTTTCTTCCTACAAACTTATGTAACATTTATTGATCTTTCCGCATAATTAATAATGAAATGTGTCAAAGTGCAAAAGCGTTTTGTGTTCAATCGGTGTAGAGTTGTAGTAAAAGGGTTTCACCCCTTTTTTTGTAATTTATGAGAGAACTGTCACTCTCATAAATTACAAAATTTCAGTGAATTTAAAAATTTTTTTTCTTTCAAACACCGAATTACCACAAGTACTTAATTCAAAGTCAATCAAATACATTTTACGTCAATAAGCAGCAGCGGCAAAATGTGTCTGCTCTCCTTGTATGTGCGAATGTTGTATGAAAAATAAGGAAGGCGAATTTCTGGCAAAACCATAATGATGCTGACGACGACGATGACAATAGTGTTGCTGAAGCTTTGAAGTTTATAGTGAATGCGTTGGGGTTTAATCAGTTTATCAAATGTAATTTTTATTTTCATTTCCAATTTTGTTGTACTTGTTTATATGTTTATTATATTTTTTTTCTTGCATTATGAATACAAGTAAATTATAAGAGATTTTCAGATAGAGGCGCGTGTTTTTCATTATTTTGTGGCGTATACTGCCTAGCTGCCTATGCTGCCTAGCAAACAAACAGACAGCATCAGACAACTTGAAATTGCATTAGTAGTGAACAAGGCAGGAGGAGAGGCATGTTGGAGGTTGTATTTGAAATTCAAAACTTAACCACAAAGTTACTCAACTTGTCTAATGTTTGTTGTGGTTGTTGTTGTTGGTGGTCTTTGGCGTTTGCTGTTTTTCCTGGTTATTAACTATGTGTGTGTGTTTGTGTGTATATTGTATGTATGTGAGTTTATAACAAGTCGCCAATCCTGTTGGTCTGAAACCAGGTGAACTAGTATTAGCTTGCATTAACTGTGGTTTGAGTGTGTAGTTATTTGCGCGTGTGCGCTATACTCGTACGAGCGAGAAAACTGCATTAGACCCAATATGCTGAATGTGGCAAACAACTTTCATTTTTATACATACTACCACAAATTGGTTGGTTTTACCTTGTTGTTTACGATTTTAACGAGAATTTATTCAATTTTAGTAGTAAAATCCTTTAATTGAATACTTAGTTTCATTTGAGGTATATGTTCCTTTCATTTCATATTTTTATTTTAATATGCATAAAATTTTCTTTTTAAATGGTACCTGATTTATAGTTTTGAATACTTCTGCACACACTATGTATTTGTGATTGCTAAGAAAACTTTAGTTTGGAATTCAATAATTTACAATCTTTATCCAAATAAATCCAATGTCTTTCGTAAGCCTTTACTCGTATTTACATTTACAAACGTCTAAATTTGTTGTTGTTGTTTTTTTATTTATATGTAACTCCTACTCTTTTGCCTATTTTCCATGGCAATTAGGCAATATTGCTATTTAACCTATTTCTGTTATTTGTTTTTTGCTTTGCCAACGAAATTTATTTATTCTCCCACAAATAAAGTTCGAAACTTACAAAAACAAAATGAAAAATTTGGGCTTCATAAATAAAAAGAAACAAAACAAAAGCCACTGGAAATTTAAAGAAAAATATCTCATGTCAGATATACATAATAAAAATAACAAAAAATTGCTAAATCAAAAAGCTTTTGACGTAAAAATCCCGAGGCGAATAGTGACGAAAAAAAAATTAAATGAAACGAAAAATCTTTTCTAAAGCGTAGCAAAAGTTTAACAGTTTATCTTTACCAATGGGAAAAGGGCCGTTTTTTCTCAAGCCAAAAAGACAAAAAAAAAATATAAGCAAAAAGTTCGCTGAAACTGAACAAAACACAGAAACCATAGCCAAACCATAACACAGAAAACTTTAAATGCAAAGACATTTTCTTTTCATTTTGCTATAATTTTCAATTGTAAACTGTGACATGATATTAACAAAAGCTAAGAAAAATGTGCCTCTGCTC
Organism: Palloptera scutellata; assembly: GCA_958295655.1. Classification (NCBI taxonomy): domain Eukaryota; kingdom Metazoa; phylum Arthropoda; class Insecta; order Diptera; family Pallopteridae; genus Palloptera; species Palloptera scutellata. The sequence continues at coordinate 44,450,131 of OY282451.1, forward strand.
AAATGACATAATGAAGCATGCGAGGCCAGGCCAAGAAGGTAGGCGGCGAGGTGCGGTCCCTTGTTGTGGTGTAAACGAAAAGAAAAGCGTTTCAGATTATTTACTCATATTTTGCAGAAGCTATTCTTCTTCATTTTATTTACATCAAATATAAAACATGATATGGTTATTTTCTTGTTTTATGCAAAAAATAATAATATTACGCTCAATTAAGTTTGAAAAGGAAAACAATAACAAAATAATTCGCATGGCAATGCATATAATAATGGACACTTACCGTACACAACAACCTTTAATTGCAATTGGTCGTAGTAGAACTTGCATAATATTTCTTTCGAAACGATTAATTGTAATTTAAAGCATAACATTTATTTAAGCCAGCACTGTAAAAATGTATTACAGTTTATTTAAATATGGCGCAAAAGTTGATTTTATTTACAGTGGATATTCTTGTTGTGCTTGCTACCACTGCGAAACAGTAAAAGTGTTGGCCAGCAAATGAAAGTTAAAAACTTGTTGCAAAAATTTTTATTGAGAGCGATTTGCTTGAAGTGCAATTATATGGTAAATCAATAAATTAAAAGATGTAAGTAGTAACATTTCAAAAAATAGAATTTAGAAACAATTAATAAATTTTATTAATTTATTAACTTATTAACTTAAATGAATTAAAATAGTACCACTCTGCAAAAGTTTACGGGAGCCTTGAGTGAGTACGTGAACTCTACTAGGTCCTTTATGAAATGATTATGAAAACTTTAGGAAACTTCATGCGGAGTACCGGAAAATCAGGCTAATGTTGAAGAGTTTCATTTTGATAAGGATAGTGACTAGGCGCTTGTTTATTGGCGTAAACTTCGATATAAAATGACATAGTTTCTTCCCAACTATAGATTAAACAACAAGTTCATGTTTGGGAACTTAAAATCTGGAATAGATGTCACAGGATACTCTTTTGAAACAACCCTATCCCATCTATCTAATTTTTTGTGCAACAGTGATGTCAGTTCGATATATCTCGAGGACATCTAACTGCTGGATAGAGGCACCTTCCCTGTAGAAAGTTCGGAGTTTCCAGGTGCACGTCCGTAAATCATTGTACTTCATACGTGTGCGGGAGTCGTCAAAATAATGTTGTGAGAACTCATTGGAGTCCTACTTTTAATGTGGATAATTTCAAACTCAATGCGACTATCCAAGAGACTTCACCAAGAGGTTATGTATCGACTTGAGACGAGAAATAACTCTTTCATAAGACTATCACGAACTTTTGATTGTGTCCTTAAGTGTGTTTCGTTGAGAGTTGAAGTCAGATATGAAGTTTTTAACATGCCTGATAGGCAGCAATCATAGCTCAAGTTAAAAATAAATATTTGAGATTAAGAACTATCCAATATTTCAATGTAATTTTTCTAATGATTACTAAGTTCTCCAACTGTCGGTTAATGGCGTTGAGCTAAAGCGGTTAAAGTTTAATATTTTAAAAATACAATATGAAGAAAAAGAATTTTGTCACACAAACATGTACAATTTAAATTTAATCACTTTAATCATTTTGTATATGCTTTGCCTTTTGATGATGTTTTTAACATTAAAAAAAAACCATGATAAGAAAACGCAAAAATTTAACACAAACAAAAAAATTTAACAAAAAATAAAAAAAATACAAAATAAAATACTAAATGCCAAAGCATAATTTCTGCCAAAAAGCTTCAAATTAAAAAAGCTGCCAAAGTGAAATTACGTAAGAAACGACGCTCGTTGTTTTTTTCATTTAACCAACAAATAAAATAATAATATTAAACACCATATTGACAGCTGAAATGACAACATATGAATACGACAACTAACACATGCACACACACACACACGTTAACATACATGCAAAATATGATATACAAGAAATATACATAAAAGAAACACACAACAACTAAATTGCAGTTAAGAAAAATTGTTAATAAAAAAAAAAAAAATTAAAGCAAAACAAAATATATATACATATATAAAATTTATGCGCATGCACATAGACAAGCTCATGGGTAGGTTAATGTATATAAGACAACAACAAAAACAACAACGATGCCGTCTCGTCATTGTAGGAAGGTTGTATTTGTACTCGTATACCATATGTATGCAGTATGTAAGCACGCATATACATATGCACATAGTTAGTAAGTATGTATGTAGTACCTACATCTACATTAATAGTTAACCCAGTTAAAAGCTGAATTATTTATGACACGTTATTATGACCACAGAAAATTTTATTAAAAACAACCCAAGCGAACAAAAGCAACTAAAAGCAAGCACGCTAATGCTAAGTGACCAACAGTTTGGTCGGTTTCTACTAGATATAAAAATAATGAATCGAGCAGCAGCGCTGACGTAGGCTGACAATATCTATTCGGCTTTTTGGTCTTACTCGTGCTCATTTCATCTACTGCTAAATGTTAAAGTGTGCTCTGAGAATTATGAGGCAAACTAGCGAAGGTAACACAAAACAGTTTGGTTTGGGCATGGTTTATTCGTGATTAGGCTGTAATGCTAGGTATTATTTCTACTCGTAGTTATGTACATTAAAAGTGGTGTCGACTGCACCAAATAAATTTTTATCATATCAAGAACTATATAATTAAATTTAAAAATTCTATAACTAAGTATTAGAAAGTGATTCATTGATTAAAAGGTTAAAATTTTAATAATTTTACTAGGGAAAATAGATTTCAATAAATTGCAATCGTCACACATAGTGGATAAGAGAAAAAAACAGTAAGCGCACCATTGTGTAGACTCGATTTGATAGCCTAAACATAGCGTTACCAAATGTGTCTAATGGGAAATCAGTACTTTCACCCTTAAGACGTATTTAGTGTTGAAACAAAATGAAAATAGCATCCTAATCTGCAGGGGCTGACACGTTGACTACAACTGCTATGCAAAGCCAACTTTAAAAAGTCCCGATTCGAGACCCCACATCGTGGGAAAGGTCAAAGTTTGTGATTGCACATTGAAAATTATTTCTCTAAATCCAAGTGAGAGAAAGCGTGATTTAAAGAGGTGAAATAATAACTAAAACAAAAATATCAATTCTTAAAATTATTATTTGCGGAAAAGTAAGTAAATTCCTTAAAAAATCAGTAAATCAGGGCCAAGACCGGAAGTCAGTAACTTTAATGGTAAATCAATACTTCAATACTACCCTGTCTTAACACAACGTACGGTAGCTAGAAAAGCGAAAGTGACCTGGGTAAATCAAAATTCGTAGAAGAAGTATAAACACGAGAAGCTTGCATTCTTAGCTTAAAATTAATTTGACTAATCAAACAGCGAATAGCTTTTGCAGGTTAAGCCTTAATGGTAGCCACAAAAGAACACAACAACATGTTCCTTAGTGTAATATAACCGCACTCATGCTTATTAACTACGACTTACATTCTCCTCGTTACATGACAATATGACTGTAATTTGTGTGACTATGTATAAACACAATGAAATTATCAATGTGCTACACATTACAGTTGTGTGACGGCGACGCGCGCCACATTGTGGTTTAACGGTAATCAATGCAATTGGTCAATTGTGCTTTTTGGATTTCTGTGGACGGTGATTTATTTCAAAAAAAGAAGGAGCGCGCGCATTTTCGGTAATTGGGTCAAGAATGAATAGTAACTTTATTTTTATTTATGTAAACACGTATGCATGATCTACTCGTATATCTATTAATGTAATGTACATATTTGCAGTTAGTTAATAACTAAAACCAGCACACGTACCCTCAGTGAGGTTACTTCTTTTTTAATATCTATACTCGTACTTTTTTGGTTAAATAATTAACAAAAGATTTCCAAAACTTTATTATAATATGTTTACTAAGTAGAAAAACTTTGTTGTTTATAATTTTAACATGCAAAACTAATTGGCATAAATAAAATTCAAACGCTTCTTAAGTTAAAAGAGCGCGAAATTAAAATTAAGTTAAATGAGCGCAAATTATGTAAGATCAAAAGGAAAACGATCAGATAAATACTAATATGTACATATGTGCGTATATGTTAAGTTAATATCGTATATTTGTACTGCATACATATATATACATATTTATGTGTGATTACCCAGTTGCACAAAATCGGATTGCTCCTCAAACGATTGCTCCTAAAGTTTATATTTTAAAAACTAAAAATAATATAAATTAAATAAAAATAAATATTGTATAAGAATTTATATGGTCTAGCCGGAAGGCTTTTTCTTTCTATTTCTTTTAATGACACAACAGCTCATGTGCCATGTGCCACAGCCGGAAAGCTCAGTTGATCGAAATTCAATCATACTTCAAAAAGAAAAACATTCAAAATGCGCGCTCTCTAATGAAGTCAACACTCGAAACAATGGTAAATGATTTGAATGTATTTGAGGCTTCTCTTCTAACAGCAACACTGTTTATATGTAGAGTTTGTTTACACGGGCGCAAGCATGTAAGACTGTGCTAGAGAGACAGGTAGAAAAGTAATCTAGTAAGTATGAGATATAAGTTTCGCATCTTTTTCTTCCTACCATACTTCTCTACCTGTCATTCTTTCATGCTTGCGCCTGTGTAAACAGACTCATATACAGTACGGAATCAATTGAGAACGTTCGAGATACGAACGAAATGGGTGAGCATCAAATGGCTGAAACGAAAAGAAAAATAAAACACTTTGTTCATATGGTCGCACATTTACATTCACAACACTTTGCTCTTTCCGCGTGTTCGTTGATTCTGTACTGTGTGAATGTTTAAAATAAAAAACAACCCTACTTTTATTATTTCTATATTGCACACACAAGACTTGTTTACCTGCGTTAACGTTAACATATTCGTATGAAACTTATATTGTATTAATCTGTTACACGACACCACACTAAATTTCACTGATTTCAACCGATTCATAGGTTAGTTTTTATTTGGCCGCCATTAGTATCACACGTGTTTGGTGTTTCGCGATAAAATCGAAAAAGAACAATATCGATCCGTAATTCGCTTTTTATTTTTGGATGGAAAAACATACGAAGAAATAAAAGCGAAGTTGGATGCTGTCTATGGGGACCCTTCACCATCTATGACAACCGCAAGATATTGGTTCAACGAATTTAAACGTGGTCGTACATCTGTTTTTGATGGAAGCGCCCAGGTCGCCCAGCAGACGTGGTTACCGAGGAAAGATCCTCGACATGAGTCTCGCTGATCGCCGAGCGAAAGTGCGCGAAGTAGCAGAGGCCGTAGGAGTGTAGTACGGAACGGTAATTAATATTTTACATGATAGGTTAAGCATGAGAAAGGTGTCGGCCCGATGGGTGCCGCGATTGCTTACGGTGGACAACAAGCGGATACGGAATTGTCGCGGCCAAAATGCATGAATTGAACGACGACCACCGTACTTGCGATTTCTTTCTGTTCCCCAACATGAAAACGTGGCTCGGGGGAAAAAAATTCAGTTTGACAAATCGTATTTTTTGAAGGGGTTAAAGAAATGGCAGAAACGTTGAGAAAAGTGTATTGTACTAAAAGGAGGTTACGTTGAAAAATACAAAAAAAAATTTGTGAAAAACTTGCCTCTTTATTCCTAACACGGGTGCTTATTGATCCCTCGTATTAAAAACAAAACAATAGAAAATAAAATTAATTTACAACTACATGGCAACAAAAGAGAGAGAGAAAAAAAAGGCCGAATAGCAATCGTGCCTTTATTTATTACTACTTTTGGAGATCCAGCCGATTTCTCTATGCCCTAAGCCATGCTCTGAAGCATTAGTGTGCTCCATAGCAAGGTGCTGAGCGCTGTATGATTACTCCAATGATGGCCCTAAATTCTACTGGGCGACATTTTTAAGTGTTATTTGTGAAGAAGCAGTTTATTTTATGAAACTTAATTCTTATGGTTAAAATAGAAAGAAAAGATACACAAGCAAGAAGTATTATCCAAAAATTTGTTGAATATCTCTTTAAATTTAATTTTCTTTTAATTTGCGTAAGGTGTTAGGGTTAAGGAGCGCTAATAATTGCCAAATAATTTGATCGCTTATTGTGTAGGGGGTAAAACTATGACGATGCACATTTGAACCCACTTGAAACTTTATTAATTGGCTTCAAATGCAAGATTAAAGCATGTATTAATTGATATAAATTAATTCTAAGTAGCAGCTTTTGCTGCTGAGTGAGTCAGCATTAATGTAAATCATTCTTTTGAACGAATTTGTGGAATTTTATATGAGGTTGTCATGAACTTGTGAACCCCATCCAAAGGGGTTAAATTCAAAACACAATGATTCACTTTAATTTATAAACAAATCTCCTTAATTTTTTGTGAATAAAGTCGTTGCAAGTTGGTCCTGAATGTGGTCTTCGTAATGGGTTGACAAAAATTATTAATAAATTGTGCTTGAGCAATTGTTATACGATTATTTTTCATACTTACTTTATACAATTTATCCTTTTGATACCAAATATCTTCCTCCTCTTCTTGTGGACTAAAAGTTTGATCCAAATTCAGATCATCTCTAGAACGTGAAAGAATTTTTCTTCTGGAAACCATTTTTGCTGTAATAAAAAATATACAAAATTAGAGATCTTAAATGCAGGTATGCATACAGTAAACCCCGGTTAAGTATCTCAGCTGAAGATGTACTTTTGAGGTACTTAAACGGGGAAGGTATTTAAAAAATTAAATTGTTATGGATATTTGCAGAAAAAAGTAGCAAATTTCAGGCACTTAAGAGTAAAAGGCATTTAAGACAGCAGCACAAATCCGGGGTGCACCGTATTCACTTCTAAGAAAAAAATTGCTAATGGCTTTTGGGAATTAAGTTAAGTTTCAAAAATTGTTGTTCTCGTTTTAGTATTTGCTGATGCTGAATACTTTGGATTTTCTCGCACATTCGTGTTAAAAAGTGCTTACAGCACAGCTAATGTAATGGCTGCAAAAAAATGTTCAAGCTTGAAATATATGCTCACAACTTTCAGCAGTAGGCGTTTTAATGTTTATGCGAATGTTTCCTAAATAAAAACAAAGAAAACAAATGCATTTAAGAAAGTCAATGAACTCTGTTTTCTCCCCCAGAAAAGTTAATATTTGCGGTATATATGAATTTTGGAAGCAAATCATCAAAAATGCCGCTTATTGAGGTACTTTAACTTTACTTATGTAGGTATAATTTTTATGCATGTGCGAGTGAGTGAATGCGCCTTTTCAACTTCCTCCTTTACTTTTGAAATGACTTTATTAATCAAACGAGCATGAGAACGCATTAATATGGATGCCATGTTCTGCAGGTTGGCGGCATAAGAATATTGATGTTCTTGAGAAAAAACATGTGTGAAAGAATAATTCACGATAACGATGTGGAATCACCTAGCTAAAAGCAGCAACCAGGATATGCTTGAAACTGCTGGATTCTGATAAATATACTTATTTATATACATAAAATATTCTATGTATATGTATAAGCAAAAATATATTATATAAAAGAACGAGTAATAAACTTACATTATATGAAATATGTGGCATAATCTATCTTCTACTTATGTCATCATTCTTGTTACTATGGAGACTATAGAGTTTTTTAAAAAGTGTTCTATAAATGATTGCATTCAGCTTCATACTACGACTGACAGCAACTGCCTTAATAAATTGATATACTTAATTTAACTTACAAAGAACTACTGCTGTCCACTTTAAAGGCCTGCAACCTTACCTCTTTCAGTTCAATTCATTTCAATCAAATACATAAGAAGGTACTTATATTCGAACTATCAATTACTCAATAAAGAGTATGAAATTGCTTGTGTCTTTTGTTTATGGTATATCAACCATTCCATCAATTCCAACCTTTTCATTCTTGCAAATATCATCATGATTTATCAACAACTTCTATTTAAATAATTATTCTCGAATTAACTGAACCACGCCTTTAAGTGTGGTGCATGACATAGTAAATATCTACTTGTACTTGTATGTATGCAGAGATCTTGACTACGTCTTCCTATTTGTTGGGAACATGTGATCGCGCTCTTCGCTGTTGTTCCAAATACAAATTGAAGCACGTTTTTCGTTGTTACCACAAGAAATCACCTGTAACTAACAAATAACACACACAAATAGTTTTAACATATTTCTTCTCTTTTCTTCATTCACTTTTCCATTTCTTCTTTATCAACTCCACTTCTTTTTTGTTTGTTTATTTTTCTTTCGTTTGTTCAAATAGTTTTGTCAACTTGACAAAAAACGCTGGTTGCATAATAAACACCTCGGTTTATTTTATTTTATTTTGTTTTTTTGCATAAATGAAATGTCTGCCTGCCTATGTGTTTTTGGTTTTTACATTTTACCACATTACTTTGGCTTTGGAATAAAAGGGTATGTGTGTGTATGTTTGTTAAAGCTGCTCAAAAAAATTTCTTTATATGCAAATAAGGTTCGGTAACCTGTCGCACAGTCGACGTCGTCGCAATATTTTCTTCATTGTTGTGATTGTTAGTGATAAGTTGCTGTTGTTATTGCTGTGGAATCCGTTTTTCTTTGCTGCTGCTGATTTCATACACTTAAAATGAGTATGATATTTGTTGTCTTCCGCTTTTTGTCAACTATGCCAGAGTGCGTTATTATGAAGTATTGTTATCATAATATGTGAATTTGTCACGCAGTAATCCCAATAATAATATTTTTAACGCTCTAGAGATACTCATCTTAACATATACACACATTCCTTTACTGATAGTTAAGATATGAAGAAAATTATACACGAGTAGTTGTAAAAACGTTTGACTTCATTTGACTTTCTCTTTACAACACTGCGATTGCTCTCATACAATATATCATTCTCCTTGGTATTTTTTATAGTATACCCAAATAAATACTTGAAATGACGTGGAAAATAATAATTTTTGTGGCATTTTAATATGGAAAATGTGTACAAAAATAAATCTATAAGTGTATGTTAGTGCAAAGTCAAAAAACTTTTAACAGCTTTTTAAATTTCCCGTTAAATTTTCCAATAACTAATTATTTATATTTGTACATAAAGACATACAATTATAATAGTAATAAGAAATACACGGAAAATACACTGAATTATTATTATTATCTGATCTTTCGTGCAGGAATTGATTAAAAAAAGAAAACAATTCTAAATTAAGACTACTGACGAATCTAAGAATTGTGTTAGGTTTTATGTCACATGTCCCGGAAGGTCCCAGTATTCTCTTTCCGATTTACGCCTTAGGGACAGCCGGATAGTCGCAAAGTACCTGTTCAGTTGTTTTCATATCTTCATTTCATAGTCAACATGAATCGCATTGTGATATACCCAACTTCTTAAAGTGATACTCCAGAAGGCAGAAGACCTGTAAGAAGCCTTGTAAGGGTTAGAAGGGCTCCTTTTGTCTAATTCGATTATATGTTTAGAGCTAACGGTGATTGGGTTATTAATTCTTTTACCCTGTCGGAGTCCTTCAATTCTTATCCAATAGTACTTTTCTTTTCCAATCCCTTATTATTGTTTGACTGTGATTCGACGACATACTACATCACCTATGAAAGATCTAAGGGCCTATTTATTTTTAATATTCTTCCATGTTTGATATCCAGAAATGTATTAAAAGTTAGAGGTGTCCTGTAGAGTCCCCACATTCGATAAGGTTAACATTAGACAGTCTAAGGACTCTTAAACTTTATTCCTTTTTTCTTACTTACTTACTTAGCTGGCGCTACAACCGATGATCGGTCTTGGCCGCCTCCACAAAGCTTCGCCAGTCACTTCTGCTATGCGCGCGCTGGCGCCAGTTGATAAGGCCAAGTGCAGTCAGGTTGCCCTGCACCTGGTCTTTCCAACGGAGATTAGGACGTCCCCTTCTGCGTGATCCTCCACCGTGGTTCGAATAAAACACCCTTCTAGCCGGAGCGCTTTCTTCCATTCGCTCAACATGACCCAGCCAGCGAAGCCGCTGGAGTTTTATACGCTTGACTATGTCAGTGTCGGCGTACAGCTCATACAGCTCATCGTTCCATCTTATTCGATACACGTCGTCCACGCATACTGGACCGTAGATCTTACGGAGTATCTTCCTCTCGAACGCTCCTAACAGTCTCTCATCATTGATGGTCAATGTCCACGTCTCTGCGCCATACATTAGGACGGGAAGGATGAGGGACTTATAGAGCGTTATTTTAGTCGGTCGAGAGAGGGCTCTACTTCTCAATTGCCTACTGAGCCCGTAGTAACACCTGTTGGCAAGAGTTAGTCTCCGCTTGATCTCAAGGCTGACATTATTGTTGGTGTTTATGCTGGATCCTAGATAAACGAAATCCTTGACGACTTCAAAAGTGTAGTTGTCAACAGTGACATTTTGTCCAAGACGCCGTGACTCTTTGTTTGTTGACACAAGGTATTTCGTTTTGTCCTCGTTCACCACTAGACCCACACGACGAGACTCCCTTTCCAGGTTGGAGAATGCTGCACTGACTGCTCGAGCGTTTTTGCCAATGATGTCAATGTCATCAGCGTATGCTAGCAGCATGACGCTCTTGTAGAAGATAGTGCCAGAGATGTCGATGTTCGCAGCTCGAATTATTTTCTCCAGCATTAGGTTAAAGAAGTCGCACGATAGGGAGTCACCTTGTCTGAAACCTCTTTTGGTATCAAATGGTGCGGAGAGGTCTGTCCCAATTTTCACTGCGCTGGTGGTGTTGGTCAGTGTCATTTTGCAAAGACGAATGAGCTTTGCAGGGATACCAAAATCATTGCGGCGTACAAGTGATCCCTAATCGTGCTGTCGAAGGCGGCTTTATAAATAGATGACAAATAGATGATGGGTGTCGATCTGTTTTTCTCGGGTCTTTTCCAGGATTTGGCGTAGTGTGAATATCTGGTCGATGGTGGATTTACCAGGCCTGAAGCCACACTGATAAGGTCCAATCAGTTTGTTGACGATGGGCTTCAGTCTTTCGCACAGTACGCTCGATAGAACCTTATATGCAATATTAAGAAGGCTGATCCCACGGTAGTTGGCGCAGATCGTGGAATCACCCTTCTTATGGATTGGGCAGAGTACGCTGAGATTCCAATCACTTGGCATGCTTTCATCTGACCATATTCTGCATAGAAGCTCATGCATGCGTTTTTTGAGCTCTTCGCCTCCGGTCTTAAACAACTCAGCAGGCAGGCCATCTGCACCTGCAGCCTTATTGTTTTTCAGCCGAGCAATGGCTGTTAAGACCTCCTCATAGTCAGGCGGCGGTACTTCAACGCCGTCAGTGATTGGGGTTTCCGGAGTGGGTTCCGCAGTGGCGGGATTATTGCCGTCTTCGCCATTAAGCAGCTGCGAAAAGTGCTCCCTCCATAATCTCATTATGCCCTGGATATCTGTCACCAGATTTCCATCTTCATCCTTGCAGGAAGAGGCCCCGGTCTTCAAACCAAGAGTCAGGCGTCTTATTCTATCAAATAATTTTCGGACCTCGTTCCTGTCCCGCAACATTTCGATATCATTGAACTCGCGTCTTTCTTCATCTCTTTTCTTGCGCCTGAAAAGACGTTTCTCCTCCCTCCTCAACTTTCTGTATCGCTCCTTAGCAGCTCGCGTTGCAACTGACTGCAGGGTGGCTCTGTATACTGCGTAGCATCGCGACACTCTTGGTCGTACCACATATTTCTCCGTCGACGGTGGTAGCCTAGCACCTCTTCGGCAGCCGTACGCATAGAGCGGGAAATGTGCGTCCACTGTGCGCATATATCATCAAGTTGAGGGGTGTTTTGCGAAAGGAGAAGTGCAAGTTGGTTGGCAAAGACTTTGGCTGTCTGTTGTGATTGCAGCTTTTCGACATCCTGCTTTCTCTTTGTACCTATCCGTACGCGATTTGCTACACATATACGTGTGCAGACCTTGGCTGCAACCAAGTAGTGGTCTGAGTCGATGTTAGCACCACGTATTGTGCGTACGTCTAGTACATTGGAAGCGTGCCTTCCGTCGATCACAACGTGATCAATTTGGTTTCGTGTGTTTTGATCAGGGGACAGCCAAGTGGCCTTATGGATATCCTTATGTTGGAATCTGGTGCTACTTCCTTTTTTCCTTCCCATTAATTTCTTACTCCACGGTGACCACCTAATATTGCAACTTTTAGTCAATTAGTTAACTCGTTGCCTCTTGACACACGCTAGCATATGTGTATTGTCGGCCAAAGTCCAATATTTGTGTACAAGACCTATTTTAAGCACAAGAACCTCAAAGAACAACAAAAACCTATACAAAATGAAAAGAAGAAAAATGAATGGAATGAAGAGGAACAAATGAACGTCAAGTGTCTTAAAATAACAGGGCTGTTGTGTTGAAGTAAAATTGCGATTTTTGTATACTTAAATAAGTATGCCACATGTAGAGAATGAAACAGCGACGGACGGACGGACAGATAGTAACAGCTGAAAAGAAGTTGATGACTTTATTGAATAGCAGCAAGAGCAAATGTGTACGCTGACGATTCTTTCTCAATTGTTTTGTTTGCATTTCAATTATTAACAAATACAAAAAAATAAAAAATTTGGGATATTTTAATTAATAATATGCCATGAATACTATGGCAACAATATGGATTCATAGGGGGTTTTTGGGGTTTCTGAACCCTCTCACCCGCTCCCGAAATGTGGAAAATATCATTTAGTTCTCGATAGTAATTATACTACAATAGCTACCAAAAAAAAAAAAAGAGTTGTGAAGCAGTTGGCCATTATAAGTTTTTAATGTAAACGTGCTCTTTGAAATCTAAAATCGCACTTAAAAGTTTTTCTGTATAATAGCTGGCAGCACTCTTTTACTTGATGAGCTTGTCGAAGAAAAGAGAGCATAGCTGAATGCAAAAATCGTTTAGTTTTTAATGAATTTAATAAATAATGAACGTTAATTTTTTTTATTTTTATTTTACCGAAAATTCTAACTTTTCTACGATTATTTTGGTTTTACTTCTTTTTTGAATCACTAAAAACGATATTAGATTTCCCAGGTCAGAACCCTAGCCGAACTAAATTTAGTCCAATAAAAATGTAGTTTATAAAAATTTAAAAATTTAGTTCTTTCGTCCATTAGTAACTGGCATCCCCGAAAAAATTTCTAGTTACGGCCTTGCTAACATTGATAATTAAATATACCACAAGTGTGCAATAATCCAATCAAATATTCAAGAATTCCTTGAATTTTGATTATGTTTTTGTATGTGTGTTTGAAGTATAAGAAATCTCGTAAAGATATCGAAACAAAAAAGTTATAAGTTTTATTTAAAAAACAAATTGAACAAATAATTTCCATTTTTAAGTATGCTCGAGCTTTGCAGAGTAGGTGAGTGTCTGCGGCAGTCTTCGGGCATTTCTTTGTCTTGCTGCGCAACATTTGCATTTTGCGTCTGTTGATTCTTCCACTTGAACTTTTTTTATTTTTGCATATCACATGCGCATGATGCATGCAAGCGCTACAACAGTTTCGTTTAGCATTGACTTGTGACATTTGCCGTTCTGATTGTTTCACATTTACCATAGTAATGATTGTCCAAAATTTTTACGATATTCGAGTTGTGATGTGGGATTTGTTACATTGCATTTTGCCCAAATTTATTAATGTTAAGTTTTTCTTGTTTTTGATGTTTAAATAAGCGCTCAATTTAATTGCTTCTTTAGTAGGAAATAAAACATTTCGAAGAATATTAAGAATACATTTTCATGTTCGTGTGTTTTCAGTGCATGTACATAATTAATGGCAAAACATTTGTTAATATTAATTTGTGCTTTATGACTGCTTAAATATAAATGCCGATGTAGAATTCAAGAGATTAAGCAGAAAAGCAATTTGAAAAATTTAAAAATTTGTCTCATGGCATTTTTAACTTTGTTGAATAATTTTTTGTGTCTTTCAAAAAGAAGAGGAAGAATGAATAATTCATAAAGTGGTACTGGATTTGTATTTTCTTAAATTATTGGTATACTCTTCAAATTAATTACTTTTTTGCATCTGTGTTATAACTTTTTTATTGTTATCTTTTTCGATTCTATATTAAGAAAGGAAATTTCAAGAGGGAATAGAATCCTTTGCTGGGAGCCACCTTCCAATTTATTGATTTCTTGTGTGATTGCAAATAATCCCTCACGATATTTCACTTCCTTGTTCATATTAAAATGTATATATATATATATGTACATATGTAACTCAATTATTATTAACACATAAATTAATTAATAGATAATGTCAATAAATACTGTTTCTCTTATTATTTGTAACTGCTATATTCAGATTGAATAAATAAATTATGTATGGTATGTACTATTTACGAGTAATATATGTACAATATGTTTTTCCATATGATTTCCTGTTCAACGATAAATATTTGAAAATCTTTACTACATTTTCATCAACATTAGACGACAACATCTATCAGTACTAAGTAAGTACTCGAGTGCTGATTGACATCAGCAGCAGCAATAGTAAATGCCGTAAACTTTGTTGCAATGCATATAACTAGTTAAAGTTATTGCTGTTGAGAGTTTGTTATCGACACAACTACTTACCTAAGTATGCCATGTGGCAATTGTTATTTCGGTTGCATTGTAGTACTTAAAATTTTCTTTCTTACATGTATTCATTTTTTACTTTTGTCATATTTGAGTACACACATACTCGCACATTAATACTTATATACTTATGTTAACATACTAATAGACAGCGACATGTAAATTTTGTCTTGTCGTCACCAACTTGAACAACTCTTCTAGCCACTACATTTACGTATGTATGTAGTGCCCTTTGCTATCAGTTAACAACAGTTTTATAAATTTGGTATTGTATTCGAATGAAAGAAAAGAAAATGAAGAAAAGAAGAATTCTTTGGCAATCATGTTTTTTCGTGTAGGTGTGTTCTAGTTGGTTTATTTTATTGTTTAGCTTAACGACATGCAATGAATATAAATTGCAGCAACTGAAATGAAAAAGAATGACAACAACGGAACGTCTTTTTTTCTTGCCACTCTGAATTTGAACACTGACTCAGTCAGCAGTTAGTGTTACATTGTACGTACCAAAGATACATATTTAGATTTAAATAGAACTCGATTATGAATACGAGGAAAAATTATTTTTTTGGAAAGCACCCCTCTCTCTGTTTACATAAAATTGAGATACTTGTGAAAAGCTGTAAAGGTGTTAAGTAGAAAAGAGAGAGACTAGATACTAAAGCTTTCTCCGATTTTTGTATAGTTCGTTTATAAGTTTTGAAATTCTGAGGTTAGTTTGTGGTTGTAAAAGTTTGTCGTTACAAAAATCCATGCACCAAAAAGTATTTAAGAATCTTTCACTCAAACTATAACATAATCATATGTTGAGGAAGTAAGCAAGTTATTCATAACATAGTATTAAAGAAAGGATGATGAATAAAAAACTATTTTTGATCACAAAAACAAATAAAACAAGACGATACTGTTCCTTGGCTCGAGGCTAAGCCTGTCTATAATTTGCGGCCTTTATACAAAAGGGGGCTTCTTCTCTCTTCTCATAATGTCACAACAGCCAATGGAGGGCCTAGGCCGAGCTTATCGATTTTCGCATCCCCATGTTGTATTTTTGTACATAAATAAAACGAACCTACCGGCATACAACCTCGGCATACAACCTAGTTGTATCGATTATGGTGGCGCCGTGTAGGTGGCGCCGTGTAGAAAAATTATTTTTGTATACTTTTGGATTTTGCATGTGCCGAGATTTGAACAATGGATACAACGTAGTAGACCAACGCACTACCAACTATGCCACGGGAACCACCACAAAATGGGAGGTTCTCATACAAAATGAAATGAAATCAGTTTTCACGTGGTTTTTACTTAAATATTGTACGGGTGCCACCTTAAGGATTGGCCGGAGGAAAATTAATGAGTGTTGTCCGCACATTTTACCCCTCTAAGATTTTGAGGGCGGAGGGAGCCCATTTCATAAAAAATTTATTTTATAGGGGAGCCCTCTTATGTGTTGGCGAGGTAAGACTGTTCGCGGAGAATGTTGGAGAGTGAAAAATAATTGATGTCTGTCTTATATTTTAACCCTATAGCGGCGGTTCTTCATCAACTGTCAGGTGACTGATCGACTTTCATAAAAATGTCAACCCATAAGGGTTGGAAATGTGGGGTAAGTATATTTAACTTTAAATGTTGGAAAATGAGAATTAATGGACATTTCGACCCTCTAGAATCATAAAAAAATCAAATTTTATGTGGGGGCTCTTTTAAGAATTGTAGATGGAGGGTAAGTATGAAGAACAACTCTACATCAGCTGTGGGATAATTTGGCGAATTTCCTCGAATTTTTTATAACTTTGACCTCGATCCGGTAACACTAACCTATACCTCAGACCTCTAATTTTTTGTTCAAGTATTTTTTCATCAAACCTCACAAAATTAAGGGTTCCAGCGTTTCCAAATCGAAATGTCCTGGACTATTCCACAGCTAATATAAATACTAAGTACATATGCACATATAAACTTGTTCCTACTGGAATTAATTGTGTTGGCAACCTTTGGAAATTTAACTTTAAAACTCTTCTCTTTCAAAAAAAAGAAGCAGAAATTTCAAATTTAAATATAAATAATTTTAAAATTTCGATTCACGTTTAATGAAAAAAATGCAGCTACAAAATTAAAAAGAAAAATTGTATACATTCACTTTCAAAATCATAAAAAATGTACACATCTTGTTACATGTTGCAATTATGTATATTATTTTGGTATAAGTCACTTTCACATAACTGAAGTAGATATATGGCAACGAATATCAATCTACTTTACAGGAGATGCAATTGAACTTTGAGGAGCTGCACATCTAAAAATAGTAAATAATTTTAAAAATTAAACACAAAAATAAAACTGTAATTAAAATTCAATAGTTAAGAAAGCAACCGCTGCTGTTGTTGGAGAGCTTCAATATAAACGTGATCACTTTAATATGCAAGTTGTCAAAAAGTGGTCAATGTAGAATTCAATTTAAACTTAGAATGGGCATCATTCTATATGTATAAAAACCACGTTTAAAAATAAATATTTTTTTTATAAAAAAATAACTCAAACCATTAAACCAATTAACAAAACAAACAAGTGCAGATTGATTACTTTAAAAATAGAACAAAAACTTTCACATGTCGCCTAGCAACTTTGCGTATTTGCTCATCTTTTTTTTCTGCTCCCCATCGTTTTGCCTTTTTTTTCGTCTTAATTGTTAAATAATTCCTCAAAATGCCACAATTATACTTTTACCATTTGCTAATTGTATTTGATGATGGCAATGATGTTAATGTTGATGATGACGACTACGGTTATGTGATCACAAAAGCAAGCACTGACAAAAAAAGGGACACACAAATTTTCCAGCATATTTTTTCTAACTAATCGCATTGTTGACATTTTGTCAACAACGACAACGGCAGCAACAACAACATACAACGTTACAGTTAGTTACAAATGCTTCACGATTTGTTGACAACTTGGAACATTGCACGCTCGAACATCAAATACAAAAACAATAGCAACAACCAAATAGCATGCAGTGTATTTGGTATTTCGTCTTCGCTTTGGAAAATATTGATGAACAACAACGATTGCTACACACATACATACTTAGCTGCTAGCTACTGCATACATACAATCAATGATCATGTTAATTATCGCAATGATGATGATGTTAATGTTGCTGATGATAAGTAAAGTTTAAACTTGTTAAATTTAAAATAGAAAGTAAATATGAAAATGTTCGATTAATTTACTGAGATATGCAACAATACTTAATAGTAATAGTATAGTGGAGTGAGTGCAATGATGTTTATTCCAAAGTACAGCATCTTTCTTAAGTCTTTTGATTTTGACGGTAAAAAAGGTTTTCTAGAAACTATCTTAAAAATATATTCATTTAGATGTATCTACATGGAAGGCTTTTGTTGTTGTTAGAAAACTAGACTCAAGTAAAATATTTTTTATTTAGTATTTCTATATGGCCTTTTAAATTTCACTATAGTTACTTATTCAAAATATGTAGTCTTATATGTAGTCTCTGCTACTTAGAATTTTTATGAATTAATATATAAAATTGAATGAAGAAGCAATAAGCAACTGCGTGTAGCTTCTACATACTTACATAGTACGTGTAATAGGTAGTAGCAACAATCACGATTGTTGTCGATAATTATTTCGATGTGTTTATTGATAAATACTGCCAATATACGATTGTGTTGACAATAATAACAGCAGCAGAAAGCTATGACAATAGTAATACTCGTAAAATAATTTTTATTTTATGAGTGTGTATGTAAATATGCCATGCATGCGTTGTTGCCGTTAACTGTGTAGACTAGGAGTACATGAAAACATTTACAAATTATCAATTAAAAATACAGTCAAAGAAAAAATGAAAAATGAAATGAAAAGAGGCGAAATAAATAGAAAATAATTAGAGAAAGAAATTTGATTTCCATTTTAAAAATTTGTACAATTTTATTATTGCAATTGCAGAAAATCTTTAGCAATAGGTCAATCACCTGTACGTGCTTGCAGTAAATAATTTAAAAGTGTGCGTCACAATTTACATACACACAACCATACAAAATTTATATCCTCTGTACACATATACAATTGCTCGCCTGTTTGTATGTATTGCCGACTAACTAAGTATAACACTTACTTACACAGTTGAAACTACACTGTTTAAGAGATAGTGCTGATATTTAGATACAAGCAATGCATGAGATGCACAAATGAATATAATCTGCCAAATAGAAAACGAAAATTTATTTTAAACTATTTGTGTGTGTGTGTGTTAAGTCAAAGTGTTGACAACATTTTTCATTTGTTGGCTGTGGGTTGCCTGAGGCTGATTTGCTTTTTAGGTGTAGGAGTCTTTGAATGCAAATCACCAAAATTCAAGCAATGAACAATGCACGCGCATGTATTTGACATATGTCAATTGAAATGTTAAATGCAATTTTTAGCTTATGTAAACGAGTGAGCGTAGAAGATTGAGTGAAGCCCACGCTATCATTAGCACGGTGTACAAGTATAAGTAAGAAAATTATTGTTTTAAAAATTACACTGTACAACAGCAAAATTGTATCAGAGCTGCGGCCCAGTTTGTGGCCACTGATCACAAATCAAAACAAAAAAAAAAAAGATTATTTTCGGGTCACGTTAATTTAAGAGTATATTTGTAAATTTATGTTTTTGTGATCATTTGATAAATACGCAATTTTAGGAGTTTATGATGAAAAACAGGAAATATCATAAAATTTCTATTTTTCGTTTAGCTTTTTTTCAAAATTTGATAACTTATACAAAAATTTTAAATTTTAGAGTTCTGGATGAAATAGAAAACATATTTTTTTTTTAAATGAAACAAAACTGTTTTTTAGTAAAAAAAAAATATTGTAAGAAAAATATGAGTTTTAGATTAATTTGCGGCAATTAAAAAACCGCAAAAATGTCCATTCTTTAACTCCTACATTATAAAATTTTCCTAATGTAGCTTGATACAGATTAGTGATCAGCGGTAAAAAATACTCAATATAAACCGGGCCACAAATCAGATACTGCTAAAGTCTCACTTTGTTGTACAGTGGTATTATGGTAAACTAAAGAACTATGTTGATAGAACGATAAAAAAAGGATATGGTAAATTGTTCTATACAATTTTTTATTATATTATTAAAAAATTTTCAATATCAACAAAATGTCTGCCCTAATTGGTTCCTATCCCATTTACACTTTTAATCACGTCTTTGCAAATTATCTAGCCTTAAAGCATAGAATCTAATAAGTAGAAAAGATTTCTATATACATTCGGCGACATAAAATTTCGATCACTTTTTTAAGCAATATTAGCTGCTTTTTATTCGCCAAGTAGTTACGATCATGTTGTTTAATGTCTTCTTCGTTGTATTATCATTCACAATGAAACAGCTCAATAGCACTGGCAACTGGAGGTGATCTTCCAGCACATAGCACACACATGCAGAAGCATTTCACTTCTTTGCTATATAGCTCATTTGCTTCAAAAATTTTGAGAAAAACGCATTTATAATTTTCAATTTACCTGTCACTCCATACAATTGGTAAAGACAAATACTATTCTCACGTGAAGAGTTCATAAGATACAGATATGGTTTCGATAAAGATATCACAAAAGATGAAGCCTTAATAATGGTTATTTCTGTATAGTTAATTCGCGTTTTTTTTATTTATGACCATCTTGCAGTAAACTGGTTCTTGTGCCCCACATTTTAAATTGATTTTTGGATTACTTCTTTGTTTCAGAGGACGTTTTGGTACAGCTCGTTTTTGATTTTTCCTCACACTATTATTTTTCTTTCATAATTTAGTGATACATAACTAGGAGTGAGTGGCGAATAAAACGCAGCTATTAATATGTAAATATTCCATGTTCATATTTGATTACGCTTAATTGTCTATCTCATTTTTAACTGAATAAAAAAAGACTAATCCAGTCTTTTATTCGACAATTCATTGAATTTTTCTCAACTTCTTTAAGAAAATTTACTGAATCTTAAAACATTTGCAACTTTTTGTAATCTGACAATTTTATAGGTCAATCGAAATCCAAAACCACTAACCTACAATTATTATTTCTCTTTTTTATCAACATTTAAATAGATATAGCATTTCATTAGATTTGTATGTTTTGCGTTTATGATAATACCAAAATGAATGCATGTAAAATAATTTAATTTGATTGTAGTATAGTTAACAAATTCAACTAATTACGACGACCACAACCAGATCTATGAATGTTGTAAGCAATACTACAGATTACAACTACAAAAGTAAAGTATATGTAAGTGCCTTAAAAATTATAATATTCTCTTCAGAAAACAAAAGGAATAAAATTACTAATGCTAACAACAAAACCTACTCAAACATGCAACAACTGTTGCATGAACTGCGTGCAGACAAACGCACATTGGTTTATTGTTGTTACTGCACTGCTACATGTAGTTTGTTTAATTTTTTTTCGTTTAAAATTAGTTTTTATTTTATTTAAACAAACTACCAACCAAAAAAATAAAAAACACATTTACTTTTCATGACTTGCAACAGCACACGTTTATAGCGTGCGTGTTTTCTTATTGTTTTTTAAAGGAAAATTATTGCTATCTACTTATAGCTTGTTGTTGCTGTCTGTCTCTGCAATTGCTACTTTTGAGTGTAATTTCCGTTTTATGTATATGCGAGTAACATTTTTATTGTTTATATCAAAACATGGAAGTAGCAGCAGCGATACCTTGATAGGTGGGCCTCAATTTGAAGTTCGTTTTTTAAGTATACATCCTAGACTTTTGTATATTTTTTGTGAAGTTGTTGTTTAGGGGAAAAAAGAAATTATGCAGAAAATGTGTTTTCAAGTGAAAATGTTTATTTTACATTTACGTACAATATATCCTACATATTTGCATATGGGAATTAGTGTGTAAAACAAATATATGTCCAATTATATTAAACTGGTTATGTTGCTACAAAAATCAAAGCAATACCACCATGATGGTGATGCTGCAATCAATGGGGTGAGAAATTACATATAATGAAAGAGAGGACAAAAAATTCATTGCAATCAATTCATTACAATCCGTACAGAACCCCTAATTCAACCCTTGAACGGATGAATACGTGGTAAACACGTTTACAATTAATTTGAATATTGAATGTCTTGAAATAAAAGACTTGAGCAGCCAACTACACAAACCAGGCACACGAATATGACGTTAAATTTAATTTTCTCTTACATATGTATTTATATACGAGAAGTTAAAATTGAAAAAAGAAAACAGCAATAAGCTTTATTGAAATATATTATTTACAAAAAGGCCAGAGCTTCCGCTTTTTTTGGAGTTAAAAACAAAAGTTAAAAACAAACAATCGTGAATAATTACAACTACGCGTACAGAAATTAACTGTTGTATATGGTTCCATGCAGTTCATTAGCTGATCTTAACCTTTGCCATACTAAGTTAAAAAAGATATACAACAAGAAAAAAGAACACCAAAAAAGTGAAACCTACATATTAAAAATGAATTTGTTGCTGCCTTTTCTGTATTTCGTTTATTATTTTTTTAATCTCAAATCTAAATCAGCCATCATAATAAAGAGTATCACACCACAAAAGTAGCTGCTTTGTTGAAACTTCAAGTACTTTGCCAACGATAGCAGCAGCAGCAGCTGCTGTTGCTGCTTTCACAAAAATGCTACTTAAATTACACTAAAGTATCAGATTTTACTCTTCATTTCGTATATTTATAAAATGTTTTATATACTCATAGGTAATAATGGTCAAAAGTACAAATATAATACATTCAATAATTAAAAAGAAAATAGAAACTTTTTATTTTTTTTTCATAAAAAATTATCCATTTCACGATCATGATGATTAAGATGATGTTTAATAAAATAAAAAAAAAACGAAAAGAAATCAGTTTCGTTTTCTGAAATTTACTGTATTGTAACAACAAAAGTATGTTAGATCTTCACATCATTTACTCGTAACTACAAATATTATGCATTACAGTGTGTGTGCAAATTATGCTGTCACCTCAATTTCACTTACATAAGAAATTAAACGAAAAATAATTAAAATTTCAACGTATCCAAAAATAATTTTTCTTTTATTTCTACAATAGCAGAAGAAAACATAAGACAACTTTTCAACAGCAATTGAAACCGGTTTTAAGCGCTTAAATGATTTAGACCAGCTTTTTCTTAAAAATCTAATAAAATCTAATATTTAAGCCTTATTGATCTAGAAAATTAAAGAGATTGGTATAGATGTTAAAATCACGAACAACCGAAACAATCCTGGTGGCAATTACAACAGATTTGGTGAAAGCTGTCTTGTTGCGCGGCTGGGAATTTGAACATTAACGGGAGACTTTAAGGAACTGTGGTAACGTAACACTATATGTAGAATGCAATGCGTAGCATTTGTAACCATATCGTTAACAATTTTAGGAGTTTTTAATTTTGGTTCGATTCTTATTGTACCAGAAAAAAACCATGACAACTTCAAGACACTGGCGTGTCTATGATTTGAAATGAGTTGAATTTTTATAAAGTTTCAAGTTTTACCTGTTACACTAAACGCTGCTATAATTTGTAAACATACTGTAAAGTGATGTTGTTGGAAACTATGTATACAGGTACGTGATTAAAGGAAAACTAAGTTGCCAACTTTGTTTAGTTGCTAACTTCCATTGCATCTAATGAACAAATAAACAGACAAACGAATAAATCGAATGAAACGAAAAACGAACACAAACGTAATTGAAGCGTAAACATTTCAAATATTTTTTTTTTTTTTTCAATAAAAGTAAATGCTTACATTGTTGCTGCAGTTGCACTAGTTGACGATATTAAGTGCAATTTTCACTTATTTCTAAAGATTTTCTGTAGTTGAATTCGATTTAGTGCCGTTTTTCTTTTTTGGCTATGAGAGACCATTAGTTTTTTTTTCATAGTTATTTAAAAAAAATTCGCAACGATTTATAGGAATTTTAGCCAACAAAATAATGTAACTGTAAAATGCGGAAAATGCGTTTGGTTTGTACATTTGGTATTTTTGGAAGAGTCCAGTTTTTGTGGTAGTGCATTTTATTGAAATATTTAAAAAATGAAAAACAAAGCTATTTTGTAAATTACATAATAATGATGTATTTAAAAAGAACATGTGATGTGATATTTTTTCTATAGCGGACTCCAAATGGGAACGATTATGAAATGTTTTTCGGTAGGAGAAATTCTTCAATTCATTTGTTCAATTCATAGATATAAAAATCTATACCAATAAACTAAAATACAGTAATTTCTGTCTCCACTCACTTGGAAAACATAAAAAAAATCATAAATAGTAATTTGAAGTAATTTCCTATAAAGCATTTATTTTCATTTTGAAGCTAATTTATATTGTAAAACTTAACTCGTTAACATTTTCAGTTTACAACTTTTTACACGCCCATTAACACATACTTACACATAAACATGTTTGGCATGATCACACGCACAAGCGGCTTTGTATGTGTGCGTGTGCCTGATTTTAAATTGAAGAAAGTTTATAAACGCTTAAAGCCAATAACTTATTGACTAGTGCCAAGTTTTGTTTTTCCTTTCCGCATATCAATCTCTTA
Organism: Palloptera scutellata; assembly: GCA_958295655.1. Classification (NCBI taxonomy): domain Eukaryota; kingdom Metazoa; phylum Arthropoda; class Insecta; order Diptera; family Pallopteridae; genus Palloptera; species Palloptera scutellata. The sequence continues at coordinate 44,474,356 of OY282451.1, forward strand.
CGAGTTTCGACTGAGTCTCAAAAATACACACACAACACCAATGGCAGTGGAGTTACAAAATTTCCTTTCATAAAATTATAAAAACTAAAAATATGCAATTCGCTTAAATACTTATTGATTTGAAAAATCGAATGTGCGCCTGACAGTTATTAATGACCAAAAGCCAAAAAAACACTTGACATTTTAATTAAATTACCTTTTTGGGCTATTATTGCAACGGCTGCCAAATCAGTTGGACAAAATTCCAACATTTGTTAAATTGAAAAGCTTTAGAAGTGCAAGCGATTTTTCACAAATACTTCGCGAACAAGATAACTAGTGTTGGGCAGAATCGATACTTAAAGTAGTAAGTAGTTGATTCTCAAAAGAATCGTTAGTACTCGATTCTAGAATGTATCTATTTTGAGTACTCAAAAGTACTCAGTACTCAAGATCGAATCGATACTTGTATGCAGTATCGCATTGATAATGTGCACTCAGCATCGAATCGACTCATGTGTTTAGTATCGAATAGATAACTTTTTCTATCTTCTTTTATTTTAACTTAAAGTAAAGTTACTACATTGGATTCAATTCATTAAAACCAAAACAGACAAGAAAGAACAAGAAAAGTTTCATAACATTTCAGCCCTGTAGGTTATCATGGCAAATTTACAAACATACATGAAAAACGACAAAGTCTATAAAGAATTGCAGCTATTCAAAAATATGATCATATTCAAGTTTTAAGTTTTTGTGAAATTTCATTCGACCGACTCTGAAATTGAAATAAGTACGGCAAAGATATTTTGCAGCAAGTTCGTATAAAAGTGGAAAATTTTGAGTATTTACCAAAATATTGTTAATATTTTTGCACTAAAAGTTCAGTAGTAGTTTTTGGATTATTGTTTGTGAAGGACCTAGAAATCCAAGATCAGTTCTTCTCAGTCTCTTCTTGTCGATGCTGATAATTGTTTAGCAGACAAAATATTTTGCACGTATGTGTCTGAGAATGAGAAACATTATCGAATCCAATGGCTTTAAAACGTGGGTCTAAGTAATAAGCTTTTTACACTGTCCTCCCAGATATTTGATGTTGGTGGCATTGAAGTGCCCGTTCTTCAAACGTTCTTTCATCTTTCCCAAAAATGTGTTAAAAGAAATCAGCTGTTTGACAAAAGTGAAACGTGCTGCCAGATTGTAATTTCGTTTTCGGTAATGAAGTGAAATGGCGTACCAGAATTAAAATACGGCTTAAAATAAATTAATGTAAAAAACGTACCCGATTTTTTCAAAGAAATACCTGTTTCTTAAAAGTATCGATACCGAAGTACATAGTCGATATTCAAATTTACTCGATACTCAAAGGTACTCGATATTCAAAAGTACTCGATACTTGCCGTTACTAAAATTATCGGAATTGAGTGGCTGGTAAGTATTAATTGAAAGCATTAAATTTTATATTTTTTACAGATTGGTTACCTGGCTATGAGTTTTTTTCTTGAAAATTAAAAAAAAACCATTAATAAAGCGCAAGGTCAATCTTTGGAAATTTGTGGTATCAACTAAGAATATCCAGTATTTTCTCACGTGTAGGCAAACCATCAGTATTATTCATTTATTGCCAAGATAATAAGAAAACTAAAAATGTGGTTTACCATAGAGTTTTACAATAAGTATAAACTTTAAACTGCTTTGAATTACTTTTTTAATTATGCACAGTGAAACGTGCATGGGGTCCGCTAGTTAGATTATAAATAAAACGATTCAATATAATGCTTAAAGAGATTCCTAGTTATCGAGAATGCACATCTCATTGTTTTGAGACCTTGTTAAATTCAAGCAAGGCCCTTGTGATTCGCGCATTTATTAGATAGTTAGTTTTCAAAGTGGGTACATAAAAAAAAAGGAATATGGAAGCGTAGATGAGGTGAAGGTACATTAAATCTAATCTTTTCAAGTAAAAATGGGGAATCAATATTTCCATAAATCAAGTCATACACAACCATGAGGGAATGTATGACTCTTCTGCTTTCAAGGGACTTCAAACTAATAAGTAAGCATCGAGCATTATACGAAGGAATAGACTCAACAAATTTTAAAGGTTGGAGAGCAAAATAAACAAATTTCTTTTGAATTCTTTCAATACGTGCAGAGTGTATATTGTAGAAAGGATTCCAAATGAAGGAGGCATATTCAAGTTTCGAACGCCCAAGTGTTGTACTCGTAAACAAGATTTTACGCATATACGGATCTTTGAAATCCCTGTCATAATGACGAATAAAGGCAAGGAGCGAATAGGTTTTAGGTATAAGGTAGTTTCCATGGTGAGAAAAAGTAAGCCTTATATCAAAAAGATATAAGTCTAGGAACTCCTCAACCGACTTCAACGCATTGTTAGATATACTATAGAAAAGTACTGACTAGATGATCTTACAAAACTCTTTTGAAAAAATTTTTTTATGTTAAGAGTCAATTTGATTCGTTGACACCAATCAACTAGGCGATTAATGTCCGATTGTAACAGAGCAGTGAGAGTCAAATTTTGATTCTGCAAAGAGTTTTAAATCATCAGCATACAATATATAATGTGAGTAAGAGAAGCAGATTCCAATGTCATTAATAAACATAATGAATAATAGCGATCCTAGGATGCTACCCTGCGGAACGCCAGAAGAGGCCACAAAGGACAGCGATTTAACATTTTCAATTTCAACGTGGCATACCCTATTATGAAGGTAGGACTTCAGCCACGCCAGGAAAGTAGAGTGAATATCTAAGCATGCAAGTTTTGCAATTAATATATTGTGAATAAAGTGATTGGAATCTCAGTGTACTCTGCCCAATCTATAAGAAAGGTGATTCCACGATCTGCGCCAACTACCGTGGGATAAGCCTTCTTAATATTGCATATAAGGTTCTATCGAGCGTACTGTGTGAAAGACTGAGGCCCATCGTCTACAAACTGATTGGACCTTATCAGTGTGGCTTCAAGCCTGGTAAATCCACCAACGACCAGATATTCACACTACGCCAAATCCTGGAAAAGACCCGAGAAAAACAGATCGACACCCATCATCAATTTGTCGATTATAAAGCCGCCTTCGACAGCACGATTAGGGATCACTTGTACGCCGCAATGTCTGATTTTGGTATCCCTGCAAAGCTCATTCGTCTTTGCAAAATGACACTGACCAACACCACCAGCGCAGTGAAAATTGGGACAGACCTCTCCGCACCATTTGATACCAAAAGAGGTTTCAGACAAGATGACTCCCTATCGTGCGACTTCTTTAACCTTATGCTGGAGAAAATAATTCGAGCTGCGAACATCGACATCTCTGGCACTATCTTCTACAAGAGCGTCATGCTGCTAGCATACGCTGATGATATTGACATCATTGGCAAAAACGCTCGAGCAGTCAGTGCAGCATTCTCCAAACTGGAAAGGGAGTCTCGTCGTGTGGGTCTAGTGGTGAACGAGGACAAAACGAAATACCTTGTGTCAACAAACAAAGAGTCACGGCGTCTTGGACAAAATGTCACTGTTGACAACTATACTTTTGAAGTCGTCAAGGATTTCGTATATCTAGGATCCAGCATAAACACCAACAATAATGTCAGCCTTGAGATCAAGCGGAGACTAACTCTTGCCAACAGGTGTTACTACTCTTGCCAACAGGTGTTACTACGGGTTCAGTAGGCAATTGAGAAGTAGAGCCCTCTCTCGACCGACGAAAATAACGCTCTATAAGTCCCTCATCCTTCCCGTCCTAATGTATGGCGCAGAGAGTGGATATTGACCATCAATGATGAGAGGCTGTTAGGAGCGTTCGAGAGGAAGATACTCCGTAAGATCTACGGTCCAGTATGCGTGGACGACGTGTTTCGAATAAGATGGAACGATGAGCTGTATGAGCTGTACGCCGACACTGACATAGTCAAGCGTATACAACTCCAGCGGCTGGGTATAAACTGGCTGGGTCATGTTGAGCGAATGGAAGAAAGCGCTCCGGCTAGAAGGGTGTTTTATTCGAACCACGGTGGAGGAACACGCAGAAGGGGACGTCCTAATCTCCGTTGGAAAGACCAGGTGCAGGGCATCCTGACTACACTTGGCCTTATCAACTGGCGCCAGCGCGCGCATAGCAGAAGTGACTGGCGAAGCTTTGTGGAGGCAGCCAAGACCGATCATCGGTTGTAGTGCCAGCTAAGTAAGTAAGTAAGAATAAAGGTATTCCAAACAACTTTGAATCAGTCCATTGACCTTTACTCTTAATGCATTTCTCATGCATAAAATAATGTCCGTTAATTTGTACAGGATTCAGATTCCTCAGAATTCAAAGGTTTCTCGTATTTGTATTACTAACATACCATATTTATGCATATTTATTTGCATAGGGAAAGTATGCATAGCAAACGTAATTAATTATCAGCTGAATTGTAGTTTGTAAAAAACGGAAATGTTTTCATCATATTTTTGAAATATGATGTTCCGTCTTGTTCAACATATTTTCCATAATATTCAAATCAATCAAATTTGCATAAAGTTTTTTCCTCCAATAAAACCTTAACCCTAGCTATTGCCTGGAAAACACTTTCACGCTTTTGTTATGCAAATTAAACAATTAAATTGAACGTAAACATTATGGCTAGAAAAGCACCAACAGCAGCAATAGCACCAACAAACTACCATACACACCTACAGTGTGTGAATATATTTCATTTTCCTTTTGTATACCAAAAAGAGGAAAAAAGCATGGAAATTATTTTTCACAACAGCAGTTACCATATGTAGAAAAACGCAACCAAACAAAGATCAACTGCTCTCATGGGTGAAGTTGAGTAGTTTTCATTTTCGTTGGCATTAAAAATTGAGTTTATTACGTACCTACCTACTCGTATATTTTTATAAATGGCAAGTATACATAAGTATGTGTGTATTTGTATATTTAAGAAAAATGAGTGTTAAATTATAACTAACTGAGAAATATTCATGCAACCATAACAATTTATTGCAGCAAGTTGATAGATGGACAGACAAGCCAAACAGATGTGCAAGTAAGTATCGCAGAAATTGCTGAATGAAACATCATATACATACACCATATAATACTCTTGAATATGTACGTACTTACACACATACATACATACATATGCGATACTCTACTTGCCTGCACAAGTCATTGACATTTTAATACATTGTTGTGCAAAATAAGTATGTATATCCTAAACTAAGATTTCTTTGAATGAAATACGAAACTTTTTCAAAATAATCAATCAAAAAGTTTTAGCCATTTTTCTTTCATCAAATCAACACACAACAAATTTTTCTAAGTAGTTGTCGGTGGTCGGTCGATCGGTCGGTTACTGCGCAAATTGTGCTGTAGGTGAGGACAACAAAACAGACCAGAGCCGGAAAGGCACCGTCACAGAACATTAGAACATGGTTTCAATGTCATCACTTTGATGATGATGCTTCGATATTTTTGGTTTTGGTTAGTTTTAGTGTTATTGTTTTTTTATTTCTTTGTGAAATCCGCTTAAATGATACTTTTGTATATTGAAAAATTAAATTACATGCTTAATTAACGCACCATTGATTTAAGTATTTTCTCTTCTTCTTCAGCTAAGTATTTCGTCTCTGAAAATATTTTCTTGTCTTGTTTTGTTTTTTGTAACTGACCAATACAAGTCATCAACTTTCTTTTGTTCATTCGATCGTTCTTCTGAAGTGTGCCTAACGATATCTGTGAGATACGCGTCGACTCCAAAATTAAATTATAATTAAAAAACTTATATAATTTTTTGGCACATCAAAATTGAAAAAGAAAAAAAAAACAAAAACAGAAAATCAAACTTTCTATTTTAGATTTTTCATTCCGCATAACGTCATACAACTATGAAAATTTACAGAGAAAAAAAAACAATTAAAATGTTAAGCTTTTATTTTATATTGTGATTTAAATAGTTAAAAGAAAACACATACTTTTGACCTTAACATTTTCGGTTTACTTCAAGTCGATGAATTGCAAAAATGCGAATTTCAATTTTTATAGTTTGTTTGACTTTTTAATGCGTCGCGCTATGTCTCCTCTCATCTTTTCTTCCACATTGTGTTTTAGCAGTAGACGCAGCTACTCACAACAAAAGATTTAAGCAGCAAACTTTGTGCTTTGTGAAATGCGCTCTGCGTTATACTTTCCATTTGTCGTTGTTGTTGTTGATATTTTTGTGATTTTTATTTGTCGGTTGGTACACTGACTGGTGGTGTTGGTGGTGGGCGCGTTTGTTTCTTTTTTTCCTGTTGTGTTTCTTCAAAACTAATTAATGCACGTAAATTCCCATCATATTTTTGTTTTTGTTTTTGTAGTATGTATGATGTGCTTTTTTGTATATCCAAATCAGTGGTAAATCGACCCTCAGCTGTTTTCTTAAGATTTTGTGAATACTTTTTCAGGTAAACCTTGTAAAGCGTTACTTCAGCATTTCAACTGAATTCTTTTGGTGCGAAAGTTTATTAAACTTTTACAAAAAGTTACTTAATATTTCTTGTGGTGGATCAAGCGTCACAATTATGTATAATACTGAATTTTAATAGCGAAACAATAAAATTGACCCAATGCGAGGGTATCAAGGAGAATGGTAAATAATATACTAGAGGGCTTCGTTCCTCTTAGGCCAAAAGAATGTCGACTTTCTATGCATATTAAAAATTTAAATTTTTGAAATTCATTAAAAAAATGTTATGGATATGAAGTAAGTACTTTTAGAATTTATATTTAAATGAACAAACTCAAGTATGCAGAGCACTTTATAAGATAAAATTATATTTGAAAAATATTCACTCACAAAAGAGAAGGCGCCAATAAATTCTAAACTTTGTATATGATTGACCTATTTCTTTGTGTCAAAAAGAATATTTATAAGGAATTCATGTTACGTTTTTAAAACAAGCAAAAAATATTAAAATCAAGAAATAGTGGAATAGAAATGGCCAATTCACTAAATAAACTAAAAAATTAACTAATCAAAAATGCTGCGCACACATTCCAAAAATTACGAAATGTAGAAAAGAGTTAGCAAAAAACATAGAAGAAATTCTAAATATAAAAAATTTACATCATCGCCATCATTATTAATGAAATGTGCTAAGAAAAAACTAAGATAGGGAGTGAAGAAAGGGAAAGAGAGGACAAGTGAAGCTTTGAATTTTTAAGCTTTTCTTTTTTTATTTTGCTGTTAAAAAATTAATCGCATATTTGCAGTAAAGATTTGAAGTTTTTGATAACAAATAAATTGTTCTTGTAAATAGAACTAGCTATTATTTTTTTTATTGGTGTTGTTGTTGTTCGGTTTGCTGTTAATGTTGTCAGCACACATTCTACATAATACAAAAACTGGTAATTTGCAAGTGTACAAGAAGATCATCGTCAATAGCAATAGCAACAAATAGAGACGCAAAATGAAGACTTGAACCTTGAAGCGTTTTTTGTCTGCTGTTCATTTTCCTACCTGCAATATGCATTTTTATTATTAACTATTTTTGTTAAATTTTCTTAAAAACATTGTTATTGTTACTGGAGCTTTGTGGTGTTTAAGAGTATTTCCTTTGAAGTAAGTATATTGTTTTGTTATTGTTGCAGTTGTTGATTGTGTATTGGCCAATTGCAGAAACTGTTAAATTAGCAACAAAAACAAAGCAACAGGCAGCAGTGAGCAGCAACAGCAACATGTGAATGCGTATTATGCAATAGGTATAAAAAAATCAAAATTTCAACAAAAAAAAAACACCGCTAATGCAACAACAACAACAACAACAGCAATAGCAATGCATCACACGCAACACCATAACTGGCAAACTGACGGCAACCCTCCCCAAATGATGATGACGACGACGTTAACTTACGATGATGATGACGACGTTAACTTACGATGATGATGACGACGATTTTCTTGTAATTTTTGCGTTGCTGCTGTTGTTTTTTTTTTCTTATTTTTTTGTGAGAATGAAGTCAACTTAGGTAGTGTCTGTTGCTGCTGCTGAAAATTGTCGGTATGACTGACATTTCCCATCATCAAATTGCTATTGTTTTTGTTGTAATTTAGTTTTTCATATTCTTACAACACTCATATACACACATAAACTAAGTAATACCTACACTCCGACAAAGACCATACATGCATGTACATATATGTACGTAGAAAAACTGTTGCTTTTTAAGGTCTTTTCTTGCGTTTTGTCAGTGATGGAGGCGCATCTTTAAAATTTTACATTTAATTGTTTTTGAAAAAATTGCAGTTGTGTCTGTTGCTGTCTTTATCATAGTTGTTATTGTTGTTGTAATTGTTATTTACTAGCTACAAGTAAATTTGCAAACTAATTGCCTCCCACAATGTCTCGTGATATAAACACAAACACTAACTACTTACATACTACAATAGTAAGTGGTTGGTTTAGGTAGCATATTTAATCATCATCAGCACCAGCAGCAATACTAAGAGCGCTTATAGCAACAGCATCTTCATCTTCGTTTGTCGTTTGTCATCATTATTTGCTGCTACTTTGGCTGCATTTTTGTTGTTGTGTTTTTTGTATTATATTGCCATTATTGTCATCTCAGCTAACAACAGCAGCAATTTTTGCAACACCTACTGCAATTTATTTTATGCTATTTATTATTACCTTAAATTGTATTCATTCTGCATCTACTTATTTATTTACTTTAGGTTTGCATTGAGTTTGCAGCGATTGGGATCGGGTAAATAAAGTAAAATTATAAATAACTATTGGATGATTAAAAGTCATACATGAAATATAAGCCAAACTCTTGTTTTAATTTTACTTTTACATATTTGCACGCTTTAGAGATTCAAGTGAACTTGAAAATTTTACATGTCATTGCAGTTTCACTTCAAATTTATTGTTAAACGATCTGTTTTTTACATACAAGGTTCATTTGTGTAGACCTTGAAAGAACAGTTCAAATGTGTGTCTAACAAAAACAATAAAAATAAGTGGTTAATCCTCACCTACTAGCATTTGACTAAGACGTTCGCAGCTCTAAAGGCATAAGTTCAATTTTTTAAGATTTTGAATTTAAAACACTGGGTAATTTATTTCAAATAAATTTATGTTATCACGATGTACAGACATTTTTCAAATATTGGACGCTATCTGCAGAAACTTAATATGTGATTAATAACACGCTGAAGGAAAACATAGTCCAGCACGTCCTGGTTTTTTTAAACTGTATTTCAAGGTGAGATCAAAGTAATAATAAAGTATAGTATATAGTTTAATAGCTAGTGATTTGATGTCTGTCACAGAAATGTTCCTGATATAAAGATAAACATTTCTTGTTTACCCATAATCACTCCAACTCTTCTAATTACTTCCATATTAAGGGTGTTTTAGTAAATTTCACATACAAAAATTCTAGGTACTTTATGCAAAAACCGAGTACGAGTATATAAAAATTTAGATATTTATTTAATAAATTACCAAAAACCATCAAGAATGGCGTGTATGTTAAAACAGAAATTTTTATCTTTTCATCGGGAACAACTTTGTCTCAGACAACAAATCTCGAGCTTTTAAATTACTTTAAAATATTACCTCTTCTTAAGTTTAAAAAATTCCAATAGTTATCTGCAATTGATATAACATTATTGTAGTAAGGTAGAAGCAAAAAGGCAAACAATGTATATATTTATGTATGTATGTGTAAATACAAATACCTACACATGTTCACAAAGTTACAATCTTGACTTAAACTAAGTAGTAGATACTAAAAATATATTTTATTATTAAATTCTTACATTAAGAATGAAAATGAGAAAGCTTAAATATTAAATATTAGTATTGTAAATAAGCAGGAAGTGCAAAGATAATTTAAAATAGAACAAAACTCAAAACACAAAGCCACAATAGTGACGAGTTGAGTGAGTAAATTAGAGTAAAACTATATAAATATAAGTACATACATACTCGTATATTAAATATTATCGTGTATTCGCCTCAGTGTAACGTATTTGCCTGCTTGCCTATAAAACATGTTCTAAACGCACTTGTGTACTTAAAACCACTTTAATTGAAATAGCCTTTAAAATTAATTTTTGAATAATGATTTTAATTAATACTTAAGTAGGATAACTACTACTTATTTAGCTCGCCATATTTATATGATCTACAAAACGTTTAGTGATTTAAATATTTTCATGTACATATGTACTTGAGTAGTAGTATGATAATTGAGTGCAAAATCATCAACAATAATCGAAACGAAGTCGTAAATTTACATATATGTGAAAATCAAACTAGAATTGTTAATAAATTATTGCAAACATTTTCTCTATTAGTACAAAATTACAACAAAACGCCTCAATTTCAATTAGCAGAACTAGAGTTTTGTAAAATTTGTGTAGTTAAATTAATGCAAAAGAATTTTTTCTTACACCTCAGGTTTTTTGCTTAAGTCTTTTGTTTTAACTTGATATGGAATGAAAATAATTTTAAATTAACTGAATATTTTTTTAATGAATCAATTCCAAGAAAAATGTGACTCAAAATATTTCTAATCTGTTTTCCAAAACTTCTACATAAACAATAAACTAAACGGCAATGTCAAATTACTGGTGTATGGTAAATGCATGAAGCATTATAAAACAAAATCTTTCATTGTTTAATATCTAGTTTGTTGCTAAAGTCTTTCGTTTTGAAATCGAAATAGATTGCAAATGATTTCAAATTGACTGAAGATCTTTTCGTAGATTACGTATCAATTCAATGAAAAATGTGGTTAAAACTATTCCTAAACTTCTAAACAATAAATCAAACGGTGATGTTGAATTTATGGTTAAAATACTTAAAATCATTTTTTATATGATTTTATATTTAGCTCGTTGCTGAAGTTTAAAAAAATTTGTAAGCGGGGATTCCGAAAATATATAAGATTTAAATTTTGTGAAATTTCAATTCAAATCCGTTTTTGTGTACATTCTTTGGCTTTCTTAAACGTATTCCTTTAAAATTATTAGGATAAAAATTACGTTTTTGAGCCTAAACTCTTAAAACTTACCTTTAATTTTAGCTTTAGTGCGCAAAATTTGTGTGTTTAATCAATTGGAGTTGCTCGCGTTGCAACGCGAAAATTTAATTTGCAAAAGGTATTTGGATGTTTCTGTTGAGTATACGCCTCGGTGAACGTGTTTCTTATTTTACTCTGCACTAAAGTCACAAAAACTAAATGTAAATGTGTTGGTTTTCAAATGTTGTTTTGATTTTTTATTAAAAGTTAAGTTAAAGATTTTTTTTATTTAAATAAACATTATAAGTCCACTTTTAATGTGAAATTTTTAACTTGCAATTTTTATGTTTGCTTTTTGCAGCTATTTCGTGTTTTATAGTAATTTTTTAACACAGCTGCTTTGTGATTTAAGTTTGAGTTGTTGTAGACACAATTAATTTCACTTTTTTCCTTGCAGTTGTTGTTGTCGTTGTTGTTGCTGTTGTAGCTGTAACTGTTGTTATTACTGTTATTGTTATGTTGCCAACAGGTTTTTTCTTCACTGATTTTTGTTTCTTTATTATTAAAATTTTTTATGTCGATTGTGCGTTTAAATTATTAATTTTAACTTTTATTGGTGCCGCGTAAGTTGAACAGAAAAAGAAAACATAAATTTGCTTATTTTTGTTTCAAATAAAAACGTTTCACACCAACTCCAACTATAAGAAATAATGAAATTTATTTGCTTTTCAACTTTTTACAGGTTTTTTTACAACTTACAGATTTCTTTTTTTCTGTAATTTTCACCAACTAGAAAATTTTCATTTTTGTTTTATTTTGAAAATTTTCTTTCTTGCACAATAAAATGCAAATTTGTTTACTATTGCACAACATTTATAAAAAAAAGAAGAAGGAAAATGAAAAACAATCACAATCAAACAATTCAAACGTTGGGCTTTCGTTTTCAGCACCTGTCTTTCTGCCTGTCTGTCGCTAGCTTTGTTGTTCTTCTACTTCTGTCTGCCTTTGAATTTTCTTTCTGGTTTACTTTACACATTCAAATGTTAAGTTTAACTTTTAGCTTCAATTTAATTGACGAAAATAATCAAATCAAAATTAGCTAATCTTTTTAGTATTCGCTGTTGTTGTTATTGTTGTTGTTGTTGCTGTTGTTGTTTGATATACATATGCAGCGCGACAGCATCAACCAAAAATCCACCCAAAACCCAAACGCACTCGACAACTTACGCGACTCAACTGTTGCGGCAGCGTCAGCCCCAGCAAGTGGCCACTCACCGTTCATTATTTTTTCTTCATTCTCGTCTTTGCCTTCGAACTTGTCTTCGTTTTCATCTTTGTCTTCGTCTTTTTTTCGTTCGCTCATTAGTTTATTCATTCATTCGTTCGTTAGTTCGTTCGTTTGGTACCGTTCGGTGGTAGGAGTAATTCCATGGCTAACTTGACTTATTTTTATTTATTCATGCCATAAGTGTTTTTTTTACTTTGCTTCGCTTCTTTTTTAGTTTATGTATTTTGTTTGAGCCAAGCTTTCGATTCTCGGAGAAGAGACGCATACAAAAGAAGCGATTAAAAGCCAAAAAGCTTTTCGGCTCCCTGTGCACACAAAAATAATTATTAAATATTTACAATAAATGTTTGCCATTTCCTTTGCGCTCTTCAACTTAATTTAAAATCTTTAATTGTGGAATGAAAGAGATGATACATATTTTAATTTTAGTTACTAGTTACCAAATTTTGTGGAATTATAACTTTTCTTTAAGTGTACTTTAATATCAGAAAATTTTCAATTTCATTTGGCATGCAACAATTTTATAATAAAATTGTGCTAAAAAAAAACTTTCACAAAAGTTCAAACAGTTTCCCGAAGTTTGCCATGAGCTATCCAAATTATTTGAACCATATATTCTCCAGATGGTACGGGCAGTACTTTTGTAAGTCTATTATCAATAAACTACTTCAACTAGGATGTCGTGCTAATTATATAACAAAATTCAAATTTTAATTAGCATTAAGATATGTGTAAACATGTAGATACTCGTACATACTCGTACATGGACATGGACACATATGATTCAGAATGCAAAAAGCTCGGCCTAGGCCCTCAATGGGCTGCTGTGCAATTAAAAGAAAAATAAAACAATTTTATGTGTCAATAGGAAGAAAAGTTCTTCAGAACGTTTGCGTTTAAATTTCTTACGATTTTTGTTTGAAATGTAAAATTTTACGAGAAACTGATGGGCAGCGCCCTCTACCAATCGTGAGTATAAAAATAAAATAAGGCGCCATAAATGTATACACATAGAGGGCAGCGCAGCAAACTCTACCAATCGAATTAAAAAAAAAAAAGGCGGCATATATGTATACACATAGAGGGCGCTACCATAATTTATGTGGGCATCGTCGTTTATTTCATACTCGATTGATAGAGGGCGCTGTCCATCATTTCCGTGACAATTTTCGCTGCGACTATCGTCTTTTACTCCCGACGTAAATATAATAAACGATACCAAAGAAGTAAACTTTAAAACAAAAAAAAAAAACAAAAAGATTCAAATTAGTAAACTTTTGTCAAAAGCCATAAAAATACTGAAGCACAATGTTATTAATCTAAATATAGGATGAGCCATTTATAATTTAGAATATTCACAATTTTTAAAGTAAATTTTTAGTATTTCAGTCGTTCAGTCGTATATCGACCCATTTCGTTAACTACAAATGTAAAACTAATTTTCCGTTATAATACGAATGCCATTAAAGTTGCCACACTCAAATAATCAAGTAGTTCAAATACCACCATTTATGTATATAGGAACTGCTTATATCCATTGGCCTTTTTAAATTATGTAATTACCATATTGTCAGGATATAATTGAAGAAAGAGATCGTCATATTTTCTTTATAAATAAATTTAGCGATACATACATAGGTACTTACGGTATGTAAATTTTATCTCAGAAATCTGATAAAGTTGACTCTGACTAAGAGATATTTGTCGGTTAGATTTATAGCCTTTATATTGGGTGTTTTTTTTTTGAAATCGGAGAGCTTTAATAAAAAAATACAGAACATTTTTTTATTATCCATGAAATTGTCATTTTTTTAAATATCATTTTTTTGGACTTCCTGGACTTCCAATTTTCCACAATCACTTCACAATAAATCAGGCTATATTTCGGCAATATCCCGACGAATGCAAGTGCTCAATTATTTCAAAGAAAATAATTTAAATCGTAAAATCGCACGAACGAGGTGGCCAGTTAACAGGTCCATTTCGTGAAATTAATCGTTCGTCAAATATTTCTCTCAGTAAAGTCTGCAACATTAATGACTTTCAATTGAGGCACGGAAAAGTTAGTAATCATTTCTCTGTACCGTCCACCGTTGACTGTAACGTTCTGACCATCATCATTTTTGAAGACATATGGACCAATGTTTCCACCGGCCTATAAAGTGTACCAAACGGTGACTTTTTCTTGATGTAATGGTGATATGATCGTCCATCCACTTTAAAGAAAATCTTGCGTTAGATCTTGGTTTACGTGTTTACAAGATTCAACTTTTGTGAAAATTCGACCTGTAGATTATGCCATGTACGCTCCAGCCGCGGCGGCCACATATCATATTCAAATATTAATGTCAAAAAATGTGACACCCTATAATGTCATGAAAATTAACCTGTGAAGAAAAATATCTCTACTTTTATTATTTTGGTCCATACTAATGTACATAACCCAGTATACATACATACTTATATATGTAAAATATACATAACTATTTGGCGTCATCAATTTAAAACAATTTAATTTTATCTCTCGTTAAAGTTTCGTTCCATTCTAAACGGAACGAAAAGAAACAATGAACTTGTTAAACTTAACGCTTTTTAATTTTTAATTAATTATATGAGCATACAGAAAAAAATTTTATGGAAGATTGTGATAGATATCTGTTTCCATATTTTAGATACTGCCGATAAGAGAGAAAATAGTAGAATCCAAGAACAAAACAAATTGCTGTACACACACACGCACGTGTACATATATCCCAGCCGGCAAAATATGCAGTGAAAACAAATTACATATGTAGAATAAATACAGTATAACTGCTTTATAATGGAGAATTCTGCTTCTCCTGCAATTTTTCGATGAAACTCGCTGCATAACTCTTTAGACAGCTAAGTTGTGCAACTTTTATTCAATCTGACCTTATACGGCAAATACTTATGCTACATATATAATAGTGAAGCTGAGCAGCTTTTACACAGTTCTGGCCTTTAAAGCGAATATGTCGCATAAATCGTAATTATACAGTAAACGCATACAGCTTTACAGCTTTTATAAAGCTCGGCCTTTACCTTATAAATCGCTAAATAAGCATTAATGCAGCTGGTATACAGGTGCTGATGGTGGCGAAATTGGGAGTGCGTTGGCCTGTTACGCAGAGTTTCCGGGGTTCGAATCTCGGCACAGGCAAAATCAAAAAATAGAAAAAACCATTTTTGTACACGGCACGGAAGGCAATGGCAAACCTAAAAACTGCCTATGAAAAGCTTTTCATTCCGCCGTTCGGATTTGGCATAAAACTGTATACAAATATATGAAACACGCACAATATGAGTGGATGCGAAAAGCTCGACCTAGGCCTTCCTTGGGATGTTGTGCCATTAAATCAATAGGAAGGTATACTACAAAGGTAGTAGCGAGTTCGAATCCAGAGTGAGTAAAATTAAATAAATTTTAAAATAAATATATTAAAATAATAATAATTTTGTAACAATTCAAGAGATACATACAATATAAACAAATAATTCAAAAATGAAAATATATCGAAAATAGGCATATTTGACTTTATTATTTTGCAGTCAAATTGTGTCAGCTGGGATCCACTCAAGATAATTAAGCCAATATTTTTTTCCAAAATTTCTACTGATTTACATATTTTAAACATAAATCTTCAAAAAGCGAACGAAAAAATATAAATATATAAACAAAAAGTATAAATACAAAGCTTTCTTCTTCATACAGAGCAAAGTAAATTGCATCATCATCTCTATTGCTATCATAATTATTAACATGATATTGGTCATTATGAGATTATCAACTACGACATTGACATATGGAGAAGAGAGAAACAAAAACAAAATCGAGAGACAGCCAGATAGAGAAAAGCACAGAAGCATCATCAAAAAGAACCTCTTCATAGCAAATTAGTTTTAAACAAATAACTGTAAATTTTGATATCAAAATCTAATGACATTGTGAAGGTCAATATTTTGGCCTGCAGCGGCAATCAAATTAACAACAAAGCAAAAATCAAAAGCGAATATGTAAGTACATATTTATAAAATATAATATTAAAAAGTTTATTTTTATTTTTAAATTGATACATCCAACTGTTTTTTTTTTTTTTTGAAACCTGAAAATGCCCTTTTATTAGTACTATTTTTCTATCTGTTACTAATCAAAATGCCATAATTTGGTTTTTAATGAACTCGTGTATGTGGATTTAACATACTGAACTTTTATTTTCATATGAAATTAATATCGAATATTGCTTTTGAACAACAATAAAAGTAATTTACTTGTAATTCTCCTAGGCCCCAGATTTTTAAGAGCGGCCCGTGCTTTTTTCAAATCAACTTCTGTTGAATTTTGCTTATTTTACCATATGCTTTTGAAAAATGTTGGCCAGCTGTATTCTCAGATAGACTATGGAAAGATATGGCTTGGTTGGTGTTTTCGATATCAGATAAATTATTAAATAACATTTTGAAATATTTGTAGTATAAAATTTAACTTTTCGTACTTTGTGTCATGCAAATTTATTTAATAAATTGCAAGAACGTTACAAACATATTATACTTATTTATAAGTATGTATGTATGTATGTATATATGCACACTACTATCCATATAAATTTATAATTTTATAAATCATAGGGGGAAGTGGGACGCAATGAAAATAATTTTTACAACACAAATCAGACTTCTTTGTTTACAAAGAAAAATTATATCCTTTCATGTATTATATATGTACTTTAAAACTGGCAATCAGAGATATCACTTGGAAAAAGGGAATGATAGTGGGATTTGGAATATAACATAGTGCGACAATATTTGCGTTATTGGATGAATAATAGCCTGTCGGAAACTTAATTCATAAATAGAAAACAAATTTCTAAATGGTCCGTGTTTTGAGATATTCGCAATTAAAGTTTATGAGTTTCGTTTTGGCCGCGAAAGCCAATAAACTTCAATTGCGAATATCTCAAAACACAGACCATTCTGTGAAAAATCCAGAAATTAATTTTCTATTTATGATACAAGCTTTCCAACAAGCTACCATTCTTCCAATACCGAGGGGAAAGTCAAAATTTGTCACACTGGTAAAGATACAAACAACAACATTGACGAATCTGGCAACACTTAAATACCACGCATTCTTGTAAAGACGAACATAATAGCTGCAACATTGCATAATTGTGCCATTGTGCAAATTGCCACTGTCATCGATTTTAGTCGAATTCTATTTTGACACGCAACCGATGAAAAAAATTACAATTTATTAACCGTGAAATTACACAAATTGCTTGTCTATGTTATTTTCTTTGCAAATAAATTAAATAATGAGGTGTTCTATTAAATATTATTATTTATCATAGGTATAAAAAAGTAATCTGTGAAAATAGTGAACATTAGAACTAAAGTCATGTTCCCGAGTCCTCGTTCATTGTGTTCCAGTTTTCTTGTCATGATGCAATGACGCTGTCGCAGCCATTGTGTTCCTAGCGTAAGTTCTATTTAGGCTAACTATGTTAAGCTGAACAAATTAGGGATGGAGCGGTGAGTTGACAAAAAATCTACCAGAAATGAAAATATAAATAAAAAAGTTTAAGTATTTGAAGGTATGTATGAACTTTTATGCATTTTAATCTGGTAAAAATTACTATTGACTCTTTCTCTGATAGGAATTTTCCCTATCTTCCTTTATACTGATTACAAAGTGTGTATAAATTGCTCGAGTGAGAAAATAATTTTAAAATTTATATAAATACATATTGTCAGTATATATGTATTTATATTAATTTTGCTAATAATAATAATATTATCAAGAACAATAAATAGCATGCTGCTCTCAATGTCTGATACTTCCAACAACAACAACAAAACATACTAGTAATATCTAGTCTTCCACTATAAATGAACAAAAATGGCAAAAGCAAAGTAGAGAAATACATAAGAAGAAAAATATTAATAATAATCTACATAACTACTTACATACATACATATTGTACATAGTATAAAAAATATAACCTGAGAAAATTAATACACACAAATGCATTTAAACAGCAAAATTAATGAATTTTTAATGTTTAATGTTTAATTGCTTAATTTATGATGTTGGTTTTTTCCGTTCTTGTACTTTTATGTTATTTGTCTTTTTTTATATAAAGGGTGATTTTTTAAGAGCTTCGTTTACAAAAGTGAATGAAATTTTTATTTGGATCGATAAATCAATTCCTGCCATTTACTTTTTAAAGATACTTCCGCTTAATTGTTGCCCGCGACTACGCTTTAAGTGGTACATTCTGGTGGTCCAATTTTGGCACACTTTTTCAAAAATTTCGGACGGAATCTCACCAATGACGCATTTAATATTGGCTTCCTAAGCAGACATCGTGTTTGGCTTGTCCCTATAGACAAGAAACTTAACATACCCCCACAAAAAGTAGTCTAACGGGGTCAAGTCACACAATCTTGGTTGCATTGACTGCACCAAAACGTGAGATTAACTGCTCACCAAATTCGCCTCTTAATTGATGCATGGTTTTGCGTGCAGTGTGGCACCGTCCTATTGAAACCACATGGCGGCCAAGTCCAATTCATGCATTTTTGGCAAAAAAAAGGATGTTATCATCGAACTGTATCTTTCTCCATTGACCGTAACGTTGCGGACTTCATGGTCTTTGAAGAAGTACAGCCCAATGATGCCACCTGCCCATAAACCGCACCAAATAGTGCATTTTTCGGGATGCATTGGTAGCTGCTGAATTGCCTCTGGCTAGTCTTCACTCCAATTACGGCAATTCTGCTTATTCACGTATCCATTGAGTCAAAAAGGAGCGTCGTCGCTGAAGACAATGGGATAAAAAACGGATTAAATTTTGATAATAAATTTCAATAATTTGCAAACGTTGTTTAGGCGTAAGTCTATTCATGATGAAATGGCAAACCAAACTGAGCATTTTTTACTTTGAAACTTGTCAAAAATCATGCGTGAACTGTCCGAAACATTAACGTCAAAAACTAAGTATCAAAAAAATCACCCTTTATTTCTACTAGTTTACTTCCTTTGTTCATAATTTCTGTTATTGCTGTTTTTTTTCTTTTTTTTTTCAAAATGTCGGCTAACATTTTGTTAGACAAAAGTGAATACAAGAAACAACAACATCAACAATAACAATAATAAAAAATAAATAAATAAATGGAATGAAATAATTAAGTAGTTCAGCAGACAGGGCTTGCATGCATGATGCTCGGGCAGACAAGCAGGCAGGTAGACCAAATGGGAAGGAAAACTGACAGGCAAGCAGACCATCAGAGAGACATACCAACTGATAGGTAGACAAACAGACAGGCAGAAAGAAGTGGCTGCTGTCTAGTATGTCACTAAACCAGTGCAATGTTGTTCATGATTTAAACATGCAGAAATGTAGAAATGAATTTGAAATGAAAATGAAATTGTTATTCTCGTGAGTGTATGGTTCATATTACATCGTGTTTGTATAAATACTTTTGCAAATCTAACAATGATGTGAATTAAAGAAATCAAAGAGCAGAAAATTAATGTTTCAAATAAAAAAGAATTCAACCTACAGTCACATACGACGCAACATAATCGTGTAGTTCACGCTTCTTGCTCAAGTCTTTTGTTTTGCAGCATTAAACTGTTCTTTAACATTTTCTAAAATTCATTTTCTAAATGATCAATTTTTTTTTGTTTCTGATTCTATTTCAAATACATAAAATATAATTTAGAGTATTCATTTTATTTTTGTTCACTTCATCCTCCAGTTCCCTCTATTGCTATTGGTGGCTGGCATTCTAATTTCCGTCCAAAAATTATTTTATTTCCTCATACGAAAATTACAAAGTTTATTTTTTTCTTCTTTTTGACGTGTCATTATGATGCAATGATTTATTTTGTCTACAGAAATTGCATAATAATCTGCAATGAGTTTATGAATTGCTAAATTATTGTTACTGCCACTCGTTGCCATGATGTATGACATTTTGCGCCAATGTGCTACTGTGTTAATGAATGCCATAAATATATGTGTGAAAATAATTCCGCAGCACTACAAACACGAGTAGATTGAGTATAAAAACGTGTGAGTGTGATTTAAGCTTATAAAAATTGATGCTAAAAAGTTTGGATTTCTTCTTAATTAAAACCAAATCATTTTATTATTTCAAGAGCACATATATGTACACACACACACACATGTACACATACATACATAGGTACATACAAATATATATGTATGTGCAACTTATACTTAATTATATATCAGTGAATAAGTATGTAATAAATCAAACATTATTGTAAATAATAGCGCATGTGTAAACTTTTATGTTATAAAATAAAAATCAAGTCTTTTACTTTAGCCTCATAAAATTTATGTGATACACTCGTAACAAAACAAGAGTCATTGCTAAATATTTTAAATGATATTAGTATTTGTAGTAAGTAGGTATGTATATCAGAAGTAATCATCCTGAACTGTAAGGTATCGTAGGAAAAATCGGAGCGGTAAGTTCTTTAAGAGTTATGTAAGTACTTATATGCATTTTAATTTCCAAAAGCCCTAAAATAACATTTTTCAAAATCAGATTTTTGATGGATTATGATAAAGTGTGTCTAAAAGCGGCTCTATTCCTTAAATTTTGTTATACATCGAAAACTTATGTCTCTGTTCTACAGCTTAAGTTAGAAGTTTTAGAAGCAATACCCCGAATTTCTCCTGTAAAAATTGAAAAATGCGTGCTAGGGCTTTTGAAAATTAAGTTGAGTCGCAATGGCAGAATTAGAAAAAGTTCTCCAATAGAAGCACAACTTGTTCCTGCAGTTAAATTAAATGTACAAGGAAAATAAAAATTTTACGTATTTTACAAGAGCTACAAGAGATGGTATTAGCATCTATACGCTGAAATGTGGTTCAATCCAGTTTAAACCAGGAAAAAACCCCAATGAATCTGACAAGATTAATGCTCACCTAATGTTGCAACTTAATTTACTGCTCCTTTTTCTCGATTGAGAATATGTAGAAACTAAAGATTTATGATCGGTAACCATTGTATATTTACGACCATATAAGTAATCACGGAATTTCCGTACTCCAAATATTGTTGAAGTTTATTTCTGTAGAATTGTTTTTTATATTTACGACGGTGGTAAAAGAGGATCGTCACAGCGCAAATTGTTACGGAAATGATGGGCAGCGCCCTCTATCAATCGAGTATGCAAAAAACTTGATTGCTAGACGGCGCTGCCGATTAGTTTCTCTAGAGCTATCTAAAGCTAAAATATCGAGAGTGTAAAGCATAGGGTGTTTTTTTTTAGAAGTGTGGTTTTCAAGAAGAAATCACTCTGTAGAGTAATTCATAATAAAACTGCAATAATAGTTAACTTTGTTTAAAAGTGATTGCAGTTCAGCATAATTTTTAGGGCGCAGCAAGTATTTCAAATTTGATATTTGAATCATTAATTCGATTTCAATAAACTCACTATTTCATTCGCTCAGTTCTTTTGAAACCTTTTCAAATCTATTCGTAATTTTCACTTTATCATAAAGTGCACGGTGATTAGTCAAATGAACATTTGTTTTTACTATTTATTTATAGTAGATACTGCCTTAAGTAGTAAAACTTATTAACAAATGCAGAAGCTCTTTTAGTTGAAAAAAAAAACCAAAAACAACACACAACATACTCGTATCTGAAAAATTGACATGCTAGGCATTTTAATAAAGCAAGTGCATATTTGTTAGGGTTTCTGTAAGCACAGTGCATACAAGTACAATCGGAGTATTGCGATTTCATTTAACAAACTAAATATGTAGTATGTAAAATTCAGTAAAAATAAATAGCTACATTTAAAATCAATATACTCGTGCGTACTTATACAAAATATGAACGTAATTAAGATTCACAAAATGTGTAATATTTGATTTTGTATATAAAAAATATTTATTGCACTGTGCACTTGTTACAGTTTCGTATACAATTATAGCCAATATATGTGCATAAATAACACTCAAAGTAATGCATTACTTACATTATAATTTTTCATCAATTATTTGGAAACTAGGAGAAATCGCTTATGTGCACGGAATTTTTTTGAACATTTATTGAAGCGGTTATATCATTGCAAAACGAGATATTTATCAACACATTCTTTCTCTCATCGTTGAGCAGTGGCTAACATTTTCGCAAGCCAATAAACAAATTAGCTGTAAGTCGAAAGAGTTTATCGTCTTTTTTTATTATGTATAAAAAAATATGTTAAGTATTCAGTCAGAGTCGCAACATTAGAGAATATTTTGCAAAATTACTTCCAAAACTCTGGCATCATCTCCATTTAAAATTGAAAAACAATTAATTTCATTTAAACTCAACCCACGCGCTATTTTAAAATTCAAACGCAAAATGAAGAAGTTGTCACCTTTTTAATGATTTCAACACTAAAAGTTGATTTATCATACTAAAGTAATCGAATCTTTATCTTTTCTTTATTAATTTAGAAAACAAATTATATACTTATTTAAAAATTTACTCTTATTTTGATTGCTATATAATATGGTATACTTATATATTGATAATGGCAACCTTTCAGAAGTAGTGGTCGCTGTGGTGTTGTTGGTAGTTCGTTGGCCTGCGACGCAGAATGTCCGGGATTCAAATCTCGGCACAGGTAAAATTAAAAAGTAGAAAAAACAATTTTTCTACGCGGCACCACCTCTTGGCAGGCAATGGCAAACCTACAAGAGTAAAAATTGTCTATAAAAAAAAGCTTTTCACTTCGCCGTTCGGAATCGGCATAAAACTGTAGGGCCCTTCCATTCATGTACAAAAACAGTGGGTGCGAAAAGCTCGGCCTAAGCCCTCCATGGGCTGTTGTGCCATTAAAAAGGGGGGAAAAATTAACTTTGCAATAGCAATAAATTATAAAATAAAATGGAAATTATTCAAACGATGCCATATTAAAATTAAAAGACATAAAAAAGTTTAACGAAAATCAATCAGTCGAGCCAATTTTGCGTATTTAATTAGGTAATTAAAAAAAGGAATTAATTAAAAGATTTTTACACACAATTTTTGAAACCCAAATATTTTCAAAATTATCAAACATTTTACTTCGGTTTTTAACTCATTTATTTTATAAGTATTTAATGTTTTATTTAAGTTCATGTTTACACGCTTATTTCACATACTCAAACACTAACTTTTAAGTTTTACATAATTTTAGTCTTGTCTGTTTTCTAATAACAAAAAAAGTCATTTACCGCATTTGTCTTTTGTGATAGAGTTAAATATAAAAGTGGAAAAGAAATCCACACAGATGCGACCAGTCATTTTTTAAGTATTTATATATTTGTTCGGTTATTTATAATGAATGCTTTACGTCTAGGGTCAATGTTGCACAGGTATTAAATATTATTTTAGACTTGAACTTTAACTAATTATTATTTATTTATTTTTATTTGTTTTATTTCTGCATAATTTTCGTAATAAATTATGATGATCACGCGACAAAATAAAAACGATACAAAGGCAGACATCAGCGAACTTAAAACTATGGAAATACAATTGCAAATTGAGCGGTTAAAAATAAACAAGTATGTTTCTTAAATCTTTAATATACATAAGCACAACTTTTTGAAATATACATATAAAAGAGGATTATTTTAAGAGTATGTATCCAATGGCGATACAGAATTTTTTGTCATGCGTTTAACCTTCTAACAAGGCATTTTTTCGTAATAAACGCTTTACCTAAACCCCGTCTTTAGACGGTTTTGCCAGTTAGGGGGTTAATAGTAACGTTAGAGAAAAATTACTTGCTACATTTGTGATGAGCATTGCAAGACGATGAGGAGGATTGGATTAGCCTTTCTTACTTTGTAAGTATGTTGCATATTATTTCTTTATATTGCATTATAAGTAACTAGTATGAAAAAATGAGGAAGCATTTGCTAATACTCATAAATGATGGGCACCACATATGCATCCACTATGCGCCCTCTAGCAATCGATAGAAGAGCTCTCTATTAATTGATAGTGGGCGCTGATTGGCATATGATTCATACTCAACTGATAGACGGTGGTGTCCATCAGTTTCTAGTAAAATTTGACATTTCAAAGAAAAATTTTACAATTCCAACAAAAATCGTTAAAAATTTCTAGAGCTGAAAGAATGAGCGAGAATAGTCTGAAAAAACAAACGCGAAGCACAAACAATTGGCGACTGTGTTACGATAAAATGTGAACTTCGTCGAAAAATTGAGTTCCAACAATATTCAGATTATGCTATGGTAAAAAAAAACAATCACCAAGAGATCGTGAGAGTGTAGACTTCGCAAGCAACTTGAGGCACAACAGAATTCAAATTTCATTGTGAAAAATAATGATTTAAAAACAAAAACAGTTTTAATCATTATGAGTGCCTCTGTTTTAATTTTTAGTTGTCCATAACAATAGCCACAACTAAAATATTATTTTTGCTACCCATAATTAACAATGTTAACAATTTCCTTAACCAAAATATTTTTTTGGTTACCCATGGTCAATCAAAAAATTAGAGAATTTCTCATAATCCACTTTCTGGTTATGTGTAACAAATATAGGACATGTAAAATTTTTCTGTAACAATCGAGTATGATTCATTCTCATCGCCCTCGATCAATCAAGTTTGAATCGTATGCGAACCAGCGCCCTCTAAACTCTATCGAGTTTGATTCATACTCGTGGATATATGTATGTGGATGCTTATGTGCTGCCCATCATTTCATTTTTTTCATACTTGATTTACCATATAGAGGGCGCTGCCCTTCATTTCCGTGATTTCCATTTCCTTTTTGCCGTATTGACTCGTATATATAAAAAAGAATCTAAAGAGGTAAACTTAAAAAAAAAAGTTCAAATTGTGCACCCTGTGTAATATCTCTAATGAATATCACTTTTTTATGCAAGGTGCATAAAAATATTTTACTTTTATTTTGGGGCATTTTCGTCACACTTAACATAACTAATTCAGCAATTTCATTGCAATAAGTTTAAATTATTTCATGGCATGTGCCATATACAAGTTAAATAAATATTATTTCATAGTAATATATTTATTTAATAATTTTTTTATTTACATAATAATCGATCGATGGACTCAGTTATAGTGTTTGCACTTTACCGTCTGCTCACATTGCCATTGTTGTTTTAACGAATACTGCGGGCGTTGGCTTAAATGAATTAAAAATAAAAATGTAAATCATATTGACCACTATGTAAGTAGTGTACATATCGGTTTGAGCTGATAATTAGCATAAGTTTGGTTCACTCTTCTCTAGTATTGTATATATGTATGTATGGTAAATGTATCCGTGAGCTAATCAAATTATGTATGAGTAAAACTTTTGGCAATATGAATTGCATAATAGCAACATGCGAAAAGAAAAGTAGGTAAAAAGTAGGTAAATTAAGAAATTATAAAATGTTGTTTTCTTTTGTTTAAGAAAATCAACAAAAACAACGAATTATACGAAGTATATACCTATGTACATAGAAAAGGGTAAGTTTGCTAGATTTTCGATGGAAGTCAGATTGAGTTGCGATTGAAGTCAAATTGAGTTGCGAAGACTAGCGTTACCAGATCAGTACCAGAATTACATACAAGCAACAATATGGTGAAACCTCTGAAAATCGGTTATTTGCTCCTAAGTTCAGATTTTGAAGTTGTATTGAAAATTCCAGACCTAAGTACACCATGCCAAGTACTATTTTCACTGTAACGCAGTGTTATAGTGTTTATTTCTATCTAGCAACTATAAACCTCTATGGAAAAAAACACTATTTTAAAATGAACTTACTTTACTTTTAATGGCACAACAGCCCATGGAGGGCCTAGGCCGAGCTTTTCGCATCCACTCATGTTGTGCGTGTTATATTTGTTAAAATGAACTAATGTGTTTTTTTATGAAGCACAGCATATGTTTGGTACTAATTAGTGAAATTGTTTGAGGGCAGTGTTTTCTGGGTACAATTACAATTCCTTTCATTCCTTCTCAAACTATTTTCCTTTTTTTATTTCCCTGTGTGTATTTCTTGATATTAAAACCTCACCAGTACCTATATGTAATAAATTCCTTAAATAAGTATCAAGAAGTATGAAATAATTTTGTGTTCACTACGTAAATGTACTTATACAAATTATTATTTGATTGTTATTCTTGTTATGGATTTATGACTTGGCAAATTGCTAACAATTTTGTATTCTATCCTTTGAATTCATTAAGCCACTTTACTATGTATTATCGTATGACATTTATTTGCTATAATCTTATGTTATCATTTATAACGAGTTTCCTTCAAATTATATTTACCACATACATAAATGGAACTAAAATACAGTTCATTGAATTCTTAAGTAATGACGGAAAAAAAATTATGCTAAATTAAGAATTTTTAAAAATAACACGAGATCGATATCACTTTCAAATTGAAAGAACAAAAAAACAAAAACAAACATTAATTCATGAATCGAATACAATTACAACAAAACACCACAATTATTTTCAAGCAAAAATCTATAACAATAACAAAAACAAAATCCACGCCACCAACATGAAATATTATGTTGCTATTAATCTTCAACTCTCGAGAATTCTTGAATCAATGTCGCTCCATTAGCGTCACCATTTTAACGCTTTTGTGTTATTGTTACCATTTCTGTTGCTGCTAGCTTGCTTTTGTTGTTTGCTGAATTTTTTGTTTTTCGTGATGGCTGCTGCGCGAGTTTTGTACTTGTTGCCAATAATATGTCACATAAAATTCAATTGAAATGTACTCTCGAAAATTAAAATTTGGAATTGGACAAAAAAAAAATGTAAGTTTCAATTAAAAAATTGTACCAACAAAAGTGTGAAGCGAAAAATTAAAAATGATTTATATTTGTATTATTTTTTAATATCTTATGTATTTGCAATTTAATTGAAACGACCCAATTGGAAATATATAAGAGTAATTGTTATTGATGCTTAGACTTAAAAAAAAATATAGTATTTTCAAGTTGGCGTAGATACTTCACAATAATTACTATCAAACATTAGCAGCGCATTAACAATTTAAATTGTTTTAGATACGGCTAAAATGAACACAATCAATGGCAATCATGACAGTAGTCATGGCGGCACCCTAGTATTGCATTATCTAGAAGACATTGACTACCTGTGACATAGTCGGTATGATAAGTAAGGTTTCTTTTTCATTAGGACACACCTGACCCTAGCCAGTAAATTCGTTGCGGAATTGTTGTAGTAGGATATTTTTCGAATATGGTAGTCAGCCAAGATTCTAAAAATCAGTTTTTTGTTTCTAAGTTCCAAGTTTGGAGCTGTATTCGGTATTCCTAGTATGGAACTTATTTCGATTTGATCAGACATGCACTATGTGACATAGTACTACCTTCACTGTAATACAGTGTTATAGTTTTTATTTCCAACTATAAACTATGTCGCTAGACTCATTCTCCTATTCATCTTTAAAGCTGCAGCAATAGGGCCGTGTAAGTCATAGTCTCGTAGTATATAATTATTTAGTAGACATAGTCAAGAGAATTATATCGGTATTTGAATAGCATTCAAGCTCTTTAGTTCCGCTGCTCTTCACTATACAATTTCCAACTGGCATTATATCTTATCGTCAGCATATAAGCCGTATGTATGCATATGTATTTGTGTGTGCGATTGTCATTTAATTAAATCATTTATTAAAATGATTTCGCGCATTTTTTCTTTCACACATACAATCATTTTTTGAAGTTCAATTGCGTTCGTCGAAGTCATATCGTTTCATATGATTATTTTTGGGTGGTGGTAAATGTTAAAATTTGTTTTCAAGGTTAACCAATTTTTTCTTCTGCTTTGACATTGGTCAATGTTTTGTATTAAGCAGACGCAGAAAAGCGGTCATATACCATTTAAATAGACTTATCTATTATTAAAATTATATTAATTAAAAAAGGCGTACGCACCTAGTGCACAAAAAAGAAACTAATAAATGGTAATGCAAGGGTAAATTTGAAATTTAATTAAAAGCCAGACCCAAATAACACGGCCCTGATTAGATTCACGCTAATATACGAGTTTATAGTAATAAATAATAACAATAAATTGTATATAAAAGTTCAAATCGATTGAATGTGCACTGAGTTCGCTTAATTTTTCGCGATTTGAGTTTTTCTGGCTGTTAAGCAGTGCTTTTTCCACCAGATCTGATGGATTTTTAAAAATAAAACTTTTTCTCGTGTGCTCAGTGTTCATTTCTGAAAACAACATTTTCATATAGCTGACACTAAAATTTCAGCACGTAAAATTGCCCAATTCATTAATTTGTGAATAATTCACTTTAAATTTATTTATTTATAAATTCATAATCGAACCTTCAAAGGTCATACTTGGTTTTTAAGAAACTAATTTGGCAAATCACAGCTTTTTCCATCAGAACTGGTAGATTTATTTTAAACGCGATTTTTATAAAAATGTTGTTATAAAAATGTGGAGAATAAAACAAAATACCTTCAGCTTGATTTTGAAATCCAAAATTCGACTAGAATAATTTAGAAATAAATAAATTGTCCAATGTTTAAATAAATAATTCACCAAAATAAACAGCAAGGTCATGCCAAGATCCTGTTTCTTTTCACTTTCACTTAGTCACATTGTTACATAACTTTAGCCAGAAAAAGAAGAAATAAATGTAAACTGTATAAAAAAGACCCTTTCGCACTTTTTTTTTGTTGCTTTTCCTTGCTGCTACCTTACAGCAACCATTTAACAAACTAGGTCAACGCCAGTGTTTCTTTGCTTTTGGCTTTTGCCTTTTATACTTACACAAATAACCTCCTCTACCACTAATGCCGGCAAGTGGTGAACGCCTCTTTGGTTTGATTTATAAAAGCATGGCACATAAACCGAAAGGCTCAGCAAAGGCTAAGACTGAAACTGCAATTGCGTCCGTGATGATGGTGAAAAAAGAAGCAGAAGACAAGTTTTTAATGTTGTTCCCCTACGAATTAAACAGCTGCTGTTTTTTCTGAAGATATTTCTTTTTGTATTTTATGGAAATACCTGAAAGGTGTTTTTTTTGTTATATAAAAGGAAAATTTTTGAGTTTTATATTTTACATTAAAAGGAGAACAAGTTTTGTTTGTGTTTGCTTACTTATATTTGCTTACATTTAGCACCTACCAACGGATCACCATGACCCTTGCGAGAAATGCCACTTCATATTGAATATCGAAGAGACTGCTTTATGTACAAATGAGACTAATGTTATTACAAATAACTACATACATAGTTAAGATTTAAATATATTTTTAGCGGCATTTGAAACTTTTACATATCTACGAATTCCCTTATTTGATTCTAACTTCAATCAGTTGTTTTCCTTACTACTTTTCACTATTTTGAGCGCCATGCAAAATCAAAATTAAGTCAAAACTAAAACCGCTTAAAGCATATCACTGACCGATTAACATCAGCAGTAAGCACAATTCTTATTAATTGAAATTGTATGTACCTAGATTACTAGGCAACGAAGTGTAGGTAGGAGTTTGAATTCATTCCTATGTACAAAATATCAGCATAAAGTTTGTCGTTTGTCGTTTGAGTCTTTTGTTTTGACATTCATTTTGTTGAATGTGTTGAAAAATGGACATATAAAACTTTTCTCGTAATTTTTGATAAGAACATACCATTTACTTTGCTGTTCAAAATTCTATATGCCCGCAGGATATTTATATACTTATATATATATATATATGTATATATGTATACATGTATGTATATTATTTAATAATTCAACTTTAACTTGGACATAAAGCTTTCACACGCGCCTTCAGAAATGCATATTTATGTACGCGTATAATCTCAGATTAATTTCAACACATTTCCTCCTATTTTATTATTATCTTTGTACATAATTCGTGATAATTTTCTTTTATTTCTTGTCTTTCAAGCCAGTTGCACAGATTTCATTTGTATTTTTGGATACATAAATATCATAAATTGCAGTAATTCATTAACTTTAAATTGATAGCTGCCAGTTGAGATTACCAATACTACAACATTGGGGCAATCAATGTGGCAGCAATCAACACAGTATCATCAGTAGTTATTATTCATTTATAATTATTTTTTCTTAGCTTAGAGGTTAAATTGATTTAAAACTGCATTTGGTAAATTTCCAATACTTTACACCTAGAGCCTAGTACAGCTGCCAAATTTTATGATTGATGATCTGAAATAAGCTATCATAATCCTAGAGCTTGCTATCTACATGCTCTGCCTGTATACCATTCAAACATAATATTTTCTAAGATCGTTCTACTGCTGTTGAAATATTAGAACTTCTTCTTACTTGCAAATAGATCTACCGGTGCTCCAAGACTTTTGCTTTCTTTTTGCAGATTTAGTATTTTTCTTATTTCCGTATTTTGTTTTTACAATTTTTTTCCTTTTTTTTTTTTTGAATATTTGAATTTGGATATTTATTTAATCTTTTGAAAACCGGCACAACAAAGTTCAAAACCTTATTAGCAGTACCGGCAGCATGTAGCATAAACAAGGATTATATATATGACTTACTTATAATATAATATTGCATGACATAAACATTTTAATTTATAGTGACAATCATCTGGAAGTGCAAAATAAAGTATAAACAAATTAGAACTAAAATTAAACATTTTCCAAACTTTAATCAATAATAAAGTCCTCGAGAATCACAAGCAAGTCTGAAGTGAAAATCTGTGAAAAACTATTTTTCAGCCTATTTTTCCAGAAAAATACTGTTTCTACACTTAGTGTTTAGTTAAAAATACCAAATTTTCAACTTAGTTAACTTAGCTATAGGCTACTTAACCACACTCACCAGAAAAAAATACTTCCTTAAGGAAAAACGAATACTCTTAGAAACACTTCATAGTTTTTTATTATTATTGTTGCTTAGCTAGGTAATACCTTAATTTATAACAAAACAATAGTAAAAACATTAGCAAGAATGGGTTTGATGACGTTTTAAAGTGCCGGCCAGCAGCATAGAAAGTGAAAGGCTGCTTGCTCAAAGACAATGTATAATACGTTGATCGAACGCACACAACCACCGCCAAATAATTTACAAACAAAAGAAATTCAAACATAAACGTAATACGAAAAGTTGTATATGGGGAACAACTTACCTGTTAAATTAAGTAACGCAATAATTAATGATTGAAAGAAACTCCCCTTGATGGCTATGTGGATTAGTTTACATTAATGACTTTTTGCAATGGTCTATAGTCCCACCCGCGAGATTATTTAATATTCGTAAAGTGCTGTCGTCATCTTTTCAAAACATGATACAGAAACATATGCAGCTGGAAAATTAGTTAGTCTGATCAATTACATACTTACCTATTACTTATATGTACTTGTATTACCTAGCCAAAAAGGAAATAGTTAATATGTAAACTAGCCAAGATCAAAGTGTTTTATTCTGCTAAGTCGTCGTTGTAAGTCAGTTGTATCCAGTAATTTAATGTATGTACTTATATACTTTAACTTTTCTTGTGGTCCATTGTAAGTCTGTTGATTACATCGGTTACCATCGATTACCAGACTTATGCTTAGACTTTTGTGCCTATACGAAGAACTTTGTTTTACATCGGGTGTAAACTACAGCTTGCGTACGAAGGCTTACCATATGATAAGTCTTACCATTTAGATAAAATATTTTTGGTAGCTCCTTTCAATAATATATGCTTATTCAGTGATAATATTGTCTTGTAATTCTCATATACTTGGCAATATTTTTCACTTATATGGATTAACTCGATTATTTTCGTCTCGCAGCCTTTCACTTTCAGACCTAGGAGGCATTGCAATGGTAACCGATGAAATCAATCGACTTACAATATATCACAAGAAAAGTTAAAGTATATACTTCAGTACATATAAATGAGGGAGCCTGTAAATTACTGAATACGGCTGACTTACAACGACGACTTAGCAGAATAAAACACCATGACCTTGGCAACTCAATCAACTAGGAAATCCAATGGGAAATCCAATCTAATTTAAAAATTAAATTCATATTCTATTATTAAAATATTTACTCGTTATTTTTATATATTTGTTACCATAACTAGTTGCAGTATCATAAAACGATTTATTATCACTATTGTATATAAGTATGTATGTTTAACGTTTTGAATAAAAAAAAAACTTTCGTTGGTTTTGGCATTTCTGAAAATGTTTTTTAAATCATTTGATCAAGTTTTTGCTTTGTGTTCATGGTATTTCTGCATATTTATAATATACAATATATTTCTAATAAATTCAGAATATAAATAATTAGGTGATTTACAAGGTAATGAATGCATAGCATTGTGTTGAATGGAAGGAAGGTTGATAGGTGGGAGGAAGAAGGAGAGAGGGAATGCAATCCACACAGGACACCGATAAAGAGATAGGCAGCCATTGTGGCAAGTGTTATGCCTTTACCACAATGAACTTCAGTTTATAAGTGTCGACTATGGCCGCATGTAGCGCCAAAGGCCAAGCTTTTCGCATCCACTCATGTTGTGCGTGCTATATTTGTACATGAATGGAAGGGACCTACAGTTTTATGCCGAAGCCGAACGGCGAAGTGAAAAACTTTCATAGGCAATTTTTACTCTTAAAGGTTTGCCATTGCCTACCAAGACGTGGTGCCGTGTATAAATTTTATTGATGTTGCTTTTTGTCTTCTTTCTTTTTATTTACATCATCAGCGTGGAAAAAAACCAATAGATTGCGAGTAAATGAGATGGAGGAATAAACCAGTTATGTGTTTTCTTTTTTTAACTAGTTAATTAATTAGCTTTTGAGCTAGTTGGTTACATTGCAGGGGAGCTGATGAAGCATATGTATATGAAAAAGCTGATGTTTGGGCAGCATGCAGCACAAAATTCAATTGCAGTGTTATTTTTGTTATGTTTGCAAAAGCAAAATGGACACCAGCAGAAAAAACTGAAAAACAATTTCCTTCTTTGTTAACTTTAATTGGTGAAAAATTAATTGTAGTTTTCTTGTGCATTTGCATCGTTATCGCACGTGGTGGCACAATGCCTGTAATTTTTTTTGAATTTGTGGATAATTTAGTTTGGTGTTTTTTTTTTTTTGGAAAAAAGAAAAAAAAATAGACAACTTTTTATGCTCCGCCACTGCGCTTTAATGTGAGACATAATGAATGATTTGGAGTGTATGACATATTTGAAACACTATTAATTTTGCCCTTCACTTACACATAATTTTTGGTAAATTATCTTACAATAATGCACGAGTATACACATGTGTGTAGGTAGTTATGTTAACATAACACATACATATGCACATACATACTACGTGTAGGTATGTATTAGTGAATGAATGAATTTGTGGTAAAGTTTTGTGTAATTTTGCAAACAACTAAAAAAAATTAAAAGCGAAAAGAAAAATTGTTATTGCTAATAAAAATATTATTGCCACTCTCCAATGTGCATTTATTTGTTTTTTGTATTGTATGCGGATCGTGATTTTTGCATGCAACCAACAATTTCCCAGTCAACCAAGAAGGGGTGTTTCAATACACGTTTAGCTCGTGTTGCTCAGTTGTGATTTATATTTTTTTATAAATGTTTACTTAGCGCGTGCCGTTCAAATTGAAAATTAAAAATATTTTTTTTTTCCATGCATTTAAATTATTTGGAATGTTTTCATTTGCCCGAAGTGATATAAAGTTAACAAATACTATAAGTGGCAGGTTCATTACGATTCTTTCCGAGAAAGGCTGCTACTTGGCATAGATCACGAATTGAGCAATTTCCTACAGTCGCTTCTTAGTTCCATTTCGATAGTGTGTTCCATTTCGATAGGACTCTTAGACTCATATTTAAAATTATTTAATTTTAATATTTTGTTATTATCAATATTTAAGCATTTCGCTGTCACAATGGCACATCAAAAAGGTGGTGACCAAAATATTTTGTCGGTTTTTTTTGCTTTTTTGTTTTATCTTTCCAAACACTCACACTCCGCTGCGAACCGTTACACTGCACATTATTGTTGTTAACATGATTGTTGCCAATATATTTATGTTGCTGGCAATTATGTTCGCTGGTGATTTGCCTGCTCAATTTTGCGGTAATGCCAAGTAGCTAAGCACAGCCAAACAGCAGGCCAACCCATTCTTGTTAATTTAAACAATTGCAATCAACAATTGTAATTTTTTACACGTAACCTTGAGAAATTTTCAAATATATATAGGTACATACATTCATACACATGCAAGTACAAAAGTAAATACTATCTATGTATTTGTTTTATAAACAAGAAGTACATACCTTCATAATTTTTTGTAATTTTTGATTTGAATTTTAATAGCAGAAACAGTCAATAAAAACATTAATTGGAGCACTTGCAGTAATATTTCAGTGATCGAGGATAAGCAACTGCCAATTTTACTTACGCGAGAAGCTCGGCCTAGGCAATTCATGAGCTGTTGTGCCATTAAAAGAAATAAAGAAAGAAAGTGTCTCAGTATATTCGAATTTGGATATGAAAAATATGCCACTTACAGATCGCCTCCATCCATTGTTACATTAATGTTTTCATTCATGTTTGAGATAAAGCCACATTGAAAGATTAATTTGCGATAAATATTGCGTGATCTTTACCAATAGCATTTGCAGTAATTGAAGATATGGCACAACAGCCCGTGGAGGGCCTAGGCCGAGCTTTTCGTATCCACTCATGTTGTGTGTGTTATATTTGTACATGAATGGAAGGGACCTACAGTTTAATGCCGAATCCGAACGGCGAAGTAAAAAGCTTTTCATAGCAATTTTTACTCCTGTAGATTTGCCATTGCCTCCCAAGAGGTGGTGCCGTGTAGAAAAATTATTTTTTCTACTTTTTGATTTTGCCTGTGCCGAGATTCGAACACCGGACACTCTGCGTAGCAGTCCAGCGCACTACCACTACGCCACAGCGACCATTTTTCAATTCCTAGTCCACAAATATCCGACGACGATAGTGACACTCTCTTTGCATAAAATCTGTAAGCATAATTTGGATCATTTTTAAAAACCCACTGATTGGAGACTTGATATGACCGCATATACAATCTGGAAACATACAAAATGTTTTAAATTTTTAAGGACTTTATTAAAAAAACAGGAATATGTGTGACCTTCGTTTTGTTAGGATTTTCTAAAATAAAATTTTCTTCCTTAAAAACAGTAAATAAGAATAATATTTGCAATGTCAATTATAGCTAAGTTTAAAATACAGCGGTAGTCCAGGATAACGAAAACTCGATAAATCGAAAACAAATGTTATTGTGAGCAATAGCACTTTCCAAAATTCTCCAATACTTATTTTTTAATTCATATAAGAGAGGATCTTTCAACATAACTCAAGAAATTTTATCCAAATGTATACCGACTTCAGTAATGACAGAAAAGTGGCTAAGTAAACTAATGGAAGTGTTTTCATTATCCAAATAACGTTTCGGAGCTTCCAACAGCATAACACTTTCGACTTTTCCACCAAAACGCACAATGGTTTGACTACATAAAAAAATGCGGAAAAATTTTGGGAATCTCCTTAACACAACGATTTTTGGCATGAGCAACTTTTAGATTATAGGAAAGAAATGTTATGAAAATGGGTGTGATTGGCATCCTGCCTATCTCCCATACAATATAAAAACTATATAGCTCTAAAAATTGTTGCAGTCTAGATATCGTGATAAAAATGTATACTTAATCATTTTGTGTTTATCATTAAAGTTTTTTATAAAAATTTATAGTTAATCATTTTGAGTTTATCATTAAAGTTTGCCGGCTTGGTCAACAGCCACGCCCACTTCACCATACAAAAGTACCAAATGTATAAAGTAAGGAATTGTCTGTGCTCAACCAATTTTGATATGAGCCACTTTTAAGCCGAAGATTATAAGAATTTTGAAAATAGGCATGATCAGTCACCTGCCACGCCCACCTCCAATACAATATGCTTTGACCACTTCTTATACAAATGGCAAAAGACCCAATAAAAAATCACATATAAAACAGCCATGACCACCAAATCGATGAACATCACAATCCCGACAAGTGAAAACGAGAGTCCAAAAATTATACGAGAATACTTCAGAAATAAAATTTTAATAAATCCTCAGTATTAACGAATAAATAAAACGTACCAGGATAACAATTACACGCAGTTGCGAAAGGGAGTGAACGCATTTCGAAAGCAGACAACTACATAAATTAGGGCTGAACATTCCTAGTACTTCAAATTTACTTGTCTATGATGGTGATCAATTGCAGTGGAAAACGATCGTTTTCGAAACTGAGAAAACAAATCAGGAGCATATATGCGACAAAGTCTTCTCAAAGGTCTGATGATTTTAAGTATTCCAACGTTCAGCAACGTTCTTCGCGAATTATCTTTTAATGGCCTGATTGACGGGTACGTTTCGAAAAAATAGTGAAAAGTTCAATAAAATTTACAACAAATGAAGATACTTTTACTTTTCATAAAATGTTCGATTACTTGTTTCTCAGCATTTGAAAAAGAGCCCCAACCATTTTTTGGCCACGGCCTACCACAAATATAAATGCGGCCCTGACTATAACAAAGGTTTTATTATTTTCTTCTAAATTTTCTTGTCTCCTTACGGAACAATGAGTCACATCAAGCTTTCGTATCGGCATTCGTTGTACACTGTACCCCTCAAATTATTGCTCGCAAAACCTTATTGTAACACGTGACATTTATAACGTGACATTTTCGTATAGAAGCATGTTTTCGACGACGTTTTTTTCAAGGATTTCTATTATTTTGTTATTTTACAATTTTATAAAAACTTACCATACATAAATCATTTTAATTTGATACTAGGAAATGTCGGAAAAAGATTTAATTTGATTTTCTCTAAGTAACAAAGTTTGGTCAACCACACAACTATTAAAGCCCTAGGTTTGAGTTTAGGAGAGAGGGGAGCAGGATAACGTATTTAGTACATTTAAATTTTCGAAAGTAGATACTTTTGCCAATTTCATTAGCACCCTAAGCTAAAACTTAAACTTTAATTTTAATCTTAACATGGAAACCATGAAATCTGTCAAATGAGTCAATGAGCAAATGACATTTGATTACAGAGTAAAGTAAATTACCTAAATGATTTGTCAAGCTAAGTTAATTGCCTTTTCATATGTATTCCGATGAAGTTCGAAAATACCCGACATAGTCTGACCAAACGGTATCTTAAAAGTGCAATTAAAAGTTATTAGCGTAAGAAGTACACATATGCAAAGATAGAAAAAGAAATTATATGTTTTTCTTCTATTCATAAACTGATAAAAATGAGACTTAGACTTCTCTATCCAAGCGGAAGTTGTGCATGTACTAGTTGCAATATTAAAGTCAAAGAACTTTACACAATTATTATATTTCGAATTGATAAACAAAGTAAACCTTTTAAGTTTTTGTAAGGATTTACTAATATTTTTAACTTGACAACATTTTATTCTTACATAAAATAAAACAAAAGCAACCAAACGATGACACTGTATAATGCAGGCATAAAAACAAGCGTGAATACTTAAGAGTATAAAAGTAATTTACCAAAAACATTTAATTCCAAAGAAACGCGGAAAAATAAAAACCAACAACAACAAAAATAAACAAAGCAAGTAAAGAATTTTATTCGGTTTTTAGCTTTTTGCTAGCTAGCGGTTTTTCGAGAAAAAGAACTTTAATTAAAGTGACCACATTTTGTAAGCTTCAATGTTAAACATAATTTAATTTTATCTTTCCATTTTATTTTAAATGCTATTACTAAATCTCAATTTTTTTTTTAAAGTACCGGGAAATGATCAATCTAAACAAAGTCCGTTTAAAGGGATTGTCGCTAAGTTGGCATCACTGTCCTCTATCCTGACGTGAACTTTGAACGCGATCTATCCTTTAGTTTGTGCTTTATTAGTTTACAGTGCTCGATTTTGTCAGTTGATCTCAAATGTGTTTTGCTATTTTTACAATGAAAATACTTAAATAAATTTTTTTTAAATAATAAAAATATCGAAACAATTAATTTTTTCAAATTTTGTATTGCGAATGGAGTTTTGTATTTTTTGCAGAATGTACATTCAATAATTTAGAAGAAATTAAATTAGTGTTTTTAAAAATTGACACCAAAAAAATGTAATACTTTTTTCAAAGAGGACAAATGTAAAAGTTTTGTAAGCCACGGATTTCATCCACTTTCGAAGTAAATCTAATGCACTTAGTCTTGTAAACTCCTAGTCTAATCGCTGCAAGATTGTTATAAATCAAAAAACTAAAAAGGAAATCTCCTGAATTTTCACAAGATAACTTTTTTTCACTCACTACAAACAATATTTTATTTTCTTAATATTTAAATTGTTCATAACATTTACAAATGGATAGTTTGATTTTCAATTTTCGATAGTAAAAATACCATACATGCCAAATATTATCCATGGGTCTTAATATAAAAAAACAAATATACTAAGCTTTTAGACATGCTTTTAGTTTCAGCTGAATTTTGCATTTGGAATATAAGAAGTTTTGTTTTTTAAACCACGGCCGAAGTCTATAGCAGTCAGGCCGCTGCAGAATACTTCACATCTATAATAATATTATATTTGTAAACTTTTAATAAATAAATAAATAAAAACCAATAAATTGTTTGAAACTAATGGTCAAGCACTATTGGTGAGATTTCGAAATGTATACCGTTTTGCTGTACAACATTGAATGCTGTACACAGGATGAAAATGCTGTACAATACAGCAGAATATTGTGTGCGTATGGCCACTTTTAGTTAAAGCTTGTCTTTCCTGTTCTAAAAATATAATAATAAAAAAAAATCTCAAGGTCCTCTTGTGCAAAGAAATAAATACTGTATTCATATATGCATGTATGTAGTTATGTATGTATACGAGAATATACATATGTATATAAATAAACCAGGGAACACGAAAATCAGGATGATTTATGATGAAGTTGATTGCACAAGTTGTTTGATGAATGAGAAATGCAAACGTGATATAGTTTTTTCATTTTCTTGGTTCTCCATTTGATACCAAAAGAGGTTTCAGACAAGGTGACTCCCTATCTTGCAACTTCTTTAACCTTATTCTGGAGAAAATATGAAGAAATGTTGACATCATTGGCAAAAACGCTCGAGCAGTCAGTGCAGCATTCTCCAACCTGGAAAGGGAGTCTCGTCGAGTGGGTCTAGTGGTGAACGTGGACAAAACGAAATACCTTGTGTCAACAAACAAAGAGTCACGGCGTCTTGGACACTGTTGACACTGTTGACAACTATACTTTTGAAGTCGTCAAGGATTTCGTATATCTAGGATCCAGCATAAACACCAACAATAATGTCAGCCTTGAGATCAAGCGGAGATTAACTGTTGCCAACAGGTGTCAAGTCCCTCATCCTTCCCGTCCTAATGTATGGCGCAGACATTGACCATCAATGATGAGAGGCTGTAAGGAGCGTTCGAGATGAAGATACTCCGTAAGATCTACGGTCCAGTATGCGTGGACGACGTGTATCGAATAAGATGGAACGATGAGCTGTATGAGCTGTACGCTGACACTGACATAGTCAAGCGTATAAAAAGCCAGCGGCTTCGCTGCCTGGGTTATGTTGAGCGAATGGAAGAAAGCGCTCCGGCTAGAAGGGTGTTTTATTCGAATCACGGTGGAGGAACACGCAGAAGGGGACGTCCTTATCTCCGTTTGAAAGACCAGGTGCAGGGCGACCTGGCTGCACTTGGCCTTATCAACTGGCGACAGCGAGCGCAGAGGCGACTG
The DNA here is from genome assembly GCA_958295655.1 of Palloptera scutellata. NCBI lineage: Eukaryota > Metazoa > Arthropoda > Insecta > Diptera > Pallopteridae > Palloptera > Palloptera scutellata. Next base: position 44,514,549 of record OY282451.1, read on the forward strand.
GCGAATCTTTGTGGAGGCGGCGAAGACCGATCATCGGTTGTAGTGTTAAGTGAGTAAGTAAGGTACTTGTTGGGAGTTTTTTATATTATTTTTATTTTTGTTTTGTTAGTTACTATTACGAACATAAATTTTGCGGCGCTACGAAAAATAATAATACGTATTGATTTTTAATTAAATTTTTTCGGCTATAGCTAATATTGATACCAAGGAATAAACACGTTCATAGAACAGGCAGATCATACGATCGTTTCGTAACTCTCCACTTTTCCTTATCAGTGATTTTTGTGATGGGTCCATTATTTAAAAAATACCTATAAGTAAAAATATTGTAAAGTAAATGAGAATTACTAGACAATATCTTCACTGAATGGTATTTTTAAAAAGGAACTGCTACAACTGTTCCATTACTTGTAGTTATTATCTTTAACACTTTGGTGCATATTGGTCAGATTTTCTGATATCTAAGATGAATAGTGACTGTTCATTCTATATGTACGAATGAAAATTTTCAATATCCGTTTTATGTAATGTTTAACGTTTCGATTTGATATGTAACGTCAATATACAAGATACATATGTACATCACGTGTACATCGATACTTACAAATTCATATTTATTTAGATTATCATTATAAATATTGGTATTGATTAATTTTAAGCGCAAATAAATTAAAACGTCCAATTTTGGTGACATTCACTAGATTTGTTTGAGCCTTTTTATTTCACTTTAATTAAGTTCTTATAGACATTATTTATGGTATAATTGATGCTATTACACTGCGTTTACAATGCTCTGAAGACAATTGAAAAAAGAGAAAAGTTGCATTCGTGACGTAGGCGTCTAATTTGCTCGCTTAGGTTGTACTTTTCATAATTTATTATGAATAAGTAAAAATCATTAAATTAAAATACATTTTTAGTTTACTCTCTTTTTCCATTCTATGTAGTCTGCAAATTATAAATATATTTTATTAACAATACATTACAAACAATTTTACTAATTTCAATAAAACTTACCAATATCTCCGAATAAGAAAATCAAATTTTTTGTTTTGCACGGTAAATTTTATATGGGTTTTGTTTTGTTTTCTCGAAACGTCAAAATTATTGTTTCCATTATTGTTTATGGAAAGTCATAGACAAAGGCGAAGACAATTGCCTTTGTGAGAGTGTATTAGTGAAAAAGTGTGAATGTATTGCTATTGTCTAGCGCAAAACTGTCTGGTGTAAGCACTAGGTTAACTTCGTGCAGAAACTAAAAAACAAAAGATTTAAGAAACAAGTTGAAATATATAATATATCTGTGTATTTTTGTTTTAAATTAATTTTTGTTCAGTAATGCTTTATTCATTAAAAGCATAGGTAATCTATGTATTTTATGCAAAATAACTGAATATCAAAGTACATAAAATCGATTAAATTAAGTAAGAGTTTGTAAAATCTATAGCATTAAAAAACAAATAAATCAGTCAAAGGAACTTTTCAGTAATTATTTATCGAAGTAATTAATCAAAATTGATATGTAGAACGCTTTTGCGATAAGAGCATGCGCGTACTTTTCCAAAACGAAAGTGTGTTTGTCTAAGTGTATAATTCCCTAATACTAGTTTATTTACCTCTGGAGTGTCCTGTGCTTACAAATAATCTACATAAATACTTAAAATAAGTTTGCTTACATTACATTTCTCTTATCGAGGAATCAAGTTTCTATAGTTTTTATACAATAAATCACATTCCCATTATTTGAAGTCAATAAAGTTTAAAGTTAAATTTACAATGCCAAATACGCCCACAACGCATGCATGCATTAAACTATTAAAAATTTTTAGAGCAGTTTGCTTTAGTTATTCGCTGCCTGCTCAAGAGGCAAATAAATAGTTACGATATTTATTTTCAAATTACATGTTATGATTTAAATAACATTATAATTGCAAGACATATTTAAATATAAAAAGCATGTCTTACAAGTGGAGCGGGTGGATGAATGCGGCACTAACAGGTTTTCTATTTGCAAAACAAAGCTACAACCGTGAAGTTTGTATGTGCGCTCAGAAAATGCTGTATGCAAGAATTTGCAACATTTATTTATTCTTTACGTTTCGCGTGGCATTTCCAAGATATTTATTTGATTGGAACAAATATGTATTGACATCAAAGTAAGTAGAAAAAATGATCTGTGGTTTATTGAAGGAATTGCGTGTTTCATTTGATGTTCAAAAAGTAATGTTTAAAGTGCTGGAATAATTACTTAGACTTGTTGCAATTACTAACTAAAAATCAAAAGACTAATGTTCTCTTACATGGGAACAAAAATGTTTAAATGTTCGCTACAAACTAACTAAACTATTTGCAATAATTGCTAAAAGTTGTACAAAATAATTATGTATGTATATGTATAAATGCTCATTGTTCTTCTTTGTGCAATTATTTTTGTATCAATATTATAAAAATGTGTAAGTGTATACAATCACTTCATATTAAATTTAACCTGCTACCTGAACCCTTGATCTCCAGTTCAACTTTTATATTGTCTAATAACAACAACCATTTTTAAACCAAATATTTAACTGAAAATAAAAAAAATCATTATTCTATTGTAATAATTGCATTTGCGTTTGCGTTCGATCGTTCGCCCATTACCGCAACCAAATGAAGGTAAACCAAAACTATAGGGTAACATAAAATCGAAAAAAAATTCCTTATCGAATTCATAACACATTGTTGTTTCCTGCAAAAAACCAACAACAACAAAAGCACTAACTGAAATATTGCATAAAATGTATTTGCGCAATTTTGCTCAAAAGTCTTGTTAGCAAAATACTCGTACCTCCGCAGTAAAACTAGTTAAAAAATATTATATACTTGTAAAAAACAAAATTAAAGTCACTTTTGCTTTCGTTTCTACCGCAACATACTTTTTCCTTTATTATTTTTTTTTTTGTGATTTTGTGATTTTGTTAATTTTAACAAAATTTTTGTTTTTTTTTGTTTTTTTGCAAAATATTTACACATACATACCTTTTTTATATTTTTTTTGTTCACTTGTGGTGCTGCTCCAATTTAATACGCTTGATTTAAACTGTGATTAAGCCTGAAGTCTAAGCCAATACTTAAACTACTGCTACCCGCTTATGGGAGTAGGCAATATGTAGCAGCAGTGAAGCCTTAACTGATTAATTTGTTATTTATTTTTGATGCTGTTTTTGGTGCTATTTTGAAATTGCTTAAGGTTTCTCACAAAACTGAACTCATTCATAGAAACATTGAAATTTTTATGTACGAGTATATAAAAAATTTGCAAATTTAAGTTAAAAAATTAATAGCAAAATTTTGCAATTTTCATACTACTTTAGTTTTACTTTTTTATTGATGAGGTCACAAGGGCGTGTTAGGCTGCCTTAAATTACGTATATTTTGAAAGTGGGTCGCCTGTGTGATGAGGATTTAAATTATATCTATGAATGCCCCTCCAAGTTGTATTGATCTCACAAATAATAAAGAAATGATTTACTAGTTTTGTGAACGAAATCATGCACAATATTGAGTTTTCTAATTTCGACTGAAGTTTTTACCAGCTAAAAAAATATGCCTTTTTGCTGCTTGCCAAATTGCAAAATAGATTTAATATTAGAATTGAAATGATTTTAATTTACATATCGCACCGCAACTGCAAAAGTGACACAACTCAAAAGCTAAAAAATTTTGAGCAGAGGCAAAGAACTGTTCTTGTAAATAAATACATATTATATATGTATGTAAATGAAATCCCAGTCTGGGGTGAGTTAAGTTGTCGATCGGTTTTTTCTTTAGGGATTGTGGGGGAAAAACAAGAATTTGAGTTATTATTATTTTCCTGAAATATTAATGTTTAAAGAGTGGCATTATTTTAAAGAAACTAACATTTAATTCTTTAAAAGAGGCAGAACACAAAATAATTGAATTAAATGGACTCACCTCAAACAGCTAAAGAGTCATAACTCAAAATAATACTTCACTAATGTTAAGTTATGATATCCTTAATGTATCTATATTTTCCTTGCGTACTCCGTTATTTAGTTTCCGTTTTTTGGTCCTTCATTGTGAGCTCCCTTAGAGAGTGGCTTTTCATTTATATTACAATTACCTTTTTGCTCCATAATTTATCATTTCCCATTATGGGGCTTAGCGCAAGTGGGCGTGGGCGTTTAGCAATTCTGGGGTCGAACCTTTTCTTCCGGGAATGTAATACTCGTCACGTAATTCACTTCGAAATTGCATGAAAATTTATGAATTTCGTAGTGAATTACTTGACCAGGATTTAGATTTAGCTTCCCTCGTTTTGATAAGAGCAGGTCTGCTACGGAATAGCAGTCGATAGTTAAAAAAAATAAATAAAACTTAAAATGAAAATATGTCTACAAGTAATTCAAAATATTTTCCACATTCCACGATTGCTTTTACAACTAATCATAACATAGAAGGTCATCTCAGCCAAACCAATGACCACAAAACTGTAGCTGTTGAAGAAGCACTGGGAAATTATTTGCACATATTTTTAATTCACCAAAAGAAATACACGAACAAAGAAATTACCGAACAATTCAAAATATAGCACCACCACAAAATGAAATGTCAAAATCAGCTTTTTCCCTTAGCAAGCATATTGCGATTAATGACGTTTCGAACTAGCGGCGGCGGTAGCTGGCAGCACGGTGCATTTCTTAGCGTAGTATTTATAGCATTAAAAATTTTTTAATTGATTAAGAACAATAAATAGTTACCAAAGATTTTCATACTTTTATAGCCGAAATTTTACTAAATACCATTTTGTAATTGCAACACGCAACCAATTGAAATTAAGGTGAGTGGTGGGATTTTGAAAGCTTTATAGTTTACGTTGTGTTGTGGTATTCTGTGCTGCTGATGTAACATTTGCATTAGAAAATGAAAGTATTTGAATAATTTTATTTATTTATGTAAGTTAATTGGTGTATTGAATGCCTTTTGAACTGCATTGATATTTAAAACGAAAGTCTAATGCAATTTTTTGTAGTATTAAAATGAAATTACCCTATATTTTAAATCAAAATTTGCACATTTCAAAGTCCAGAGTAAAAAATCGAAAAAATTAAAAGCAAAAAAAGAAAAAAAAATTAGGTGTGTGAGGTTGAAGTACATTTGCTAAAAATAATAGAGAATCGAAACTGTAGAGTTATATACCTCCTTTGTTAGGGCACAGCTGTTAGTCTTGAGTTCGCTCGAAAAGCATCGACCAATAATCAATCAATCCTTTGTCTGAAATTTAATTGTGCAAAACCTTGGAAACCACAACATACTACACATAAATCAAAACAGGTTTTATAAAACCAATCGGTATCAATTGTAACGGCAAATATCAAATTTTAACATTTCATAAACGATTTAAGCTTAATAATGTTTAAATAAAGTTACTTCTATTTCTTACTTACTTGCTAATTCTGTTGTGAAGTTGATTTACTTTAAGAACTAAGAAGTGATGTTTTGGTGGTTTGGTTTTAGAGGATGTTCAGTGACGACACACTTAAGCCAGAACAGCCTATTGTGATACCACGTGGTTGGACTTACAATTTAACGCCGGTTCCGAACGGCGCGGTGGCAATTTGTTTCCATTTGGTGATTTTGCTATTACCTACCAAGATGTGTACTTCTACACTTTCTTATTAACTTCATATCGGTAGAAATATAAGAAGTTCGTGAAAATTAACCACCAGACCAATAGGGGAATCGAACCCACAACATCCCGGACGAAGTTCTAGTGCTAGCCCACTATCACTGCTTCTTTTTTCAATGGCACAACAGCCCATGGAGGGCCTAGGCCGAGCTTTTCGCATCCACTCATGTTGTGCGTGTTATATTTGTACATGAGTGGAAGTCAAGAAGTGATAATATTGAATGATTTTATTATTGCTCAACACTGCTCATTTGTGCATTTGTACATTTTTGTTTAATATTAACCAAGTTTTTTTTGTAATTACGTTCACATTATTTTTCGAGTATTTCAATTATTCATTCAATTACCATATAAATGTGCAAATAGATGCTGTGCTTTCTTATTAAAAAAAAATGGAATAAAAGAATTTTGTTTATTGTTTCCAAGTATGAACAATAGAAATTCTACTATTCTTGATCATTTGTACATTTTGGTTTAATATTCTCCAGATGCATTTGTAATTACGTATACATTATTTCTCGAGTATTTCAATTATTCATTCAATTGCCATGTACATGTGAAAGCATAGTACTCGTAGGTGCTGTACTTTCTTCTAAAAAAAATTAAATAAAAGGATTTTGTTGGAAAATATTTTTCCCGAATTTAGCAAGTTCTTCTTGTTAGATTATATCTAGTGTATTAATCAGGCTTAATTAACATTATATTAGGTTTGCCATAGAGAAAAGTTTATATAGAACAGACAGATTAGACGATCGTTTCGGAACCAGCCATGGTTCCTTATCAGTGATCTTAGTGGAAAAAATCCATGCAAGCTACTCATATTTGAAATTGGAACTAAGTAACCCAGTATGACCAATAGAAATTCTACAATACTTATCCAAAATACACTCTAGGAAAAATAGTAAATAGTTACGCTTTTAGATAAACAAAATTATGAACAGATATAAAAAAATTTATATAAATATTATCATAATAATGTATACGACTATGTGTTACGTACACAAGAAAACTGCACAATATGGCATATGAAATCTTGAATTTCCTCTAAAACATTGAAATTGAACTTCGATCCCATGCTGCCGTGTCCGCTCCTTCAAATAAAAAAAAGTATTATAAATTACAATAAAGAATTGAACAAAAATATATACGAGTACATTCATGCATATATGTATGTATTTAAAATGAAACAGTCTTTTGTTGTATAAACAATTACATATTATCAGCACACAAAAGGCAATTGATCTAATCTTGAAAAAAAACAATATTGTAATAAAAATAAAATAAAAGAATGAAAGAAAAAAGCCGAAATGGAGGAAAAAGTCCATGAAATCGTCACAAAAGTCAACACGCGAGCAAGCCTCACAGATATCGAAAATAAACTTATTTAAAGTGTGTACACACAATCACATGTATTACGTATAATATGTACATAGATATTTATATGTAAGCAATATATAAGAAATAAGCACACTTAAACGAGTATGTATGAATGGATAAGTGAACGAGTATGTCTACGAATAGGCCCAACTCAGTGTCCAACCGTACAAACGAATAACGATCCGCCAAAAGCGCGCTGATGGATTCACCTAATGTATGTTCGCCGTCGATTGCTTACAAACCCATAAGTACAAACTCGAACAATAACAACAACAACAATAACAACCAAATAATAACAAATTGAATCGCCTGTTGTTGCTATGAAAATTTTTTCGCATTTTATTATGGAAGAAGAAACATTTAATCTGTTAGTTAAGTGAGTAACTTTACTCATTCGGTATCACAGCACAAAGTTTCAGTCAGTCTTCCAAGTGATTTCCACCAGTGCGGTTTATATTTTTACTTTTTAACACACACAACAACACGTGAACGTCTCTCATCTTTTATTATTGTTGTTTGTTTTTTAATTTCCTTGAACGTACCTATTTTACAGACAGTTAACAGAGTTTAGGTGCTTCCTAGCAATTTGTTACGCTGAGCGAGGAACGCAGACATTCAGTCAGTGTAAGTCAATATTAATAGTTTATTTCTATTTTTTTTTTTTACAATATTTCATTTTCAATATTACACATTAACATTATGTAGTTGCTAGGGCGCGTTGCTTAGGCTGTATTGAAAAAATTTTATTTTCCTTATGTTTATACTGAATTTAATTTTTCATTTTTTGAGCTGGATTTAAATTAAATGTTTACTTTCATAGTTCGTCATTTGTCAACGCTTATTTTCACTTATTTTCATCAGTTTGTTTCTGCTGTTAATCGACAGATTCAATCGTGACCCACTTATGTTCATGGTGACATAAAATTTTCCTGTATGCATTTCATCCATCCAATCGAATTGATTTGGTTTCTTCTCTGTAGGTATAGGCCATGAAGTTTCTTCTCATCATATTCGATTTTTGAACGATTTGCATCGCGATTGTTTTTTTTTTATTTGCTGTTGTTGTTTCTCTTTAATTCTTTTTTTTGGAGAAAGTTTTTCCACTTGTTGTTTCTTCATATATTTCGGGGACTATCTGCTATCTACCTGAATGCAGTCTTCTTCTTGTATTAACGGTTGCGTTGTTGTTATTGTTGTTGTTAACAGCATTGTGGTTTATAATATTCATTCATGGCTTTTAATACCATAGTTTAGTGAGTGGGCTTGTAAGTAGTATGTACATAGTATAGATAAATATTTCTCTCTGCCTAGCAAGACCGTGTGTACATAAAGTTGGAGTTGGTGTCTTCATTTCATTTCAGTAAAAAATACTTCTCAATCGCATACCGTATCAGCCTTTCAAGCATTCAAGTATTTAAATATAGTATTAAAGTTTATTGAAGAATTCGTTGTGCAAATAAAAACAAAGAAACACTGGTGGTGAAAGTTTTGTGTGTGTACCCATTCAAATTTTGTAACTTTTTCTTCTTTGTTGATGTTACTTGAAGAAGTTACATTTAAAAGTTGTAGAACTAAATATATTTTTTAAGTTTTTAATTTCTTGTTCGAGTAAGAAATTGTCTTATGCATGCATGTATGTGAATATAAAACAAAAAAACAAATAAAAATAAATTCATATTCAAATAGTTACATAGGAATGTAAAAATAATGTCAACGTCGTGAAACCTTACCGATTGTTGTTTCACTTTATAAACATAAGATAGTTCCCAACCTTGGTTCTGTATATTTGTAATTATGTATATATGGACCAAAGCGCGCTAAACAGGAATGACGGGAAAAGAATTAACTTCGTACGTTTATGTTCATATTCTCTTTAAATACATCCTATAGCATCGGACAGCACCGATGTGAGAATAAAAAAATATATCATAGCTCATTTTTAATCGCCCTTGTGCTAATGCTTTGTGCGATCTGAAAATGAAGCAAAATTCAGAAATTAGCAAAAAGTTAAATGTAATTAATAATTAATAATTATTATTCTTATTTTTTTAATTCACTTTTTTTATATGAATATAGAATATTCTTTCCGATTAAATCAAAATATTGTGAAAAAATATAAATACTTATATATTTTTTTTTACGATTGTTGATAGCAGTGAATTTACATGGAATGTTCCAGTCTGAAATTACAAAGAATTTTATTTACTCTAAATCTATTTCATTGCCAATTATATCTGATATATATTTTTTCTGCAATTTTTTGGTCTAATTTATGGTAATATAAAACTTTTGATTTTAATTGGTTATAGTGGTCATTTAAACTATCAATCATGCGTTTTGAACAGTATAGGTGATTTATTTGATTTTTAATTTTTTTTTTAAAAGTGACCCTTGTCTTATGTCTTCTGTATGAAAATTCATCATTTTAAAAAATATGAGTTTTAGAGGGTGGAAACGTTTTTGGCCCACGCCTAGGAAATGAGGTGACCAAGTGTGCCAAATAACATAAATACTTATACGTAACATAGTTAGCAATAAGTATTCTCTGGAATCAAATACTATTACAACATTATTTCTACGTATACAAGAGAGATATGAGTCCAAATGAGCAAATAGAATGCGTGCTATTGTAACGTTGAAAGTCCGTGTTTGGTCCATATGTAGAATGAATTTCTAAAAAGTTCGTCGCATACATATAATTCTTGTTCACTACTTTAAATCTAACTACACACTTATAATTTCTTTAGTTATATTTTTAAAACAGTTACATAAACGTGAAATCATTAATGTTTTATATGTTTTTTTCATTACAGACTAAAATCCCAAACATAATAATACAAAAAATTATATATTTATTTATACAAATATAAAGTTCACAAAAAAAAAAAAAAATAATAATAAAAATGTGGCCTGAAAATGTTGGTATTCGCGCTATAGAGGTGCTCTTCCCCTCACAATATGTCGACCAAACAGAGTTGGAGCAATTCGATGGCGCCTCTGCTGGCAAATATACAATTGGTCTCGGACAAGCCAAAATGGGTTTCTGTTCCGATCGTGAAGATGTCAACTCACTTTGTCTCACCGTGGTGAACCGTCTGCTGGAACGTTATCAAATCAAAGCAACAGAAATCGGACGCCTTGAAGTGGGAACTGAAACCATAGTGGACAAGTCAAAATCCGTTAAATCAGTGCTCATGCAATTATTTGTCGATAGTGGGAATACCGACATTGAAGGCATCGATACAACGAATGCCTGCTACGGCGGCACCGCGGCGCTCTTCAACTCCATCAATTGGATTGAATCATCGAGTTGGGATGGCCGCTATGCGCTCGCTGTATGTGCGGACATTGCTGTCTATGCACAGGGCGCAGCACGTCCGACTGGTGGCGCAGGCGCCATCGCTATGCTGGTGGGACCAAATGCACCGCTTGTTTTCGAACGTAATTTACGAGCTTCACATATGGAACACGCCTATGACTTTTACAAACCCGACTTAAGTTCCGAGTATCCGGTTGTGGATGGTAAGCTATCGATACAATGTTATCTTTCGGCGTTGGATACATGCTATCAATTGTATCGGAAAAAATTCGAAAAGAAGTTCCCCAACGAAACGCATGTGGGATTGGAGAATTTTGATGCGTTGTTATTTCACACACCGTTCTGCAAACTAGTGCAAAAATCGGTAGCACGTATTGTCTTCAATGATTTTCTGCTCACTAGCGAAGAGAAGCGTGCTGCCAAGTATCCGGGCCTGGAACGCTTCAATGCCGCCACGCTACAGACAACATATTTTGATCGTGATGTGGAAAAGGCGTTTATGACACAGTTCGCTGATGTTTTCGAGGAAAAAACTAAGAAAACGCTGTTACTTGCCAACCAGGTCGGCAATATGTACACGCCCTCTGTTTATTCGGGTCTAGTCTCGTTGCTAGTGAGTGTTGAGAAAGCTCAGCTTGTGGGTAAGCGTATTGGTGTCTTCTCATATGGTTCTGGCCTTGCTGCTTCGATGTATTCGATTGCCGTCACACAGGACTTACAAGTCTTCCAGCAATTCGTATCCAAATTGGATTATGTCTTGCCAATGCTCAATTCACGCGAAAAAGTTGCACCTGAGGTCTTCTCCGAACTGATGGAAGTGCGCGAGAAGAACAATCATGCCGCTCCTTACACGCCCAGCGGTAGCATAAGCGTTCTGTACCCTGGTACGTACTACCTCAAGAATGTTGATGAAATGCATCGGCGTACGTACGAACGTACGCCCACCATTACCAATGGAGTGCATTGAGAACGTAGATGGGAGGTGGTGGAGGTGGATTGAGTAGTGTGTGGAGGAAGAATATTCCCCAGAGGATAACAGATATAAGAGTGCAGATATTTCCTTACGAAATACAACGAATATGGCATGAATGGGTTAAGCGGATGCAGTGGTTTATATTTTAAATAACATTTGTTTGTTCTTTGGTACAAAACATAATTCACATAAGAGTAATCTTACGGTACTAATGAAACATAAACATATGTATTCTGTATTTGCTATTCTTCTTTCAGAGCTACTTATTTTTTATTTTACATTTTACACACAAACTGACAATAATTTATTTAATACACATTCACATACATACACTCACAACTACTAATGACAAAAATGTTAAAACATCTTTTATTAAATTTGCAATAAAAATATCTAGTAATCTTGTAACATAAAGGTGAAGCCTACTGAAGCTAAGCTCTTCTACTGTGCTTTTATTAATTTTTGCCGTTGTATATACAAGAAGATTTAGGATTTGTTGTATTTACCTACGCTAGATTATTATTGCAACTTAAATATATGAGAACATGTTGTTTTCTAATACATAAAGTTACTTAAATTAAAGTTTGTCAATTATTAAATATTATTAAAATACTTTTGAAAAGTGAAAAAGAGAAATTGTAAAGTATTTCAGTATAGGTTTGCTTGAGCTTTAAAATTTATGTACAAGCTTCAATAGCTTTATCATAAGCGTATAAATAATGAAAAACAAGAATCCCTCTACTAACACTAAATCACTTTAATTCAGTAACTTGTGAAGTTAGTGGAAAACTTAAAATTAAAAATAGCTTAAATTAAATTGGAAATTTTATACAATTTTTCTACGATAAGATTACCAATAATAAATAAATATGTATAGGTATATTGTACAAATATAAATCTATATAAGTATATAAACAAAGTCGTATTATACGAGTATATCAGTTGTTACACTGAACCTGAACTATAGCATGAAAATAAAATAAAAATTAAAATGAATCGATACATTTTCATTATAAGTACATTATATGTATGGTATGTACAATTAAGAGGAACCATTCACCTATATGCTTATTTATGAAAAGGAATTATTAAAAATGTGAAGTTTATTTATTTGTGTGCATATTGTGTAACAAACAACCAATAAAAATTAAATGAAAAAGTCCGAAATATTAATTCAATGAATTGAAAACAATCAAAATTAAAATAATGTTGATGTGGATTTTGGGCATTTTATACTTTTGCTTGTTTATTTACATAAGTACTAGCAACAGCCATCGACAACATATACTCAGCGCAGCGAAGGAGATCGAAAATGGAACACTTTCGTTAGATACAAAATTGGTGAATTGATTTTGTTGTGGCTAATTAGCATATGTTAATTTTCACTATTGCTATTGAATCGATCTACGTTAGAACGATGAGTAAACTCGCAAATATTTTAATTAATTATCAGTATACGAGTACGTAAACCATTGTGAGAAAAATATTAAAATTTTTCTCCATGGATGCTTTTCACCTTTCTAATTTGGTATGGTCATTAACACTGGTCAGACATGCTAAGGGATCAGCTTATTCATATACTGATATTAAAATTATTAATTCATATATAAGTATAGTGCTATTTACTGTCCACCAAAACATTTTCTTTTATTTTATTTTCTTAACCTATTATGTATAAATTTTCCATTGAGAAACTTGTTTTTGGCCAGTAAACTAAACTGGAAAAGAAGATTGTGAGAGACTTCTAATAAAGTATTCGAGTATTGTTATCATGCTCTATGATTGTCATGACTCATGAGGATTAAGCTCGGTCAGATAAAGTAAGTAAGTAAATTAAAAATTTGTTTCTTCGACTGAACTTGCATGAGAAACTCTCTCTGAATTGATTTATATGTGAAAAGTAATACAAAAATACAAGCATTCAGATAAAAACGTTTGCTATTGCAGATTCTTTAGGAAAAATAATGCAGAGTGCTACAGAAAAAAATTTGGGCTACCAAAAATATTATTTCTTAACCCCAACAAAGGCTCCCAGATACGACCTTATAACTGGTCGCATTCTAAAGAAATGCCAGAAATAGGATTTAGGTTCTTGACAAAACTTTTCAATGCTACTACAAGGATCGGACACATGCCACAACAATGGAAATCTGCGCTGGTAATCTTTATTTAGAAACCAGAAAACATGCTGAAGAAATCACGTCAAAGCATTTGAAAAATTTTTGCTAAAAAAAAACCCTAACCCTTTTTCGATGATTGCAATCTAATACCAAAGCACCAATTTGGATTCAGGAAGCAATATGTCACTATTGAGTAAGTTAACAGGGTGTATAAACTAATACCATAGGAGATGTACTTGAAGATATACATTATTGCACTGCTGCTTTCTTAGACATAAGTCAAGCTTTCGACAAGGTATGGCACTACTTTATAAACCTAAAGCTAATCTAGAATAGATCCATTTTACGAAGTATTAAAATTGTATACTGAAGAACGTTATTTTTTTTGTCAAATATAACGATGCAACCACGGATCTCATTCCAATAAAATCTGGTGTACCGCAAGGCAGTGTTTTGGGCCAGTACTCTACACCTTATATACAGGAGACCTACCGTTAACTCAAAACACGGTAACATTGAAATAAAATCCATACTTGGCTCAAACAATGGAGAATGAAGGCGAATGCAATGACATTTAGAAAGGATCACATGGATCACTTCTGACCTTACTAATCGAATCCAGAGTGTATTGTTCAAGGGTTTTAAGTCTAATTGCTTTCCTTTTACTTCTGGCGTTCCTCAAGGGAGTGATTTTGGCCCATTCTTTTTTTACTTTTTATTAACAATTTGCCCAATTTTTTAAAAATTGTAAACTTTTGATGTATGAGGGTAGATCAATAAGTTCCCATGTTAGGAATGAAGAGGCAAGTTTAAAAAAAAAATTGTTTTCTATTTTTCAACGTAATCTCCATTAAGTACAATACACTTTTCCCAACGTTTCTGCCATTTCTTTAACGCCTCCAAAAAATACGATTTGTTAAACTCTTCAAAATACGCTTCTGTCTCGTTGATAACCTCCTCGTTTGAGCTGATTTTTTCCCCCCCGAGCCATGTTTTCATGTTGGGGAACAGAAAGAAATCCCATGGAGCCACGTCGGGCGAGTACGGTGGGTTCGGCAGCAATTCGTAGTTCAATTCATGCGATTTAGCCGTGACGATTCCGTATCCGTTTATTGCCCACCGTAAGCAATCGCGGCACCATCGGGCCGACACCATTCTCATGCTTAACCTATCATGTAAAATATTAATTACCGTTGCGTACGACACTCCTACGGCCTCTGCTACTTCGTACACTTTCGTTCGGCGATCAGCGAGAATCATGTCGTGGACCTTTTCAACGATTTCCTCGGTCACCACGTCTGCCGGCCGGCCTGGGCGCTCCTCATCAAAAACAGATATACGACCACGTTTAAATTCGTTGAATCAATATCTTACGGTTGTCATAGATGGTGAAGGGTACTCATAGACAGCATCCAACTTCCCTTTTATTTCTTCGCATGTTTTTCCATCCAAAAATAAAAAGCGAATTATGGATCGATATTGATCTTTTTCCATTTTATCGCGAAACACCAAACACGTGTAATACTAATGGCTACCAAATAAAAACCAACCTATGAATCAGTTTGAAATTTAATGTGGGTCGTGTGACAGATGGCAGTACACGACGGCAATGCAAACTTCCCTCATCAACGCCACCTTTCTTCACACACGGGTACTTATTGATCTACCCTCGTACGCTGATGACGTGAAATTATTTTATGCATTTAATAATACCAACGACAAAATGACCTAAATCAACTGTACAGTTGGTGTAGCTTAAACTTAATTAAACTGAATTTAAGTAAATGTAAGCAATGGCTTTTTTACGTAAAACTCCTTTAATGTTTAACTATGAAATTGATAACTACAAACTTGAAAACGTTTCAACATTCGTGGATCTTGTAGTGAATTTGGGTAACAAACTTTGTTTTAATATTCACATTAACAAAATCATTAACTAGGCTGTGTCCAGCTTGACGACCCATGCGTGGGTACCCTACCATTAGGTATCGAAAACACTCTCTTTTCACCGCTTCACCCAGTTCATTGTAACGTCTTGGGCGTTGATGAACGGCTTGTCGACGATCTCCCACTGTCAATTGCTCAACAAAATTCGACACCAAACAACGAATACTTTAAAGTGAGGACATCTCAAAAATCTGGCTTACATTTTCAATTCAAGAACTAAATTGATCTCTTACTTTACTTTTAATGGCACAACAGCCCATGGAGGGCCTAGGCCGAACTTTTCGCATCCACTCATATTGTGCGTGTTATATTTGTACATCAATTGTAAATTGATCTCAGGTTATCTAAAAATAGCTTGTTCGTAGGAAAAAAATCATTTTTTATCGGACAGTGTTATTAAGCACTGTACAAACCAAAAGGTTTAAAATCACATACTATTATATAAACAATGTAAGGATGCTTAAATTGAATGTTAAAAATCTAAAATCAGAATGTTCCACCGCATTATGCCACGGTTAATAAAGAGCGGAGAAATTTACTTTACTTACTTTTAATGACACAACAGCCCATGGAGGGCATAGGCCGAACTTTTCGCATCCACTCATGCGTGTTATATTTGTACATGAATGGAAGGGACCTTCAGATTAATGCCGAATCCGAACGGCGAAGTGAAAAGCTTTTCAAATGCAATTTTTGCCCTTGTAGGTTTGCCATTGAATGCCAAGAGGTGGTGCCGTGTAGAAAAAATATTTTTTCTACTTTTTGATTTTGCCTGTGCCGAGATTCGAACCCCGGCCACTCTGCGTAGCAGTCCAACGCACTACCACTACGCCACAGCGGAGAAATAGAAAGGTATAAAATATGTATAATTAATTTTCTACATGACACCATATCTATGCTAGTAATTGCGAATTCCCCAGTGCAATAACTGCTAAAGATGTACGATTTACTTTGCCAAATAAATTGATGCGAGAAGCTCCCGCGACACAAGTAGCTCGACATACATAGACCCTCAATGGGCTGTTACCATAATCGTATTGCGTGAGACTCAGATTCTGTGAACAAATATTGTACTTATTATTATATCTAACTCGTATCAATTTATTATAAACTTAAAATGTTTTCAAAACTTTATTCGGATATACATATTCATAATATAAATACATACATTCATACATATTTATATACTCGTGCATACAAGTAATATAATAGATGCAAATTTTCATTTACAACGATGTAAATTTAAAAAAGTTAACACCTAAATAAAAAAAAATACAAAATCATTACAAAAAATTAATAATGCAGGAGAAATTCTTACCATTTGGATTTATACGCGTTTCCAATGTGTTGGAAGATTTATATCTTCCTAAACGATTGTTGAAGTTGAACAAATCCTGCATATAAGTAAGTATATGCAATTATGTTAGAGTTATTGTTTAAATTTCAAATTTGTATGTGAACTACTCACCACAACATCATAGCCCTGTTGACTATGCAAATCCAATTCTTTGAGAGTGAATTTTATTGAATAAGGTGCACCATCAGTACGACGACTAACAAATGCCACAGCATAGGAATATTGACCAGCATCATTTATTGGTGTAACAGGACGAGCCCATACCTTGAAGTAAATTTACAATACATAGATTTATATAAATAGGTAAATAGTAAGTGATATCTAAATGTACGAGTACGTCTGTTGGCATTAACTATGATCGTATTTTTGAAATTACTTCGATATTATTTTTTGAGAGTATACGTCTCCCCTGTATACCCAGAGGATCTTGATCAACAGCAATGACATCACGATTTTGTAAGATTGCTTTAATTTCCGGACGCACAGTAGTTAAGTCATTGGACATTATCAATGGTGCAGCTAAAATCGACCAAACGGCCATTTGTAATTTGCTCTGGTCATAGCTGAGTCCGTAGTTACCAAGAATTAACTATGCATATATAAAATATAAAAAAAAAACAAATATGTAAATTCAAATTCGAATTCAAAAAAGAAACAAAAAAGAAATATCAGCTTCATACCATATCAGGATCATTCCAATGTCCTGGTCCACCGTGTGGCTGTATTCTATCCTGATTCTTTGAAAAGTAATCCATTATTTGGGTGATTGACTCAAAAGAATCATCGATATCATCCCAATTGCGCCACAAATTGCAGTGCTGCTTTAGCGCTTCATAATTGGGCTAAAATTGTCTCAATTTAAAATCAACTTCATCTAAGTATGCGTTAGTATGCGTTAACGCAACAATTACCAATTTTCCTTCATACTCCTGATACACCGGCCAACTACATGAATAAACCATTGGGCGTCCCGTTTCATTTAGAAGCCGTCCAAATTCTGGATAACCCTGATCCATATCATTAATATCAGCGTAGCACCCATCCAATTTAACATAGTCTACATCCCAATCTGCAAAGGTTTTCGCATCGAGTGCCATATGCGAAATAACACCCGGATAACCAGCACAGGTCTGTGTACCGTAATCCTGATAAAGCCCAAATTTAACACCTTTGGCGTGTATCTAAAAAAATTAAGACTATCATTTACATTCATGGTAGTGCAATATACACATTTAGAAAATTAAACATACATAATCTGCTAAAGCATTTAGTCCACTGGGGAATCGTTGTCTATCGGGCACTAATTTTTTTGTGCTATTATCACGATCCCTCTCTAGCCAGCAGTCATCAATAATTACGTATTCGTAGCCAGCATCAGCATAACCTTCGGAAACCAGTAAATCTGTGGTACGTTTAAAGAGGTTTTCACTAGAAATGAAATAAACAAAATTGTTGAAAAAGTTGTCTCAATTAATTGTAGCGTTAAAACTTTTACACATGCTTTGGTTAAAATTTTAAAAAACAAAAATATTTTTAGTACTGTTTCTAACTAATATCAAAAACTGTTGAACAAGAAGATCTTAATTTTCCATATTAGAAATTTAAAATAAAGTAGACCTCCTACTTTACAAATATTGATTGACATTATTTTCTAAGTTGAAAATCGTTGTTAAAACCTGAAATTATTTAAATAACTCAAATCAAAAATCAAAGAAAAATGATTTTTTCATTTTTTTACCATGTTCTTCTACTGAACGCTTGCTGTACGATTATAGTAATTCCTTGCCAATTATAATTAAGTTATCTAATTAAACCATCATTAATGCAGGTAACACTTTTAATACTTACTTATCGACGAACAATTGAATACAAAAATCTTATATGTACTTATTTAAATGATTCTAACGACATTAAATACCATAAATAAAAGAACAGAAATAATTATTAAAATACTTAGAACGATTTATGGGGATGGTATTAAAAAAATTCTTCTTTGAATTGAAATTCGTTTCTAAAATTATATCACATTTAAAACTTTATACATAAATTTCAGCTTTAATTCAAGGTTACGTATGTTTGTGTAGATATGTCATCTAATTAACTTTAACATTTTTGATGTCTTAATGATATTATTGATGAAGCACCTTTCAAAAGTACTTCAAATTTAAACTACCAGTTTTATTTAAAGAAAAAGAGAACAATATCCCATCAACAGTCAAGCACTGTAAAAATAATTAGCTTGCTTTTCTGTGTTGTTGTAAGTATTGATTCTACTCTTGCGGATATTATTGTTGTCCTCAAGAACTATTTGTGTATTTTGATAATCCATATTCATCATAAATATTATCCGTTCATATTATTATATGAAATCAAAATTATCAATTTGTTTTCGTTGTATAAGTATATATTATTTGGAATAATTTGTATTGACACTAGTCAATTATAAAACTGCGTTAGGAAGATTACTTAAGGGTGTTTCTTTTTGTCGGATATGGATGGGAAAACATTGTATTGAAAGCAGTCTTATTTAATTACGGGTATGTCATGTAGATAATATAGCTTTATACTTTACTATAATAAAAAATTGTATGTACAGTAGTGTTGGTTCAGTAGTTGGTAGTGTCCGACACAGGCAAAATCAAAAAGTAGAAAAAAACATTTTTCTACAATGCACCACCTCTTGGCAGGCAATGGCAAACCAACAAGAGTAAAAATTGACTATGAAAAGCTTTTCACTTCGCCGTTCGGATTCGGCATAAAACTGTAGGTCCCTTCCACTCATGTACAAATATAAAACGCACAATATGAGTGGATGCGAAAAGCTCGGCCTATGCCCTCCATGGGCTGTTATGCCATTAAAAGAAAGAAAGAAGAAGCAGTTATTCATATCACAGAGGTAACCATATTCTAACAAATTTAAAATAATCAGATTTTTGGCAAATTCAAATGGACTGTACTCAACTGTCAAAAATACGATTTCAAAAAAAAAAGGTTTATCTATGGCTTTTCCAAGTTAAGGTAACGAAATATAGGATGTAATAGATATTAAGCAAAATTAATGAATTACATTCAAATCCTTGTGGAAATGCTTACTTAAAATGTGTATGTGCCATATGTATGTATGAGCACAGCATACTAGTGTTTCGACAGTATTTTTTCCTGCTTTTTTTTATTGCAACGATTACTAGAAACTTAATCTAATATTAGTTCATTGAACTGAAAATCACTGGGGTTGTTACTTCACCCTTCCACGCGTCCCGTCACACAGAACAGTCCGGACTGTGTCTGTTTCGGGCATCGAAAGTGCGGCTGAACGGGTAAGTGGGTCCGTTTGGTATTCGTCGAATAAACTTAACGATAAACTTTTGTTTTTTGCATAAATATTTGGGTATGAAGTATAAAAGCACGCACCTAATGCACTCATCTGGATATTTATCACAATCGGTAATACAACGATATCGCTCCCAATGCATCCAGCCCATTGGCGGTGTCCTTGCTAGACCATTTTCCAGGGAATTGGCGTCATGTAACATTTCTGCTACCACTGCCAACAGCAATAACTTTAAAAACATTTTAATACTTTACTGGATGAAAATTTCTTAAGCACAATTAAATTAAATAGCGCGCACACAGTGTACCTTCCTAGCACACAAGTCGAACAATTAATGAATCCTCCAGTAGGTGGGTGTAAGAAATTTATACTTGAATTTTCTTCTGTCTGCGCTAATCAAGTTTCTCTATTTATGAACAATTCAGTCGCACACTCAATCACAAGAATGCTTCACTTCTAAATTCAAACTGAAGTACAAATGAATTCATATGACAAGAAGTGTCGATCGTATATGTTGTCTTTCCGTTCGTCCGTCCGCACTGTCGCTGTTTCTTATCAATTTAAGTGTAGGTTCAGTCTTGAAGTTCAGCCTATCACTTTCAATAGTCGTAATGCTTATTATTTTTTTGCATTTATTATTTTATGAGTACTGTGTACAACAGCAAAAACATTTTCAATTGAGCCTCTTATGCACACTTTTCCGCACACCACTACATAGGATATAAAATCCGCAGTACTTGCTTGCTCGCTCATAGAAACTTCTGTGATAAGGCGCAAATGAGCAAGCGCCTAATCAAAGAAACTTAAGTGTAGTCTTTAAAGTAAAGCAGGTCTTCTTATCCACCATCGAGTATCGGAATTCACTTTGTCAATAAATATCGTACTTACTCGTATATAATGTATGTATATAATAGATACGTACCTACTCGTAAATAACGTAGCTACCTCCATGCATTCAATTTCAGAGCTGTGTCGTAAAATTGACTGCAGGGGAGGAAATAATCCTCACGTATATGAATGAAATATGCATTTACTCGATAACGACATTTCAACAAACAGAAACTAAATATGCGGGAACTGTGCACACATTTAAATCTGTAATTTGTAACTTCCATTTAAATAAGTATACTACAAGTTGTAATTACAATTGCTGGTTAAACAAAATAAATCATTTTGAAAATTACTTCATGTAGTCGTATGTGTCAATCTTACAGTAAAGGTCCCATTTGAACGTTTTCAGTTTTCGATGTTGAATATTTTTTCGTCAATTCTTACATAAGTATTTAGAGAGCTATGACAGAAATTTTAAAGCTGAAAGTTCGTCAAGTCTTAAATAGTGAGTTATGTACATAGAGCTCTAAATGTCTGGTACTGCCTCAATGACGTCCAAATGGGCCCTCTACAGTGGATCAATGTGTACATACATATACATACATACAGAAGTGTCCGGAGTCCAATCTCAGACAAAATCAAAAAGTAGAAACAACATTTTTGATTGTAGCTTGTTAACACTCGGAGTAATAATGACATTATTTACAAATATTGACATTTTTAATGATCGTGCAAGGCAGGATCTTGTGTGTGTTCATTAATTGGAAAGAATGGTGATTGATATAAGGATATAAATACGGAATTCAGAAATTTCTTATTTTTTCTGTCAATACTTGAAATAATGTCATTTTTAATTTTCGCGTAAGTCTGAAAACCAAAAACGTACTTCTCCATTTTTCTTCTTTTTTTTAAGCAATACCCTAAATATCATATTAAAGATTCAGTAAGCGGACTCATATAAACACGTAAATGCCTCGTAAGTTTATAAGTGTGCAAGCTTTTGAAAACTTTAAAAGTTTACATGAATCCGACACCTGTAAAATTTGACAAATGCATGTTAGGGCTTAAGCAAATTCAATTACATATAAATTTTTTTCGTACATATGCACAAAACTAAATCGTAGGTATTTAATAAGCATTTTATATATTATATGTATATGAATTTAGGAAACACCTATTTTGAAATTGAAAATGCATTTATTCTGTAAATAAGCAAAATACAACATATATATACAACATAAAATACATCACATGACAGTTTTGACCTAATTTGCAATATTTACTTACAATACAATTCTTCACTAACTACTTTAGTAATTGCCATTATTATTTGTTTAAAAACCAATTGAGAAATTATTGCTGCTATGTTCGTTGCCTTCTCTACCGTTTTTATGTTGCCGCTTGTGAAATAAATGTTGCAGAAAAATGTTAAAGTGTTTTATTTGTAAATAAAATATTTGCGAATGAAATATTTGCAATTCAGTTTATAAAGTTTACGGCGAACCATTAACGGATTTCCAGGTTATAAAGGGTCCTTCAATAGACAGATACAAATTTTGTATTTAAATACAAACGCACCGTAAAATCCTGGCAATGTCTGGCAAACGTCATTCAAGGTTTACATTTTTACCATGGTGAAATTCATGAACGAGTAACTTTTGGATATTCTTAAAAATTACTACAGAAATTCTGAGTCGGTGGTCGCAACTTCAATATTGCTTACTTACTTAATTTAATAGAAAAATCATCTTAACCGATGAAGCTCATTTTTGGCTTAATGGCATTGTCAATAAGCAAATTTTGCATTATTGGACAGCAACAAACCCACATGTGCTTCAAGACACTCCATTGCATCCACAAAAAGTGACCGTGTGGTGTGGTTTTCATGCACACCTCAGATTAGACCGTATTTTTGTCGTTGGAAATATCATGGGAACACTATTTTTAGCCAGGATTGAATGGACTTGAAATCAGAGATATGTCAAACAGCTGGTCAAACAACTGATCTATAGAAGGGTAAGTTCGGTGGAATCGTAGAATCTCGAGAAATGGTCTGGTCCGATGGCCACCTCGCTAATGCGATTTCACGCCGTTTGATTTATTTTCATGGGGTTACGGTAAGTCCTTGGTTTATGCCAACAACATTAGAGGAGCTCAGGAACAATATCAAACACGAAATTGCCAATTTGCCGAGATTTGTGTGGAAGAGTGGTGGAAATTGGCTCTAAAGAACTGGTCGTTGCAATCGTTCTTGGGTTGGTGATAGGTCCATACTTTATTGTAATGAATAAATTTCTGTATTTTATTCAAATACAAAATTGTTATGTCGCTATTGAAAAACCCTTTATTAATAAAAAATTGATCATTTCGTGTATTTCCGAAGGACGTGTATTTAAAGTTATTTTTATATTTGTCCAAAGTGACACCAAGCATTTATTTTTAGCAGAGCTGGGCAGAAAAGTGTTATTACTTTAATTAACGGCTTTAAATTTAAATCTTTGGTTAACGATTAAGTTTTACGTTAATTATGAATAAATCTAAGTATATTTCTACCAAAAAATTTTAAAAATTTTATAAGTTGCAATAGCCTTAAGATCCAACACTACAATTTTCCTTAAAAAAAAATATGGGAAATAAAAACTGACAACAAATTTATATTATATTATCCCTTATGGGGAACAAAATTATTTTTTCAAATATATCCTTAAAAACAAAACTCTATCCTTAAAAATATATGGGGCTTTTACCTGTGGATGAGGAACAAGAATAAATGTAGCATTCCCATTACAGTTTTGATCTAAATATGTTTTAGTTAAATGATTCTAATACGACCGGTATTTGAGATAATTTATCCTGAATTATTCTACAAAACGTAAAACGAAAGCAAAAACTTTTTGCGAAAAACGATTATTTCACCGATTTGAGAACTCAAAAAGATTGTAAATGAATTCTCTGATAGAAACGATTAATATGTATGTATAAGGTAAGTTTTGGATAGAAGCATGGTAAATGATAAGTTAATTTGAATGCTTGCATCTTAAAATACCCATTGCATTTAAGGGTTAACTCTACATATCTTAGAATATACTTATAAATCATCATATCGCTAAATATACTTAAACGAAGTATAAGTATATCTCTATTTTGGCCGAAATTGAGTTTTTTTTGCTTACTTTGTATAAAATCACGAGATATAAATAAGTTCTTAGCGAGTTAGGCCTGGTAAATCCACCAACGACCAGATATTCACACTACGCCAAATCCTGGAAAAGACCCGAGAAAAACAGATCGACACCCATCATCAATTTGTCGATTATAAAGCCGCCTTCGACAGCACGATTAGGGATCACTTGTACGCCGCAATGTCTGATTTTGGTATCCCTGCAAAGCTCATTCGTCTTTGCAAAATGACACTGACCAACACCACCAGCGCAGTGAAAATTGGGACAGACCTCTCCGCACCATTTGATACCAAAAGAGGTTTCAGACAAGGTGACTCCCTATCGTGCGACTTCTTTAACCTTATTCTGGAGAAAATAATTCGAGTTGCGAACATCGACATCTCTGGCACTATCTTTTACAAGAGTGTCATGCTGCTAGCATACGCTGATGATATTGACATCATTGGCAAAAACGCTCGAGCAGTCAGTGCAGCATTCTCCAACCTGGAAAGGGAGTCTCCTCGAGTGGGTCTAGTGGTGAACGAGGACAAAACGAAATACCTTGTGTCAACAAACAAAGAGTCACGGCGTCTTGGACAAAATGTCACTGTTCAACTATACTTTTGAAGTCGTCAAGGATTTCGTATATCTAGGGTCCAGCATAAACACCAACAATAATGTCAGCCTTGAGATCAAGCGGAGACTAACTCTTGCCAACAGGTGTTACTACGGGTTCAGTAAGCAATTGAGAAGTAGAGCCCTCTCTCGACCGACGAAAATAACGCGCTATATGACCCTCATCTTTCCCGTCCTAATGTATGGCGCAGAGACGTGGACATTGACCATCAATGATAAGAGGCTGTTAGGAGCGTTCGAGATGAAGATACTCCGTAAGATCTACGGTCCAATATGCGTGGACGACGTGTATCGAATAAGATGGAACGATGAGCTGTATGAGCTGTACGCCGACACTGACATAGTCAAACGTATAAAACTCCAGCGGCTTCGCTGGCTGGGTCATGTTGAGCGAATGGAAGAAAGCTCTCCGGCTAGAAGGGTGTTTTATTCGAACCACGGTGGAGGAACACGCAGAAGGGAACGTCCTAATCTCCGTTGGAAAGACCAGGTGCAGGGCAACCTGACTGCACTTGGCCTTATCAACTGGCGCCAGCGCGCGCATAGCAGAAGTGACTGGCGAAGCTTTGTGGAGGCGGCCAAGACCGATCATCGGTTGTAGTGCCAGCTAAGTAAGTAAGTAAGAGTTTGTATGAAAAGAAACATTTTAGAGCCGTTTCTTCAAACTCGTATATCCACTTGAACCCCAAAGTTTATCGGAGGACATATTTTTTTTCGTATTCTAGAAAAGAGTATTTTTGAAGATACGTGGTTGGAGAATAGACGCAGTGTTTTTAAAGTTTGAATATGCATATACATATAGTGCATAAATTGGCATAACACTGCGTTTACACCTGACAATTTTCTCATGACAAGTGAGAATACCTACATATTAGCTGTAAAAAAACGTAAAATTGCCTGCATGCTAATTATCTTGCCAGTTCATTTCTAACTAAATTTCGATTGGGTTAAGGTTAATGCTTTCATACAAATTTCAAATAACTACGTTTATGTATCCACTCTTTCAATTTGCACATTGTGCTTTTATGTACAATCGTTGTCAGCCTCATTGTGATCAACATTTTACTATTTCATTGACATTAGCGTTTGTGAGCCGACTCCTTTCAACGTCTACTGGTAAAGGGGGAAGTGAATAATAGTTTTAATTTAACCGTACAAAATTGTATTTAGAACTATAAAAAATAAACGAAACTTGTAAAAATGGCTATTTGGAACTTCTTCACTATCACTCATTGCTTAATTTTCTCCTGCAGTAAATATTTGTACTGCGCAAAAGAACTGATAAGCGTCAAAAATGAATTGACAGTGTTCAGACAACATTTTAGTACAAACATGAGAGAGTGGACTCCTTTCAAAATGAGTCGACTCACTGGCTAATGTGAACATGGTCATTGTATCACTATCAATTAGTACCAATTATACCTTGAAACATTTTACATTTTCTTTTTATGTTTAACCTCAAATTATGTACTTCATTTGGGTATCGAAGTAATGGCATTCGCATAATGGAGTATCAGCAGAAACGAAAAGGTGGCATCTTTATTCATCACGTGAATTTTTCTGTATTCCTCTTTGGCTTTGCCATTGATTCCTTTCGCACTTTTATTCGTTCGCGTTGAACTTGTCATTTGTCCATCGCCATCACCGTCAATTGATTTTTTAAGCAAAAAAGAATAAATTTTAAAATATATTTTTAAAATTTCTGGTGAATATACGTTTTTGAAGTTTTGCAAAAAAGTAAGTGAATTAAAAGAATAAAAGACACTTTCGTGAAACTGCTAAATTTCCAGTGGAAAAAACACTGAAACCTTGAAGAAAAAGAGCAGAAGAAATCTTTTTTTTTTGATCAGCTGCAGGTGAAAAGAAAAGTTAAATATTGCATTCATATGATTTCGATAATTCTCCCTGCTTCTGTGTGCACCTTACTACTAGGTGTCATTAACAATAAGTTTACTTCGAGCCAGGAATGCTGCAAAAATGGTTAAACATAAAAAGATGACTACATCCAACTCAAGAAAATATTCTCCCACCTCTCGTGATTGAGTCTTGTATGGAAATTTTGGACAGGATCTGTAATTATATTGCTTTACATCATACACCAAACATATTCTCCCATGCGCATCCTTCAAAAAAAGAATTTAAAGTGTGATAAGCTAAAAATTTTCATTTTTCATTACATTCTCATGAACCCGTGAGCGAAAAATTTATCGATCGAATACTGTCATGTGACTGTCATGTCAAACAGCTGGCACATGAAAATGCTGCCGAGGTGAATTACGAGTTAATATTCGCCGTAGGAAATGTCAAAGAATGGTGAATTTTATTTGTTTGTTTTGATTTTAATAATATTCTACACTTATACTTATATTTTTTTTTTAATTGGTCAATTAACTCTGTTTCGCGTTAGTCTCAATTTGACACAATTTAGACTTGAAAAGTCCGCTATAGGCTTGACATTCTAAATAATTTTACAAGTTAAACTTCTAAATTGGAAAGAATAGTTATTTCCATCAACCTGCATATAAATATATCAATATTTCAATGTGTCTTATAACACAACTAACGTATTAAAATACTTATGCAGAAAGAAGATTAAATAACAGACAGAAGAAAATATTTTATTTAATAACATATAATATACTTGAGTGAATATTCAACACTCAACTTTGGTAATATTTTATTAGGCATGCCAGATTTAAGCACTGCTTCAAACACCGCCATCCCACAAATTAAGACTTTTCCATTTCGTCCCATATGGGAACTGGTACATTATTATTCTAACAACAGAAATATAAGTTTCTGGAATTCACTTTATTCATTTATTATTTAAAAGCAGTTCTTTGCCTTATGTTAGCCTAAACTCTTATGTA
Source organism: Palloptera scutellata (assembly GCA_958295655.1). Taxonomy (NCBI): domain Eukaryota; kingdom Metazoa; phylum Arthropoda; class Insecta; order Diptera; family Pallopteridae; genus Palloptera; species Palloptera scutellata. The sequence goes on from OY282451.1 coordinate 44,542,160, forward strand.
TTTTCTTAATCGCCAGATTGATTACTCACTATCACCAACCATTATTCACCGTTCGTAAATAATCCTTACAATATTTTCATAAATCTTATAAGTATCGAGCGTTTATGTATTTAGGGGCGGAGAACCTTAAATTGACAATTCTGTTTTCTGTGACAGCCGATTTGACAATTCTCGGCTGTTTGGAAGTTGGTTTGGTTTGGCAATTTATGATGAGTAGACTCACGCCGGAGCAACGTTTGCAATTTGTTAAAATTTATTTTGAAAAAAAAAACGATTCAATTCAAAAACCAAATCGGGTCTTACGTGCGTTTTATGGTGCTCATAATGGTTCATCAGAGCGATTAATTCTATAAACAATTCATCGTTTTCGCAATACGTTTACTCTAAACCACTAACATTAATGTCAAAAAATTATCTTCAAAATAAAGCCAATTTGATGGATAGTAAAAACATTTCTCTGTGTTTTAGTTCAATTTAAAGTTCTCAGCCTCTAAAAAAATAATGTATTTTTTATTATTATTCTTGCTTTCACTAGTGACATTGACCCACTGACATGTCATGAATTAGTTTACTATATTTGGTGATAAATACTAAAAATTTTCAACTTACGATTTCATATCATAAAGCCTGTAGGAAATAAAGACAAAAAATTGCGTGAGTTTTCTTTAACGCGTGCTAGTTACATAAGGTATGTTCTACTTACTGTATGGCAGATAAATACTAATGCCAGAGACGGTAGTCTGGTCGCGCCTTTCATCAATCAAAATAACAAACAAAACAGCCAAACCACTACTACGATGTCGTAAGAGTCTTGCGTTCTACTACTTATGTACATGTATATAAAGAAGTGTGTACATAGATACATAAGTATACGAGAATGTATGTATGTATATGTCTTCTACATTGAGGTAGTCTTACGTCCCTAACTTAAAGGATGTTAACCTTTTGTTTCAAGTATATTTTAAAACTATGGAATACCAAGAAAAAATTAATATACATAGATATATGTTTTTGTTATAAACGATTGGTTAGATTTTTAATTTGTTATAGAAAGAAATGTTTGATAAATCTTCTAAAAATTTTCTATGAGTAAAAATGCTTTGCATGAATAAACGTGAATTGTTTAACAATTACAATACATACATATTTTGTTTTCATTAATTTAATGGTAATTTTTCTACTCTAATATGTTAACGCTCCCTTATTTATTTTTTCTATCATATGGAAAATATGACGTCATAAACCTATATAATCCTAATACGCAAAACTAGTAGTATCCAAAGGACCTTGAAAATATTGTACTCTTCATTTCAGAAACTAGTGAAACAACATTTTTTTTTTTGTTTCTGCATTTCAATAATTTTAAAAAACAATTTTTCCAAATTAAAAAAAAAATCATTTCAAGATTAAGTTTGTTAAAATTCAAATTGTAGAAACTTAAATATTTCGGCTTTTAGTTTATTTGAAACAACATATGAATATTTACATACATATTTCCAATCGTAACTAAGATATTTCTTTCATTGCTTAAATCATAGAAAGAATCTATGTACTTTAAAATTTTATATTTTTAGGACTAGCAGCAGTAGTATGGGCATGAATGTCAGTTGCATGATATTAAGCCTGAAAAAAGCTTTTGTACGATTATCATCTGGCCTAAGCATTTCTTATTTGCTATCTTTTCATATATAAAAAAATAGTCTGAAAAACGACACTTGTTTTCCGCCGACAATATGAAACATGGTACAAATTATAAAGGCGCTAGTATTAAAAAAGGCCATTATTATTAATTAATCAGTCAACGGCACAATTAGCAACCAACACCAATAAAATCATAATCATCATCACAACCATCATCATAATCTCTACTACCAGCATATTATACATCATATACACACATATGAATTAGTTTATCCCACCAACCACCCATCAATCCATCCAGCCACCTATCTATCTATACATTCATCTATATGATAGCGACGACATGCTTCACCTTAAGTTTTATTTATATTTTATTGTTTTATACAAAATTATTTTTGTTTTTGACATTATTGTCGTTATCGTGCAAGGCATTCGCTTTTTCACAGGATATTTTAAATTTTTGATTTGGCTCTGCTTCTACTGCCATAACACTACTACTACGAAGAACTGCGAGTTTGTTATGTTAATGCTTTATTGAGGGAACATTTCATTTGCTAAAAATAACTTGAATATTGTGATAGTGGTGACACTGGGATGGTGTAGCTGTTTATTTTGTATACATGTATTACATATATCCTCATGCTCCTATTTGCTTACATACTTTCCCTACTTTCTCTCTCTCATAAATAAACAAGTAGAGAAGCAGAAAAAGCCCTGCATTGAAATTACTCAACTTTACAAGGTTAGGTACATGTTTAAAATTAGGAGGAGTGAATAGAAGAAGAAATGGTAGCAAAAGGAGGTAAAGGAGCAGAAGTTGTTTTCATTTGTGTTGTTGTGATGAAGACAGTGAGAACGTTTTGTAATTTTTTTTTTTGTTGGAATGACAAATTTTGAAAAGAATATTAAAGAATGTGTGCTTAGCCATATGTTCCTAGTATATCATATTATTTTAGTGGAATAGACGCCATGTTGGCTATTTTATTTAAATAAATTGTTTTTTATTTCTTAAATGTCTTGGGATTGTTTTGTCGTGTGAGTCAGCACATTTACTTACAAAATGATGCCGGGGCAATATTGGCAAATATTAGCAGTATCTTACATTACTTTTTCTGTTTTTTCAAAACCTGAATAGATTTTGTTATTATCCAATAATATATTTAAATATGACTACTTCGATATTCTAGTAGGAAGTGCACTAGACTGTCGGGGGACTGCGGTTTCGATTGCCTACTTGGTCTTATGGTTAATCACACTTGGTAAGTGATGGTAGGCAAAACCCGCACTTATCCATACTTCACAAAATTATTTATAATGTATGAAACAAATAAATATTCGAATATTTATGAATGAAAACTTGTATGTAAACCCTTAAAACCCTTATTGCAAAAAAGGACTTCGGTCGGCGTTAAATACTAAATTTTCCTAAATATAGTTTTCTAATAATATCAACTACGCAACGAAAAAGTTCAAGGAAACTGTCATCCTCATTTAAAAGTTAAAACATATTGGCTTTTTAAGTAATGAAAAGATACATTAAACAGATAGTGTTATATGTATACAAAAATAAAAAACACCTCTACTTCGTCCACTCCATCACTCTTCTTCATCAACTCGCCACTTCACCAGCTAAGCAAAATAAATATAACGTTAACATTCTGTGTTTAATTTATAATGCCAAAAAAAAACAAGCGAAAAAATACCCCAACACTGCTGCCACCACCACATTGCGAATCATTCCAGGAAGTATGGCGGACAGAATACGAGACGCCATAATGTCCAATAAAACAATGTTTGTATCTAGTAAACGTTGTCGCACGCTACGTACGTACGTACGAATAAAATTTATTTCATTGGACGAATTCAGTTGGCACCAGAAAGTTGCTGTGTGCGAATCATTCTAGCAGGCAGCAGACAATTAATTATACTCGACATGCACCTAGTAGCTAAAGATGTTTACATATTTCGGCTTTTACAATATATATGTCAGACAGTGAAATAAATTTATAGTGCATTGTATTGGAAGATGAAACAAATATGAAAATATTATTATTACTTAATGTTAAAGCAAGCAATTTTTGTAAAAATGTTGAACAATTTGCAGAAAATAATCATTTTCGAAACTAATAAAAACCAAATTAACATACAACATCAGCACATCAGCAGTTGATTAGAGAAGTGTGTAAAATTTAAATATGATTTTTATTCTGTTATTGTACTTATTTTATTTTAATTAATTAAATTTAATCATGGATTTCTTTTATTTCTTGTTCGAGACATGCCTCACTTGTCCATGCAATTTTATCCTTGAAAAGGGTATACACGAAGTGACAAGTACTTTCATTATACATACATATGTATATAAATACATACATATTATACATATATATTTGATTTAAGCAATCAATCAATAACTTGTATTCCATTTAATTTTATGTTACGCTACGCGAGGAGCACAAACGTCGGAATCCGTCGATAAATATTACACGCCCGTTTATTTAGTTTTTGCTTTTACTTTGGCTTATAATGAAATGCATTTTTCAATGTTGGTTAATTTTCTTAATTGCATATTGTGGCAATTTGTATTCACGAACTGTTTTATTCATTTATTTTTTTTTTTTGTTAAGTACTTAATTATTTAAAAAGGAGTATTGTGCAGTCATTAGTTAATTATTACGATATCATGCACATATGTAACTCAAAATCGAAATATATTAAAAATTACTGACATATTTCCCAAATAGTATTCCGAGTAAAAGTTTTCCGACCTTAGCGAATTGAAATCGTAATGCAAGCGTGTGGCATGGAGCTACTCTTATTTACAGTGTTTGAGGGGATTTGATTATTGGATGAGCACTAGGCAATACCCACTCTGTTGTAAAACCTGAGTAAGGAAGACAACGTTCCTATTTTATCCATCCTAAATGTTCACTAAATGGATATAAATATTTTTTTCTAAATAAAATGTTGTACCTATTTACCAGTTTCACTTTATAAATCGTCACAACTGTGTATATATTAACAATTTAAATCTATTTCTAGAAATCAACAAGATGTCCGAGTATTGGCTTATTTCAGCCCCTGGCGAAAAAACATGCCAGCAAACTTTTGACACCATGAACAATCTCACCAACAAGCAAAATAATTTGTGCAATAACTATAAATTTCATATTCCCGATCTTAAGGTAATTTTTACTATAGTATATACTGAAAATTATTATAACAACCTGTGTGTGATGGTCGCCTAGGTTGGTACGCTCGATCAACTTGTTGGTCTCTCCGATGACTTGGGTAAACTGGATACCTACGTTGAGCAAATAACGCGCAAGGTAGCATCCTATCTAGGTGAGGTTCTGGAGGATCAAAGGGATAAATTGCATGAAAATTTACTCGCAAATAACAGTAAGTTACTGTCATTTAAAAATACTTTTACATAACTACCAGCTACGTAAACTTCTTTTATTATTTATTATTTATTTACTACTAAAATGACAACAAGCTTTATACTTAAATTAACAATCTTAACGTATGAAAAAACAAAATAAATTTAAAATACAACTTTATTTGAAAGGAAATCCCATTAAACGATAAAATATATATACATACATATATTTATATTAATATCACTTTAATTTTTAGTAGATCTTTTTGGAATGTGTTTTACAAAACCATTAACAACGTTTTAACAAAAAACATATGCAATATTACTTGTTTGTTTTCGCATAAGAACATATTTGGAATGATTTATTCTTTTTGGCACACATACATACATATATGTATGATATGTACTATTTTCCCAAATTAAATAATTGAGATTGACCCAAAAAATCTACAGATTTAAAAACTAATCGATTTTCAGCTGAAAACATGAGGTTTTGAAGTTTCATTATTCCGTTTAAAATTTGATTTCCCCCTTTTTTTGTTTTATTTCGTTTTTGTTTTTGGTTTTAATTTATTATTCTCTCTTTAATTTATATATAAAATATTTGTTTTTGTTTAAATTATACGTTTCCTTTAGTTATTTCTTTTTTGTTTTCATAAGCACTTTCATCGCATCTTCGCGCTAATTTCAATTGCGTCGAGATGAGCTTGTTTTTATTATTATTATTTTTACAAAAAAAGAAAAACAAAAAAAAAACGAATAGAATATCGTGATGTTGTTTTTTTGTACTTTAAAATGCAATATACATACACAAATACACACATATACATTTCCAATTAACTATTACTTTCAATACGAATTCATTTAGACTTTCTTTAGAAGAAACGAATTATTTATTTAAAAAGAAAAAAAAACATAAAACAACTAAAACCAGATACACATTCATTCTCCACAGTAAGAAGAAGAAACAAAAAATCCGGTCCTACACGACCAGAGATTGTCGTTAGATAACTTTTCATATACATACATACATATAATCAATATTAATAAAATATTGTATTTAAAAAAATCTACATTTACTTCCGAACCGGTACTGGTTTTTTAGTGATCAAGTAACACAATTTTTTTCATAAAATTGCCCAAAATGGGTAAAATTATTCTTAATCATAAAAGCAATCAAAGAAACAGCTGCTTTTTTATATGTAATTTTCCGAGACTTTCACAACAACAAAAAATATCTTATGGAAACAGTTGATTAGTACTTTCTTTTTGGAACAGCAACCCGTTGACTCGTAAAGTCTTTGGAAATAAGAAACTAACTTTAAACAAGTCAGGAGGCACTGTTTTAATGTTTCCACACAATTACACCTGCAATTTGGCCTGACCTGACCATCTTGTTTTCAGACAATGTATCTCAACTCATCCAAATGGTTTTTGCCGATAAAATTTTTAATTGTTCCATTATTAATAGATCAATTTGAATTTTTTCGATCAGAGCGATACTTTAAATCCAAAAATATTATCCGTTTCGAAACATCATCCACTCTTTAATAAACACAGTTTCGATAAAAAGAAAACTATGATAAAATTTTTGCTCCTATTGAAATGCTTTTTCCAAATTATTGTTTTTGTATGGTGGAATACTTAGCATTTCAATTTTTCTCATTTACAACTCAACTCAATTAACCAACAATAAACTTCAGATTTTAAAGAATTATATATATACATATAATATAATTTTCATATGTTGAACGTGGACTTGCGGTCATTGCTCCTGTGGTTTTAAATTTTTTGTATTGGATTATGGTATGTACAATAAACAGAATTCTTACAAATTTCACCTAATCCCTCGAGAACTAATTTGATTTTACCTGAATCTGAATTCGCCATTCAAACATTCTGGGAGGCCATATATTTGTTTCCGATTTCAGCATTTGGCTTCCAGATAAATAATTAACGTTGATATTAACACATTATTGCTTACACAATAACCAACTACCACACCCTGTATATTTATATTTATCGTATTATCAAATCTTAAACATTTTCATTTTCTTTTTAAACATAATTCCTTTCCAAACAAAAAACAAAAATATCTTATCAATTTTAATTATTCCCTTTTTAATGTTGACTGGCCGGCCACCAAGATGAGGTTTTCTGCTTAGAAAACCAATTAGTTTTTAAATCATATGTACTCAAACAAAGTGTTTGCTGTTGTTTTTGTATTTGCTGCAAAATAAACATAAGCGTGTAAAACATTTACCACATACAGTACAAATTATAATTTTGAATTTTGAAATACGTTCATGTTCTTTTTTTCGATATACAACTTCTCGTACGTACGTGTGTGTGTGTAGGTGTGTGTGTGTGAGAGTATTGTATGTAGATGTGACATGTCATTTATCATTATTTTTTATTGCTGTTGTGTGTATTTTGTAATGATTTTGCAAACATTTTATGCTTTTACTTTTCTAAACCTTTTGTAATATTTTGCTACCTTTCGAATTAAGTTGCTATTATTGTTCTGGCTTCTTATTACGTTTTTTGTGTAAATAAGTTTACATTCTTTAACTGCTGCATATTTTCTTTTATGTTTTATTTTAAATTTCTGCGAACTCATCAATTAATTTATTTATTTTAAAAATTTTAGTTTATGATTTACAATTAATTTTGATTTTTATTGAACAGTAATTTCTTTAACTTTTGCAATTCGGAATAAATTTTAACAAAGTCTTAATCCTTAAAAATAAAATCAAATGGAATTAAACTAAACAGATAAGTAATTACACAGTCCAACAGTATTTTTGTAACACAACAACCGTGATATAATACTGAAAGAAGATGTTGTGCTGAACAGTTTTGCTGAAGAAAGCTGTAATCCAGCACGGCCGGATTTTTTTAAACTGCAGTTTAAGGTGAGAATTATAATGTCAAGGTATTCTCAATGAGTAAAGAATATAGCTAAATAGCTAAAGAATATGTTCCTGATGAAAAGATAAATACTTTTTGCCAACCAACCAACCAACACTCCACCTCCCTTTGTTATTCCCATATTTAGATTCACAGTAATTCTACTGTATGCAATATAGAAACTTTGAAATATTGTCAAAAAATATGTATTAACACCATCAAGAATGGGGGTAATAGGTAGGAGTAGATAAACATTATTTATCTTTTCATTTGGAACAACTTTGTCTCAGACAATAATCTTGATGTTTATGCATATATGTATGAACTTACCAATTAATTACGTTGACATGGCAAATCAAATCTTAAAATGCGGATTAAAGAGATCAGGACGTGATGGACTATAACAGTCATTAGCAAAAATGTCCAACAGAACACCCTTTTTCAGTATTTCAGCAGGCTTGTTCTGTTGCACTCAAAAAGTTTTAATTTGTTGGACTGTGTTATTGGAACTTATTTTTCTTTTTATTTATTTTTTATTTTGTAAAATCAACCAAAAGGATTTAAATATGATACCTATAAATTGAATGCAACACTTGCTACAAATTGTTTTTTTTTTAATTGCGAAAAAAAAAAAAAAATATGAATATTTTGAAATCAAACCAATATCAATCAAACCAAAAAAAATCTGCAACATCTATGCATGCAACCAACAAACAAAACACATTGTCGTTTTCGTCGTCATATAACCATACAGGCCCCGGCCCACCCGATGATAGCACAAACATTCATTCGGAATTAACTGGTAAAGCATCAAATTTATCACATAGTCGTGACACAACCACAACCACTTGTTCAGCATGCCATACCGGAAGTCTAAATAATTTCTCCTCGAGCGAAGTATCTGAGCGTGAATTTGATTTATTGTCATCGCCTGTTTGCACCTGTGATGATTGTACTGCTACTAGTGCTATTACTGCAAGTGCTGCTGTTAGTTCGAGTACCACAGCAACAACACTTGCCGCTGATGAATGTTATCCCTTTACTTCCTCTTCCTTGAATGTTACTAGTGCTACTAATGCAACTATGTGTGCCATCTCCACCACCTATACCACTTCCTTCTCTACCGCCGCCAATGCCTGTGCTGCTGCTTGTTCTGCCGCCATTGCTGCCGCAACCGCTAGCAATTCCTCCTATTGCTCCACGTCTGCGCCTTCAGTCAGCCACGTCGCCAGTGCGTCAGCATCAATGCGAACTAACAATAAAATTAACAACAACACTTGTAACATAAACAACAATAACAGATTACAGACAGGCCTAAGTAACAGTAGTAATGTCAGTATGCATCATCATACGCATCATCAGCACCATCAACAACACAACCCCCAGCAACAACAACAGCTTCAAAACATCGATGATAATAGCGGGAATCTTTATCGGAAAAGCAGCAACAGTACATCTGATGTTAGTGATACTTTCGATTGGTGGTTTCATAGACATAAAAGAAATTCGAAAAAGAGCAGGTATTACGAGTTAAACATACGTATCTACATACATACATAATGTTTTTAGAATCAAATATCAATCAAATCAGTACAGCATACTTAATTATATAGATACCTATACAAAGCTTAAGAAACATACATTACAAATCATATAAATTCAAAACTGTAACAGAAAATCTTATGTGAATTAAAGGAAAAAAAAACAAATGCAATATTATTTTAAGATAGTGCTGCTTGAAGATCAGCACAAGGTTTGCACAATTTCCCTGTTGCGAAATATTTTCTCACAAATTTTGTATTTGGTTGGCAAAATTTTGGCATTGGCAAAAGAATAATTAGTGATTAATTAATTTTAAATCAGCGTCTCGACTAGAGTTTTCCTTTATTTATTTAAAAAAAAAAATTTTTTCACTACCCTACGAATGCTTGTGTTGATTGGAAGGAAGATTGAGGAAGTGGGAGGAAGAAGGTAGAGAATGAGAGAGGGAATTAAACCACAGGACACCGATAAAGAGATAGACAACGATTGTGGCAAGTGCCTTTACCACAATTAACTTCAGTTTATCAATGTCGACTATGACCGCATGTAGCGCTAAAGGCCGCGACCATAACTTGGAAATTTCATTGTTGGGGAAATACCAACTTCGCTTTTCAACTCACAAATTCTTCCGAATATTGTATATAAATTCTTCAGTATCTATAAATTTGTAAATGTAAGTGACGTCAAACTTTTCAGTAGTACGAAGAAATTATATTTTCTAAATATTTTAAGCAGTCAGTGTCAGAAACTAATTCCATCAACCAGCCAAAAAAAACTGCAATGCAGATAACTGAAGACCGTCTAAACAGACAAAAAACGCTTACAAACACTTGTGGTGATAATCGCTTCTAACGTTAAAAACTTAAAAATTTTTATTTTGAAAAACTGATAAAAGTAGATCATAAATCAGAAGCAAAACAGCTCAGCCTAGGACCTCTTTGGACTGTTTTGTCGTAAAAAGAAATAAAGAAAAGAACGGTATGTGTTATATTTTGAAAACAAACAAAACAAACAAAATTAATTAGAGAACATATCCTCTTTAAAAGATATAGAATAATAACGCTAGTCTTAACCCAGCCACCATAAAAATTTCTTGCATTTCAAAAAATATAAATGCTAAAAATCACTAAGATTATTTCGGTTGAAAATTAAACAAAACGATTTGAACTGACTAATAAAAAACCACGGTTAAGTATTGTGCAGTACGATCTTTTATACATTTAGTGTTATGGTCATAAATCCTTTCATCAAATAAATAATAGATATGTTTTTCATAGGTTCAATATAAGATATTGATAATGTAGGTAGAATAAATGATGGACTTGTTGAAACAAGTTCTAACTTTTCTGATTCAGTAATTGTTACAAATGAAAACTACTGGAAATTCTCCATTTGAATTGTCTCCGAAAGGCAGTAACATAACGTAGATGTCATAAAATATTGCTTTGTTTTTTTTTTTTTTGTAATTAAGCTTTGTTGTATAATATATACAGATTTAAAAATTAATTTTAAAATCACTAACAAGTACTTTTATAAACACACTCAACTCTTTTCCTCAATTTACATATACAATATACTCCATCAACAACAAACATTCTGCACAATCACCAATGTTAAACACATCATTATCACAATCAATATACCACGAAAAAATCAACAAACCAATCGACCACCAACCAAATCAATCATTAAATCCATCCGTCCACTACCACCACCACCACCACCCATTCTCGCTCGTTATCTCTCTCTCTCTCTTGATGCTCATTTTTATAGCAGTCGCTCTTCATCGAATCAATTAAATATAAACAATGGATTTAATTTCACATCAACTCATAGATCGTCCCCAGTGAGTAGTTGTTGTGGCAGTAGTAGTCAAGGTCGTTCCAGTCCGGACACAGATTTGGGCGAACCGCCGGCGTTTCCATTAAGTCCAGGTTAGCAAGCCTGGTTTACAAATTGTTGTTCTGTTCTGTATTTTTTTTCTATTGTTGTCACCCTACTACATTTTGAGAATACTTGTATATTTTACATATATAAAGATTTATGATACTTGTGTATAATTGTCACATATACATACATACATACATACCGCATTTATATATATGTATGTAACTATATATAAATATTTTGTATGTCTAAAATAAATATAATTTACAGTCTTTCTTTCTTTCTTTCACTTTTTTACAATATCATAAATTTATAATTTCTATTTACAAATTTTATTTGCAACAGTGTAAAAGCGTGGAATATTGTTTGAGTGTATACTTCAATGTTAATTCCACCACAAAAAAAACCCTCTCCGTTTTGCCACGCGAACATTTTTTTATCACGCGCCGAGTGTTTTGTTGCAGACTTTTCTATATACTTACTACATAATACTATATTTAAATATATTATTTATTGTTTCTTTTATTATCAACAATTAATAAAACTATTATGAACTTGTAAATACAAACTCGTAGTTGCATATAATTATCTATAAATCATTGAGAAACTTAATTTAATTTATTATTTATTTCATTTATCAGTTTTGAAAATTTTATTTATCTCTTATGTATTTTTGCTGTTTATTTCACTCTACACCATGTTGAAATATTTTTTTAAATAAATACCAGACTGATATTTATTTCTTTCTTAAGTATGCTTTTTCAATATTTTATTAGTTTATAGTTTTAGCAAATTTTTTAAAATCATAAATATCATTATTACTTATTTTAAGAAGATTAAATTCTTATTTGTTGTCTTAGAAATTATTACTATCGTGTTTTGTTGAACGATTTACAATCAGAAATTTATATTCAGTGTCAAATTTAAAAAACTGTAAAAACTTGAAAACGCTCGTAATAAGTTTAACCTTCACTAAACCGAAATGCCGGAATTTGGAAAATTCATTTGAAACTTTTATTAAATGTAAATTAGTTCTCATAAATTTCTAAATGCTTTAAAAAGTTAATTTATTATATTCACTTTGGGTTATTTAAGTGCATAAATGTTAATTCTAGAATATAAAGTGAAAAGTAGCTCAAGTGCTATTATATGAAAAACAAATACCTTTCGTTATTGCAGCCTTTTTTAAGTGTAATTTTTGCTTACTTATGTTGTTTTTAGATTTCGTCGTAAGCGCTTATTTTGCTAATTGTTTTTTCCCCCTCTGTTAATTTTGTTTTTTAACGTACATGTGTACCCATGTAGCCTGTGTGTTTGTTGTTGTGACTAACAAACGATGATTTCAAAATTCAAAATTTATTATTTCCTTTAATTTAAAAAGTCAAACTCTTTCAGTGTCAAAAAAAAAACAAACAATGAGCCGTGTGAATAAAAAAAAAATATATATATGCTTTTTCTCAGTTTTTTGGAACAAAATATAATTTTGTTGTTATTTACACGGCCCAATATGAAAAATATAGTAGTATTATATATTTTTCGTTTATTTTAATACACAAACATTCTTGTAATTTTGTTTGGCTTATATGTATATCTTAAGAAAATTTCGTGATTAAAAAAAATTATTGTATTATAAAAATTAACAATAGTTCTGATCTCTAATGTAGATCTTATTTAATATAGGGTGCGCCATCTTTTATATCGGTATGTGAATAATGAATAACTTCAAAAAGAACAACCGATTTCCATATATTCAATTTGGTCCTTTACAATTTATTTGGACTAGTTTTTGAATACAACATGAATCAAGTGGCTGCCATTATTCATCAAAGCAAAATGTGCCCTTTTTGCTGCGTTTTCCATCACTTTTATAGCGATGATTTTAGCACGAATATTTGCCTTTTAGGTCGTCAATGGTCTGAGACTTGCTGGCATATACTTTTCAAATAACCCCGCACAAAGAACTCCGGAGAGGTCAAATCTGGAGATCTGGGTAGCCAGTCAATATCGCTATTTTTGACACCACACGTTCAGGGAATTTTCGTTGCAGAAACTGCATTGTTTGATTTGCATTATGGCATGGCGCACCGTCTTGTTGAAACCAGTAACCGTCCAGACCTTTTTCACACATTTGTGAACAAACATAATAAGCTAACATCCACCAATATCGATTCCCATCGACTGTTTCGCCTTCTCTGAAGAAAAATGGCCCAATGATATTTTGGCGCAAGGGCCGGCCCAAGTAGTAATTTTTTCGTCATGCAATGGTATTTCATAGATCTCGTGTGGATTCTCCGTTCCCCAAATGCTGCAATTTTGCTTCTTAATGGCGCCAGACAGTGTGAAATAAGCCTCGAAGGTTATCAAAATTTCCCTCCAAAAATCAGGTCCAGTGTCAACCATTCGAGCGACTGTTTGGCCGTATTCTAAGCGACGTGGACAGTCTGCCGGCAATATTCTTTGAGTCATTTGTACTTTATATGGAAACAAATGCAAATCATCCTTCAAAATGGGTGGTTCCACCAACGCCAAAATTCTGAGTGCGGTGGCGATGCGACACATGTGGGTTCTCGGTAACAATCTCTCTTACCGCTTCATCCAGTTCATTGGAATGTCTTGAGCGTTGACGGCTTCTCGACGATCTCCCACTGTCCCGTGCTCAACAAAATTCTACACCAAACGACGAATAGTGTTGGCAGACGGTGCTTGTTGGCATATATATTTTCGACGATATGCAAATTGATTTAACACAACTGAACGACTATTTTGAACATGTTTACTCAAGTCAATCGGTTGATAAGTATTAAAAGTATTCTGTGTTTACATACCGACATAAAAGATGATACAGGGTGTATATTAAAATTATAAAAGAAAGCTTGTCAGATAATTACGAGATAACCAATATCTGATTTTTTTGAAGAAGTACTAAATACTCCTCAACGTGGACCTACTCAATTTCAATAATACTACATGTTGAATTTAGTTGTCAAATCACTATTCTGTAACAGATATTTAATCAATAAAATTTCACTTTAGCTATAGGCGCATAATCATTGTCAAAAATAAAAGTGTACTTAATGTAAAATTGCAAAATTTAAGCATAACCGATTAAAGAGCGTTACTCTAAACTAAACAGGCTAAATTGCTAGGAACAATGTACAAAAGCAAATATTACGTATTACTTACTCGTGAAAAAGAATGTTCAGTCGTGATTGCTTACTATGTCCAAAGATAACACACTGGTGAAAAGCTCTTGAATGCAAAGAAACGCTCAATCAATTGAAAAGGCTTCAACGGTCTCATCTGTGTGCGCGTCATGGGAGCCTTTAGATCCACTTCCACCGAGTCTTTCAATATTTTTCTCAATCTATTACCTATAGATCTTTTTTGAAAAGTGTGGTTTTTAAAACCGTGCTTAGATTAATAGAAACTAGTAGTTTCAACGTTGCTTCAATTGGACACTCTATGTAGTGGATATGTAATGACAATGCCGAACATACTCCTGCCGATTATCAACAACCCTCCTAACATCTTGACCGAAGATTTATGATTAAAGTTCCAATCAAGATATTACTGGCTTCAAAGGTCTGGTAGTCCGGCGAACATCTACACTGACGCCTCTAAAAGCATAGGTGCATAATTCTTTGTGCCTAATACCAGCAACATTTTTAAACTTACCAACAGTTGTAGCATTTTTCAAGCTTAAATAGAGGCAATATATATGGCATCTGAAAACCTGCTTTGAAAATCAATACTATAAAATTTAAATCGTTAAAAAAATTCTACAATTCCCTTCAAAACCTTAGTACTAATTATAATATATAGCTCTGATGGCTCCCAGGACATTCTAAAATATTGAGAAATAAGGTGGCGGACAAACTTGCAAAACAAAGTACATTCCTTGAGGTAGAGCCATTACTCTCCATTACTCTATTTCCATTATGTAGTTTTTTTCTACCTCTGATTGAAGATAAGTAGCCCAAACTCCTCCCGAACATCAAAGCTTTTCTGGCCCCAATACTCTTTACTTACTTTACTTTACTTTTGATGGCACAACAGCCCATGGAGGGCCTAGGCCGAGCTTTTCGCATCCACTCATGTTGTGCGTGTTATATTTGTACATGAATGGAAGGGACCTACAGTTTAAAGCCGAATCCGAACGGCGAAGGAAAAGCTTTTCATAGCAATTTTTACTCTTGTAGGTTTGCCATTGCCTGACAAGAGGTGGTGCCGTGTAGAAAAATTATTTTTTCTACTTTTTTTTTTTTGATTTTGCCTGTGCCGAGATTCGAACCCCGGACACTCTGCGTAGCAGTCCAACGCACTACCACTACGCCACAGCGACCACCCCAATACTCTCGTACTAAAATTTAACTTTTGCCGCATACTTCCTCGCAAAGTATAAACTGCATACTCTGATTGGTGTACTTGCTTTTTAAATATACTTATGCCAAAAAGCTTGATTTGGTGGAGAACGACCTATGCAGGAAATGTAATGACTCTGTGACTAAGGAAACATCGGAACTCATTATTTCCTATTGCTCGATACTAGCTGGCACTATATTGAAGACATTAGAGAATGCATTCTTTCTGTCTATAGATGACTTAACCAGTTTAAACCTGGTTCTTTTAAAATCTATACACATACCACAAGTACTTTGAAGCTGGCAACAGCGGTAGATGTAGCTCGGAGTTCTAATTGACTCTAGAGACATTGTGGTAACACTATGATACGCCACCATTTCTAACCTAACTTAGCCTTGCATTAGCTATGGTCTAGTTAAAGTAGCCATATTTTACACTATGATTATGAGTCATAAATTTTAATGATCTAATTCGGTTGCCTCTGCACTACATATTCAACGAAAAAAGTGAGCCGTGCCACTCATTCTCTACACTACACAAGTGTCACTGAAGATTAGTTAGTTAGTTTAATTAAATATTAGTTGTTCACGTTCAAGAGTAAGAAGTCTCTTAATTATTTGAATTTAATTTAACGATTTTATTTAATCATAAAATTTTCCCCAAAAATGATATACGTTATAATATTATTATAAGTAAATATACCTATAGATATTTTTATATACGTACATAATTATATCAATTAATAAAATTTTTTTTATATATATTTTCAAATAATATCAATAAATCAATTTAGCCGATTTATCCATGTATATAACTCGCTTTCAATGGGACATGGCCAAATATCCAATTAAGCAATCGCTACGCAATATTGCCGATATTATTTCGAAACAAATTGGGCAAATTGACGCCGATTTGAAAACCAAGTCGAACGCCTACAACAGCCTTAAGGGCAGTTTGCAAAATTTGGAGAAGAAGCAAACGTATGTGTGAACACTAGGTGCTCATCAATCATAATCTCTCTATGTCTCTCTTTGTTTTTGAATTTACAGTGGCAGCTTGTTAACACGTAACTTGGCCGATCTGGTGAAGAAGGAGCACTTCATACTTGACTCGGAATATTTGACCACACTTTTGGTTATTGTGCCAAAGTATGTTTTTTTTTTTTAAATATGTAGATATTAATATTTTTTACTGAATGTTTACATATATATTATTTTCTAGGATTTTGGCTAACGATTGGTTGGCTAATTATGAGAAAATCACGGATATGATTGTGCCACGTTCCTCGGCGTTGATATCGCAAGACAATGAATTTTGCCTCTTCAACGTGACATTATTTAAAAAAGTTGTGGAAGAGTTCAAGTTACATGCGCGCGAAAAGAAATTCATTGTACGCGATTTTGTTTACAATGAAGAGGAATTGGCAGCTGGCAAGAACGAAATAACCAAATTAATTACTGACAAAAAGAAGCAATTTGTATGTTTGTTTTTCTATTTGAATTTAAAATTTTTAAAAGTTTTAAAAATATTTGTGTTTTTTTTGTTTCTGTGCAGGGCCCGTTGGTCAGATGGTTGAAGGTGAATTTCAGTGAAGCTTTCTGTGCTTTGGTGCATGTGAAGGCATTGCGTGTGTTTGTCGAATCCGTTTTAAGGTAAAGAGAGAGTAAAGAGGATTGAGTTTTCAATTCTTCATTATATTTTAAATTGCAAATGAAAACGAGTAAATTAATTTATTCGTGCGACACAATAATAGAAGACACTGATATTTACAAATATTTTCTACCGCAGATACGGTTTACCTGTAAATTTCCAAGCTATTCTTATTGAACCGAATAAGAAGAGCGTTAAACGTCTGCGTGATTCGCTGAACCAATTGTACGGTCATTTGGATGGTGCTTCTGCTGCTGGTGGGCCAGGCAACAACAGCGTAGATGTAAGTAAAATTATATGAAACCAATGCACTCTAATCAAATGCTAACCACAAATTTTATGCCGTATTTCACAGAATGTCGATATTCCCGGATTGGGCTTCGGTCAGTCAGAATACTTCCCCTATGTATTCTACAAGCTAAACATCGATATGGTGGAGACAGCTAAGATGTAGATTTGCAGCAGAGTAGGCTCAAATTTAACACACAAAAACATTTAGCTTAATCACAACATTTACCTTAATCTATGTTACAAAAAATGAAAAGCAAAAGCAAACATCCTTTTACCAAATTTCATATGAAATGAAAAATGTTGTCAGTTTATCGTTGTTGGAGTTATGATAAACGCCACCGCAGCAGTAGCGCAGCTAACAACTATCCTGCATGCCTGATCCGTGCGAACATAAATACGCTGCGCAGTTCCATTTTTTGTATATCCATAAGGAATATTGTTAATATTTTTCAGAATTATTTTAACTGCAGCCTTTTTGCCGTCTACATCTAACTCACAATTTGCGTTCCTCCCCCATTTGATTGTAGCGATCGTTATTACACGATTTCTACTTTTTTTTTCTATTATTACTATTCTCCTACGTTGTTATTGTAGTTTATAAAATGATATATGTACATACATATTACGCATAATACTATATTCTTTCCAAATTTTGTTTGTTTTAAAGTAAACTGGTTGACAGCTTCCCAGTATAATTTCTATAAATTAAAAAATCACCATATTTTATTTTGGTTTTTGTACGGTTTAATTATTTGTTTGTTAATTTCAGCATTAATTATATAACTGCAACATTTTTGAAAAAAAACACACACACAAACTTTACTTCTGCTCTAAGTTGCTAACAGTATTTTCCTCTAGATTGTTTTATTTGCTTTTTGCATTTTCCCCCCTTATCACCTTACTTATTATTAAAAAACAAAACAAAATAACAATTTGTGTAATTTTTTTGTTTAAGGATAGCAAGAAATTTGCTCAATTTCGATTTGTTTTCACTTCTTCCACATCTGCAGTTTTTAAGTAATTTCCTTAATGTTCATAATTTATTTTAAATATTTTTGTGTACTTTATCAAAAAAGAACAGAGTGAATAAAACTATAAATGTATTACGCGTTTTTCAATGTATATATACTTAATTTCAATTCAAAGCAAAAACAAAAAAGAAAAAAACTAGTTAAAATACATACACTAATTAAATTGTAATAAAATATATTATAACAAAATTCTTGTTTAAATATTCATGCCTAGTGTACATTACATAATGATATCATTTAAACAGGGAAACAGACGCCGACGTTCAGCTTGAACGTTGCGGCCATTATGCTTTTAATTGTTTTTAACCATATTTTAAATATAAATTCAAAGTTCTAGTTTTGATCAAATACAATTGATATGTTTTGAAAATACTGGTGCTGCTGTTTCATTTCAATTTAAAGCTTTATCGCCATTATGCACAAATTATTTGTAATTTAAGGTTGTTGTTTCGTTTTTCCAGCTCTTTTCGTTATCGTGTTATGTATCAGTATTTTCAAGCATCCCTAAACATGTTAACTAAAAATCCATAAAAAAAATTTATTATAAAAGAACAATAATAATTGTAAACTTTAAACTAAAATAATATTGTTAAATGGAAAATGAAAAAGAGAAAATACATTTTAAAATTTATTGCATTACATTATAAACATATACAACCATGTAAATGAACATTATATAAGGAGTCTAAATGCAAAAATAACGCCATCCTTGTAAATAATTATAAAGAAAGAAAGACATTCCAATTTTGTTGTTTTTTAATATCGTTTTTTTTTTACTCCATCGTAAATTTATTTATCAAGTCAGTAGTTTGCTATAGTTTTTAATAGATTAGTTCAAATTACAGGTGCACTCTTAAAAAGGAAGAGGAATATCTGCTAAACTCGATCGTCTTAAATACAATGGGGCATAATTAAGAATTATAGTCAAAAATATAGTGTAGCTTAACTAAACTATACCTTAATTCCAAGTATAACTTAGTTAAATTACACTTTATTTATGACTATGATTATGGTTCATTTTATGCGTAAATGTGCAAATGTTGGTATCTCCATTATAGAGGTACTAAAAGTGATCTAAAGTTAATCGTTTTGGGTAATATCTTTACGCACAACTTTGTAATACATGAAATATCGAGAAAACACTTCTAGAGGGTGTTTTTGTTTCCTAGAGTCGAGTTAAGTGCGACTTTTTTCGGTTTTTGGCCTATATCTTATAAAGGGTAAGGAATTTCTATTTACTGTCTTCAGCATAGTTGTAGCTAATATCTTTACGCACAACTTTGTAATACATGAAATATCGAGAAAACACTTCTAGAGGGTGTTTTTGTTTCCTAGAGTCGAGTTAAGTGCGACTGTTTTCGGTTCTTGGCCTATATCTTATAAAGGGTAAGGAATTTCTATTTACTGTCTTCAGCATAAGGACAGCGTCGAATAAAATTGTCCGATACATTTCTTCCCATACTGTGCTATTGAAAGATTCAAAATCAAAAATTTTTATCTTAGTGCTTTGAATTAAATGTCAGAAAATATTTTGTGTCAGTTAGACAATAAAAATTTATTTAACGCGAAAATGGCAAACGAAGTGGAAGTTCGAGTAAATATTATTAAATTTTTTCAAAAGCAACCTCACTGGTCATTCAAAAAAATTGCCATAGAGGTAGGGGCCAACCCTAAAACCATTTCTCGCTTTATTAAACGTTTTAAGGAAGAACTGGGTATTGATCGGAAGAAAGGTTCTGGTAAAAAGAAGGGGCCACATGACTGTGAGAAGGCGAAGAACGTTGTGACCATTTTAAAGTGAGTTCCAAACATTTCGGGAAGGGAATTGGCGGGGAAGGCTGATTGCTCAGAATCTTTAGTGCACAGGACTAAGAAGGAAGCTGGGCCGAGGACGTACAACGTTCAAAAAGTTCCGGATAGAAACGCCGTGAAGAATTCAACGAGCGAAAATTCTGAGCCGAGATTTTGTCAAGAAATTTGAATGCTGCATAATGGACGATGAAACTTATGTTTTAGCTGACTTTTCCCAGCTACATGGCCATTTATAGAGCTGATTCTCGAGGAAATGTCGCTGAAAAATTCAATCCAAAAAAATTACAAAATTCCCAAAGAAATTCCTTGTTTGGCAGGCAATTTGTAGTTGTGGCAAAAGGGGCAATACATTCGTGACATCGGGTACAATCAACGGCGAAATATATTTGAAGGAATGCTTGCAAAAGATATTGCTTCCATTTTTACGCCAACATGAAGTGTCGTTTTTTTGACCTGACCTCGCTTGTCATGTCACTACAGCAAAACTGCCTTAGAGTGGTTCCAACGGAATGAAGTGATTTTGGTGCCTAGAGAAGCCAATCCACCAAACTGTCCAGAACTAAGGCCGATTAAGAGGTACTGGGCTTTAGTAAAAAGGGAGATGAAGGTAACAAAAAAAGTGGCCATAGACCTTCAAGATTTCAAAAGAAAGTGGTCTGCAGCAGCTAAAAACATTAATGGAAGGGGTTCCTGAAAAATTAAAACTTTTTATTAAAAACTAATAATTTTTGGTTTCTTGTTTTTATTTTTTTAATCTAAAAATAATTTGCAAAATGTAATACTTTAGTTTAAAAAAATCGGACTACTGATTCAAAAGATTTCATCATTTTTGTACCAGACAATTTTATTCGACGCACTCCTTACATCTAACCATGCAAACATACTCAAGTAAGTATCATACATACATATATTAAAGTGGAAATTCAACAGATTTATTTTTAATTACATAGAGAAATGATGAGCTCCAAACCAAAACGCAATAAACGACATTGAATTATTGTGCTTTTGTTGCGTTTTGATTTGGAGCTGCTCAAATACATTTTTATTTCAAAGTGAATTTTTTTTTACAATTAAATTTGTATCTTTGAGCAAAGACCATTGCCAACTTATACTTTTAAATATCTTCGTAGAGCTGAGCACAAACGCGTAACACCTTCGATTAATTTGGTTTCACTGTGAAATGCAATCGAAAGACGAAAACAATTTGCGGCTACATTAGTTTTCAATGCAAATCTTGTACCAGTAATAAAATATATTTTCTCCTCACTTAAGGAAAAATCCAAGAAATCGTTTGCATTTGTATCTGAAGGCAATCTTATCCAAATGAAGTATCCACCACGTGGCGCTATCATATTACAACCTTTTGGTAATTCTTTTTCCAAAACTTTACAAGTAGCCAACATGCGTGTCTTATAAGCTTTAAACATCGTTTGGATATGTTGTTGAGCTAAATCTAATTCAAAAAGACTTGCCACAATTCCTGAAGTGTAGTTGTTAAAGCAACCGCCGCTATTAGAAATGCCACTGAAATAAAAATTATTGTAATTCTAAATTATTATCACGTGATGCTTGGAACATTTATGACAGCACATTATATGTATATTTTTTACCAACAATCTAGCAACGGTTTGACTCTAGCAGGTAGCTCAAGCCATCCTAAGCGGATACCAGGTGCAATTATTTTTGAAAAACTCCCATTCGATATAACATTGCCACAATAATCCTTATCGCAGCGTTCATCATAAGCGAACAAACGCTTTGGCGGTTGTGTGTCCTCATAATTGAGTATGTTATATACGTCATCACATACTACGAGTATATCGTATTTGCGCGCTAAGTGTACGATACCTTTACAGACATCTACGAATCATAAAAAAGAATAAAAGTACATACGAGTACTTATGTACATATCTACATAATATTAAATATCACAGGCATTGGGACATGTAAATAAAAAAAGAAGTAAGTGCAATTTGTTTGCGATTTTTACTTTCTGAAAATAAAATGCCAGTAGGGTTATGATAAGTCGGTATGGTATAGTACATGCCCCAAAACTCTTTGGTTTTGGATTGAAATTGCTTTTCCTTTAAAGCAAGCTCCAAATCTTCTAAGTCGACACCATCATCATTTAAACGTACTGAAAATAAAGAAGAATTACTCAAACTCTGCCATGAAATCAAATAATATCTTACTTGATATTATTGCAAATGTTGTAAATTGTTTAATAGTATCTAAAGCGATCATGTATGTTACTTCATCGACAAAAATGAAACCATTCAAATCCACTAATGTTGAAAGTATGAAATGCAAACCTTGTGTGGCGCCCGAAGTAATAAGTAAATCCTCACTAGAATTGTTAAGTAATACATAAAATTATGTGTCAATGCAATTTATTTCTATTTTGTAAAAATATTAAATTTTGGTAAAACTCGAAGCTCGAAATCGGAACCAAAACAGGAATTAGTCCACTGCATTATTCTATTTAAAAATTTTAGTTTCGCGTACAAAATGGAGAAAACAAACAAATTTTATGTGTGAAACAACAAGAAATTTGAAAAAGTATACTGTTAACGATTGCTAGTGAATCCATTTGTATCCGATTTCAAGCGTTTATAAAAATAGAAAATATAATTTCCTTAGGTTTGTGATTAGATAACAATGCAATTAAGATGAATATTGCAAAGTAAATAAAGTACTTCTCGTGACTTTATGCAAACAGCAATTCCTCGATTTATTCAATACGTAATTTAAACGATCCACTTATTAAAATTTTATTTTGACTCGAAAGAAAAACTACATAGTAATATTTTACCAAATTTTTTTATATCAAAATAGCAATATTTATAAGACTTAAATATTATTTAAGAAGCGTTTCATTTAGAAGTATTAATTTAAAGGTTTTACCAAAACTAAGAATGACGATCATTAGCGCTTACCTTTTCACTTTATTGTTATACATTTTACTTAGATATGTTGCAATAGCAGAGCGTACTTGAAATGTACCACTAGTTGGACCATACTGGAATAACAATGAACAGTTATTTTGCTGTTCATATTTCTAAAAACCACAACACACAAAAAAGAATAGATTTTATAATTATCAATTGTAAAAATTTTATATGCGATTTTACCAAACGATGTTCTGTCGCTTTTCGAAATATTTCACAGCATTTTTCTAAAAGATCTCTGCCTGGGGCTCCAACTCCGAAATTAAGTACACTTGTTTCGTAAACATTCCAGGAACTGCCGTCAAACAAATGCTTTAGCATTCGTTCCTCATTTTCCTTATTTACTGCCATTGCTAATTGGCGTTATCACTAATTTGCAATCAGCCAGCCAGCCGACCGTACTTATCATTCACCGTAGAAAAACACACTGAAAACATATTAATAATTATTTTACAAATTGTAATTTGTGCTCGTACAGCGAAATTTCTCTATCTCTTTCTTTCCCCTACAGACGGTCATTCTTGCACTAATGTGAGCAGCCATGTATAAAATTGTATACTTCATTTTTACATTGGTAAAATTATCAAAAAAATTACAATTAAATAATGTTATAAGATAAAATTACGCACAACAAACTTTTTATTATTAAATCAACGCCTTAACGGCTTTTTGAAATCTTCACGTATAACTAAAATCTACCAAATAAGTGTTGCCAAACTTATTTTATAAAATTTTCCATTTATGTAAAAAAAATTTCAGTTTTTGAATTTCCTCAACGATTCCATAGACTTAATTTGTATTCACTGCGTTTTTTTACAACAAAACAGAAACAAGAGTAATTCTTTCTTTCTTTTATTGGTACAGCAGTCCATAGCGCCGAGTTCTCGCATCCATTCATGTGGTGCGTGTTATATTTGTACACGAATGAAAGAGATTTGTACGCGAAATGAAAAGATTATCTTAGGAAACTTTTGCTCTTGGAGGTTTGTCATTGCCTGCCAAGGCATGGTTACTTGTATACAAATTTTTTTTTACTTTTTTTGATTTTTACTTGTGCCGATATTTTAATATTTCTTAAAAGATATTATTGAATAAAATCAAATACAAAATATAAATAGAGAAAGAAAGAGTCAATAAATTGAAATTTCAATACATGGTTATTGGATAAAGGTGTTCAATGCACAGAAAAAAAATTACTTAACTATTGTTATCAAATAATTTTTTATTTTATTTCATGTTTCATTATTAAGATTAAAAGTTTTTACATTAAATATTTCACTTTCAAAAATGGCATATTTTTCCAACATTAATTGAAAACAATATCACGGTCTTCGTGGAGGAAAATGGAATTTGAACCCGAAAACCTGTCCCGTGTTAATCCGCCACTGATACATCATATTCTTAAGTAACAATTTAAATTTAGATCTTCTGAATTATTCTACCATAAGTCCAACACTTCCATAGCGCTAAGCTGCTGGTTATACTGGTGTTCGATGTTCGACGAACACATCATATTTTACTCTCGTGTTGGGTGTAGTGGTTACATTGGTGTTCGTTACAGAGCTCTTTGTCGAAATTCAGTTTTTTTGTAATACTATATTGGTCGCAACAGCAACACTAAATGATATACCAAAAAACTTTAAACGATTTTATTAATATGGATGTGAAATTTACAATATAATTGAAAAATTATGTGAATAAAATGATTTTTCTTCAATAGTTTTATGAATAATATATTTAATATTCACTTTTAAAAACTAAAAACATTGACAACTTCGCTTTTTTGCAAATGAAAATAATGATGTACAGGCTTGCATATTTTCTTTATATTTTGCATACATTTTTGTTGTTTTTTTAGGCTTAGGCTTAGCCTTAGGCTGTGGTTATATTCAAATTTTACTCGGCGAACAGCATGCAATTGTTGTTGCCCGAACACGAAAAAAGAGCTTTTACTCACTCTCACAGCGAACACGATATGCTGAGTGAAATGAAAGCACGCCGAGTATTCAGGGTGTCAATGAGTTATTCTACAAAAAAAGAATACAAATGTATGTAAAATAGAAGGAAAACATGCAAACCTGTACATCATTATTTTCATATGCATAAAAGCGAAGTTGCGAATGTTCTTAGTTTTTTAAAATGAATATTAAATATATTTATTATTCATAAAACTATTGAAGAAAAATCCTATTATTTTCATAATTTTTCAATTATATTATTAATTTCACGCTCCATATCAATAAAATCGTTTAAAGTTTTTGGTATACCATTTAGTGTTGCCGTTGCGAACAATATAGTATTAAAAAAACTGAATTTCGGCAAAAAGCAACTAAGTATGTAACGAACAACAACGTAATCACTACACCCAACACGAGAGTAAAATATGATATGTTCGTCAAACAGCGAACACCAATATAACCAGCACCTAACACTAGAAACTATCGATACTTACGTATTGGGGCACTATCAATATTAATCGATGTTTTCCCAGATCTATTACAAACTTACCTTCTAGATCTGCCGTGGTTATATTCAGATTTTTCTCGGCCAACACTTAATTTTCACTCACTCTCACAACAAGGACGGCGAGTATACAGAGTTGTAATGAGCCATTTTACAAAAAAAAAGGGACTAAAATGTATGTAAAATAGTACGTAAACATACAAACCATTACTTTCATTTGCAGCAAATTCTGCGGATATTTTTTAAGCTTGAAAGTGGAAATTATTTTCTTTATAAAATTACGAAAAGTATTTATCAAAAATATTTACTCTTCTTTCTAATGCAGGTATCGATGCTAAAAATACTTTCTAACAGGGTTGCCGTTGTAAAAGGGAAAATTAAGAAAAGGGGTCAATAAATTGCACTTATATTACTAAAATTTTACTTTAAAAAAATTTACTGTACTTTCTTATGCAGCGAAATTCTCTTTTGAACATGCAAGACAACATAGATTATGAGCAATTATATTCCATTTACACCGGCTCTGAACAATGCTTTGAACACAATTGAGAATACGAATTAGCTTACAAAAAAAAAATAATAATGTCTGTGTGACGTATGCGTCTAGAAAATGATTGTGACAATTTTTATTTCAAGCAAACCGTCGTATGTGTCATTTATATTAATTAGCTCGTTTGCTGTATTTTGGAACGTAAAATTTACTCAATACCGTTATTGCTGCTATTTGCTTTTCCGGGAATTACATTTTGTATATAAAGAATTTGTGATATAAAAAAAGTTAAGCAATATGCAATATGCATAAATAGTCACCACTAACTACGAAAACGGTTCTAACTTGATGAATTCTGGAAAATTAGTGACTTGGGGGATAAGCAGCCAAAAATAGGGACATTTGCAAATATAATCGTTCAACGATAACCCTGGGGAGAAAAGTATCGATATACTTAAATTTACATCAGAACATCCCTAAATGCAAAAATGCAATACGCAAAGTGTAACAACAATTGAATAATATATTAATCGACATACACAAATACAAGCATTTTTAATAAGAATAATATTAGTATCAGAACTATTTTGGGCTAAAGTATTTCGAATCATGTCAGCTCAGAATCTAGAATCTTCAGAGCAAGTTCCTCTACAAACAAAGGACAGCAACAATGCGTACCTAGATTCGCCAATACGTGGAGGACCTACTCTATCTACCAGCACATCTAGCTTTGAAGCCCTCGACCCTCACGATCCAAATCTCAGCAGATTGGCAACTAAAATGTTTCGTAAAACTGAAAATTACATCACGAATGAATTAAACGCACCACTAGAAGATTACAAGCTACTGGAGGAAATGAACAAAGCAACAATAGCCAAATATTCCGATATGCAACAAATTGCTGAAACATTAAATGTTTCGACAAATAAACTAAGTTTAAAATTTCAGCAATTGGTAAGTTCTTTCTTATTTATTACAAATAATCATATTCATATTTAAATTTATCCTGTAGATACCATTAATGAAGCAAATTGACGAGATTTCTGATACGGTTGACAAATTAGAAGCTGCAGCATACAAGTTAGACGCTTATAGTATTGCACTGGAAAATAGAGTTAAATCTGTAATACAACGATAATCTACATTGATTTTTCCTGTTTCAAACAATAATAATTAGAAATGGCAAAATATTTGGAAGTTTGACTATATGTATATATGTGACTATGTGAGTACATAGAAATGTACAAACAAGGTACATAGTTCATAACCATACCGCATCGGCATGTTGGACAGCTCATGTGTTTAAAGAGTATATGGAACAAATGCTTGTTTGTGGCCAAAAAACATGTCGGTGCAGTATACCTATGTAGACATGGACAATCCGAATACCGTTATATTGTCGACGTTTTAAATTCTCGCAGCGCGTGTTTATATTGAGATTTTCTTCTTTAATGGCACATAGCCCATATTTTTATGAAGTTAGAAAAAATTGCAAAAAGATAAAACCAAACTTAACGAATTCAATATCTAAGCCTATATAAAAAAAAACCGGATTTGTACATTCTTATTATGTAGGGTAGGGTAAATCCATATTGTCGGGTGGGACATTTCAACTCCTAGATTTGTCGTTGTTTCATTATTTATAAGTAGCTTTTATAAACATTTTAATAGGTGCAAAAAGACGATAAAACCATATTGTCGGGTGGGACATTTCAACTCCTAGATTTGTCGTTGTTTCATTATTTATAAGTAGCTATTATAAACATTTTAATAGGTGCAAAAAAACGATAAACCTCATAAGCAAAACAAATTTAGTCAATTGTTTTTATTTCTTGAAATATTGCTATTTTAATAACACAGTCGGTTGTTGCACAAAAAAAAAACCTCGGTATTTGAACTTTGTCTTAAAACTCAGCGAATGTAAACCATTATTCTCACCCACTTTTTCTTATGTAAGTGTTGAATGATAGTAAGAACAGAATAAACGCAGCAGCGACACGACTAGTACCAAATAGTACAACTGTGTATTATTTTTTCCACTTCCATCGATATGAATTTATGAGAAAAACAAACAAGATTGATTAACACAGTTGCCAAATGTCCCGTTTTATCCCGTTTTTGAAAACTATAAAAAAAACAATTTTTTATGAAATCTGTCAAAAATAATGTAAGTATAAAAATTGTTCCTTTCAGTAGAGAAAATATCACATTAAGCTATATGGTAGTTTTATGTTTTTTTATTGTTTTGTTGTTATAAATTTATTTCGTTTAAAATTTACAACTTATTTTAGTTTTGTCCTTCTTCTTCTTTTAATGGCACAACAGCCCTCCAAGGGCTGTGCCTAGTTTTTCGCATCCGTTAATGTTATGCGTGTTATATTTGTACAGGAATGAAAGGGACCTACAGTTGTATATAGAATACGAACGGCGAGTCTTATCTTCTATCAACTATTTATTTAAAAAAACTGTTTTTATTGGTTTGTGTACTTTTATTTATATTGTAAAATGCTTGCAAAAATTATAATGTGCAAATAAAATATGCTTGTGTTTAGTTTGTGCATTTACTTTTTTTTAAATAAATAGGCCCACGTAAAAGGTTGTGAAAACTCTATCAATTAAAAAAAAGAAGTCGTTTGTCTTACGAATGGGTCGGATGTGTTGAACAAATAATTCAGTTTCAAAGAAAGTGTGTATCATTTTCAAAAATCTAAGAGTTGGCAACCGTGTGAATAAATAGATTTAACAGAGAAAGTCTTTCGTACGCGAATACGGATCTAAAACATAGGACGACAGAAGAAATCTGTTCTTTTACTGTGAAATTTTCATATACACTGAATGAAGTACGTTTTAATTTTCATTACTTTGGATCACGGTTGCCATTTACGTATTTTATGTTGTACCAATATTTACAACAAATTTAAAATTTACCAATTTTTTTATATAGAATAAAGAACATTATTAAAAACTTTTGTCAGTTTATTATATAGAACAATATTCATTCATTTAAACAAAATAAGAAGAAGAAAACAAACAAAACAATAAATAATAATTATTCTTAATATATGTTTTTATACACATATGTATATTAATTTAAAACTTTTTAAGATCTTGAAAACTCAGTGGGTCTAGTGGTGAACGAGGACAAAACGAAATATCTTGTGTCAACTAACAAAGAGTCTTGGACAAAATTTCACCTTCTTCGCTACATAAGTCTTTCATCCTTCCTAATATATGGCGCCGAGAAGTGGACATTGACCACCAATGACTGGAACAATGAGCTGTATGAGCAATAAGCCGACACTGACATAGGCAAGCGTATAAAAATCCAGCGGTTTCGCAGGCTGAGTCTTGTTGAGCTAATAGAAGAAGCGCTGTGAAATGATGACTCCTTTTTATGGTTATAAAAAAATAAAATAAAAAAATTAATAAATATCAAATAAAAAAGTTTAGTTTTCATTTTTCACTTAATACATTTTTATGCAACACTGGTCAAATATTTTTATAGATCTTTGTATTAAATCGTCTTGTGCTTGTATCTGGTCATTCCTTGTTTATCCCGGCAATAATATCTTTGGAAGATGACGATATTGTATAAAGTAAAGGGAGACTTTAGTAGTGTTACGCCAAACAAATACGTAATATGCAAAATATCGCCTAAAAATATAATCGCTTTCTGCATATTACAAAACTCCAGCTACAGTAACAATGTGTTTGTTTGCGATTTAGTTTGCCCGTGGCAAATCTTCAAAGTGAATTCTTCAAAGGACACGGTCAGTGTATTAGAGTGGAATTACAATGGTGAGCTTCTTCTTGTGGGATACAAAGGTGGCAATGTTGAAATTTGGTCAACAGAAAAAGTACTAAACTCGTGGAGTATTCGATATAAAGCTAACTTTCTGTTCGAAGATATTATCAGTGGAAAATTCTTTCATAATGGCAAAAGTGTTTACTTCCATTCGCAGAAGAAGGATTTATTATCATACGCAGAAAAATTTGAAAGAGTTGAACATCGTCCGACATTGGAACAATTTGGTAGCGCACCTATGGATGGTGGTATAGTTGTGACGGCTTCGGGCTTACTAGGAGCGTTCGTCATTCCAAATTACAAGGATAATTATCCAAATAACCAAAGTATTGAATTGAAGACTGTTACACATAGCATTGGGCTATCCCGCTGTTTCATTGCCTTTTGCAGCTTATCACATGGCCCTAGTGGATGTTTGAATGTAGCAGTAAGTTACAGTTCGCGCGAACAAATTGTACATTGCTTTAAAGTTGGTATTAAGATGGAAAATGACGATAGTATTCATTTGAAATGTGAATCATTACCAAGCATATTTCTCGCTGTCAATGAACAAAAGAAAATCAATAACATAAGATGGACGACAATCAACAAAGAAGACGTCGTGTATATTACTTATGACTACGTAGACGGTAGCTTTTTAGAGCAATGGAACTTGACCAAAAAACCTCAGAGTGTGCACAAACTGTTGCAAAAGAACAAGGGTGACTTTATCTACAGTGAATGTTGGGATAATATGGCAAAATTGCACCTTGCTGCAGGTATCGCTGACATTATATTGTCAAAGATGCTCTCTGATAGTACTCAGATTTTCGTTGTACTGAAAGACAATACAGTGCAAGTGTTGGAACCCGGATTGAAAAAAATAGGACTGACTATATTCGATCGACCTGTCGAGGATCGTCAAATGGGCTGCAAATTTGTTACGGGAGATGTCACACTAATGAATCAAATTCTACTAGTTTTCGATAACTATGGCCAAATGTATGCTATGCAAGTCACGAATCCGCATATCGATAAAAACTTCAAGATGAATATGATATCACTGCAAACGTCGCTCTTAGAGTACTCCATAATAACAGGAATTGATGCAAGCGACATACTTATGCTGAACTTGGGTAATTTGGATATTGTTATTGAAAAGTTCACCGACAATTTCATGAGGCAACAAACATTTACGCGGCACTATTACTATTCAAATTTTTTATCATTAAAAAGCAACATTTTCCGAATTCAATCGAAACAACCGGACTTTGATAATCTCATCATGCTTCACTCCATTTCAATTACATTTAAAAGCTTACTAAGACCGTCAGATCTAAGTTGTCAAGACAAAGGTCCTGCTGACAATTTAGCAATAATACTCTCGGAACCTTTGATTGATGTGGATAAAGTGTTACTTAATCTTGATCCTAAAGATTTCACAGTCGAGCCACTTACTTTGCAGAGTTTGCAACAGTTGATACAATGGGTTGCAGACTTGGCGCTTAATATACTAAATAAGCTACCCGATGAAGTTATGAAGCCGAAACTGAGCAAAAAACCCGGGTATGACATTAGTAGAGATATTAATGCTATTGGGAGCATACGGGAACTCCTGGTAATGATTCGCATATGGGGTCTCTTGAATCCGCAGTGTTTACCCATCTACACCAAATCTGTAGATAATGTTGACGTTCTGGCAATTTTATTTAGACTGCTGACACGTTTAGCTCAAAATACTAACGAACCAGACGAATCACTGCTTGATGAATGCAGTCATCTATCAACCCAAGTTCTAATACCACCGAGAGAATACCATAATCCAACGACCTTGTTAAATAGTCACATGTCAGTGCTTAAATCCTTTCCCTTCCATTTTACTGCTTCCGTAGAACCTATTGGATTGCAGGACATTCAATTTGAGGAGGTTGTATTCGCAAGTGGCACAAAAGATGGTGTCAGTAATTTACAGCTGGGCTCCAGGTGCAACTATCTGAGAAAATGCATCCGATGCGGTTTCGTGAATAGTCTTCAAAAAGTGGCTAAAACTTCAGCACTAAAAGCATGGTGTCACCGATGGATCTACTGTCATTGTGGTGGTTATTGGAAAACCATTTAAAGTATACAAATAAATATGTTTAAATTTTAATTGTGTGTCTTATAGTTATTTAGGGTTGGATGACTGTTCCATTATATTTATTTGATTTTGAGTTTTCAACATATTTATTGGGACAATCATTTATTTATTTAAAATATACGTACAGAATTAATTTCGTATATGGTATTTTACTATAAAAGAATGCAATCAATTGAGGATATATGTATGTAAGTCACATATAAATAATAATTTTTGATTCCAGTTATTGAATAATTTTTAGAAGTCTTTTTGTGAATCAGGTGATTAGAATCTTATTTTTTAAGACATGGGACTGTAAAAGTGTTGAAATTAAATGTATGTCTTTTACAGCTGATGTATAGCTTCGAGAATAATATTTTACAACAAAATTTTCAGATAATAGAATCAAAATGGTCGCTGTGGTGTAGTGGTAATGCGTTGGACTGCTACGCAGAGTGTCCAGGGTTCGAAACTCGGTACAGGCAAAATAAAAAAATAAAAGAAAAAATATATTTTCTACAAGAGTAAAAATTGCTATGAAAAGCTTTTCACTTCGCCGTTCGGATTCGACATTAAACTGTAGTACAAATATAACACGCACAACGTGAGTGGATGCGAACAGCTCGGCCTAGGCCCTCCATGGGCTGTTGTGCCATTAAAAGTAAAGTAAGTAAAGTAAGAATCAAAATAATGAGTTCTCTACCATTTTTTATTGAATTGTTATTTTTATACTTTTCAATGAAATTTAATTAATAATTTTCTCATACGAAAGACGATTAAGCTGACAAACGTCTATCACTGAAGACAAAATTTTGGGACTCATCATAAAATAAATCGAGGTTCATTTTCAGGAGGGTGCAAAGAAAACATTTTCCAAAATTTAAAGCCAACCAAAAAAAAATTCTGCAATGTTTTAAATAAATTTGCATGTTATTAAATACCAATAAGGCCAAACAATTTCGGCATATGTAGTTGTACGAACACAATGGATGCGGCAAAGAGATTGCGCCATATGTCTAAGATTAAATACCATGCATTCTTATAACATGGCACTATTGCGCCAATGTACAAATTGCCACTGTCTTCGACTTCAATCGAATTCCATCTTGTTTTCATGAACATTTACATATAGTATGTGAAACTAAATGACTTCGTATCACCTAAAATTGATTTGATTGTAACTTTTCTCCAAATCAAGTTACCATCTCAAATTCATTGTGATCAGTAATATTGACCGCACTGTGATCTATGGAATTAAAAACATATTTCTCGACTTTGTTTTGTATATTTCGTTATAATTAAAGTGATCGTGGCATCGGTACCACCCAGTCCATATTTGATTTGAGGCTTAGAATAGATCACAGAAAGCCGTGGGCCTAATTTTGCTGTAATATGCTCGACAGGAGTCGAATTATACAATTTCTAAATATTGAATCGTATGGGTGGTGCCACGCCCTTTTGCCCAACTATATTTATATGTGACATGGAGCTTAGAGTTGAACACATAAAGCCCTGTGCTAAATTTCGTTGAAAAATATTCAAAGGGAGTCAAGTTATAGTATTTTGAAATATTGTAGTATATGGAAGGCGCCACGCCCTTTTGTCCAATTCCGCCCATATGTTATATGGAGCACAAAGTTGAACACATAAAGTCCTGTGCCAACTTTCGTTAAAAATATTCAAAGGGAGAAGAGTTATAGCATATACAAATGTAGTGTATGGGCGGTGCCACGTCCTTTGCCTGTACCGATTTTCCTTGTCCTGACAATTACGAACACAACAACAAAATCCCCAAGCAAATCCGTTCTCGAGTTACAAACATATTTCACGACATTGTTTTACATATATAGATTTGAAATTTTGCCTACAATTTTATAAGTTTCTACGGATTGCGAGGCATTTATGAGTTTATATGAATCCCATTAGTAATTTACTTACTTATTTTGTTATGCAAACAATAATAAACTTATAGTTTTATATGGCGGGATGTTGTATTATATACTTTTGTCTACGGTAAAGTGACTTTCCATTTCTTTACTTACTCTTCACCTTACGACCATTATATTGTATTAACTTGAATACTATATACGCTATTACTGTTATCAACCTTGATATTAAGCGAGTGAACACAACCTGAAAAACATAATTCGCCTACTTCGACCAACGGGAGAAATACTGACTTCGCCCGATTCATGCCGCCATCGACAAACGAACCAATCACTGATATCGATACACACACTGAAACATATGCGAACGAAAAATTTGTATACGTGCACGGTTTACTGCATGTGTATGCATGCTGAGGGAGAACGTGAGTTATTTGTTGAGGCGACCAAATATATGCGGCCATTATAAATTTGCCATTCGAAGAAGCTGGACAGTACAGCCACAAAGGATTTCAATAATTATTTTGAAACAAATTACCAGTAAAATGAGCTATCAAGTGGACGCATTAAATTCAGCACATCTTGAGTTACAAAGTGGTGGCGGTGGAGCAGAACTTCGTCGCCCATTCGACCCTACTGCCCACGATTTGGAGCCATCATTTCGGTTGACGAGGTTTGCAGATTTAAAGGGTCGTGGCTGCAAGGTGCCACAGGAGGTTTTAGGTAAGCTAGTAGCTGCATTACAACAAGATTATTCCAGCAGTCCCGATCAAGATGCACAATTCATGAACATGGCCATACCTCGCATTGGCATAGGTTTGGACTGTTCGGTAATTCCACTGCGACATGGAGGTCTGTGTCTGGTACAAACTACTGATTTCTTCTATCCAATTGTGGACGATCCGTATATGATGGGTAAAATCGCGTGCGCCAATGTATTGAGCGATTTATATGCTATGGGAGTAACCGACTGCGACAACATGTTGATGCTGCTGGCAGTGAGCACCAAGATGACGGAAAAAGAACGTGATGTCGTAGTACCACTAATTATGCGCGGCTTCAAAGATTCTGCTCTAGAAGCTGGCACCACTGTTACTGGCGGTCAAAGTGTTGTTAATCCATGGTGCACAATTGGTGGTGTTGCTTCCACTATATGCCAACCAAACGAATATATTGTACCGGACAATGCTGTCGTTGGCGATGTGCTTGTATTAACGAAACCTTTAGGTACACAAGTTGCTGTTAACGCTCATCAGTGGCTGGATCAGCCAGAGCGTTGGAATCGCATAAAATTGGTTGTTTCAGAAGAAGATGTACGCAAAGCCTATCACCGAGCTATGAACTCGATGGCTCGCCTCAATCGCACAGCTGCTCGCCTCATGCACAAATACAATGCACATGGCTCAACAGATATCACTGGCTTTGGTTTGCTGGGCCACGCACAGACTCTCGCTTCTCATCAAAAGAAGGATGTCTCATTTGTTATTCACAATTTGCCCGTGATTGCCAAGATGGCTGCAGTTGCGAAAGCTTGTGGCAATATGTTCCAGCTATTGCAAGGTCATTCGGCAGAAACTTCTGGTGGGTTGCTCATTTGCTTGCCCCGTGAACAAGCTGCCGCTTATTGTAAGGACATCGAAAAACAAGAAGGATACCAAGCTTGGATTATCGGCATTGTAGAGAAGGGAAACAAAACAGCTCGTATTATTGACAAACCACGTGTTATCGAGGTGCCGGCAAAGGACTAAACACTATTTCCACAATCCAGTCTTATGTTATTTCTATATTTCTTTTATAATTAATTACATGTATATGTTATTGCATTTGTTCTCGGTTCGTTTAGCAACTGATTTTGAATTGAAAACTTTTTGTCGATAATTTTTAATTGGCTAAGTATCTACATACAATTATTACATTGTATCAAATGCTTTAAATGGAATAAAATAAATTTAATCTATATAGCAAAGACTGTGAATTAAATTAAACTCAATTTCCCGCCATATTTGTCAATAATCATGACACGTGTTGTTTAAAGGGTAATTAATAGCACAGCTCATCCACAAGAAGACTTGGTACTCATGCAAATTATGTACATATTCTCGACTTCGGTTAGGTTTAGTGGTTGCCTGGTAGGACGCAGGCCAACTAAAGCCACTGCCCACTAGGCAGTGGCTAGTGACAGCTGCCATCACTTTATGTATTTGGCTTCAGGGATATTTTTGGAACGATTGGATTTTATCTATTGGTCAAGTCTGCTATTTTACTTTGCTACTTTGGTTAATTTAGCCTTCTAACCTTTGTCCGGTTTAAGAACGCTATTTGAACTTTTGGAAAGTTTTTACGTTGGAATAATGGCATTTTATGACAATTCTAGTCAGTGCATCAGCCTTGTTATTGCCATGTATATCACACTGGCCAGGTACCCATACAAATTATATATTGAGTTTAACGTCTACTTAATTAAATAAACGCCATCTTGGAGTTAATTGATATGCTTGCTAGGGTTTTTATGTCAGGTTGACTATCACTGAAAATCAATACACCACTGATTGACACTTTATTACATTTAGCTCAGCTTTAAAAGCGCTACAGTGATCAGACAATCGAAAATATATGTTTAATCCATGGATGGATATGTTTGCTCAGACAATACCACTCCCCATGCTTCCATCCAGCTTGGATCCATTTGTGTACAGGTCCACCTCATCTTTTAGCTGTACTTGACTATTCATCATCGTCCCAGATATTTCGCCTGGTCCGTCAACTTTAGAGTGACTTCATTAAGAATCGGGGTTCTAAAAGTAGGGATACTGCGCTTATTAGTAAACAAGCCCAGTTTGGTTTTAGCCCGGTTTACCCCTAGCTCCAGATCTACTAATTTTATAGATCATTTAAAACCAGGTTCCATAAATCTTGTGAAAGCACTCCTCCTTGCGGTGTACCTCTTCTTACAGCCCTATTTATGTGCAATTTACCCTATTTGTAAGCAGATATTCTTTAAGTCTTATGCAGACCTAATTTGGCATTAGCTAAAGCAACTAGGATAAATGAATTTTGACTCAAAGGTTTTTTTATTCCATAAACTAAGAAATGAAGAGCCATTACTGAAGACTTACCCTTTGTGTAGGCATGTTGGAACCTAGATACCATTCTGGGATTTAGGTTATCCTTAATGAAATAGCCTATAGCTATTATCGCTTTTGAGCGAAAAGCTAATCGGACGGAAGACTTTACTGTGAGAAGCCTCCCTTCCCTTGGGTATGAAGCCTACTTCAGTTTCGGTCCATAACTTCGGAATACTGGCTAGTTGTAAGCAGCTGGTAAATATCGCTTCTAGCCAGGGTTTCTGTAACTCAGACTATAGAATACCATCCGACCCAGAAGCCTTATATGGCTTAAAACTTTGCAGAGCCTACTGTATCTATGTCCTGCTAAGGATTTTATGAGTGTTTGAGCCATTCGTTAAGACTGTTCACTAATTCCGGATTGCGAGCTTCCGAGAAAGTGTGTATCGACAATAAGTTCAAGAGTCTCAATACTCGATGTGATCCATTCTCAATTCTGCTTTAAAATAAAGCCAGGAGTTGCTTGACGGGAAGCTAGTATTTTGCCCAATCGACTTGCCTCGGAGTTTAGTTTAGTTTTCCTAACCAACTTCTTGAAATTTCTAAGGCTTACTTTGTAGAGTTGCCATTCCAGCATTCCTTTAATAGGTGAATGATTTCCTGAGACCATCAGAGTGGTTTAACGAGTTTTAACTCGAGGCTAAGAAAATTTCCAGCACACTCGAGCGACGCGTAATCCTTGGCATTAAGCTCCTGCTCCTTCAGCCCTGAAATCCTATCTTATATTTTGTGCGCTGAGCGTTTCTCTTAATAGGCAAGCTGAGAAGGCTTCATGTGTGCCCTAGTACCAGGCTGAGGTCGCATACCTGTCTCTGAGGACTTGACTGCCTTAGCACAGTTGGACTTTTGGAGAGGCGCGAGGTGCCCTACTTAAGCTCGGTGACTCATGGTCTGGGTACTCCACTCGCGCAAGGAACATGCAGTGCCTGGAAGTTGTTGGAGGCGACCTTGCTCTGGGCACTATTCTGACTTCAGTTGCCGCAGGTTTGGTCGCACCAGCCCCAAAAGTTGTGGACAGCAACCCAGATCTGGATTCTATTTCAATTTCCAGCGAAGTTGTTGTAGCAGTAGAGGGCAACGCCATGCTTGCGGTGGCGCCTTCTTTGATAGGGGAGCGCCATCTTTGTTGTTGTTTTTTTGGATGACTCAGTTTTATCCGAGGTTGGGTTTTAGGTTTTCTTGATCGACTGGCTCATGCGGCTCACCTACTCTGACGAGGCGTTTCGGTAACACAAATATAAAAGGGGGAAGATGAGGTCGTCCATGGATTACCCCTTCCCATAGAAAGTCCACAGTTACGGCCCAACGGCCAATTCTCGAATTAAATAAAGCATTTTTTTTCTCTGTACTACAAAACGTAAGCTTAAAAATTATAACAGATTTTGACATAAATATGAAAATTAATCTATATCGATGTTTTTATTATTATTTATTATTATTTTGAAGATGCTTCAATTTGCTGTGTATCCACAAAATATTATCTATGAGAGTAAAAAAGCTT
Source organism: Palloptera scutellata (assembly GCA_958295655.1). Classification (NCBI taxonomy): domain Eukaryota; kingdom Metazoa; phylum Arthropoda; class Insecta; order Diptera; family Pallopteridae; genus Palloptera; species Palloptera scutellata. Next base: position 44,580,981 of record OY282451.1, read on the forward strand.
TCAGAAGATCACATCATGAGCAGATCAAAGCACTACTTTACATACGCTCGTTGACATATGTGCATGCATACATACTCGTACGTATATATGTATATACATATGTATGTATGCGTTGAGCGAACAAATGAGCGAACGCGGCTGCTGCTTTTGGGCCTGGGTTACTAGTTTTGGCAGCAGCAATAACACCGCCAACACTGTGGAAACAACACACTTTAGTATATCACAGACCATCAACGCGTATTGTTGTTCAACGAAAATTGATCGTTCGCCTTTGCATCCATCCGTCGTATCCAGAAGAGATAGCTATTAGAGAGCGTCGCACACTTGGTTTTTTAAAAAGTCTAAAGTATGTGCAATATACTATAATAGAAAAATACATTCATACATGTCTATACATTTTTTGCGAAAAAGGAAGAAAGAGAAATGTGGTCATATCAATAGAAACAAGTTTCCCCCACATTCTTCCTCCATATTAATCCGTACAAATAAGTGCAAGTCGGTGATAATATGGTAAAAGAAGAAAATAAATACTAAGTGAACTTAGAAATTTGATTTTGATTCTAACAGAAAATATTAATACATAAGAAATTAGAATTTTTTTAAAGCATATGTCCATACTTAATCTAATAATTCAATAGTTTTGACCAACAGATGTCAGTGATACGTAGTGATTATGTGTATATGTGTGTTTTTTAAGGCGATGATGATCATCAGTGGCAGTGAACTAATTTTAGATTAATTTGTTTTAATATACACCAACAAATTTACATACAGACAAAATAAAAGACAAGCAAATGTTGTATATGGCACCTAACCAATAAAAAAAACAGCAGTAGAAACAACAACAACGACAACAAACATCATCAGAAACACCACAGCAAGATTGTTGTGTATCTGGCAATGAGCAACTACGTAATTAAACAAAAAAAAAAAAAAAAAAAAAAAAAGGAATAAATAAAAAATTCAGAAGCACAGGTCGTCCAATAAACAATTCGCTTTTGAGAGTCACGCTCGCATTCGTCGCACAATCGAAGGAGAAACATTTTTTCTGTTTTTTGTTGTTGTTTTTTTATGCTGTAAATATTAAAATTCGAGAGCATATTTACGTTTACCATATATACAAAATGTGTCGCAAATTTACAATTAATATGAATTTTATTTGCCTCGCTTTTGGTTTATATTAAATAAGACTGCAAACAATAATTGCTAATTTTAGCAAGAGAAAAACACAATCTCGATCATACATAAATAGTACAAAAATAAATCAGAATACAAAAAATTATAGATGTACTTACAATCTTTGTTCACGCCAAATTCAAAAAAAAACAATAAAATAAGAATAATAATTAAAAAAAAAAATAATACAGAATATTTCGCCTACATACATTCAATTTCCGAAAATTGTAGATGAGTATTGCGAACACCCGCCAAAAAACAAAACACCTTCAGTTCTTCTGTTTTTGGACAGTTCGACTTTTCCAAGTTTCTTCTCATTGATTAATGTTTAGTAGTAGTAGCGAGTCGAGTATAATATATACAGTAAACCCTACCTAATTGCATTAAATACTCAGCTTCTGGCTCAATCAGTTAGGAAACTTAATTATTCTACAAGTTTATTGAGTTGAAAGTGTTTGAAGGAGTACATTGAACTTAAAGGTATTACATCGCTATCTCTATTCTTCAGCCACGTATCTCCATTTTTGACGAAATGGATTTTTTGGTTGTATAAAATCACCTTATACTACATAAACACTAAGAAATTTGAATTCCGAACGGTCTTTTTGCGAGCCCAACCATATTTGGTATCATTGCATCCGATTTAGCGTTGTTTATAATTTTACACCGAACGGTCAAAATTCAAAATGTGAATATCGGTGTTCTAAATTTTCAAATATTTTTAAGTGCTTACATATTACAAACAATTGTTTCTTACAATTCTTTTGTAAGAAACAATGTTGAGTTTTTCCTAATGTCGTCTGATTTGCCTATCTTAAACACATTGTCGTTTTTGTAAGTACTATTTTACAGCGGTCAATCGCTTAGTCATCGTGATAGTAGTTGAAATAAAACAGTGTTAAAATAAAATTTTTTGACTTAATCCAAATAAACTTAATTAAATTAAAAGCAGAAAGAATGAAATTGTTTACATATAAGAATTTCAGTTTCATTCAGTTTAGTGGTCAATATTCCATTACTAAATTAATGTTGTGTGCATGACCCACAAATTGCACAAACGAACTGACTTAATATTAGGGATGGAATCTCGAAATATTAAATTGTACCTAAATGAAGGTGAATGCACCTAAAATAATATATTTCATTGGATAATAATTTTTGAAAGAAAAACATACAGTAAAAAACTATCATAAATTTTTCTTCTAATCGAGATTGATGTCTCTTTATATACATCCAGCTAAAGAATCATAAAGGCAGTTGCATTTTCCCCCATATTAAAAACAGAAAAATTTGTTAATTTTTAAATTTACTTTTCATAAACTTTTTGTAATTTGCAAAAAATATGATACCTTTATAATTCTTTCTTTCTCTGAGTTTAACACTAAAATAAATAAAATCATTAGTATCATGAAAGCACAAAGAAAAATAAATTAATTCAGTTCGTTTCTTTATTCTTTGCATATTTTAGCTACGAATTGTACCTATAATGTGACAATTTTATATAATGTACCTTTTATTTTTAAAAAGTCAGAAAAAAGTACAATTGTACCTTTTTCCCCATTACTGCTTCGAATGCTCTAAAAATAATTTGCCTATTCAAAACAAACAAATTAACTAGGGATCACTGTGTATTTTTTGCGCTGTACTAAACGCCGCCGAAACGAAAACGACGAAATTCACTTGTATTTGTTTTTTCACTTTTGCCGTCGTTTCGTTCCGATTACATGAGATCATTTTATTTGAATTTTATGCAAACAGATTCGCTACTACTCACATCGCAATATCTCCTATACTAAGAATCCAGTTTTTTTCTCTTAAATACAATTTTTTCATTTAAATTAAGCGCCTCTACAACAATTGTATTTATGTATGTATATATTATGTATGTATGTATATTGATGCAAAATGAAGTTTTTTTAATTTTATTTTGATTTTGTGCTTACGTGATGTATTCACCACTCACTCAATTCGCCATATGTTCATCTGATGAATTTAAATACTAAATTTTAGTAATGTAAATTTACTTGAGATACGCAATATTTCCATAAGTTTTTACTCATTTCATTGGAAACTAATTGCATATAAATTTAAAAATAGCGTTCAATGTGATTTTATTTATAAGATACTGAGCATTATACCATATTACATATTCCTATGTGTTTATGAATTTAAAAAATGGTCCGATCCATTCAATAATTCATCTAATAAGATTGATCGGTTTACCTACGATCCCTATGCTGAAACGATGCAGACTATCATTTTCGTAAAACCACAATAACTAGAACATTGAGAAGATTCTTATTCAACTCAACTTATTTCTTAACTCTTTCAATATCGTTATACAAACAAAATATGTATTCGAAGGAGAACATCATACAATCCTCCTTTTTGGCATAACAGCTCAATGTGAACCAGTTCGAAAATATGTATGCCAATCAATGATAGTCGAAATGCAGTGTTCACACATTTGCTGATGTTGTTAAAAAAAAATTTAATTACTAACTTTGAAATTAATAATCTAAATTTATACACACAAATTATACACATTCATACAAAATTACAATGAACTAATTTTTAAAATGCATGCACATCCATACGTACATCGAGCCAACAGTTAAAAGTTAGTACATAATTTTGTTTGTAATTAAAAAGTACTAAACAGTTATTGACGAAATTTATCTCATTTTGAGATAAAACCCTTCCTGTTGAATTGATAAAATTTGGGTTGTCTATATTTGTATATCCCACACACTGTACTGTGTGGATTTAATTGGATAACTTTCAAAAATCATTAATCAAAGAAACTACATAGTGCGGCAAATTAAACCAAATTCACTACTACAAACAGTTATGGAAACAGCTGGAATGTAAAAAATTCTTTACTTATATGTACATACATACATACATATAACACTTTTTTTAATAAATAATCAATTAATTTGCCAGGTACAATTTGTTTATGCATATGTATTGTATGCATGTGTAGTAAAAGAATGAGTGTACGAGTACCTAATACGAGTGTCATAGAAATTCTGTTGAACTGAGAGCACATGTCTTTGAATCTGTAGGTGGATTAACATTATAAAAAAATTATTACTTAATGAAAGACTTTAACTTATTTGTACAAAATACTACACATTTATGTGATCATTCATGTACATATAACTTAGCAGTAAAACATGTTTTCAACAATATGAAACCCACTATTAATACAGAATGAAATCAAGTTTGTTATGAACGCAGTACATATATATGGTATGTATGTACTTATTGCAATTTAAATATGTTTTTGAATAAGTAGACAAACGAATTATAAATATATCATATATGTACATATGTATGTGTACATACGTGCAAATATTGCAATATTGTGGTGAAGTCACTGTATTGATACGAGTATACATACATACATATGTGTTTACTTTATTGAGTAATTCTCTACACTTGTTTCTTTACAAACATACATACATATTGCTCGTTTGCTGCAAGAATGTCATAAATCAAGAAAAAATTTTGATGTAAGCACAACAGCAATAACTGTTATTTAGTGTTTTATTCTTCTTTTTTCTATTAATTGCACAACAGACCATGAAGAGGGCCTAGCATGATATATTTATACATGAATGGTAGGGACCTACAGTTTTATGCCGAATCCGAACGGCGAAGTGAAATGTTTTTCCTTTTGCCATTGCCTGCCAAGAGGTGATGCCGTGTAGAAAATTTGATTTCTTGAACCTCGGACACTCTGCGTAGCAGGCCAACGCACTACCAACTACACCACAGCGACGGTGGTGTTTTGTACGCATTTAGTGTTTTATATTGTGTAAAAAAATCCTAAATGTACTTCTACACGTTAGAAGAGTATTTTTCGTTATCAATTTTATGGAGTGGCAGGTAAATTGAAAAGTTTATGTAAACGCGGAATTTATGATTTTTGAGTTATGACAGTTATGAGTAGCAAACGAATGATATATTAAATGGAGCGACGACGAGTACTTAGTGCTCAAAAGAAGCAAATTCAGCTTTTAGCCAAATTATTATTCAAAAATATAATATTATAATTATTGAAATATAGTACTCTGTTAATTGTAGAAAATAAACATTGGATATGCAGTACACAACCAGTTCGGAGAACTATGCATCTACACTTCGAGATTCACCATCGAGATGGAGTGGCAAAGTATAGATTTCAGCATTACTCTCAATAATATTTATTGTTTACTTGATAATTTGATTGTACTTTTAAGGATGACAAAGGATATGTATATAAGAAATCATCCTATCAATACTCAAGTCCCGGTGGTAATAATATTTCATATCATGTGGATAAATCAAGTGATCAAAATATTGATCAGTTGGATGCATTATTAGAGGATTTAAAAACTGAACGTCAAATTACAAGAGACAGAGGTAAAACTAGTCATACATACTATATACTACATATACAAAAATTTGGTTACACTTATACAAAAAGTATCAGATTGTATTTAAAATCATATGAATGCTCCAACTAATTCGATCATCTTCTTTAAATATATTATGTGTGTCTTTTCAGATCTTTTGTCAACCTCAGCTAACTATAAAACCATGTAAGTGTTTGTCATAATCTGACTCGAAAAATATTTGTATGCACATATATGTGTAGTTACACACTCTCTCTCTATTTTGTACACATACAAATGGTCGACTGACACATACATATGTAAATTCTCTAATTTAAGTATTAAATTTTTGATTGATGTAAGGTCAACGTTTAAATTGAAATTGAATATTTTATTTATGATAATAGATAAGAAGAAATTTTAATTTCAATCCAAATAGAAAAAAGCGTATCCAATACAGAAAGGTCGCCCATTGTAGATATAGAACTTTGAAGGTAAGTTGGGTCTAAGCATGAGGGTTTAATATGACTGTCGCTTTAATATCCTCTATTGGATTCAAACTATCTAATGATCCCAAAGAAAAATCGAAGATTAGAGTTCTCAAAAATATATTTCTCTACATTGATAATTGTACTTGGATGGACTCATCTCGTGTACCACCTCGCTTGCCACCTAAGAAGTGGTAAAATGAGCTTGTTACAGAATTGCTTTTGGTACATTACCACATGAAGAGTGTTCGGAATGAAAAAGAGAAGGAAGAAACAACAATTTTATGGTGCTTGCCGAGTAAACTTTCAAAATGAAACACATTTTACTCCATATTGAAAGAACTGTTGTAAAAATTTAGTCCGAATCTAACTAAATACATAGAAAAATGTTGCTTCTTTCAAATAAAATATAATACATATTCCAGCATGGGCATTCCTTTACGAAATATTAAATACTAATAAGCTCTAATAACTACATCTAATACATTTACTATATGCAGAGAACGCGAAAGAGGTGATCCAAGTGGAACGGTTACTAAAACCACAAGAGTGGTGAAAACGTCTAAACACTCTGGTGGTCAACCCCATCGAATACTTGATGATGTTGAAAATTTTTCAACCTCTGACTACAGCACTCTTAAGTCCAATGGATATACCAGTTTGCAGGGTACACTGCGTGGCGATGATTATCATTTGAAATCAAAACCTTATGGATCTAGTAAGTACACATTACAAGTGCACTTTGATGCCGTAAACTTCAGCATATAATTTTTTAACTCACAGGCAATCTTTATGAGAGTAAAAGTAAAATATACGAGAGTAATCGCATTCTTGACAATATTGAAGTAGTTCCATCCACAATTCAAACCACTACCACTTCCAATTTGGAAAAGGACCTTCAAAATATCACTTTAACCGATGACATTCTACCAATTCCAGGAACGAAAGTAACCACAACGGTGCGTACCTACACTTATGAGGTGCCTGCTGGCAGTCCGTCATCCGCCAGTATCATCAGCAGTACCAATCGAAACCAGCAGTTAAATAATACTATACAATATAATAGTATGCAACGTAACGATGTCCACAATACGACGATTCAACCTCATGCACATCCAGTGCCCACTATTCCACAAACGGTGGTTTATAATACAGAAAGTTATTCAACAATCAACAAAAACAACGAACGTCCTATTGTTTCAAATCAATCTTACGAAATGAGAGAACACCGTGAAACCAACACTATTAACAATAATAATGTACCACCACAACAACGGATTCCACCACAAGCATCGATTGGGCCTGGTGGAACTACTAAAACTATTGTATACAATGTCAATACTACGGAAAATATACACAATGTGCCAGAATATAATAATTATCCTCGTGGTCCTGGTGGTCCAGCTCATAGTCCGCATTCACCTATTGATAGCCCCTATGGATCACCACCGCATGGTAGCGTTATACCGCCAACTGGACCTACAACCAGTAGATATTTTTATAAGGAGTCTTCGAATGTAGTTAATACAATTCATGGACCAGGTGGACCAGGCACCCGATCACAACCAAATGTCCAGCACGTTTACAACCCTCCGACCCAACAATCGCCAAATAAATTATCACCAACTGGTTATCCTCCGCATGGTGCTGACGGGTATCCTCCTCAATCTACTGTAACTTACAAGTACTCCTCTTCTACAACGGACTCGCGTCGTGGAGGACCTGATTATGGAACACCTTCTCCAACTACACATTTAGCTCCATTTCCAGTGGATGGAGTAGACTATCCAGCAAATGGAAATCCACCGCAAAGAGTTGACGATCTTATGCAATCGTTCAGAAATGTAAGTGAACTTTAACCAAGACGTTGGAGATATTACACAAGAAAACATATTTTATCAGCTACATAAGTTCTGAACTTACCTTTTAAGTATGTAAAACTGAAATCGAACAATACGAACTGCGATAATTTTTACTATTAACTAGATACGCTTTTATTTTATCAACCATTGAAATACGAGGACAAAACTAAAAATGAAAAAATTAAGGAGAGAAGTTCGTAAAAAATGAGTTCCATAATTTCGCTAGATACAAGTGAAGCTAATTAATGTAAAGACTATAATTAATTAGTTCTAATAGAAAACATTAATACAATAAATGTTTGTTGAATCTATTCGGGATTGTAGTTATCAAAAGCAATAACATTTTCTGATTTCCAGGCTGATACAGTGGACAAATCAGAAATGATTACTCGTAAGAGAGAAGTAGAAACTTCTGTTGCAACACCAAATCAGCAAAACGTTCCCTCAGTCAATAAAGCGGGTAAAGAAGTTTACTATCCACCTGGACACGAAATGATGATGACAAAGCGTGAAGAAATGCAGGCTGGATCTGCAGCCGGTGTAAGATATTTTGTTTGCTTTTCATTTTTCGGGAACTTTTATTCGGATTTTTTTTTTTTAATTTTAGGGTCGTTGGGCAAAAGGCTCCGGAATGTACGAATATGAATCTGGTTCCAGATCCAAAACTAAAACTAAGTCAGGAGGAGCAATGGTACCAGTTTGTCTACCATTGTGCTGCGCAATGCCTTGCTCCATCATGTAATTTGCCAAATGCAAAATCTAATCTCACATACGAGACCATAAATCGAATGTACATAATGATATTATAAAGCTATTTTGCTACTCTTGTTTTTTGGTACACATTCGCTCAAATAACTTGCCTCTCAGTGCCCAGCCCAGTGACAACCTCAAATTAAGGAACCTCATATATTGTAATAACGTTTTATCTAAAAAAAATTATACTGTCACTAATTTTTGAAATGTTTTCATTTAAAATACTTGATTTCTAATTTTTCAAGGCTCTCTTTTTCTCTGAAATAGGTTGTTCTTGTGGTTAAAGCGAGACTAGTTACACAATTTCTCTATGTGTTAAATATCACATACCTAATATACAAACTACTGCAATTAATATTTAGTTCTATGTTAATAAATAATTTATGAATTCATGACCCAGATATTATGTATAATTTTCTGATTTGCCAAATTTTCGGTATCTGGCAAAAATTTTTGCATTTCGGTAAATTTTTTTTGAGGAATCTCCCCAATCCAAAGCACTTACAAATACTTAAGATATGAATCAATCTTTAGGAATACCTTATCTGGAAATTTTACATCGTATTTTTCAAAATATTGTGAAGTAACATTTTGTGAATGCTCTTAAATATAAGAATAGCCTTCTGAAATATTGCCATAGATTCTGGAATATTAATCGCTCGATAAACAAATACATACACTTACGCCATAGCTTTTTCCCCCACAGTAATTCTCCCAATTAAAATCAATATTTAAGATAAATGTGTGTAAAATTAAAAAAAAATTTTTTCCAATCCAAGAAATGCATACATTCATGCAATTTAGGAATTAAAACGAGTAAACGCGAATTTCGGCCTGGCCAAAAAAAAAAATGTGTCCATGTAAATTAATATCTTGTTATATATGTTTTCATATACTTATAAATTAGTATTAACACAAAATTTAATAAATTTATGCTTCATACTGCTCTAACAACGAAAAAATATGATTTTCTTTTACATAGGAAATGGTAAGTTTGATGTGCCTTCGTATTTCTGTACGCACAATTTACAATTGAATTTGTTCAACCTCATATAAATATTTTTATGATCAAAAAAATCGTTCCGCTACTACGTTAATCTTTGAGTATAGTTTACCTAAACTGATGGATAACCGCTGATATGACCTTGCTGCCCTACACTTAAACATTCTCCTGTCCCTAAATGAAAACTGATGCATAAATTATATGCTAACAAATTGGGCTTAAGTAAGCACTATTTAACTATATATGTGTGGTCCACAGCTTGGATTTACTTTCTATTCAAAATAATAATTGGTATTTTAGGAAGCTGGGTTTTAAAATAAGGTATGTATTTTTCTTTTAGTTGTTAAAAAGAATTTAACAGATATTCATTTTATTTAAATATTTTATATACATGTTGATATTTTTTATAAGACCTACTTACATATGTAGATAGCAATTGGATATCTACGAGTAGAGTTTACATAATTAAAAATTACTATTGCTAAGCTACGTTTGTGTAATTTTTAAAATTACTCATCACAAGAAAAATAATTAAAGTTACTGTATAGAATTATGCAGTTCATTATATGTTTACAAAGATTTATAAATTACATTCAAATTCAAATAATATATTTGTTTTGATTAGCAATAATTGAATCACTACAAATAATAGAATTTCTTTAAATTTCTTTAAATTTTCTAATTTATAGAATAAAACATGTGGTACATATGGATGTGTGTAGAAGATATTCGATTCTAGTTTAAAATACATGCGATAAGCCACTATTTTCTATGCAGCAGTCAAATCTCTTTATCAATTAAACGCATAAAAAAATACAAAATATTTTTAATGGAAGAGTAAAAATATGGAGATAATACAATATCAGTATTAACTTTTCTGATAGGAAATTTTTAATTCAGCCAAATACCAAGTAAAAGTTGGAAAGTCTTTAATGCTATATATATCATATTTAATGGAATTGATGCCATCCGTTTCCATTTTACCAATGCCATTTACCAAATTTTCGTATCTGCGGGGATTTAATTGTTAAGTTAGAAAAGTTTAATTTAAATGTATGAATTACCGCTTGGGGTTTGCCTTTTCTTTTTGATGCTTAAGCATCATGTAGCGGGCAATGTTAAATGGATATCTCGATATAAATAAATTGGAATGTCTCAGTCTTAAAAAAATAGATTTTTAAATTCAATTGTTGCATAACTGACAGATATTCTCATACCTGTTGGACATGTCATCATCCTCTCCACCCCAACCAAAGTATGAGTTAGAGAATCCATTCACTGCTTGAAAATGTTGACGAGTCATTGCAGACACTCCGCCAAAAATAGTTCGATAAGGCAACCTACATTTTAAAATATGGGAAAGTACGAAGTATACAATTGCTAAATTACTATGAAATGAAAAAATAAATAATAGAAATGACTTACTTGAAATTAAGCGTATCAATAGAAACAGACATATGTCGTGGCTGGTGTGGACAATTATAAATATTGCGATCGTCAAGTGGTAACAGATCAACATCGTGGAAGATAAAACAATCCCACGGATATATCTTTAAAGCCTCTAGAAATCCAATATTCATCATGGCCGCACGATTGAATGGTCGTCCATTTGTCTGTTCTACAACGAATATTCTGTAAGCAATGTGTTGTTTCATCAGAAATGGATGAATATTTCGTAAAAATACAGAAAGATGCGCATAGCGATCACGAAATGGCACCACAATTGCCACATGATGCTTCGATATGCAGTCTTGCGGTTTAAAAGCACCACCAGGCTTTAACAATGGACCTAGGGCAGCTTCAACAACATCCAGAGATTCTAATGTTGTATTGGGTTTAATTGGTCCTCCTATTTATTGAAAGAAGCATCATTTAAAAAGTAAATAGTAAATTATACAGAGCTATAACCAGTTGATAATCCAAATTAATGATAATCTATTATTCATATAAATAAATAAAGAAAAGTTTTCGAAAAACTTTTTTTCTAATTTATAGGTCATTCCAACCTTTCATCCGAAAGGATCTACATATAAGGACCCAAATGGCCATTCGATAAAAGTCCCCAAAATTGTACAAAATTAGCGACAAATTTTATGGTATCGAGTTCAAATTCTCCAAAAAAAAATTTAGCAAGAATTTATATTAATTGTTTGCCCATTAAAACAAAAAATTTAAAAAACCTCTGAACAAGCTAAAGTTATTTTATAATTATTGCATATATAAATACGATCCCTTAAAATGAAATAAGGTCAAAACCAACAGATGTTGTTTTATTTCGTTTTGAAATATTGTGGCCTTATTTCTTTATGAAACAATCTCCCAATTTTCCAAAACATAATAAAACACCAAAAAACCTAAAATAACATTCCAATTATTAGTGTTGTTGTTTTGCATAGAAAACTTTACGCCCTTACTTTACTTTTATTTTGGGTCTAACTTCTAACTTATCAGAAGCCAAAAATTAGTATAAATTTTTTTAGTTTCCGCCGCCAAATCGCTTGTCATTTCCATGCTGTTGTTTTTATATTTCCCAAATAAAAATTAACTTTATGAATCAACTTTATCTAATCGATGTAAGCACATCAGCCTATAGTACAAGTATAACTAAATAAATCAAAAATACATACTATCTTCGAGCACGGGATCTTTGCATTCCAACAAGCTAGAGGTAGTGTCTTGAAAGGACGTAGAGCTTAGATTTTGCGCATCAAATGTTGGCATGGTCACTCTTTTTTTGTAAACGCTAATATTACTAAGGTGTAGGGAAGCATTATCAGGAATCACAGTTGAATTTTTAATAAATAGTTCTTTAACATGAACCAATGATGCATTTGGCCACGAAACTCTGCTCGAATAATTTAATCTTCTGGAATACTTGTGAACATGTCGCATGCTACAAAATCATAATATCAAGGGATTATTACGAACAAAATTTCCAAGGAAACCATATCAGTTTTTACCTTAGTCTGCTGAAGGAAGCTTCACTTTTATTACTCATATAGTTGAGAAACAGGTTAAATAAGATCAGCATGAATGTGACAGCTAATAGAGCTCTTACAAAATTGGTCTTTGTAAACAGGCTCATACTCAACGGCAATTTCAATTCAGGTAGTCGTCGTCAAACCAATGTATTTTGTCCAAGTGTTTTCTGTAGTATTCTTGAACTCAAGCTCCATCAGCTCCATTTGTGAGACTGCAGCCTCCACTAACTTCTTCCTTAAATAAAATGTTTTTCTTTACTCTTATTCTTATTTGTTGTTGACATTTGTTCAGTGTTGCCAATGTTGATTTGAAATGTAAAACGTGCCTGTTTGTTAAATAGTACGATTTAATATAAAAGGTACGAAATAAAAAAAGACTGGAACTAACATACATTTGCATGCGGTTAACTGCTAAGTTGAACTATGTAGAAACTTTTGTATGTAGTGAATTAAATAATCTTCCGCATTAAAACACAAAAAGTTGGGCAAATTTCAATTTATTGTTAGTGCAACTGTGGTGCCTTAAATTGTGACAGATAAGTAGTTTACAAGATTTACAAAGAACGCTAAAACAAGTTAGTTGGCTGCTGTTATTTGTATGAAAGCGCTTTGATTGAGGTAACGCGAGCAAGTGTCAAATTTAAAAAATAAAAAAAATTGTGTGTCAGTGGAACGCCCTAAAGGAGTTTACTTCTTTAGAACGTTTGCGTTTTGGATCTTCAGGTTAGGTTTAGTAATCTTGTAAAAACTAGAGTATATCATGTAATTTTTAACGAACATGTTTTGAAGTTGTTTAAGTACTTATTTATGCAAATGATAAGCTTTGTATAGTTCAGTTTGATAATTATCTGATCTCAGGTGTTTTGACCGTTTGAATTTCCAATGCATGCAACGCCTTCTTCAAAATCATCATCTCCATCAATATATTCTTACTCGAATCGTGCGAATTTATTTTCTACATCATTATGATTATAGTCCTTCCATCATCATTTCATCATCAAAATATTCAGGTTGTATGATCTAAACAGATGAAAAATTTGCCACTTGCTGGTCTGAGAACTCGCTAACCCGACATAAATTTGATATTTTGTGTAAATGTGAGAGAGAAACCAAAACCTAGAAATAAATTATCACAATAATTGTCTAGACGCTTACGTCACCCGGTAAATTTTTCTTCTTTTTTTTTTGGAAGATAATACCTATTCTCAGTCTTCGGAACATTGTCTGATGTAAACCCAGTGTTATGTATTAGAAATTTTTAAAAATGAATAAAACATGAAGAAAAATTAAAGCGTAGAGCGCCCATAGTAAATGTTTTAATAAAAAAAATATTTATTGACATATTCACATTTGGTATAAGCACCCCTACTCTTTAATTTTTGATCACAAGTTTTAATTTTTATATGTAATATGTATAGATGAAGAAATATTATTAATTTTTAGTACATTTTAGTATTGTACACATATAAGCGTGGTCTTTTTTAAATAATATTTTTATTTAACTGTTTTTACTCTTACTACTTCCACTACTTTCAGTTCATTTTCTTTTTCTTAATATTTCTACTGTGGGCAAAAATTAGTAAGACTTTTTAATTTAAATTTCGCGCGGAAACTCATTTATCAAAATATTTTTTTTTTAAGGTTGGTATGACTGTCGGTGACATCTGTGGCAAATGTCACATCAAAATAATCATTAGTGTTTAGTATACGCTTGTCTTTCTGAAGTACAAAAAGTGCATTCGGCGATTTTCACAATGAGTGAAATTATTCAACAAAGAAGTTCCATTAAATTTTGTGTGCGGAATCAAATTTCTGGTGGCGAAACGTTCAGAATGTTGCAAAAGGCCTTCGGTGATAATTGTATGTCGCGAGCAAGTGTTTTTGATTGGTACAAATTGTTCAAAGATGGTCGAGAACGCGTTGACGACGAACCACGTCCAGGACGGCCATCAACATCAACTGATGATCAACACGTCAATAAAATCAAGGAATTGGTGCTTGAGAATCGACGATTAACAGTCAGAGACTTTACTGGCATCGTTGGAATATCGAAAGGGTCAGTGGAAACCATTTTAAAACATCATTTGGGCCTAAGAAGAGTGAATGCACGATTGGTTCCAAAATCACTAAATTTTATGGGAAAAACAGCGACGCGTTGACATCTGTGAAACAATGCTTTCCGACTACCAGGATGTCATGAAACGTATTATAACTGGCGATGAGACTTGGATCTATGCTTACGACCCGGAAACAGACGAATATCAATCCAAAGGTGAGCCGAAACCGAAAAAACCCCGTCAAAGCAGGTCAAAAATCAAGGTCATGTTGACAGTTTTCTTCGATTATCGAGGTGTGGTGCACTCCGAATTCCTTCCGACCGGCGAAACTGTCAACTGTCAAGGAATACTATTTGAGTGTAATGCGTCGTTTGCGTGAAGGGATTCGCAAAAAAGGCGGGAATTATGGAAAGACAACTCATGGTTTTTGCATCACGATAATGCGCCGGCTCACACTGCATTGGTTTTACGAGACCATTTTGCCAAAAATTCGACTGATATCGTTCCGCAACCACCATATTCGCCTGACTTAGCACCGTGTGACTTTTGGCTATTTTCTAAACTACAAAAACCGCTTCGTGGACACAATTTTGAGTCAATTGAAGACATTAAACATGAATCGCTAAGCGCATTGAAGGCTATTCCGGAAATTGACTTTAACAACTGTTTCGAGAATTGGAAAAAACGTTGGCACAAGTGTCTTGGGGCCGGGGGGGGATTACTTTGAAGGGGACGAAATAGATTTGGAAGAATGAATAACAAAATTTCTAATTATGAACAAAGTCTTACTACTTTTTGCCCACAGTAATAATAATATTTTACTGTTTAATTATTTAATTTTATAAGTTTTTATGTATTACAACACAGCCACAAACCGCAATTCATATGAAAACAGACACAATTCATATCAGCATTGCCAGCAGTAATTTTAAAAGTTTCAAATATTTGACTTGAATGGGAAGTGAACTTCCATTTATCAAACACAATCCGTTTTATTTATGGAGAATCATAAACTACCATATGTTCATATTAGCAGCAGAGCGCCGACTCCTTGTGACAAGAGTCTACTCTCTAATGTTCGTAATAAAATGTGGTCTGAACACCGTCGACTAATTTTTAATGCTTACCAGCTGTTTTGCGCAGAACAAGTATTTACTGCAGGAGAAAATTAAGCAATGAATGATATAATGATAGCGATTACTAATTTTTATAAGATTCGTTTATTTTTTTATTGTTCTAAATAAAATTTTGTACGGTTAAATTATTTTTTCGCAGCTGATTAAAATGTTACTTCAACTAATGTTAAAATGAGTCGAGAAATTTTTAACAAAATAAAAAATCCCGCCTCATGTAACTTTTCCTCTCTCCACTTCCCCCTTTGCCTGTAGACGTCAAAATGAGTCGGCTCACTGAGGCTAATGTGAACGAGGTCATATAAATAATTACTATGGTATATGATGTTCCAAATAAAACATTTTATTGCAACAATAATGCATGAACGACGGTGTGACAGAGACAGGAAGAAAGCTAAGGTAGTAAGAAAGAGATAGAAGTTATGCGTCTTTTTCTTACTACCTTAATTTTCTACCTGTTTCTCTCGTACAGTCTTTCATGTTTGCGTCTGTGAAAACATTCACTTATGTTCTACTTATATATGTCGTCATTGGGTCAAATTTATAGATGACTGACTAATGGGAATGTTTAAACCGAAAGGGTCAGCAGCATCATCATCCATATCATTCGAATATGTGGATGAAGATGCCTCCTGCTGAAGAGACTTATGAGGAAGTCTATAGACTACTCTATGGAGTTGGTTGGAATGGCAAAAAATCTTTAAAGTATCGAATGAATTTAAACAAAAACCATAAACCCGTTTTTCTCAAAATATTTTCGATGCAGTGCTATTGCGCTCCACCCATATATGATACCAATCCAAATCTTTCTACATATTGTTTAAAAATATGTTTTTTACTGGACTAATTACCAATTTTTTTTATAATTATTTTTTGTTCAAACTGAAAAAGAGCGTCATATTTTATTTAATTTTTTTTTCGGTTGGAGACATTCACTGCATTAACTAAAGTAAAATATGAATATTATTGTTTTCGTTTCAGTTCACCTGGGACAGCTCTATCGAGGATAGCGCAGAGCACACCTCAACAGATTATTATGGCTATCGCGTATGGTTGCGAATCGCCATATTTAATTCGCAACAAGCGACAGAATCTAGAATGAAAATGTTGTGTGACAAGTTTGGGAACTTGGAAACAATTATTCTCAAAAAATTGTAAAGGAAAAAATAGTTTAAATTACGGAAATAAGGAATAAAAAGTTGGATTAAATTTAATGAGTTACCTATAACTCCTGGCAATTAAGATATTGCGAAAAAAAACTTATTGCCTGTTGACTTTCTGTTTCTGTCATCTCAGTTTTAATATATACTGTCTGGTTCCAAAAAAAATTACGTTTTCCCTGCAAAATTAATGGGCGTTTAAGAAGTTTTAGATTAATAAAAAAATTAGATTTATAAAACATGAAATTTTAGTTCTCAGACTATTGCAATCCAAAATGAGAAGCAGAGATTTGTTTTATTTTTTTTTATATAACTAAATTTAGTTTACAATCTATCCGGCAGATAATAAGCAAACTTGATCAGCTATTAATATGACAGGTAGTATTTTATTCCAATGAATAAAATCACTAATATAATAACTATTTATATACATATATAAATACATACTAATGTGACTATTAAAACAATGTCACAAATTAGCAAATCAGCTATGAACAATGTGTATTATATGGATCACAGTACACTACCTTGAGACACTCCAGCGAAGAGCATATGTAGAATGTTCGATTTGATAAATATGATTTTATAGTTAAATAGTATGACGTTGGTAAAAACTGCTTTATTTTAAATAACAAACCCGGATAACATACTCGATTGAAAGCTTGTTCAACATCCAAAAATACGTCTCTTATAAATTGCACATTTCTATGGCAATGTTCAGGCGAACCTGAACCCAAATTGGTGATCTGGCTTGTTTGGTTTTTGTATGACGATGATTTTGATTTTTGAAGTTAAGTTTGATTTTTGAAGTTGATTTGTTTGATTTTGAAGTTAAAAAAAACGCGATTTAGTTGTTGAATTATTTCGAGAAAATCCGCAGTGGAGCCAGAAAACCATTTCAAATAAGGCGAAAGTTGCACAAAACACTGTCTCGATGATTCTTAAAAAATTTAATACAGACTTAACAGTTGTTACAGGTTCTGGAAGGAAATGCGGTTTCGTGTCTCCACAAAAGGTGAAGAAAGTCGTTGCTCTCTTAGAGAAGAATCCAGCGTTGTCTAATAGAAAATTGGCGGAAAAAGCGAGTTGCAGTGTTTTTAGTTCGTAAAATTAAAATGCGAACCTTAAAATATACAAAGTGCAGTCAGTACCCGACAGGAACGCTACTAAGAACTTGGTAGCCAAGAGCCGAGCTAAAAAGTTGAAGACAGATTTTTTCCAAAAATTCGATTGCTGTGTTATGGACGTGTTGTCTAAATTGTCTCACCTGCCTGGTCAAGAGTTTTACACCGGAAAGGAACGAGAAGTAGTTGAGGAAAGATTAAGGACAAAACAAAAGTCCAAGTTCCCGAAGAAGTTTCTGGTATGGTAAGCGATTTGTAGTTGTGGGGTAAGGAATAAAAGTTTCGTAACAAGTGGCACTGTTAACGCCGAAATTTATGTGAAGGGGTGCCTGTATCTACTTTCTTTTGACCTGATCTAGCCTCCTGCCACTACAATAAAGTAACCCTTAAATGGTTCGAAGACCAAAACATCAAATTGGTACCAAAAATCGCCAACCCACCAAATTGTCCAGAACTTCGGCCTATCGACAGATATTGGGCTCTAGTTAAAAGAAAATTAAAGGCAACAATCAAAGAAGCTAAATCCATGGAAGATTTTAAATAAGTGGAATACTGCCGCCAAGAGAGTCTAAGAAATGACAGTTGATCATTTTATCAGAAATTAAATTTTCTTTTCCAAACTGTTTACATTTTTTTATTTGCATAAGGGATTTCAATGCTAGGACAATTTAAAGTTATCCGATTTTTTCGATCTCACTCCTTACTGAGTGGTTTTTCTCAACAAATCATCTATATAGCTCTCTACATTTGTGGTTAATAAGATGTGATCCCCACCAGGGATGCTTCGCATTGAAGTCGTCGCCAACAATAAATCTACGTCCATGTTTGTCAAACATATTTTTAAACTCATCGCATTTAATGCTAATAAAGCTGCAATATAAGCGTAGTAAAAATCAAAACAAAATTCATAATATCTGTATAACGAATTTTCTATACAAAGAAGTAATTTCGCTATAGGAAATTACGGCTGTAAAAGTATAGATATTCCCGACTGTACTGTATAAGATCAGCGGCCTTCAGCCCCAAAGACTAACTAAAGTTTTACATCCAAAATGTGTATGGGATCCGAAAAAGGAGTTTGGTACGTCACATATGACTTGAATTTTCATTGTAGGATATTTCAGCATTTTTACCATCAATAGCTATCAGTGGGACAAATATGGGCAGGCTTGGGAAAATGGTTGTTGCACGTCCCATACAAATTTAATGTTTTCTAGGGTACATCGCCAGAATTTCTCACAGTACAGTACAAAGACGTTACTTGGCAATGCCATATCACAGAAAAAATATATGTGGTTTTTATAAGGGTGTGTGGCACGCCTCATATATTCTGAAATTCCATTAACCGTTTGTGGCTTAGTAGCATACCATTTGGTATAATTTGTCAATGACGTTCTGTGGGGAAAAATTGGTAGGTTTGGAAATGGGGTAGTGTTCCCTCCACAAAATTTTAATGCTTTTTAGGGTATATCTTCGGAACCATTCACTGTACATTACTGAGAATTGGTACAAGGACGTTCTTTTAATGACACAACAGCCCATGGAGGGCTTAGGCCGAGCCTTTCGCATCCACTCATGTTATGTTTGTTATATTAGTACATGAATGGAAGGGAGTACAGTTTTATGCTGACTCCGAACGGCGAAGTGAAAAACTTTTCATAGGCAGTTCTTACTCATGTAGGTTCTCCATTGCCTGCCAAGATGTTGTATCGTGTAGAAAAATTGTTTTACCTACTTTTTTCATTTTGCCTGTACCGAGATTTGAACATCGGGCACTCTGCGTGGCAGGCCAACGCACCACCAACTACCAGGCCAATTCACAACCTCGCTAAAGAAGTTACACCTTTTATCCTAGAAATATACTATCTTTTTGTTATTATTTTTTGCCACTGCTTCCAATTTAATTGGAAAAGTTGAAAAGGTGTTTATTTATGTACGTTCCATTAAGGTATTTTGCTTTTGAGAATTTACGTATTACCCAAACTTTGGCAGGGCCGATCAACAGAGCTAGTTAGATATAAATAAAAAAATATACCGATTATACATAAAGTATTTACTCAAATTCCTATTAATAATAAATGTACAAAATTATTTGCAAGCAAATGCAAATGAATTTCAAAACTGATAACTGTAAATTTTAACTAATCAACAATACGAACGTTCTAATTGCTATTTGAGAGCGGTGGAATTTTAATCGATTCCATGTCGTTTACTCGAACAATGTTATTTTGACCATTGAATGTATATTCAATTTTAAGAAACTTATTCTCTCCAATACAGGGATCATAGAAACCAGGCAGTTCGCTCTAAAAAATAAATCCCAACATAATAAATTAGACTAACATTCAAAGGATTAAAGGTAACAGACAAACCTTTGATGCTTTATACAATATTAATATTCCATCCTTCACCAGACATTGCAGCGCTATTGTAACATCTATTGACGAATCTGTACGAAAATCGATCCCATTCGAATCCATAGTACCATATGTTGCCTTTTTAATTATCAATCCACCACGATTTGTTTCTTCGGATACAATACGCTCATAAGTATGTTGCATTAAATCAACAGCAGCAAGAGCTTCCTTTCTTTTCGCAGCCATACGTTTTTCATTGTTTTTTTTTTTTCTCTCTATTTCTAAACTTTTACGTTCCTCGTTCATAGGATCAATAATTGACTTCTTCACAAAGAACCACACTAAAATTGGTGTTACTGAGGCATAAAAAATTGCAGCTGGAACAATTTCTTCACTCAAATGAATTGGAAAAACATACGACTGTGTAGAACGTATTATTCTGTAATTAAGAAATAATGATTAAGATTTTAAAAATGGTTATGGGGTATGTTTACTTACTTAAATTTAAGCATAACCCCCGAAGGCACACCAATAGAAACGGCTGCAACAACTGAACTATATTTGGACACTTTTTTCTCTGCTCCATATTCTGCTAAAAAGCCAAATGTGCCAACCCTGATGTAAATAAAATAATTAAATATTCTGAATAAGTAGCTTTAACAAAATTCAAATTTTGGCAATGAAGTAGTACACTTAAAACTTATGAAATAGCCACGAACAATCATCAGCAAGAATAATTTCTGTAAACTATTATTCGACTTGACAATGTATTTTGCTCGTTTAATGAGGAACACATTTATAACTTACTTAGCCGCTAGCTTCAGTTTGAGTTCATTTTCTTTCATTTTTCTTGTATAAGCTATACTAAAGTAAATGTGCGGACTGCCAATAACGAAGGATGTGCTCCACGCATGGTTTTCAGTGCTGCTGTCAAGTTGTGTTGTCATCGATGACTGGCTCCCAACGTTGAGAGTTAATGAACCGATTGTGTGCTTATCTAGCTGTACTGCCAATGTTGAGAAAAACGCAGGAATAACACCATTTTCGCGAAAATTAAGAGTTGTACCACCATTGAGCGTTAAAACTGAGGTAAGTGGGCGCCCACCTGCAAATAGAAATGGAACAAGTTAGATCAACAAGAACAAATCTGTGTGACATCTTATAGGTACCTTTCACACCAACTATGGGACCATTTCCCGCTCCCACATCCAACTCTAACCAACCTTTATTAAGCAGGCGACGCCCACAGACTATAAAATTACCATTTCCATTTCCATTCGATGAATACAAATTGCCGCTCAAAGATAATGTATCTTTACGTGTTATAGGCGCATCGATGGATTGACCTATACTCATAGAAGATACTTCAACATGGGGCAATTGTGTTTCATCATAAGGCATGAATATTTCAGTCGCATTAACATTAATAGTAACATTTCCACGTGGATTTGTGCGCTGCTGTAACTTGCGATCTTCGGCAGCTCGTGCTAGTCGTTCATACTCTTCGCGTATTTCGGTCGGCGTCTTTGTACGATGCACTAACTCCCAACCATCTGTTTTCAGCCCCTTTTCACCTACAGAATCGTATATAGCTCTCTTGTGTGGATCCGACAGTACCTCATAAGCGCGTTTGGTGCGGTTAAATAACAATTCTGCTTTTTGTTTATGATCAGGATCTAAATGTTTGTCCGGGTGATATATGCGACTTAGCTTCCGATAAGCTGCATTAATCTGCTCTCCCGTTGCCTGTAATCAAATCAAAGATGTAAGTAAACTCGACAGCTGATCGTCAATGCACGTACGAAGACTCACATCTTTTGGCAGATTCAAAAATGTATAATAATTATCTTCTAGTTCATTTCCAGATTCATGGTCACTCGACATGTTTAGCTACACTTGTATTCTTCAGTACAGCAACAATTGCCTCTTATGTTGGCTGTTTTTACAAATTTTAAATTTGGATCAAATCGAAAGTAACCTCTCTTAAAATTAACCTCAAAATGCTTTCTCGTAATACTTCTGCCAACCACACCAACAAAAACAAATATCAAACAGTGAAACTCATAGAAACCAATGGGAACGAAACAACAGAGGAAACTATATTTTAAAATTTTTAAATATTGTTTGAATACGATAGAAAAACTCTAATCCAAAATAGGTATCAAGAATGATAGAATACACTATTAGAAATTGCGCAGGTTCGCCATTTCTTGGCTAATTCATACCAGGCATTTTTTTTAAATTTGCCTAGACCGTGTTTATATTGAGGTAAAAGGTAAACCCTTTGTGCTCAGTGTGCAATACAAAGTAACATAGTGTGTTCGCTGCAACAATTTCATGGTGTTCGCCAAGCAAAATTATCAATATAATCACGGCATTAGCAGAATCTCTTGTTCTTATTTCTATCTGCCAAGCCATCTTGTTCGTTCACCCGGTGTGGATAGCAAATTATAATATTCCCAAACATCGCTTTAAATTGTAGTAAATAAGCATATGTTGTCAGTACTGCACTGCACTATACGTCAACTACGTTTTTACTTCTTTGTCTTTTTTTACTTCATTTTCACAATTATTAATTCCTGAACATTCTTTCGTTCGTTCGAGCGGTTTATACGCTGAGACAACCCATGCATTTCTACAGGTCGTAATTAAATGGGATATACATATGTTTGTAATCATTTTCTATTTTTCTTCATAGTATTTATGGGTAGGAGGTCCATTTATTTATGCAGGAGGTCCATACATCTTCCACTCAGTTCGTTGGACCATTGTACTTTTCCCTGATTGAACCTAAAAATTAACGTCGTTCCGAACGACGGTATATCAATTTGTTATCACTTGGTGGTTTTTGCTGTCTACTTAAACCGCTGGTTAATAAAATCCGTTGTGTACAACTGAAACAACTCAATTAACTTAATCTTAAGTGGTGTGGGACATAAGGCTCTGGCCTATAGAATCCGTTGTGTACGTGAGAGCGAAGTATATAAGTGACAACGATCATGAAATATATGTAAATGTAAGAAGTGTGGCCCATAAACAACTTATATCTATGTTGAGGTAACTCAAGAATTTCAGCAAATGTGTATGAGAGGGTGACAGATATCAGCTGATTAATTTACTTTGAAAAAAATATATATATATATAAAAAATTGCCTATGAAAAGCTTTTCACTTTATCTAGGTGTTTGCACGAATTTATGATGTGGTCGATTGAGGCAGGCTCTCCTCAAACCAGGTTGGCCGATAGGTGATCATGTGTGTATTTGGTGTACCCAATGCCGAGGCGGTTATAGGCGTTGAAGTTTGTGTATCAGTGTTTGAATGATATCCACTCTTCAGGTTTTTTATTTAGTATGTCTTCGTTGACCATTGTGAGGATATCCTTTTAAGTGTTTGGCATGTAGGTTAAGCAAGATTAAGAGGCCATATCATACTACTTTGTCGGCGTTCTCGTTATCCTTAATGCCTTTATGGCTGGGTATTTAAAATTTCATTATATTTTGTGTAGTTTCTGTTGTAGATATTTTCGACAGCGTGAAATGTCGATAAACTATCTATAAAGATTACAAACTTTCCTTTTTTCGTTTGTGTATATTCAATAGATTTTAGTATAGATAACGCTTCTGCCGCAAATGTAGAATAGCTTTCAGGACGACGTCCCCCACATATTAGTGAGCCGTTTTCATTCTCCAAGGGAAAAGTTGTGTCTACGTTGGTTTTCGAGCCATTGGTGTACTCCATTGGTGTTCTCCAAGGGAAAAGTTGTGTGTACGTTGGTTTTCGAGCCATTGGTGTACCACCCATTGAGTTTTCGTGCTCGTCAAGGAAAATACTTATATACATATCGTTGCTTGTTATATTTCTTGAGTATTGAAATAATGCACTGTTGAAGGATCAGGGTGGTTTAATACCAAGCTCCAGACAATACTTTGCACAGCGATGTAGGGTTGACGAAATTTTTATAAAGTAGTAGATTGATGTAGATCATAATTTAGGGATAAGTTTCAGAGTTGTTTCTTCAATTCTTTCTCGAAGAGAAGGGAGACCTGCATTTAATTGGCGACATGCCTACGATGTGTTATGGTGGTTGTAGTTTTTTGATGTTTGAGTTAGCGCACCATCCGAATATCGGAATAGTCAATTTTCGATAGAATTAGTGTTCGTGTAATGTTTAACAACGTGTCAGTGTATACACAGCAATATTCAGAGGGTAACAATTTTATTACACATATTTACCTTGGTATACGAATTTCTTCTTAAATTAATACAATGCTGCTTAAAATTAAATTTATTATAAAAAATTAGTCATGGTATTTTTAAAAACTTAACCGCTTCAATATTAATATTTTCAAAATTTAAATTAGGGTGTAAGCAATTGTGTTTTCGGCAAATGTGAAGTAGCTTACATGCCAATTACAATTTATTAAAAACGTAATTGTTAATTAATTTCATAATAAAAAGTCACCGATACTAGCGCCGTAGAGTTCACATCGTACCATTTAGGTTACTTTTTTATTTTTCCAGATACAAATACTTTTTTTTAATATTTTTTAATAATACAAAACAGTTAAAATTGTGATAGTTTTCCTCTTTCACTGCCATCAATACGAAATTAAAGAGAAAAACAAAATAGTTGCGTAATGGCAATATATAAAGAAAGACTTTTCTACACGAATACAAAATTAAAAAATTCTACAAAAAAAAAGTATTACTATAAAATTTTCATATACCAAACTAAGTAAGTTTTAATTTTCGTGCTTTTGGTACGTGGTTGATATATTCGGTTACGCTTCATTTCATAGCGTTTTCTTTATTTACGAATTAATGGGGATAATTCATAAAGAGCGTAACGTACGGAATTTGTACTATACAATCTGATATATACAAATTTATATACATTTACAATACCTGAACATCTTCTTTTTTATTGAATTAAATAAGAAATAGGAAATAGTATTAAATAGGAAGTGAAAACCTTCTTTTTGCTTGTAGAAAAATGGTATAAGATAATAAATAAATATATAATATAAACGAAAGTAGTTTCTTATTTTAAGCAATCAAAGCAACACTGGTTCACATTTAATAGATTGTTCCAATTTAAATTGTTTTATTTTTTCAAATAAACTTAAACTCCCTGTTCCGTTTTCTGAATGGAAATGTCACATTTCAGTTGCATATAGAAAAAAACGTGCTGTTTTTCTTTGCCATTCACAAGCGACTGTGAAGTTCGAGAAATTTTTCAACGCGAAAAGAATTATATTTACTGGTTTATATAATAACTAGTTTCATCGCGAAACATTTTAATAAATTACAAAAATGTTGAGAATTCCTAAGTTCCTGCCACGCCTTAACGTTCAACGCCTTGTCGGAGCAGAATCTGGAAAGTTCTTTGAGAATGTAAGTTACTAGTCGCCCCACCGCTTACCTGGTCTTAAATGTGTACGCCGAAGTATTTTTAATGCAGGATATTTTACATAATGGCTATCTTAAATTTTAAAGTGTTATAATTGCTTTAATTTAAGTTATTTTTCAAAAAATAGTGTTTTTAATTTTTTCTTTTCTTTTTTGTAGCATGTACCATTTCTGTGCAATGGACTCGCAGGCCAACTTCGGCACAAGTGAGTGAAAATCTATAATTTTTCTGTTTTTACAAATAGAAATTTTAAAATTAAATAGGGGAAAGTTACATAATTTAAATTAAAGCTTCTAGAGCTTCAGATCATCATATTTATAAGTACTTGTAAATTGAACGATGAAATTCGATTTTTAATTTGAACGATGAGATTCGGTTTTTCATATCGGCATTGCAACAATCAAAATCTATTGCGTCATACATATGTAAAGAGATAAGGCGCACGTTGAATTCTTTTATAAAATATGAAAACTTTTGAACCGATACCAATTTTGTTGATAGTTAAAATTTTTTTTTTTTTTTTTTTTACTTTCCTATTTTAAGATAAATAGGCATCATTGCTGATATAAAGTAATTATGCTGAAATGTGTTAAATTTATACCTTAGAAGATTCACAAGGTTTCGTATCATGTCGTATTGTCATAATGTTTTGTATGAAAATTAG
Organism: Palloptera scutellata; assembly: GCA_958295655.1. Classification (NCBI taxonomy): domain Eukaryota; kingdom Metazoa; phylum Arthropoda; class Insecta; order Diptera; family Pallopteridae; genus Palloptera; species Palloptera scutellata. The sequence continues at coordinate 44,607,533 of OY282451.1, forward strand.
AATTTTCCACAATTGAGAAGATATGAGACCGAATACAATAACTTGTGAAACGGCCAACTACGTTTTAAAAATATTTAGAAATAGAGGAAAGTCAAAATCGAAGTCATCGTTGATATTTTAGATTGAAATATTAATGCATCCTGCATAAAACTAAGCTGAATATAGTGGAAAATATACAAGACAATATACAGATATCATTTAAATAATTTCAGTTGCTTATAATATCCGAGATTATAAGGTGTCACATCGTCTCAATTGTCTAAATTCCTATATTTTTCATAAACATTTTGAGAATACGACATGATACGACACCTATTAAATCACCTAACTGTTTTAAATTTTAATTTTTATATTGGCAGTTTACGTACAAAAAGTATTAATAAATTCAATTTATTATATTTAACAAAATTATGTCACATTTTTGCTTTTGCTTGGCTGTGTAAGAAAACAAAAATGTGCTTTAGGGCCTTTCTAAATGATGACGAAATGTGTATCCCATGGTTTTAATAAATTAACTGCTATTGTAGATCCGGTGAGGTGAAGGGAGCCGTTATCGGTATCGATTTGGGTACCACAAATTCGTGTGTGGCCATTATGGAAGGCAAACAAGCGAAGGTAATTGAAAATGCTGAGGGTGCACGCACAACACCCTCCCATGTTGCATTTACTAAGGATGGCGAAAGGCTTGTTGGTATGCCAGCCAAACGTCAAGCTGTTACCAATTCGGCAAATACCTTCTATGCTACAAAAAGACTTATTGGACGTCGTTTTGATGATCCCGAAATTAAGAAGGACTTGAAGAATTTGTCGTACAAAGTAGTGAAGGCCTCGAATGGCGACGCTTGGGTTTCATCAACTGATGGCAAAGTATATTCTCCTTCGCAAATCGGTGCATTCGTTCTGATGAAAATGAAAGAGACGGCCGAGGCATACCTTAATACGCCAGTGAAAAATGCTGTTATTACAGTGCCCGCTTACTTTAACGACTCGCAACGTCAAGCCACAAAAGATGCTGGTCAGATAGCAGGTCTCAATGTTTTACGTGTGATTAATGAACCGACAGCAGCCGCGCTCGCCTATGGAATGGACAAAACCGACGACAAAATGTAAGAAAATTAAATGATCTGCTAATACTTGGCCATGTTATGATTTGTTGCATTTATTTCAGTATTGCCGTATATGATTTAGGTGGAGGAACCTTTGATATATCTATTCTTGAGATTCAGAAGGGAGTGTTCGAGGTGAAATCAACCAACGGCGACACATTACTCGGTGGTGAGGATTTCGATAACACCATTGTAAATTATCTGGTTGCTGAATTTAGGAAGGATAGCGGCATCGACATCACCAAAGACAATATCGCTATGCAGCGTCTTAAGGAGGCTGCCGAAAAGGCCAAATGTGAGTTGTCCTCCGCTCAGCAAACAGATATTAATTTACCGTATTTGACCATGGATGCCGCTGGCCCGCAACACATGAATATAAAAATGACACGTTCTAAATTGGAAAGTCTGGTCGCTGATCTTATTAAGCGTACCATTCAACCATGCCAAAAAGCACTCGCCGATGCTGAGGTTTCCAAGACAGAAATTGGAGAAGTATTGCTTGTTGGAGGCATGACACGTATGCCCAAGGTACATGCTACAGTGCAAGAGCTGTTTGGACGTCAACCTTCCCGATCTGTCAATCCAGATGAAGCTGTAGCAGTTGGTGCAGCGGTGCAAGGCGGTGTACTCGCCGGTGATGTTACAGATGTTTTGCTACTTGATGTGACACCACTCTCGCTCGGAATCGAAACGCTAGGCGGAGTTTTCACACGTCTCATCACACGTAATACTACTATACCCACCAAAAAGTCACAGGTCTTCTCTACAGCCGCCGATGGCCAGACACAAGTAGAAATTAAAGTACATCAAGGTGAACGAGAGATGGCCTCTGATAATAAAATGCTCGGTGCTTTTACGCTTGTGGGCATACCACCAGCACCACGTGGTGTCCCCCAAATTGAAGTTGTGTTTGACATTGACGCCAACGGCATCGTTCACGTGTCAGCTAAAGACAAGGGTACCGGCAAGGAGCAACAGATTGTCATCCAATCCAGCGGTGGCTTAAGCAAGGATGAAATTGAAAATATGGTCAAAAAGGCCGAGGAATATGCTGCTACCGACAAGAAAAAGCGTGAATTAATTGAATTGGTAAATCAAGGAGAAAGCATCGTACACGACACGGAAACGAAAATGGAAGAATTCAAGAGTCAATTGCCAGCTGAAGAGGTGGGCCTTCTCAGTCTATGTGTAAAATATTCCTATATTTATTGTTTTTACTTTTAGTGTGAGAAGCTGAAAAAAGAAATTGCCGATCTACGTACACTACTTGCTAATAAGGATACAGCTGAACCAGAAGAGGTCAGAAAAGCCACAAGTGCACTACAACAGTCATCACTGAAACTCTTTGAGATGGCATACAAAAAGGTGAGTTCACATAACATCGTCGAAAAAAGATAAATTTTGTATAAATAAAAGTATTTTACAGATGTCCGCTGAACGTGAAAGTGCTTCAGCTGGTAGCAGTTCAGAGCAAACCACAAGTGAAGAAAAGAAGAAGGAGGAGAAGAACTAGGTCAGCTTGTAGCTGATGTCAGATTTCATGAATGAGCCGGTGTGAATTAATTTTGTTTTAATTATAACTGTTATTTATAGTCGAATTCTATTTCCAAAATTCTATTTCCGCTCGACATATACCCAGTCGTTGAATCAAAGTTTTGGCGTAACACTTTTTACTCCCTATTATGTCAACTACACTCGCTGGTCAACGTAAACATGTTCTATTCTCTATTTTTCAAATAAGTGAACTCGACTTTAAAATATAATAAATAATAGCTGCAATTTTAGTTCTGTGTGGTTATTATAAGCTTTGATTTATGTAAAATATTTTTAAATTAGCATAGTACCTTATCTGTTTAGATTAATCTTGATTGAAGATAAAAAACCGAACACGGAGAGAACACAAAAAATAAATATTCACATATGTAATGAGAGGGATTATATTTAAGCGATTGTCGTTTATCAGTGATTTACTAATTCTGTAGAAGCAAATCAGATTTGAACTTATTGCAATGCGACGTAATCCAAACATTTAATAACTGTATTAACTTATAATAATAAAACCAAACAAATATAATTTAAATTTATTGTGTAATTAAAAATCTTTTGATTAATTTTGAACATTTGAAGTTGCTTAAAAAACGACTCGAATCTTAGCTAATGTAGTAGCTTTTATTTCCGGAAAACTACAATGTGTAGAGAATTTACATTGATATAACCATCTTCAGAGCATTTCTATTTATTTTCGCCTGTTTTAGGATATGTCCTTCTACAAATAAATCCGACTCGTTTTGCAGATAGTTAATGCATTTCTCAACAAAGAACAGTGATTCCTGTAGCAGCTCCTTTGGAGATAGAGTCGTCTGCAAAGAAATGCGCCTTGTATGCTCCGCTATAGCTGAATGCAGTTCAAAGCAAAGTGTACCAATCATTCTAATTTCGCCTAAATGTAAAAATATATTACATCATTTTCTGTTATATGAATGTAAATAGTTTTATTACATGGTGCCAGAGCTTCATATAACTCAATGAGTTCTCTGGCGTATTCCATTTTCATATTCAGTTTTTCTTCCGGAACCACCATCAATTCTTTGGGATCCCCCCCAATCTGTTGTATCAACTGAATTTTTATTTCACACATGTAAAAATGTTTTTTCGACAGCCATTTTTGATAATGTTGAATGTATCTGAAAAACAATCATTAAACATATGGAAATGAATTTTTCAGAAGGAACCAGTTGCTCTGATAGCAAGCTAGCAAGTGTTACTCACTTCAAACAATTTTCTATGGTTTTTTCCATGGCATGTATATCCTTGCTCGCTTTTTCTAATATATTATTCACATACAAATTGTCCACTTGAGCTTCGCAAATATTGCATCTGTCCTTATAGTTAAAAAGTGAAAATAATTACATATGTATATCGCCTAATATGTACCAATAAGTATGCACAAATGTTTTCTACTTCACCTCCAATTGCCGTTCCACTCTTTTAAATTAGCTGGAAGCAGAAGTCCTATACATTTTTCCTCTACACATTTCAGAGCATTATAATTAGTGCCGAATTCAGTAACATCCAGACAACGCGGACAAGTGCACTTGAAAAGTTTGGTGTACATCAAATGACGTTGTCGATCGGCAGTACCCCATACAGCATCAGAATAGCAAATACTGAGATGCGAATTCTTCTTTATAGCATTTGGAGCCCACAAAACCATCAGTCCGTTTTTTGTGAAACTCTTGGCTAAATTTGGTATACAAGAATGCTCCAACAATGAAGCAGCATAGAAAACGGCAACATGCGGTGGATCGGTTGTGGGCACTTCATGACCATTAATTTGTAAAATTCCAATTACCTTCATGATATCATCTTCATCGAAATCGGCAGTGTTAAAAAATCTGAAAGTGATGGAATAAATAATACATGCACCACGGCATGAAGCATAAAGCATTGAATTTACTTCGGAATAAATTTGCCAATGCTTTCAAGATCAGCCTTCCACTGCATGGATCCTCTACGCTGATTTTCTAATGATTCCAATTCTTGAAATTTTTTCCATTTAATTTGGTTCGTTTTACCCAATAGTAAACATCTAATGGTGCTGATGCACTGATAGAGCGGATGTGGATTGGCGAACTCTTTAACGGAAATCTTTTAATTAAAGTAAAATTACAGTTGGTATCTTAAGAAAATTTTAAATTGTAATTCTTTAAATAGCGCGAGCAACTTCATAACCCACCCTCGTAATATGTTCTAAAGTTCCACTCCTCCGTTTCTCAAAAATCATTGGAAATGCCGAATTTACTTCATGATTTGTATGACTCTGGCAAATTAATTTCTCCACAGAAAATAAAACAGGAGCAAACATTCAAAAATCGATATTTTGTAGTTTTGAGATATTTCGAAAAAAATAAATTATTTATCGGATATAGCTTGAACTGGTGAATTTGATGTTCTGGATCGAAAGAAAATTTGTACAAACAGATAGTAAACAAATTAAAGAAAATGTAATTGATCGGTTTTTGAAAGTTTGCTTCCCAAAGTGGTTTCTAACAATTTAAATTGTTGGCCGAAAATCCTCTCCTCTGTTCCTTGCTGTACATACCTTTCGCCCTCTCTTCTCACTTAGCTCACATTCAGCCTTATGCTCTGCACTATCTTTGCATTCAACACCACATAGAGGCCAGCCACATGTTTCACAATCAATATAATCAGATGGTTCAATTCCATTCAGACACCCCAAACATACAGGTGCTGTGATCTGTGAAGGGCCACGTATCAAACATTCCTCCTTCAGAATGATTTCAAAGGGTTTAATATTGCGCGTTGCTATTAAATGACGCCCCAGTTGCTCATTGTGTTCAATCTGAAAATGATTATAAGTAAGGTAATTATCAGAATTTCTTTAAATGTAACATATTAATTGAAATTAATCGATAAATTTCTTGTTCACAACTAATGTAGCAGACATAGATTTCTAATGGATATACCTTATATGGATGACAATTCCCTTTATGCAATTTCCAATCTTGTTTCTGATGTTCCACAGAGCAATAAAATACCTGGTTGCAATTGGAGCAGTTGTTTTTCGTTGGTGTTTCACAAATTTGGCAGGTATTCATTTTTAAACTATTCAATATACTTGAAAAGATATTTCTTGTGCTTAATTTGCGATTAAATCCAATTTTAAACGACTTATTATTTAAGAATAAAAATAAATTTACTCATACGGAGCACTGCTACTACTCAGAAGAATAATATATAGACAAAGAAATATGTAGATACTAAATTTATTGCATTTAAAAATAGATTTCCCAGAGTGATATATTTAAATGTTTTAGTTCTCACCAAGAGAACATCAGTGCATAAAGAGTGTTGCACGTGTTTTTCACCGCCCAAAGATTCGGATATGTACTGGTTTGTCACAGATGTTTTTTAATATTAGATTCAGTGTTTCTTAAATATTAAAATTCTCTTTCATCCACGCTGTACTACATATATAGCGTTCAAAACATTTCTCATAAGTAAAAAGTGCGAGGTTTATTTTATCTTTATGATGTAAATGAAATAAAAAAGGCGTAATCGAGAAAACGAATTTCAGTTGAGCCGGTTCTGCTCTACAAAACTCCAAAACCATGTATTGTATATGTTTGGATGGCGTTCGTGGCGGTGAGCCATTATATGATTAACTCGATTTTTAAATATTTGTGGTAGAATTTTATTTCATAATTTTATCCATTTTAAATAATCGATATACAATATTTCAAGGTATTTTATATATGTAAATAAAATTTAATATACACATTTTTACTTGGTTTGGAATAATTAATATTGTTTAACATATTATTTAAAACCCCATTTGACAGAGCAGCCTCTACCCATCATATCAATATTGCTTACTTTTATTACAGAAAATCCAATTAAATTTATGTAATGCTTAACACTATAATTCAATCCATTTGCAATTTCCTATCAATCTATAAATCTATGGAAAATATTTTCTAAACATCAGCTTCATTGGGTGCATTTGCACCATGTAGTTCTGAAAAGTTTTGCAATATAATGCTTTCTTTTCTGCTGCCCTTCCTTCTCGATTTGCCCCTTATGTACAGGTTGCGTGAGCTTTCGACGTCATCAATAGATGTATTTGCGCTTTCCGAGAAGCTGTTGGTTTTATGGTTTTTCTCATATTGGAATGAATGATGTTTTGACTTCTTTCTAAATGCATTCCGTTTGATTTCGAGATCGTCCGTGGAATGTGCATCAAGTATTTCGGTAGAATAATTTTCTGTGGCATCACAAGATTTATGAACATCATAATTGCCTAAAGAAATTTTATTTGTTTTCAAATTTGAACATTGCGAAAATACACACAAGAATATTTTAATATATGTACCTTTGGGACCGAAGAAATCCGCATTTTTCATAGAATTGCGACCCTTCATGGACTTTTTCCTGAGGTTGCCTCGAAGAATTGCTGCTTTCGCCTTTCTACCATTCACCAAGAAATGCTTACTGTTTTTGAAGTCTCTTGAATTATTAGAACGCAGTCTGACTGCTTCCGAGTTTCTATCGCTTTCACCATTTTCCATTTCTGCAAATTCAACTGATTGCGTTGGCTGGGATGCCTCTTGTAAAACTGGTGTATTAATCCGATTGTCCATGTTACTTTCTGTGTCTGATAAATCGTTATTAGTCCGAGAATTGTGATCAGCATCATAGTCGTCCTGATCAATGATTTCAATCTTAATTAAAACAATTAAAATTTAAAATGGTAGACACTCAATAATGAGAATTTAAAGTACCTCTTTGGAGATAGATCCTCGAATAATAATTTCTGGTCCGCCACCATAAATGCCATGTAAGAAACGCCATAGTGGTGCATTAATTTGAGCGTAGTCCGATCCGGGACGTACATGACGCTCTGGTGTAGCAAAAATTGCATTTGAAATTGGGCCGGGCTCTTTGTGGGTGAGGCCACGTGCAAATTGCTGCCATTTACGCAGCCATGGCATTGAAATCGCAAAAATCGCACTAGAATCCATGTCCGTATCCATGCCATTGTATTTGGTGAAAACAGACAGCTCGTAATACTGACGACGTGCCAGCGCTTCAGCAGCACGTTTACACACCTCACATTCGAAAAGCATATTAATAGCAGGACCACCACCAAATTTCCGATAAAGAAAGTCCCACAATGGTTGCGATATTGGTACCGCTATCTGACTTAGAAGCTCAATTTTTGATTGCAGCAGGCCACCATGCGGACAGAGAATAGTCCAGTTGTTTATGGGGCCAGGTTCAGCAAAGGTGCTAAATCGCGAAAGCCACTCACGCGCTACATAAAACCTGATGTCGGCTAGATGCACTGGATTCAAAAGAGATAGTTCGTTTGCTTCCACACGCACCAGTTCCATTTGCGGATTGTGCTTGCTGTAGAAAAGGACATAGGCTTGACAGTTTTGAACAGTAGTTGCTGGTATTTCGTTCACATGCTGATCATCAAATTCGTACCAGCGATTGGTCAAACCATTTCGAGCAAAGCATGTATAGTGTCCACCGCCTACGGTGCCATGGTGACAAATCACCGATACCAAGTTGTATAGGGTAACATGCGATTTGCAATCTTTGTGCAGGTATGGACGCATATCAAGCCCTTCAATTGGAAAATGAACAGGCGAGGAAATTTTCGAGCTATACGAGAGATCATGACGGAAACGCTTCAAGTGAATGCAAAGCACTTCTGGCAGGTCAAGAATTTGAGAGTACTTAACACCAGTTCTAAGCTTATTGCATTTCTCACAACTGAAAAAAAGATAAATGTTACATTCAACTTATGCACTCGTATGTATGTTTATTTACTCATACCTGTACATATTGTCGCCTTTAAGTTCATCTGCACTAAAGAAGCTTGCCATGCAATCATGCAGTGTCACTGATGGACCCCATATCCATGAGCGAAACATGTTCCATAACCAAGAGAGCCATCCTTCCTCGTTTCGACCTATTGTTGAATCAATTGAGTTAAGACTCTGTGCACTAAGACTATGAGTCTGGTGCAACACATTAAGGTAGTCCCGATTTGGAATGGGCAACGAAAGATCCTGAAATGTTTCTTCACGTGTGGAAATTCGATCGCAAGTAAGACATTGCACTGATGACAGCAGTTTCCCATCGAAAATATCACTTATAATAGACCGTATTGAGGGTGAACTCTGTGATTGCGGCGGTGATTGTGATCGGTTTGTTACAGTATTTGAGACATTTCTGCGTGGCCTTCTGCTATGCACTGCACCAGTGTGCACATTTGGGTGATTATCTGAAAGGCTACTATCACAAGTCTCATACTCTGTGTCATCCGATAATGAACTACAATGGCTAGGCATGCTGCACTGAGACAATGAATCTTCCTGAATATTTGATAAGTCATCATGTTTTTTTTGCTCGTCACTTATGGTTGTTGATCTTAAACCAATTGCAAGCGGTAAGGTAGGGCATTGTTCTTTGAGCTCTTCGTGCAATTGATCCATAAAGCAACGGAGGAACTCTTGCGTATCATGTTGCTGGAATCCTCGAAACATGGGATGTACACTACGAATGCCATACAGAATGCTACGCGGAGCAATGTAATCTGCAAAGTGTTAGAGACAGAAAAAAAGTGCGTTCATTACATTAAGCTGATGCCGCGACTATCAAGCAAAAAATATTTAATTTTTACCGCCATCATTTGTACTCCAGATGTCTCGTATTAAACGCTGATAACTTTTAGCAAGGCCCACTTTGCTTCTATGCGGACCCTTTTCCAGGATGTGATCTATAAGATCACTACAATTGAGAAAGTAATGTGTCATTTGTGTAACATTACTTAATGCTTGCAACGCCGAGTTCATGTAACATGTGTTTGCAATATTTTGTAGACCTACTAGGCCTTCCAATGTTTTTGCAGTTTCGTCATCGTTGCTGGAGTCTTCTTTGTGAAGAGTGGAGCTGGACTTAATGGTCGCCGTAAACTGATCTTGCATTAGTGGACAGGAAGATGGTTTGATGCCATCTAACAGCACTTCACGTTCGCACAAATAACACCAGGCACGCTGCGATGACATATTCAAATGAAGGCAATGATTGTTATTACGCTGGAAGTGTTCTGTGCTGTGGTCGTTGGCCTGCTCCGAGCATCCAACGCGCAAGCAATTTCTTTGAAGGCAAATCCACAGATTAGGACCCGAATAATCGCATAGGGCGCATGATTTCACCTACGTGATATTAAAGCTTGATAAAAAACTGCATGTATAATTTCTCCGAAATTGCTTACCTTCTCCAACTTTTTTATTTCCAAAATGTTGACATGCTGACTTCCTATATGCGGGCAAAGCGACATTTGTATCCTATTTTGTCCCATATTCCATCAAAAATTATTGCACTTCTTGCATTTGCATTGTAATTATTTTGCTTAGTTTATTTTTTGGCTCGCATAGTTGCACAGTCATGTACTCTATCAGTACATAATGAAAAATATACTTTTAGCATGGTACTTTTTACTAGAGAAAGTTGGCTTATAGTCTGATTATAGAAACTTAACGTAACTCAGAGACAAATAAGGAACTGTCACATAGAATTCTCTTTCATACATTTTGAATATTTCTGATTATACACAGAAACTTAACAAAAATTAACATAAAATAGAAGTCTATTGACTTTTGATTTCTATGCTAATTGTTAACTGACATTTCACAAAATCGATATTTGTGATTGTTTATCGAAACGGAAAGTACTTATTTTGATATTAAATGTTTATTTACTATTTTAGAATGATTGACGATGAGAAATTATTTGATCTGGTTGCACCTCACCGCATGATATTTTCTACAATAAATTCAGCCCAGGATATCGTATTTGCACAAAAAAGAAGACGATATAGGCAAATATTGCAAGGGAACTGGGCACAACAGGTGTGTACATAGTTTTGTTATTTTTAGAGAATAATAATTAAACAAAATATATATATATATATTAAATAAATATACAGTGCATAAGTAGGTGGACAACCTTAAGGGAGCGGTATTCCCGAGATCTCCCATCATCAGGGAGATTTTCATATACACATTTCCGGAATGTCCCTTTGATGTTTTGTGCATACACCACAACGCCTGACTTGCCTTGAATTTTTCTACTTTAAATATAGTCTACATAGATTTAAAAATAGTAGATTCAAAAGCTAATCTTCCATACCTCTTTGTTTTATTTATTTACGGAAACAGCTGAGTTTTTGCTGCTGTGCTATGTTTCTATAATTAGTATTAAGTTTTGTTATGCGCTGTTATAATACGTTAAGTCTCTAAAATTATGCCTTTACATTTATATTTGCTTGTTTTTTTGTGAAATAAAACAAATTCGCGATAATACAAACATATTATTATAGTTTATATATTATATTACTGTTTTAATAACTACGAAGTGCAGATAAAGAGTAGTAAAAAAGTACTAAAAGTATGCAAATGACAGTCTGGACACAGAGTTGAAAAACCAAAAAAGTGACAACCGACGATAATTTGAGCGTCTGCATAACAAGGCACTTACCAAAAAATTACTATACATTCAAATGCTCAAAAACTAAACCAACGCAAGGGCATATGGCTCAGTTGGACTGAAAAAGCGCTAAGTCTTTGTTATGAAAAAACTAGGGAGATAACTATATTGAATAACTATATTTCTTACAAAATATCCGTTAAAAGAGAGAGTTCAACGAATACCGCAGCTAAAATTTATTTTTAATTTTTATTATTTTTTTGGTTTATAATACCGCAAAGATTATGTAAAAAAAATTAAAGGCTGGTGATTTCAATATTTTGAAACCGGAAAAAATGTGGTCTTATTCACCAGGATGTCAGGATTAAGAGTAATCCGTGTTCAAATGGCCAAAATTTTGTTATAAATTGTATATAAATTGCCTTAATTTACTGAAAAAAAATTAATATTTTATTTTTGTGAGAAACCAACATTTGTTTCTAAATTCTGCACGAAAGCATCGTATAATACTAGTTCTTAGAATTTAAAATCTTTTCGTGTTGGATAATTTTCAAGTCCAGATCTGTTTTTATCGAAAACGAAATCTATATGTATCTTACTTAACTTTTTCATAATATTAATTAAAATGAAACTGCTTAGTTTTGAAAATGGCTATGGGAAATTGTTTGAGTTCGATATTAGTTATGGGCAGGGATCCCTGACCATCTAAATGGAATGTTGTAAAAGGTATAAAATTATACTAGAACACAGAAAAAATTATAGTGCATTTTTTTTATTTTTATAAAAATTTTATATTATTAGTAAAGTAGAAAATGTTTAGAACTACATTCAATTTAAATTATACAAATATTATAAAAAAGCCAGAGCATGGAAATACACTTTTAGAACATTTATTCAGAATATTTTTATAAATTGTCATGATTTAACTATACCATTCTGTATATTTTTTATGTATGCTGCACCACAAACATTCAACAGCTGCTTTCGCTGCTACATCTCTTATAGTTTTGAATTGTATTCTGAATTCGCAGCAGATGCGTTGATAAAGTTTAAAAATTTCCCTATTTTTTTTGCGTCACATAATTGGGTTCAGATAGTATAATAAATGTATTATAATTACGGACGTCTGGGAACGCTCATTGGGAATCATAATAACACCAGTGCTGCAAGCCTTTATAAGTTTTCTTAAAATTTATAATTTAAATATGAGGATGTTTACACTAGCGCAAGCATGAAAGGCTGCCCGAAAGAAACATGTAGAAAAGTTAGATAGTAAGAAATAGAGCGCAAAACTCCTTTCCTTTCTTACAACTTTACTATTCAACCTGATTCCTCGCTGTAAACAGCCACTATGAGATATAAATAAATATTGTATTTGGTTTCATACAACATAGGCATATTCTGTATAAAAAATGCATGCATAGAATATACATACATATGTACTCTAACATATGAACTTTCCAAAAATTCGCAAAATTTTTCCAAATAAAAATAAAAACAAACATGCAATAATACTATTCAGTGAAAATATCTGAAATTCTTGTAATGGTATAATTCTCGATTACATTTTCAAATATTGGTTCATATAACCCACAAATCTGTCATGCGGTTGATGTTTAGTGCCTCCGCTACAGTTTGCGTGTCGGTCTTCCGGAATGGAATCGAGCAAACTACTCCTGGATCCGACATTCACTTACAGCATCCTCACCGTAATCCGCACAAATTTTCCGGCATGTTTCCAAGCATCACAAAGCGCATACTTATCTTCAGATATTTCACTAATTTTCAAATCAATGTAACTTTTTACACTAGTGACGAATTACACAATTGTCTTCACACAAAATGTAGCCTGAAATGTCAGCTTTTGAACATGTGTTCGTTTGACATAATCGGACTAGTGTTGCCACATTTGTTGGTACCAATATCGTCATTGCGTAACAGAAAACAAAGAAATACCACTAAGATCACTTACAAGAAATCATGGATGGTTCCGAAAAGATTGTCTGATCTGCCTGTTCTATATACATTGTTGTTATTCTCTCTATGGCAAACTTAATGTTCATGGAAACCTATATTAAAAATGCATGCATAGAATATACTCTAATTGATGAAGTAGCCAAAATTTTTGAAAATAATCAATGACCATGGACATATGAGAGCAATTAGGCACTTAGGAAAACACACACTTGCACAATTGCTCAAAAGCCATAAAAGCTTAATTAAGCATACAGAAAATGCTTGTATACATGAACAAATTTTTTATATGGTAGTGTGCATGCTATATGGAAAAAATGACTTTGGTACACGTATTGGTGTTTTAGTGTCATTGAGCCAGTTTTCTGCCTGGCATGACAGAAAATGCAGTCAAGTTTCCCTTCACCTAAGAAATTGCTCTCGTGTGTCCCGGCATAACGATAACGATGCAACTCCTTTTGGCTACTAAAATTTGGAATCCTGGAGCATTTTGTTTTTTCGGGTCCAGACTTTTATATATGCAAAATTATAAAAAGAAACGACAATAACATCTTGCAAATAATAAGTTGTATTTTATTTACTATTGCTATGAAAGGCTTTTCACTTCGCCGTTCGGATTCGGCATTAAACTGTAGGTCCCTTCCATTCATGTAAAAATATGACATGCACAACATGATTGGATGTGAAAAGCTCGGCCTAAGCCCTCCATGGGCTGTTGTGCCATTAAAAGTAAAGTAAAGTAAACATAAAAAAGTGTGCCGGAGCCATATCAAGTGAACAAGGTGGTTGTTTGATATTGTGTGTTGAATTTTTGGACAGGAATTCGTTCACAAAGATAGTCTTGTAAGATGATGCATTGTCGTGGAGCATAATCCATGAGTTTTCCTCCCACACACTTGGCCTTTTCGAAAAATTTCCTTACTCAAAAACGCTGCATGACGCCCACATAATATTCTTTATTTACCGTCTGAGCTTCTGGCAAGAATTCCGAGTGCACAACATAGCGATAAAAAAGCAAACTTTTCACTGTAAGCCTTTGTAGCATCTTCAGCTATTTTAAATCAAAAATATATTTTTAAATTGAACTAGTCTTTAATGCATACGTAGATTTACCAGAATGTTTATATAATAGGCCATAAAGTAAAAAAGTCTAGAAATTGAATTTGAAATTTAAAAAATAAATACAAATATGGTAAATACGGCATTCGTGAAGATTAACTTTTCCCAGATATGAAATTTATTTGAATGAAATCTTTTGCTGTTAATAAGTAGTAAAATACAATTAATGACCCAATCTCTGAAATCATGTGGTTTCACACGTCGATATAATAGAAATTATTTTGTAATTAATTGCCAGGTTATTCCAATTTGGTTACTTAAAACTAAACAGCCATTTTGGTGCAAAGTTCAGTATATGTTTTTAGAGTATTTTCGGTACCGTGATTCCGAAAATGGTCTAATTTTTTGTAGGTTTTGGAGTTATTGTGAAAAAACTGTTTTGAGAATATATGAAAATTCAAAAATTACTATTGTTTCATCGGATAGGTTAATTTTATCAAGAACATATTTAATAGTTGCTGTCAGATAATAAAAAAAGGTTTCACCTACATTTTCTACAAGGAAATTGCAAAAATCAATTAGTCATTTTGCGATCTTTAGTGCTTTTTTTCACTGAATTTTAACAGAAATATGTAAATAAATAATTATATTTAATTTAAGGTCATCTTAATTTATTTCACTAATTTAAATTTTTTTTAAATACAAATTTAATTTGTTTTACGAAACTTGCAAAACAAATAAGAACTGTCCAAATTAATCTCGTATTCAGTTAATTTCACTGTGTAAACGCTTTCGCGATCACGGTGTTTCCCTTGAGATTATCTAACTATACATATGTAAACGTAAATCAAAGCTGAGTTTTGACCGCCCGAACTAATGAATCGAACAAATATCAGAGGCACACAGTATAGATGGCAATTATATTGTTCCCAAACATCACTTTAAATTTTTTAGCAAGATGCTCAGATTGCATTGCACTACGTCTTTTCCAGTTGTTTTTCTTTTTTCACCTTATTTTCACAATTACACAACAATAGCAACACTGGATTCGCCAAAAAACATAGGGCTCAGTTCGATCTTCCCAAACGAATATTTTTGTTCGGAGTATGTAACTGTTTACACCGCCTGAACATTTTATAGCGAACACAATGTTCAACGTTAAATCATTTACACGCAGCAGCGTAAGACTGCAGTGTCAGTCTGAAAATAAACCTAATATATAAGTTAGGACTTGATTATGTATAGTTAACGTAGCGTATCGTAACTTTACCAAGTGTTAAGTATCGATCAGTGAAAATTAATAGAAGCATTGCGTGCATGTGATTTATAAAATCGTAACGCAGTCTACAGTTTTATCTTCAATAGATTGTTTAAATTACGTTACGTAACGTATGCATAATCCTTTACTCGTTTTCATAACAATGAACTTACTCTATATTTATATTAGCTGTAGAAAATTATTATTGGGATTCCAAAAATTAAGAGTAGCTTCAGCTCTTTGATCAAAACTGTCAAAATGTTTAAGTAAAATCTGTTCGATAATTTTGCCAAAAATACGTTAATTTTGTCAAGGCTGTGCGATAGTTCAGAGTGTTAGGGTTGGCAACACTGCCTTGAATACATCGGCCGGCTGTAGCGCTGCCTCCGGCGATGTTGGGCCGCACTTGGCAACGCAACGCATACAGAAATCGCATTGAGAGAATTGGGGAAAACATTCTATCTCAGTGATTGTGGTAATTACACTCAACAATATTAAAATTAAAAAACAATAAATGGTACAAAATAATATTATTGTATAAATATAGTGTAATTTGAAGTTGGTGAAAGAAATCAGCATCCGCACTGATCGATAATCTCTTCGGCATCATGGATACATAGTTTTTTTTCGCTTTACTACCTACCTAACATTTCGCTATAAAGTGGTGACATTCTGTTCCATAAAAGTGCTGGATAGGTAGAACAACGGCATCGTTAGAGTCATCATTGTCGTCGCCCTTAAAAAAAGGAGCCCGTCATTGGCAACCTAAGCGTTGAGTAAGTAAGCAGTGTTTTTTCTTTTTGTTGCAACTCGACTGCATACATATAATTGAAAATGAATTTAATAAAAGAATATTTTTGCAGCAATTTCGTAATGCATTCCGCTGAGAATATGACATATGAATCTGCTGCTGCTGCGATGACGTCTCATTCGGGTGTTTCTTACGATGGCAAAATCGCTGGTCTTTATGATTTGGAAGAGACCTTGGGCTCTGGGCATTTTGCAGTAGTAAAATTGGCGCGGCACGTGTTCACTGGGGCGAAAGTAGCTGTGAAGGTGGTGGACAAAACAAAGCTAGACGAAGTTTCTAAAGCACATCTATTTCAGGAAGTGCGGTAAGCCGAACAGTATGCTTAAGAAGGTCACATTGCAATCCATAAATGCATTTATTATTTAATAGGTGTATGAAGCTAGTGCAACATCCAAATGTTGTACGTCTCTACGAGGTGATCGATACACAAACCAAATTATACTTAGTATTGGAGCTGGGCGATGGTGGTGACTTATATGATTATATTATGAAACATGAAGGTGGTTTAAGTGAAGAATTGGCTCGGAAATATTTTCGACAAATCTTGAGAGCCATTACGTATTGTCACCAGCTGCATGTTGTTCATAGGTATGTACGAACACAAAAGTAATTAATATAGAGCTTGATATTCCTTGAAAACAACATTTATTCTTTATTCTCCTTCGAATTGTCGATGTTGTGCTCGAAACCTTTTTTTCGTAGCAAACTTTGATGTGCATATATCAACCAAAAAAGAGACACAAACTTAAGGGCGCCGAAAATAAAGATTTAGATCAATTCAAGTAGGAATCATAAGTAAAAATAAGTAATGTGTGTTACATAACATCTACTACTACAAGTAGTCAAAATAGGCACACAAAATAGGCCCACTTACTGATTTCATCGTGACTACCAATTTCATTAAAATTAAATTTTTTTCTTAATTATTTTTCCATTTAAAAGTTATTCCCCTTAAATAAAATTGTGGATATATTTTAATGTTTCTCTATTAATTCAAATCAGTTAATGATTAATTATTTAAAAGAAATGCTAAATTTTAATATTTTTAAAGGGACTTGAAACCAGAAAATGTAGTATTCTTTGAAAAACTTGGTGTAGTGAAGTTAACAGATTTTGGATTCAGTAATAAATTTTCGCCGGGTCAGAAACTAGAGACTTTTTGTGGCAGTTTGGCATATTCGGCACCAGAAATTCTGTTGGGAGATTCTTATGATGCACCAGCAGTGGGTAAGTTTTTACTTTTTCTTTGTTTTAACAAACATGTATCTACATGTAAATTATTGACAAATAAATTTATTTTACAGATATTTGGTCACTCGGTGTAATTCTTTACATGCTTGTATGCGGACAACCACCATTTGAGAAGGCGAACGATTCGGAAACTCTGACGATGATCATGGATTGCAAATATACTGTGCCTCAACAAATTTCACATACTTGTTTGAAGTTGATTGGTTCCATGTTGGTGCGTGACCCAAAAAAACGTGCTACACTTGAACAAATTGCTGTTGATCCTTGGTTGAAGGAAAATTCTGATTACGATGCTAGTGATTTTCTACCACTAGTAAGTCGGCAACAGCTAACCGACGAAGATCATGCTTTCATTGTACAGAAAATGATTAATGGCAACATTGCGTCCAAAGAGGATATATTACAGTAGGTTGAATATAATATGTGGACAAACATTTATAGCTAATCGGTTTATTTTTTCGCAGATCGTTAGATAAAGACAAGTATAATCATATTACGGCAACTTATTTTTTGCTTGCAGAGATGAGACTTCGCAAGCGTCGCGAGGAACAGCTACACAAGCAACGTCCGCAGCTAGTATTGCCAGATAATTCAACTTCGTCCAGGTACGCAGTGCAGTTACTTAAACTTTTCGGAAAATTAAAAAAAAAAAAAATTTCAATTTAGTTGCAATGATATGGGACGTGGACAAACACCAGACAACCAATTAAAACCTATTGACAGAAATAAAATCACGGTACCCACTAACATTAATGTGAGTTCTGGGGCGCAATATGGAAATGAGGCAAAAGCGGTAAGTTTTTAGTCAATTTGCGCGCATGAATATTTGGGTTCAACAATTTATTAAACTACAGGAACGCAGTCGAAAATGTAGTATTGTTCGCGAAGAGGATGAAGATGAATCTTCTTATGAAAACGCCGGTGATGCTAACGAGCTTGGAATTGCCATGACACGACGTGAGTCAATATCAGACGGACGCTTAAATCGATCAGTACAAGAGCGTGCAATTAATCCTTCAATTAGCACAGTAGTGCCCAAGGATCCTCGCGCTAAAATTTTCGTTGCCGTGGATGCAACTCTGGCACAAAAGCTTAACCAAATTGAAAATCACCCAAATGTTAAAGGTGAAGGATTACTATCATTAGCAGCGGATTCTACTAAGCCGGCTATGGCTATGCAAGACACATTAAGAGGATTGAAGGATCTAGAAATTAGCAAGCTTAGTCCTCTTTCAGGTGGCAATAAAAATCCTGTCTTGTCACATCGGCGAACAAAGTTAAGCAAAATACGAACACCGTCGTGTAGCAGCTCGGAAGCTTCCGATGACGATACTAAAGCGCGTAGCAAGAAAAAAATCAACAAGTTTGTAGGTGATACACCGGTTCGTTTTCGTATGCATCGGCGTGACTCACATGATGACTCGAGCGATTCACAAGATCAAACTTGTCCATCATCTGGATCACATGGGCATACAAGCAATTTAGTTGCTGCCAATAACTCTAATATTAGCGGTAAAAAGGATGGACAGCAAAAGCAGAGCAAAGAGGTACAATTCTGAGTACTGCAATTTTAAATTCTAAATTTAGACCTACAGTTAGAGTGAACTATAAAAATATTATATATAAAAATTAATTTGGTTTTCCTTCCTTTTAGCACAACAAATCAGAGGAAACACGAAAATCACATTCGCAGAGAGGTGGAAAAAAGCAATCAAAGGAACATGGAGGAGATAAACATTCTCAAGCAGCTATGAAAGCATTTTCAATGATTGCAGTTGGACGACGACGCGTACGTGAGAGTCAGTCTCTTGATAGAATCACTGAAGCTCAAGAATACGAGTTACGCCATCGGTGCCTCGTTGCAGAAACACCACATATCGATCAGCAAAGAAATTCGCTTTTCAACTTGAATTCGTTTTCTGTTGCTGAAGAATCAAATGAAGAAGTGGATGATGTCGATATTGGTCGTTTGGAAAACGTTGAAGAAGTGAAGAACAATCTTTATGGCGCTGAATCTTCACTACAACCTAAGCGCAACAAGAACAACATTTATAATTTAAATTCAATAGACGAAATCGGTTTGATTTTAGAAGACAAAAGCCTAACGAAAACAATTCAAGTAACAGGCTCAAAATGTTTCGTCAGCATGAAAAAAATTCGCAAGTTAGGAAAATACTTTCCCGTAGTAAATTTTTCTTAATACCAGGTGTATGCGATGTCGACACGAAAACTTCGCAATTAGAACTTAGAATTTTTTGAGTAATTATGCATTAGATATTTTAGTTAAATTAATTTAAGTATAATCTATTAATGCAATATTCAATTAGTAATTACAAATAAATTATACTAAATGGAAATTACGATTTTGAATGTATTTTTCGTTAAATAAATTTTAATTACAACACATTTAAAAATAAAAGTGCAGCGTAGTTTTTTTTTACAATTTATCGCACATTTTTAAATCCATGCAATCAATAAAATTTTTAAATCATAAAGATAATTAAATACCTGATAATGGACCGGAACCCATTTTCGAAAATTTTAGTGATTTTTGGCGGCAGATATTACACCAAATAAGTATATAAATATAATATGTAGACATAGTTTAAATAAGGATTTAAATACTGAATATTTTTGCAATGTATCCTCATTTTATATTTTCTTTAAACAAATTAAGATTGTTGGTTTAAGTAATAAAATTTTAATTTGTTTATTTTAAACGAAGCTTAATTTCTTCCAGCAAGGAATTGTTTGAACTGATATTTTTATTAGGTTCTAATATCAAATGAACTACAAGAAAAGTGGTAACCTCATTTTCACACATAGTCATTTCGGGTATGAAATTACTACTCGTATTATAAAAATTTAGAAAATAAAAAAGTAGATTTCCTATTCCTGTGTGAATACTACAAATTATTTACCTCTTATATACCTACTATATTTTCAGAATAATGTGCAAAATATATTCCCGTAAGATGCATACATTGGAGGGCAACCTGTATCTTGTTCTATTTTTACCATTCATTTTATTACCCCGTCGATCGCGCTCAACCTGATTAAGTAATGTTGAACATGCCTTTCCAACAAATTTAATTCTAAAGCGGTGACCAGAATGGTGTATTGTAGTAGATAGGTTAAAATGCACCGAAAATATTGTTAGCTAGCAGAATGTGTAGCAACTACAAATGGAGCAGCTGTAATTGCTGCAAAAGTTGATTAAACGTTAAATTTTCAGCGTTGCATAGACACAAGCAAAAATGTTGGACAAGTAAGTTAAAAATTTGATTATACTGATAAAACTTAAAGGAAGTGTTTAGAATACAATCCATTAAACCGGAACAAGGAAATAAATTTTTAAAACATATATTTAATGTTTTTTTGTTGTTATAAATGGATAATTTACCAGATATTGTAATAAAATATTTGTGTATAATATGTAGATATTTCCAAAATTTCGCCTATAAATTTGTTTATTTTAAACCTAGCTTATTTCTTCGGAATTGTTTGAACTGATAATTTTCTTAAGTTTTAACATCAAATTAATGCATCTCATTTTCACACAAGGTAATTTAGGGTATAAAATTATTATTCAAATAATAAAAATTTTGAAAATAGAAAAATAGATTTCCTGTACACATTTTCGAACAATACACATTATCTATCTTTTAAATACTGCAAAATAAATTCCCAAAGAATGCATACATTGAAACGGTACCCTGTATGTTGTTCTATATTCAACATTCTTTGAACTTTCATTTTATTCCGTCATTGGCCACGCTCAATCTGATTAGCTGGCGTTGAACATACTCCTGCAGCAAATTTGTTTCTAATGCTGAAGTAATTCCATTAATTTGTTCAAATATTCAGTTTTTTCTGTGAGCGTCCCTTAACACCCTTAATTCCTAAATAATTGTGAGTATAAAGTGAAGTATTTGACATTAACTCAAGAATGTTGAGAGTGGCCTATATGAATTCGCATCGGTAAGTTTTGTGGTATTATGAAACAAGAATTCACTTATGCTTATGCCGTCATCCGATATTTTTTCTTATGATGATTTTAGTGAACTCGCCAATCGAGTGACATACCTCTGCACGAAAGTAATATGCTCCAACCACTCCACATTGTGTAGCAAAACAATACGTCGTCCACCAGAAGGCAATTGGCAAAAGCATAACAAGAATCACCATCGTCCAAGCGATTTGTTATCGCATTACAACATTCAGAGAAGCTGGAGTATTCCGCCTAATCGCAGTTATGGCATGCTGGTGGCACGTATTTTGCGTGGTGCGCTTAAAATCCGTTATATCGTTTTGGGTGGTGCGATCGGTGGTGGACTGTCTCTGAATAAAGTATGTTTGCGTTACGTTATATAATTGCTATAAACAAATAATAAATAAAATAAATAAATTTTGCTGTAGAAATACGAAGAGTGGAAAGATGGACTGCCTGATCTTAAATGGCTAGAAGATGCTTTACCGCAGGGTGATAAATGGAATCAATTTTCCAAGAAACTTGTAGAGATCAGCAGTTTTGTTAAAGATGCAATTGAAATCGGTAAGAATATGCAGGGGACGTATTACGTTGGTTTGGTTTTCTCTCACTTGAAGTGATTTTTGCAAATTTCTAAAATCCGTTATAACTTCCATATCATGCAAAGCATATCATTTGACTATAACCGTACTAATGCCTCTATCATTTCTAAAAATTAATAAAAATCTGTATACTTAGCAATAAAGATTAACAGCATTAAATATTGTCTCGAGTAAATGTTAGGGAACTCGAAATCATAATAACCTAGTTAATCTAAGAGTTATGCATTTTTACTACATAGTGTAAAAGTCCATACATAATACTAATGTAAAAAGTGTTTTTTTACCTTAAAATAAAACTGAAACAAGTGCTAGAATCTTGTATCCAAGGCTAGTAAGTATCTCTTTGGCAGGACATCGACACTCCTGACAAAATCTTTATTATTAGACTTACTCTTGAATGTTTTTGAAGATTTTCAAGCAGCTGGATACAAACTCTGACCCATAGTGCACTGATTGCTATTATGTATAAGCATATAATTTCTATTTCTGCGATGTCTTATTTTTAAAGCAGCTGGAAAAGAGTTGATGGAATTAACTAATCCAATAGTTTTTTCCATGTTTTAGATATTTTCTTCCATATACGCATTTTCTCAATAACTTATTAAAATAAAATTTTTTATGTGGGTTTGTATTCGTATTTAGATCCCAGATTAAAACAACTCGGAGAAGAAAAATTAACCGAATGGAAAATGTGGTTCGACACACGTCTTGATGATGCAATTGAGGCTGCAGAAGGAACCAATATTATTGAATGTAGGTCAACTATTACTTTAATACATAGTTTATTAATTTGCAAAAATTTCGAAGTGAGAGATGCATTTTAGGTGCTAGAAGTTATACATACTTATATAAAATACACTAAATAATCTAATACACTAAATTATATTTCTTCTTTCGTTGATCAGCTAAGGAGGATATCAAATCTAAAACTTCGGTGGCAGCTTTAGGGCTTTCAAGTGATGATAGTCGCAAAAAATATGGTAAGTTGTATTTTTTTTTATTGAAACATTAAAGATCTGATTACAATGCTTGTGCTTTTTAGAAAACCTTCAATCACAGGTTGAAACATTACAAACTGAAATTATGAACGTGCAAATAAAATATCAGAAAGAGCTCGAAAAAATGGAAAGAGAGAATCGTGAGTTAAGACAACAGTATCTAATACTCAAGACAAACAAAAAGACGACGAATAAAAAGATCAAAAAGTCTCTCATTGACATGTACTCTGAAGTATTGGACGAGTTGTCGGGATATGATACCAGTTACTCAATGGCTGATCATTTGCCACGTGTTGTCGTTGTTGGTGATCAAAGTAGTGGCAAAACTTCAGTTTTAGAATCAATTGCAAAAGCTCGAATATTCCCACGTGGCAGTGGTGAGATGATGACACGTGCTCCGGTCAAAGTAACGCTTGCCGAGGGCCCCTATCACATTGCACAGTTTCGTGATTCGGATCGTGAATATGATTTGAATAAAGATTCCGATTTGTCAGAGTTGCGACGTGAGGTCGAGTTTAGAATGCGTGCATCGGTGCGTGGAGGCAAAACGGTCAGCACTGAAGTTATATCTATGACTGTAAAGGGACCTGGATTGCAGCGCATGGTGTTAGTCGACCTGCCGGGTATTATTTCAGTAAGTTTGTGCAATTTTTTTTTGCTAATCTGCTGATTGCTTTGTTGATAATAATATTTATTGATACGTAATACAGACTATGACAGTAGACATGGCTGCAGACACAAAGGATTCCATACATCAAATGACCAAGCATTATATGAGCAACCCAAATGCAATTATATTATGTATACAAGATGGGTCGGTGGATGCCGAACGTAGTAATGTTACAGATTTAGTAATGCAATGTGATCCTTTAGGCAGGCGCACCATATTCGTACTCACTAAGGTCGACTTGGCAGAAGAACTTGCTGACCCGGATCGAGTGAGTCGAAAAAGCTGAAAAACACCATTATATTTTCTAATCTAATCATTCTGTACACAAAATTAGATCAGAAAAATACTTTCGGGTAAATTGTTCCCCATGAAAGCTCTTGGCTACTACGCCGTAGTTACTGGTCGTGGTCGAAAAGATGATAGCATCGATGCAATCCGACAGTATGAAGAAGATTTCTTTAAAAACTCAAAACTCTTTCAGTAAGCACTTGTTGAACTGTATTTTTGATAATTTGCTTTATAATTACTATTCGCTTTGAAATACTAGTCGTCGTGGTGTAATAATGCCACATCAAGTTACAAGTAGAAATCTAAGTCTAGCTGTATCCGATCGTTTTTGGAAAATGGTACGAGAAACTATTGAACAACAGGCGGACGCATTCAAGGCTACAAGATTCAATTTGGAAACTGAATGGAAAAATAATTTCCCACGGTATTTAACAATATTCTCATTGTTTTCAATTATTAATTTAATGAGTTCTTATGTTTTATTATTGCAGCTTGCGAGAATCTGGCAGAGACGAACTTTTCGATAAAGCCAAAGGAGAAATTCTCGATGAAGTTGTGACGCTTTCACAAATATCTGCCAAAAAATGGGAAGAGGCGCTCAACGAAAAGCTATGGGAAAAATTGTCCAATTATGTATTCGAAAATATCTATCTACCGGCCGCTCAGTCAGGTTCTCAAAGTAATATTATTTAAATATAAAAATTAGCAATAGCTTAGCAAGCTGGAAAGCTATCCACCACAAATTTCATAATATCAACCTAAGTGTGTATCATGGAAAATGTGAAGTATGTAGATAAAAATGTATGAATGTTACATGGCTAAGCAGGTTGTCTGGGGTTCAAATCTCTCTCAAAATAAGTAGAATAAAATAATTTTTGTACACGGCACCACCTCTAGGTAGACAATGGCAAACTTACAAGAGTAAAAATTGTCCAAGAGAAGCCTTTCATTTCGCTTTTCGGATTCGGCATGATCTGAAGGTTCTTCCATTCATGTCCAAAAATATATCCCGCACAACATGAATGGATGCGAAAAGCTTGGTCTAATTCCACCATGGGTTGTTGTGACATTAAAAGAAGAAGTCATAAACCGCAAGGAATTTCGTATTGATGTCTTTAGCAAAGTTATTTCTCTAAAATAAATCTTCAAAGTAATGGCCATTGCTAGCTACACGTGTTTGCCATCTCTCTGGCAATTTGTGAATGCCTGGCCAAAAAACTGTTCGTTTTTGAGTCAACCCAAACATCGGGCCATTTTTTTCAAATTTTCATTACGAATAGAAGTGCTGCTCAGCAAGTGTGTGTCCTATTGATGTAAATAAGTGGAAGTCAGATGGAGCCAAGTCTGGTGAATAAGCCGCATGAACGAATCTACCAATTCCCGAGTCTGTTTTGTTCGATGTCATGGTGCATTGTCATCAAGATAAATCACTTTGTGTTGCCTAGCTTGATATTCTGGACGTTTTTGCGCAAAGCACGATTCAATTCGGCCAATTGTTGTTGGTAGCGTTGACAAGTTTTTTTTTTAACCTGGTTTCAGAAGGTCAAACCAGATAACACCTTGCTGATCCCAGAAAACACAGAGCATTGTCTTCTTTCCGAAGCGATTTGGCTTTGCTGACGATTTGGCCGGTGTACCGGGCTTAACATATGATGGTTTACGTTTGGGATTCTCGAAATAGATCCATTTTTCATCGCCAGTAACAATTCGATGAAGATATGACTTTCTTCTGTACCTGGCGAGCAACATTTCACAGGTGGTTTTTCGGTTTTCTTGCTGTCTATCAGTCAATTCATGCGGCATCCATCTTCCCAACGTCAAAATCAATCCCATGGCTTTTAAAAGTTAAGAAATGCATTGTTGGATCACATTTAATTGTTCTGCAAGTTGTTCTTGCGTTTGACCATCATCCTCATCGAGTAAAGCTTGCAATTCGGCATCTTCAAACTTTTTCGGTGGTCTTCCACGTTCTTCGTTTCTCACATCAAAATCGTCACTTTCAAACTTATTAAACCACTCGTTGCGCTTTGTTTTGCCTAGAGCGTGCTGGCCGTAAGCTTCCACAAGCATTCGATGAGATTCCAAAGCAGATTTCTTCAATTGGAAACAGAAAATCAATGATGTCGGCATATCGTAGTTTATACACACAAAAGTCGAAACTTTTACGAGCGAAAAAAAATATGTTGTATGAAACTTGATTGTTTATGAACTGAATATTGTTGACAGAACTAAATGCGAAGAAATGGCACCAATGATTTGCTTTAACAGAGCGCATAGTTTTACCTAGCGATACAGAGATGTCATTATCGGTTTCATACTTGTACACCTGGTACTTCTGTACTACACATATTTATTTATATTTATTATTATCCACTGTCGAAGATGAAGGGAAAAAATGAGTAGGTGTTAATTTAATATTTTTGGGAGGAAAATTAACCCACTCTGGTGATAAGCAATTTTTATAAAATTAAAGTTTATGTATTTATATTTTGTTAAATTTTCGTTCATTTCATAATTTCTGTTTCCTTTCCAATTATTGATTTAAAAACAAACTGTATTAGAAAAATTATGAATATATTATAGCATTTGTTTCTTTTAGATTCATTTAATACAATGGTGGATATAAAGCTTCGACAGTGGGCAGAGCAACCTTTGCCGGCAAAATCTGTAGAAGCAGGTAACCGTAATATATTTTCTACCGACTCAGTTTTTCACACATTACGCGATTTTTAGGTTGGGAAGCACTGCAAAAAGAATTCATAAATTTAATGGAAAAGGAAAAAAAATCTCCCGATCATGATGATATATTTGATAATCTTAAGGCTGCGGTCGTGGATGAGGCCATTCGTCGACACTCCTGGGAAGATAAAGCTATTGATATGTTGCGTGTTATACAATTGAATACGTTGGAAGACCGTTTTGTGCACGATAAAACGGAATGGGATCAAGCAGTTAAATTCCTAGAGAGTTCAGTTAAAAGTAAACTAGCGCAAACCGAAGAAACGCTGAATGAGATGTTGGGCCCGGGACAATTTACACGCATAACACATTGGAAATACTTAACAGAAGATCAAGTTAAAAGGCGCTATGTGAAATCAGAACTGGATAAGATATTAAAGAATGATGATGTAAGTTCAATTTTAGACAAAATATTTAAAAAAAAACAAAAAATAATAATATTTATTTTGCTTTGCACCCCTTTTCCTTTAGAAGCACTTGCCCACTTTAACATATGATGAATTAACAACAGTGCGAAAAAATTTGCAGCGTGAAAGTGTTGAAGTAGATACAGACTATATTCGCCAAACGTGGTTTCCAATTTACAGACGGTAAAATACCATATTTTGTGTATTTTTACTAAACGAAACTTAACATGATTTGTATTTATGCAGGCATTTTCTCAAGCAGTCGTTGCAGCGAGCCAACGATTGTAGAAAAGCTTATTATTTATATAGTCAACAAGGAGCTGAATGTGAAGTGAGTAATTTGACAATCAAATTTTGTGATATTTTGTGCTATTGAGCATGTAAATTATGTGTATTGCAGATAAGTTGCAGCGATGTTGTCCTTTTCTGGCGTATTCAACAAGTAATTAAGGTGACGGCCAATGCTTTAAGGCAACAAGTGATCAATCGTGAGGCGCGTCGTTTAGATAAAGAAATCAAAGAAGTCTTAGATGAATTTAGTGATGATGAAGAGAAGAAAGCACAACTATTGACTGGAAAACGTGTAACACTAGCAGAAGAATTAAGTACGTATAATTGTTGACAACATTTTCAATAATTAGACTATTAATATACATATTATTGTTTCTCTGCAGTAAAAGTAAGACACATTCAAGAAAAACTTGAAGAATTCATCAATTCGCTGAATCAAGAGAAATAAGTAATTGTGTTAATTTGTAAACCTAAATACGCCATCACCAAATTGGATCTCTAGTCGTCAGTTCTCATTTTCTATGCACTTCAGCAGCAAGCTTATCTTTTCCTACTGGACATTCAATATCATTGCAACATTCATCTAATCAGCATGTGATGTATTTATTTGAAAACGCTTATACATGAGAATAAAGATCACTTAATTTCATAAACTGTAAAAAGTAAATTCCACTAAACCAAGTTCAAATAAAATGAAATCGAAATATCAAAGACGTGATCTGCGAAACTGAGTATAATAGGAAATCAGCAAAAGTATTGCAAAATATTAATTTTTATGTATATTTTTGTGTATGGGTTTCTTATGACGTCAAAGAAGGCAGATAAAACTTCTCTGAAGATCTTTAAATCAATCGCACCAAATACGTTTAACAGCATGAAGATGACCACAACCATCTTATCTGATGTGTTGTACATTTGATAAAAACGATCTACAAAGAAGTGGACATGGAAGTTGAAAAACGAAACCAACGAAATATTAAAATCTTTTGACAATTTCGAGAATCGACGTGTATATTAGAAAATAAAACAAATAATTTTTAAAACAAATCTACTTTTATTAAATAAATGTCATAAATTCAATTTATGATTGATATACAATATATACTTAGATAGCAGTAAATGACATACATACAATTATAAGCATTTTATTTGTGTGCTTATAACATTTGTTGAAGTCGGACTAATTATTTTTGAGTATGTATTTTCTAAACATCGTGCTCTTAAATAATGATTAAATGCAAAAATTAGAATTTAGAGCAACCTACTTTGAATGAACCTAATAATTTAATTTCGGCATAAAAATGATGATGAATATTACTGATAAACTTGCATAGGAAACAACAAATTTAGTACATATACTTTATAATACGGAGGGTCAAATTGTATGTGAATAGTTGCAGGAACGCCTGCAATTGCACACAATTAAGCCGCTGGCAAATAAAATCAAATTTCGTCCACTCTAATATACAAGAAAGCAGTTCGGCAGTCATATTAGTATATACGTGTGTATATAGTTCTTGTACGTAAATATGTTGTACAATAACGTTAAACAACACATTAAAACTAATTATTGTTTTCACTCTTATGATAAAAGTTCACATATGATGCAAAAATAAAAATAAAATAAAGCAAGGCACTTGATTACTAAACAAAAAATACCACAATAAAGCTTTCAAAACTGATAAAAGTACATATTTATAAATTGTACGAAATTCATTTAAGCAACTAGATGTCATTTAAGCGTATTGCGTTGAACTAATAATAAACAAGTTATTATGTCGACGTCGCTTCTGTTAAAGTATATACATATCATGAATTGGCTACCACAACTAAAAGTGATTTAATATTTTAGCAATTTTGAGTTATTTAAATATGTATATCAAGAAAACTATGAGGAGTCTAGTACCCAGACTTTTGGTTTTGTAATCTTGAATTTACTTCTGCAAGTTTTAATTTATATAAGATTTTGAAATTCATTAAAATTTTGATTTGATGAAACACAGTTCAGAATAATATTTTGAGATTTTGACAAGCAAGCTAACACATAGGTCGAATATTCTACAGTCATTTATAAGTAAATTTAAAAAATTAAATATACGCTATTCAATTTTAATGCCGTACTTGTAGGATAATGTGCTTTTATGAAAAACTATTGCAACTTTGTATCACATTGTTGTAAAGAATTTTGAGGATTTAGTTTATAGTAAGTACATATGTATCTATGTATCTACATTGTACAAATAAGAGCGGGACGTGAAATAATTTCGATGAGATCACATTTTCTTTTACAAGCTAATTTTGGTAGTTTAAAAAGCAAATCTGAAAATCCGAAATCTTGCGTCACTATTTAGCATATTATATACAGTATCGGACAATAAATAAGAACACCTTGCACTATAAAACTTCCATTGATTTTTGTTTATCGGGCTGCTTATGGCAAACAATTTTTATAGAGAAGAAAATGGTATGGTATATACTTTGTAAATTTCATTTAAATATTTTTTTGGGGATTCCCAAACAAAAAAGTTGAAGCGAAGCATTCGAAGGCGGACAATGCAATAAGAACAGTAGACGAAAAAATTTATATTTTAAAAAGTGAACTTAAATTTGTTTATAATTTGTACTGGTAAGCATTTAAATGGTAGCATTGAGGGTAATTCAACAAATTAAATGTAAACTATTCCGTAATGTCACAGCAAAATGGGTCGAGCAAAGCACTGCAGCAAGGAGGAGCGTGATTTGGTGAAAAAACTGCGAAATGAGGGACAAAGCATCCGCCAAAGCTAAAACTATTACCAGATCCTCGACATTTGTCTACCAATCTTTATTACCTCAAAAATTTCATTGCCAGAGAGGTAGGCCCCGCAAAACTACAAGTGCAGATGACAATCGCATAACAACTTTGTTGGCCCGCGATCTATTTAAGGCAGCTGCCGCAATTAGAGAGGAGACAGGGGTTCAAATTTGTGCTCGATCAGGAAGGAGACGTTTGGTGGGGGAAAAAATGTATGGGAGTACAGCACGAAAAGTACCAATTTTGACACAAAGACATCGAAAGTGTCGTGTAGAGTTCGCTAAAGCCCACATTGAGTGGGATGGTTCAATTAATGCAAAAAAATGGCGCAACGTATTATGGACAGACGAAAGCAAGGTGAATTTTGTTGGAAGTGATGGCAAACGTGCCCAAAATATACTAGAAAGACGTTTAAGCATGGAGGCGGAAGCATCATGGTATGGGGATGCTTCTCTTGTGATGATGTGGGCCCTCTGTATTGGATAAAAGAAACGATGGACAGATTTCTTTACGTAAACATCCTTCAGGAGGTGATGCTTCCTTATGCTGAATGGGAAATGTCCCTGAAATAGCAAATGCAACAGGATAACGACCCAAAGCCCACCTCAATCCTTGCGCGAGATTGGATTTCTTATAATGGAATTCCCGCACAATCTCCTGACCTTAATTCAATCTAGAACTTGTGGAATATTGTCAAAGAGAAGATTGGCAGTACCAGAGCTAAAAACAAAGACGAATTGTGGCAAAGTATTCAAAGAGCGTGGTATTCCAAACCCCAGGCAACTTGCGCGTTTCTGGTGGAATCAATGCCTAGAAGGTGTAAGGCGGTTTTAATTAACAAATGCTATTCCCCAAAATATTAGCATTAGTAAACAATTTGAGTCAATATATTAGAAATTTTTTTTTTTAATTGAAGTGTTCTCATTTGTGTGTCCTTTTGAAATTTGTTAAATGTGTTATGTACAACTTATAAATTTCTTTTTTTTACCTGAATTGATTTTGTTTTTCTTTAAAAAAAAAATTAAACTTATGGAATAAATGAATAAAAGTAAATACCTTTTAAATTTATCATAAGTCTAGAGAAATAAGCCTAGAAGGTTTTTGGTTTCTGAATAAGGTGTTTTTATTTGATTGTCCCACAGTGTATATGTTTTTTTTAAATTATGTATTTTTTTCTTTTCGGTTCTTTCAATGTTTTTAAATTCACGTGCATGAACATGCGTGAGTAATAATTTCAAAGTTTTTATTACAATCTGCAGTTAAAATTATAAAAATCTTTGGACAAAAATTCGGTGCTATATTTTCCTTATGTCGAAGACGAATGTGCTCCTTTGGTCCGAGTAGCCGAAACGCTGAAACCGAATATTCGGTTGAACACTAGCCGCCACATTAAGCTTTTACAAAAAAAAAACCTGAATAGTAAGTAAGCTTAGCAAGTAATTTTTTCTATCAATTAAATGACAGAATAGGTCATGTTTGTTATTTACATCTCACAAAAATTGGAGGTTCATAAAGGCGCGGTATTGCTGAAAGTTCTCTATAATAAGTTGACACATCTGCGATAAGCATTAAACTAACCTACAGTAAAACTCAGATATGATATGTACATACATAACCCACCCTCATTTAATTTCCTTGAAATTGAAGGAAGTTATTGTTGTTCATAGTGTGCAAGTTCATAGCCTAATGATTCCATAACATTTCATTCTAATTTTGGTGTAAGCTAGGTTTACGCTGATAGGCCAAAGTGTCATTATAAAGAGAGAAAAGGTTTAAATTTGTTTGCACAGTATTAACAGAAATATCAACTGAGTTGAAACGACCGGACTTCACTTTAACCCGCTCATTAAGTTCATACTGATGCATTAGAAACATTCTTTTTTTTCCATTAGACAAATTAATTTAAAATAACCTAACAAATTGATATGATTGAAATTATTTTTTTGCATTTATTATTTCAATTAAAATCTTCATAAATTCACGTTTCGATGTTTCTTTTTTTGCTTTTTTTAATATATTTAAATGAACTATAAATGTTTGGTGCAACCTTGGTCATTATTCTAAAATAATTATTATTATTTTTATTTATTAACATATATACTCTCTCTTATAGAAATATGTGTCTACACTATTTAACTTATTTATACTTAAAATTGCCTGTCTTCATCTAGGAAGCTTTTTAGTTTCTTTACAAACGCATTTGCAAATTTAAAGTCTTCTGTTTTTTATTATTTTCAAATTTATCTCTTATTCATACTCTTTATGTAGCACGACGTTGGTCTTGTTAGGCATTTTGTTGTGCGGCCCTTCTTTCGTTACGCGCTTTTTCCCAATTGGCAACATATGTCAGTGGATAGCATAAAAAGGCTGATAATAAGATCAAGCCACCAGCAAAGTAAAATGAAACATCATAACTTCCGGTAGCATCGTACAGGGCACCTGAAAAATATACAATTGCAATTAAGTATTTTTATTTTTGTGAAGAAATGGTTAAATCCCTTCTAAGGTAAACTAAATACAATAAATTTTTACAAAACTAAATCATTAAGGCAAATGACATATTGAAAAGTATACTAATAAATATCTACAACATATCTTCTTCGGCTATCCATTCATCCATTCATGTTGTTTGTGTTATACTTATGTGTACATGAATATACTCGTTATATATTTTGTACTAAAAACAAAAAAAATGAGGGATCAAACAAATTAAATAGGTAAGTCTTCATAGAAATGCTAAAATTCTCTGTAGTTGGTTTATGTATAAGGGTTTCTATTGATAAAAATCATTATTTATTATAGTTTATCTCACAGTCCTAATCTGTCCTAACCAATAAGCATAGTTAGCTTCATCGGCACAATGCCAAGTTGAAATACTACATCTATAATAGACCTAAATTTTATATCATAAAATTAAACAATAGGTAATATGATTATTAAAAATTACGAGTATGAGTTTTTTCTGATAATGTCGCAGTTATTTATAATAATTAGATTGTAGAACTTCTTTGCGATTTCAACAAATCCATACGTTCTTGTTACTAACGCCATTGTTATCGTAATCAGCAACAATTATTTATTGAAGACATTGTAAATAATCTCAACTCAAGAAAAGTGTTTTATAAAGCACAGCACTTGGGTAGTAAGCCTTACGGTTTCGAATTCTATCCATGTGTAAGAGTAGTGAAAGTACAATACCCAATACCCTGTTTTGCAACTATTATTTTGATTTGTAAACTTAAAGTAAATTTTCTCATACTCATTTAAATATTATATATATGTATATGATGGCCTGAACTCCCACCCGTGAGGTTGGGCGTTCGATTCCCCTCTTGGTCTGGTTTTTAATTCTCATTAAGTGCTTATATTAATACCGATATGAAGTGAATGAGAATTATAAGAAAGTGTACAAGTACACATCTTGGTAAGCAATGGCAAAACCACTATTTGTTAAGAAATTGCCACCCCGCTATTCGGAACTGACGTTAAATTGTATGTTCAACCGTGTGGTATCACAATGGGCTCTTCTGGCCTAAGTGTGTCCCTAGACAGCCACTTAAATCAAGCAACCTACATACATATGTATGTATATTAAATTTTGTATATGTGCTCACCTGCAATTGGTGTGCCGATTGTAGCTGCTAGTCCTTGAAACAGCATCAAAAAGCCGAATGCATTAGTTAGTTTTTCCAGACCAATCAATTCCACCGCAATTAACGAACGTAGCGCCGAAAAGCAAGCAATACAAATGCCAAAAAACACCGCAAAGGTCCATTGTGTTGCGTCAGTGATTTTAATACCACTCAACATTGTAGCTATTCCGCCCGCGGTGATAGCGATGTTATTCAACCAGAGCGGTTTCACACTGGGAAATGAACTTAATGTGCCGCACACTATCCTAGAAATTGTGTTAACAATTCCAATACCCGAAAGGACAAGAAGAGCTGAATCTTTTGTCATTTTAGCATCTGTGGCGCGATCGACCAATAATGTGAATGGCACGAAGAATCCCATCATTGTAAGAAAACCACTTAATGCGAGTAACATAAAGGACGGTGAGCTCAGTAGTGATGTATCTAACATAGTCGACAGCGTTCGGCTAACCGCTTCTGGGCAACAATGGCAGCCTTTTTGGCGTTCTTCGAGTATATCCTGTTTGGTTGGAAGGCGCGTTACCGACATGTGGTACGCCAGGGAGGTTTGGGATTGATATTGGGGAATACGTGTTAGGGATCCAGTAAAGAAAATATCATCACGATACATAGGTCTTGAAGAGCTCGCGTGCACGCGATCCTGTGAGCCAATATTCCTTTTGCCCATAATATCATTGGGTCGTCGACCAGATACGGTGTGGCGACGTGCTTGAATAACAATTGGCTTGGGTTCGTTTTCCAGAAGGTTTTCATTTTCAGTTTCCTCCTCATTCTCACCCACAGTTGTGAGCTCTTTGTTAATGTTGAAAATATGTGATTGTGGTTCACCGTTGGGTGTAGTCGGCTGTGATTTTCGTAAAGCTTTAAGCTCGGTACCCTTACTGGCACCACTAAGTCTGCGCTCTAAATTGGCGCCTCTGAACACCTCGGCGGCTGTAGGATAATGATGCTTAGGCGAAGCTCCCATGTAGGTATTGTGGGCAGAATTGGGCATGGAATATGCAAAGCGTCCTTCAGGCAATGGCTTGCTAAATGCCGAAGCAGATGCATGTAATTGTGGCTTGGGTGCCACAATATTGCCATGACCATTTAATTTCTTCTCATCCTCCTCACCATCATCGGGTACATTGGCTAGAGTAATAGGTTGAATCGGTCGAAAAGCTATACCAATTATAGCACATGATAAAATAATGCATCCTTGTATGGCTAACGTTTTACGCCAATCGAATTTCTTTAGCAGTGCCTCTGTCATTGGGGCAAACACAATTGTTCCTACACCCGAACCGCATAAAGCCAAACCAGTTGCGAGAGCACGCCACTTCTCAAAATAGAATCCAATAATCACCACAGCTGGTATGTATATCATGCAAAATCCGATGCCACCCAAAATACCATACGTTAAGAACAAGAACTCAACACTGTTGGCATAATAGGAGATGCCAAAGCAGATGGATGCAAAAATTGCACCTGTAATGGTGACTGGACGGAAACCAAAGCGATTGGCCAAAGCACTTACAAATGGCCCGGCCATCAAATAACAGCCACTGAGCAGCGACGAAACAAACGCCATATATCCTTTAGAAACATTATAGTCTTTTAGTATGTACGGCTGAATTAGACCCGAGCAAAATACGATGCCATCTACCACGGTGCAGCACAGAAATGAAGCAACCATTACAACCCATGCCCATCCACTATCCGGTGGCACAACAATTGCGGCTTTATCATCAATATCATCATACTCCTCAATTACTTCAGCCACGACATTGTCGTCGTTCTTACGTTTTACATTTGCCATTAAATCTGAAAAGTAAAAATAATTTCATATTTATCGAAACTGGTTATAATCTGTGGAGTATGGGTATGGCCGTTATAACAAAAGCGATTATTGGAAATTATATAACTTGGGTTTTAAACCTTCCATTGAAATGCGGTTAAAGCAAAAAAAAAAAAGGAAAAAAGATAAATGGAAATATTAAGAGCAGTATAACTCAATTTTCAGTTTTAAACAATATTTTCATGAAAAAAAAACACTAAAACTTGTCTACTGACCGTCAATTTCAAAGGCGCGTTCATGATTTTCTATACTTACAACTTAAAGATATCAAACTCCAAAAAATAAAAATTTTAACTTTTACAGTTAAATACCTTAAGGAAATAGCTTAAAACCACATAACACCGCTCAGTGAGCCGCTACTGTTACAGAATAGTGTTATGATCTTTTATATACCTATACGAAATTCCGCAATTCGCGCAATGTTAACAAAGACATACAAAGAATTCATAAATATGTACAAAACACAAATATATTTATGTACCCACATTAAATAAAAGCAAACAATTCAAGTCCAAGGAAATTGTTTTAAAATTCGTTCACAATCTTTTAGTTCTAAAAAAAAACCCTACTTGCTTCAGGAAACTTATACCGACATAGATGATTTTCAATACATATACATACACACATGATACACATGTTAATGTGAATAAGATATTCATATGTGACACATATACATACATATATATATATACTAAGTATATTCTCATATATGTATCTATACATAATAGAATAAATCTCTAACTAAAGATAGCATTAAAAGGCAAATAGATAATCATTTCTTTGCCGTCAATTGTTTTGGCAAACTGTTTAAAAATAAGAATAATAATACGAGTATATACATACATAAGTGCCATACTACATATAAATAAATGTATTTATACAATATATTTAAAAAATTATTAAGCTGTTTGTTTAATACTAACATACATATTTATTTAAAGTTTGTCTACTTTGAAATTATGCAATTTTATACGTCAGTCATTGGGAAATAAATTTATTTGATGTTTAGTAAACTTTTCAGACTTCAGACGATAGAATTACTACTTGAAGCACTAAAACTCTGAAAATTTCGGCTCTGATATTTTACTTTGAATTCCATTGGTGTTTTTACTTAGTTTTACTCGATCATAAGTGAGGTGTTGAGCTCAAAAGTGACCC
Source organism: Palloptera scutellata (assembly GCA_958295655.1). NCBI lineage: Eukaryota > Metazoa > Arthropoda > Insecta > Diptera > Pallopteridae > Palloptera > Palloptera scutellata. The sequence goes on from OY282451.1 coordinate 44,644,443, forward strand.
AAGTCACATTAATTTTTAATCAATTCGCACTTTTCTACAGAAATCTGAAAACATTTTTATGGAAAAGCAGATTTGTCTGACATCCCATGGTAGTAAGACAAAATTATGCATGGACCGACCTTGCCTGATAAAATTTTAAGTATTAGTAAGCCATTAAAACATTTAACTCGATTTTAGCAATTTTGTAGCTTGAGACACTTTCGCACTCAACTCCAACTGTACATATGTATATAAAGTGATATCAGGTGAAGGTCAGTAGGTCGTGCTAAAGCAGCCGGTCGTTAAAGTTGCCGTTCGGATTCGGCATAAAACTGTAGCTCCCTTTCATTCATGTACAAATATAACACACACAACGTGAGTGGATGCGAAAAAGTTCGGTGTACGCCCTTAATGGATTGTTGTGCCATTAAAAGTAAGAAGAAGGTTTCAAGCCTTACATAGTTACATTTCGAATTATTGTGTTCATGCAATTGAAAGGATATTTCCAAGACTTTGCAAATTATGAAAACTTTTCTCTCAATGTACTACCTATTTATAGTACATATAAATATACAAGAATTTATGAGTGAATAATAATATATCTACAATAAATTTATTTTTATCATTTTAAATTTTAAGGGCATTTAGAGAGTAAAAAAAATCATGCGTACAACATTACATCAGTACTATTGCATCATCTTTTTGGAAATGATCACAAAAATGATACAAATATTTGTTGTGGATTTTGATTAATATTTATTACTCGGACGATATTTATAAATTGGACATAAGTATAAGCATATGTAAATATTTATTCAATCTCTACTCAAGCTTCTTGTTTTCTTATTATTAAATCAATCATTTAGTGATGAGTTCATTTTCTGGTTAGTGCGACAGTCTTATAATTAATTAGGTAGGTGTACAAATTGTACCGAAAAATTGTATGTGGCCTTATGCTTTAAACCTCATCAAACTTTCACCAAGAATATAAAAGCAAGGCACTTTCGTAATTACAGCTTTTACCAGCACGTATAATTATGTATGATTTAGTGAATTGTATTGAATATATTTAATACCTATACTAAATACTTAAATTTATATTTCTTTAGTCTTTATTTTTAACTGCCCAGTTCAAATCTCGGCAAACTCAAAAATAAAAGAAATATATAGTAAGTAACCCCCAAGAGTAAAAATTGTATAAGAAAAGCTTTTTAGCTCGCCGTTCAGATTTGGCAACAACCTAAAGGTTCATAAATAAATTGAATTCCTATTAAAACATTTGTAGTATGCCACGTATGTGGTCGCTGTAGCCTAGTGGTAGTGCGTTGGACTGCTGCGCAGAGTGTCCGGGGTTCGAATCTCAGCACAAGCAAAATCAAAAAGTAGAAAAATTTTTCTACGTGGCACCACCTCTTGGCAGGCAATGGCAAATCTACAAGAGCAAAAATTGCTATGAAAAGCTTTTCACTTCGCCGTTCGGATTCGGCATTAAACTGTAGGTCCCTTCCATTCATATACAAATATAAGACGCACAACATGAGTGGATGCGAAAAGCTCTGCCTAGGTCCTCCATGGGCTGTTGCGCAATTAAAAGTAAAGTAAAGTAAGTATGCCACGTTGTTTCAAAAATAAAACAAAAACCTTTGTTTTTATGTCTGTTTTTATTAATGAATTCTAATATTATAAATTGTACTTGAAAAGTTAACGATAGCTATTATTTCAATTACTTTCACTAGAAACTATGGTTTAAATTAGTGCTGGCCAGTATCGAGCACTTCGAGTCTTTCAAGAATCAGGCACTTTTTTTGCAAGAATTAATTTTTAACCGTCTTTAACTTCTGGTAATATTTTTTCACTTCATTACTTTAAACTAATGCAACATATCGCCACAGTTAGATGCGCGTGCTCTTAAGTCCATCCACAAGTTTTTTTGTTTAAGTGAATTGAATTCGATGTAGTAACTTTACTTTAAAATATAATAAACTAACGTTGATCGTATTAAACAGACTCGTAATGGCTTAAAACCACATAAAGAAATGTGTCGACTTGAATCGATACTGAGTAAAAGTATCTATTCAATTCTAAATACTAAGTACTTTTGGGTACTCTAAGTCGCTACTTTTTAGAATCGAGTTCTGCTCAACATTAGCTTAAACCATAGCTAATGTTTCATGTACCTACATTTTTTAACGAATACTAAATCCGAGTTTTTTGTTATTACAGAAAATGTTTGTGTTAGCGTGCCTTTCTATAAAAAAGACCTGGGTCCTATGTAGCCAACTATATTGTGATTTTTTAAAGAAACAATTATCAATAGATACAAATGCGCATATAGACCTGATAGTTATGAGGTCAACATGTTGTCTCAAAACTAAAATTACAGCTATTAATAGTTGCGCAAATCGAGAAAAAAAAATAACAAAAACAATAATGTAGGGCTTCTTTGTATTAAGTAGCATTAAAGCAAACATTCTGCTTATGGCATGGTTCACCATTAATGTTAACGATTTCTGTTTACACTCGAAATGTGTATATTTGAAATATGTCAATACAAAGCAAAATACATATTAGGATTATTACATATTAATTTTTTTTGCGTTTTGTAAAAGATTCCATTCTTCGTTTTCATACTTATTTTATTTGATATTTGATTAAAATCTGTATGAATAATTATAATCTTTATAATTATCTTATCATAATTTTTCTTATAAGCAGCACACTATTGCGTAGAGATAACATATGAGTTCTCTTTATGTACGAACATTTCATAATTTTCCTTTCGTATGACGAAAAAGTATTCGTTTTAAGTTATAGAGTTATCAATAGTAAATATTACTGGACTTACTCGTGCAATTGCTACATACGTACATAAGTAAGCTTTTTTAACCATGAAATGGTTAAAATTATGTACATGGAGATACTGAAACAATTCGATACTAACATAATAAAGGTGCGAGAAATCACATCTCATCTAGCAAAACAAAATGCTTATCTTATAATTTCTACTACTAATCACATATGTTCATCAGCTCATGTGCGTATAGAAATTGCACTCGTGCATACACTTGGAAAAATATATATGTTTACTTGTACGACAATATAATTTTTCATAAAATTGCTGCAATATAGGATTTCAACACACGTACCTTGTTAGGAAGGAAATTATCACCGAATTCTATCATATAAATATATTTCGTTAAATGATGTGATTGATAATAATAACGCTATTTTTACATAAGAATCGAGTGTTGAAAACCTAAAAAACAAACCTAAAATGGTTTCATAGATGTCAAAATTTGAACAAATGTCAAAGTGATGTTTTGCACAAATATATTTTTACATTTTCCACAAAGTGCTGAAAAAAGATAATAGTTTGTTTTCCATGTGCAAACATGAAACGACCTCTTTTCTCCGTGAAGTCCAAAGTTCGAGTGGTGAAACATAAATGTTAGTGAAACAATTCTGTGGAAAAAAGCAATAACTGCTTAAGTGTATTTTCTTGATGGGCGAGTTTCATAGGTGTGTAGTAAAATTTCAGTAAACTCTGTGTGCGTATATTAAGTTATAATTATATTATAACTCTGTATATTAAGTTCAAAGACCATATTATTTTTTTTTGCTTAAAAAAAACCAAAAAATTTTAAAAAAGAAAAAAAATTAAAGAAAATCAATATAAAAAATCATAAAAAAAAGACAAAAACTTAAAAAAATATAAACTGAATTTCAGTGATGCCAACTTTTATTATCTTTTTTTCGAACATGGAAAAAATTACTTACAGAAATTATTCGTACATATGTATGTATGCACTGATTCTTTCTTCTTCTTTTGACGGCACAACAGCCCATGTAGGGTCTTGGCCAAGGTTTTTCCGCATCACCCACGTTGTACGTGTTATATTTGTACATGAATGGAAGGAACCTACAGCTTAATGCCGAATATGAATGGCGAAGTGAAAAGCTTTTCATAGGCAATTTTAATCTTGTAGGTTTGCCATTGCCTGCCAAGAGGTGTTACAGTATAGAAAAATTGTCTCTCTTCTTTTTTGAAATTATTATTCCAAAAATTATGTATTTAAAAAATCGAATAAGTTTGTTATTTATAAGTAGTCAGAAATATGTGTAAAATATTTTATATCTTAAGTCGACACAGGTTGTTTCTCATTTTTAACACATACATTATATGCAAAAGCAAAGGGGTTTTATTTCACTTCAATGTCATTTTCAAGCATTTTAGCACATATAATATTTCGTCGATTTTTAGGGGTGGCCCTTGATTGCTTTTTTCACTTTTCCACCGTTCCATTGATTTATAAAATTTAATCTTACGCGTTTAAAGGCTGCTCAACCCTGACGGTATTTCCCTGCACGAATGAAAGTACCTGCAAGTTACTGCTGACTCCGAAAGGCGAAGATTATCTTCTGCTATTTTTAATCTTTGAGATTTATTGCAAGAGGTTGTGCTGTTTAGAGAATTTTTTTATATCCTATTTTTATCCAAGTCCCAGGTAAGCAGTCTAATCTATGTATTTTATAGTAATCCGTAGCTCGTGGGCTTTAATTTCATTTAATGATAATATAAATTCTTTATTTTATCAGTTAATATGAGTACATAGAAAACTTCTGAAGCGTTTTAAGTACTTTCATCATAACAATCAAAGAAAAATTATAGATTCCAACTTGATGGAATAACAAAATTTGTAAAAGTTTGCGCGAGTATTTACTACACCTATTTTGATGTCGAAAACAATATACAATAGGTATAACATTTTAAATAATAAAGATATCACACATAACAACCTGATTTCTTTAAATTGGTCAGCAATTTATAATTTATATTCAATTAAAAATTCTATGAATGATTAAAATCTTTACCACAGTTTTTGGCATACTATACCTTCAGTAACATTCAGTAAAGTATTACGGCATTTTAATACGACAAAAACCGCATTTACTCGTATGATGGTCGCATTATGTGAACATGAGTCGTCGAATACGATATCTGCTCATTACGTCGAAAGATCGTCAGCCACGCATTTTGTTTTGTCTAGCTTGTTCCAATTGACTTGAAGAAATATTTGATTTTCGATTTCAGATTCAACGCTCAAAAGTCTACAAGAAAATCCTATTCTTGCTTCAACAAGTTTCATTCAGATATGAAAGAGTTTGAATCTTATAAATGATCATTTAATTCATACACATAGTTCATTAATTTGGCTTAAAGGAATATGGTATTTCATAAATATTTGGTTTGCTAAGTTTGTTTTGCTAAATTTGCCATTCCATCAAGAACATCACATCTACGTATATATTAAAGAGAGAGAGAGAGAGACACTTTTTGGACCAAGAGAATACTAACTCCACACGGCGACAATAACAACTACCATTTCGCTGTGTTCTGTGTACGAATGTATTTAGTATCAGAATATGTTCGTACTCGTACATTGTCGCCACTGCACCGCCAAGTCTCTTGTCTTAAAGAAGCACTGGTTCAAATTTATTTATATCGCTCTGTTCTCTCAATGTGTTTGTAAATTCAGATGCGTACATGCTCCCCATTCATGTATGCTTTTATATATGTATGTGTTAAAATACAAATACACATGTATGTAAAAATTCTTTAGATCGGAGTGACTACAAACAGAAATAACAACAACAACAAAACTAAATGTGGTCATATACGACAAAAAGATATTATAAATATGCACCAACAATTCCTTTCTTTTCGACGTATCATAGAGAATCCGGTTGATCGCTTCACCAATCGAGGGACATGTCGCATGAGAACACATTTACTTGGTAACTGATCTATTATGAGTATGAAAGAGAATGCATAAACGTACAATATAGCAAATCCAAATATGAATATGTGAAACAAATTAACTTGAACAAACTAATTTTGCAACTAGTTGCTTACATAAAAAATTGTATCTATGTTTGCAAGTACCAAAATTGGTAAATGCCGCAAATAGTTTGTAAAAAATTAATATGCCTGAACTATTTAACTGTAGCGTATGAAGTATAAAAAAGAAAAAAGAAAGAAAGAAAAAATAGAAATGAATTCAATATCGAACTAAAAAGATACAATGCAATGTTGTAGTGTTTAACACAACTTAACAAGAGAAACATAACGATTGAAAGTCAATGAATAAGCAATACTTACATACATACATACATACATACCATACACATATATACTCGTATGCATGTATGTATGAATAAGTAGGAATATATTTAATTCTTTTTGTCCTCAAGCTCGCTTCCATATGTTACAAAATAGTTAAATGATCATTATAGTAGTTAAGTGTACATACAACATATGAATGAGATCGAATAGCTCAGCAATTGCATGTGTTGTTCCCACTAGCAAAACAAAGAGAGGAAAGGGTTAAAAATTCACGACAATTTAAAAGAAAGAGGAACTGATTGAAGAAGTTTTTAATAATTTCTTGTGAAGGAATTACATTTTTAACGATTTTAAAGAAATCTTGAAACAATAAGATTTGAATTAATGGTTATTATGGGATGTTAATAGGGGGAGATCAATATATAATATTAAAGATACTTTGATTTTCGACAGTTGCACATAAAAAGTTTCCTCCGCACCTTACATATGTCAATTACAGAAATTGGGTTCATTCGAACTCACTCATGAAGCTTGAATTTATTTGTTTATTTCATTTATGGGGCTTTTAAAACCACACATTTTTGTAATTATTTTATTTGGGAATAATTTGAAATTTTGTCCACAATTACAAAAAACAAAATTCAATATTCGAATGAGCTTTGGTAGTTAATAATTTAGAAAATAAAAAAGTCAAAATTTTATAAAATATTTAATACTTTTCTGCAGGGAAGCACACAGGTTTAAAACCAAACCAATTTTAAAACAAACCATCAGCAGATTCAGTAAATTGAACTGAACCATGGACCGATAGCTAGTGTCTGAGTCCTTGTAGACATATCTACTAAACAAATTTCACTAAATAATAATTTTTGAATTTTTTGAACCAAAATATTTTTGAGCCGAATCAGCTCTTTGAAGGTGCGTAATGGAAGGGGCCTACTGTTTTATGCAGAATTCGAACGGCGAAGTGAACAGCTTTTCTCAGGCAATTTAGTAGGACAGTTACCTACCAACTGTGCCACGGCAGCAATGATGACGATTTTCCAATTCGAATTCGGAATTCACATATGTATTTAGCAAAAATATTGAGAGATATCCATAATGCGAAAATATAAATTAACACCATTTTTTTATCTCTTTACATTCTCTCCTGATGAGATCCTTTGTTTTCCACTTGTGTCCCAAATTAAAAATAAAAAATGAAAACAAAAAATAACACTAAATGAAACACTAAAAAATGCGAAGAAAAGAATAAAAAACTCTAAACATGTCAAACATCTGTATCGCATATATAATATTTACTTGCCGATTTCAACATTTTCCCAAACATGAATAATTTTTTAACCTATTTTAAAAGATTTCATGATAATAAATACATAACCCTTAAATTTTTTGAACACATTGAACCCAAGTCCAAAGGTCCATTACATTTGTGTGCTGTAGTGCACCAACGATCATACCGAATATATGTAATAAGTACATGCAATATGAAATATTCTATGATCGTAAAAGGAAAAATGTTCGGACTTCGCAATTTATTATACTCGATGACAAATCGTAATAAGGCAATTGGACACACATACCGAAATGGAGGCTTAATACATATATTCGAGTGTTTTGGCTGCCAAGTGCGCCACAACGAAGCAAATCCATTTCGTTGAAGTGTCAGAATATTGTTGTTGTTTTTAAGACATCCCAATATATTGTTGTTATATTATGTATATGTATACATTTATTTCTTTGTTATACGATGTTTTTTAAATGAAAAATATTGCTGTCGGACGGAATTGACATCATTTCAAAAAGTTTTATTTTTCGAAATTTTAATAACAACAACAGATTATATAAAGATTAGCGAAGGAGCAAGAGACAGCAGAATAACTTTGGGAGTGATAAATTTTTCTTACACACACACATACATACATATAGGTAATATACACATATTGACACAGTCTACATATACATACACACATAATCTAGCTATCAGAAAGGACATAGGATTTTAAAAAGTATTAATCGTACCTTTTACTTGTTATCAAAATTTGCTTATAGAAGCTGAAAGTCCAATAGTTTCTTGTCAAAATGTGAATGACCTAAACACTCAGAAGCACATGCACTCAGAATTGCAATCGTTCTTTTGCTGTATTACATGAGCATTGTAGCATCGAGAACGAATAAAACTGATAAGCAAAATACGGACAACGATGCATTACGGGCGACAAACGATCGATCGGCTGACTGGCCCTGCACACAAACATAAACAAATCAAATCTTTGCTAATAAACAAAATGTTGCATATTTCTGTGCACCAGAATAACAAATCAACAAATCAAAATTATCATATGTAGATTCACAAATTTGTTATTGTACAAAATAAAACCCACCCTTAAAACCATGCAAGTTGTGATACTCGTAAGATCTAGTTTTTCTATTTCGTTTTCATGAATGTAAATATGGTAGATCTGTAATCATTTTAAAAATTTGTCGTAATTTCCGATTCATAACACTTACTTAATTCTTAGGTCTCGATGTCCTTGTTGAGACATTGTAGATTACATAAATATTTAAAACGTTCTATCATATAATATCCCAAAAAATTTCGTATTGTCTAACCTTCAAAAACAGTTGCTACCTCTTCGACTGTAAGGCTCGTCTTTTAATTGATGTTTAACCATAATCATTACATATGGATTTTTTTTCTATTTTAACATACATATGTAGTACATATCTACAAGAATCTACCTATCAACTAAAGATTTTATTTTATGCACATACATATGTACATACATATGTATTGTATGAAAGATTAATTTTTCGTAATTGTATTTTTGCTAAGTAACTACTTTTTATTAGCTCCATTTCAGCTCCATATACATATGTATGTATGTATGTATGTTATGTATACATAACTACTTAAATACAATAGTGGTAATATCACTTTAATCTTATCACTTGACTGTATGATTTAACCATTAATTTCTGTATTAACTTTCTTTTCTAACTACTTGAATAAATTCTAAGTAGGTTTAGAGAAAACTGAAAATACTTACGTCAAGAGCATTAATATTCAGTTCCCAAAAACGAACGAAATAATAAAAAAATATCATATTCATTTACACATTCAAAAGTATAGAGATACGGGGCGTTATTAAATATAAACTTTTTAAAACATTAAGTCCTTTTTCATTCACATCAAAATAAAAGTTGTGATATATGTACTTATGTATATAAGTATATTTAAACAAAATATTCATTTCAAAGTGACTCACTTCTTTAAAACGGATATACGTTTATAAACTTTAGTAATTTTCACTATATGGGAATCGATCCTGAGGCTACTGGAACTCCAGTCTAGCACTCATTCACTAGACCACCGAGGTTGCTAGGTAACTGTATCTAGGTAACTACGGTCACTAGGTAACTGTATCTTATTGCTTTAGTAAAAAATTTATGGTAGACAAGTTGAATTTGAACGTTACGTACAATTTAAAGCAAAGTATCAGTTGCTAATTGAATATATTAAAAAATTCAGCTTCAGTTTTTGCGCCACTACCACCTGTTTGAGTCTGTTGAGAAAAGGGTTATACGTATTTCATGTTTACTTTTTCCTAGTTGTTGATACACTTATGGTATTAACTAAAGCAAAACAACTTTATATTTTATAATTAATTCCATTTCACTGTGTAGCTGGTGAACAATTTATACTCCTTGAAAAAAAAATTATTTATCGATCGTTTGCTGCAAGATTGTCATAAATCAAAAAAAAAGTTTTCGTGTTAAGTAAACAGAAATAACTGTTATTTAGTGCTTTATCTTGTATTAGAAAATCATAACTGTATTGTATGAACTCTTCATGTGAGACGAGTAATTGTCGTTAGCAATTAACTGATAGATAAATTGAAAAGTTTAAATCATCGATTTTCTTAAAATATATGTTTTTTGAATTATTATTATAGTTTTGCAGCAAACGAAAGATATGTATTTTAATTTTCATTAAAATAATCATCAAAGAGGACTTATTATTGGATTAAGTTTCAATTACAATAAGAAGGTCGTCGAAAAATTAATAATCAAATTCCTCAAATTCAACCTGTCCGCCAAAATTATTATGACTAAAATGTAAATCATTTTTATTTGGGTGTGCTGTTGTTTTTCTTTTTGGTTGTTGTTTCTTTGCATAAGAACTGAGCGATAGGTTATCTTAACATTGCCCCATAATCAACATTTAAACTGTGCTCACTTTATCATGCCATGTGATTGAAAATACGTAAGAAATTGTATGCATAGTAAGTATAATCTGCACTGCAGATTTGATTTAAAATTTGTATTCAAAAAATATTTAACATTCAACCGACAAGGGCCGGGAGAATATAGCGAAATACTCGTACATAAATTTATTGCGGACATAAGAAATTGAATTTTTTTAAATTTTTATAATTATGTCTTCTCTATTGCGTTTATTATTTACTCCCTTAAGTAACTAGAGCAAATTTTGAAAAACTTACGACGCTAATTCTATTTTAGAATTAACTTAACCGATCTTAAATTTGATTTTACTCGTCAGCGGATTGCAATCCTTTATTGTGGTAGCCAAGAGCAATCGGTCTTGGTTGTCTTTTCAACAAAAACCATAGTTGAACAAGAACAACATATTCGTCCAAGTAGTGGGAACCAGCTTAAAGAACCGGCTTATTTCAAAGCTGATCATTTGTGTACTCTTAGCTCACAGTTAGAAAAACATGTAGGAAAAAGTACAAAGTATTTTAATAATTTTTTGTTTGTAAATGAACTTATTTATTTATTAAACAAAAAAACATAAGCAAGTCAATAATGATTGAAACAATGAAAGCGTAACTTCACTTTAAGTTGCGATAAATATAGTAGCAATTGTAAGGAACTATTCTTACTACTTTTTTATGCAACTATGTAAAACACATAACTTTACCTGAATGAGAGAAAATAAAAGATGAAAGAGGGCAGGAGTTCTGCTTGGAATACTAGGTTCATTACACGCTGTGAATAAATAAATAATATTTAGCAATATATTCAATATACTATGGAAGTATGTAAGTATTCCGAGTAAAACTCTTGCCTTTGAAACTTTAAATTTTCGCTCATTCAGTAGAATAGAATAATAGATCACTAATCTCAGCTATACGAGTACCGGCTCGTTTTTCTATTTTAGAGCCAATTATATAGATTTAATATTTCATAAATTTATACTGATAACTAGTAAGTTCTGAAGGTTCATTGTTTTTCTTATTCAAAAAAGTTGACAAATTTATTAATATACATACATACATACATTCAAAGAAGTAAATACTTTACGTTATTCTCATTAAAGCCCCATGAAAATTTTAATATTGATAAGGTTTTGTGTCGTATTTATAAAACAAAAAATGTAATATTCAAAATTTATGTACTTGTCTTACAAATACATACACATCACGTTTATCAACTTAATGTGGGGTATACAGTTTAAATAATGCAAACAAATAGTAAGAGAGAGAATTCGAATTAAAATTAGTTCGTTTTATTAAAATTTATTTAATTCTAATATATTTGCATATAAGCTTTTTGTTTACAAGGTCGTACAACCTTCAAATGTATACCTATAATTCGTTTGTTAGCTTTTTAAGTTTTATCCAGCTTCTTAAAACGTTTGCCTAGATAATAATTAATGTTAGTGTTTTAACAATTTGACATGCCTAATGTGTTTCCTAATATTGACATTAATATGTTACGCAATATGTAATAAATGAGAACGGAATGTATACTTGCTCCAATACGTACTCAACTAGTGAAGATCGGAATTTTTCAAATCTCCAATTTTTATTTTATTAATTTAGGGGCAGTTAGTGGTCGCTGTGGCGTAGTGGTAGTGCGTTGGACTGCTGCGCAGAGTGTCCGGGGTTCGAATCTCGGCACAGGCCAAATCAAAAAGTAGAAAATATAATTTTTCTACGCGGCACCACCTCTTGGCAGGCAATGGCAAACCTACAAGAGTAAAAATTGCTATGAAAAGCTTTTCACTTCGACGTTCGGATTCGGCATTAAACTGTAGGTCCCTTCCATTCATGTACAAATATAACACGCACAACATGAGTGGATGCGAAAAGCTCGGCCTAGGCCCTCCATGGGCTGTTGTGCCATTAAAAGCAAAGTAAAGTAAAAGTATATTCTTATCAATGTAACTACTACTGCTGAAGATTGATTTGAAAATCTACAAGTATTTTATATGTAAAATGTACGTGCCATACAAAATTCCATTAAACCAATCAACCAAAATACCAACTAGCTAAAACTAACACCAACAACAATACATTCACTTACACACAAAACTGTGAACGGTTGTAAGTGAATGGAAGAACGAATCACCATAAGCAGGCAAGTAAGCTCAATTGCGCCTTTTCTGTTACTTAACCGGAGAAACGGCTTTTACACACACATTACCTAACACAGGTAAGAGTTAATCATGGCAAAACAAGGCGAGAAAAGACAAATCCCTGCCCAAAATTAGCCGCAAACTTTATAGCAAGAAGCAAGAGCACATATGCAGCAATATAGACTGCTAGTCAGTCAGTCAGACAGAAAGACATTAAAACCACGAATAAGTCACTTAAATATACCCAGCTTAATTCATTCACTTCTAAGTAAGTAGGTATGCATGTTATTGTTTAGTCGAAAGCCTGCAAAAATGTTTATGATCAGAGATCACATTGAAGAAGATACGCCCGTTTGCTGCAAAATTGTCATAACTCAAAAAAAAAACATAAATTTTGAGAAAAACTCATTTAAACCTTTCAATTTACCTGTCACCTCCATACAATTGGAAAGGACAAATACTCTTCTCACGTAATGAATAGTTCTTAAGATACAGATACGATTTTTTTACACAAGATAAAGCAGTAAATAACCATTGTTTATTTATACTGTATACTTAACCATAATTGTTTGTTCTTTTTGATTTATGACGGTCTTGCAGAAACGAGAGAATTGTACATATGTATATATAAATATGTACATATGTACTCGTATGTATGTATGCAAATACATATATTTGTTGCCTTCGTTCTTCTCTGGTTTTAAGGGGCTAGTGATCGAAAAGTTTTCCACAGAAACCGTCAAGTCAAAACAGTCAGAAGAAACGTGCTTCAGCTTAGGGAACGAACGAAAGCTACAAATCCAGTATTGTGACTATAATTTTCACTTACCTGTGTATTGAATGAATAAATAAATACGAGTAGTATGTATCTACAATAAGTATACAAAACACGACAATATCAGTCGTTGACGTTTTACTGCATAAGATTTCAGAATGCGTAATGTTGTGCTGATCGGTTGTCGATGGTGTTGTTGATGAATGCTGATTGTTGTATTATAAAGCGTAAATGAATGTGCAAGTGGGCGCTTTTTGGCCAGAAATCGTATTTTTTCAAAGTCGAGATGATATGAAAATAAGAAAAATAAATAACCGATTTCTGGTTCTCGCTCTCTATAGTTTGGTGGCTTCTTTTACTGCCTGTCTGTCGCACATGTGTACGTGCGCTTGTTTTGTATTTCTTTTTTGCTTTCAACAATTTCTATTTTTGTTTCTTTTTATGTATATCTGCGTATGTATTTTTTTTTTAATATGAACTAAAATAACACAACGCCGGCATCAGAATCAATGGAATAAGTATGTATGTATATTCCAAAAGGGCTCGTCGTTGTTGAAAATATACATCAAAATTAGTATGAAAGCGAAAGCTAAAATCGCTAACGAATAAATGAACGAACGTACGATCAAAGCGCAAGCTTCTTATTATCTGCCGGAGACCGCAACCGTTTCCTATGACTGCCTAAAGATTACTGAAGGAAATGTGTCGCTCGCTGGCTATAGGCGTAAAAAAGCAACAGCACCAACACCAGCGCCAGAAACTAAAACAGCAACAGTATCAACCAACCGAACAGCATAAGCTGCAAAGCAAAAGCAGCAATAGCAGCAGCAACAACAACAGCAACGATGGCAATAGCAGAAACGAAAGCAATGAATCGAACTGAAATTAAACTAAAAAAGTGAGCTGAATTGTGTTGTTGGCATCATCGGGCGCCGCCACATTATCATATCCGCGGACGGAGCACACATATACATACACACATGCGCGAATACGGACACATGTTTAGTTCTCCACTACTACCAGGTCACACTGTCAGTCAGCCAGCCAGGCAGACAAATTAACAAACCAAACAACTAACTAACCAACGAAACAACTAACTACCAGACCAGACGAGATCAAGCCAGAATAGCGAAAAGGAATTTGCCGCTCATTCGCCATTCGTAGCAGTACAAATGTTGTAGTACTTTGATCACAGTAACATTGTGCTAAGTAGTAAAATAATTTTCAGCCATATGTAACCAGCTCTCGCAATGATACTCGCCTCGTCAGAATTGAGCAGTGTACCTAGTCTCAGCATACCCGTCCAATATGTACTTAGTTCCTATTCTTTCCCAGTACACTACGAACCCAACTGGCTGTAAGTTCAGTGTCAGTAGCCATACATTTATGTGTATAAGTATTGTACAATAGTTGCACATTCCAATATTTGATTTTAAAATGTGTCTTCTTTTTATATCCAGCTTCCAACTGAAATACAATTTGCTACTTACATATGTTTTTAACATTTATGTATATACATTTTATATATATTTTTTTACATATATTTTATTAATTCATGGAACGTTGTCTGCTTTTAACTTTATATGATTCAAAAATGGAGAAAATATAAGTATGTCGTTTCCTTAATTCAGAAAGGCTCTAACGCCTGATTAAGGCTGTGTACAACAAAAAAACTTTTAGTACAGAAGATAATTTTTGCTCAACATGAGTTTTCCCCGAAAGTTTTGAATCCAGAAACAGGATAACTCCTTTCAGTACCGGGAGTTGAAGCCCTTACTGATTGCGTATCCGAGTAAATAGTACTAGGGTACTATCTAGGGTACTTCTATTTGGATTCTCAGAGAGATCATGCCCATAACACCGTTGGTCTATCCTGCCCAAGACCTTCTGTATCATGATGCATATCGCTCTTAAGGATTATTCCGACACAAGCGCATACTCATTTTCCCCGTAAGCTTGGATGTGAACGCCAAAATTCTGTAATTTACCTAGAAGAGAACGAAGTAACATAAAGGAGACAAAAGGACACGCCTTTAGGGACATCCTTTTCCAACATTCACCGTGATATCAACGTCATCATCAGTTCCAGCCGGGATAAGTCTATTGGAGAGCATGTGTGAGCATGACTGAATGACTTCTTCAACACCATGTCTTCAGCGGCGAAATACATCTAATCAAAGGTAGCATTGTCGAAGGCCCTTCCATATCAACAAATATCGTCAAATTGTACAATTTTGCTTCCAGCCCTTCTTCGATTGTACAAGCACAATCACATGAACATCCACAATCACATGAACATCCACTACTTAGAGGGTTTCGAACCAACACTCCCGATCTAATGAACTTTTTGACCATACGCTCCAGACTTTTAAGTAAAAGCGATTTTAAACTTATCATCCTTCCCTAGTTTAGGAATAAACACAACTCTGACTTCTCGCCAAAGATTTGGAATATATCCATGAGTGAGAGAGGTCGTAAAGATTGTTCTCAAAACCTTTATGAGAATTTGTCTACTCCTCTTCAGCATGATTTGATACACCCCTGTGGAACCTGGGGATTTAAAGTTATCAAAGGACGATATTGAGAATTTAATCGACTTTTCGGTAACTATCCTGGCGAATGTATGCCAATCCCGCCTTATGGTAAATACACTCTGAACGGAAGATACGATGTCGCTCCCTGACTACCCAGCAACCCGGAAAATGAATTTCCGGGTTGCTGGGATTTTGAGTTGGTAGAGAACCATTCGGCTTACGAAGGTTGTCCCTTTAGCGAACTTTGAATAGTCTGGCAGAATCCTTCAAATCTGTACCATCGCTATAGGTAATTCTAAAAGAGTACAGCTTTGATTTCTTTACCTTTTTCTTATATTCCTACTGAGTGAAGCTATCTTCTTCCAATATTCTTCCGTACGAGTTTTTAGGGCTCTGTTCAGAAGCTTCTTCGACTTTTTTCGATGTTTCTAAAGTTCTGTGTTCTTCTTCTACGTTCCAGATACAGTCTCATAGAATTCAATTCATTTGTTTCCTCTTTAAGTTTCAATTGCTACCCCAAATAGAGTTTGGTGAATTTGCGTCACATTCCACTATTAGTCCCAAATTATTGAATTCCGCTTACCGTACGACTTCCATCAACTCTCTGGAAGAAGGGGGTGAAATGGGGTCGTAAGAAAGGTAAACAGAAAATATGACTGTCTTTACCACCCTTCCCATTTGGTGGTTTGACTTTATTCGGCAACATATGGTTGTTTTCTTAACATCGTGCATCCATCTGATCGCGGCATAATATCAGATCATATAAAAAGTATCCGCGGTTGGTACCAACAAATCTGTCATGTAGTTGATGTTTAGTTCGTTTGACATACCTAATCGGACTAATGTTACCAAATTTGTGGGTAGCATCATACATCGTACAGTACCATCAGATTGAAGGAGCAATCCCAAGTAATGCCACCCAGTGGAAGTTAGTATTGGTATTATTTGGGGATTTGTGTGCAACTTCGCATGACCACTGTATAGGAGAGCAATGGCCAATTTGCAGTAAGTAGTTACTGGATATTGCTTTTTGAATTATCATGCTAATCTATGCAGGAACTGTAATGGCTCTGTGACTAAGGAACACATTCTCTGACATTACACAATAGTAGCTAGGAGAAGATTAAATACTTTTCTTTTTTCCCCTAAATGATTTAAATATTATAAACTTGGATCTTGAAAGCATGCCAAGTGATTGGAACCTCAGCGTACTCTGCCCAATCCATAAGAAAGGTGCCAACTACCGTGGGATAAGCCTTCTTAATATTGCATATAAGGTTCTATCGAGCGTACTGTGTGAAAGACTGAGGCCCATCGTCTACAAACTGATTGGACCTTATCAGTGTGGCTTCAAGCCTGGTAAATCCACCATCGACCAGATATTCACACTACGCCAAATCCTGGAAAAGACCCGAGAAAAACAGATCGACACCCATCATCTATTTGTCGATTATAAAGCCGCCTGCGACAGCACGATTAGGGATCACTTGTACGCCGCAGTGTCTGATTTTGGTATCCCTGCAAAGCTCATTCGTCTTTGCAAAATGACACTGACCAACACCACCAGCGCAGTGAAAATTGGGACAGACCTCTCCGCACCATTTGATACCAAAAGAGGTTTCAGACAAGGTGACTCCCTATCGTGCGACTTCTTTAACCTTACGCTGGAGAAAATAATTCGTGCTGCGAACATCGACATCTCTGGCACTATCTTCTACAAGAGTGTCATGCTGCTAGCATACGCTGATGATATTGGCATCATTGGCAAAAATGCTCGAGCAGTCAGTTTAGCATTCTCCAACCTAGGGAACGGGAGAGTCACGGCGTGTTGGGCAAAATGTTACTGTTAACATTTATGCTTTTCAAGTCGTCAAGGATTTCGTATATCTAGGATCCAGCATACACACCAACAATAATGTCAGACTTGAGATCAAGCGGAAATTAACTCTTACCAACAGGTGTTAGGTAGAGCCCTCTCTCAACCGACGAAAATAACGCTCTATAAGTCCCTTATCCTTCCCGTCCTAATGTATGGTGCAGAGACGTGGACATTGGCCATCAATGATGAGAGGCTGTTAGGAGCGTTCGAGAGGAAGATACTCCGTAAGATCTACGGTCCAGTATGTATCGAATAAGATGGAACGATGAGCTGTATGAGCTGTACGCCGACACCGACATAGTCAAGCGTATAAAAATCCAGCGGCTTCGCTGGCTGGGTCATGTTGAGCGAATGGAAGAAAGCGCTCCGGCTAGAAGGGTGTTTTATTCGAACCACGGTGGAGGGACACACAGAAGAGGACGTCCTAATATCCGTTGGAAAGACCAAGTGCAGGAAAACCTAACTAATTAACTGGTGCCAGCGCGCGCATAACAGAGGCGGCCAAGACTGATCATCGCTTGTTGTGCCAGTTAAGTAAGTATGTAAGTAAGTAAACTTGGATCTTTTGAAAAACATTGCATATACTACAGGTATTCTCAAACTGGAGACAGTGATGGATGTAGTTGGAAGTTCTAATTGAGTCTTGAGAGTTTGTCGTAACTCTATGTGAAGCATCCGTCATCACTTATAACATAACTAAACCAAAATTCAAATATTACTTTGAAATTGACTTAGAACTATTTGAGTTCAGTTAAATAAATGCATTTAAAGGTTAATTGATTTTTCAGAGAGCTTTTCCTTGGTCCATGTAGATTGATGATAGTTCATGTTGACTTTTTGAAATGTATATGTTATTCAAAATCATCAGAAAAGAAGCCCGAACCGTACGATAACCTGCATACCAATCACTTTGGCCTCTTGGCCTCAGTTCAATCAAAACGAAAACATGTGTGAGCCGTTGTAAATGCCTTTACGAAAATTGTGAAAATATATGCCGTTAATGGTATTAGTGATCGTGGGTCGTGTTTCACATACAAAGAGTTCGGTGATTTTGTTAGAACACGAAATATTGAACATGTGTTGGTGTCAGTGGCCTCCCCACAGTCTAATGGCCAAATAGAAAGGGTGAATCGTGATCGAGAGCCATGTTATCAAAGTTGTCAGAGCCGGTGAACCATGCAGATTGTGTTAAACAATTGTCTCACGTAGAGACCATTGACCACATCACAAACGCCTAGTAAGTTGCTTTTCGGAGTTGAACAGCGATACACTTGTTGATAAACCGCCAAGTAACTGAATAATGGTATTATATTTATTGTTTTAGATCTGGCAACACTACTGTGCTTGTCTATATGCCATGCTGCCATAGGCAACACCAACTTCTAACAGCCTTTTTCCTTCTTGTTCGTGTAAAGGCTGTTTAGACCATGGCTATATTGAAAATTTTGCTCTGCGAACATAATGAAATTGTTGTTGCGCCGAAAACGATATGATACGTGCATCAAAGACCAAGCCCGAAGTGTCGCCGATTAAAATTTTCAATATGTCCTCGGCATTACACGGGCGCAATTATATAAGACTGTTCGAGAGAGACAGCTAGAAAAGTATGGTATTAAGAAAGGGTAGAAGTTTTGCATCTTTTTAAATGCATCATTATACATACATTTAAATTTCTCTGGTAATAATTTATTATCAGTACGTATGACAGTAAAAAATTTTAAACTTTCTAAATCCCTTGCAAGTTGAAAGCAATATCGCACATTTTAAATAAGTTCTGTTGGTTTTTGCCTTTGCCACAAGATTGCTATTAACGTATTGAGCAATACAAAATTGCTCAATGTGGTAATATTGTATTTCGTAGTGGGCAATTGTCACAATGCCCATTATTTTAAAAATTAAATTGGGATTAAAATATTTTCTCTTATATCATAGCTCATAAATGTTAAAATGAGAAATAATAGTATCCAGATTTTACGTAAATACATTTTTCATTCGAAAGTTGGAAGGTGTTAGTAAAAAGGTGAATTTATACAAGGTGGTGTTACTAGCAACTCACTCTTTGTTTACTTTTGCTTGTTAACTTTGCGTTTTCATTTTTCATTTTCCTTAGCTGAATTTTAAGTTCACACAACAAAAATTTGTTATTGTTTTTATGTACTTGTATACTGTTGCTTTCGTCGGCTGGTTTTGACATAAGGGATGCTCTACCGCAACAACAAGGATGTGGTATTGGAGTTTTATTTACTGCTGATATCATCCTCCACATATACATTGTCGAACAATAAATAAGAACACCTTGCACTATAAAACTTACATTGATTTTTTTTTATCGGACTGCTTATGGCAAACAATTTTTATAGAGAAGAAAATGGTATGATATATACTTTATAAATTTCTAGGTGGCAACACTACATTTAAATATTTTTTGGGGATTCCCAAACAAAAAAGTTGAAGCGAAGCTTTGGAAGGGGGACAATCAAAATAAGAACAGCAGACGAAACAATTTTTATTTAAAAAAAAAAAACTTAAATTTGTTTATAATTGGTACTGGTAAGCATTTAAATGGTAGCATTGAGGGTAATTCCACAAATTAAATATAAACTATTCCCTAATGTCACAGCAAAATGGGTCGAGCAAAGTACTATAGCAAGGAGGAGCATGATTTGGTGAAAAACTGCGAAATGAGGGACAAAGCATCCGCCAAATAGCTAAAACTATTACCAGACCCTCGACATTTGTCTACCAATCTTTATAACCTCAAAATTTCATTGCAAGAGAGGTAGGCCCCGCAAAACTACAAGTGCAGATGACAATCGCATAAAAATTTTGGTGGCACGCGATCCATTTAAGGCAGCTGCCGCAATTAGAGAGGAGACAGGGGTTCAAATTTGTGTTCGATCAGTAAGAAGACGTTTGATGGGAAAAAATCTGTATGGGAGAACAGCACGAAAAGTACTAATGTTGACACAAAGTCATGGAAAGTGTCTCATAGAGTTTCTGAAGCCCACATTGAGTGGCATGGTTCAATTAATACAATAAAATGACGTAACGTATTATGTACAGACGAAAGCAAGATGAATCTTGTTGGAAGTGATGGCAAACGTTGGGTTAGACGCCCGAAAAATGCAGAATTGAGCCTAAATATACTAGAAAGACGTTTAACCATGGAGATGGACGCATCATGGTATGGGGATGCTTCTCTTGGTATGGTGTGGGGCCTCTGTATTGGATAAAAGAAACGATGGACAGATTTCTTTACGTGAACATTCTTCAGGAGGTGATGCTCACCATCTCTTGACTTTAATTCAATCGAGAACTTGTGGAATATTGTCAAAGAGAAGATTGGCAGACAGAGCTAAAAACAAAGACGAATTGTGGCAAAGCATTCAAAGAGCGTGGTATTCCATACCCCAGGCTACTTGCGCGTCTCTGGTGGAA
This sequence comes from Palloptera scutellata, assembly GCA_958295655.1. Lineage (NCBI taxonomy): Eukaryota > Metazoa > Arthropoda > Insecta > Diptera > Pallopteridae > Palloptera > Palloptera scutellata. The sequence goes on from OY282451.1 coordinate 44,665,557, forward strand.
TCAATGCCTGGAAGGTGTAAGGCGGTTTTAATTAACAAAGGCTATTCCACAAAATATTAGCATTAGTAAACAATTTGCGTCTATATTTTATATATTTTTTTTTTAATTGAAAGGTTCTTATTTGTCTTTTCGAAATGTGATTTTATGTGTAACTTTTAAATTTCTTTTTTTCACTGAATTGATTTTGTTTTTGTTTTAAGAAAAAATTAAACTTATGGAATAAATGAATAAAAGTAAATACTTACTTACTTTACTTTTAATGGCACAACAGCCCATGGAGGGCCTAGGCCGAGCTTTTTCGCATCCACGCATGTTGTGCGTGTTATATTTGTACATGAATGGAAGGGACCTACAGTTTAATGCCGAATCCGAACGGCGAAGTGAAAAGCGTTTCATAGCAATTTTTACTCTTGTAGGTTTGCCATTGCCTGCCAAGAGGTGGTGCCATGTAGAAAAATTATTTTTTCTACTTTTTGATTTTGCCTGTGCCGAGATTCGAACCCCGGACACTCTGCGCAGCAGCCCAACACACTACCACTACGCCACAGCGACCACCCGGATGGTCGATTTGCTCACCCAAAATGGTAAGTATTCGTATGATAACATGTATGATAACATAGAATGTCCGTTAATGGCAAAATTCTAGCAATTGTGCATTCGTGCGTGCGCGATTTTGAAAAAATTTAGAGTTCCGCTGACATGTATGAGCATTTGGCATGCGCATTCATGCATGACAGTGGACGACTATGATTGCACAAATTTGCATTTGATAAAATCGTAAACGGTTGCCTATATCGTTGTGTAAAAAATGGGTAAATTTTAAACGAAAGTTTTTTGTAGAATTTATTAATTTCAGTTTTGTTAAAGTAATTCAGCCGAAATTATTATAGCTACAGATAACTCAGCCATTTTTCTCTTCGAGCTGATAATGATATTAAATGATTGCAGACGTGTAATGGCTCAAACGAATGAATGAAAAGGAGAAAAAAAATCAGAAATACACCAAGAAAACCGCACGCGCTTGATTCCTTTACAATTCATCTCCCTCCCAAAGCAGTCAAGCAGGATCAATCCATCCTTTATATAAATGCCGTAATACTGACGTACTTATCAAACATTTATATGGTTTCTAACTATTATTGAATAAACTTATATAATACGAAAAATGCAACAGTGTATACAGCATTTGTCAGTCCAGGTTTTTGTAGCTCAATTTTGATAGATCGATTTTAGTTTACACCAACTCGTTCTTTTATTTCCGCCATTGCCTGAGAAAGTTAGCAAAATATGGGTGAGCATCAAATACATTTTATTTGTTGAGTTTATTGTCTCGTATTTTGTATGGAAAGTTTGATTTAGTAAAAATAGTTGCATGGGCTTGTGTTAAACTAAATAATATGATGCAAAGTTTTTACGGAGTGTTAAAATAGTTGACAAAAAGTTTGGCTTGTTCCAGGTATTCGGAATCGATAAGTTATCAAACATATTTAAATCGTCTTCAATCACGTCCATCTTTTTATTGTATTTATCCATGCAACGTTATTTGCCATTAACTACATTTAGAATGTCTATTTCCGTAGTTATTATAAATTCAATTCCAATTTTTTTTCTACGCGACTTCGATATAAAAATGTAACCTCAAAAAAACATGAATGCAGACGCTTGAAAAAAACATCTAATTCTTTATTTTTTAGGCAAGCCAAGAGGTCTTCGAACTGCTAGAAAGCACGTGAATCATCGTCGTGATCAGCGTTGGGCTGATAAGGACTACAAGAAAGCCCATTTGGGTACCAGATGGAAGGCTAATCCTTTTGGAGGTGCGTCCCATGCCAAAGGCATTGTTCTTGAGAAAGTGTAAGTATGTGTATATTTTTCATAATGCTCTCTGTTCCTGCTGTTTGTATTCGCGTAAAAGCGTTTCTGCCGGCTCGCAGTATATTTTTGTGTATTTGTATATGTATATTTAAATCATATCACAGGATTATACTGTGAGCTGCGGTATGCTCATCATCACAACGCTATGACTATCAATTCTCAAAATGTTTTTAATTTAATTTGTGTTTATTTTTTAACTAACATTTGTTTTCTTCTCCTTTATTAGTGGTGTTGAAGCTAAACAGCCTAACTCTGCTATTCGTAAGTGCGTGAGAGTGCAGCTTATCAAAAACGGTAAAAAGATTACAGCATTCGTACCCCGCGATGGTAGTTTAAATTACATTGAAGAAAACGACGAAGTTTTGGTGGCTGGTTTCGGTCGTAAAGGTCATGCCGTCGGTGATATTCCCGGTGTGCGTTTCAAGGTTGTTAAAGTTGCCAACGTCTCCCTGCTGGCCTTGTACAAGGAGAAGAAGGAGCGCCCACGATCTTAAATAATTAACAACAAGCTCGTTTTTTTTTTTTTAGAAATATATACAAAAAAAAGTATAAAAACTAAGAAAATGTGTTTTTATTTTTATCGGAGTTTTTTAATTTTTCATTTATTTTTTACATTCAAAGTGGTACTATATAATCAAATTGAAGCACTACAAATGCACTCGGATAATATCTGGGACTTTTTACAAAATTTGCGGTAACTATAAGTGGTGATGGCGAATCCCTCATTCATTATAAGAACCAATTAAAAAGTACATTACATCCGTCAGCAACTCACTCGCTAGGCAAACACTAATGAGATAGAATACTCTGCCATAAGTGCCGGGGAAAACTGCAAACGCTGAAAGCAAATACTTGAATCCCTATAATAAATTAAAAAGTTGGAGTAATTTGGGATATAAGAAATACCGGCTGAAGATATTTCACCGCCCTAAGGGACTTATGGCATCACAGTAATAAAAATGTTTATTTAATAAATGCGATGTATTTCGTCTTGTATTTTTGGTGCAAGATCAAATACGTACATCGTGAATTGGGCCGCTTTTGAGTTTTTAATATTGTATATGAACCTCATATGTGTATCACTTAAAAATGGAATTATATATATCTAAGTTGTTTTTTTATTTTTTCAATTCTCATTTATAAAAAGATAATTACAAATGTTCTTCACAGTAAATAATTATATGTGCAAGTTATATTTAGTTGGTTATTGGCTTAAGTTGTCGCAATTTGAAAAAGTTCAGTTGCAAAAATTCATTGTGAAATTAAATATAGATTGTTATTTGTCATAAGAAATACATCAAGTTTGATTATTTTTTGTCATCGTGAAGCGAATCAAGGACCAAATAGGTCGTACTGTAACGAAGAATAGAATAGTCCAAATTCTACAAGAAAACACTAACGGGACACATAAATTCATAGTAGCTAAACCAAGACAATCGCTTTTAAATTCAACTTGGACGGACCTGATTTACATAATGGGCAGCGTTTTTCTATCAACAAAAATTATTGCACAGACGTATCTTGATTTATTAAACGATGAGCTAATAGAATTTGCAGGTCAACTTTATGTCGATGATTGAAAATAATACGCTAATACACAGTGTACGGCAAACCTAATTTCGCACTGGCCAGCAATAAGCACTGACTTTAAACCCATTTATTGAGGATCTCTGGGGCATCGTTTCCGCCAATGTTTGAAAGAATGAAAGGCAATTGAGAACCACTAAGCACCTATTATTCGATATATTACTAATATTAAGATTTTATAGAAGTTTGATAGGTTTACACTAAACGAAACATGACATATGTTGTATTCATACTACATATATGCACATATAATTATAAACAATGAAGAAATTATTTAATTAATTTTTGTTATAAATGAGAACTGAAAAAGTTTTTGCTATATCATTTTTTTAGAGTAGAATTCCATTGAAATCGATGCACATATAATTATTGGACTGAGGTACACACACTAGACTGGATTACCATACAGGTAATTTTCGTACATTTTCGTCCCTTTGGCAGACTGGCACCCAATACGATCAAATATGACTTCTGGTTTTACATATGTAGTTATTTTAATCGCAAACATTTTTTTCATTTAATTTTGGTCAGTCTATTATACCTACTTAGAGATTTAAAAATGAGTAAAGATTTGTACATTTAATGAAAAAATTAAACTTTAGAAAACTTGGCGAGATTTAGCTGAGTGGAACACGCGTCGGTGCTCATAAGCACTTGCCTTTGCTTTATATTTTATCTTTTAAAATTTTTTTTTTCGTCGTCTGATTTTTATTTTGAATCAAAAGGTAGAACCAAATCCTATGGGTGACCCATTTCTACAGCAGATCTAATTTCGAATTTATGTTTGATGGTTTCAGGGCTCTTATGTTAAGAATTTTCAAACAAATCTAGTAAAGTAGATAAATATCATTTCTGAAAACCACTTTATATCGAAGCAAATGAATCCTTCCATTCGAGGACAATTTTAACACAACAACGAGCCTACGAAAATCTAGAATAAGACTACATACAGTCTGGGCTATAACCTGTAGACTTGAACAACTTTAAAGCTTGGATAGATATAAATATAATTAGTTTTATGTATTTGTGATGACGAATATTATCATAAATACAAGAAAAATATTGTAAAGTAACAGTACCCCTGGTACAATAGTAGTATAATATAGGTAATTAATTGTATCAATACATAAGAATGATAATGTTAAATGTGTATGAGGGCATTTATTGCTTAGTTATATCGCATGTTTTGATAGTTTCCAGTTGGTCGTCTCATGCGTCGGGCACGATTTGAACGTTGATTGGGAAAACCGCGCAGAGGACTTCCGGGTTGTTGTTGGTCTTGGCTCCTTTGATTTGGTGGAATGTTACGGGCATTACCTGAAATATCTAATAATTAACATCATTTAAGCACAAAGATAGAGCTAGCTTAGCAATTATACTCTTTAATTACCTTGCCAAACAATTGGTGTGGGTCTGCCGCCGCGCTGATATCCACGTGATGGTCTACGCGCCGTGTTACTACCTTTTATAGCCTTCGATCTGGTATTTATTGAGGGAGATGTGGTTGCTTCAGCTTCACGGCCTTCCTCCTAAAAAACAAATCTTACACATCTATTGCCAATTTCACATATTTTGATGAACTCACTTCCATTTCTTCAACAGCGGGTTTTTCGCCTTCAGAAGATACTGTATCAACGCCTTCATTATCTTCGGATGTGCCTTCAATTTGACTTGGCTGAATATCGTGCATCTCAGATTGTGTTGCTCCACTGCTATGATGACCTGGAAAAATCTTGCTTAATAAATCCTTCAATTAATGCTGTGTTTTAACTTACTTTCGCTGTCAGCATTTTCGGAAGCTTCAATAGAAGCAGCTTCTTCTGGAAAATCTTCATCGGCATTTTCGTTTTCCTCTACATTGGGCAAGGCAGCAATGTTTCCACTTGTTTTGGCCTTAGTTACATCGACTGTATCGTCCGCATTTTTCTCTTCACCCAGAAATTCTTCCCCAGTAACAACATTTTCGCCAACTACTTCCTCTTCAGCAGGTTTAACTCCATCATTTTCATCCGAGTGTTGTAGCGCTTCTGAATATGCAAATTTTGATCCCTGGGGGGAGCTGACAATTTCAGCATCGGACTGTCGACTTCCGCTGGGATCTTGTTCTCCGCTCATCATAAGAGTTGCTCTATTCTGTTGACGGTTAAATGAGGACGACGTCTGTTTCCAAGGACTTGTAGCACCAGGTTGCTGTACGTTCATATTGGGTTCATAACTGCCGCTGCTTATTGTTTGACTTTGCTGATGATTATCTTGCTGTTGGCTGTGTGCCAGTGCTGCAGCAGCTGCTTGACTGGTGCTGGCACCGGTCGTATACAGCCCAAGTTCCAATTGGTTGTCATTGCCGCGCGATGTACACTGAGCTTGATTTTCGATGCTTTCATCGACGTCAACTTCATTGTTGTCAACTTCAAGATCTGCTCGCATATTACTCTCGTTTATTTCAGGGCATTCGTTCTCGTCCATATCCTGATCCTGCTCATAAGAATCCTCATAACCTTCTTGGTCACCATCTCCATCAGCAGGCCCGTCATCAGCCTCGGCCATACCATCCTCTTCTTCTTCTTCCTCTTCGGAATCCACAACTACGACATCGTCTTCTTGATCGCGCTGTGAAGAAGTTGGCACCTGATATTCAACATCTATCCCCGATTCTGTAACACCAAGTACAGCCTCTGCACCGCTACGCATGCGTTTCGGATGTTTCATGGCCTTTGTTTCTGGGCCAGAATCTTCAACATTACTAGATGAATCACCTTCAAGTTCACGTGGACGCTTATGACCGGCTGAAGTGCCAGCCTGTGTAGTTGTTACACTGCTACTGGATGGTGTATGACGACTGTGGCTGCTAACAGCTATGTGCGAAGTGGAGCTGGTCGTTCCCGAGGTGCTGGGCTGTTGGTTGTTAGGATCTTGTTGCAGCTGCTGTAAATTGGGTGATAAGGGCAAATTTTGTGAAGAGGCCTCAACACGTGGTGAAACGAGTGCGACTACTTGTTGTTGTTGCCCGCCGCTAATTAACAGCTGCGATTCATTCTGTTGTGGCTGCTGAATGCTTTCGGCTTCCTGTGAGCTCTCTGCTGCCGAGGCGGAACCCATTGGTGGGATTGCAGCTACAGCCACAGATGCTGAACTAGTGGAAGGCATGTAATCAGTATGGGATGACGTTGGCGATGAAGACATTGATTCTATAGTGCTGCTACCGGTGGTGTGTACTTGTTGCTGTGGTGGCACTAGTGCTGTATTACTTCCACCTGCTGTTGGCGATGTAGTTGATGACGAAGAGGTTGATGTGGAGGAAGAGGAAGTTGACGAAGTTGAAGTGCCTCCAGCGGCAATTTGCTGTTGCTGTTGTTGCTGCTGACTTGTCGGGATTATGGCAGCAGTCCGGCTGTTCTGAACTGAAATAGGACGAATGCTGGCAAGTGGAGTTTCACCGCCGCGCCATGGCGTGACTGTCGCCGACTGCTGTACTGCAGACTGCTGTACAGTGGGCTTTACGTTTGCTGTGCGTAGGGACGATTCTGAAATGCAACCCTTGTCAGTTATGGCCACGGAACTGGTCGATGGTTTGGCAGACTGCTGCAGGCCAAGTTGGCGGCTCAACTGATTGATACGCATGAGCAGCGACTCGTTTTCACGCGTCAGACGTGCTACCGCCTCTTTGCTATGATTGCTCTGATCTAACAATTCCTTTTCCATTCGAGCAAATGTCTCTTCATATTGGCTCTTTATATTGTTCAGTGCAGCATCGTGACTCTCGGATGTTTGTACGCATGTTTGCAGCTTATTCTTTGTGGTAGCAAGTTCCTGTACGACAGCATTCTTCGACTCGGTGAGACTCACAATGCGAGCCTTTGCTTCACGTAAAAGTGCCTTGGTGCGATCATCAACTTCGAGGGTCGCCTTTAAGTCGTCATAATCCTTGCGAACTTTTTCGTTCTCCTCTTGCATTGTGCGAATGACGTTGTTTAAACTTTCAATGGTGCTACGATGTTGCTCCAACTCAGCGTTAGCTGCAGCGCCACTCTCAGCAACGGCACCACTAAGCTCCTTACCATCGCCAGTTGCAACTCCATCGCCACCACCACCTCCGCCTGCTGCAGTTTTGTTAAACAGCTCTTGATATGAATCTTTGTAACGTTTAGCAATCTTACGAATTTGAATTTCCTTGTTCTTAGAGTCCTGTAGTTGTGCATCTTTCGATTCAATATCTTCCGACAGTTTCTGCAAAGATTCTTCCTTCTGCAGCAATTTATTTTTCATCTCCATAACCTCGTGCATCATGCGCGAATTATTTTGCTTAAGGGCAGTAAAATCTTCTACCAGTTTTTTCTTTTCATCATTCGAAGATTGTACCTGTTTCTCGAGTGCGGCAAGCTCAGCTTCCATACGTGCCTTTTCACTCTTCAACATGTTTAGATCATCTACAGATTGCTTGAGCAGTTCTTTTTCATGTGTCAACATCTTAGCAAGATTTTCACGCTCTGTCTGAAGTCGCTTAAACTCTTCAGGATTCTTATTGCTCTTTTCGACCAGCACATTTGCACGTTGTCGCCATTTAATAGCTTCAGTGCGCAGCGATGTATTCTCAGTGCTGATTTCTTCGATCTTGGTCGAGAGTTCACGATTCTGACTTTGTAGTGGAAACAGTTCATCCTCCAAAGCACTAATGCGTTCCGTTAACTCTTTGACACGCACTGACAGTGCATTCCGCTCTTCGCGCAATATTCTGTTGCTATCAGTAATGGCATTCAGCGTTTCGATCTTACGTAAGATTTCCTCATGCTTTGATGACGATACCACATTTGTCTCGGACTTGGTGCGCTCCTGATTAAGGAAGCCCTTCAATTCTTCGATCTTCTTTTGCAGTATTGTGTTTTCAGAGAGCAAGCGAGTATTCTCTGCTTTAAGAATATCCAACCTTGCATCGGTCAAATCTTTCTCTTTACGCAAATACTTAATTATCTGTAATAGTTGATCACCATTTTTGGTGTCCTCTTCGGCATGTGATCGATTGGAGTCGGACGCAGAAGTGTCCATCATCGAATCATTAAACGATGTCGTAGAGGTGTTTTTACCTCCTGGTTGTGTTTGACTAAGAATGGAAAGTTTTGTTGTGAGCGCCTCAATTTGATCGTGTAGACTTGAGTTAAGAGCATTCAAATCAATTATACGCTGTTCGAGTTGATCGTTTTCACTTTGAAGCAGACGCACCGATTCTTCATGCGAATGTTTCAATTCGTCATATGCAGACTTTGCCGAATCACGCTCCGTAGTCAACTCATTTATCTGATCTTGTACCTAAGTAAATTAATTTATTCATACAATTTCTAACCATACTATTTTAAAAATAATATTACTTACTTTAGTCATTTCAGCCTTTAGTTTGGTCAATTCTTGTATATCAGCCGAATGCAGAACCATTTCATTTGCATATTTCGTCTCGACCGAATTCAAAGCCTCAGAGAGTGTAGTATTTTCCGATCGCAAGGAACGCAGATTGCGATTGCATTCACTAAGTTTTTTAAGTGAATCTTTGAGTTCTTCTTGAAACTTTCTCAATTGTTCAGACTGATTGGAGGGCGTTGTATCGGTTACCACTCCAAGTTGAATTTCAGCTTCTAGTTCTGTTATTCTAGATTTTAGATTAGACTCCTTCATTTTCAAATCCTTAATTTCCGCTTCAGCTTGGACAACGAAGGTAGTGTGCACATCGTGCAGATTTTTTATTTCGGTCTCAGCGCTCTGAGACATCTTGTAGTATTGTTCGGAATGTTCACGAACCTTGGTCAAATCACTTGTAAGAGATGCAATCTCAATTTTGGCTTCCTCGAATTTAATTTCAAATTCGCGTGCCTTTTTATTGGCCAACACTATGGGATTGTCATTGTTAGACGGTGTTAGACTGTCTTGCAATTTTTTGCTTAGTTCGTCTATTTGATTTGCTTTCACAGTGAGGTCTTCGCGAATTGTGATTAGTTCGATGCTTAACTTCTCCGCTTGAACACGTTCTTCTTCCATTCGTTTTTTGGCGATGTCTGCCTGTTGCTTCAAATCTTTTGTGGTTTCACGGAAACGATCTTCTTCCTCTTGGAAACGACGTCGTTGTGCTGACAACTCACGTACAGTCTCATCAAGGCGCTGTTCAAGACGAACACGACCATCAATTTCGGAACGTTCCAGATTGGACTTTATTAACTCCAAATTGTTCAAGAGCAGATTTTGATTATGCTGTTCACGATTGTAGCCATCCTTTTCTGATTGTAAACGTGCTGCAGTATCCCTGAGTATACGGTTCTCGTGACGCAAATGATTAGCTTCGCTCTCAGCTGCGGCATGACCACGCTGCGACTTCAACACTTCATCTTTGAGAACAAGTACGGTTTGTTCGTGCTTGATTATGGTGCTTTCATAGTTTCTATTACGATCCTCGAGTGCAGTAATCTGCTGCTTATAAGTGGCAATATTCTTTTGTTGTAGTTTAATCTGTTCCTTGGTGTACTCCAACGAAGACATTAGCTTGCAATTGGTTGAAGTTAATTCGCGCACCTCTGTGCGCATTGAATCAAATTGCTCGTTTAGTATTTTTTCGTTGTTCTTTTTTTCTTGGGTGTAGTAATCATGTTGTTCCTTGAGGGTTTTATATTGTTCCTTGGCTTCTTGCAGTTGTTGTTCCAAATCACGAATACGCCGTTCTGAATTTGCATCTGTACCCTTTTTAGATTTAACGCCGCCAGCGTTAACAGATATTTCGGAATCTTCTGCATCCTCAGCTTCGCTCATTTGACTTGTTTCCATATCATTAACACATGACTCATTCATTGGTTTATGCACATGTTTCTGTAATTCGAAGTACATTTTCTTATACCGTTCACACTTTGATACTAATGTAGCCACAGTGTTATTTTGCTGATTAAGAGTATCTTGCATGGATTGAACTTTCTTGGAATAACTTTCCATTTTTTCACGATACGAAGAAGCATCAATTTCTTGTTTGAGTGTCTCTGCTTCTTCCAACTTTGTACTCAGATCTCGAACTAGAAGCAACAATTTTTGATTGTTTTCCTGCAGCTCAATAATATTATTGAATGTAACGAGCTTCTTTGAAATAACGTCATCTGTAGTAGCCATATTACCAAGGGAACGCGTAGCACCACTATTATCTGAGGTGAACCCGATGCGCAATTGCTCCACTTCCTTTAGTAAGTAGCACACTTGCCGACTAAGGTCACTCTGCGAATGTTTCAGTTTCTTATTTTCACGCTCAAGATGGCTTATCTTGGAATGTGCATTTATCATCAACTCCTCCATGTCAGACTTCTTGGATAATAGTTCATCGCGTTGATGCGCAAGTATGTTGTTGTTCTCAACTAATTTTTCATAGTCAAGTTCTTGTTTCTTAATAACAGGAGCATTTTCAGTCAGTTCGTGCAGAATTGTTTTCAGCTGCAGTTGAAGACGAGCGTTTTCACGCTTCTGCACTTCGAGCTCTTCAGAGGTCCTTACATAGAGTGAGTAAAGCTCGGTCAATGACATATCTGATCTAATTAAGCGACTGGCCACAGCAGCTGAAGGTGCCATTTTAGAAATAGCACTATCCATTGTTTCATTTTTAGCTTCTTTGAGCAACACATTAGCATTACGAATCTCTACTTTCTGAGATTCAATCAACTTATCTTTTTCCTCCAATTCTTGCTCATGTTTAAGAACTGTGGCCTTAAACTTCGTCTCCATTTCACCATACTGCTCACTGGCTTCTGCTAACATGCGTTTGAGATCAGCAATGGCAGCACCTAATTCACTGCGCTCAATATCCGTATCATCACAGTTACTCTTATATAGCTCGGACAGTTTAGTTTTTGCTTCAAGTTCTTTCTTATAGTAATCCATCATTTTGTTAGCTTCCTCATTCTGATTTAGTATTTTGGTGGATAATTCCTGTACATTTTGCGTCAATCGGTCAATAGTCTCTTTGTATTGTGAACATTGCACCTGAGCAATTTTTAGTTCTTCAATCTTCTCGGTTAAACGAGCTTCCAAGTGCATGTTCTGCATTGTATTTTCACTACGAATATTCTGCAATTCAGTAATGTTACGATTTAGGTCTGCGGATAAAGTTTGAATTTGATTCTGTAACATAGCACGCTCCTGCTCCATGCGTCGTTCTTTGAAATTCAATGACACTTCTTTGCTTTCGATTTCGTCAACACGGGCGATCGCTTCACACTTTGCGCTGATGGCATTTTTTAACTGCTGCTGATAAGAATGGATCTCCTGTTGTAACCGTTCCAATTCAGTGTTCTGACGCTCTATTACTCTCATCAGTGAGTCTCGTTCATCAGCGATTGCATTCTTTTCTGAACGCAGAGCAGCAAACTCTTTTTCGTAGGTGTTTGTTGCTTCCAACAGTTGAGTGCGCTCAACAGAGACATTATCAAGTTGTACACGCAGTTCAGATACATTTTGATTTAAATTTTGGAATTTAACATCATAGTCCTGAATTTGTGATTGCAATTCTTCAGTTTTTTGTTCGTAATCACCTACAATAAAAAATATACATAAAATATTAGCCATAAATCAGGAAAGTAATAAAGTATTGCTAGTCCTTGACCAACAATAAATTTTACATATTTAAATGTTTTCTTCTCTTTTTACCCCACGTCCTACATCCTTTCAGAAAACCACCACCTCATTTAATTTTACCGGCTTGCACGTGAGTATGCACATATATATGTAATTCTCGGCGTGGCTTGTATGACGTTGTTGTATACAAAAGCCTTGAGTTTTACACTACCATATACTATAACGTAGCAATTCAGAGACAAAGGAATGGGTAAGATATCTTAAAGTTAACAAAATTACTAGAAAAATATAAAATTTGGTTTCAACTCCCAAGAATAAAATTGGGATAGAAAATCTCTGTATACATAATTCTTGCGTTTGAGCAAAATGTTTTCGCGGTATCGGCAAACGGCGTCGCCATTTAATTTAGGTTAGAAAAGAGAGCCGAGGGTATTAATTAATTTGTATTTCAAAATGTGCTAGTTGCTTGATAAAATATTTAAAATTTCACTTACTCAGGCGATTAGCGGCTGCCTTTTCCTTGCAGTATTCATCAAAGACACTGACCAGGTAATTTTTTAATTTTTCCTGCACTTGTGGCGGCGTCTGCTCCAACTCGTTGGGCGTCAAGATATTTGTCAGCAATTGAGGATCGCCGAAATCCATTTTCGCAAATTTAGAAAACGATTTTAATCACAATAACGAATGTTTTCTAAATATCTGTTTTTAATCACTGATTTATACAATTTGATTTTTATTTTCTTTTTAGAAGCGGCTTTGTGCTTTCTCGATGTGCAAAATTTATAGAATACAAAAAGAATTAGGGATGCAAAGAAAGGTAGGCAAACCGAATGATGAAAAACCCGGTTTTTCGTAAGTGATATTTCCAACGTAAATAAACCGGTGTTATTTTCCATATTCGGCTATTTTTTTAAATGTAGAGTAGTAAGTCTTTACCCTACATTGTGAATAATTCTTTTATTAATTTTTCTGTTTTTTACTTTCCAACTTTATATACATACATACATTTTTCTTTTTAAGTATTTTTTCTGTTTTTTGAATAATTACTTTATCATCATTGAATCAGATGTAGTCCGTAGTCGAATGAATCCAATTCTAATCTCTACGATTTCCACAGATTATTTATTTTATACCGATTGAAACCAATTATATTTAATTATTTTCGGTCAAAATAACAAAGCAGACAAATTTTATAATTTCACGGCTGATATTTTTGTTCATGATTCTGCATGTCAAAATATATTTAAGTCAACGACGGTGGAAATTTGTACATTGGCGCAATGATGCAGTGTCGCAGCCATTATGTTTGTCTTCATAAGAATGCAAGGATGCAAGTGTTGGTGAATGACGGAATGTTGTTGACGCGTTCATTGCGTTCGCACGTTTAAACCGATGAAAAAAACACCGGTTAACCGGAAACCGATTTTTCTCCTTCATGCCTAATAAAAAGACCACCGATTAACCGGAAACCGGTTTTTTCTATTTCATCCCTAATAAAAAGAACTGCCAGTATATTTTTATAATATTTTATATTTTTGTCAGCATTGCCAAATAAAATAAAAAAAATGGATTTTGTTGCATGACAACTGCACAGCAAACCAGCTGCGCAAACGAATGAAGAATTCTTCGTTCGCGATGATCAGACTCAGTTCGAACTTTCTTGGCGAATCCAGTGTTGCTGTTGTTGTGAAATTGTGAAAATGATGTAAAAAAGGAATAAAAATTAGAAAAGAAGTTAAAGCGTGGTTGACACATGGTGCAATGCATATGCTTATTTTAAATAAAAATTTAAAGTGATGTTGGCAGGCAATGGTACACCTACAAGAGTAAAAACTGTGTATGAAAAGCTTTGCACTTCGCCGTTCGGATTCGGCATAAAACTGAAGGTCCTTTCCATTCATGTACAAAGATAACACGCACAACATGAGTAGATGCGGAAAGCTCGGCCTAGGCCCTTTATGGGCTGTTGCGCCATTAAAAGAAAGAAAGTTCCCAAACATTATGATATATATATGACGTCAAGGAAGCGATCAAGATGGTTTCTGATGGTTGTTTGGAACTCATGCTCGGCCGGTGTAAATGGTTGTGCGAATGAAAATTTATTAACTACAATTTCTACCCGAAAGAATCTTCATTCGTTTGGGCGGTCTAAATGCAGCCTAATTATATGGCTGCTACAGCATCATTGCATCATGTCCACAGAAAATACGGCAACGACAAAATGATTTTGATTGTATTCTTCACATTTTTCATACATTATTTATTTTACTTATACCGATAATAAACAATAATTTTTAAGAGATCATTTTATCAATTTATTTATTTTCAATGAAAATATCATAATCAAGCAAATTTACAATTTCATTCTTTCTTTCGCAAGTTAAAATAGAAATAGATTGAAAGCGACGCTAGCGGAAATTTGCACATTGACGCAGCCATTATGTTCATCTTCATATGAATACATGATATTTATTGGTTGACGGATAGTGCGAAGTTTTTCGAAAAATTTCGGTTTTTCATAGTTATAAGGTACAAAGTTTTTCGATATTTATATCATAAGGACTTTAAAATTGTTTCAGCTACCAACTTCATATTTAATTGTCAGCATAAACACAAGGAATACACTTTTAAAAATGCATATGTATTTATGAGGTACAAGGGAAATGGTATCTAGTGAAACGTATCAATACTATACCCATTTGAAGTATTGAATGAATAGTATCAAGTACTCAAAAGTAACGACAATAATGTATTCAATAATAAAAGAATCAGGTTTCGATACCTAAAAAAAATTCATGGAAAATATATATGTACAAATATTCGAATTATATATTTCAAAAAGCATAGGAAATTCTGAAAAGAATAGAATTGCGAATTTTTAATTAATATGCTCAACAAGTAAAGGTACTAACTACAAAAGTATCATGTTCTGATACCATAGAGATATGCGTTACAACATAATTAGCATCATTTTCTTGGTCTTGTTCTACCTTATTTGTTATACATATGTCTATTACACGTTGTGATCGACGGAAGGCACGCTTCCAATGTACTAGACGTACGTCCAATACGTGGCAAACATCGACTCAGACCACTACTTGGTTGCAGCCAAGGTCTGCACACGTATATGTGTAGCAAATCGCGTACGGATAGGTACAAAGAGAAAGCTGGATGTCGAAAAGCTGCAATCACAACAGACAGCAAAAGTCTTTGCCAACCAACTTACACTTCTCCTTTCGCAAAACACCCCTCAACTTGATGATATATGCGCGCAGTGGACGCACATTTTCCGCTCTATGCGTACGGCTGCCGAAGAGGTGCTAGGCTACCACCGTCGACGGAGAAATATGTGGTACGACCAAGAGTGTCGCGATGCTACTGAAGCAAAAAACGCTGCTAACAGAGCCACCCTGCAGTCAGTTGCAACGCAAGCTGCTAAGGAGCGATACAGAAAGTTGAAGAGGGAGGAGAAACGTCTTTTCAGGCGCAAGAAAAGAGATGAAGAAAGACGCGAGTTCAATGATATCGGAATGTTGCGGGACAGGAACGAGGTCCGAAAATTCTTTGAAAGAATAAGACGCCTGACTTATGGTTTGAAGACCGGGGCCTCTTCCTGCAAGGAAGAAGACGGAAATCTGGTGACAGATGTCCATGGCATAATGAGATTATGGAGGGAGCACTTTTCGCAGCTGCTTAATGGCGCCACTGCGGAATCCACTCCGGAAACCCCAATCACTGACGGCGTTGAAGTACCGCCGCCTGACTATGAGGAGATCTTAACAGCCATTGCTCGGATGAAAAACAATAAGGCTGCAGGTGCAGATGGCTTGCCTGCTGAGCTGTTTAAGACCGGAGGTGAAGAGCTCAAAAAACGCATGCATGAGCTTCTATGCAGAATATGGTCATATGAAAGCATGCTAAGTGATTGGAACCTCAGAGTACTCTGCCCAATCCATAAGAAAGATGATTCCACGATCTGCGCCAACTACCGTGAGATAAGCCTTCTTAATATTGCATATAAGGTTCTATCGAGCGTGCCGTGCGAGAGATTGAAGCCCATCGTCAACAAACTGATTGGACCTTATCAGTGTGGCTTCAGGCCTGGTAAATCCACCATCGACTACGCCAAATCCTGGAAAAGACCCGAGAAAAACAGATCGACACCCATCATCTATTTGTCATCTATTTATAAAGCCGCCTTCGACAGCACGATTAGGCATCACTTGTACGCCGCAATGTCTGATTTTGGTATCCCTGCAAAGCTCATTCGTCTTTGCAAAATGACACTGACCAACACCACCAGCGCAGTGAAAATTGGGAGAGACCTCTCCGCACCATTTGATACCAAAAGAGGTTTCAGACAAGGTGACTCCCTATCGTGCGACTTCTTTAACCTTATGCTGGAGAAAATAATTCGAGCTACGAATATCGACATCTCTGGCACTATCTTTTACAAGAGTGTCATGCTGCTAGCATACGCTGATGATATTGACATAATTGGCAAAAACTCTCGAGCAGTCAGTGCAGCATTCTCCAACCTGGAAAGGGAGTCTCGTCGAGTGAGTCTAGTGGTGGACGCGGACAAAACGAAATACCTTGTGTCAACAAACAAAGAGTCACGGCGTCTTGAACAAAATGGCACTGTTGACAACTATACTTTTGAAGTCGTCAAGGATAAACACCAACAATAATGTCAGCCTTGAGATCAAGCGGAGACTAACTCTTGCCAACAAGTGTTACTACGGGCTCAGTAGGAAATTGAGAAGTAGAGCCTTCTCTCGACCGACGAAAATAACGCTCAATAAGTCCCTCATCCTTCCCGTCGTAATGTATGGCGCAGACACGTGGACATTGACCATCAATGATGAGAGGCTGTTAGGAGCGTTCGAGAGGAAGATACTCCGTAAGATCTACGGTCCAGTATAGGTGGACGACGTGTATCGAATAAGATGGAACGATGAGCTGTATGAGCTGTACGCCAACACTGACATAGTCAAGCGTATAAAACTCCAGCGGCTTCGCTGGCTGGGGCATGTTGAGCGAATGGAAGAAAGCGCTCCGGCTAGAAGGGTGTTTTATTCGAACCACGGTGGAGGAACACGCAGAAGGGGACGTCCTAATCTCCGTTGGAAAGACCAGGTGCAGGGCAACCTATCGCACAGTTTTACATGCTGGCGGCCCTGTAAACAGCCTCAGACACTACACTTTCTATGATCTCACTCCGCTCAAAAATTTTAAAACAACAGCACTGCTGCAAAAAAATTTTGTGTTTATTTTTGGCGCTATAGATCGCTGTTGATGCACAGCTGTGGGTCCATTTCTTTTCACTGCAAAATGGAAAAACTATAAAAATTTTACATTATTTGATTAAATTTAAAATAAAAACATGAGCATAACTAAACTTATTTCGCTGAATCATCCATTTGTTTCTGGCGTCGAAAGATCAACAAAATTAAGATTCTATTAGAGATGCGTTATTTAAATTTTTGCTGCGTTTAGATTACTTGCAGTAGGCCTTCTGTAAGACATGCATTGTCAATATTTTGTAGTTTGGCAAAATGGAACTGTTGACGTTGTACGTTTACTTTCAAATCAACGTTTTGGAAGACAGCCATCCATTCTGCCAACCTGAACAAATTCAGCGAAACAAAATTTATCGAATTATAAGAGTTATTCCATGCAAATAATAATGCATGTAAAGATTAAAATTTAAAAAAAATCTTTAGAATTACTTTTCCTAGCCTTCAATAAAAGATAAAATTTAAATATTTCAAAATAAATATTTTAAAAGTTATATTTTAGATTTTTGGTAGAATAATTAAAAAAATTCAAAATAAAACTGTTACTTAAGAATATGTACATATGTTGCAATAATTTAATAAGGTAGTGAATGCTTGATTATGCAACGTAATGTAGCGTAACGTGATGTTACCAAATGCCACCTATCGATCTGTGATATGAGCAGTGTAGAGTTTTATTTTCAATAGACTGTTTACGCTACGTTGCGCTATGTATGCGTAATCAAGCCTTAAGAATTAGATAGAAATTTTGTATCTGGTTGTTTCTACCTCACTTTTCTACTTGTATCTCTCGCACAGTCTTTCATGCTTGCGCTCGAAAAACTTATCAGGCAATTTCATTGTGCAAACCTCGTATGTAGTCAACTCTGTTCTCTCTCTCATTCTTTCATATTTAATTTGCAACAGTTTTGTACAACAGCTGATTTACACCCTCAAAATTTTTAGAGTGTGCTTATGATAAGGGTGTTTACAAATTTTCGCAAATACGAATATGAGAGATTGTGACATTTAGAGAAGATATAAAGTAAACAAATATCAGTTTTTGTTCCGGCATTAAGATAAAAGTTGATAAAAGAACAGAAATTAACGCCAAAAACGGGAAAATAATATTTTAGGCAAAGAAACAATTGGTTCAATTATATTTAGATACTCTGCTGCACTGACATCTTCAAATTCCAGTCAGTTATCCTTATTTTGACAAGCGCTGTCGTTTAAAAAACCGATAGTTAACTTGCCAATATTGAACGGTTAACTCCCGATAGCTTGAAACTATGAAATTGAGAGTTAACTGTTTCGCCACTGTGAAATTGGGCCCTAATTTGGAAAAGTTGCTCAAAATTAAAATCATTTAAATTTCACTCAAGCACACATCTAATAATAATTAAGCGTTATTGTGGCGAATAAAACGCATGGTTGGTTGCAGCACTATTATACATATGTATGTAGGTAGTATTCGTGCAATGTATGGCTTCGCATCTGAAGACGTTAGACTTAAATTATTTTATCGCATTCGGATGGCCCTGGGCAAATTAGTGAATATGTGATTTTTGTGTGTGTATCATCAGCAACAAGTTTAAATACATATTGAATGATCATACACTATCAGTTAAGAACAGTGCGCACAAGAGCGCACGAAGATTTGCAAATGCGCCGCTCCCGCAGGAAGCGAAAAGCAACAAAATAATGTAAGTAAACAGATGCAGAGATGAAGGGAGGGAGGGCGGTAGGTCAGTCAATGAAGTGAGCGCCGACGAAGAGTTAAGAAATTGACTGTAAAGTGCATAAGAGGTTGGTCTTGCGTCATATCACAGTGTGTATCGGCATCGACTGCACCAAAAATGTGGGCGTGTGACATTGCTGGCCGTATCGTTTATAGATCTCTCTTCTTGAATGTTTAAAACAAATTATTGATAAGCAGATCGGTTACATTGCTATATTTATACACCCAAAAAACTAAATATTGTATTTATGTATGTGCATACATGCTGACATAAATAAATATTTGTGCAATGAGCATGAAATCTAATGCTAATGGTTGATATTCTATATACTTATGGTATAATATGTACTACATAAAATTTCAATTATTTTATATTATTATATGATGTAGCTTGTAGCTCAGGACGAAGAAAATTGATAGTTCCAAATTTTCGCATTTTAAGAAAGAAAATACAAAACATGAAATTCACTTGCTTGTAAAATTTTATTTATGTAGTGCATAGGTAGTGCCTACAAAATTTTTTTTAGTGTGTACTTGCTAGAGGTGCAGCTTATGCCTTATCAGAGATGAAGTGTGGTTCTACCTCTCAATAAAGCGAACGAACGGTTTGTGTGTTATATAAGCCGAACTTTTTTACTATGTGCAATATTGTTTATGCTCATATTGGACATCTTCATATTTTGTTTTGGCGTTTCATGCTGCGGTAGGTACAGCTTCAAATATTTAATTTATATTGGATTATCATGAATAGCATTGAAGTATTTGCACAGATCGGTATGTCATTAATAGAAAAAGACGTTTGCAACACGAGCATAATTTTAATAGAAGAACTGGGTTTGTTCTTTAAGAAATCACAATTAAGCATAATAAATGTGATACCACAGTGCGGGGCGACTCCCCCATTTACGGAATGAATCTGGCTATGACCTTAATATTTATGGTTAATAGCTCGGACAGAGTAGTGAAGAAAGGTGAGTGTCCCTTGAGCACCGAAGTTGTCCTGTTAAGGTTCAGTATAGCTAATTAAAGTCCATTGTACTCAAGATTATTCTGATAATACCACAGGTATGCTCTGCTACCCAAGATCTTTTTGCTTCTTCTTGGTACGTAGTTTTTCTTAATGGTCAATTTAACAGATGTGAGAGGAACAGCATCGGTGCAGAAAGATAACGAAAACCAGCGAACCCCGTTTGACTTAATCTTCAGCTTGCAGTTGCCTTTGATATCCATGTGTAAAGGTACCAAAGTTCTTATTAAATTATGTAAATTAAATTGAGTATATCAAGACATTCAGTATTGATCAAGCGATGCACTTGACGAACTAATAATGACCTAAATAATCTGCATGGCTTGTTTGACTTAAACGATTTCCAATTTTGCATAAAAAAAATACTATTTTGAATAATTTAAATTAATAACCAGCTCATGAGTTTTTAATCTGTATCTGTTACGCGTAATCAGACCGGACTGTGTCTGTGTTCAGGGCACGGATCAGTTTATTATCCGGATGCGCATCTCGTGCGGGTGTGCGCGTCTGCTGCGATTCGTCATAATAAAAAGAAAAATACCCAGTATGAGTGAACCTGTGATGACTCGACAAGATGTTGAGAGAAGATTGGCAGTCAAGAAAAAGCTTTGATGTAATGAAGACACCAGCGAGTAACTTGATTACTGCTTGGCATTCAGTGCAAATATATTCGTGCCGAATGAATCGTTACAAATAAGCCACTTAGACGCCTGATATATTGCCATCACTTTTTAAACTACTACATTATTGCCTTTTTATAAATAATTACTAAAAAAGCTTAGTAACTCAAAAAAAAATAATAAAAGACAAAAATTAATTCATCATACAGAAAATGTAAACTTGCATAGTGTGCGCTATCTTGGAGAAAACGGTATGAAAGTTCTCTTTTCATACAACGCGTGGTGTGATGTATGATTCAAACGCATATGATGTATTTACGAGTATGTTATCTGACTTAGACAGCATTTTATAGTATGTTCACAACCAATTTCCAGCAATCCCGGATTGCTTGTGAGAAGTTTGCCATCGTTTGCTAATATTTTGTTATATGTAAGACTATTTCACAGTCCAAAAATTACGTCGTGAGCCAGGCAAAATTAAGAGTAGACTACAATAAAGTGGAGAACACTGAAAAATCTACGCCACTTCCCTGATAGCTCTGTACCTGTCAACAAAAGGTAAAAAACTTTAAATTTATGTAGAAGCAAATCAATAGTATATGTATCTAAAACAAAGAAGGCATTGTAGTTCTAAATTTTAATCAAGTACCTTTGTTAACATAGTGCAATCAAAATCAGACCAGTATTCTCAGGCTTAAGAAGCTAATCTTAAAACTTCATTTCATATTAATTTCGTTTATTTTAAGTGTATGTATGTATGTGTGTATGTATGCTGACCACTACCTAATATGCATTTGTCTTATATATATATAATATTATCTCAAGCTTATGCATATGTGGCTTACAATTAGATATGAATATTCAGAGATATCTTTCTGTGTACATATGTATACGTTTATATGTAAATATATTTGTAACTGTATCTGTGTGAATACAAATTAGTGTGGTACACTACACTCGTAATCATTCCACCAATTGAAACTTCCGAAAAGATGCTCTTTTGGTTTGAATGCTAACTAGTTTTTTACTCTCGTTATATGAGAATCCAAAAATAAAAAAGTATTGTGCAAATGTGTAGACGAATCACGTTCGTGATAGAAGTTTGACTAAATTAAATTTAAATATTATATAAATATTTAAATATACTCGTAGTAGATGATTTCATAAATGTTTAATAAAAATACTTTTAAATATAAAGAACTTATTTATGCCGCCATTCACAGTGCTTAAGTTCTCAACTTTAGTTAATGAAAGTAAAAAGTGGTGCTCCAACTTTTCATTTAATGAGAGAGAGAGAGAGAGCGCGCGCGTAAAAGAGAGTACCATATTGTCCAAATGAATCACAATCATCATGATCACCATCATTTTCATCATTATGATCATAAAGTGTACCAGCACAATTCGCTCAATTCACTGCTTTGTGCTTAGCTTAGTGCTTGGTGCTTGAAAGCAAGTTGGTAACTTGCGCCTGCTTGGTGGCTTGGTGGCTTAGTGGTAGGTTTAGCTTTTAGTTTGTGTGTTGGCCTTTCTCGGTTAGACAGTTCACGAAGCATCAGTGTTCAGGTCGGCATGCATGTATTTGTGAATTTTCCCAAGAGTGTAGATACAACATACTCTGCTCTGGCAGTGCCTGAATGTATTAGTTGCTCCAGCTACTGCTTGCTTGCTCGTAGTATGTACATATTTATGTGAAATTGTTGAAGCCCTTGATTTTAAGCACCAGATACGTTTATATTAGTTAGTTAGTCAGTCTTCGCAAGACGTTCCGTGATCGTTAACGTGATTCTTGAAAGAATACGGCGTTTAGTTCAAGTATTGAATAAAAAGTTTATATGGCTTGAACACAAAATTTTTGCGGTGAAAAAGAAAATCTTGTTTTAAAATATTGCAAATGCATATTGTGAAGCATGCAATTGGAATTTAATGAGATTTTCAGTGAATAACAAAAAAAATTAGTGTGAAAAGAGAAAAATCTCAACAACAACCGAAAGAAAAAAGAAAGTATTCCAAAGATATAAAAATGTTTATGAAGTTTACATACAGAAAAGATACTTCAATTCCATAAATTTAACAACCTTTAACAATTAAATCAACTGGAATCACAGTGATATGCATTCAATGTATAGGAAATTCATGCAATGATAATTACTTGAAATGTGAATAACTGGAAAATCAGCAGGGGAAAATTTCGAAATTTTGCATATTTTTCGAGACGACGACGACGCGCTAATGTGGGTTAGGGCTAAATGCTAAAATAAGCAAAGTGAAGTAAAATAAAATAAAGAAGTGAAATAAGAAGATCCATACACATACATACATACATATTTACATACATACATTTACACACACTCGTGTATTCATGCATACTCACACTTGTGAATGTAAATAAGCCAAGTTAGTTAGTTATTGCAATAAAACTGCGCGCGACCACCACCAACACGGAGGGAAACCTAACGGAATAATGCTACATTAAACAAAATGTTTTTAGCCCTAATACAACTTAAAAAACAACAACAAACAACACCAACAACAACCTGCTGCTGCCAGTGCCAGTGCCACCGCTGCGACGTAAAATGGAACCCTCATATGATCACGAACATCCACATCATCTGCTAACAAATTACAAGTAATATTTACATTTTTCCCATGGTAGACGTTTTTTATTTATTTTTTTGTTTTTGTGTTTAATTATACCCAACTGAAGCGTAGATACATATCTTTGAGATAATAACCATAATGAATGAAAATGTAGTTGTGAAGAAATATTTAAGTATACATGTACATAAGTATATACTACATACATGCATACATAACATATATGTGTCTTAAGTATATAAAATGTACAAACACTGGATTTTCACGTTCAAATAAACGGACAGAAAGATATACAAAAGTATAGATACATAGATGTACTAGTTAGGTTACAATCATACAGACAGACAGGCAGATACAGCTCGGCTTTATAGACGTGAGAAGTAAAGGTGGCTCCATGTATGGTTATATTGCCTTGTGCGGGCGAATATACATATCCACGTACAAATTATACATATACATAACTGCATTTGTATGTATGTATGAATGTTTTTTATGTACATACATATAATATATATATACGAGTACGTACATATATATTCGCAAAATTTAAGTATTTTATTACTTTTTATTTGTTTTCAACAATTGGTCGAGTGGAAAGTTAACAAAAATGTTATTTGTATACATTTTTTTTTACAATAAAAATGGTATTTAAAGTTTAATGAAAAAGTGTTAAATGTTGTTAATTAACTAATTTTTGTAAAAACCAAACAAAACAAAAAAATAGATTACAAATATAGAATATTTATTAAATATAGAAAAACCAAGAAAGGCTGAGTCATTCGTCCTTAGTTTACATTTACAATATCTTACTATTATGAATTTACGGTTTAGTTAACCCTTTATCGGATTTCCGCATAAATATGTTATGCTAATTCTAAGTGGCTGCTGCTTATCGACCTCTGCATATTCCTATATTTCACGTAGTCCTGGTTTTCAATCATAAGTCAATCAATATATTACTCAATTATCAATTTCTCAAAAATCTACGGAGTTACGATTTTAGGAATAGAAATAGGCTTTTCCCCCATTTCTATTGGTTGCACAATAAACTACACATTACATACCTTTTGAACTGCTTTATAGTAAATATCGATCGGATATTCTATTTGACAAGGATTTTGAAATAAATTTGATTAGGGTTGAGAAAGTGAGTACTCATATGTACTTATATAATTCACATCTTGTATGTACTTATGTGCGTATTTAGAATTTTCTTTTAAATTTAATTCGTTCTACCGCAAAGTAGAAAATTAGATTAAAGCAAACTTAAAATTATGTGAAACTGTTGCAAGTGCTCAAAAAGACTAGTATCTATTTTATACGTGGTTGAAAATTACAAGATTTGAATTTACCGCAAAAAAAAATTATTCAGCCGACGGTATTTGAAAATATGATATACTCCACCAAGGAAAGCCAATTTGAATGTGAAATGTTCATATATGAAACATATTTAAGGCATATTCCGATGAAAATTAATATTGGAAAGCCACCTAATGTAAAAGCACTATGAAGGATATAGATATAGTATATCTTTTATACAGGATTTTCACACATAAACCAAATCAAACATTAAACATAAGGGATTTTCAAGCATAAGACTATGCAGGTTGGTCATGGACTTGCAAAGAATCGGCCTATATAGGCAAAATATTTGATTGACAAGACGTTCTACACAAGATTCTAAACACCAGCCTAATGTAAGTTGATTACGGGCGTCGTACATTTTTTTTGTGGATCGTCCATTTACTCTTTATGCAATGTTTTTTATTCAACAATATACAATAATTGCACACATATCTACCAAAATTAAGTAAGCTGATAATTGAAGGATACAAGTATACAATTGTTTCGAAAATGTATTTGAGAATTAATATACAAAAATCTTTTTTTTTAAGTTTTAGAAAATAAAATTATTTTACTTAAATCTATAAAGGCCCTAGGTAAAAATTCTGTATTGGTTCTTAATAGAGGCGGGATATTGATAAAAACTGAAGATGTATATTGGCTCAAACTTAAGTATGTCTAACTTGGTACCAGTTAGGGCCATATTACAAAGCGTAACATTTAATCTGGTGTCAATTCTTGGGCTCTGGTTCAACCTAGGGTATCCCATAAAGGTCCTATTTTCCACCTAGATTCATTTCCACACGGTATTTAAGTTCCAGTTTCATAAAAATTACCAAAATCAAAATACCAGGCGAGAAGGTACTTAAATTAACAGAGGAAAATATTAACAATCGAATATCTTCTTATTAAGAATAGATACAAAGAGTCTCGGGCAATTATATATATACAATATGCATGTATGTATTGTAAATACATACATACAAATCAACTTTTCAACTTTGCTCTTCAACTTTTTTAGGTTACGCTGCCCTTTTAGCTGTCATTCGATTTTATGGAACCCTTACTTAAGAATAAAATCGTAAATAAAATAAAAGTTTGTCTTTAGAACTTTCAACCTGTTTCAATTTAGTACTTACTAAAGTAGCAGTAGCAATTTCAAAGTACTGTAGTTACATAAATTGGAAAATTAAGTGAAAACATAAAATATAATAGTTACATGAATTTTTAAATTTACTGCCTCTTTTAGAAATAGAACATATTCCCGCGGAACTCTTTGAAAAATCTATTGATAAATCATGACGGCAATCATGGCCCCAGTTAGGGCCATATCACAAAGCGTAACATTTCATTAACAAGTCAATATCTTCTTATTAAAAGTAGATACAAAGAGTCTAAGACAATTAGACCAGTGCTCTTCAACCTTTTTCGGCTACGGTGCCCTTTTAGGTGCCACTCGATTTTGTGGAACCCTAACTTAAGAATAATATCGTAAATAAAATAAAAGGTTCGTGTTTAAAACTTTAAAAGTGTATCAATTCAGTAGAAACTAGCAGTAACAACTTCAAAGTACTGTAGTTACATGAATTGGAAAATTAAGTGTAAACATAAAAATATAATATGTAGTTACATGAATTTTAAAATTGACTCACTCTAGGTGTCAATTCCCGGGGAGAACTTGGAAAAATTGGCGGATCCCCGAAGCTCAATAGAGCACAAGTTGAATACAAATGTTCTAGCGTAACTACGCTATTAAAGTTATATGGTTTATCACCGTTCTTTTTTTGATTTAAAATTGAGTAAATTGTGTAAATTTTATCAAGCTAGTATTTTTTTAATTTTTTAAGTACTTTAACATAATCTTAATAAATTTTGAAATTATCACAGTTTCTTTTGCTTCTTAAGTAAAACTTGAAAGGGTTAACTTTCTAAACTACTATCTTCAATCATCACAACTTGAAATAAAATTAGCAACCGAAGCAGGGTTTAACAATAGTGCGGGGTAAGGGTTACACAAAAATAACACCGATCGCAGATCAAAGCCGATCAAAGCATTTATAAAAGTAGCACTAGCTTAAACAGAATATTATAGTAAAAAATGTTGCGACACATTTTATTTTTAATGTAAAATGACCTGCATGCCTAGTTTCTGAATTATAAATAAAACGTAAAAAAATTAAAGGTGAAATGGGCTTATAATTTTTTTTTTTAAACTTGCAAAGAAAAGAAAGGTAAATGCAAGTAGCAGTGGCGCAAATTTTAAGGAACGAGTACGGCAGATCCAAATCGAGCTATCGCTTTGGTCGCGCTTCTTGCTGTTATTTACCAGAAATTCACCAACCAGCCGGCCTTATTCTAAAAGTGATAAATTGATATTGAAGACGAACTTTTTGTAATACTGTTCGCCAATGTACCAAAATCATGCGAAAGTCTATTCGACGAATGATAATCTCGAGATGAGCTGCATAAATTAAGTTAAGTGAAAATTTAATTGGAAGAAAAAAGTAAGCGTAGAAAAAAAAAATTTTGCGTTTGTAGTTAATAATGTAAAATTCCATAATGGATATTCTAGCAAAATAGACTATTAAATTAACAAGTTTAATGGAAAAAGTTAAAAAAAATTAATATTCTGTAAAATATTTTCGATTTGTGGAGTTGCCACCCCAGTCTACATCAACAGAGCCGACGATAGGAATAGCTTCATATCTAAGAAAATAACAAATTTTAAAAAATTTTAAAAATTTTAATTTCTAGTTAAGATAAAAAACTATGTATAATTACATTTTCCTTCTTTGTAAAAAATTAGGAATGATTATCAATAAATGCACATTTTTCGCAAGTTGTTTTCCACTCAAAAGCCCGTTTTAATATTCATATTTACTTTACTTTTAATGGCACAACAGCCCATGGAGGGCCTAGGCCGAGCTTTTCGCATCCACTCATGTTGTGCGTGTTATATTTCTACATTAATGGAAGGGACCTACAGTTTAATGCCGAATCCGAACGGCGAAGTGAAAAGCTTTTCATAGCAATTTTTACTCTTGTAGGTTTGCCATTGCCTGACAAGAGGTGGTGCCGTGTATTTTTTCTACTTTTTTTTTTATTTTTTTTTATTTTGCCTGTGCCGAGATTCCCACCCCGGACACTCTGCGTAGCAGTCCAACGTACTACCACTACGCCACAGCGACCACTGTTAATATTCATATACCTGTCCCTAAATTAGCATGGTGCTCGAATTACACGAATTTAAAATTTTAACAAAATATGAAGAAGTTTATAAAAAAATCCGCCGAAGTAAGAAGAAAGAAGAAAGTATAAAGTAATAAGAAAAACATGTTTTGAATATTTTTACTAATGAAATTATAGCCGAAAACATGAAGCATCAATGTGCTATTAAAAATGTTCACAAAAATTTGGTGGTTCTTCATGTTTTCGGTTCCCTTTATTTAATTGCAACATTTTGTCTTTGTTACTAAAGATTTGAACATCATTGTAAAGGTTTTTTTTTTAAATAAACGTATTTTTTTTAAATTGATTGAAAAATTGGCTTGATAGTTCATCCAAATATTTCGGAAATTAGAGACAATTCAGCTAATTCAACGCCTGATTGGTGATAAGTGATCCTGAAAAAAATCGAGCATGTTACTAGAAAACCTAGCTACTAAAATCGCCCAAAATTTGTTGTTTTTACAAAAATAAATCAATTTGCAATCTGTATAACATATTCTGTGATATGGGAAAAATATGTAATACTTTGATACTTTTGAGCTATTAATGATCAAATTACCCAATTAATGGATAAGTTGTGTAACCTATAACTACATAAGGAGTGAGATCGAAAAAATTTTACCCATATATAAAACTCAATAATTTTTAAACGATTGATCTTAGAGTTTTGATTTTTTTTTATTTAATTGATAATATTTTACAAATTACAGAAATATATAACTTTACATATCTAACCACTATTTATGAACTCGTGGACCTTTTTTGGTAAGCCTTCCATTGGAGATTTGATAGTTGTTTCAGACACCTTTTTGGAGCAGTTTGCCCATCTCCTTTTTTTTTCTTTGTTCTTCGACATTTTTTCGAGCATCATCATAAAAATTTTGACCCGGAAGCTGCGTAAAATCTGCCAGTACATACGTTTCATCGTCCATTATGCAACATGAATATTTCTGCATGAAATTCGCTTTTAATTTCCGAGCCCTACTTTTGGCGTCCAAATTTCTTGCAGCATTCCTGTCTGGAACTTTTTGGACTTTGTATGATTTCAAACCTGCATTGGCTTTAACTTTTCGCACCAAATAGTCAGAGCACTGGTCTAACCGGGCAGCTTTGCTAGCAGATGTGTTTGGAGATCTTTTCAATATGCTTTCTATTTTCTTGGCTTTCCCAATATCATGTGGTCCTTGTTTTCTTCCCGAACCAGGTTTCCTATCTATGGTCAAATCCTCCTGAAACTGTTTAATAACATTGGAAACAGTTTGACGGCAGACCTTCAATTCTTTGGCCCATTTTTTGTAGACCAATTTGGAATTTTTTGAAAACTTTTAATAATTGTAAGACGTACTTCTTTTTCTTCACTCATTTTGATCAAAGTCACAATAAAGAAACATGTTTGTCATTAAAAATAATAACTAACATTTTTTTCAAAGATAACTAGATCAAAGAAATTTTAAAATTTTACACCCAAAAAAATTATTAGGTAAAACGTGTGTTAAGATTTCTTCAATCTCACTCCTTATTATAATTATATAAGTATGTTGATACTTAATTTTCCTATTAATGTAACTACAGTACTTTCATGTTGCTTCACTGAGGTAAAAATGCTGTTATATTAAACGGAAAGTACATTAAACCATAAGATTTTGCTATTAAGCCCCATCTAAAAGTGAATACCGTTAATTTAACGGACATGGTGCTGTCATTATGACATTTTATTATGATATTTTAAATCTAACAGTGGAAACTGTTAAAACAACGGTAGAACTATTGTCTTGGAAATAAGACTGGCAACTATAGAAACGAAGTAGAATTCCATCGTTTTGAATACAACAGTACTATAAAATGATTGAAACTATTACTTTGCAATTAAGAGCGGAACTGTTAAAATAAATACATATGGTATAAGGCTGTTGGTATAAAAAAAAGTACGTAAGTTTCTTTTTTTAATTTATATGTATTTATTCATATTTATTAATTCTAAAATAATATTAGGTAACATTCGCTGATTCAAATCAGGATGTATGTATATACATAATATATAAGTATATATTTTTATTTTTAAATATTGATCAATTTTTGTTTTGGCGAAAATATCAAACATTTTGCTTCAAATAAACAGAAACTATATTATGAAAATTGACACCTTTGTAAAAGAAAAAGCTATTATTTTTTGTTGATACATTTAACACACATTGTGTTCCCCTATGAATGCAGAGCATTGTGTTGATTGGAAGTAAGATTGATAGCGAGGAAGAAGGTGGGAGAATGATAGAGGGAATGCAATCACAGGACACCGATAAACAGAATAATAATAACCTTTTAAAGGCTTTACGTAACACACCTTATCGCAACGTTGCCACCTGTCACTTATCTATCTATGATATGAACAATGCGTGCAAGCGATTAGATATTATATGCACAATCCCTTAACGAACGTACGAATCCCAACAGACCTTCCTCTCGCCTAATACGACTGAGGGCCGTTATATTATTTCTGTGAAATAATTACGTTTATTTCATTTCCTTATTGTATTAATTAAATGTTAAATGTTATATGTTAAATTTAATTTAATCTTATACATAAAAGCAAGCCTTGATAAATATTTGGTCAGAATAGGCTCCTATATTTCTCAACGGATTTTCATGATTTTGCATTTCAATTCTTTGCACATTTGGTTAGGTTATTGTTTATAATGTTGTTTATAACCGATAATCTGACAAAAGTCGGGATTTTAATATATTATTTTGCTAATGAAATGATGTATGAAAAGATTGTACATACATAGATCATATCGTTTTCCCCAAAAAAGTTAGTGATGGAAAGTATCTAAAATTTACCCGTAAAATGCATTTTAATAAAAAAGTAAAAATTGCACCATGTTTAGTTTGAATTTGTTTTAGTAAATATATTTTGTTTCGTAGAATTGAAATGACGCTAAGTTTGTTTCTCATTTGCCTTTATCTCACTATCCCCTCACACATTTTCTGCTGTTGATATAAATATCGTGATGTATAGTATATGTATGTACATGAATATGGTATAATTGCACATTATGAATATGATCACATTGGACGATAGTGCTGTGTGGCCGACCAAGATAAAAGGAAGTGTAAAGCTTCGAATACAAAGTTTTGTTATATGGCACGTCTTAAAAAATTTGTTTTTTTTTTGGCATGGTTGTTTGTTAGTGCCGGACAGCTCAGCTCAGCTATTTAACAATAATAAAAATTATGTGTCGATGATTAGGCTCACAGATGTGTTATGTGAAAATATAGAATTTTACTAATACAAACCAAATGTGGTATAATGTTTAAGAGAATGTTAACGTTTGCAATTGTTTTTAAAAATAACCGAAACTTTATGATCTTACTACAAAAGGAAACTTTTTAAAAATAAAAACAATATGTATGTAATTTAAGGTATTAAGTGTAGAATATTCTAGTAAATATTTCTAGGGGACTCACAAAATTATTCCACGTTTTATAGCTTTAAAATTTTGTTCACGTTTTAGAATAGTCAATGGAAGAAGAAAGAATGTTCACATTATCGTGCGCTGACCGTATTTGCTTTACAATGTGAAGATGTCATCTGTTAAATTTCGAAGCACTTTCTACCGATTTCAACTACGCCATAATTTACTTTTTTTGATTAATGACTAGCAAAAACTGCGTGTAGGTGAAGGCCTGGAAAACCAGTAACACGCTTTCAAATAAAATTTCACTGAACACATCTGTGAGCTTACCCATACTTATGTACATATGTATGTATGTACATATATTATAAAATAGCAACCCTCTATGTACATATATAGGATTCAAAAGTTTTGCATGTGTTTTGTGTCATTACATCCACGATTGACAACAAATGATAAAAAAATTTATATGTACACATGTTTGGGAGCTAATAAATTCACGTTTTGAAGTAGCTTGAAGTAGATTGTCGTATAAGCGGAAAAATTTCAAAAATTAACATATAAACTCTTACTCTAAAGCAATAATATTTAATACCCTGAGTTGGGCTCGTTAATCAATAAATTGATTTCGTTAACCTAAACACAGTTAATCTAAAATTTAATTTCGTTAACGTTAAAAATAAAAAATAATATTTTTCTCCACAATCACTTAAATTAAAAGTGTTACGACTATATACATTCAACTGTGCACTAGAGAAAATTGCTATGTTTTATTTGAAAAAACAATTGCAACCGCAACTTTTTCGATCGAAAAGGCAGCATCTGTCACTAATTCCGAGGAGTTGCTCTCTAGCTTTTAAGCGACCTGTTGCTCTTCTTGCTTTTTTGGCTGAGTTAAAGCACTAAAAAAATTATCAGCAGTCTCGTTATTGCAGCTTATGCTGCATAAAATATTGGCCTCGCTCCTCGACATCGACATCATGACTTTCTTGACCGAACGCGCTAATTTTTTTTTACCTTACCGACCTTGGCAATATTATAATTCTCTAATCACATGAGCCGAAACTTGTATGAAAAGGCAGCAGCTGCTTCACAATCTTATTTATAGTTAACTGACTTCAGTTAACGGAAGAAATTTAACGGAAGTTAATAAAAACGTTAAATCGGTAACCAAAAATTTAAACTCGTTAATTAATGGTTAGTAGATTATAAGGGTGTTTTATTCGAGCCACGGTGGAGGATCGCGCAGAAGGGGACGTCCTAATCTCCGTTGGAAAGACCAGGTGCAGGGCAACCTGACTGCACTTGGCCTTATCAACTGGCGCCAGCGCGCGCATTGCAGAGGCGACTGGCGAAGCTTTATAGAGGCGGCCAAGACCGATCATCGGTTGTAGATCCAGCTAAGTAAGTAAGTAAGATTAACGATTCTATGCCAGCTCTGGTTAATTTGTTTTTAACTTTGGACTATACCATAGCATTAGCTTTATTATAAAAAGAAGAATAGGACTTATTTGTGTACAACTTGTCTCCACAAACGAGATTACATTTTGAGAAGCTTACTCTGCGTTTATCTCGAAATTTCTATTTTGAGTTTAAGCTAGTCTTCTTGAACTATAAGAATTAGCTAAGTGTATAGAGCTTGAAGAAGTATAAGCGTCGAATTGAAGAGAAATAATGAAACCTTGTTTGTAGAGACATGCTGTTTTGTTAAAAGTCCACAACTACGACTACATAAGTATGTAGTTGAACTTTTCAATTAGTGGATATTATACGTTTCCCAAAGACATAATGATTTAATTTGCATTACAAAAACACACAGACTTTCGCTTCCAACTAATTAATTAATTTCACAAATATTTTTTTTTAAGTGTACTCCTATGTAAACTTACATAGTCATAAGTTCAATACATGTATTGAGGTTCGCACATAAGTATATACAGATTTATGTATGTGTGTATATGTAAATATGCATAAATGAATATATCTAACTTGTTATTATTACGGTGTTATGAGAATTAGGTTTCAACAACAAGGCTAACTTCGTTGACGATTAAGCGAAAAGCTATTTCAAGCCTCTCACTTACTTCGTTTGGCTAATTATGTATTTTTTCCCCCCTCTATCCGAATTGGGTAGAAAATTTATCCTCATATGCTGGTAAAAATAAATTAAATAAGAACAAATTAAAGAAGAGCCGATAACAGAAGAGGAAAAAGAACGAAAATAGTTCTGCAAAGTTGATGATTGGTGCTTATTGGTCAGCTATACAAACATAAATGTACGAGTATGTATAGATAACACGGCGCTAAGTTATTTAAGTACATCACACCTGGTTACTAGCTATGTATTGTATGTATATGTATATACACGTCTCGCATACCTATACTGCCTTCAAACGTATAGTCGTGTATGTATATGTGCAGGCATACGAGTATGCTATAGTATTAATAGCCACTGATGCTGTGTGCTCTACAGACTGGTTTTCTTCTTTCTATAGTTAAATACGACCTGAGTATACCTATGGGCAACATTTGTGCGCTTAAGCAAATGTAGCCAATGAACTGCAACTAGAACTGTGATGCTGCTCATTTATGGACACACCCACTGATATTCCAAAATGGTTTGTTTATCATACCATTACATTAAGCAGCAGCCAAATTGTTGTAAGCTGTAAGTTTTATTTGCATTTTATTTCAGTTATTTAAAATTGTGAAATAAGTTTTTAGTTAAGCACTTATGTATAAGAACTGAAAAATCAGTTTCAAAAATGAATGGTAATTGCTAAGTAAAGGTTATTCCATATCAATTTACTGCCCAAAATTAAATTGTGGTAAAATATTTATATTCGATTTCTTTACCGTAAATTAAACTATACGTAAATTCAAATGTATCGAGGTTAACCCTAACGTATATTTTACATCTATAGAGAACATTTTTAGTGACGTTTCATGGATTTCTATGAAAATTTAAATAATTCTGTAATTTTTGGTCCAATCTTTATTTCCAAGGCATCATTGGAAAGGCGTAGACTGACACTAAGTATTTATTTTCGCTGCTAATTTTTTAAAGCCTATCTTATATTGATGAACATTAGGTAAGAAAAACCATGCAAGGTGGGGCAAGGTGGTAATGTCAGAATGTAAATTGGCTGCCATTTTATTAGAAATTTTGTTTCCATAGAAAGCTTATTTGAAGTTGATATATTTGTGAAATTAAGTTCTTCAATGTTGCCTTTCAAGACTTGCAAGGTTTGTTGCTCGTTTCAATTTTATTTGGTTTTTGATTTTCATCAGTACGTATATGGCGTACGCGTGACAGTAGAAAGTGATCACAATCCGTTGGAATCATTATTTGAAAAACCTCTTTTTAAAATTCCAGCTTGCTTACAGAGATTTGTGTTACGTCTATTAATATACAATATAAAAGTCGTTTACAAACCGGGTAATTATCTTTATATAGCAGTAACACTTTCCAGAGCTCCTCTTAAGGAAAATACGTTACTAGATTTAAATCAAGAAATCGATTTGCCTTCTAAGTTTATTATGCCTCAAAATAATTTACCAGACATCGCTGTTGAAAAAATTAGAAAAGCTACAAAAGTAGATTAGGTATTTAAAATTTTGTTAAACTGTATTAAGAATGGATAGGCAAAGGATAAAAGGATAGCAGATGAAGTTTTACTTCCATATTATACTATAAGAAACGAAATAGTTTACTTATGAATAATCGCATACTAATTCCAAATGGTCTAGGGCGAGAAATGTTGTCATATCTACATGAAGACATTGTAAAAATTTGGCAAGAGAGACAATGTTTTGGGCAAACATTAATAATGATATAAACATCATGGTTTCAAGTTGTGGAATTTGTAAAAAGTATAAAAATGCAAAATTCAAAAGAAGAATTAAGTATTACCCCATGAGATTGTTACCGTTCCATGGTACAAAATAGGGTGTGACTTATTTAAATTAAACATAAGCAACTATTTGTTAGTAGTAGACTATTATTCAAAATTTGTAGAAATCAACATTCTAAGTTCACAATAGCAACCAAGTTACCATATAATGAAACTCAAATATTTACTTGCAAGACATGGAATACCGGCCATTTTTATATCCGACAATGGGCCTTCTTTCAATTCGAAAGAATTTTCAGATTTGTTGTAAAAATTGGGGGATAGAACATATCACCTCTAGTCCTTACTTACCTAGGTCTAATGAATTAGCTGAACGTAGAATACAAATCATTAAAAATGTGTTATACAAATGCCAAGATGATTCATCTGACCCTTATACAGCATTATTACAATATAGAACTACATGTAAAGGCAACGTACCAAGTCCAGCCGAAATGCTGATGGGGATAATTTTAAGAACAAAGTTAGTTACCTTGTTTGTCTAAGAAGTTATACCCAAAACTGGTTAACACTAAAGAAATTATTAAGGAAATTGATAAACAAACGAAACACATGTCAAGATATTAGAATAGATCAAGAGTAAAACTTACACCATTAGAAATAGGTGAGAAAATAATGTTCAAAAGAACGCCAACATCGATATGGTACCCTGGTATTATATTGAAAGGTTGTAAAGAAGCTAAATCAAGTAGGTTCGACTTAAAAAAAACTCTCCACGCTATTTGATATCAAAAGAGGTTTCAGACAAGGAGTTTCCCTATCGTGCGACTTCTTTAACCTTATGCTGGAGAAAATAATTCAAGCTGCGAACATCGACATATCTGGCACTATTTTCTATAAGATTGTCATGCTGCTAGCATACGCTGATGGCATTGACTATTGGCACCAACAATCGAGCAGTCAGTGCAGCATTTTCCAATCTGGAAAGGGAGTCTCGTCGAGTGGGTCTAGTGGTGAACGAGAAAAAAACGAAATACCTTGTGTCAACAAACAAAGAGTCACGACACGACGTCTTGGACAAAATGTCACTGTTGACAATTGTACTTTTGAAATCGTCAAGGATTTCTTTTACCTAGGATCCAGCATTAATACCAACAATAACGTCAGCATTGAGATCAAGCCGAGATTAGCTCTTGCCAACAGGTGTTACTACGGGCTCATTAGGCAATTGCGAAGCAGAGTCTTCTCTTGACCGACGAAAATAACGCTCTATAAGTCCCTCATTCTTCCTAATATATGACGCCGAGACGTGGACATTGACCATTAATGATAAGAGGCTGCTAGGAGCGTTCGAGAGGAAGATATTGCGGAAGATCTACGGTCCAATATGCGTGGACGATGTGTATCGAATAAGGTAGAACGATGAGCTGTATGGGCTGTACGGCGATACTGCTATAGTCAAGCGTATAAAAAACCTGCGGTTTCGCTGGCTGGGTCATGTTGGAAGAAAGCGTTCCGGCTAGAAGGGTGTTTTATTCGAACCATGGTGGAGGAACACGCAGAAGGGGACGTCCTAATCTCCGTTGAAAAGACCAGGTACAGGACGACCTGACTGCACTTGGATTTATCAACTTATCAGCGCGCGCATAGCAGGGGCGATTGGCGAAGCTTTATAGAGGCGGCCAAGACCGATCATCGGTTGTAGTGCCAGCTAAGTAACTAAGTATTCGGAATAACTTAGATTATAAGAATGATGTCGTAGCAAAAGGTACTAATGATAAAGTTAACGAAAATGTTAATGAAAATATTAACGAAAATTTAAATGAAAATATTAACGAAAATTTAAATGAAAA
This sequence comes from Palloptera scutellata, assembly GCA_958295655.1. Taxonomy (NCBI): domain Eukaryota; kingdom Metazoa; phylum Arthropoda; class Insecta; order Diptera; family Pallopteridae; genus Palloptera; species Palloptera scutellata. The sequence goes on from OY282451.1 coordinate 44,702,559, forward strand.
TGTTAATTTTTATAATGATTTTAACGAAAATAGATATGTAACTAGAAGCGGCAGAACCACGAAGATATGCAGATTGAATTACTTAAAAAAGGAAGATGTTGTGAGAATGATTATCGATCATTCCTGTATTTGGTATCATAGTAAATTATACAACAATGTAATAACATACTTCATTAACACAACCCTGTAACTTCGCTTTAAGAACAACTTTATTTTAGATATTCTTCTTCTTCTTTGTTTTTATTGGCACCACAACCCATAGGCCAACGGCGATGTGAAGAGATTTTCATAGGCAATTTTTACTTTTGTAGGTTAGCCATTGCCTGCCAAGAGGTGGTGCTATGTCGAAAAATCCGGATTCGAACCCACTACCACTACACCACAGCGACCACAATGATACTTATATGAACAATAAATAAAATCAAGTCAAACATAAAACAATGTGGTTAGTGCCTTGTAAAGAGTTTGAGAGTGAAATAAATTTTTAATAAAAAAAAAAGAAATAATTAAAACAAATTCGAAGTAGAACTGATCCTATTCCAGAATCTGCATTAACAACTTCAAATTATTTGTATTATGGAATCATTTTAAATGTTGCCTCATTGAAAAGGGGTGGTTCTCTCATTTCAATCCGTTTTCGATTTAAGAATATTGAGTTTTTTTTGGGTATTTATAAATGGAGTTACGAATTCGTAGCTGTTACGATGGAATCTAAAATAGGGGGATTAACTTTATTTTAAAGTGATACTGGCGATGTGGTTTTTTTAAAGAATTTATTTACAAATAACCTTTTCCGTATATTTTGTTTTTTCCATTGGCATTTCACTTTGGTTTTTTTGTAAAATCATAGTCCGTGTTCCAAAATTCAAAAAGTGTTCACGGTAGCTACCAAGATTTACCAGGGATTGTATTATCTGTTACAGACTAACGCTTTCTCGCGGTTATTAACACTTATAGTCCTTTGTCCTGCAGATGAGACCTCTTGTAAGGTGTTGTTGTTGTTTGTAGTTCTTGATGAATCAGAAAATTATAATAACGTGGGTGTTATCGTTGATGTTCAATAATTTTTTGCTATGTTTTAATTTTTTCCTGTTGTTTGTTATTAGGACATATTAGCTGTGTTTTATTTGCCAACAAGTGCGAATAAAACGATCAAGTTGTTAACTTCTTTTTTTCTTGTTTTGTCATTCACAATACGTATATCTGTTCAATACCAGCTGGAAGCTGAACGTGATCTTTCAGCACATGAGCACAGGCATTTCGCTTCTTTATTGCGTATGTAAATAATTGGTGGAATCTGTCCTTGCGCGCCAAAAAACAATTTTTTAAAGAATTGTAACAATTTTTTTCTCCGGCGGACATTTTGACACATTTCTTCTTTGTTTTTTGCCAATCCGTTTTTCTGTTCTCATTATTAACAGTTCACAGAAACCAGGAATGGTAAAAAGTATACTAATTATATTATATATAAAATTATTAATTATTTATAATTATAAATAATCTCTTCAGGTTTTGTTTTTTTTTTCAATACAATTATCACTGCTAGTAATATAATCATAACTAGGAGTAAGTTGCAAATAAAATGCAGCTTTTATCAATGCGTGATTTCCCGTATGCACATTTTTGAAATCTTGTACTCAAAAAGAAAATTTTGTTTTTTTCTTTAATTGAATTCAATTTGTGGTCGCCGTGGCGTAGTTGGTCTGTTACAAAATCACAAAATTAGAAAAAAAAAATTTTTCTATATAGCACAACCTCTTGGCAGACAAGAGACCTACAAGAGTAAAAATTTATAAGAAAAAGGTTTTCACCAAGCTATTCGGATTCCGTATAAAACTGCTGGTCCCTTCCATTCATGTACAAAAATATAACACGCACAACATGAATGGATGCGAAAAGCTTCATGGCCGTTGTGCCAATAAAAGACAGAAAGAAAGAATTCAATATGTTAACACTATTCAAGTTTATACCAGAAATAATGTTGCTGGTGAACACTTTATACATTTAGCACGCAGGAGAAACCATTTACTCTATCATTTACTGGATTTTTGTATACGGGAATAATTTGCAGTTGAAAATTGTAAAAACCTGCAAAATGGACTAAAACTTTATAGTACAGGAACAGAGTTAATATACATACATATAATTTATGGTCCAAAGTACCAATGATAGTACCGAATAATCGGTTACCCTAATTTTAATGTTAACGTAAAATACTACTGTGGGCAAAAGTTAGTAATACTAACAAATTTTAAATTTTTCAAATTTTTTCAAATTTTTTTATTCATTCTTCCAAATCTATTTCGTCCCCTTCAAAGTAATCCCCCCCGGCCCCAATACACTTGTGCCAACGTTTTTTCCAATTCCCGAAACAGTTGTTAAAGTCAATTTCCGGAATAGCCTTCAATGCGCTTAGCGATTCATGTTTAATGTCTTCAATTGACTCAAAACGGTGTCCACGAAGCGGTTTTTTGAGTTTAGAAAATAGCCAAAAGTCACACGGTGCTAATCACACGGTCAGGCGAATAGGGTGGTTGCGGAACGATATCAGTCGAATTTTTGGCAAAATGGTCTCGTAAAACCAATGCAGTGATTTTAGAACCAATCGTGCATTCACTCTTCTTAGGCCCAAATGATGTTTTAAAATGGTTTTCACTGATCCTTCCGATATTCCAATGATGCCAGTAAGGTCTCTGACTGTTAATCGTCGATTCTCTAGCACCAATTCCTTGATTTTATTGACGTGTTGATCATCAGTTGATGTTGATGGCCGTCCTGGACGTGGTTCGTCGTCAACGCGTTCTCGACCATCTTTGAACAATTTGTACCAATCAAAAACACTTGCTCGCGACATACAATTATCACCGAAGGCCTTTTGCAACATTCTGAACGTTTCGGCACCAGAAAGTTGATTCCGCACACAAAATTTAATGGAACTTCTTTGTTGAATAATTTCACTCATTGTGAAAATCGCGTATACTAAACACTAATGATTATTTTGATGTGACATTTGGTACAGATGTCACCGACAGTCATACCAACCTTAAAAAAATAATATTTTGATGAATGGGTTTCCGCGCGAAATTTAAATTAAAAAGTCTTACTACTTTTTGCCCACAGTAGTACATGTCATCTTACTAGAATGACCTATTATTTTACATACATATGTATTCGTAATATCAAAATATTACATACATATTGTGATAATTTTATGAAATTTCAAATTAAATATTTATTTTTACATGAATATGTATGTACATATTTTTAATGATTTAGGTATGTATATCCATTTCGTACCTCTAATGTCCACATAGGGCTTAATATAAATAGGTTCCTACATATTTGTATGTCAGTATTTAGATTATAATACACTATCAGCATTAATTCACAGTGTAGATAGAACGTTACAGACGACAATGGGAGAAACTAAAGCACCAAACTAAAATTATGTCCACAAAAAGGGAAAACAGCAGCAACAACCATCGACGATTTATAAGTCAGTAAAATGTATTCAAAAACGGACATATTGACAGTCTCCCTTAAATCTTTAAAACAAAAAAAAAAAATTATAAATACAAAAAAAATTAAAAGCAACCACTAACCGGATTGCTACCAAAACACAAAGTTGGTAGTAGTAAGATACAAACGTACGTTTATTGAAAAGCCAACCGTTTTGCCTGTGGATTTAGCTTGAATGCTTACCGCAAAATTTCGTGAAGCAAGCAGTAGTAAATGGTGGCAGCAATGGACTGTATAGCCCATGAATTTCATTCTTCGGTAGACATAAATGTAAATTGGGCGCGTGCAGCTATTGTATTATCAAAGAAGGCCGCTCGTCGCGCTGCTGCATGCCGACAGACAGTGGCGCGCAATGGTATCACAAAATTTTTATACATAACTTTTAGAAGATGCGACATATCGACACATTTCAAAGCAATTCGCTTTCCAAGAATTTGAAAAATAATATACATAAATATATTCCAAAGAAACGGAACCAAATCGAAATCGTCGAAAGGATATAAGCAAAAACGCCCAATTGCAACTTACTGTCATCAATAGTATTTTGTCTAAAAATAAATAAACTAGCACACTATTAAAATATAGAAGCATGTAATTTTCAGTTTTTTTTTGCTTTTTTGCATATGTACGTGTACTAAATATTATTTGGATTAGTTGTACATCTAACATTTATGAACGTAAGCAGACACATAGACATAGGTCAGCATTGCTTTTATCTTCAATTAGCCTAATTGAATACTTTTAAAAATATTTTGTAGCATGTTTCAGAAAATAACGACCCTAACTAGCAATTTTTTCGTTTGTTGATCTCGCTTTACGGTTGCAAATTCATGCAAAAAGAGGAAGGCAGCCGGCAGGTAAGAAGCAGGAGCGAAAACATGATAATTTATTGAGGGACCAAGTGACGTTTTATATTCGTCTGCTTCAGCGCTAAATACTTCTTCTACTGCTTTGCCGTTACAAAAATGATTCCGCTGTCTTGTGTCTGCAGAGTTCCTGCAAGCAATACATGCACACAAAAAAAAAAAAACAAAAAAGTAGCAGCAACGCAAAGAAAAAGCAGTGGAACATAGCAGAGCAGAACGTTCACGAACCACGATCTCATATGACAATCGCTACAGTTCTGATTTTTAAATAGGATGCCTCCATATGCTACCCTACCTGCACTTAGTATACTGTGGCCGATAAGTTGGCAAGTAATTTTTTATAGCAGCAATGTCAACTACATAAATGTTGGCAACATAAGGCAAGCAAACAGAAAAACAAAAAAATACAAATTTAAGGAAAATAAAAGTTGCATATTCTATTATTTGGACGTCGTTCCGCATATGTCGCATTGAGCGTTGCACTTTGTTTACGACTCTGGTGGCTTCGGTGAGCACAAAGAAGGTAGCGCGCCTTTAACAAGCTTAGCTTTATACAAAGATTGCGCAGAATACTGTATGAGCAGTATAATGGAAAAGTGTCAAGGTTTTAGCATATTCCATATGAAGCTCACATCCTTTTATTTTTTCACCTATGTAGTTATTATTCTTAGTATTTACACTGGAAAAAAAGGAATATTTGAAATTTTGATGCTCCGAATTTATTGAAAATTTCGTGCTTTGTAGTCTCTTAAAATAAATTCGAAAAGACTGCATGATGAACTGACTTGTATCTGCTTTAACAATACTTTTGAACAGGTTGAGGACTTAAAAAAACATAATAACAAATATAACGAAACCATTTAAATTTTTTCCTACTACATATGTAAGTATAAATTAACTAAAACAAAATATCTATATTTGCCACCTTTTTCCAGTTCCAAGAAGTATCATTCACTGCTATCTCGAACTCCAGAATATAACCACACTCTCGATTTACATGAACATGGTTTGGCTGTCAACAGTAATGAGATATATCATGTTCGGCAAGAAAGTGAACATTCGTCATCCAGTCTACATTCTCCAATTATACAACATAATTCAAATTATGACCCAGAACATTTAAGTGACAGATCTGTAAATACAAACATTCAACAAACCCACAGTCATAATTCAGCATTATTATCACGCCCTTTCCTTGCGTCACCTTCACCCCTCATAAATACTGCAAATTTGCCAATTTTAACGAGCAACTCGTCAATGTTGAATAAATTTCTCACTCATTCTAACATGGTGGCCGTAACAATGTCACCATCGGATATAGAAGACTGTCCATCGATTGTGGACACGTCGATGTGGAATTATGAATACAAGGATGACATTTGTGCGGCAAATTGTGCTTACTTGGAACGACATAAAATGACCAACGATGTGAAATTCAGGTCCGGTGGGGCCAATCAGTCGAAATGTGCCAAAGAGACAAGAATTCGTCGACCAATGAATGCATTTATGGTATGGGCGAAAATCGAAAGGAAGAAATTAGCAGACGAGAATCCTGACTTGCATAATGCTGATTTAAGCAAAATGTTGGGTTCGTACCTCGTTATTTTATTTGTGTGTACGAAATGTATAGGTATATGTGATTTATAAGTTTTGTAAATTTTTACAGGAAAAAAATGGCGATCTCTAACCCCACAAGATCGGCGGCCTTATGTAGAGGAAGCAGAACGACTTCGAGTTATTCACATGACCGAACATCCGAACTATAAATACCGTCCACGACGAAGAAAACAATCGAAACTGCGTACAATACCACCTACTTCAAAGCAAGAACAAAATGGAGCCCAACAGCAATCAACTGTAACAAAGCCGTCACAAAAACCAGATGCTTCATCAACTATGAGCTATATTTCAGCTACGGCAGTAGATGAGAACCAGTCATCACATTTTCAAGGACAGAGTAATACGACCATTTATGAACAAGCGTTGAGATCTAATTACTCACCCAGCTCTATCGATTGCTATAGCAATCCTGATACGACGGATAACATGGATTCGTTAAACTGCACATCTTCTGCTCAAAGCAATGAACAAGCAGCTGCACGTTTCGGGAGTCCAACACTCTCAAAACACACCAGTAAATCCAATAATCAGACACAACGATCCGCAAAGGGGCGACACACGTCAAATTCAAATATACAGAAAGATTCGGCAGGAAAGGACCTTAAATCGATAAATGAAGATATGAAATGCCAACAAAATATATATCAAACTTATCCGCTAGTGTCTACCTCAAAGGCAATTGTAGCAGCTCGAGGCATGTATGTTACATGCAACAATCGCGGTCTACTTGATCATGGGCATTCCGTGAAGGGTACTTTCTATCCACCTATATCAACATTAGAAAATGAACCTTTGAGAGTATCATCATCAAATGTTCCATCGTCCTCAAATACAATGCACAGTACGTCTTCCGAGCTTTCAAATTATCAGCCTGTACATCATCAACATCAGCAACAGCAAGAAATAAACAGCGCGTCGCCTGACACATGTATTTCGAATAGAATGAACCACATTGTCTCATCAAGTGATTACTTAAGTCCATCTAATTCCTATGGCCAAAATTTAAATTACGAAGAGTTCTTACGCTATCCGCAGCAAACTACTGATACCGATTTCTCCGCAGTAGTCTGTGAAAATAACATGGCAGAAGCAGCCAAAAGCAATAATGCAAATCTAAAATTTTCAAAATATCCCGACACAAATCATAATTATGACGACTACGAAGCCTACAACAATTCAATGGTTGTTTCTGCCGCAGCCAGCACCAGTTATTATACACAGTTGCCCTACGCACTGGCCACAAACACATGTGCAACATCACAATTGACATTTCCCCTACAATTGGCATTGCCATTGCAGCAAACGTCATCGGTATACGCTCATCACCATCATAGCCAACCTCTTCAAAGTAGTTATTTACATTACAACCATTTTATTGGAGCAACAACAACAAATTCGTCTAATGTCACCGTAGAACATAACGATGCCATCAACACTAATCTTGTTCAACAGAACGTACCATTGATCCCTACACCCACCACATCGCAATCGCAGCTAACGCCTCCGACTGTTAGCACCGCAATGGCATATCCCGCGAATGTCGCAAATGGAAGCAACAGCAGTGGAAATAATGGGGAAATGATTTTTGAAACTCGCAAAGATGACGAGATCAGTAATATTTTAGCAGGTGTAAGGAAGACCTGTTACAGTAATTAAATGTTATTTATCGATGAATTATTGTATTTGAAAAAGTTGGTTTATGTATTGTAATTGATTTAGTAATACGAAACGGTTAAGGTCAATCTCACCCCGTGAAGTGCACTCTCAGTAAATATTTCACACAGTAAATGTATTTAAAATAAAATTTAAGTATTACAATAAAAAATATATAATTATGTAAATGTATTAAGGCATGTGTGTATGTTAATGTTTGAAGAAATTTAATAAAAATATAATATACGGATTCTCTTTATTCTATCAAATCTATCCAAATCTTAAGTAAAACAGTTAAAGTTTGTATTCAATTTGCCATAAGGCCAAAATAGCGATAAATAAGTAGATACTTAGACATATTCCGGAATATTTAATTAAGTTTCGGTATTAAATAAAAACTAATTTCTGGAATTTTCACAGAATGGTCGGTGCTTCGAGGTATTCACAATTAAAGTTTGTTATTTACGTGGTTAAAATGTATATTAAAATTAATATAAATTGATTAATAATTTAGTTGGCACTATAACCGATTATCGGTATTGGCCGCCTCGGGGCGCCTTTTTCCATTTGTTGAACATGACCCAGCCAGCGAAGTCGATGGATTTTTATGCACTTGACTATGTCCGCGAATAGCTCGTACAGTTCACGGTTCCATCTTATTCGTTTCACATCGTCCATGCATTTTGAAGCATAGATCCTACAGACTATCCTCCTCTCTAATGCTCCTAACAGCCTCTCATCATTGGTGGTCAATGCCCAAGTCTCAGCGCCATACATTAGGACGGGAAGGATGAGGGATTTATAGAGCGTTATTTTTGTCGGTCGAGAGAGGGCTCTGCTGAACCCATAGCAGCACCTGTTGGCAAGAGTTCATCGCCTGACATTATTATTTGTGTTAATGCTGGACCCTAGGTAAACCAAACTCTTGACGACTTCAAAAGTATAATTGCCAATAGTGACATTTTGTTGAAGACGCGGTGACTCTTTGTTTATTGACACAAACTATTTCGTTTTGTCCTTGTTTACCACTAAACCCACGCGACAAGACTCCCCTTCCAGATTGGAGAATGCTGCAGTGACTACTCGCATGTTGGTGCCAGAGATGTCAATGTCATCAGCGTATGCTAGCAGCGTGAAACTCTTGTCAAAGATAGTACCAAAGATATCGATGTTCACAGCTCGAATTATTTTCTCCAGCATAAGAACAAGTCGCACGACAAGGAATCACCTTGTGTGAAATCTCTTTTGGTATCAAATGGCGCGGAAAGGTCTGTCCCAATTTACACTGCGCTGGTGGTGTCGGTCAGTGTCATTTTTCAAAAACGAATGAGCTTTGTAGGGATACCAAAATCAGACATTGTAGCGGACATGTGATCCCAAGTGCTGTCGAAAGCGGCTTTATAATCGACGAATAAGTGACGGGTGTCGATTTGTTTCTCTCGGTTTTTTTTCCAGGATTTGGTGCAGTGTGAATATCTGCTCGATGGTGGATTTACCAGGCTAGATTGATAAGGTCCAAACAGTTTGTTGACGATTAGTCTTTCACACAGTACTCTCGATAGAACGTTATATGCGATATTAAGAAGGCTTATCCCACGGTAGTTGGCGCAGATCGTGTGAAAAGGGTTGAGGGGTTCAAGGAAAGTTTAAATAGTCGTAAAGGAAAAGAAAAACATATACGTTCTTATAATAGTTATTAAAGTTATAAAAATGATTGGGGTGTACCTTGTTCCAACTCATTTTTCCTTCTTGAATAGAATAGCGGCGTCTGGTAACGGCTTCTCTAAGGTTCGTTTCACGATTAGTAACAAAACTCTTCTTCTAAACTTAACGATAGGAAAATCGAGCTGGTAAGGATTGCGAGGATTACAAAAAATGGATTGGGCAGAGTACGCTGAGCTTCCAAAGAATTTTGACAGGTCATCCGACCATATTCTGCATAAAAGCTCGTGCATGCGTTTTGTGACCCCTTCGGCTACAATCTTTAACAACTCAGCAGGCAGGCCATCTGCACCTGTAACCTTATTGTTTTTCACCCAAACGTTTCCGGAGCAAATTCCCCAGTGGTGGGATTATTGCCGTCATTGCCATTAAGCAACAGCGAGAAGTGCTCCCTCCATAACCTCATAATACCGTGGACATTAGTCACCAGATTTCCATCTTCATCCAATAAGCAGGAAGACCCCGGTCTTCAAACCGTTAGTCAGTAGTTAAATAGATTAATTCGTTAAATGAATCAATTGGAAAATGGCTATTTCAAAGTATTTTGCGCCGGAAAATCGATTTTTGATGCTTATTTTTAAATTTTTTACAACGGTTTTTGTGTGAAATACTTTAATAAATAAATACCAAACCAACAAATTCTATTTACGAATATCTCAAAACACAGACCGATCTGTGATAATTCCAAAAATTAGTTTTCTTTTTCTTATTCAAGCTTTCCAAACCATTATTCATTCAATACCGAGAGAAAAAGTCATAATAGCACTGGTAATTTCTGAATTTTGATGGCCAAAAAGTCGGAAAGTCCATGCTGGTTGTTTTCTTTGATATTTTTGTGGTAAACTAAATCATTTTGAAAATTACCAAAACAACGCAAACTCGAGACTTAAAACCAAAGTAGCCGCAAAAAACTGACTGAATAAAACTGACTTTATATATGAGATCAGCAGCCTTCTTTATAGGCATATAAATTTTTATAAAGATCTCGGAACTCCTTTCACTTTTGTCCATTGCAGAAGCCTATCTACGCCACTGGCACACATATATTTATGTGTTCATATTTCAGCAAAACCGAATCGGTCCAAACCAGCATCCAATCTCTATACAGCGGCTGGTACACTTATCTTGACGGTACAACTATGATGTAAAACGTCATTGAGATTATAACAAGCAATATTTGTTATAACAGCAATAAAATGTTATATATACAATTTTTAGGACATGCGCAAATATTTAATCTGTACTAAGAAGCTTTCATTTCGTTTTGAAACACATTGGAGTTAGTTGAAATTTTATTCGTTATATAAAATAATCGTAATTTAAATAATTTTTATTAAATACACTGCTTAGATTCACAATTAATTGATACAAAGAAGGAAATACTTCAAGTAAATATACACCCAATTAGCGGCTAAGGCTACATTTGTAAAAATATATTTGCGTAAAGTTCATATACTCGATTTGGATCACCATTGATTTTTTTTGCCAAACATGATGATACCATTTCAATAATTGAGCAAAGAAAATTCGCAATGAAAATTTTGTACAAAATATTGTGTAAAACTCAAAACCATTTCTGGATAAAAAGGCAATGCCATCTATTTTATGAATAGAGTTTTATGTATTGTGTAAAATAGAAAGAAAGAAGGAAATTTTCATCTAAAAGCATAAAGAATACAAAATCAATACGCTCAAGTACATTATTATCTTAAAACCACTTTGATATCACCACCGCCACCTTCGTCACAACAATCGCCGTCGTCATGTCATTCATTACCAAATTGAAGTCAACACCATTGCCACCATTACCACCCTTTAAAAATATATTAAATGTAGCCGTGCAAACAGCCCGACAGTTTCAAGCCGAGAAGAAGGACTACGAACAGCCAGGAGGAGAAAATAGCACTGCATCACAACAGAAAAAGTTTACCCCGCACACGCAGGGCATGTTCAATGCGGAAGACGGTAATTTCGATGGTAATGAACTACATTCAGATCATATTTGAAAATTGCAATATTTGATTTTTATTTCGTTTGATATTTTAACATATAGTGAATAAGCCACCAGAAAAGGCGACTGAGTTAAATCCTTTCAGAAATCCAAATGGATGGGTGGACAATGACAATGGCGACTATAAAACTGAGGAATATCAAAACACCTCATTCGTCGCAAACGAATACGATGGCAGATATCAGCAAACAGACGGATTTAGGTAATATATAATTATTTTTGTTTAGAATATGTGCCCGTATCAGCAGGATTATTTTAAAAATATTTCTTTTCATACTCGTATATATTGCTCCATCCGTGCAAGACCGTAATTTTTTCGAGTTAAGAATACAGATATAACAGTTATTTAGTGCTTTATATTGTGTAAAAAATCATAACTGTATCTTTTGAACTCTTTACATGAGAAGAGTATATGTCGTTATCAATTGTAGGTAGGAGGCAGCAGGTAAATTGATAAGTATAAAAAGTATAGTATGTTTTTTGAGATGTGATGGTCGTGCAGGGAAGGAGCAATATTTTGTCCGGCGAAGACTTTCCTTTTATTAGAGGAAATCATGATTATTTACAACTTCACAACAGTTACTTATTATGCCCGTAAACAAATATAATTCGCACAATATGAATGGGTGCAGAATGCATTTCTATGTCCAAAATATATAGTTCACAACAGACTAAATACAATGTATGTATGTATAATAAATTCTGTCTAAGTATATAAAACGAAAACCATATTGATAATGTCAAGAAGTATGCACTGAATTTTGACAAGCAGAATAATGTGGCCAGAATTGTTTGCAGCCACAATTTCGAAAAGCAGAGTTTTGATTTGCGAATTTTGATCAGACAGAATATTGAGCCTAACCCAAAGCTTCTATCCCTTTCTTACTGCCTTACTTACCTTACTCTTTCTCTAGCACAGTCTTTGGTTGAGGCTTTCTTTGAATTATAACTGTCATTAAGACTAACTGCAGTGTTCTCAGTTGTCTGAAAATTTCGCTGCAATCTGATATAAGAAAATTTATTTCGAACTTCCAAACGTTTAAGAACATCATAGATTTCATCTTTTTGTATTTTCAGGCAAGGCAGTGTTGCATCCGAAGGAAGTTCATTCGTTTGTGAAGGTGAAGGTGGCGGTGGATCTAAAATCGACGAATATCAAGCAGCTTGGAATGTAACAAATGCCATTCAAGGAATGTTTATTGTATCACTGCCTTTTGCGGTGCTTCATGGCGGATATTGGGCTATTATAGCAATGGTCGGAATCGCATATATATGCTGCTACACGGGGAAAGTATTGGTGCAGTGTCTGTACGAACCAGATCCAAATACCGGCCAGTTAGTACGAGTACGTGAAAGTTATGTTTCCATAGCCAAGGTGTGCTTCGGTGCCAAAGTAGGTGCACGTGCTGTCAGTATTGCCCAACTTATTGAATTACTGATGACATGCATTTTGTATGTAGTTGTATGTGGTGATTTACTAGCGGGCACTTACCCGCAAGGTTCTTTTGACTCGCGTTCGTGGATGATGTTTGTGGGAATATTTTTATTACCAATGGGATTTTTGAAGTCACTTAAAATGGTATCGACACTCTCTTTTTGGTGCACAATGTCACATATCGTCATCAATGCCGTTATTCTTGGGTATTGTATTTTGCAAATAGGTGACTGGGGATGGTCAAAAGTACGATGGAGCATAGATATGGAAAACTTTCCCATCTCATTGGGTGTAATCGTTTTCTCGTATACATCGCAAATATTCTTACCCACACTAGAGGGCAACATGATAGATCGATCGAAATTCAATTGGATGCTGGATTGGTCGCATATTGCAGCAGCAATTTTCAAAGCTGGTTTTGGTTACATTTGTTTTTTAACATTTCAAAATGATACACAACAAGTTATTACCAATAATTTACATTCACAAGGATTTAAGGGTCTCGTCAATTTTTTTCTAGTCATTAAAGCCATACTTAGTTATCCGCTGCCATTCTACGCTGCATGTGAACTCTTGGAACGAAATTTTTTTCGTGGTCAGCCAAAAACAAGATTTCCCACTATTTGGAATTTGGATGGTGAGCTTAAAGTTTGGGGACTAGGATTTCGTGTGGGTATTATTGTATCAACAATTCTCATGGCAATTTTTATACCGCACTTCTCAATACTGATGGGATTCATTGGTAGTTTCACCGGTACTATGTTAAGCTTCATTTGGCCGTGTTATTTTCATTTAAAAATGAAAGGCCACCTTTTGGATCAAAGAGAAATTGCCAAAGACTACATTATCATAGCGCTAGGGATTTTATTTGGTGTAATTGGCATTTACGATTCCGGAAATGCATTGATAAATGCATTTGAAATAGGTCTTCCATTTTAAACGAACGATTAAACTGATCGTAAAGAATCTGAATCTTTATAAAAATAAATGACACAAAAGTAAACACAATTAAGTTCAAAAATTCGATGGCTGCATTCTGTTAAATTTTTGGTTTTGCAATTTTTTTTAATTTTCCAATTTAAGAATGAATGGATAAATTATATAAATACATTCTAAAAATCTATAAGAAATGCTAACTCTATATATATACTCTATATACTTTGCGTATTGCATAATATATTGTCCCTAATTAAATATTCTATAAATTATAAAGCAAAAAAAATTTTTCAAAATGCAGCCAAAAGTACATTATATCTACTTAAATAATAAATATGTCTTCCAAAAAAAACATAAAGTCTTCCAAAACGGTAACAAAAACTATGGTATTTTAAGTAAGTAAATAAGTTTATGTAAAGAAATTGTAACGAAGTCTTCCAAGAAATTACAATTACAAATTATTCATATGATATACCATTATTTATAATAGATAGATACATACATATATATATATATATAGTCAAAAACGATATAATTTTTTTTTTTTAATTGTTAAAATACATACTTCATAGATATCAATAGCCTTAAAAAACGTTGTTTAATTTTTATGGTTAGAAATTTATTATAGAAGTTAGTTTAACTATATAGCAGAGAATGAAATCTTGTTTATTACCAGTGTATATAGTTTTTCATCGACAAATACCAGCGGGTCAGTTAGGAATAACGGTGGCGCACATCCGTACAAAGCACCGATCGATGACGGGTCCTTATTGTGTCGCATTACGAGAATAAGATCTTTTAAGATCTTCAAAAAGCACCTAAGTATTTGTATTAATCAAAACAATTTGCCACTACCATCGACAGCTTTTCTAATTTCCACTAAATCGATATACATATGACTACATCGACAGCTTATATACCAGCATCTCCACCAAAAAATAAATATCGATGTTTTCGACACATCGTGTATATCGCCCTCACTATTTCGTAAAGTAGATGTTTTGAGCTGAAGTGGACCGGCGAAAGCAATGCTTGTTATCGTAATTGTCACAGAGAAATATTCTCTTTCGGGATGTATGGCTTCCATTATTTGAGTGCGGCATTTATGCTTACACTTCAATATATACAGTGCTTTATTTTGTTATTGAGTTTGACGATATAAAAATCTTTCCAGACTACACGAAGCATTTATTAATAAACGCGTTTGAGTAAATTCCAGGAAAAGCAGACAAAACCTAGAGTTTACAGAAATAATGGGAAAGCTGCTGATTTATTTAGCAAATCCTGAGGAGCGCAGGATTTTCAGCGAACTTGACATCATTCCCTTTTGTGTTGACAACATTCTTTAGAATTGTTATGATTCTATTAGCGACAAAGGTTTCCCATGAACATCGAATACAATTGAGGAGAGAAACATTTGAAGTAGCTAATTGCAACTGAAGTAAAACATATTTTATCAACTTTGAAAGCAGAAAAGCTGCACACAGTTCCGGTTGTGGCTGGCTGATTGTGTATAGTGGTTCTACTTTTCTTTTGGCTACCAATAAATGACAAGTGGTATCATTGTTGGAATCGTATGCAGATAACGAACAGGTGTTTGAAACAATTGGCTCACTGAGATACCAGCCAAAGACGAATTTCTAAGAAACTGCCAAAGATTTTGGAAAGAGTTTATTCGAGTATTATGTGTGGAAAAATATCACTTCCGATTATTATACCCACTTGCGCTGGTATATAGAAGTGACGATCTGCTAGGGTTATGTTTCGAACTTCATCGAAATTGTGTTATGCAATGGAAGTAGAAGGTAATAAATTGGCGTTTATGTCAAGTTGAAATGAGTGTAATTGCGTAACTAATTTGAGTGAACACACCTTTTTGGAGCTTTAAACAACACCACCGCCAATCCCTGAGATATTAGTTGAAACATTTTTTGTAAGTAAATTTAAACGAGCTCGGAATTTTTCGGAAATGAAGGTTTTCTGTGAGTCTTGATCGATTAGAGCGCGAATGGTAAATGTTTCGTCAAGATCGAGAACATGATGGATCGCGGTGAGTAGAATAATTTTTCCATCGTTTGCAGTGAAATGAGAAT
Source organism: Palloptera scutellata (assembly GCA_958295655.1). Taxonomy (NCBI): domain Eukaryota; kingdom Metazoa; phylum Arthropoda; class Insecta; order Diptera; family Pallopteridae; genus Palloptera; species Palloptera scutellata. The sequence goes on from OY282451.1 coordinate 44,718,414, forward strand.
TGACTTCATCGAAATCACCACTTAGATTTAAAGGGTCAGGGTGGAATAGTTTCAACAGTTAGTAGAAAAAAAAGGTTTTATGTTGACCGTTTTCCGTTTTATTCTGGGACTACAAGTGGAGCATAGAGGGAGAGATTTTTTAAATTATAGTCATGTAAATTAACTTTTACATTGAGACTTAGTGTGAGAGTTAGCTAAGCAATTTGAGCAGATCCTATTTAGGATCACGAACTATATTCTATCTGAAACTAAAAGATTTTGGAAGGTTGAACAGACTGTCAGGGCGTGTTGATAATTGCAGAATTTATAGCATATGAGAGAGAAGAGTGATATGAATGGGTTTTATGTTGAAATTTGTTCTGAGAAAAGTTTAAATGAATTGGGATTAGTTTAAACTTGAGAGGTTTTAATAATGCTATTGGTTTTTTCAAGAACTTCATAGCGATTGGTGAGAAATTTATTCATCATATCCCATGATATTGATTCTATTGATTTAATTGAATTTTTTTTGTGCATTTAGCTTTGAAATACTGTAAGTTAATGTGGAGTGATTTTTTTTTGTATGGAGTCGCTGCTTTCTGTGTGAGCAGAAGGAATATTGAAAAGAAGCTTTAATTGTTCATCGACTAGAATTCTTTTATTTTCGAAGCGAGACCTGGGCGTTTCCCATACTATCGCAAAGATATCGTCGCTGAGTTCCTGCGTAACCGCGAGTTTTGTTGCGTAAGCGATACAATTTTTGCGCGGAGGTTAGCTTTTAATTGCTTACAGAAATTAATCGCATAAAAATTGCGTATGCGAAACCGACTGCGAATATTGAAACTTGTTATTCACAATTATTCGCAAGTGGAAACGCAAATTATTACCTATATATATATTTTTTAATAGAAGGTTAAAATAGAAGAAGGCACGTATTGTAACTCCAAATTATGCTGTCTCAACGTACAATATATATAATATTTATCGGTCCTTAAACTTAAATTTAACTAAAAATCGACAAGAGCCAACAGTTCGACTTCGAATGCAAAGCACATCGTTCCAGTAACGCATTAGGTGTTTGGTCGTACTTACTTTCTTATACATATTTTTCTATTATCAATAATCAAAGCAATTAACAATAATAAAATAAGTATATATTTTCAATTAATTTTTAGTTTTGTTTTATTATGTTTGTATGAGTGGCAAATGTTTAGTATATGTATAAAATAAAAATAAGTATATAAAAAGTAGGTTAGTTGTTTACAGTTTTAAAAAATTTATGTTGATTAGTATCCCTGGTATGTTGGAATGCACCTTGTGTAATTTTATGAATAGCACATGTTGTAACTGGAGTAGTTTTATATTCGGTTTTATAGAGACTTGTCGATGAGACTGTATCGTTGCCTAACGTAAATGAAGATTGATTGCCCCTATTCCGGTGTACAATTCGTTCGGAATAATTACTACTATTGTAAGAAGGGAAATCTACACCGCTAGATGCTTTTCGCGTTTGAATTGCAGATCTGGTTGTTCCTCTAGTTCCCATATTTTCATTGTGGATACTACAATAATTACGACGTTCATTTGACAATGATATGTTTGAGTCCAATTCCTTGTTTTGTCTATGAATACTACTATAGCTTTGACGTTCACTTGGAAAACTGGAACTTGATTGTTCTTCATGCAAATTTAAAATACTTTTACGGTGAATTTTACCGTTTGATGTCAAACTGCCTAATTGGCTTGATTCGTTTGATATATTCTTACGATGCAAAATTGAATTGGTAACGTTCGATTCAGTAGAGAATTCACCTTTTTGATGGTGGAAGTTTTTTGAAGTAGAAGAAGTGGAAGAATTTGAAACATTTGACACATTCTTTTTGTCACTAATACATTGTGAAGACATTGTCGATACGTTTGTCTGCTCAGCACAAGAATTTAAGGACATATTAGATATATTTCTCTGGTCAGCACTAGAACGTGAAGATATATTTTCAGCGGCTGTTGTAACCATATTTGAGATATGAGTTTGATCACTGGAATTAATGCTTTTTACGTTGTTTGCCTTATTTTTTACTGATATGCGATTTTCTTTAACAGACACGACTTCATTCTGATTGCTACTAACGTTTGTTATATTCCTAACATTCTGGGTTTTTGCAATATTTTCAATAACATTAACTTTCGCTTGGCGTTTCACATACTCGGTTTCTGGTTCCTTCTTGTGCCGACCACCAACGACTGTGGTAACTTTTTTGGTAGACACGACCACCATGCCATCGGCAGGTTTTTGTGTATTTAATTCAGAAACTGGAACTGCGCCTCTTCCTGAAACATAACTCATTTGATTAGTGGTCTTCAGGATGGCGCTGTCACTTCCTAGGTTAATTGAAGAGCTGTTATGAGAGTATTTTGTTTTCGAGCTCTTAGTTGTAATATTTGAACTTTGTTCAGTAGATTTTTTACTCTGTTTTAAATCATCCTTTCTAGTCATCTCCATGGGCCCTTCAAGTTTTAAGTTATCAACAGGACGCTTAATAACTACTTTATCAAATGTATCTCTTATAGTTGTTGAATCCGTTTTATCTATAGTACGCTTGTAAAATTCGCCTTCAGTTTTTAAGTTGTCTTTGTGTATAATTTGCTTTGGCCGCTCTCCTTGGCGGTATGAAGGCTTTTCGGGACTATAGAACTCACCTTCTGGCTTTAAGTTATCTACAGGCTTAACTTGATCTGGTCTAACGCTATACTTATATTCTTGCTTTTCTGTGAACGTCATTTCGCCTTCAGTGCGAAGGTTATCCTTTCTGATAACCCGATCTGTCTTTTCTCCAGACTTGTATGGTTTTTTCTCAGGAACTGAAAATTCACCCTCTGGCCGTAAATTATCCTTTGGCTTCTTTTGAACTGGACGCTCAGCTGGTTTATAACCGGGTTTCTCTGGACTATAGAATTCACCTTCTGGTTTTAAATTATCAGAAGGCTTAACCTGTTCTGGCCTAACAACATGTTGATATTCTTCCTTTTGGGTAAATGTCATTTCACCTTCAGTGCGTAAATTGTCTTTTCGTATTATACGCTCAATTTTATCTGCAGATTTGTATGGTTTTTTCTCAGGAACTGAGAAATCGCCCTCAGGGTGTAAGTTGTCTCTTGGCTTTTTTTGCACTGGACGGTCAGCTGGTTTATAACCAGGTTTCTCTGGTGTATAAAATTCGCCTTCTGGTTTAAGATTATCCTCATGTCTGACCTGTGATGGTCTCTCTCCTGGCCGGAATTTGATTTTCTCTGTACTATAAAATTCGCCTTCTGGTTTCAAGTTATCCAACGGCTTAACTTGCTCTGGCCTAACAACATATTTAAATTCTTCCTTCTGAGTAAATGTCATTTCGCCCTCAGTGCGTAAATTGTCTTTTCGTATTACACGTTCAGTTTTATCTGCGGGTTTGTATGGCTTTTTCTCAGGAACTGAAAATTCACCTTCTGGCCGTAAATTATCCTTCGGTTTCTTTTGTATTGGCCGTTCAGCTGGTTTATATCCAGGTTTCTCTGGTGCATAAAATTCGCCTTCTGGTTTAAGATTATCTTCATGTCTAATCTGCGATGGTCTCTCTCCTGGTAAGAACTTGGACTTTTCTGGGCTGTAAAATTCTCCTTCCGGTTTCAAATTATCAGATGGCTTAACCTGTTCAGGCCTAACCACATACTGATATTCATCCTTTCGAGTGAATGTCATTTCACCTTCAGTACGCAAATTATCTTTTCGCACTATGCGTTCAGTTTTATCTGCCGGTTTGAATGTCGCCTTCTCGGGGGCAGCAAATTTACCCTCTGGATGCAAATTATCTACTGGTTTCTTTTGTACTGGACGTTCTGCAGGTTTATAGCCAGGCTTATCCGGTGCATAGAATTCGCCTTCTGGTCTCAAGTTGTCTACTGGCTTTACTTGGGATGGCCTCTTCCCAGGTTGGAATATAGGTTTATCTGGACTGTAGAATTCCCCTTCCGATTTTAAATTGTCCACAGGTTTCTTTATTACTGGTCGTTCAGCTGGCTTATAACCAGATTTCTCTGGTGCATAGAACTCACCTTCTGGTTTCAAATTGTCTTCATGTCTTATCTGCGACGACTTTTCTCCAGATTGAAACCTGGGTTTTTCTGGATTGTAAAATTCGCCTTCTGGTCTCAAGTTATCTTCCGGTCTCTTTTGCACTGGACGTTCAGCAGGTCTATATCCAGGTTTCTCTGGTGCATAGAATTCCCCTTCTGGTCTCAAATTATCTTCTGGCCTGACTTGTGACGGTCTCTCTCCTGGCTGGAATTTCGGTCTCTCTGGGGTGTAGAATTCACCTTCTGGCTTTAAATTGTCCTCATGTTTCTTTTGCACTGGACGCTCAGCTGGCTTGAACCCAGGTTTTTCCGGAGTATAGAATTCCCCTTCAGGTCGTAAATTATCTTCTGGTTTAACTTGAGATGGTCTTTCTCCGGGTTGAAACTTGATTTTGTCTGGGCTGTAAAATTTACCTTCTGGTTTTAGGTTATCAGAAGGCTTAAATTGGTCTGGTCTTACTACATATTGATACTCTTCTTTCTCCACAAATGTCATTTCACCTTCAGTACGGAGATTATCTTTTCGTATTATGCGTTTAGTTTTTTCAGCAGGCCTGAAAGGCACCTTCTCTGGAACTGAAAATTCTCCTTCTGGTCTTAAATTATCTTCTGGTTTCTTTTGTACCGGACGCTCAGCTGGCTTGAACCCTGGTCTTTCAGGTTTATAGAACTCACCTTCAGGTCTCAAATTGTCTTCTGGTCTAACTTGTGATGGTCTTTCTCCTGGTTGGAATTTCGGTTTTTCTGGACTGTAGAATTCACCTTCTGGCTTCAGATTATCTTCGGGTTTCTTCTGTACTGGCCGTTCAGCTGGTTTATATCCAGGTTTTTCTGGTGTATAGAATTCACCTTCTGGTTTCAAGTTGTCTTCTGGCCTGACCTGCGATGGTCTCTGTCCTGGCTGGAATTTCGGTTTTTCTGGGGTATAGAATTCACCTTCAGGTCTCAAATTGTCTTCTGGTCTAACTTGTGATGGTCTTTCTCCTGGTTGGAATTTCGGTTTTTCTGGACTGTAGAATTCCCCTTCTGGTTTCAAATTGTCCTCAGGTTTCTTTTGAACCGGACGCTCAGCAGGTTTATATCCAGGCTTTTCCGGTGTATAGAATTCACCCTCTGGTTTCAAGTTGTCTTCTGGTCTGACCTGTGATGGTCTCTCTCCTGGCTGGAATTTCGGTTTTTCTGGACTGTAGAATTCACCTTCTGGCTTCAGATTATCTTCGGGTTTCTTCTGTACTGGACGATCAGCTGGTTTATATCCAGGCTTTTCCGGTGTATAGAATTCACCTTCTGGTTTCAAGTTATCTTCTGGTCTGACCTGCGATGGTCTCTCTCCTGGCTGGAATTTCGGTTTTTCTGGGGTATAGAATTCACCTTCAGGTCTCAAATTGTCTTCTGGTCTAACTTGTGATGGTCTTTCTCCTGGTTGGAATTTCGGTTTTTCTGGACTGTAGAATTCACCTTCTGGCTTCAGATTATCTTCGGGTTTCTTCTGTACTGGCCGTTCAGCTGGTTTATATCCAGGTTTTTCCGGTGTATAGAATTCACCTTCTGGTTTCAAGTTGTCTTCTGGCCTGACCTGCGATGGTCTCTGTCCTGGCTGGAATTTCGGTTTTTCTGGGGTATAGAATTCACCTTCAGGTTTCAAATTGTCTTCTGGTCTAACTTGTGATGGTCTTTCTCCCGGTTGGTATTTCGGTTTTTCTGGACTGTAGAATTCACCTTCTGGTTTCAAATTGTCCTCAGGTTTCTTTTGAACCGGACGCTCAGCAGGTTTATATCCAGGCTTTTCCGGTGTATAGAATTCACCTTCTGGTTTCAAGTTGTCTTCTGGTCTAACTTGTGATGGTCTCTCTCCTGACTGGAATTTCGGTTTTTCTGGACTGTAGAATTTACCTTCTGGCTTCAGATTATCTTCGGGTTTCTTCTGTACTGGACGTTCAGCTGGTTTATATCCAGGCTTTTCCGGTGTATAGAATTCACCTTCTGGTTTCAAGTTGTCTTCTGGCCTGACCTGCGATGGTCTCTCTCCTGGCTGGAATTTCGGTTTTTCTGGGGTATAGAATTCACCTTCAGGTCTCAAATTGTCTTCTGGTCTAACTTGTGATGGTCTTTCTCCCGGTTGGAATTTCGGTTTTTCTGGACTGTAGAATTCACCTTCTGGTTTCAAATTGTCCTCAGGTTTCTTTTGAACCGGACGCTCAGCAGGTTTATATCCAGGCTTTTCCGGTGTATAGAATTCACCTTCTGGTTTCAAGTTGTCTTCTGGTCTGACCTGCGATGGTCTCTCTCCTGGCTGGAATTTCGGTTTTTCTGGACTGTAGAATTCACCTTCTGGCTTCAGATTATCTTCGGGTTTCTTCTGTACTGGACGTTCAGCTGGTTTATATCCAGGCTTTTCCGGTGTATAGAATTTACCTTCTGGTTTCAAATTGTCCTCATGTTTCTTTTGCACTGGACGTTCAGCTGGTTCATATCCAGGTTTTTCTGGAGTATAAAATTCTCCTTCAGGTCGTAGGTTATCTTCGGGTCTAACTTGAGAAGGTCTTTCTCCAGGTTGAAATTTGATTTTCTCTGGGCTGTAAAATTTACCTTCTGGTTTTAGGTTATCAGAAGGCTTAAATTGGTCTGGTCTTACTACATATTGATACTCTTCTTTCTCCACAAATGTCATTTCACCTTCAGTACGGAGATTATCTTTTCGTATTATGCGTTTAGTTTTTTCAGCAGGCCTGAAAGGCACCTTCTCTGGAACTGAAAATTCTCCTTCTGGTCTTAAATTATCTTCTGGTTTCTTTTGTACCGGACGCTCAGCTGGCTTGAACCCAGGTTTTTCAGGTATATAGAATTCACCTTCAGGTTTCAAATTATCTTCTGGTCTAACTTGTGATGGTCTTTCTCCCGGTTGGAATTTCGGTTTTTCTGGACTGTAGAATTCACCTTCTGGTTTCAAATTGTCCTCAGGTTTCTTTTGAACCGGACGCTCAGCAGGTTTATATCCAGGCTTTTCCGGTGTATAGAATTCACCTTCTGGTTTCAAGTTGTCTTCTGGCCTGACCTGCGATGGTCTCTCTCCTGGCTGGAATTTCGGTTTTTCTGGGGTATAGAATTCACCTTCAGGTCTCAAATTGTCTTCTGGTCTAACTTGTGATGGTCTTTCTCCCGGTTGGAATTTCGGTTTTTCTGGACTGTAGAATTCACCTTCTGGTTTCAAATTGTCCTCAGGTTTCTTTTGAACCGGACGCTCAGCAGGTTTATATCCAGGCTTTTCCGGTGTATAGAATTTACCTTCTGGTTTCAAATTGTCCTCATGTTTCTTTTGCACTGGACGTTCAGCTGGTTTATATCCAGGTTTTTCTGGAGTATAAAATTCTCCTTCAGGTCGTAGGTTATCTTCGGGTCTAACTTGAGAAGGTCTTTCTCCAGGTTGAAATTTGATTTTCTCTGGGCTGTAAAATTTACCTTCTGACTTTAAGTTATCAGAAGGCTTAATTTGGTCTGGTCTTACTACATATGTATACTCTTCTTTTTCCACAAATGTCATTTCACCTTCGCTTCGCAGATTATCTTTTCGTAATATGCGTTCTGTTTTCTCTGCTGGCCTGAAAGTAATCTTTTCTGGAACTAAAAATTCTCCTTCAGGTCTCAAATTATCTACTGGTTTCTTTTGTACCGGACGTTCAGCTGGTTTATATCCAGGCTTTTCCGGTGTATAGAATTCACCTTCTGGTTTCAAGTTGTCTTCTGGTCTGACCTGCGATGGTCTCTCTCCTGGCTGGAATTTCGGTTTTTCTGGACTGTAGAATTCACCTTCTGGCTTCAGGTTATCTTCAGGTCTCTTTTGTACAGGTCGTTCAGCTGGTTTATATCCAGGCTTTTCCGGTGTATAGAATTCACCTTCTGGTTTCAAGTTGTCTTCTGGCCTGACCTGCGATGGTCTCTCTCCTGGCTGGAATTTCGGTTTTTCTGGGGTATAGAATTCACCTTCAGGTCTCAAATTGTCTTCTGGTCTAACTTGTGATGGTCTTTCTCCCGGTTGGAATTTCGGTTTTTCTGGACTGTAGAATTCACCTTCTGGTTTCAAATTGTCCTCAGGTTTCTTTTGAACCGGACGCTCAGCAGGTTTATATCCAGGCTTTTCCGGTGTATAGAATTCACCTTCTGGTTTCAAGTTGTCTTCTGGTCTGACCTGCGATGGTCTCTCTCCTGGCTGGAATTTCGGTTTTTCTGGACTGTAGAATTCACCTTCTGGCTTCAGATTATCTTCGGGTTTCTTCTGTACTGGACGTTCAGCTGGTTTA